>CP032248.1:15000-2507500 GCA_005610355.1 Gossypioides kirkii
AGCCCCGAGCCCCGAGCCCCGAGCCCCGAGCCCCGAGCCCCGAGCCCCGAGCCCCGAGCCCCGAGCCCCGAGCCCCGAGCCCCGAGCCCCGAGCCCCGAGCCCCGAGCCCCGAGCCCCGAGCCCCGAGAGTTTACTATGTTTTTCTAAATAAGATTCGTATTTTTTGACACAAATCTCATCCCACGGTGGTGGTAATTTATGGAAATACTGGTTTTTCCAGAATTCTATATTATCATTGTTTAATTTTTGATATTCATGAAGGAATTTTTTAGAGAAACTTTCTAAATATCTTATATCACATAACTTAATTTTAGTTAATATGTAACTGGATGCACTGTTTTGATCCTGTTTATCATTATATCCACAAAATTCTATTTTTAGAATTTGAGTTAATCTTTTTAGTAAATCTTTGGTCGTCTGAATTTGATTAATTAGCTGACCTTTTAGTAAATCTAAGCTTTCTGATTTACTAGCTGAAAAAACAGCTCAGGAAAATAAATGTCAAAATCTTCTATTAAATTCCATTCTAACCAGAGAATGGGATGATTTCGATATTGGATATCTTGATCTCAAGGAGATAAACAATCTTCTTGATACAGTCCAATATTTTAAAGAAAAGGGTACTACTAACCCAGTTGTAAATAAGCTTTTCAAAATTTGTCTTTTTCATAAATCTCAATTTATTTTACCACCAGATATTTTTTCTAAAATCAATAAATACATTTGCAAACAGCAAAATGTATTTCAGAAATCTTTTTCTGAATATTTTTATCAAGCCTATGTTTATAACACTATTTCGGGAGAAAAAATCCCTGCCATAAAATTCAGGCTTGATCACGAACCATTCGATATAGCAAGTATTGAATGGGGTTTTGTAAAGCAATTAACTGTACAAAATTTTTCTTTTCATCTAACAAAAGATTTTCCTGCTTTTATAAAATCTATGTTAATAAAGAAAACAAAAAATTTTGATTTTATGCTTTACTTCCATTTTAATATTTATAGTTTAATTGGTTTTGCGGAGAAGGAAAGATTTTATCAACCATATCAGATCTGGGAATTCTCCAAACTCATAGCAGGACCTCTTTTATCAGCAGTAAATGAGGAACCAGAGCATCTAAACAAAACTATTGAAAGATGCCAAAAGAATTTCTGCTATTATCAAGTCCAATCAGGAATTGATCTAATGAATAAAGCCAAAGAAATATTGTCAAGACAGACATATTATTCCTGTACCGATGGCAAAAGAATATTTGTTTATGATCATTATGATATGCACCATGAAGAACCAGATGGTGAAGCAACACAGCTATTAACAAAGATAGCTGAAATGGATATTGACGACTATCCCTCAGATATTCTTGAAAAAATCAGGGATACATGGCAAAATTGGAATTCTCCTCCTAGAATTTCAAATGCCTCCTTAAATCTGGAGGAATTGGAGGAAATGAACCTAGACAATATCCAGGAGGGATAACGACAAAATAAATTGTCACAAAATATATGTCAGACCTCAATAAAGAAGGAATGACCAAAGAATGATCCGGAAGAACTAATGCCAGGTGTTTCACTCCAAGAAAATGAAGTGATGGCATCCTTATCTAAAGAATAATGCTTATCAAGCATTTGCCAGGTGTTTCACTCCAAGAAAATGAAGTGATGGCATCCTTATCTAAAGGCATCCGGACTTCAAAACAATTGTAAATATAGTTTGTAAATTTCTCCTATAAAAGGAGAACTGAAGGCCTAACCAAGGCATTCGGAAAATCATTCTACTTCTTCTTAGTTTCTTAGACACTATATCTTCCGCTTATTCTTCTGTAATTATCTCCCAGTTTCTTTTATGATATCTGGTGTCCAGTGTCTGCCTCTCTTGTAACTGGTATCAGAGCTACAGTGTTTCGTTTCTGGAAGAAATAATATCATAATATTATTGTAAGTTTTGTTCTTTTATATTCAGTCCTTGTTAATTTCATGTTCTTTTAATCTTAAAACCCATATATCTGTTATACTGTCTTACTGTTGCCTGTTTAATCTCATAGTGAGAGCGGTTAGGCTTTTTATAGTAAGAAACTTACAGATAACAGAAGGTTTTAGGTACCAAAGATTAGAGAAACATGGAAGAAACAGATTGTTTATATAAGGATAAAACTTGTAATCATGTTATGCATATTGATTCTAAAAACGAAAACAATATAGCTTCTATAAGTAAAGGTTTTAATAGTTTAATAGATATAACCTCTGTATATTTTAATAAACTCTATCATAAGATTAATAAAGTAGAACAGCAAGTTAATAATATAGGAATGATATCCGAATTAGATTTGAACAACGAATCTAAAAATATTCTATTGGAAGTAAATAAAAATTTAGAACATGTTTTAGAAAATAATATAGAACCTGAAACCAATCTAGGTCCTCTATATTATGGTAATAGTAATATCATTTTAGCTCTCTCAGATGATGAAGAAACCTCATCTGAAGAATCGTCTTCTAGGCATAAAAAAGTAATAAAAAATTACACAAAACAACAAAAATATGATTTTGAATCCTATAAGCAATTAATTGAACATTGGAAACAAAAATTTTCCAAGACAAATGACCAACTTGAAAGAATAGAATACTTAAAATTAATTGAACAACTATATGAGGATCAAAAAGATCTATTCATATTGTTTAACTATCATTATATGCTAAACTATGATACTACAGATAGTAGTAGTAGTAGTTCAGAAAACTCTAGTAATAGTTTAAATTTAGAAGATCTAAAAGTTAATAGTGACCAATCTGATGAAGAAACAACTTCAACAGAGGAAGATGAAAACATAGATATCCCAGAACCCATGGATACTGATCAAATAGATCAAGATCCAAAAGGAAAAAGAAAAATAGAATCGGATAATATCAAAGATGATTTATCAAGATCAGGAAACAAATCCTATGAACAAGTAGATAATACCACAAGAATTTTCGATTATCAACCCGATAATATAGAAAATCTAGCTACTAATGAAATTAAACCTGAAAACCCAGGAGAATCTTCTAGTCACCCTATTCCAAATAGGATAGATGACTTAAATAAAAGGAATGTTGCTCAAGGAGGAACATACCTAGACCTCACTAATATACCCATATCAGATTATGAAAAAACCATAGATGATTGGGCACAGTCTATGACAATTGTTGTAAACAACAATAATTGGACCAAAGAAAAATTCCTAAATTATTTTACTGGAACATTTCAAGGAGATGTTCTGCAATTCCTAAGAAGATGGGAAGAATCAGAAATAGGCAAAGAACAAAAAGGTCAGCTAATTAATCAAATTCAGACGACCAAAGATTTACTAAAAAGATTAACTCAAATTCTAAAAATAGAATTTTGTGGATATAATGATAAACAGGATCAAAACAGTGCATCCAGTTACATATTAACTAAAATTAAGTTATGTGATATAAGATATTTAGAAAGTTTCTCTAAAAAATTCCTTCATGAATATCAAAAATTAAACAATGATAATATAGAATTCTGGAAAAACCAGTATTTCCATAAATTACCACCACCGTGGGATGAGATTTGTGTCAAAAAATACGAATCTTATTTAGAAAAACATAGTAAACTATCAGGTTTAGATACAGCTACTATAGACTCTATAGGTAATAGAATAAATTTTGCTAAAGAAAGGATAACCAATCATTGTTTACAAACTAAAGCTGCTAAACAAGTAAAGCATAAATTAAGTTCACAATATTGTTCTAAAATATTAGAAAACGAATGGGAATTTGGCTGTAAACAACCCATAACTCCCTTTAGAAATAATAAAAAGAAGAATAGAAAATATAAATTCATAAAAAGAAAATATTGGATTAAAAATAAGGTAAAAACCAATAATAATAAAAAGAGAAAGTTTGTTAGGAAAAAGAATCCTAATAAATCTAGAAAACAAATTTGTAAATGTTTTATATGTGATGAAGAAGGTCATATAGCACCAAATTGTCCTAATAAAGGAAAAAGTGCTAAGAAAATGATAAAAACCTTAGAAGAAAAAAATCTAGAGGTTTGTTACGAAGAAGAAATTAATCCTGAAGAAATTTTATATGAACTGATATCAGAAACAGAATCTGATACAGATAATGAAGAAGAATTTATTTTTATGATGAACAGTTCTAATAACCAATTAGAAGAAATTCCTCAAACTGAACAACAGGATATACGATTAGGAAATTTAATTGGAGAAGAAAAAGATCTCTCTGATGAAATGATAAAAAAGATTAATAAAAACCATATTTCTAAAGAAGAAATATATAAGATATCAAAGTTCAAAATATGGACTCAAAGACATATTGAAAAAATTAGTGGCAATACAGTCGCTAAGGATACAAGAGGTGGATTAACAGAAATCCCGTTATTTTCCAAAGAAAAAATTAAGAGGATTAAAAAGAAATATCCTCAGGTTAGATATATCCATTTAGGAATAATCATGATCACAATCAGAGCATTATTTAGAAGAGGTCATGATATACCAATTATAGCCGTTTTATTAGATAAAAGATTTGAAAATCCAATAAAAGCACTTATTGGAGGAATACAGTCTAATTTACATACAGGAGTAGTTGGATTTAAGGTGAAACCCAATTACTTTATTTCCATTACAGACCCTCTAATAGAAGAGTGTCTATGTCTTAGAATTCAGACAAAAAATTCTGATATAAAGGATTTAGCAGAAGATCTAGCAATTAGTTGGACTTCTATAAATGAATATGCTAATACAGCTGAAGTAGAAATAAAAGAAATTAATAATAAAATAATTGAATTATTTGAACCCAATAGATATACTACTGATATACAGCCTAGATTAGTACACTTAAGTGACTTATCAGTCCCAAAAGACTGGATTATAGGTAATATTAACAATCCAAGTACATCCAAACCGGCTTGTACTATAGAATATATTGCATCTGGCGATAAGTTATATTTTAAGAATAATACAATTACAGACAGTAATAATCTTGTCTTGCCTTCTAGCTCTCAATCAGAGGAAGAAATAGAATCAATACCAATAGGAATGAAAACTGTTCATATTCCTATTTTCCCTACAGAACCAACTGTAAGTTCTAGAAATAGCATCTCAAGAAATAGTAGAATAGAAGATATACAATCTTCTATAATAATACAGCAAATGAAAATTGGAAATAATGACATAATTACATTTTCAAATTTCCAATCTAAAAAATATTATACATATGTGGAAATTACATTCCAATTCAGAGAATATAAACCATATTCTTTACATGCTTTATTAGATACTGGAGCTACAACCAGTAGTTGTAGAAAAAATGCCATTCCTGTAGAAAAATGGGAAATTATGAAACATCCAATTAGAGCAGTAGGAATTGATGGTAACGAAACCTTAATTCAGTATAAAGCTAAAAATATACCAATCTACATAAACAATGTCAGATTTATAATACCAAAAATATTATGTTTCCCTGCCATGCATGGAGATATATTATTAGGTAATAATTTTATTTATCAACACTTACCTTTCTCTATTAATAAAAATACAATTATGCTCTCTATAGATAAAACCTCTATAGAAATTCCCTTGGTAGAAAACCATAAGTTTGTCTGTGATAAACACTTCTTACCTTATAAGAAAGAACAAATTAACCAAATTGAAACAAATCATTGGTTATATAAAGTTTTAGAAAATAACTTTAGTGAAGAACCATTAAAATTATGGCAAAATAGCCCCCGATACTGTGAAATAAAATTAGAAAATCCTAATAAAATCATTAGGGTAAAACCAATGATCTATACTAAGCAAGATATAGATGAATTTGATGTACAGATAAAAGAACTACTAGAAAAAGGATTAATAGAAGAAACTAATATTCCTCATTCTAGTCCAGCCTTCATGGTAAGAAATCATGCAGAAATAAAAAGAGGAAAAGCTAGGATGGTAATCAACTATAAAAGATTAAATCAAAATATTGTTTTTGATGGATACTTTATTCCAAGAAAGGATGTCTTAATAAATCAGGCTAAAAATGCCAAATATTTTAGTAAATTCGATTGTAAATCTGGATTTTGGCAAATCATGCTAAAAGAAGAATCCAGGCCATTAACTGCATTTAGTGCTCCTAATGGTCATTACCAATGGAAAGTAATGCCATTCGGTTTGTGTAATGCCCCACAAATCTTTCAGAGATGGATGGACACTATTTTCAGTAAGTATAAAAAATTTTGCATAGTCTATATTGATGATATTTTAGTGTTCTCAGAAAACCTGGAAACACATAGAAAACACTTAAATATAATTTCTCAAGAATTCATAAAACATGGAATTATATTAAGTCCTAAAAAGATAGAATTGGAAAAAACCGAAATAGAATTTTTAGGATTAAAATTATCTAATAATGGTCTTAAACTACAAGATCATATTATTGTAAAAATCCAAGAATTTCCTGAAAAAATTGAAGATAAAAAACAGCTTCAACAATTTTTAGGAATACTTAATTATGGTAGAAATTTCTTTCCGAATCTATCAAAAAAGATAGGTGGCTTATATGATAAACTCAAAAAAGATAAAATATTTAGCTGGACAGAAAAAGACACAGCCTTAGTAAGAAAACTAAAGACTGAAATAAACTATATACCAAAAGTATATCTACCTAAGCAAGGTGATAAACTAATTCTTGAAACAGATGCATCACATAATCATTGGGGATGTATTTTAAAAGCTAAAACCAATATTAATGAAGAAGAATTAATATGTGGTTATAGTTCAGGTAAGTTTAAAACAAATGAAACCAATTATGTTATATTTGAAAAAGAGTTATTAGCAATTAAAAAAGGAATAAAAAATTTTCTTATTTATTTAGCCCCTGAGAAATTTATCATAAAAACTGATAATCAGGCAGTCAAACAATTCTTAACTAACAAAAGTTTAGAAACCAATCCAAGGAGGATACGTTGGTATAACGAATTATGTACTTTTAATTTTGAAGTTATCTATGTAAAGGGTGCTGACAATATTATTGCTGACTATCTTAGCAGGCCCAATGGACAAAGGTAAAAAGCCTTTGGAGCAAGTAGGAGAATGGACAACGGTCCGTAAAAAACGGTCCGATCCAAGAATTGCAAATCCACAATTCATAAGAGCTCCTTTACCCAATATATATCCTAATCAAGGATATTATTTACCATATCCATATCCTATAATGAGACAACCAGTCCAACCCAGACAGGTTACACAATTCATATCACCAGATAATCTTCCGGGATGGTCTCAGGATCCCAATACTGCATATCAAGCTAGCTATGCAGAAGTAATTAAAGATGCAGAAAAATTCTGTATCAATGAACAACTGTTGAAAAAACAACAGATGAGTGAAATTAAAGATTTTTATAATCCTGGTATACCACCAGAATTATATAATCTCATTAATGAAATATGGAAAAACCATATTACAAATCAAAGAGTTAATTTTAGAAGAGCTTTATCTAAGCTTTCTGATTTACTAGCTGAAAAAACAGCTCAGGAAAGTAAATGTCAAAATCTTCTATTAAATTCCATTCTAACCAGAGAATGGGATGATTTCGATATTGGATATCTTGATCTCAAGGAGATAAACAATCTTCTTGATACAGTCCAATATTTTAAAGAAAAGGGTACTACTAACCCAGTTGTAAATAAGCTTTTCAAAATTTATCTTTTTCATAAATCTCAATTTATTTTACCACCAGATATTTTTTCTAAAATCAATAAATACATTTGCAAACAGCAAAATGTATTTCAGAAATCTTTTTCTGAATATTTTTATCAAGCCTATGTTTATAACACTATTTCGGGAGAAAAAATCCCTGCCATAAAATTCAAGCTTGATCACGAACCATTCGATATAGCAAGTATTGAATGGGGTTTTGTAAAGAAATTAACTGTACAAAATTTTTCTTTTCATCTAACAAAAGATTTTCCTGCTTTTATAAAATCTATGTTAATAAAGAAAACAAAAAATTTTGATTTTATGCTTTACTTCCATTTTAATATTTATAGTTTAATTGGTTTTGCGGAGAAGGAAAGATTTTATCAACCATATCAGATCTGGGAATTCTCCAAACTCATAGCAGGACCTCTTTTATCAGCAGTAAATGAGGAACCAGAGCATCTAAACAAAACTATTGAAAGATGCCAAAAGAATTTCTGCTATTATCAAGTCCAATCAGGAATTGATCTAATGAATAAAGCCAAAGAAATATTGTCAAGACAGACATATTATTCCTGTACCGATGGCAAAAGAATATTTGTTTATGATCATTATGATATGCACCATGAAGAACCAGATGGTGAAGCAACACAGCTATTAACAAAGATAGCTGAAATGGATATTGACGACTATCCCTCAGATATTCTTGAAAAAATCAGGGATACATGGCAAAATTGGAATTCTCCTCCTAGAATTTCAAATGCCTCCTTAAATCTGGAGGAATTGGAGGAAATGAACCTAGACAATATCCAGGAGGGATAACGACAAAATAAATTGTCACAAAATATATGTCAGACCTCAATAAAGAAGGAATGACCAAAGAATGATCCGGAAGAACTAATGCCAGGTGTTTCACTCCAAGAAAATGAAGTGATGGCATCCTTATCTAAAGAATAATGCTTATCAAGCATTTGCCAGGTGTTTCACTCCAAGAAAATGAAGTGATGGCATCCTTATCTAAAGGCATCCGGACTTCAAAACAATTGTAAATATAGTTTGTAAATTTCTCCTATAAAAGGAGAACTGAAGGCCTAACCAAGGCATTCGGAAAATCATTCTACTTCTTCTTAGTTTCTTAGACACTATATCTTCCGCTTATTCTTCTGTAATTATCTCCCAGTTTCTTTTATGATATCTGGTGTCCAGTGTCTGCCTCTCTTGTAACTGGTATCAGAGCTACAGTGTTTCGTTTCTGGAAGAAATAATATCATAATATTATTGTAAGTTTTGTTCTTTTATATTCAGTCCTTGTTAATTTCATGTTCTTTTAATCTTAAAACCCATATATCTGTTATACTGTCTTACTGTTGCCTGTTTAATCTCATAGTGAGAGCGGTTAGGCTTTTTATAGTAAGAAACTTACAGATAACAGAAGGTTTTAGGTACCAAAGATTAGAGAAACATGGAAGAAACAGATTGTTTATATAAGGATAAAACTTGTAATCATGTTATGCATATTGATTCTAAAAACGAAAACAATATAGCTTCTATAAGTAAAGGTTTTAATAGTTTAATAGATATAACCTCTGTATATTTTAATAAACTCTATCATAAGATTAATAAAGTAGAACAGCAAGTTAATAATATAGGAATGATATCCGAATTAGATTTGAACAACGAATCTAAAAATATTCTATTGGAAGTAAATAAAAATTTAGAACATGTTTTAGAAAATAATATAGAACCTGAAACCAATCTAGGTCCTCTATATTATGGTAATAGTAATATCATTTTAGCTCTCTCAGATGATGAAGAAACCTCATCTGAAGAATCGTCTTCTAGGCATAAAAAAGTAATAAAAAATTACACAAAACAACAAAAATATGATTTTGAATCCTATAAGCAATTAATTGAACATTGGAAACAAAAATTTTCCAAGACAAATGACCAACTTGAAAGAATAGAATACTTAAAATTAATTGAACAACTATATGAGGATCAAAAAGATCTATTCATATTGTTTAACTATCATTATATGCTAAACTATGATACTACAGATAGTAGTAGTAGTAGTTCAGAAAACTCTAGTAATAGTTTAAATTTAGAAGATCTAAAAGTTAATAGTGACCAATCTGATGAAGAAACAACTTCAACAGAGGAAGATGAAAACATAGATATCCCAGAACCCATGGATACTGATCAAATAGATCAAGATCCAAAAGGAAAAAGAAAAATAGAATCGGATAATATCAAAGATGATTTATCAAGATCAGGAAACAAATCCTATGAACAAGTAGATAATACCACAAGAATTTTCGATTATCAACCCGATAATATAGAAAATCTAGCTACTAATGAAATTAAACCTGAAAACCCAGGAGAATCTTCTAGTCACCCTATTCCAAATAGGATAGATGACTTAAATAAAAGGAATGTTGCTCAAGGAGGAACATACCTAGACCTCACTAATATACCCATATCAGATTATGAAAAAACCATAGATGATTGGGCACAGTCTATGACAATTGTTGTAAACAACAATAATTGGACCAAAGAAAAATTCCTAAATTATTTTACTGGAACATTTCAAGGAGATGTTCTGCAATTCCTAAGAAGATGGGAAGAATCAGAAATAGGCAAAGAACAAAAAGGTCAGCTAATTAATCAAATTCAGACGACCAAAGATTTACTAAAAAGATTAACTCAAATTCTAAAAATAGAATTTTGTGGATATAATGATAAACAGGATCAAAACAGTGCATCCAGTTACATATTAACTAAAATTAAGTTATGTGATATAAGATATTTAGAAAGTTTCTCTAAAAAATTCCTTCATGAATATCAAAAATTAAACAATAATAATATAGAATTCTGGAAAAACCAGTATTTCCATAAATTACCACCACCGTGGGATGAGATTTGTGTCAAAAAATACGAATCTTATTTAGAAAAACATAGTAAACTATCAGGTTTAGATACAGCTACTATAGACTCTATAGGTAATAGAATAAATTTTGCTAAAGAACGGATAACCAATCATTGTTTACAAACTAAAGCTGCTAAACAAGTAAAGCATAAATTAAGTTCACAATATTGTTCTAAAATATTAGAAAACGAATGGGAATTTGGCTGTAAACAACCCATAACTCCCTCTAGAAAAAATAAAAAGAAGAATAGAAAATATAAATTCATAAAAAGAAAATATTGGAATAAAAATAAGGTAAAAACCAATAATAATAAAAAGAGAAAGTTTGTTAGGAAAAAGAATCCTAATAAATCTAGAAAACAAATTTGTAAATGTTTTATATGTGATGAAGAAGGTCATATAGCACCAAATTGTCCTAATAAAGGAAAAAGTGCTAAGAAAATGATAAAAACCTTAGAAGAAGAAGATCTCGAGGTTTGTTACGAAGAGGAAATAAATCCTGAAGAAATTTTATATGAACTAATATCAGAAACAGAATCTGATACAGATAATGAAGAAGAATTTATTTTTATGATGAATAGTTCTAATAACCAATTAGAAGAAATTCCTCAAACTGAACAACAGGATATACGATTAGGAAATTTAATAGGAGAAGAAAAAGATCTCTCTGATGAAATGATAGAAAAGATTAATAAAAACCATATTTCTAAAGAAGAAATATATAAGATATCAAAGTTCAAAATATGGACTCAAAGACATATAGAAAAGATTAGTGGCAATACAGTCGCTAAGGATACAAGAGGTGGATTAACAGAAATCCCGTTATTTTCCAAAGAAAAAATTAAGAGGATTAAAAAGAAATATCCTCAGGTTAGATATATCCATTTAGGAATAATCATGATCACAATCAGAGCATTATTTAGAAGAGGTCATGATATACCAATTATAGCCGTTTTATTAGATAAAAGATTTGAAAATCCAATAAAAGCACTTATTGGAGGAATACAGTCTAATTTACATACAGGAGTAGTTGGATTTAAGGTGAAACCCAATTACTTTATTTCCATTACAGACCCTCTAATAGAAGAGTGTCTATGTCTTAGAATTCAGACAAAAAATTCTGATATAAAGGATTTAGCAGAAGATCTAGCAATTAGTTGGACTTCTATAAATGAATATGCTAATACAGCTGAAGTAGAAATAAAAGAAATTAATAATAAAATAATTGAATTATTTGAACCCAATAGATATACTACTGATATACAGCCTAGATTAGTACACTTAAGTGACTTATCAGTCCCAAAAGACTGGATTATAGGTAATATTAATAATCCAAGTACATCCAAACCGGCTTGTACCATAGAATATATAGCATCTGGCGATAAGTTATATTTTAAGAATAATACAATTACAGACAGTAATAATCTTGTCTTGCCTTCTAGCTCTCAATCAGAGGAAGAAATAGAATCAATACCAATAGGAATGAAAACCGTTCATATTCCTATTTTCCCTACAGAACCAACTGTAAGTTCTAGAAATAGCATTTCAAGAAATAGTAGAATAGAAGATATACAATCTTCTATAATAATACAGCAAATGAAAATTGGAAATTTGATACCAGTTACAAGAGAGGCAGACACTGGACACCAGATATCATAAAAGAAACTGGGAGATAATTACAAAAGAATAAGCGGAAGATATAGTGTCTAAGAAACTAAGAAGAAGTAGAATGATTTTCCGAATGCCTTGGTTAGGCCTTCAGTTCTCCTTTTATAGGAGAAATTTACAAACTATATTTACAATTGTTTTGAAGTCCGGATGCCTTTAGATAATGATGCCATCACTTCATTTTCTTGGAGTGAAACACCTGGCAAATGCTTGATAAGCATTATTCTTTAGATAAGGATGCCATCACTTCATTTTCTTGGAGTGAAACACCTGGCATTAGTTCTTCCGGATCATTCTTTGGTCATTCCTTCTTTATTGAGGTCTGACATATATTTTGTGACAATTTATTTTGTCGTTATCCCTCCTGGATATTGTCTATGTTCATTTCCTCCAATTCATCCAGATTTAAGGAGGCATTTGAAATTCTAGGAGGAGAATTCCAATTTTGCCATGTATCCCTGATTTTTTCAAGAATATCTGAGGGATAGTCGTCAATATCCATTTCAGCTATCTTTGTTAATAGCTGTGTTGCTTCACCATCTGGTTCTTCATGGTGCATATCATAATGATCATAAACAAATATTCTTTTGCCATCGGTACAGGAATAATATGTCTGTCTTGACAATATTTCTTTGGCTTTATTCATTAGATCAATTCCTGATTGGACTTGATAATAGCAGAAATTCTTTTGGCATCTTTCAATAGTTTTGTTTAGATGCTCTGGTTCCTCATTTACTGCTGATAAAAGAGGT
This sequence comes from Gossypioides kirkii, assembly GCA_005610355.1. Lineage (NCBI taxonomy): Eukaryota > Viridiplantae > Streptophyta > Magnoliopsida > Malvales > Malvaceae > Gossypioides > Gossypioides kirkii. The sequence goes on from CP032248.1 coordinate 28,055, forward strand.
CCTGCTATGAGTTTGGAGAATTCCCAGATCTGATATGGTTGATAAAATCTTTCCTTCTCCGCAAAACCAATTAAACTATAAATATTAAAATGGAAGTAAAGCATAAAATCAAAATTTCTTGTTTTCTTGATTAACATAGATTTTATAAAAGCAGGAAAATCTTTTGTTAGATGAAAAGAAAAATTTTGTACAGTTAATTGCTTTACAAAACCCCATTCAATACTTGTTATATCGAATGGTTCGTGATCAAGCCTGAATTTTATGGCAGGGATTTTTTCTCCCGAAATAGTGTTATAAACATAGGCTTGATAAAAATATTCAGAAAAAGATTTCTGAAATACATTTTGCTGTTTGCAAATGTATTTATTAATTTTTGAAAAAATATCTGGTGGTAATATAAATTGAGATTTATGGAAAAGATATATTTTGAAGAGTTTATTTACTACTGGGTTAGTAGTACCTCTTTCTTTAAAAAATTGGACTGTGTCAAGAAGATTGTTGATCTCCTTGAGATCAAGATATCCAATTTCGAAATCATCCCATTCTCTGGTTAGAATGGAATTTAATAGAAGGTTTTGGCATTTATTTTCCTGAGCTGTTTTTTCAGCTAGTAAATCAGAAAGCTTAGATAAAGCTCTTCTAAAATTAACTCTTTGATTTGTAATATGGTTTTTCCATATTTCATTAATGAGATTATATAATTCTGGTGGTATACCAGGATTATAAAAATCTTTAATCTCACTCATCTGTTGTTTTTTCAACAGTTGTTCATTGATACAGAATTTTTCTGCATCTTTAATTACTTCTGCATAGCTGGCTTGATATACAGTATTGGGATCCTGAGACCATCCCGGAAGATTATCTGGTGATATGAATTGTGTAACCTGTCTGGGTTGGACTGGTTGTCTCATTATAGGATATGGATATGGTAAATAATATCCTTGATTAGGATATATATTAGGTAAAGGAGCTCTTATGAATTGTGGATTTGCAATTCTTGGATCGGACTGTTTTTTACGGACCGTTGTCCATTCTCCTACTTGCTCCAAAGGCTTTTTACCTTTGTCCATCGGGCCTGCTAAGATAGTCAGCAATAATATTGTCAGTACCCTTTACATAGATAACTTCAAAATTAAAAGTACATAATTCATTATACCAACGTATTCTCCTTGGATTGGTTTCTAAACTTTTGTTAGTTAAGAATTGTTTGACTGCCTGATTATCAGTTTTTATGATAAATTTCTCAGGAGCTAAATAAATAAGAAAATTTTTTATTCCTTTTTTAATTGCTAATAATTCTTTTTCAAATATAACATAATTGGTTTCATTTGTTTTAAACTTACCTGAACTATAACCACATATTAATTCTTCTTCATTAATATTGGTTTTAGCTTTTAAAATACATCCCCAATGATTATGTGATGCATCTGTTTCAAGAATTAGTTTATCACCTTGCTTAGGTAGATATACTTTTGGTATATAGTTTATTTCAGTCTTTAGTTTTCTTACTAAGGCTGTGTCTTTTTCTGTCCAGCTAAATATTTTGTCTTTTTTGAGTTTATCATATAAGCCACCTATCTTTTTTGATAGATTCGGAAAGAAATTTCTACCATAATTAAGTATTCCTAAAAATTGTTGAAGCTGTTTTTTATCTTCAATTTTTTCAGGAAATTCTTGGATTTTTACAATAATATGATCTTGTAATTTAAGACCATCATTAGATAATTTTAATCCTAAAAATTCTATTTCGGTTTTTTCCAACTCTATCTTTTTAGAACTTAATATAATTCCATGTTTTATGAATTCTTGAGAAATTATATTTAAGTGTTTTCTATGTGTTTCCAGGTTTTCTGAGAACACTAAAATATCATCAATATAAACTATGCAAAATTTTTTATACTTACTAAATATAGTGTCCATCCATCTTTGAAAGATTTGTGGGGCATTACACAAACCGAATGACATTACTTTCCATTGGTAATGACCATTAGGAGCACTAAATGCAGTTAATGGCCTGGATTCTTCTTTTAGCATGATTTGCCAAAATCCAGATTTACAATCGAATTTACTAAAATATTTGGCATTTTTAGCCTGATTTATTAAGACATCCTTTCTTGGAATAAAGTATCCATCAAAAACAATATTTTGATTTAATCTTTTATAGTTGATTACCATCCTGGCTTTTCCTCTTTTTATTTCTGCATGGTTTCTTACCATGAAGGCTGGGCTAGAATGAGGACTATTAGTTTCTTCTATTAATCCTTTTTCTAGTAGTTCTTTTATCTGTACATCAAATTCATCTATATCTTGCTTAGTATAGATCATTGGTTTTACCCTAATGATTTTATTAGGATTTTCTAATTTTATTTCACAGTATCGGGGGCTATTTTGCCATAATTTTAATGGTTCTTCACTAAAGTTATTTTCTAAAACTTTATATAACCAATGATTTGTTTCAATTTGGTTAATTTGTTCTTTCTTATAAGGTAAGAAGTGTTTATCACAGACAAACTTATGGTTTTCTACCAAGGGAATTTCTATAGAGGTTTTATCTATAGAGAGCATAATTGTATTTTTATTAATAGAGAAAGGTAAGTGTTGATAAATAAAATTATTACCTAATAATATATCTCCATGCATGGCAGGGAAACATAATATTTTTGGTATTATAAATCTGACATTGTTTATGTAGATTGGTATATTTTTAGCTTTACACTGAATTAAGGTTTCGTTACCATCAATTCCTACTGCTCTAATTGGATGTTTCATAATTTCCCATTTTTCTACAGGAATGGCATTTTTTCTACAACTACTGGTTGTAGCTCCAGTATCTAATAAAGCATGTAAAGAATATGGTTTATATTCTCTGAATTGGAATGTAATTTCCACATATGTATAATATTTTTTAGATTGGAAATTTGAAAATGTAATTATGTCATTATTTCCAATTTTCATTTGCTGTATTATTATAGAAGATTGTATATCTTCTATTCTACTATTTCTTGAAATGCTATTTCTAGAACTTACAGTTGGTTCTGTAGGGAAAATAGGAATATGAACGGTTTTCATTCCTATTGGTATTGATTCTATTTCTTCCTCTGATTGAGAGCTAGAAGGCAAGACAAGATTATTACTGTCTGTAATTGTATTATTCTTAAAATATAACTTATCGCCAGATGCAATATATTCTATAGTACAAGCCGGTTTGGATGTACTTGGATTGTTAATATTACCTATAATCCAGTCTTTTGGGACTGATAGGTCACTTAGATGTACTAATCTAGGCTGTATATCAGTAGTATATCTATTGGGTTCAAATAATTCAATTATTTTATTATTAATTTCTTTTATTTCTACTTCTGCTGTATTAGCATATTCATTTATAGAAGTCCAACTGATTGCTAGATCTTCTGCTAAATCCTTTATATCAGAATTTTTTGTCTGAATTCTAAGACATAGACACTCTTCTATTAGAGGGTCAGTAATGGAGATAAAGTAATTGGGTTTTACCTTAAATCCTACAACTCCTGTATGCAAATTAGACTGTATTCCTCCAATAAGTGCTTTTATTGGATTTTCAAATCTTTTATCTAATAAAACGGCTATAATTGGTATATCATGACCTCTTCTAAATAATGCTCTAATTGTGATCATGATTATTCCTAAATGGATATATCTAACCTGAGGATATTTCTTTTTAATCCTCTTAATTTTTTCTTTGGAAAATAACGGGATTTCTGTTAATCCACCTCTTGTATCCTTAGCGACTGTATTGCCACTAATTTTTTCAATATGTCTTTGAGTCCATATTTTGAACTTTGATATCTTATATATTTCTTCTTTAGAAATATGGTTTTTATTAATCTTTTTTATCATTTCATCAGAGAGATCTTTTTCTTCTCCAATTAAATTTCCTAATCGTATATCCTGTTGTTCAATTTGAGGAATTTCTTCTAATTGGTTATTAGAACTGTTCATCATAAAAATAAATTCTTCTTCATTATCCGTATCAGATTCTGTTTCTGATATCAGTTCATATAAAATTTCTTCAGGATTAATTTCTTCTTCGTAACAAACCTCTAGATTTTTTTCTTCTAAGGTTTTTATCATTTTCTTAGCACTTTTTCCTTTATTAGGACAATTTGGTGCTATATGACCTTCTTCATCACATATAAAACATTTACAAATTTGTTTTCTAGATTTATTAGGATTCTTTTTCCTAACAAACTTTCTCTTTTTATTATTATTGGTTTTTACCTTATTTTTAATCCAATATTTTCTTTTTATGAATTTATATTTTCTATTCTTCTTTTTATTTTTTCTAAAGGGAGTTATGGGTTGTTTACAGCCAAATTCCCATTCGTTTTCTAATATTTTAGAACAATATTGTGAACTTAATTTATGCTTTACTTGTTTAGCAGCTTTAGTTTGTAAACAATGATTGGTTATCCTTTCTTTAGCAAAATTTATTCTATTACCTATAGAGTCTATAGTAGCTGTATCTAAACCTGATAGTTTACTATGTTTTTCTAAATAAGATTCGTATTTTTTGACACAAATCTCATCCCACGGTGGTGGTAATTTATGGAAATACTGGTTTTTCCAGAATTCTATATTATTATTGTTTAATTTTTGATATTCATGAAGGAATTTTTTAGAGAAACTTTCTAAATATCTTATATCACATAACTTAATTTTAGTTAATATGTAACTGGATGCACTGTTTTGATCCTGTTTATCATTATATCCACAAAATTCTATTTTTAGAATTTGAGTTAATCTTTTTAGTAAATCTTTGGTCGTCTGAATTTGATTAATTAGCTGACCTTTTTGTTCTTTGCCTATTTCTGATTCTTCCCATCTTCTTAGGAATTGCAGAACATCTCCTTGAAATGTTCCAGTAAAATAATTTAGGAATTTTTCTTTGGTCCAATTATTGTTGTTTACAACAATTGTCATAGACTGTGCCCAATCATCTATGGTTTTTTCATAATCTGATATGGGTATATTAGTGAGGTCTAGGTATGTTCCTCCTTGAGCAACATTCCTTTTATTTAAGTCATCTATCCTATTTGGAATAGGGTGACTAGAAGATTCTCCTGGGTTTTCAGGTTTAATTTCATTAGTAGCTAGATTTTCTATATTATCGGGTTGATAATCGAAAATTCTTGTGGTATTATCTACTTGTTCATAGGATTTGTTTCCTGATCTTGATAAATCATCTTTGATATTATCCGATTCTATTTTTCTTTTTCCTTTTGGATCTTGATCTATTTGATCAGTATCCATGGGTTCTGGGATATCTATGTTTTCATCTTCCTCTGTTGAAGTTGTTTCTTCATCAGATTGGTCACTATTAACTTTTAGATCTTCTAAATTTAAACTATTACTAGAGTTTTCTGAACTACTACTACTACTATCTGTAGTATCATAGTTTAGCATATAATGATAGTTAAACAATATGAATAGATCTTTTGATCCTCATATAGTTGTTCAATTAATTTTAAGTATTCTATTCTTTCAAGTTGGTCATTTGTCTTGGAAAATTTTTGTTTCCAATGTTCAATTAATTGCTTATAGGATTCAAAATCATATTTTTGTTGTTTTGTGTAATTTTTTATTACTTTTTTATGCCTAGAAGACGATTCTTCAGATGAGGTTTCTTCATCATCTGAGAGAGCTAAAATGATATTACTATTACCATAATATAGAGGACCTAGATTGGTTTCAGGTTCTATATTATTTTCTAAAACATGTTCTAAATTTTTATTTACTTCCAATAGAATATTTTTAGATTCGTTGTTCAAATCTAATTCGGATATCATTCCTATATTATTAACTTGCTGTTCTACTTTATTAATCTTATGATAGAGTTTATTAAAATATACAGAGGTTATATCTATTAAACTATTAAAACCTTTACTTATAGAAGCTATATTGTTTTCGTTTTTAGAATCAATATGCATAACATGATTACAAGTTTTATCCTTATATAAACTTATAGAATTTTGTGGATATAATGATAAACAGGATCAAAACAGTGCATCCAGTTACATATTAACTAAAATTAAGTTATGTGATATAAGATATTTAGAAAGTTTCTCTAAAAAATTCCTTCATGAATATCAAAAATTAAACAATAATAATATAGAATTCTGGAAAAACCAGTATTTCCATAAATTACCACCACCGTGGGATGAGATTTGTGTCAAAAAATATGAATCTTATTTAGAAAAACATAGTAAACTATCAGGTTTAGATACAGCTACTATAGATTCTATAGGTAATAGAATAAATTTTGCTAAAGAACGGATAACCAATCATTGTTTACAAACTAAAGCTACTAAACAAGTAAAGCATAAATTAAGTTCACAATATTGTTCTAAAATATTAGAAAACGAATGGGAATTTGGCTGTAAACAACCCATAACTCCCTTTAGAAAAAATAAAAAGAAGAATAGAAAATATAAATTCATAAAAAGAAAATATTGGAATAAAAATAAGGTAAAAAACCAATAATAATAAAAAGAGAAAGTTTGTTAGGAAAAAGAATCCTAATAAATCTAGAAAACAAATTTGTAAATGTTTTATATGTGATGAAGAAGGTCATATAGCACCAAATTGTCCTAATAAAGGAAAAAGTGCTAAGAAAATGATAAAAACCTTAGAAGAAGAAGATCTCGAGGTTTGTTACGAAGAGGAAATAAATCCTGAAGAAATTTTATATGAACTAATATCAGAAACAGAATCTGATACAGATAATGAAGAAGAATTTATTTTTATGATGAACAGTTCTAATAACCAATTAGAAGAAATTCCTCAAACTGAACAACAGGATATACGATTAGGAAATTTAATTGGAGAAGAAAAAGATCTCTCTGATGAAATGATAAAAAAGATTAATAAAAACCATATTTCTAAAGAAGAAATATATAAGATATCAAAGTTCAAAATATGGACTCAAAGACATATTGAAAAAATTAGTGGCAATACAGTCGCTAAGGATACAAGAGGTGGATTAACAGAAATCCCGTTATTTTCCAAAGAAAAAATTAAGAGGATTAAAAAGAAATATCCTCAGGTTAGATATATCCATTTAGGAATAATCATGATCACAATCAGAGCATTATTTAGAAGAGGTCATGATATACCAATTATAGCCGTTTTATTAGATAAAAGATTTGAAAATCCAATAAAAGCACTTATTGGAGGAATACAGTCTAATTTGCATACAGGAGTTGTAGGATTTAAGGTAAAACCCAATTACTTTATCTCCATTACTGACCCTCTAATAGAAGAGTGTCTATGTCTTAGAATTCAGACAAAAAATTCTGATATAAAGGATTTAGCAGAAGATCTAGCAATCAGTTGGACTTCTATAAATGAATATGCTAATACAGCAGAAGTAGAAATAAAAGAAATTAATAATAAAATAATTGAATTATTTGAACCCAATAGCATTTCAAGAAATAGTAGAATAGAAGATATATAATCTTCTATAATAATACAGCAAATGAAAATTGGAAATAATGACATAATTACATTTTCAAATTTCCAATCTAAAAAATATTATACATATGTGGAAATTACATTCCAATTCAGAGAATATAAACCATATTCTTTACATGCTTTATTAGATACTGGAGCTACAACCAGTAGTTGTAGAAAAAATGCCATTCCTGTAGAAAAATGGGAAATTATGAAACATCCAATTAGAGCAGTAGGAATTGATGGTAACGAAACCTTAATTCAGTATAAAGCTAAAAATATACCAATCTACATAAACAATGTCAGATTTATAATACCAAAAATATTATGTTTCCCTGCCATGCATGGAGATATATTATTAGGTAATAATTTTATTTATCAACACTTACCTTTCTCTATTAATAAAAATACAATTATGCTCTCTATAGATAAAACCTCTATAGAAATTCCTTGGTAGAAAACCATAAGTTTGTCTGTGATAAACACTTCTTACCTTATAAGAAAGAACAAATTAACCAAATTGAAACAAATCATTGGTTATATAAAGTTTTAGAAAATAACTTTAGTGAAGAACCATTAAAATTATGGCAAAATAGCCCCGATACTGTGAAATAAAATTAGAAAATCCTAATAAAATCATTAGGGTAAAACCAATGATCTATACTAAGCAAGATATAGATGAATTTGATGTACAGATAAAAGAACTTCTTGAAAAGGGATTAATAGAAGAAACTAATAGTCCTCATTCTAGCCCAGCCTTCATGGTAAGAAACCATGCAGAAATAAAAAGAGGAAAAGCTAGGATGGTAATCAACTATAAAAGATTAAATCAAAATATTGTTTTTGATGGATACTTTATTCCAAGAAAGGATGTCTTAATAAATCAGGCTAAAAATGCCAAATATTTTAGTAAATTCGATTGTAAATCTGGATTTGGCAAATCATGCTAAAAGAAGAATCCAGGCCATTAACTGCATTTAGTGCTCCTAATGGTCATTACCAATGGAAAGTAATGCCATTCGGTTTGTGTAATGCCCCACAAATCTTTCAGAGATGGATGGACACTATTTTCAGTAAGTATAAAAATTTTTGCATAGTCTATATTGATGATATTTTAGTGTTCTCAGAAAACCTGGAAACACATAGAAAACACTTAAATATAATTTCTCAAGAATTCATAAAACATGGAATTATATTAAGTCCTAAAAAGATAGAATTGGAAAAAAACCGAAATAGAATTTTTAGGATTAAAATTATCTAATAATGGTCTTAAACTACAAGATCATATTATTGTAAAAATCCAAGAATTTCCTGAAAAAATTGAAGATAAAAAACAGCTTCAACAATTTTTAGGAATACTTAATTATGGTAGAAATTTCTTTCCGAATCTATCAAAAAAGATAGGTGGTTTATATAATAAACTCAAAAAAAGATAAAATCTTTAGTTGGACAGAAAACGACACAGCCTTAGTTAGAAAACTAAAGACTGAAATAAACTATATACCTAAAGTATATCTACCTAAGCAAGGTGATAAACTAATTCTTGAAACAGATGCATCACATAATCATTGGGGATGTATTTTAAAAGCTAAAACCAATATTAATGAAGAGGAATTAATATGCGGTTATAGTTCAGGTAAGTTTAAAACAAATGAAACCAATTATGTTATATTTGAAAAAGAGTTATTAGCAATTAAAAAAGGAATAAAAAATTTTCTTATTTATTTAGCCCCTGAGAAATTTATCATAAAAACTGATAATCAGGCAGTTAAACATTTTTTAACTAACAAAAGTTTAGAAACCAATCCAAGGAGGATACGTGGTATAACGAATTATGTACTTTTAATTTTGAAGTTATCTATGTAAAGGGTGCTGACAATATTATTGCTGACTATCTTAGCAGGCCCAATGGACAAAGGTAAAAAGCCTTTGGAGCAAGTAGGAGAATGGACAACGGTCCGTAAAAAACGGCCCGATCCAAGAATTGCAAATCCACAATTCATAAGAGCTCCTTTACCCAATATATATCCTAATCAAGGATATTATTTACCATATCCATATCCTATAATGAGACAACCAGTCCAACCCAGACAGGTTACACAATTCATATCACCAGATAATCTTCCGGGATGGTCTCAGGATCCCAATACTGCATATCAAGCTAGCTATGCAGAAGTAATTAAAGATGCAGAAAAATTCTGTATCAATGAACAACTGTTGAAAAAAACAACAGATGAGTGAAATTAAAGATTTTTATAATCCTGGTATACCACCAGAATTATATAATCTCATTAATGAAATATGGAAAAACCATATTACAAATCAAAGAGTTAATTTTAGAAGAGCTTTATCTAAGCTTTCTGATTTACTAGCTGAAAAAAATAGCTCAGGAAAATAAATGTCAAAATCTTCTATTAAATTCCATTCTAACCAGAGAATGGGATGATTTCGATATTGGATATCTTGATCTCAAGGAGATAAACAATCTTCTTGATACAGTCCAATATTTTAAAGAAAAGGGTACTACTAACCCAGTTGTAAATAAGCTTTCAAAATTTGTCTTTTTCATAAATCTCAATTTATTTTACCACCAGATATTTTTTCTAAAATCAATAAATACATTTGCAAACAGCAAAATGTATTTCAGAAATCTTTTTCTGAATATTTTTATCAAGCCTATGTTTATAACACTATTTCGGGAGAAAAAATCCCTGCCATAAAATTCAGGCTTGATCACGAACCATTCGATATAGCAAGTATTGAATGGGGTTTGTAAAGCAATTAACTGTACAAAATTTTTCTTTTCATCTAACAAAAGATTTTCCTGCTTTTATAAAATCTATGTTAATAAAGAAAAACAAAAAATTTTGATTTTATGCTTTACTTCCATTTTAATATTTATAGTTTAATTGGTTTTGCGGAGAAGGAAAGATTTTATCAACCAATCAGATCTGGGAATTCTCCAAACTCATAGCAGGACCTCTTTTATCAGCAGTAAATGAGGAACCAGAGCATCTAAACAAAACTATTGACAGATGCCAAAAGAATTTCTGCTATTATCAAGTCCAATCAGGAATTGATCTAATGAATAAAGCCAAAGAAATATTGTCAAGACAGACATATTATTCTTGTACCGATGGCAAAAGAATATTTGTTTATGATCATTATGATAGAGTTTATTAAAATATACAGAGGTTATATCTATTAAACTATTAAAACATTTACTTATAGAAGCTATATTGTTTTCGTTTTTAGAATCAATATGCATAACATGATTACAAGTTTTATCCTTATATAAACAATCTGTTTCTTCCATGTTTCTCTAATCTTTGGTACCTAAAACCTTCTGTTATCTGTAAGTTTCTTACTATAAAAAGCCTAACCGCTCTCACTATGAGATTAAACAGGCAACAGTAAGACAGTATAACAGATATATGGGTTTTAAGATTAAAAGAACATGAAATTAACAAGGACTGAATATAAAAGAACAAAACTTACAATAATATTATGATATTATTACTCCAGAAACGAAACACTGTAGCTCTGATACCAGTTACAAGAGAGGCAGACACTGGACACCAGATATCATAAAAGAAACTGGGAGATAATTACAGAAGAATAAGCGGAAGATATAGTGTCTAAGAAACTAAGAAGAAGTAGAATGATTTTCCGAATGCCTTGGTTAGGCCTTCAGTTCTCCTTTTATAGGAGAAATTTACAAACTATATTTACAATTGTTTTGAAGTCCGGATGCCTTTAGATAATGATGCCATCACTTCATTTTCTTGGAGTGAAACACCTGGCAAATGCTTGATAAGCATTATTCTTTAGATAAGGATGCCATCACTTCATTTTCTTGGAGTGAAACACCTGGCATTAGTTCTTCCGGATCATTCTTTGGTCATTCCTTCTTTATTGAGGTCTGACATATATTTTGTGACAATTTATTTTGTCGTTATCCCTCCTGGATATTGTCTATGTTCATTTCCTCCAATTCATCCAGATTTAAGGAGGCATTTGAAATTCTAGGAGGAGAATTCCAATTTTGCCATGTATCCCTGATTTTTTCAAGAATATCTGAGGGATAGTCGTCAATATCCATTTCAGCTATCTTTGTTAATAGCTGTGTTGCTTCACCATCTGGTTCTTCATGGTGCATATCATAATGATCATAAACAAATATTCTTTTGCCATCGGTACAGGAATAATATGTCTGTCTTGACAATATTTCTTTGGCTTTATTCATTAGATCAATTCCTGATTGGACTTGATAATAGCAGAAATTCTTTTGGCATCTTTCAATAGTTTTGTTTAGATGCTCTGGTTCCTCATTTACTGCTGATAAAAGAGGTCCTGCTATGAGTTTGGAGAATTCCCAGATCTGATATGGTTGATAAAATCTTTCCTTCTCCGCAAAACCAATTAAACTATAAATATTAAAATGGAAGTAAAGCATAAAATCAAAATTTTTTGTTTTCTTTATTAACATAGATTTTATAAAAGCAGGAAAATCTTTTGTTAGATGAAAAGAAAAATTTTGTACAGTTAATTGCTTTACAAAACCCCATTCAATACTTGCTATATCGAATGGTTCGTGATCAAGCCTGAATTTTATGGCAGGGATTTTTTCTCCCGAAATAGTGTTATAAACATAGGCTTGATAAAAATATTCAGAAAAAGATTTCTGAAATACATTTTGCTGTTTGCAAATGTATTTATTGATTTTAGAAAAAATATCTGGTGGTAAAATAAATTGAGATTTATGAAAAAGACAAATTTTGAAAAGCTTATTTACAACTGGGTTAGTAGTACCCTTTTCTTTAAAATATTGGACTGTATCAAGAAGATTGTTTATCTCCTTGAGATCAAGATATCCAATATCGAAATCATCCCATTCTCTGGTTAGAATGGAATTTAATAGAAGATTTTGACATTTATTTTCCTGAGCTGTTTTTTCAGCTAGTAAATCAGAAAGCTTAGATAAAGCTCTTCTAAAATTAACTCTTTGATTTGTAATATGGTTTTTCCATATTTCATTAATGAGATTATATAATTCTGGTGGTATACCAGGATTATAAAAATCTTTAATTTCACTCATCTGTTGTTTTTTCAACAGTTGTTCATTGATACAGAATTTTTCTGCATCTTTAATTACTTCTGCATAGCTAGCTTGATATGCAGTATTGGGATCCTGAGACCATCCCGGAAGATTATCTGGTGATATGAATTGTGTAACCTGTCTGGGTTGGACTGGTTGTCTCATTATAGGATATGGATATGGTAAATAATATCCTTGATTAGGATATATATTAGGTAAAGGAGCTCTTATGAATTGCGGATTTGCAATTCTTGGATCGAACCGTTTTTTACGGACCGTTGTCCATTCTCCTACTTGCTCCAAAGGCTTTTTACCTTTGTCCATCGGGCCTGCTAAGATAGTCAGCAATAATATTGTCAGTACCCTTTACATAGATAACTTCAAAATTAAAAGTACATAATTCATTATACCAACGTATTCTCCTTGGATTGGTTTCTAAACTTTTGTTAGTTAAGAATTGTTTGACTGCCTGATTATCAGTTTTTATGATAAATTTCTCAGGAGCTAAATAAATAAGAAAATTTTTTATTCCTTTTTTAATTGCTAATAATTCTTTTTCAAATATAACATAATTGGTTTCATTTGTTTTAAACTTACCTGAACTATAACCACATATTAATTCTTCTTCATTAATATTGGTTTTAGCTTTTAAAATACATCCCCAATGATTATGTGATGCATCTGTTTCAAGAATTAGTTTATCACCTTGCTTAGGTAGATATACTTTTGGTATATAGTTTATTTCAGTCTTTAGTTTTCTTACTAAGGCTGTGTCTTTTTCTGTCCAGCTAAATATTTTGTCTTTTTTGAGTTTATCATATAAGCCACCTATCTTTTTTGATAGATTCGGAAAGAAATTTCTACCATAATTAAGTATTCCTAAAAATTGTTGAAGCTGTTTTTTATCTTCAATTTTTTCAGGAAATTCTTGGATTTTTACAATAATATGATCTTGTAATTTAAGACCATCATTAGATAATTTTAATCCTAAAAATTATATTTCGGTTTTTTCCAACTCTATCTTTTTAGAACTTAATATAATTCCATGTTTTATGAATTCTTGAGAAATTATATTTAAGTGTTTTCTATGTGTTTCCAGGTTTTCTGAGAACACTAAAATATCATCAATATAAACTATGCAAAATTTTTTATACTTACTGAATATAGTGTCCATCCATCTTTGAAAGATTTGTGGGGCATTACACAAACCGAATGGCATTACTTTCCATTGGTAATGACCATTAGGAGCACTAAATGCAGTTAATGGCCTGGATTCTTCTTTTAGCAGGATTTGCCAAAATCCAGATTTACAATCGAATTTACTAAAATATTTGGCATTTTTAGTCTGATTTATTAAGACATCCTTTCTTGGAATAAAGTATCCATCAAAAACTATATTTTGATTTAATCTTTTATAGTTGATTACCATCCTAGCTTTTCCTCTTTTTATTTCTGCATGATTTCTTACCATGAAGGCTGGGCTAGAATGAGGACTATTAGTTTCTTCTATTAATCCTTTTTCTAGTAGTTCTTTTATCTGTACATCAAATTCATCTATTTCTTGCTTAGTATAGATCATTGGTTTTACCCTAATGATTTTATTAGGATTTTCTAATTTTATTTCACAGTATCGGGGGCTATTTTGCCATAATTTTAATGGTTCTTCACTAAAGTTATTTTCTAAAACTTTATATAACCAATGATTTGTTTCAATTTGGTTAATTTGTTCTTTCTTATAAGGTAAGAAGTGTTTATCACAGACAAACTTATGGTTTTCTACCAAGGGAATTTCTATAGAGGTTTTATCTATAGAGAGCATAATTGTATTTTTATTAATAGAGAAAGGTAAGTGTTGATAAATAAAATTATTACCTAATAATATATCTCCATGCATGGCAGGGAAACATAATATTTTTGGTATTATAAATCTGACATTGTTTATGTAGATTGGTATATTTTTAGCTTTATACTGAATTAAGGTTTCGTTACCATCAATTCCTACTGCTCTAATTGGATGTTTCATAATTTCCCATTTTTCTACAGGAATGGCATTTTTGATTCTAAACTTGTAATCATGTTATGCATATTGATTCTAAAAACGAAAACAATATAGCTTCTATAAGTAAAGGTTTTAATAGTTTAATAGATATAACCTCTGTATATTTTAATAAACTCTATCATAAGATTAATAAAGTAGAACAGCAAGTTAATAATATAGGAATGATATCCGAATTAGATTTGAACAACGAATCTAAAAATATTCTATTGGAAGTAAATAAAAATTTAGAACATGTTTTAGAAAATAATATAGAACCTGAAACCAATCTAGGTCCTCTATATTATGGTAATAGTAATATCATTTTAGCTCTCTCAGATGATGAAGAAACCTCATCTGAAGAATCGTCTTCTAGGCATAAAAAAGTAATAAAAAATTACACAAAACAACAAAAATATGATTTTGAATCCTATAAGCAATTAATTGAACATTGGAAACAAAAATTTTCCAAGACAAATGACCAACTTGAAAGAATAGAATACTTAAAATTAATTGAACAACTATATGAGGATCAAAAAGATCTATTCATATTGTTTAACTATCATTATATGCTAAACTATGATACTACAGATAGTAGTAGTAGTAGTTCAGAAAACTCTAGTAATAGTTTAAATTTAGAAGATCTAAAAGTTAATAGTGACCAATCTGATGAAGAAACAACTTCAACAGAGGAAGATGAAAACATAGATATCCCAGAACCCATGGATACTGATCAAATAGATCAAGATCCAAAAGGAAAAAGAAAAATAGAATCGGATAATATCAAAGATGATTTATCAAGATCAGGAAACAAATCCTATGAACAAGTAGATAATACCACAAGAATTTTCGATTATCAACCCGATAATATAGAAAATCTAGCTACTAATGAAATTAAACCTGAAAACCCAGGAGAATCTTCTAGTCACCCTATTCCAAATAGGATAGATGACTTAAATAAAAGGAATGTTGCTCAAGGAGGAACATACCTAGACCTCACTAATATACCCATATCAGATTATGAAAAAACCATAGATGATTGGGCACAGTCTATGACAATTGTTGTAAACAACAATAATTGGACCAAAGAAAAATTCCTAAATTATTTTACTGGAACATTTCAAGGAGATGTTCTGCAATTCCTAAGAAGATGGGAAGAATCAGAAATAGGCAAAGAACAAAAAGGTCAGCTAATTAATCAAATTCAGACGACCAAAGATTTACTAAAAAGATTAACTCAAATTCTAAAAATAGAATTTTGTGGATATAATGATAAACAGGATCAAAACAGTGCATCCAGTTACATATTAACTAAAATTAAGTTATGTGATATAAGATATTTAGAAAGTTTCTCTAAAAAATTCCTTCATGAATATCAAAAATTAAACAATGATAATATAGAATTCTGGAAAAACCAGTATTTCCATAAATTACCACCACCGTGGGATGAGATTTGTGTCAAAAAATACGAATCTTATTTAGAAAAACATAGTAAACTATCAGGTTTAGATACAGCTACTATAGACTCTATAGGTAATAGAATAAATTTTGCTAAAGAAAGGATAACCAATCATTGTTTACAAACTAAAGCTGCTAAACAAGTAAAGCATAAATTAAGTTCACAATATTGTTCTAAAATATTAGAAAACGAATGGGAATTTGGCTGTAAACAACCCATAACTCCCTTTAGAAATAATAAAAAGAAGAATAGAAAATATAAATTCATAAAAAGAAAATATTGGATTAAAAATAAGGTAAAAACCAATAATAATAAAAAGAGAAAGTTTGTTAGGAAAAAGAATCCTAATAAATCTAGAAAACAAATTTGTAAATGTTTTATATGTGATGAAGAAGGTCATATAGCACCAAATTGTCCTAATAAAGGAAAAAGTGCTAAGAAAATGATAAAAACCTTAGAAGAAAAAAATCTAGAGGTTTGTTACGAAGAAGAAATTAATCCTGAAGAAATTTTATATGAACTGATATCAGAAACAGAATCTGATACAGATAATGAAGAAGAATTTATTTTTATGATGAACAGTTCTAATAACCAATTAGAAGAAATTCCTCAAACTGAACAACAGGATATACGATTAGGAAATTTAATTGGAGAAGAAAAAGATCTCTCTGATGAAATGATAAAAAAGATTAATAAAAACCATATTTCTAAAGAAGAAATATATAAGATATCAAAGTTCAAAATATGGACTCAAAGACATATTGAAAAAATTAGTGGCAATACAGTCGCTAAGGATACAAGAGGTGGATTAACAGAAATCCCGTTATTTTCCAAAGAAAAAATTAAGAGGATTAAAAAGAAATATCCTCAGGTTAGATATATCCATTTAGGAATAATCATGATCACAATCAGAGCATTATTTAGAAGAGGTCATGATATACCAATTATAGCCGTTTTATTAGATAAAAGATTTGAAAATCCAATAAAAGCACTTATTGGAGGAATACAGTCTAATTTACATACAGGAGTAGTTGGATTTAAGGTGAAACCCAATTACTTTATTTCCATTACAGACCCTCTAATAGAAGAGTGTCTATGTCTTAGAATTCAGACAAAAAATTCTGATATAAAGGATTTAGCAGAAGATCTAGCAATTAGTTGGACTTCTATAAATGAATATGCTAATACAGCTGAAGTAGAAATAAAAGAAATTAATAATAAAATAATTGAATTATTTGAACCCAATAGATATACTACTGATATACAGCCTAGATTAGTACACTTAAGTGACTTATCAGTCCCAAAAGACTGGATTATAGGTAATATTAATAATCCAAGTACATCCAAACCGGCTTGTACCATAGAATATATAGCATCTGGCGATAAGTTATATTTTAAGAATAATACAATTACAGACAGTAATAATCTTGTCTTGCCTTCTAGCTCTCAATCAGAGGAAGAAATAGAATCAATACCAATAGGAATGAAAACCGTTCATATTCCTATTTTCCCTACAGAACCAACTGTAAGTTCTAGAAATAGCATCTCAAGAAATAGTAGAATAGAAGATATACAATCTTCTATAATAATACAGCAAATGAAAATTGGAAATAATGACATAATTACATTTTCAAATTTCCAATCTAAAAAATATTATACATATGTGGAAATTACATTCCAATTCAGAGAATATAAACCATATTCTTTACATGCTTTATTAGATACTGGAGCTACAACCAGTAGTTGTAGAAAAAATGCCATTCCTGTAGAAAAATGGGAAATTATGAAACATCCAATTAGAGCAGTAGGAATTGATGGTAACGAAACCTTAATTCAGTATAAAGCTAAAAATATACCAATCTACATAAACAATGTCAGATTTATAATACCAAAAATATTATGTTTCCCTGCCATGCATGGAGATATATTATTAGGTAATAATTTTATTTATCAACACTTACCTTTCTCTATTAATAAAAATACAATTAGGCTATCTATAGATAAAACCTCTATAGAAATACCTTTGGTAGAAAACCATAAGTTTGTTTGTGATAAACACTTCTTACCTTATAAGAAAGAACAAATTAACCAAATTGAAACAAATCATTGGTTATATAAAATTTTAGAAAATAATTTTAGTGAAGAACCATTAAAATTATGGCAAAATAGCCCCCGATACTGTGAAATAAAATTAGAAAATCCTAATAAAATAATTAGAGTAAAGCCAATGATCTATACTAAGCAAGATATAGATGAATTTGATGTACAGATAAAAGAACTTCTTGAAAAAGGATTAATAGAAGAAACTAATAGTCCTCATTCTAGCCCAGCCTTCATGGTAAGAAACCATGCAGAAATAAAAAGAGGAAAAGCCAGGATGGTAATCAACTATAAAAGATTAAATCAAAATATTGTTTTTGATGGATACTTTATTCCAAGAAAGGATGTCTTAATAAATCAGGCTAAAAATGCCAAATATTTTAGTAAATTCGATTGTAAATCTGGATTTTGGCAAATCATGCTAAAAGAAGAATCCAGGCCATTAACTGCATTTAGTGCTCCTAATGGTCATTACCAATGGAAAGTAATGCCATTCGGTTTGTGTAATGCCCCACAAATCTTTCAGAGATGGATGGACACTATTTTCAGTAAGTATAAAAAATTTTGCATAGTCTATATTGATGATATTTTAGTGTTCTCAGAAAACCTGGAAACACATAGAAAACACTTAAATATAATTTCTCAAGAATTCATAAAACATGGAATTATATTAAGTCCTAAAAAGATAGAATTGGAAAAAACCGAAATAGAATTTTTAGGATTAAAATTATCTAATAATGGTCTTAAACTACAAGATCATATTATTGTAAAAATCCAAGAATTTCCTGAAAAAATTGAAGATAAAAAACAGCTTCAACAATTTTTAGGAATACTTAATTATGGTAGAAATTTCTTTCCGAATCTATCAAAAAAGATAGGTGGTTTATATAATAAACTCAAAAAAGATAAAATCTTTAGTTGGACAGAAAAGGACACAGCCTTAGTTAGAAAACTAAAGACTGAAATAAACTATATACCTAAAGTATATCTACCTAAGCAAGGTGATAAACTAATTCTTGAAACAGATGCATCACATAATCATTGGGGATGTATTTTAAAAGCTAAAACCAATATTAATGAAGAGGAATTAATATGCGGTTATAGTTCAGGTAAGTTTAAAACAAATGAAACCAATTATGTTATATTTGAAAAAGAGTTATTAGCAATTAAAAAAGGAATAAAAAATTTTCTTATTTATTTAGCCCCTGAGAAATTTATCATAAAAACTGATAATCAGGCAGTTAAACATTTTTTAACTAACAAAAGTTTAGAAACCAATCCAAGGAGGATACGTTGGTATAACGAATTATGTACTTTTAATTTTGAAGTTATCTATGTAAAGGGTGCTGACAATATTATTGCTGACTATCTTAGCAGGCCCAATGGACAAAGGTAAAAAGCCTTTGGAGCAAGTAGGAGAATGGACAACGGTCCGTAAAAAATGGCCCGATCCAAGAATTGCAAATCCACAATTCATAAGAGCTCCTTTACCCAATATATATCCTATTCAAGGATATTATTTACGATATCCATATCCTATAATGAGACAACCAGTCCAACCCAGACAGGTTACACAATTCATATCACCAGATAATCTTCCGGGATGGTCTCAGGATCCCAATACTGCATATCAAGCCAGCTATGCAGAAGTAATTAAAGATGCAGAAAAATTCTGTATCAATGAACAACTGTTGAAAAAACAACAGATGAGTGAGATTAAAGATTTTTATAATCCTGGTATACCACCAGAATTATATAATCTCATTAATGAAATATGGAAAAACCATATTACAAATCAAAGAGTTAATTTTAGAAGAGCTTTATCTAAGCTTTCTGATTTACTAGCTGAAAAAACAGCTCAGGAAAATAAATGCCAAAACCTTCTATTAAATTCCATTCTAACCAGAGAATGGGATGATTTCGAAATTGGATATCTTGATCTCAAGGAGATCAACAATCTTCTTGACACAGTCCAATTTTTTAAAGAAAGAGGTACTACTAACCCAGTAGTAAATAAACTCTTCAAAATATGTCTTTTCCATAAATCTCAATTTATATTACCACCAGATATTTTTTCAAAAATTAATAAATACATTTGCAAACAGCAAAATGTATTCCAAAAATCTTTTTCTGAATATTTTTATCAGGCCTATGTTTATAATACCATTTCAGGAGAAAATATTCCTGCCATAAAATTCAGACTTGACCACGAACCATTTGATATAACAAGTATTGAATGGGGTTTTGTAAAACAATTAACTGTACAAAATTTTTCTTTTCATCTAACAAAAGATTTTCCTGCTTTTATAAAATCTATGTTAATCAAGAAAACAAGAAATTTTGATTTTATGCTTTACTTCCATTTTAATATTTATAGTTTAATTGGTTTTGCGGAGAAGGAATGATTTTATCAACCATATCAGATCTGGGAATTCTCCAAACTCATAGCAGGACCTCTTTTATCAGTAGTAAATGAGGAACCAGAGCATCTAAACAAAACTATTGACAGATGCCAAAAGAATTTCTGCTATTATCAAGTCCAATCAGGAATTGATCTAATGAATAAAGCCAAAGAAATATTGTCAAGACAGACATATTATTCTTGTACCGATGGCAAAAGAATATTTGTTTATGATCATTATGATATGCACCATGAAGAACCAGATGGTGAAGCAACACAGCTATTAACAAAGATAGCTGAAATGGATATTGACGACTATCCCTCAGATATTCTTGAAAAAATCAGGGATACATGGCAAAATTGGAATTCTCCTCCTAGAATTTCAAATGCCTCCTTAAATCTGGATGAATTGGAGGAAATGAACCTAGACAATATCCAGGAGGGATAACGACAAAATAAATTGTCACAAAATATATGTCAGACCTCAATAAAGAAGGAATGACCAAAGAATGATCCGGAAGAACTAATGCCAGGTGTTTCACTCCAAGAAAATGAAGTGATGGCATCCTTATCTAAAGAATAATGCTTATCAAGCATTTGCCAGGTGTTTCACTCCAAGAAAATGAAGTGATGGCATCCTTATCTAAAGGCATCCGGACTTCAAAACAATTGTAAATATAGTTTGTAAATTTCTCCTATAAAAGGAGAACTGAAGGCCTAACCAAGGCATTCGGAAAATCATTCTACTTCTTCTTAGTTTCTTAGACACTATATCTTCCGCTTATTCTTCTGTAATTATCTCCCAGTTTCCTGAATATCCATGGGTTCTGGGATATCTATGTTTTCATCTTCCTCTGTTGAAGTTGTTTCTTCATCAGATTGGTCACTATTAACTTTTAGATCTTCTAAATTTAAACTATTACTAGAGTTTTCTGAACTACTACTACTACTATCTGTAGTATCATAGTTTAGCATATAATGATAGTTAAACAATATGAATAGATCTTTTTGATCCTCATATAGTTGTTCAATTAATTTTAAGTATTCTATTCTTTCAAGTTGGTCATTTGTCTTGGAAAATTTTTGTTTCCAATGTTCAATTAATTGCTTATAGGATTCAAAATCATATTTTTGTTGTTTTGTGTAATTTTTTATTACTTTTTTATGCCTAGAAGACGATTCTTCAGATGAGGTTTCTTCATCATCTGAGAGAGCTAAAATGATATTACTATTACCATAATATAGAGGACCTAGATTGGTTTCAGGTTCTATATTATTTTCTAAAACACGTTCTAAATTTTTATTTACTTCCAATAGAATATTTTTAGATTCGTTGTTCAAATCTAATTCGGATATCATTCCTATATTATTAACTTGCTGTTCTACTTTATTAATCTTATGATAGAGTTTATTAAAATATACAGAGGTTATATCTATTAAACTATTAAAACATTTACTTATAGAAGCTATATTGTTTTCGTTTTTAGAATCAATATGCATAACATGATTACAAGTTTTATCCTTATATAAACAATCTGTTTCTTCCATGTTTCTCTAATCTTTGGTACCTAAAACCTTCTGTTATCTGTAAGTTTCTTACTATAAAAAGCCTAACCGCTCTCACTATGAGATTAAACAGGCAACAGTAAGACAGTATAACAGATATATGGGTTTTAAGATTAAAAGAACATGAAATTAACAAGGACTGAATATAAAAGAACAAAACTTACAATAATATTATGATATTATTTCTTCCAGAAACGAAACACTGTAGCTCTGATACCAGTTACAAGAGAGGCAGACACTGGACACCAGATATCATAAAAGAAACTGGGAGATAATTACAGAAGAATAAGCGGAAGATATAGTGTCTAAGAAACTAAGAAGAAGTAGAATGATTTTCCGAATGCCTTGGTTAGGCCTTCAGTTCTCCTTTTATAGGAGAAATTTACAAACTATATTTACAATTGTTTTGAAGTCCGGATGCCTTTAGATAAGGATGCCATCACTTCATTTTCTTGGAGTGAAACACCTGGCAAATGCTTGATAAGCATTATTCTTTAGATAAGGATGCCATCACTTCATTTTCTTGGAGTGAAACCCCTGGCATTAGTTCTTCCGGATCATTCTTTGGTCATTCCTTCTTTATTGAGGTCTGACATATATTTTGTGACAATTTATTTTGTCGTTATCCCTCCTGGATATTGTCTAGGTTCATTTCCTCCAATTCATCCAGATTTAAGGAGGCATTTGAAATTCTAGGAGGAGAATTCCAATTTTGCCATGTATCCCTGATTTTTTCAAGAATATCTGAGGGATAGTCGTCAATATCCATTTCAGCTATCTTTGTTAATAGCTGTGTTGCTTCACCATCTGGTTCTTCATGGTGCATATCATAATGATCATAAACAAATATTCTTTTGCCATCGGTACAAGAATAATATGTCTGTCTTGACAATATTTCTTTGGCTTTATTCATTAGATCAATTCCTGATTGGACTTGATAATAGCAGAAATTCTTTTGGCATCTGTCAATAGTTTTGTTTAGATGCTCTGGTTCCTCATTTACTGCTGATAAAAGAGGTCCTGCTATGAGTTTGGAGAATTCCCAGATCTGATATGGTTGATAAAATCTTTCCTTCTCCGCAAAACCAATTAAACTATAAATATTAAAATGGAAGTAAAGCATAAAATCAAAATTTCTTGTTTTCTTGATTAACATAGATTTTATAAAAGCAGGAAAATCTTTTGTTAGATGAAAAGAAAAATTTTGTACAGTTAATTGTTTTACAAAACCCCATTCAATACTTGTTATATCAAATGGTTCGTGGTCAAGTCTGAATTTTATGGCAGGAATATTTTCTCCTGAAATGGTATTATAAACATAGGCCTGATAAAAATATTCAGAAAAAGATTTTTGGAATACATTTTGCTGTTTGCAAATGTATTTATTAATTTTTGAAAAAATATCTGGTGGTAATATAAATTGAGATTTATGGAAAAGACATATTTTGAAGAGTTTATTTACTACTGGGTTAGTAGTACCTCTTTCTTTAAAAAATTGGACTGTGTCAAGAAGATTGTTGATCTCCTTGAGATCAAGATATCCAATTTCGAAATCATCCCATTCTCTGGTTAGAATGGAATTTAATAGAAGGTTTTGGCATTTATTTTCCTGAGCTGTTTTTTCAGCTAGTAAATCAGAAAGCTTAGATAAAGCTCTTCTAAAATTAACTCTTTGATTTGTAATATGGTTTTTCCATATTTCATTAATGAGATTATATAATTCTGGTGGTATACCAGGATTATAAAAATCTTTAATCTCACTCATCTGTTGTTTTTTCAACAGTTGTTCATTGATACAGAATTTTTCTGCATCTTTAATTACTTCTGCATAGCTGGCTTGATATGCAGTATTGGGATCCTGAGACCATCCCGGAAGATTATCTGGTGATATGAATTGTGTAACCTGTCTGGGTTGGACTGGTTGTCTCATTATAGGATATGGATATGGTAAATAATATCCTTGAATAGGATATATATTGGGTAAAGGAGCTCTTATGAATTGTGGATTTGCAATTCTTGGATCGGGCCGTTTTTTACGGACCGTTGTCCATTCTCCTACTTGCTCCAAAGGCTTTTTACCTTTGTCCATTGGGCCTGC
This sequence comes from Gossypioides kirkii, assembly GCA_005610355.1. Lineage (NCBI taxonomy): Eukaryota > Viridiplantae > Streptophyta > Magnoliopsida > Malvales > Malvaceae > Gossypioides > Gossypioides kirkii. Next base: position 52,300 of record CP032248.1, read on the forward strand.
TAAGATAGTCAGCAATAATATTGTCAGCACCCTTTACATAGATAACTTCAAAATTAAAAGTACATAATTCGTTATACCAACGTATCCTCCTTGGATTGGTTTCTAAACTTTTGTTAGTTAAAAAATGTTTAACTGCCTGATTATCAGTTTTTATGATAAATTTCTCAGGGGCTAAATAAATAAGAAAATTTTTTATTCCTTTTTTAATTGCTAATAACTCTTTTTCAAATATAACATAATTGGTTTCATTTGTTTTAAACTTACCTGAACTATAACCGCATATTAATTCCTCTTCATTAATATTGGTTTTAGCTTTTAAAATACATCCCCAATGATTATGTGATGCATCTGTTTCAAGAATTAGTTTATCACCTTGCTTAGGTAGATATACTTTAGGTATATAGTTTATTTCAGTCTTTAGTTTTCTAACTAAGGCTGTGTCCTTTTCTGTCCAACTAAAGATTTTATCTTTTTTGAGTTTATTATATAAACCACCTATCTTTTTTGATAGATTCGGAAAGAAATTTCTACCATAATTAAGTATTCCTAAAAATTGTTGAAGCTGTTTTTTATCTTCAATTTTTTCAGGAAATTCTTGGATTTTTACAATAATATGATCTTGTAGTTTAAGACCATTATTAGATAATTTTAATCCTAAAAATTCTATTTCGGTTTTTTCCAATTCTATCTTTTTAGGACTTAATATAATTCCATGTTTTATGAATTCTTGAGAAATTATATTTAAGTGTTTTCTATGTGTTTCCAGGTTTTCTGAGAACACTAAAATATCATCAATATAGACTATGCAAAATTTTTTATACTTACTGAAAATAGTGTCCATCCATCTCTGAAAGATTTGTGGGGCATTACACAAACCGAATGGCATTACTTTCCATTGGTAATGACCATTAGGAGCACTAAATGCAGTTAATGGCCTGGATTCTTCTTTTAGCATGATTTGCCAAAATCCAGATTTACAATCGAATTTACTAAAATATTTGGCATTTTTAGCCTGATTTATTAAGACATCCTTTCTTGGAATAAAGTATCCATCAAAAACAATATTTTGATTTAATCTTTTATAGTTGATTACCATCCTGGCTTTTCCTCTTTTTATTTCTGCATGGTTTCTTACCATGAAGGCTGGGCTAGAATGAGGACTATTAGTTTCTTCTATTAATCCTTTTTCAAGAAGTTCTTTTATCTGTACATCAAATTCATCTATATCTTGCTTAGTATAGATCATTGGCTTTACTCTAATTATTTTATTAGGATTTTCTAATTTTATTTCACAGTATCGGGGGCTATTTTGCCATAATTTTAATGGTTCTTCACTAAAATTATTTTCTAAAATTTTATATAACCAATGATTTGTTTCAATTTGGTTAATTTGTTCTTTCTTATAAGGTAAGAAGTGTTTATCACAAACAAACTTATGGTTTTCTACCAAAGGTATTTCTATAGAGGTTTTATCTATAGATAGCCTAATTGTATTTTTATTAATAGAGAAAGGTAAGTGTTGATAAATAAAATTATTACCTAATAATATATCTCCATGCATGGCAGGGAAACATAATATTTTTGGTATTATAAATCTGACATTGTTTATGTAGATTGGTATATTTTTAGCTTTATACTGAATTAAGGTTTCGTTACCATCAATTCCTACTGCTCTAATTGGATGTTTCATAATTTCCCATTTTTCTACAGGAATGGCATTTTTTCTACAACTACTGGTTGTAGCTCCAGTATCTAATAAAGCATGTAAAGAATATGGTTTATATTCTCTGAATTGAAATGTAATTTCCACATATGTATAATATTTTTTAGATTGGAAATTTGAAAATGTAATTATGTCATTATTTACAATTTTCATTTGCTGTATTATTATAGAAGATTGTATATCTTCTATTCTACTATTTCTTGAAATGCTATTTCTAGAACTTACAGTTGGTTCTGTAGGGAAAATAGGAATATGAACGGTTTTCATTCCTATTGGTATTGATTCTATTTCTTCCTCTGATTGAGAGCTAGAAGGCAAGACAAGATTATTACTGTCTGTAATTGTATTATTCTTAAAATATAACTTATCGCCAGATGCTATATATTCTATGGTACAAGCCGGTTTGGATGTACTTGGATTATTAATATTACCTATAATCCAGTCTTTTGGGACTGATAAGTCACTTAAGTGTACTAATCTAGGCTGTATATCAGTAGTATATCTATTGGGTTCAAATAATTCAATTATTTTATTATTAATTTCTTTTATTTCTACTTCAGCTGTATTAGCATATTCATTTATAGAAGTCCAACTAATTGCTAGATCTTCTGCTAAATCCTTTATATCAGAATTTTTTGTCTGAATTCTAAGACATAGACACTCTTCTATTAGAGGGTCTGTAATGGAAATAAAGTAATTGGGTTTCACCTTAAATCCAACTACTCCTGTATGTAAATTAGACTGTATTCCTCCAATAAGTGCTTTTATTGGATTTTCAAATCTTTTATCTAATAAAACGGCTATAATTGGTATATCATGACCTCTTCTAAATAATGCTCTGATTGTGATCATGATTATTCCTAAATGGATATATCTAACCTGAGGATATTTCTTTTTAATCCTCTTAATTTTTTCTTTGGAAAATAACGGGATTTCTGTTAATCCACCTCTTGTATCCTTAGCGACTGTATTGCCACTAATCTTTTCTATATGTCTTTGAGTCCATATTTTGAACTTTGATATCTTATATATTTCTTCTTTAGAAATATGGTTTTTATTAATCTTTTCTATCATTTCATCAGAGAGATCTTTTTCTTCTCCTATTAAATTTCCTAATCGTATATCCTGTTGTTCAGTTTGAGGAATTTCTTCTAATTGGTTATTAGAACTATTCATCATAAAAATAAATTCTTCTTCATTATCTGTATCAGATTCTGTTTCTGATATTAGTTCATATAAAATTTCTTCAAGATTTATTTCCTCTTCGTAACAAACCTCGAGATCTTCTTCTTCTAAGGTTTTTATCATTTTCTTAGCACTTTTTCCTTTATTAGGACAATTTGGTGCTATATGACCTTCTTCATCACATATAAAACATTTACAAATTTGTTTTCTAGATTTATTAGGATTCTTTTTCCTAACAAACTTTCTCTTTTTATTATTATTGGTTTTTACCTTATTTTTATTCCAATATTTTCTTTTTATGAATTTATATTTTCTATTCTTCTTTTTATTTTTTCTAAAGGGAGTTATGGGTTGTTTACAGCCAAATTCCCATTCGTTTTCTAATATTTTAGAACAATATTGTGAACTTAATTTATGCTTTACTTGTTTAGCAGCTTTAGTTTGTAAACAATGATTGGTTATCCGTTCTTTAGCAAAATTTATTCTATTACCTATAGAGTCTATAGTAGCTGTATCTAAACCTGATAGTTTACTATGTTTTTCTAAATAAGATTCGTATTTTTTGACACAAATCTCATCCCACGGTGGTGGTAATTTATGGAAATACTGGTTTTTCTAGAATTCTATATTATTATTGTTTAATTTTTGATATTCATGAAGGAATTTTTTAGAGAAACTTTCTAAATATCTTATATCACATAACTTAATTTTAGTTAATATGTAACTGGATGCACTGTTTTGATCCTGTTTATCATTATATCCACAAAATTCTATTTTTAGAATTTGAGTTAATCTTTTTAGTAAATCTTTGGTCGTCTGAATTTGATTAATTAGCTGACCTTTTTGTTCTTTGCCTATTTCTGATTCTTCCCATCTTCTTAGGAATTGCAGAACATCTCCTTGAAATGTTCCAGTAAAATAATTTAGGAATTTTTCTTTGGTCCAATTATTGTTGTTTACAACAATTGTCATAGACTGTGCCCAATCATCTATGGTTTTTTCATAATCTGATATGGGTATATTAGTGAGGTCTAGGTATGTTCCTCCTTGAGCAACATTCCTTTTATTTAAGTCATCTATCCTATTTGGAATAGGGTGACTAGAAGATTCTCCTGGGTTTTCAGGTTTAATTTCATTAGTAGCTAGATTTTCTATATTATCGGGTTGATAATCGAAAATTCTTGTGGTATTATCTACTTGTTCATAGGATTTGTTTCCTAATCTTGATAAATCATCTTTGATATTATCCGATTCTATTTTTCTTTTTCCTTTTGGATCTTGATCTATTTGATCAGTATCCATGGGTTCTGGGATATCTATGTTTTCATCTTCCTCTGTTGAAGTTGTTTCTTCATCAGATTGGTCACTATTAACTTTTAGATCTTCTAAATTTAAACTATTACTAGAGTTTTCTGAACTACTACTACTACTATCTGTAGTATCATAGTTTAGCATATAATGATAGTTAAACAATATGAATAGATCTTTTTGATCCTCATATAGTTGTTCAATTAATTTTAAGTATTCTATTCTTTCAAGTTGGTCATTTGTCTTGGAAAATTTTTGTTTCCAATGTTCAATTAATTGCTTATAGGATTCAAAATCATATTTTTGTTGTTTTGTGTAATTTTTTATTACTTTTTTATGCCTAGAAGATGATTCTTCAGATGAGATTTCTTCATCATCTGAGAGAGCTAAAATGATATTACTATTACCATAATATAGAGGACCTAGATTGGTTTCAGGTTCTATATTATTTTCTAAAACATGTTCTAAATTTTTATTTGCTTCCAATAGAATATTTTTAGATTCGTTGTTCAAATCTAATTCGGATATCATTCCTATATTATTAACTTGCTGTTCTACTTTATTAATCTTATGATAGAGTTTATTAAAATATACAGAGGTTATATCTATTAAACTATTAAAACCTTTACTTATAGAAGCTATATTGTTTTCGTTTTTAGAATCAATATGCATAACATGATTACAAGTTTTATCCTTATATAAACAATCTGTTTCTTCCATGTTTCTCTAATCTTTGGTACCTAAAACCTTCTGTTATCTGTAAGTTTCTTACTATAAAAAGCCTAACCGCTCTCACTATGAGATTAAACAGGCAACAGTAAGACAGTATAACAGATATATGGGTTTTAAGATTAAAAGAACATGAAATTAACAAGGACTGAATATAAAAGAACAAAACTTACAATAATATTATGATATTATTTCTTCCAGAAACGAAACACTGTAGCTCTGATACCAGTTACAAGGGAGGCAGACACTGGACACCAGATATCATAAAAGAAACTGGGAGATAATTACAGAAGAATAAGCGAAAGATATAGTGTCTAAGAAACTAAGAAGAAGTAGAATGATTTTCCGAATGCCTTGGTTAGGCCTTCAGTTCTCCTTTTATAGGAGAAATTTACAAACTATATTTACAATTGTTTTGAAGTCCGGATGCCTTTAGATAAGGATGCCATCACTTCATTTTCTTGGAGTGAAACACCTGGCAAATGCTTGATAAGCATTATTCTTTAGATAAGGATGCCATCACTTCATTTTCTTGGAGTGAAACACCTGGCATTAGTTCTTCCGGATCATTCTTTGGTCATTCCTTCTTTATTGAGGTCTGACATATATTTTGTGACAATTTATTTTGTCGTTATCCCTCCTGGATATTGTCTAGGTTCATTTCCTCCAATTCATCCAGATTTAAGGAGGCATTTGAAATTCTAGGAGGAGAATTCCAATTTTGTCATGTATCCCTGATTTTTTCAAGAATATCTGAGGGATAGTCGTCAATATCCATTTCAGCTATCTTTGTTAATAGCTGTGTTGCTTCACCATCTGGTTCTTCATGGTGCATATCATAATGATCATAAACAAATATTCTTTTGCCATCGGTACAGGAATAATATGTCTGTCTTGACAATATTTCTTTGGCTTTATTCATTAGATCAATTCCTGATTGGACTTGATAATAGCAGAAATTCTTTTGGCATCTTTCAATAGTTTTGTTTAGATGCTCTGGTTCCTCATTTACTGCTGATAAAAGAGGTCCTGCTATGAGTTTGGAGAATTCCCAGATCTGATATGGTTGATAAAATCTTTCCTTCTCCGCAAAACCAATTAAACTATAAATATTAAAATGGAAGTAAAGCATAAAATCAAAATTTCTTGTTTTCTTGATTAACATAGATTTTATAAAAGCAGGAAAATCTTTTGTTAAATGAAAAGAAAAATTTTGTACAGTTAATTGTTTTACAAAACCCCATTCAATACTTGTTATATCAAATGGTTCGTGGTCAAGTCTGAATTTTATGGCAGGAATTTTTTCTCCTGAAATGGTATTATAAACATAGGCCTGATAAAAATATTTAGAAAAAGATTTTTGGAATACATTTTGCTGTTTGCAAATGTATTTATTAATTTTTGAAAAAATATCTGGTGGTAATATAAATTGAGATTTATGGAAAAGACATATTTTGAAGAGTTTATTTACTACTGGGTTAGTAGTACCTCTTTCTTTAAAAAATTGGACTGTGTCAAGAAGATTGTTGATCTCCTTGAGATCAAGATATCCAATTTCGAAATCATCCCATTCTCTGGTTAGAATGGAATTTAATAGAAGGTTTTGGCATTTATTTTCCTGAGCTGTTTTTTCAGCTAGTAAATCAGAAAGCTTAGATAAAGCTCTTCTAAAATTAACTCTTTGATTTGTAATATGGTTTTTCCATATTTCATTAATGAGATTATATAATTCTGGTGGTATACCAGGATTATAAAAATCTTTAATTTCACTCATCTGTTGTTTTTTCAACAGTTGTTCATTGATACAGAATTTTTCTGCATCTTTAATTACTTCTGCATAGCTGGCTTGATATGCAGTATTGGGATCCTGAGACCATCCCAGAAGATTATCTGGTGATATGAATTGTGTAACCTGTCTGGGTTGGACTGGTTGTCTCATTATAGGATATGGATATGGTAAATAATATCCTTGATTAGGATATATATTAGGTAAAAGAGCTCTTATGAATTGTGGATTTGCAATTCTTGGATCGGACCGTTTTTTACGGACCGTTGTCCATTCTCCTACTTGCTCCAAAGGCTTTTTACCTTTGTCCATCGGGCCTGCTAAGATAGTCAGCAATAATATTGTCAGTACCCTTTACATAGATAACTTCAAAATTAAAAGTACATAATTCATTATACCAACGTATTCTCCTTGGATTGGTTTCTAAACTTTTGTTAGTTAAGAATTATTTGACTGCCTGATTATCAATTTTTATGATAAATTTCTCAGGAGCTAAATAAATAAGAAAATTTTTTATTCCTTTTTTAATTGCTGATAATTCTTTTTCAAATATAACATAATTGGTTTCATTTGTTTTAAACTTACCTGAACTATAACCACATATTAATTCTTCTTCATTAATATTGGTTTTAGCTTTTAAAATACATCCCCAATGATTATGTGATGCATCTGTTTCAAGAATTAGTTTATCACCTTGCTTAGGTAGATATACTTTTGGTATATAGTTTATTTCAGTCTTTAGTTTTCTTATTACGGCTGTGTCTTTTTCTGTCCAGCTAAATATTTTGTCTTTTTTGAGTTTATCATATAAGCCACCTATCTTTTTTTATAGATTCGGAAAGAAATTTCTACCATAATTAAGTATTCCTAAAAATTGTTGAAGCTGTTTTTTATCTTCAATTTTTTCAGGAAATTCTTGGATTTTTACAATAATATGATCTTGTAATTTAAGACCATCATTAGATAATTTTAATCCTAAAAATTCTATTTCGGTTTTTTCCAACTCTATCTTTTTAGAACTTAATATAATTCCATGTTTTATGAATTCTTGAGAAATTATATTTAAGTGTTTTCTATGTGTTTCCAGGTTTTCTGAGAACACTAAAATATCATCAATATAAACTATGCAAAATTTTTTATACTTACTGAAAATAGTGTCCATCCATCTCTGAAAGATTTGTGGGGCATTACACAAACCGAATGGCATTACTTTCCATTGGTAATGACCATTAGGAGCACTAAATGCAGTTAATGGCCTGGATTCTTCTTTTAGCGTGATTTGCCAAAATCCAGATTTACAATCAAATTTACTAAAATATTTGGCATTTTTAGCCTGATTTATTAAGACATCCTTTCTTGGAATAAAGTATCCATCAAAAACAATATTTTGATTTAATCTTTTATAGTTGATTACCATCCTGGCTTTTCCTCTTTTTATTTCTGCATGGTTTCTTACCATGAAGGCTGGGCTAGAATGAAGACTATTAGTTTCTTCTATTAATCCTTTTTCTAGTAGTTCTTTTATCTGTACATCAAATTCATCTATATCTTGCTTAGTATAGATCATTGGTTTTACCCTAATGATTTTATTAGGATTTTCTAATTTTATTTCACAGTATCGGGGGCTATTTTGCCATAATTTTAATGGTTCTTCACTAAAGTTATTTTCTAAAACTTTATATAACCAATGATTTGTTTCAATTTGGTTAATTTGTTCTTTCTTATAAGGTAAGAAGTGTTTATCACAGACAAACTTATGGTTTTCTACCAAGGGAATTTCTATAGAAGTTTTATCTATAGAGAGCATAATTGTATTTTTATTAATAGAGAAAGGTAAGTGTTGATAAATAAAATTATTACCTAATAATATATCTCCATGCATGGCAGGGAAACATAATATTTTTGGTATTATAAATCTGACATTGTTTATGTAGATTGGTATATTTTTAGCTTTATACTGAATTAAGGTTTCGTTACCATCAATTCCTACTGCTCTAATTGGATGTTTCATAATTTCCCATTTTTCTACAGGAATGGCATTTTTTCTACAACTACTGGTTGTAGCTCCAGTATCTAATAAAGCATGTAAAGAATATGGTTTATATTCTCTGAATTGGAATGTAATTTCCACATATGTATAATATTTTTTAGATTGGAAATTTGAAAATGTAATTATGTCATTATTTCCAATTTTCATTTGCTGTATTATTATAAAAGATTGTATATCTTCTATTCTACTATTTCTTGAAATGCTATTTCTAGAACTTACAGTTGGTTCTGTAGGGAAAATAGGAATATGAACAGTTTTCATTCCTATTGGTATTGATTCTATTTCTTCCTCTGATTGAGAGCTAGAAGGCAAGACAAGATTATTACTGTCTGTAATTGTATTATTCTTAAAATATAACTTATCGCCAGATGCAATATATTCTATAGTACAAGCCGGTTTGGATGTACTTGGATTGTTAATATTACCTATAATCCAGTCTTTTGGGACTGATAAGTCACTTAAGTGTACTAATCTAGGCTGTATATCAGTAGTATATCTATTGGGTTCAAATAATTCAATTATTTTATTATTAATTTCTTTTATTTCTACTTCAGCTGTATTAGCATATTCATTTATAGAAGTCCAACTAATTGCTAGATCTTCTGCTAAATCCTTTATATCAGAATTTTTTGTCTGAATTCTAAGACATAGACACTCTTCTATTAGAGGGTCTGTAATGGAAATAAAGTAATTGGGTTTCACCTTAAATCCAACTACTCCTGTATGTAAATTAGACTGTATTCCTCCAATAAGTGCTTTTATTGGATTTTCAAATCTTTTATCTAATAAAACGGCTATAATTGGTATATCATGACCTCTTCTAAATAATGCTCTGATTGTGATCATGATTATTCCTAAATAGATATATCTAACCTGAGGATATTTCTTTTTAATCCTCTTAATTTTTTCTTTGGAAAATAACGGGATTTCTGTTAATCCACCTCTTGTATCCTTAGCGACTGTATTGCCACTAATCTTTTCTATATGTCTTTGAGTCCATATTTTGAACTTTGATATCTTATATATTTCTTCTTTAGAAATATGGTTTTTATTAATCTTTTTTATCATTTCATCAGAGAGATCTTTTTCTTCTCCAATTAAATTTCCTAATCGTATATCCTGTTGTTCAGTTTGAGGAATTTCTTCTAATTGGTTATTAGAACTGTTCATCATAAAAATAAATTCTTCTTCATTATCTGTATCAGATTCTGTTTCTGATATTAGTTCATATAAAATTTCTTCAGGATTTATTTCCTCTTCGTAACAAACCTCGAGATCTTCTTCTTCTAAGGTTTTTATCATTTTCTTAGCACTTTTTCCTTTATTAGGACAATTTGGTGCTATATGACCTTCTTCATCACATATAAAACATTTACAAATTTGTTTTCTAGATTTATTAGGATTCTTTTTCCTAACAAACTTTCTCTTTTTATTATTATTGGTTTTTACCTTATTTTTATTCCAATATTTTCTTTTTATGAATTTATATTTTCTATTCTTCTTTTTATTTTTTCTAGAGGGAGTTATGGGTTGTTTACAGCCAAATTCCCATTCGTTTTCTAATATTTTAGAACAATATTATGAACTTAATTTATGCTTTACTTGTTTAGCAGCTTTAGTTTGTAAACAATGATTGGTTATCCGTTCTTTAGCAAAATTTATTCTATTACCTATAGAGTCTATAGTAGCTGTATCTAAACCTGATAGTTTACTATGTTTTTCTAAATAAGATTCGTATTTTTTGACACAAATCTCATCCCACGGTGGTGGTAATTTATGAAAATACTGGTTTTTCCAGAATTCTATATTATTATTGTTTAATTTTTGATATTCATGAAGAAATTTTTTAGAGAAACTTTCTAAATATCTTATATCACATAACTTAATTTTAGTTAATATGTAACTGGATGCACTGTTTTGATCCTGTTTATCATTATATCCACAATTTTATTTTTAGAATTTGAATTAATCTTTTTAGTAAATCTTTGGTCGTCTGAATTTGATTAATTAGCTGACCTTTTTGTTCTTTGCCTATTTCTGATTCTTCCCATCTTCTTAGGAATTGCAGAACATCTCCTTGAAATGTTCCAGTAAAATAATTTAGGAATTTTTCTTTGGTCCAATTATTGTTGTTTACAACAATTGTCATAGACTGTGCCCAATCATCTATGATTTTTTCATAATCTGATATGGGTATATTAGTGAGGTCTAGGTATGTTCCTCCTTGAGCAACATTCCTTTTATTTAAGTCATCTATCCTATTTGGAATAGGGTGACTAGAAGATTCTCCTGGGTTTTCAGGTTTAATTTCATTAGTAGCTAGATTTTCTATATTATCGGGTTGATAATCGAAAATTCTTGTGGTATTATCTACTTGTTCATAGGATTTGTTTCCTGATCTTGATAAATCATCTTTGATATTATCCGATTCTATTTTTCTTTTTCCTTTTGGATCTTGATCTATTTGATCAGTATCCATGGGTTCTGGGATATCTATGTTTTCATCTTCCTCTGTTGAAGTTGTTTCTTCATCAGATTGGTCACTATTAACTTTTAGATCTTCTAAATTTAAACTATTACTAGAGTTTTCTGAACTACTACTACTACTATCTGTAGTATCATAGTTTAGCATATAATGATAGTTAAACAATATGAATAGATCTTTTTGATCCTCATATAGTTGTTCAATTAATTTTAAGTATTCTATTCTTTCAAGTTGGTCATTTGTCTTGGAAAATTTTTGTTTTCAATGTTCAATTAATTACTTATAGGATTCAAAATCATATTTTTGTTGTTTTGTGTAATTTTTTATTACTTTTTTATGCCTAGAAGACGATTCTTCAGATGAGATTTCTTCATCATCTGAGAGAGCTAAAATGATATTACTATTACCATAATATAGAGGACCTAGATTAGTTTCAGGTTCTATATTATTTTCTAAAACATGTTTTAAATTTTTATTTACTTCCAATAGAATATAAATATTTTTAGATTCGTTGTTCAAATCTAATTCGGATATCATTCCTATATTATTAACTTGCTGTTCTACTTTATTAATCTTATGATAAAGTTTATTAAAATATACAGAGGTTATATCTATTAAACTATTAAAACCTTTACTTATAGAAGCTATATTATTTTCGTTTTTAGAATCAATATGCATAACATGATTACAAGTTTTATCCTTATATAAACAATCTGTTTCTTTCATGTTTCTCTAATCTTTGGTACCTAAAAGAATGTTTTAGGCGAACCGTTTAGTTTATGGCAATATACCAGAAGTGGCCTAAAAACAAAAGCTTTTTCTAAATCTAAAATGAAAACCTCTGTTTTACTTAAACCCTCGCACAAATAACACGCACCAAGCTGAAGTACTCAACCCAGCTACTTCTCACAAAGGACAGACCTTGAAAATAATAGCCTTTTAGGTCAACTCCTCCCAAAAGAAACAAAAACCCACCAGCCCAAAGTGAATGATAGAATCCCCTGAAAACACTCACCAAGAGAACTCCAAAAGTTTGAAAACAAAGGAACAAAAAAAAATAAGAAAAAAAAACTACTCAATGCCCTTCAGAATACATTAAAGCAGAAAAAAATGACCTCTCTGAGTTACTGTTTTGAGTGTCTTCTTTTTATCGGTTAAACCCCAAGGAGATGATAATAATTCATTACCTTTGATGCAGATCTGGTCGAAAGAAGGACGATTGAAGACTGGCGCAACCGGAATCGACATCGTTAATTCTGCTGAAACTTGGGTTTGGAGAAGGTTCGTCTCGAATCTCCATGGTTTGGTTTACTCAGGTTTCAACCTCTTCTTCTGGTTTTGGGATTTCATCTGCTTCTGAAGAGGTTTCGGCTTGCTTCGGGGGAAAGTTTTGGTTTTCTTTTGTTTTGGCTTTTCATCTGCTTTGAAGAGGTTTCGGCTTGCTTTGGGGGGAAAGTTTTGGTTTTTCATTTGCCGTTTCTTCTTCTGCTTTTATCTTTTCTTGTGTGGTTATTATTTCTTCTTTTGCTTTTAGATAGATCAGAGATTGTGTCAGAAATTATACTGTCAGATTCAAATAATGTGCTCCCTTAGCAATTAATGCCAGCACAAAGGAATACATATATTTGACATTTAATTTCATTTAATTATGCTTTTCTATTTTAAATATTATTGCTGTAATTTTGGATAAGTGTGAATGTAAAGCAGAGTCACAATTTACGAGAAAAGTATTGTCTCTTTGATGATGTGGTATATCAGATTGAATTCAACCGACATATTCACCTAAAAGATTTTTTTTATAAATTTTGTTATTTTCGAAAAATGTATTATTAAGGGGACACATTTATATGAAAAAAAAGGAAATTAACAGTAAAAAATTTATAAAAAATACTTTTTTAATAGAGATATTTATAGTTAATGGTGGTATTAATTATGTAATATATAAAAATATAAAAAAAAATCAAGAGTAATTATTACTAAGTTTATATTTTCATCTTTATATTTCAAAAATTTTAAAAAATATTTATTGAATTATTAAAGAATAACTAATATTAAATTATTAAAAAAAATTTAAAAGTTCAACCGATTAACTCTAAGTAACGAGTCAACAATAATATAATGGAATAGTATTCACCAATAATATAGTGAAATAGTATTCATCAATGAGTAACAGAAAATATTTTAGATCTAAATTAATCTAATAATCAATATAAAAATAATAAAAAACAAATTTACTCGAATTTTGCTTTGTAAAATCATAAAATTTAAAGACATTTTAATAAAAAAACTAAATAGTCTCCATTTTTCCAATGGCAATGAGTCAGGAACAGAAGAGGAACAATCAATCTTCATGAAGCAACTGGAAATTTTCTTCAAAGAGAGAGGCATGGGAAGGGTTAAATTACCTTAAGTAAGTTTATCGGTAATCACATTACTGTTTTCTTTTTGCAATTGTGATGTGTTGGGAAGTGTTTCTATTTGACTGACATTTATACACTTTCATGGGGATAAGGTTGTGGAGAGTTGTTACTGTTGATTTGCCTTAAGTAAGTTTATCGATAATCGCATTACTGTTTTTTTTTTTTTTTACAATTATGATGTTTTGTGAAATATTTCTATTTGACTGACATTTATGCACCGGATAAGATTGTGGATAATTGTTACTAAATTGAGTGGCTATGACAAGGTATGCGTTTCATAAATTTAACATGCGGTATACCATGCTACTTCAATGAATTGTATATGGTTTTAGGATACCAAGTTAAAGAACGCACTATGATTAGAATCAAGTGGAATAATTTATTCAGTCTTGGCTCCAATTCATTTCCTCCCGCAAATTTCTTTTGTATTTGGATCTTGTTTGGCATTTTGTATACAAACTGTTTCGAAGGTACATATTGTTTTGACAATATGCTGTTTCAGTGGAATCTTATTCCACAATCTTGTTTTTGCTACTTTATGTGGATTAAATTCTACTGTAGAGAATTTTTTCCTCTTTGACATCACTTTTTCTCTTGCAAATTATGCGAGGTCTTTGTTTATATTAGATGAGTCATTGGTAAATGCTATATTTTTATTTATATAAGCTTTTACTTTTTTGAGAACTTAGATTAGGAAAGTGCATAAAAATAAGAGATTAATTTTTAATTTAAAGTATAAAGGTTAAGCTTCAATTTCATAAAAATAGAGTGATTGATAACACATTTTGATTTATTTTTTTAATATTTATTTTTTTAATGAACCAAACCAAAATTTTAAACCCAAACTTAAACTCATCAAACGAGAAACCATAACCAAATTTCAGCTGCATGATTAGCTGTAACTAAATGGGGTGTAGTTGTGAACTTTATTGAAAAGACTAAACTGTACAATGCATTGTACATGCTGATTATTCGTGGTTCCAATACTTCCATTTTGGTTTCAAGTTGGATGCAAATTGCCTAGGTGGCAACCAGCTCTAATCCCATCGCATCCTTTACTTGCTCCGCTCTTTCGTTTTCTATATATATATATTAGTATTTGTCTGTTCCTGAAAATACCCGTTTTCTATATATATTAGTATTTGTCTATTCCTGAAAATACCCTCCATTTCAGATTATATATACATGCCACATGCTAGGTGGCATCATCAAAAAAGAAAGAAAAATATTTAATTATCACTAAATGGGGTGTAATTGTGAACTTGACTGAAAAGACTAAAGCGTACAGCTATCACCTAATTTTTACATTGATGAGTTGGTTTACGATTGCTTATTTTCGTTAGAGTTTTCGCTCATTAGTATGAATAGACAGACCAAAAAGGTTTTAATTGAGGAAGGGTTAATTGAGGTTTTTTCGTTGGTTATATTATCCTTATAAGGGTTGTCACAAGCGTAAGAAACAACTTAAAAGCTTGGGTATATTATTTAAGTCTTTTAAACTGAATTTTCCTTCTAACTGTTTTAAAGTTGAATTTTTGCATAAAAATAAGAGATTAATTTTTAATTTTTTTAAAATATAAAGGTTAAACTCAAACTTCGTAACAATAGAATGACTAACAATATATTTTGACCTATTTTTTTAATATTCATTTTTTTAATGAATCACACTAGAATCCTAAACAATTATCCAAACTCGTTAAACCAGAACCTCCAACCTAAATCCCTCAACCGATCACCCTAACAAAAACCCACTAAACATATTAGCAAAAAGAAGCATATATTTGAAACTAAAAACAAAGAGGAAAAATATTCTGCTTAGCGAAAATTACAAATTAGGTAGATATTTTCTTAAGTCGCAGGAGAAATAAAATGCAAGTATTTTAATTAGGAAGCACAAAAATAAAAAATCCTAAAATAACCCATTGAGATCCTGGTAAATAACCATAGAAATAATAAGTGTGTGGATGCAAATGTTTAAAAAGTTTGGGCCTCTGGTTTCCCAAAACTGAAAAATAATGAGTGTAACAAGCAACAAATAAAAATTTCTGAGTGAGTGAGTCTAATCAAAAAATGAAGTTCAAATTAGGTAACGCTTACAAATTGTGACTTTCCGTTTTGATTCCTATTCATTACAGCATTGTCCACTCCGATTAAGCAGGGAATTTAAAAAAAAACAGAATCGAAAGAGAAAAATCACAAACAAAAACGGCAAACTTGAAATTTGAGAGCAAAATTTTAAAAAGAGAACGAGAGATAAAGAGAGAAGGGCAAAAAATGAGGCATAATTTGAGTATTTAGGGAAAAATTTGAAAAGCCAATAATAAGGATTACTTTTTATTTAACAATATTTATTATTTGTTTATTTAATTATTCTGGATATGGTGAGGGTAATGGGTTGTGAATTTGGTTTATATTGGGTTGTGATCCAAATTACCTTGATTTTTTTTTTTGTTTTTGTACTTTATGTTTTTTCAATATGATAAAACCCTTTGTATTTTTTTTTCTTTTCAATGAGAAAACTCCTTAATTATTTCAAAAAAAATAAAAAAATATACGGGATTTAACTTAAAACAAATAAAGATCGATATAAAAAATATAAATATTAAAAGTCAAATTTATTATTACCTATATTTTTTTTATGTATTTAATAGCCATTCATAAATAATTTTATTCTTAGAAATTTAATAAAAAATATAAAAATATAAAAAAATTAAAATTTTGAATTATAAAGAAAAATGATAAAATTATCTAATTAAAAGTAAGTGACTAGAATTTTCGTGAGATTTTTGGGGAGGGGGGACTCACTAACTTCATGAAAGTTTGTAGAAAAAAAAAGGGTGAAAAGAGAGAGCATAAAGGAACAAACAAATTAGTGAAGAATATAAAAAAAACTTAATCCTGATTTCAATAAAAAAAAATCATCAATAGTTGGTTTATTGGATTTATTATATAAAAAAAACCAATTCAATTAAAAAATATTTAATCCTGAATTCTTTTTTAATAATTTATAAAATTAATGAAATTTTAGATTCACAATTAAAACTGAAAATGATATAAAAATAAATAAATACAAAATATTTCAAAAAAATACAAAATGCCACCATAATAATATTAATTATAATTTAAAAGAAGAGATTTTAGTGACCCAATTAAGGTAACATAATCTCGGTAAAATGTTTAAATATAAATATTAGATATTACATTTTATATAATTAACGAGTATTTCTTATTTAAAATTTATATAATCTTATTATTTGATATTTATAAATATTTTTTATTTACATATATCAAATGTTTTAAAATAACTGCAATTTTAAGGTTTTAAGGTTTAAGATCTAAGATTTTAGGATTTAGAGATTTAGGATTAAGGGTTTTAGATTTTATAGTTTAGGGTTTAAGGTTTAGTATTTTAGGGTTTAAGATTTAAGGTTTTAGGATTTTAAGCTTTTTTTTCAAATTCTCGTATTTTCGTATATCAATAAAATACCGTATTTAAAAAAATACATAGGTGTCGGTCATTGCATGGTCGACACCAAAAAACACAAATTTTTATGTCTGACACCAATCATTGGCTAAGTGCTTTTCAACTTTTACTGTTCATTTCAGGTCATTTCCTCTTTATATGATATAGACTATATCTAGGAGGAAGATAAGGTACAGCCAATAGATCTTCCTATTGTAAATCCTTATTTACCATATACCAAATCTCCCTTTTCACCTATTAAATCTATAAAATCCCTCATCCATAATACTCATAAGAAAGTTAAGGAGTATGTTCAAGCTTCAAAGTTTGACAGTCATCCTATCCAAGCATCTTCAAAAGAGCAGTTTGTTAAGCTGGAAATACCAGTTGAATTTCCCAAAGAATGGAGACAAGCAGGATACTCTCATATCCATTTTGGTGCTATTCAATTAGCACTAAATTACCATGGCACTAAAGGCAAACCTATTATTGTACGAATTGCACTTTTGGATTCCAGATATTTGGAATACCAACATGCGTGTATAGCTACCATTGAGGCAACCCTCAATTCCGGACTAGTGATGGTCACTCTTTTTCCAAATTTCACCATGGCATTAGCAGACCTCAATCTCCTGACGGGACTGAAGGTTCAGATACAGATTGTTCGAGCCCCTCAAATTACTACTGCAATTGTGGCAACCTTACACTACTAGATCATGTATAGGGTTCAAGATCATGCTTTCAACTTGGCAAATCATGGGACAGATGATTCATTGTTATTCACTGTCAATACAAATGATCAGCCCCACTGTGTTCATGTTCCTAGACAGATACCAAAGAAGGAACTCTTATTGATGTTACCAGAAACTTAGGTGACTAAGTACAAGCAGCTGCACCAACATAGTCAACCTATTCAGTCCACAAAAAGCTAAATTATTTCCAGAGAAGATGGATCCACAGTGATCAAGTTTGATCACAGTCATCTTAAAAAACCCAAGAAGCCTTCCATCTTCCCAACACAGCTAATGATGCAACCTATTGGCAATCCCATAGTCGGTCATGATAAAGAAGATCCAGAATGTTGCTGTGGAGTGTGTGAACTAGGACCTGAAACAAAGATGATTGAAAACTTCTCAGCTGAAGGAAAGCCTTTACTTTTCTTCAGAGATAAAATTACAAGTCATTGTCCATGGGATGAAGATTGTACTTGTGAATTTTGTGCTGATGATAGATTTGCAATGTGGATGGATAATCTTGACAACACCGGCAGAGATCCGTGGAAGGAGAAGAAAAAGAAAAGCTCCACTCAAGCAGAGTTTTATAAAAGGTGGATGGTAGGTGATCCAACTATTGGACCACTTGGAGAAGACAATGGTAAATTTGTTTACCTTCTGGATTACTCACGAAAACCAGAACCAAAAGTTCAATCCACCCATTCTTCTTCTAAGAATTATTCTTCACCATCAAAACCACCTCCTTCACAAAAATTACCAAAGTCTATTCAAAAGGCAAACCCTCTTCCTCAACCTTGTTATAAAAAGATCAGTAAATGGGTTGAGAAAAACCCTTTACCTCCACTAAAATCAATTCCTTGTGTCTTTATGGTACAACCCTCACCATGAGATTCATATGACAAAGAATTTCCTCCTCTTGAGGAATTCACAGAAAAGAATTACATCCACACACCTAAAATTCCTTCAAAACTCCAAACTGATGCCTCCGGTACACTTCTAAAACCAAGTGCTGCAGAAGCAACTTTGAATTGGCAGACAAAAAATGCTTTGGCCCAAAATAAAACATTAAAGCAAATAGATTCAAAGGTGACACACCTTGATTCAAAGCTTACAAAGGTTGAGACAAAAGTAGATGAAGTTCAAGTTTTGATAAGAGTGTTGCAAAAAAGAGTGGATGCAATCAAAGTTTTGGGCCATTTTAAAGTCCACTTGGATATTTTATTTTGGGCTAATTTACCAAAATAACCTAAAATTTTTGATTATTTACGAAAATGACCCAAGTTCAAAAATATACACCAAAATGACTTGAAATGAACAGTAAAAGTTGAAAAGCACCTGGCCAATAATTGGTGTCAGACATAAAAATTCGTATTTTTTGGTGTCAGCCATTGCATTTTTTTTAAATACGATATTTTATTAATATGCGAAAATACGAGAATTTAAAAAAAAATTTGCATGGCCGACACCTCTTTTTTGTCAGGAAAAAAATTCAAAATTTTTGGTGTTAGCCATCAAATGGTCGACACCCCTTTTTCTCAAGAAAAAAATTGCAATATTTTTTGGTGTTGGCCATTGCATGATCGACACCCCCTTTTTCTCGAGAAAAAATTTTTAAATTTTTTTGGTATTGGCCATCAAATAGTCGACAACTCCATTTTTTCGGGGAAAAAATTTCAAAAATTTTTTGGTGTTGGCCATCAAATGGTCAACAACCAAAAATGTAATTTTTTTTGAAATAGAGGGTGTCGACCATTTGATGGCCAACATCAAAAAATTTTGAAATTTTTTTCTCAAAAACGAGGTATTAGCCATGCAATGGCCAACATCCAAAAATGTTATTTTTTTCTGAAATAAGGGTGTCGGCAATTTGATGGCCAACAAAAAAAAAATTTGAATTTTTTTCTCAAACAAGGTCATGGCCGACACCCAAAAATGCGATTTTTTTTCGAGAAAAGTGGGTGTCGGCCATTGCATGGCCAATACCTCAATTTTTTTTCAAATTCTCATATTTTCTTATATCAATAAAATACAGTATTTAAAAAAATACATAGCATGGCCGACACCAAAAAACACAAATTTTTATGTTTGACACCAATCATTGGCTAGGTGCTTTTCAACTTTTACTGTTCATTTCCGGTCATTTAGTGTATATTTTTGAACTTGAGTTATTTTCGTAAATAATCAAAAATTTTAAGTTATTTTGATAAATTAGCCTTTATTTTGTCTCCTACTTTAAGATTTTATTTGAATTATTGCTTCCAACTTGCTATGGTCCTTAACATAAAAATATATATGTTTGTACAAACACTATCATTTGACAATCATTAGAGGATGATGGATGATGGTGTTGGCATTGAGATGATCAACACCAACTTGCTATGGTCCTTAACATAAATATATATATATATATGTTTGTACAAACACTATCATTTGACAATTATTAGAGGATGATGGATGATGGTGTTGGCATTGAGATGATCAACACCAACATGCACGATAAAAAAACATGTAATTTTCGTACAAAATTTTGCATTTGATTCAATTAAAAAAAAAAAAAAACCACTCTTTCTCTAATTTGCTCATGTTAACACTTCTTATCATTACTGTCTCAAATTCTAAATATATATGTAATCATCAAGTTTGTAAGATTTACATATATATCAAATTAGTATATATCTTACATCTAATTTCTTTACATGGTGAAAAAAATCAAAACGTATTTACAAATTTTAACTAGGCTATATATTTTTTTCAAGCTTTATGTACTTATTTCTCCTTTTCTACACTCCTTGCAACTTCTTTCGTATCTTTCTCTTCATTTCATATCAATATCATAAAATATGAGAGATTAATATACTTGCATAATTTCACTTTTATGTTCAAGAAACTAAAATAAACATGATACTAACTTTAAATCATGAAAATCTTACCTTAGAACTTTTGTTTCTCACATTATTTATATTTTCTCTCTCCTCAAGCATCAACACTTCACTTCTAACTCAAAAAATATGCTTGCTAGCATGTGGGTAACTTGATTTAGCTAATGTTTTCAATGGAAATTTGGTGATTTTTAGCTTGAAATGGCCCTTAATGATGATGGAGGATGAATTTGTAAAAGAAAGAAAACTTTTCTTTCTTTCAAAAGCATCTCTAAGATTTTAATAATAAAATAAAGTAATGTATGTAATGATAATTATAGATAATAAAATATTATAACTTAATAAAAATCTATCCATCTTACTTATCCACTTACTCTTGGTAATAATTGTTCTCCATGTCCTTACACATCCCATTACTAATTCAATTTAATTCTTTTCATACACTAATTTTCTCACTTTGAAGAGATTTGGATAGCGGATGATTTGCTAAGTTTGGCATTTGAAGGGTAGTATTTTCCAAAAACAACCATCTAGATATTTTACTTTCTAACCTTCGCATCCTATTACAAACCTTATTATCACAGCCATTCAAGCATAAATAGATGCTCATGCTATGCTATGGTCCATCAATATTATTATCAAAGAAATCCATTTTAGATAAAGTTACACAATATCATTACAATCTACAAGGTCTCACAAAAGCAATAATAGCTTGCTCAGATTTATATCTATACAAACATCTTAAACAGCACATACAAACATTGTGCATTCAACAGAAGACCACACCATTTTATATGCAGATATTTCACAACTAAGCAAATCAAAGGAAGCACTTGCATTCAACTCAAGCAGTCGTATTAGCATGGAGTAGGTGTAACCCAAACTGGTGTAGGCCAACTCATTCTAAAGAAAGAATTTCGAGGATAACACGGCAATGACTCAATGCTCCCATCCCATAACTTGTAGATACCGATATCATGTTCCGCCAAAGAACCATCATAGTTACTTTCAGAGTAATCATCTGTGAAATATATGCAATTCCCCATACAGCCTGTAAAATCCGAAGCTGACAACCATAAAGAAGAATTTTCACCTATAAAGACCATCTTATCATACAAACTTTTCACTCTTTCCCAATGCGGTCCACTCCAAACGAGCCTAGAAACCTCGAAGCGCTTAGTCCTATAGACCAAATAGGACTGATGAGGCTCGAAACTGAATTCAAGATCAAGGTGACGGGTAATGAGTAACAGTTCATCTCCAGAATTGATCAAATATTGCATATCACCGTCCAATTGTGTCCGCGTTTGGACAAAGGAAACCTTGGGCGAATCATCGCGAACATCGCAAATTGCAATTCCCCCGTGTTTGTCGACAGCATAAAATAATCCCTCACAATATATAACATCCGCGGAATAGGATTGTGCACCTGGGATAAAGCGCCAAGAGTCATCGCCTTTTTGCAGTAAACTAGCTCACCGGTTTGATTAAGAATCGCTATTGCCACGAAACTAAGCTCCTTGGAAGGATTGACAGAAAGCACAATTTTTTTAATGGAGTCTAGCATTTGGCGCAAATTAAAGGTCACCAGAAGGGGAGCGGAGGGAATATTCCTTGCGATGTGGGAGTAATTAAAGCTGTGGACGTTGGGGAAAGAGGAGAGAGAAGGGAGGTGGAGTTTGGCGCGGGAGAGGGGGTTTAGGAGGAGAATGGAAGGGGATTCGTCGAGGACAACGAGCCAGCCGTGGGAAGAGCCGCAGTGGCGCTTATTAGGGTTGGAGGATTCGGGGAGGGAGAGGAACCGGATTTTTTTGGTAGAAAGGTCGTAGAAGGCGCGGTGGGATTGGTGGGACTGGGAAGCAGGGAGCATGAGCCAGGGGAGCTGGGGAGGGAGATGGGACATGGTTTTAGGGATTGAGGATCGCCAGCTGCGGCACACCGCCCGGAAACTGAGGTAATCAGTGTAGAGTTTTAGGTTATCTGAGATGGATTCCAAGAGTTCTGGCGGGAGTTTGGTCCAGTCAACGCCCATCTTGTCGGATGGATATAACTGAAAACAAATTCGCTCACAGATCTCTTACTTCTTTGCTAATCATGCTATCAATGGGTGGCCGGGAATACGATCTCCTCTTGGATAAGGAATTTTTGCCTGTATTAGCAAACGTCAAAAGCTCGCCTTGGGCTAGCCGGGCCATGAAAGCTCTCAATGAACCAATTGATTTAGTGCATAGATATTGGCCCGGGCCTCTACTTAATGCTTAAGCTAGCTTACGCCAATCATAACCGTTTACTGTCGTTTCTTGGTGGGAGCACTCCAGTATCTCAGCCATCCAAATATTATATATTTTCAAACACAGCGGTTTCTTAACATTCTAGAAAGCCTTTTTCTTTGTGCCAAATTCGGAATATTTTCCTTTTCCTTTCTCCTTAAAGCGTAATCTCATTCCAATTCCTTGGTGTTTGCGATCGGATCGCGACCTCAGTTTTTCTTGCCATCCTCTTTCTCTTCAATTCTAGTAAGTCTCTTTCCTGTTAAATTTCTTTTCTACGTTGCCGCATTAATTGCAAACTTGTTACTCGTCAACCTATTTATAAGGAAAGAATTAGCTTTCTATACTATTACTCACAGTCTTGCCCTTTGTGTATATTATAAAATAAAGATGAACTGAAGTTAGAAACTTGAACTTGCAGGGTTTTTCAGTGCTTCATTTTCCACGATCCAGCCTCAAATTTGGGCCGCACCCACTTGACTCCATATGGATAACTTGAACGAAGTAGTTTTCCTCCAATTATTGCTCTGTTAGATTTCAAGATGGCATTTTTTCCCTTTTAGTTAGTTATTCTAGTTTAACTTAAGGCTATTGTATATCCTTTCCTCTGATGTCGCGTTATATTGAAATGCAGACTGTTGAGGAAAGCACTGATCTTGGTATGCTGTTATCTTCCCTTTGCGTATGTGTTGCTTTTTCTTTAATTTATCTGGTTTTCCTGTCCTGAGATGATTGTTTGGACTTTGAAGTTCCTGGTTGTCCAATACTATTATAAAATTTGCTTCTTCGGTTCGTTATGCTTCTTGACTTTGATTAGAGAAAAAAATTACGGAGAGCAATTTCAACTAAATTTAACAAAGTATGCTCAACCTTTTAAAGGTATATCAGTTAGGGACTATGAGGGTTTATTTACTACAATCATATCATTGGTGGATATCTTAAAATGCGTTCATTCTGACAAATGGGTTGTAAAGGGCAACAAGTTATAAGAGAAAATTGCTTCTAATTGTGCTTTGGGATTTAATTTTAGGTGCTGTGTTGCGGAAGGGAACAGAAATCCTTTTACAGGTAAATTCATATTGTTGATCATTTTCTTTTACAGGAATTTGGAGACTTTGTTATTGACAATGTTGCTCGTATACTAAATGGCCTGATCTCTTTATGTATCTGGAAGAGGTTGTCTCAGTAGTATGTGAAATAGAAGCATAAAATTCTTCATAGTGAACTCTGGTTTGATGGCTGAAGCTACTTTAAAAGTTGCTTAAAATTTCAACAGGGTTTTAACTGGGAGTCCCATAAATATGACTGGTGGGAAAACTTAGAAAAGAAAGTTCCTGACATTGCAAAATCTGGGTTTACGTCTGTATGGTTGCCACCAGCAATTAATTCTTTTTCACCAGAAGGTTAGAGAGAAATTTTCTTCAAAGCATGAGCTAGTTTCTTAGCAGATATGCGCATACCTGACCATGATTTATATATTTGTATCTGTTTTTCTCTTGTCTTATTACAGGGTACCTTCCCCAGAACCTATATTTACTCAGTTCTTCATATGGCTCTGAGCAGCAATTGAAAGCTTTACTCCAAAAACTGAAGAAGTATAAAGTTAGAGCAATGGCTGACATAGTAATCAATCATCGCATTGGAACTACTCAAGGACATGGAGGACTGTATAACCGTTATGATGGAATTCCACTAGCATGGGATGAGCATGCTGTCACATCTTGCACTGGTGGATTAGTAAGGATATTCATAGCAGTCATTCTTTGATGTTTTATATTACATGGCCTTAAATGATATTTCCTTATGCAATGTGGATATACACTGTACTGTAAGATAGTTTCTAACCTTCATATATGTTCAGGGTAATCAAAGCACTGGAGACAATTTCCATGGGGTTCCGAATATTGATCATAGCCAACATTTTGTTCGGAAGGACATCATAGGGTGGCTGCAGTGGTTACGTAGTGTTGGTTTTCAAGATTTTCGCTTTGATTTTGCAAGGGGGTAATAACGATACTTTTCTTGTACATTATTGTTTTCTCTAAATGATCTGCTTTCCATCTCATTATGCATGTTGCTAAAATGTTTGCTCCAGTTATTCAGCAAAATATGTCAAAGAATACATTGAAGCAGCAAAGCCTATATTTTCTGTTGGGGAGTATTGGGATTCTTGCAACTACAGTGCATCTGTATTAGAATACAACCAAGGTAATGTGCTTAATCTGTTTTTCGTGCTTGAGATCGATCATCCATAAAAGAATCTAGCTTCTTTTTCATTGATAAAGAGATCAATATGCTTATGAGCTGACTGGTTAAGTAGTCTATCATGTCTATGTTATATTTACAACTTCTACTGTAGATAGCCATAGACAGAGGATCATTAATTGGATTGATGCCACGGGGCAGCTTTCAAGTGCATTTGACTTCACAACCAAGGGGATTCTTCAGGTATGGTCCGAAAAGTATTCTACCACTTACCAAGAGAATGGGAATGGCATATTTGTCAAATGTAGCACCATATTCTTATGATCATAATTCCAGCGTCTTAAAAAGGCACTGTTTCATCTTTGTTTAGATTTCTTCTTCACCATCACCCCTGTTTAAGGCCTGCCACTATGTAATGTTACTTTTTGATTCCATATGAAATGCAATTTTTCTTCTTTCAATTTCTTTTGATATTTACTTGGTTGTAACAATGAAGGAAGCTGTGAAGGGGCAGTTCTGGCGCTTGCGTGACCCTCAAGGGAAGCCTCCAGGTGTAATGGGGTGGTGGCCTTCTAGGGCTGTCACATTTATCGATAACCATGACACAGGCTCAACCCAGGTACTAGAGAAATTCTAGATTTATCCCAACTGTTGATTTTGATGGCTGTGAAGGTAACATAGGAGCAAGTAGTAATTCCTGCTTATGATTTGCAGCTTTTGTATACTGATACTCATGGGTCTTTATTTTGGAATCCCACTTTTTCAAGTTTGCTTTTGGCAGGGCTGTATTATAGTCTATTTCAAATGCCATTAAATGAAGTCCTTCCAATTTAAAATCACCTAAGTAACAGAAACCATGTATATTCTCTTGACATGCTTTTGTCTAAATAGATTGGAAGTTGTTAGAAACTTAGTACGAAAGGGACATTTTGATTTGCCTTTTAAGTATAAAGGGTTGAGGGTCACTCCTAGGAGCGGTAAACCTGAATTGTATTGTAGAATGTATTCTGCTGAACATTTTCAGTAAGAAGCATTTGTCCAATTCTATAAATTTGTTTGCAATTCATCTGGAATCTACTGACCCTGCCAATTGTTTTATTCTTGCAGGCTCTTTGGCCTTTCCCCACGAATCATATTATGGAGGTACGAGATGCTATTGGTTGCATATACGCAACAGCACTAGATAACTTGCATCAAAGTTTTCTATCAAAGGGCTCCAGACAACTTTCTTTAAAAGAATTATTCTATTAACCATTTCAATGATTTATGAGTATTAATTTTATTACAAAAAGTAATGCTTCAAGTCTCATTCTTTGTCCAGAAAGCTGTTGAAAACATTTGTGTTTCTTGGTGTGGTATTTGTTTGAGTTGTTATGGTTCCATGTTTTCCTGCAGGGTTATGCATATATACTTACACATCCAGGAACGCCCACAGTGTTTTATGATCACTTTTATGATGGGGATGGTTCCGTGCGCGAACAAATTGTTAAATTGGTATGTATGTATGTATGTATGTATGTATGTATTAGTTTGGTTTCCAAGAAAATAAGGCTTCTAAATCTTGTGTACAGATGGAGATACGGAGGAGTGGAGAAATTCACAGTCGATCGTCTGTCAGGATTCTAGAGGCCGAAGACAACCTCTATTCTGCAGTTATTGGAGACAAAATATGCATAAAGATTGGGGATGGTTCATGGTCTCCATCAGACAGAGAGTGGTCACTAGCAACGAGCGGACAAAGATACGCAGTTTGGCAAAACAAGCAATGATTCTATACCTTCTTAATAATAAATAAGGCAAATGATATTTTATTATATTATAATATGTACTTGATTTTTAAGTGTTAAATATTATTTTAATAATAATTGTATTATAGTTATAAAAATAATTCGTAATTTATATAATGCATTTAAAAAATAGCAAGATATTAATTAATTATATAAACAAAATAATTACTTTTAATTTAAGGTTAAATTTGTCAATTTTTATTTATTCGTAACCTATTCTATGATATTATTTTACTTGAAGTAATAATATTACATGTCCATTCCATTCAATCAACTAAACAACATAATATTTTATTACCTCTCCATTACTACATTAACTATAATTATTTCTTTCTTGCTCCATTTTATTAGAATGAACCACACATACAATAAAATTCATAAATTTTGTGCAAACTCACAACTTGAATTGAAATTTAAATGGTCTAAGCTTAATATAAAGATATATTTTATCATCACAGAGTAATTGTAAAAATAAATTGTAATGACTAAGATGGTATAACAATCTCTTGTAATTACAATTCCTTAATGTAGGACACAAAAACATTAGAAGTATGAACATCATGGAGTAACTGCAAAAAGAAAAATGTAATGACTAAGGACGTGTAACAATCTCTTGTAACTACTTACATTAGTACACTACAGATGACTTCGTTCCCCTTTTCTACAATCATAATCAACATATACAGAATGAACCATGGCATTTCTTCACCAAGTTGAACATCTAACAAGTTATTGTACATATTAAGCACATCCCAGCTTGAAGCTCCAATAAGAGCTTTGCCATGGCCATAGGATGCACAATTGATTATAAGGCAAAGCCATTTTATTTTGATATTTGAAATTTTATTACCCAAGAATAACAATAAAACCTGTTACCAGGATAAGAACTACAAGAGGGCAGTAACCAAGAGAAGACGTAGGAAACAATCATAAGCCGAACATCCTTTTCAAGCCCATTTTGAGCCAAGATTGATGCTTACAGGATCACTAGAAATTCAAGTGATGCCTATGATTCTAAAACCTCCACAATGCAGTTAACCAATTCAACTAAATGTGAATCTTACATATGCTTAAACAATTGTTCAACATAAGCAACCATGATAGAGCAGTTCCTCGATGACACAGAACAATGCAGTTGCTCAGTAGATCAAACAAAAATTTACTTCTCTATGATCCTAGGTTCATTTGAAGTGCTTTATTGACATTAAGAAATGAAAATGTTCCCAAACCTCATAATTTTCAACCATGGCAACTTTAAATGCATTACTCCCTGCTTATAATTGGGAGCAAAACATGGCATATTGCAGAAAAAAAATAAAATTTCATGTGCCACAAATATACACAAACCATAATATCCTTTCTACTTAGCTCAATGAATAAACACTTAAAATTAAAGTGCTAAACTCGATTACAAACAAGGAGACCAGCTGAAACACCAATCAACAGAAATTTAATCAAAATTCTTTTCTCAAATAAACCAAACCAGAAACATAAACATAAGGAAAGAAACGAGCATTTCGCAAATTCAAGAACGATTACTTTCTTAGCAATGATTCAGGAAAATTCTAAATAAATATCATTACGCAAAGTGCAAAAGTCCAAAATTTAAAAACCTAAAATTTCAGTGCATTCTCTTGACGCAAGGTGGAGATACTAAAGATATGATATTTTCAAGGAAAATACTAGACAGTAGAATCAGAAGAGTCTAATTATCGTCACCAAAGAGGAGGCGGAGGCGTGAGCCAAAGCGACCAGAGGGCTCGAGAGAGGCCTCGTGGAGGAGGCCACGTTTTATGTTGCTCATCCGATCATTAAGAGATTGTTGCTCTTGCTTGAGAGCTGCTGTATCCTCCTGGAGATCGTGGATGCGGTACTTCTGGCCCAAAGATCGGACACTCAAAAGCAAAATCCCCGTCATCGCGAAGAACTGAATGAAGTTGTGTTTGTATTTCACTGCGTTTTTCATAAACCCGAGCGGCTTCCTTGCATTTTGGACGGTGGAGGACGACTCTGGTGGTGCCGACGAAGCCATGGCTGTAGCCGATGCTGAAGCAAGAAATCGATCCAAATCTCTGCCGGGAAATGTGGCACTCGACTGCTTACAGTAAATAGCCTGTATGGCTATAGCGTTTTTCATAATCTTTATGCTTGCACATCTTATTCCTATAGCCATACAGGCTATGTATGTACGCCCTTTCAACGTTGGGCCACTGACCATCTGTCATTCTTATGGGGCCTCAATGACTTTTGTTCTTTTTCGGAGTAAAACTAAAATGCAGCCCTGTCTCTTGCACTTCAATGACTGTAATGGGCTTTCTTTATTGGAATGTTGTAACAGTTCAAAAATATAAAATATATTTTTAGGATTTTTTTTCAAAATATGGTTTTTTTTATTTATTTGGAGTATACTTCATGGATGCTTTATATTCGTTTGGTGTTAATTTCAACCGATTTACCTCTTTATTTTTTAAAACATTTAAGTATATAGATTTTGTGTTCCAAATATCGAAAGGTACATATTTTTTAATGAATCAGCACTTAATAAATTTCAATACTAACGAGAATTGAAATAACCCTAAAAAACATATTTTCAAATAAAATTGCATCATCACCGAATCTTCATTTCCAATATTTAGATTGTTTTGTTGCCCCTCAAGATGGAGAGAGTGACAAAAAAGAAGTCAAAGGAAGAATGAATCTCTTTGATAGTAATATTATGAGCCTTGACGAGCCAAATTTTTCTATCATTCAAAGAAATTAATAAGAGTATCAAAACAAAGGAGAAATTTCTGTAAAAAATGACCACATCGTTTTGATGGATGATATGATTATTGAATTTATTAATGGGATCCGTATATTTTTTGAGTTCTGAAGAGAAGATCTATCCTAATTATTTTTTCTTCATGATTAAAAAGAATAAGTGTTAAAAAAAGTAATTGTTGAGTTTTTAGTACTAAATTTTATAAATAAGAAATAGAATTGCTTTGTATATTAGTATAAATTGAGTATTGAATAAAATTATATTATTTAATAACATTAAAATTTATTTTTTGAAAATTAAAACTTTTTCTCTGCTGCTTTATTTTTTTCTTTCGTTACGTCAGTTTTAATGCTGGTCGTCAACCATCGGTATTCCTTCTCTCAAATTTTTTATATTTAATTTTTATTTTCTTTCATATTTTGATTTTCTTTTAGTTTTTATTTGCCTTTGTACACGCTTTTCCTCTATACCTTGTGGCATGCTTTTCCTCTATCTTATGGCATGCTTCTGCCTTATGGCATGTTTTCGTATACTTTTGTGGTAGATTTGAGTTCCTGGATAGTTTTCTCACAACGCTCGGCTCTGATTTGCGGCTATCGGTGATCTTTCAATAGTTTGATGTTTCGTTTCCTAATTTTTTAATATATTGATGTGATTACATGGTAGTATCTATTCATACTTTCTTAACCCATTGACAACGCACACACACCTTGCACACAAAGATGCTCGAATCCGGGTCTTTTAGGATGAACATCATCCTCTTTTCCACTGGAACATCCTCGTTTTCTAGTTTTTTTAGTTTCTCTTTATTTTGTTATTTTTCTGCTACATTTTAATTTCAAATAAATTCAACTCGCATATTATTAAAAATAATAATTTATTTTTGAAAATTATTCATCTTTTAATTTTAATTTTATAAATATAACATTTTATATTATTTTGAGTAGTTTTGAGAAAAAATAATATAATAATTAGAATATTTTGTTTTATAAAAAAAGTTCATGTATTTCAAATATTTTTTTGAAAAAAATAAAAGATTATCATATTTAACCCTTTTATTAAAAAATGTATTAATTAAAAATTTAATAATTATTATTAAAGGCATTTAAAAATTTCTTTTTCAATAAAAAAAATGCAAATTTTCAATAAGTTATCATATACACCGAGATGAAAATTGAAAAATGACGCTTAAAATAATAATAAAACTTCATAATTACAAGTAATTAATTGCGTTTTGTTTTGAGAAAGTAATTAATTGAGTTGCATAACAATATTATATGTAAAAATGATGAAGGGTATGACATTAGAACAAGCTAGCTGCACGCACCCATTAGTTACAGTAGTTACAATCAAATTAATTAATTAAATTAAATTAAAGAAAAGAAAAAAGGCAGTTTGAGTTGCTTCGCATCCATCTCTAATCTAGGAGGTAGTTGTTTTTGCCTAAAGCTTGTCGAGTATTAAAATTCCTTGCTTAAAATTGAGTTCCTATATGAGGCCAAAGCAAATTTAGAGGAGAGAGAGGTGAAGCAAGAAAATTGAGTTCCTATATGAGGACCCTGTTGTGTTTCATACCATGATCATGGTCCAGTTAGAAGGTCAACATTATTGTTGCTATTGTTGTTGTTTTGGGTCCGATTAGGCTGCGCTTCAACAGTTACATCCTGATGATCGGAATCACCAGCATGTTCTCCAGTATTATCAGAGGAATCACCCCCCAGCATTTTTGAACGAGGAGGGGCTTCAGCCTTCTTCTGGGCAGCCTTCTTGTGCCACTGCTTTAGGGCTTTGGAAGTTTGTTCATCAAAGATTGACCTCTTCATGGTTGATCCCATCTGAAAATTAATCATGCACAAGCAGCGAGTCAGTAGTTAGGACCCGCTGTTTATTGTTATGGATGGCTAATTAGTCCATATCCACAACTTGTCTTGGAGCTCCAGTCTACCTGAGTAACAAGCGCATAGAGTGGAAGTGTGATGTAGCTGCAAATGAACTGGACTACTACCCTGTCAAACATTCACCATCGATCATCATGTGCAAGTGTGACAATATACGTATATGATATGGAGAAAGTGCCTGCCAAAATCCTTTCATAACCCAATCCTATGAATCAACCCACCCAATGTTTATTTTCAGAGACAACCATGACTTACCCAAGACAAACTCTTATAGTAATAAGAGTAAAATCCTGATGAAAGCATGACCTTAGGCCGAACTCGTACTGCATTAGGAGGAATCATTAATTAGAAACATTCCACTTCTTCTAGGCATCATTGAAATATGAAGAAGGTAAAAGAGAACAAAAAGATTACCCATATCCAGAAGAAATATGTGATCTCGAAAGCATTCTGGAGATGAAACATATAATAAAGAATGTCAGAATATAAACATTGATAATTAATATTCAAAGGTGGAGAAAACCATCATGATATGATAGTTTATTCTTGTTTGGACGGAGAGGGCCGTAAAATACCTGAAACAACACAAAGTGGATAAGATGAAGGACTAACGGAGGCCAACCAAACCAAAAATGCTGGTCAGAGACTTGCACGAGAGGCATCCCTTGTATAACAGCGTGTTTTTCTACTATTTCAAGTGCCATTCGTGCTATAATAGCTTGAAGTTTGGTTCCAACTGCTATAGTTACCTTTTAAAAAAGGTTGAATGGTTAATTATTTACATATAACATAGTACATAAATCAGATAATCATATGGGAATTGAGTTTTCCTGGACAATATCTTACCACTAAAGGAATCATGGATATGAAAGTCATAACATGCCAGCCTGAAAGCATAAGTGTATATATATTAGAATAAGAGGAATAACACAAATAAGTAGGGGTAAAAGACAAGACAATATATATATATAAAAGTAAAAGACAAGGTAATAGAAAGGAATTAACCATGGACATCCATAAGGAGAAAGATGATTGCCGAAGCCCACAATGCCGGACTGCAGGCACCACGGGTATTATTAGTAGAAGATCCAGAATTGCTAATTGAACCAAAATTCCACCACCCCAAAAAAAAAAACAAAAACTCACGTAATTCCGACGACCACCTTGAAGTCATCCTCTAATGATTTTTTAATATATTTTTGAAAGTCAAACTTACTTCCAGGTGTTAAATGAACCTGAAGGCAATAATTGAGTTATTGTAATTGCTACCGCAGATAACGGAAATAAATAACAAAAGATGTTCCAGAGAGGAAACTCACACTGACGAATCCGTGACGCATTGTACAATAATCGGCCTTGCGAACAGACCTGAAGAATTGTCGCCACATGCATACCTGGAAAAAGTTCATTCATTCCTTTGAATAAGTGTAGTTACAACCAGAAAGCTTGGCTTTAAGCTAGTCTCAAATTCGTACATAATAATTAGCCTCTCATCCTTGGCCATGGGAAGAATCATTTTGATAGTAATAAAGGAATAGTATTGGCACCAGATTTTTAAAAAACCAAAATACAATTACTACTGCTTTGACACTCAATATTATACTATATCAAATAAATAATTATATAATAATAATGTTGAAGATAATTTTGAATCTTACTGTAATCATGAATCATTCTAAAGAGAAATTTCACTCCAATAATTTCACGGACAGCAGCATTTTTTTATTTAAAAAAATAAAAAATAAGAGTTGAAAAAATATATTAATCCTTACGAAATAAAAAGAGAATTTTGTTTTCGTCCAAGCCCCAGTGGTGTGGTCTCTCACAAATGATGTCTCATGAGTGAGCCTAAATCTTGAAGGATCTAAATTAGCAAGAAAGTGAAAGAAATTAAAACATGAAGAGTCATCAACGAATTAAGTGGGAATGTATATTAATTTAGAAAAACTGCGCCTTAATTATTAAGAAACTGATGATTAAGCGATGTTATACTGTTGAGTTCAGTAACACTATTGACACACTCCCGTTCCCACTCCTTCCAGGCTCGTGTCTGCAATGCATATGATAAGAGATTCATGAACACACGTATACCCCATCTATCATAAATGAATGGGGTTAAGAAACTGAAGGATATATAGTCACCTTTAATCTTCCCAGCATCATTGTCGTGGCACCATATGCCACATGAAAAACTGCCAAAAAGAAGATGAAAATGTGCAACTGATGTAATCCATGCACAGATATAAGTGGCACGTGCCCCTACAATAATAACATCATTTATAACTGCTTTAGTCACAAAGTCCTTTTGTTATTTTGTTGTATTTTAGTTGATGTTGAGAAATGAAATTCCAATAAAATGTATATAATTTGTGATCATCCAACAATAATGCAGAGGTCTTATAATTAAGCATTTAATATATCATTCAAGATGTAACTACTTACGTGCTTGCACGCTGAAGCACCACCATCACCTGCTAAAAATCTACGAAAATCATCGTCCTCGTCATCATCATATGAAAACAGTCTCCGATGATGTCCACCACCGCTTTCTTCATGATCACCGTGATGGCCATGGTGATGTTTTTTGGGGCAAAATAACATTGTATCCGCAAGCCTCTCTGGAATACAGATTTTGGAGATATAGCTCTGCCCGAATGTCAGAAGCAGAGAAATAAATCCCAAAACCATAAGTTCTGCAACCAAAGAAAAATTTATAAAACAACTACTAGTATTTTTATCATGGACGAGAATATTAATAATAACGCTGCAGCAGAAGCTTCCATGTAGAAATCAATTGTGAGTTTTGAGAAGAAATGTTGTAAAAATATATCGATGAGAGGTGATTTTACCGCCTTTAACTTTTTGAAGAGCCTCATATAAAGCCTCCTTTTTTTTATGTTCAAACAGCTGCAATAATGAAATCTCATATGATATACTACTTTTTTTAATTAAAGAAAAAAAAATGTTGTATGAATAAAACAAAAGCGAAGAAATGGATAAAAATGAGATTATATACCTCCCCAACTGAATGAAGAACCTTTTCCAGAGCTATTGAAATCACAATGATGACAGCCACAACAAGAGCCACAGCCCAGGTGGGCGTCTGATCAAGCTCTCTCGCTCCGGGGCTTGCTCCTCCCGCCATTAATATATATATATTTTTTATAATTCTAAAATTATTTATTAATGATTCAAAAAAGATTAATACGATGATTCATTTATAAATAAATAAATTCAAATGAAAAGGAAAAGAAAAGAAAAGAAAAATTAAAAAAGTTAATCAAACATGCATGCATATATTCAGCAGCTTTATCGTAAACTAAAGGCCAAATTAAGTTTCATCCTGAAATCAAGAAATTATAAATTGACATTGACATGGAGACTTGAATGCGGTCTGCGACTAAGGTGGTTAATTAATTAATGAGGATTCATTCGTTTTTCTGGTAACACCAACGGTATTGACGTTGACAAGTGGCGGTCGGTCATCCAAAGATTTTCCAAATACCGAGTTGATATTTACTACCAACGCAAATTTGAAATTTCCTCATATGGCACGGCCCCTCTAGCCTGTCTCTACACTCCTAATCTTCACCCTATTAACGCCTTGCATCTCGGAAATTTGTTACTATTTATCACCTACACCCTCTTCTCTCCTCAACCTCACATTGATACTATAAAACAAAAAATTAACTTCATTTAATTTGAGATTAGACATAGATGAAAATAATTTTTTTAAAAAGTTTTTTTTAAAAAAAAATTAATTTAACTTTTTCAAAAACTCAATCCTATAAATAGCCCTTATTATAATAAAATCCAATTAACATAATAATCTTTTTTTACATGAATAATACAAAAAAAATTAATTACGAATATAGATATGTTTTAGATTATTTACATAAATGATATGTTTACTATAGTAAATTTAGATGCTGCTAATATATTAGAAGACACCAACCCCAAAAACAACCCATCATGCATCACCCAATCATTCTAGGTGAAAAAAAAAACTATTTTTGAAATGGTGTCACCACATTATCAAGCAACACAAAAAAATACAGGTATCCTTTACATATTGAACAAATACAATAACAATACAAATTTTTTTTTTAAAGTAGAGTGAATCGACATATTGGATGCACCAATTCAAATTTTAAAAAAAATTGATAAAAAAAGTTTGCATGTAGAAAAAAGAAAGGATTAGGAGGCTTTGAGGGATGGGCTACCATGACTCGCGACATCAGCCTGACACCCTGTGATCTACCAAAATTTATTATGGCAAATTAAGCTCTTTTCACTACTTAAAGAGCTTGTATTCAAATAATTTTATGTCTTTTATGTTTATTTTTAGAATTAATTATTTTAAAATAATAGTACTTTATTGATTTAGATGTTTACGAGAGACTTGTTAAGAAAGGGAAGAAGCTTGGTTTTTTCCAATTGCTAGCCACGCAGACCTTCAGTGTTTGTTTTGAAGTGTTGAGATAGACTTGTCAACATATGCTTTTGTCAACTTTTTGTATAAGGATTAGGATATGTATGCCTAAGACAACGCTTAAATAAGAGTTGGCTTTGTTCAGCATTATCCCGACACTTTCCTAAGTGTGGGGATAGACTTGCTAACATACACTTTTGCCAACTCTTTTATATAAGGGTTGGGATATGCATGCCTAAGGCAATGCATAAATAACAGTCGATTTTGTCTAACACTATAACGAAACTTTTGGGTCGACACTTTTTTAAGTGTTGGGATAGACTTGTTGACATTTGCTTTGGCCAACTCTTTGTATAAGGGTTGGGATATGCATGCCCAAGGCAACGATTAAATAAGAGTTGGCTTTGTCCAACACTATGTCGACACTTTCCTAAGTGTTGGGATAGAGTTGCTGACATATGCTTTGGCCAACTCTTTGTATAAGGGTTGGGATATGCATGCCCAAGGCAACGTTTAAATAAGAGTCGGCTTTGTCCAACACTATATCGATACTTTTGGGTTGACACTTTCCTAAGTGTCGGGATAGATTTGCCGGCATACGCTTTGGCCAATTATTTGTATAAGAGTTGAAATATGCATGCTTAAGACAACACTTAAATAAGAGTTGACTTTGTCTAACACTATGCCGACACTTTCCTAAGTGTTGAGAACTTGGGATAGACTTTAGACAAACGCTTTGGCCAACTCTTTGTATAAGAGTTGACAAATTAATTTATATAACAAATATATTCTTTTAATGAAAGATGTTTTCATTTAATATATATCAAATAAAAAACAAATAACGGTAGGGATGGTCAGAAAATTGGACTTTTTTTATTCTTTCCTAATTTTTTTGTTTGGCTTTTCTGCAAAACAAAATACAAAAAAATGGCCATTTTAGGTTATGGCGGATCAGCGAATTATTGGGCCGAGCTGGATTTGAACCAACGTAGACATATTGCCAATGAATTTACAGTCTGTCCCCATTAACCGCTCGGGCATCAATCTAGGAAGAATCAATTCTAGGTTTATTGATAATCCATGATCAACTTCCTTTCGTAATACCCTACCCCCAGGGAAAGTCGAATCCCCGTTGCCTCCTTGAAAGAGAGGTGTCCTGAACCGCTAGACGATGAGGGCATACTTGCCTAACCGCAACCATACTATGCTCATAGTATTGGCAATTTTTTAAAATTGTCAATATAATGGAATGACTAGAGCCGAAAGCTTTTTCCATCTTTTATGATTTTCCATTTTTGATTCACGATTTATACTCAGTAAATCATTCATTTTAATCGCCACTCTATTCGATATAGAAATAAATTAGATAAATTCAATCTATTATATAAATATTATATTTATTAGAAATAAATAGATATTATAAAAAGAAACTAGATTATATTAATAATACAAAGTATAAGATATATATTAAATGAAAACATCTTTCATATATATTTCCATTTGTTTTTCTAATGTTTCTTTTTCTTCATTGACTATGGTCAGTTTCTTTGAAATCTCGCTTGGGCTAGTTTCGTTATTATTGTTTAGTGTTTTTGGATGGATTGGGTCGATTTTATGTCTGGTTTGGGTCATTTTAGGGGTTTGGTTTGGGATGCTTTGGAATCTGAGTCGAGGTATTTTCTGTCCAGTTTAGATTTTTTAAGTGTCCTACTCGTTTTAATTTTTGTTCTTATTCTGCACAGGGATATCGCCCTGATATCCCAGTTTTTATTAACCCGTTCCTAGTATATCACGGCTCTGTGCCTAGTTCGGTGGTTTAAGTATCCGATTCAAATTTTTTAATGTCCTGCTCGTGTTAATTTTTCTAGCTTATTCCGATTCTACGATATCCCCGCGTTGGATAAACCCGTTCCGAGGATATCCATATCCTACGATATCTCGATTCGCGTATAACAGTTCTTGGTTCGGTTGTTTAAGTGGCCGATTTAGATTTATTAAGTGTCATTTTTGTTCTACTTTACGATCTTATTTCACGGAGGGATATCCCATTCAACCCATATCCCAGTGAAGGATATTCCATTTTAAGTATATCCCGGTTTGAGATATCCCAAATCTGAATATCCCACTCTAGGGATATCTTATTCCATATATATCTTTTTAGTTTAGGGTTATCTGGTTTGAGTTTTAAGAGTTGTATTTCTCTTCTTCAAAGCTCAAAGGTTTGGGCCAAAAATGGAGCCCAATATAGAAGTAAACTTGGGTTGTATTTCTCTGCTTCCTTGACTGTGTAAGTCTCAATTAGTTTCAATTTGTAATAAATGAAAATTTGAAAGGATTTATTAGATAAGTGAACACTAACACTTTCTTCATTATGTCTGAGTAAATGATACTATCGTTGCTTTTTTAAATAAAAAAACTAAAAAAAACAAATATCTAAAAAACTTGACAGAATCATAGACAAATAATAAATGAAAAGAGAAAAAGTTACTTTTATTTATTGTTTTTTTTAATAAGATTACAATAAATAACTCTCTCATTCCAACCGTTAGAAAAGAACTCGCTGCCCGTTTTCTCAATGATGTTTTTTCACATCCTGATCCCTTTCATCCATAGCTTTCCCATCTCTTCACCAGTTTTCTCTCTCTTATTCTCTACAGATTTTTGCTCTCAATTTTTTTAGGTTTGGATATCCAAAGGCCAAAAACACCCCATTTGTTTCCCGATTCTCTCTCTCTTCAAAATTTTTTCTCTCATTATTTGTTAGTTTTGGATACTGATGTTGATGAGAGAATTACCAGCACTCATCAACTCGTAATCAAAATAACCCGTACCGGATCGTCGTCAGACGTGTGAACATTTAAATTGAAAATACTATAATAAATAAATATATAATAAAGCAGCAATGTTCGTAAGTATATAAATCAAATTGTAATATAAAATAATGTTCCAACAAAGCACTTCAAGAAATATTCTAAATATGTTGATCATTCTAAGATAATTTCTTACAAATTTCAAAAACAAACATTTCATTAATCTTGATTATTACTATGTGAAGTCTATAAGATTAAGCTTCACACAATTTAGCAGAATAAACTTAGACCCAAGTAAACCAAGCGAATTATTTGGCAACGACAACAAGAACACACGTTATAATAGAAGACCAAATTTTTTTCCCATTTGCATCCATACGCTACAGTAGTTTTTTTGTTTCAGACCTATGGTTTTTTACTCGTATCTCAGTGGGTTATTTTAGGATTTTTGGTTCTGCCTTTACACATGTTTCCTAATTGAAGTACCTGCATTTTATTGCTCCCAAGACTGAAGAAAATATCTGTCTAATATTTTTGTAATTTCCGCTAAGCAGAATACTTTTCATCTCTATTTTTAGTTTCAGATGTATGCTTCTTTTTGCTAATATGTTCAGTGCGTTTTTGTCAAGGTGACCTGCCGAGGATTCAGGGTTAAAAGTTCGAGTTCAGAGTTCAAGGTGGTGTAAGACTTTGGACTTAGGGTCTAGGGTTTGGATAGTAAGAATGAAATCTTCAATCTCATTTCTTCGCAAATGGGAAAAGGCTAACCAGTCAGAAAACAAATGAGAAGAGAATCAGACCTACCAAAGCAGAACTAAAATGTCATTTCAAATGCTAAACGATAGAGGATATCAAAGAAAAAAACTCTTTAATATTCAGTAGTTCCTCAGATAAAGGCAAAAAGACGATACTGTTACTGCTTGGTTACAGTCATTAACAGAAAAGTCCCAAAAAAGAAAAACAAAGATCATCACAGAGCTCCATGCACTGAAGGCTAAGAGCATACCAATCCTGGGGTCCTTGTAGGGTACATCATCCTTGTTGCTTGTCCCTGTGGTGGATTGCTAAGAGTGAGAAAAGATCAAATCCTATATGGTTCATGAGAAGTCGAGAACATGAAGAAATTTTCCTATGCCAAAATAGGTGAATCTTTACATATTATCAAGATGCAGGTATGCTAATGAACAAGGTAGAAGATTTTACTTTGTAACATGCAGAACGGACTTCTCGTGACAGAACTGTACAACCATGCAGACAGATAGAAGCAAAGGACTAGATAGAAAAACAATGCAAACAGAGTATAGACAAACACAAATCAAAATGTAGCAAGCTTGGTTGTAACATGAATTAAATCCCCCAAGTCACGAGAGTAACACGGATATGCCATGCCATGATGCTTATGTCGTAAATTAGAAAGAAGTAAATATATTGAATTTCACACTAAAGCATTGAGATGCAACAAGTTTCAATGTTAGACCATAAAACAATGATTCTGCTTTCTTAGTATCCAGTTTGGGCATCACAATCTCAAGGCAAGGATGATGGATATTAGATTGGATAACTGATCCTGATTAGGTAGTCTGAAATAGTACTCTCTTTAACATAAGTTTTCTCTTACAACGTAAAGCTAGAAGAACTTTCAGAGACAAATAATAATGCAGTTCATTAATCACACTAGATTAAAAGGCAGTGAGGGAAATGTTAATGTTACAAAGCATTATTCATACTAACATAAACACACCAAATAAATGTCCGTTTCACTTACCATTACTATATGCATTCTATTTACCTAAAACTTCAATCATCCATTTAAACAATCAATAGACGATTCCATACCAATTCACATTTCAAATACCAAAACATATACACTAAATGCACACAAAACATTACCCAAAGTATGCCATCTTTCACTATGTACAAGTTATCATTTATCAACATCTAACATATATACATACCAACTTCAAATGCAATTCACAAATAACAATCATATTATATTGGCATTATGGCATATGTCAATGTTTACAAATCTAATTATTAAATTTGTTTTTATGACATGTCAATGTTTACAATTCCATCAGCAAGATATGTCAATGTTAACAAATCTAATTCTTAAATTTGATTTTATGATCGAAATCTCAATTTAACTTTCTGACCTAGTTTATGCAGGGACTTTATACAAATCAAGGTTATCATTAATATGCAGGTATTATTATTTCATCTCTCCTTTATAAATCATATTATAATTATACTGTCTTTTCTCATGCACAGACCTGTTTTTAGACTTAACAAAAAAGTTGTTAAGCCATTTTCAACTATGTTAATTTTTTATATAGTTTTCTTAACCCATTTAGTTTTGAATACAATATTTTAGGTTCATATTTTGAATCAGGATTAATCAAGTATAAAGTGTGTTTAACTATATATATTGCATTGAACATCCACTGCCTTAAGTAGCATTTGGGAACTCGGATTTCAAAAAATAGGCTTCGGCTTTATGATAAAAAACGTAAATGTAACATTTATGATTATTTCACAAATAATAATCAGATTAAATCTCAACAAAATTATATACCTACCCTACACATCATTTGCATAATATTAGCTAATATAGTGTTTATTAAGTTTTTAATAATGTACTAGTTCTGTTCTTAGAACTAAGACAAACCTTGATTTGATGAAGGATGATAAAAAGGTTGCAAATGCAATTACCTGGATCAAAGATTGTGTAAGCTGAATCGGAGCACCTACACCAAAATATCCTCTAAAGCACCACCGGTAACTGAAATTGAAATGCAAAAGCTGCAAAAAAGTGGATTTTAGGCTTTTAAAAATATACATTTCTAGGGATTAAGATTTTTGAAATTTCCGGTGAGTGTTTGAGTTTTAGAGTCATTGGAATTTAAACATTGATGGCACAGAAAAAAAAAAGGTTTTGGAAATTGTTTAAAGAAAAATGGAAAAAAAAGTGGCTTTTATGTTAAAAGGGGATCCGTCCATTGACCCGTTTTTGTTGGATGGTGTACTATCCATTTTTGCTCCTCCATTATTTGCAAGACGTGTGATTTGGTCCTTAATTCTTTTTAATTAATTAAATTTGATTTCATTTGATTTTGATTGAACTTTAGGTAAAAGGATCAGCACAGAGATAAGCTGAGATGTCACAAGGGAATGGTGCAGGAGGAACAAGTATTAATTCAGTTGTAAATTGCTTCCAGATGCCTAAAGCACCAATGTTGATGGAAGAAATTATATCCAAATTAGAAAATAAATATGCACACCAACCTCAACTGTCCTTGATTTTTCTTGCCAAGTGTAGATCGGGAAAGAAACGAACTGGGATCTGAGAATTCGTACTTGTCATCTAACTGCAGGAGAACAATATCT
This sequence comes from Gossypioides kirkii, assembly GCA_005610355.1. Classification (NCBI taxonomy): domain Eukaryota; kingdom Viridiplantae; phylum Streptophyta; class Magnoliopsida; order Malvales; family Malvaceae; genus Gossypioides; species Gossypioides kirkii. The sequence continues at coordinate 94,609 of CP032248.1, forward strand.
TAGACATTTGGCACTCAGAAGAATTGTACATTTGAAGAACTAGAAATTTCTAAGGCAATTGTATTTGTAACACGAAACACTATATTAAAATCTCAATGCTATTTATTATCTTCCTTTAATATTTTTAAACATACAAATGCAAATAAATTCAAATAGGGTGTAAAAGAGGAAAAAGAATGAACAGATAGAGTACCCAAAATAAAGTGTAATCTGTGTACCACGGACTAGAAGATTTTCTGGATCAGTTTCCTCCCTAATCACATAGGAGCTACTGTCTGCTTCAGCTTCCCAAACGTACTGCTTGTCTGACTTTGGAATCTTTGTGGACACAACAACCTGTTCAAGAAACATATAAACAAGCAACCCAATTAGCTTGAAAATTATTGAACGAAAAGGCTTCATACAGCAAGCAGAAGATGAGAATGCAACACCAAATTGCCCAATCAAACCATTGTCTGCCCCTAGATCCTTATTTTCCTACAAATGATGAGATGCTAAGTGACCAAAACACTTCTTTTTTTTTCTTTTTTTTCTAAAAGGAGAGAGTTATTTACAATATACAAAAGAAATTACCTTAAGAAACTTAAGAAAAACCACTTTGAGAAATTGTCTCAAGAAGACTATAAGCTCTTCTTTGGTCATTCCAATCCCCGTATCTCTGAAAATAAATTTATTTTAATGAAGTCCTCTTCGTATCAATTTTTCCAAAAAGGTGATAAAAAAACATACGTTATAGTGATAGTCCCATTATTATGATCAAGTTTGATACGTATCTCTAGTTCGCCCGAATCTCCAAGCAGAGAGGGTTCAGTCACACTTAAGAATCTAAGCTTATCTAAAGAATCACTTGCATTACTAGAACACAAAAACAAAACTATGTCAACCGTCCGCACAGAAAACCAACTAAACTACAAGTAATGTGATCCTTCATTTAAAAAAGACCAGAGTTTTAGCAAGAAAAATATATGCTCACCTTACAAGCCCTCTCAAAAACCTCTTTATGACTGTATAGACTGTGAACAATCAAATCCAAGAGTCAACTAACCTGCAACCATTTGCAAACTATTAATTTCGGAATAGAAAATGTAGGATAAAAACTTTCACTATAAACAAGCATCTAACTTTAGCTAACCAAAGTTCTATCCAATAATAATAAGTGTAATTTCCAAGTGTCGTAATACATCATGAAAACATAATTTTTCCTTAATTTTCTCATAAAACCACCACGTAAATCCCTAAATATTCCAAAAAACCAGAAACAGAAGAGCAAAAGAAACCCACCTCTGCTTGGTACTCAAATTTCTCCCCGAGGTCTCTTCGGCCTCTTTCTCAGCTACAGCTGAAGCCTCACATCGAACCACTATCCGATTGTTTCTCTTCTCAGGTTTCCACCTCAATCGAGAGCAAGATAAGGCCTTGTTGAAGGCATTTGGAGGTAGAAAAGCGGTTCTGAGTTTGAAGGCCCTGTTGGCGTTTGTCAAAGGGAGAGAAACTAAAGATGGAGTAGCTAATTGGCTTCTGAAGGCAACTGAAGGGTTTGATTCTCATTTGTTTTTACGGAAAAGGAAAGTCTGCCTGGGTGGTTGGGTTCTCAGCTTTTAATTAATGTTCATTTATTGTTTTGTTCCTGATTTGTTAGGCTTTCGGTATGTTTTATATTTTTTGGATTTCCATCTATTTTCTGTTTTGTTTGGGCTCTTTTAAGTTTTGGGCTTGGTTCACCATTCATACTTTCATTCGGGGGTCAGGGTTCAGTATTTTTCCAATATACTTTCATTCAGACTGTGTGTATAAGTATGGATTGTTAGTATACTGGGAAAATCAAAAGGATAGGCTTTGGGTGTAAAAAATTGTATATATGAGTAAAATCTAATTTGATAAAAAACTTAAAAATTTTAAATTAGATAGTTTAAATTATTTGAGTTAATCGATTTATTCGGATCAACTCGAATAAAAAATCAAGTTTTTTATTCAATTTTAATATGAATTACACAATTTGAATTGTCCGAAAATCTAAATAAGAAAAGTTAAAACTACGTTGTTTTGATAAGTGGTTTATCTTTTCTAAAATTAAAAGTCAAAACCATTAAGTTAAAAGGAAAAACTAGATCGTTTTGATATATGTTTACTCAATATTAAAAGTCAAAATCATTACATTGTTTATATAGTTAAATAATATTATACTTCGTCTATTAGTTAAATAATCAGTTCATGTAAATGCAACATTGAGTATAATAATAGAATTCATTAACTCGACTCGACTCGATTCGAAAAAAATTTTAAAATTAAATTCGATTGCTAAAATAAGATTCTTTAACTCGACTAACTCAAAATTTTTTAAATTGATTCGACTCGAGTTGATCGAATAATCAAGTCTATTATGGATCAAAGCTTATAATTATTTTGGGCAGGAAACAAAAGCACCGACCCTATTCTCAACCGTTTGCTTATTTTCTTGCGTTGAGCTCCACCATTCATGTTTTTATCAAACAGCACGGAAAATAAGCTTATAAGAGAAATAAAGTAAGAAGGATGATCGCATACCTACGAAGATGCCCAAGTTTAAGTATCGTTTGTGAAAACGACGTTGTCTTCTTCCAGCGTTTTCTACACAATGGTCCGGACACCGTGGAAGAGCTTCTTAACAGTCACCTAGTGAAGAAGGAGAAATCCCTAGATGATGAAGAAGAAGAGTCGCTGAACCGACAGCGTCTCACCAGCACTCGACGAGAGGCGCTGGGTCTCTACCGCGACATCCTTCGAGCCACCCCGTTCTTCATGTGGCCCGATTCTCGGGGCGTTCTGTGGAGGGACATATTGCGAGAGAACGCGAGGAAGGAGTTCGAGGAAGCTCGCTTCGAGAAGGATCCTGAATTTGTGACCCGATTGCTTATCGGTGGGCGTGATGCGGTTGAATCTGCATTGGAGAAGCTAGCCGAAAAGCAGAGGCATCAGATTCAGAAGGAGCGGGGAGATGGTCGGTGATGATTGATTCATTTCTTAACTTTCTCTGATTTTGATTTTGATTATCCTTTCAAGGAAGAAAAAAATATTGTTTGTAAGCTAAAATTTGTGTTTTGGTCTTGTAATGAATCAACTTGTGCGTTAGCCTTGTTCGATTGTAATTCCAGCATATCCAGAAGTTGGTTGATGAGAAAATTGAGAGGAAAAAGAAAAGGAAATCATAGTTCGATTTTACTGCAGTGTTCCTTTGTATGTTGGCGTCGATTGAACATTGAATTGAAGGGGGGAAACAAATGTTCCTTTGCATTGCCTCCATAGCAGTTTGTTGAACTTGAAACCAAGCATAGCCTTAGCCAATAAAACAATAGAAGTTTATAATTTGGTGCCAAATTGGCAAATGCAAGTTAATCAACGACTCGTTTAGTCAATCAAATCCATTTAATATCAGCACTTAAACACCAGAAATCAATCCAGTTTTAATAATGTTAGTAATAATGATTGTTATCCAATCCAATCCAAATAAACGAATTGAATTGTTTAGCTTCGGCATTCAAACAACAGATGAGGAGTTTTGAAGATGGAAATAAGTTTGCAACAAACGGAGCAGCCATTGCCAACTAAAGAAAGCCCTTAGCTGTTCATCTGTCTTTGCCAATTGCCATCCCCATCAGGAGTTCCCCTTTTCATCATGGCTACAAATTCCTCATAGTTGATCCTCCCATCCTATCCAACAAATCATGTCAAGCACAAAAACCAACAAATTGTTCTAAGTAAAAGAAGCAAACGAAAAAACCTTATCAGTATCAACATCCTCAATGACTTCATCTATTGTAGCCTCATCTCCCATTCCGTACTGCGTCATAGCTTGTCTTAGTTCATCTCTTGTAATAAACCTGAATGAAAAGAAGAATATGCAAAGTCAATCAATCAAGTAATATAATGTTCAAAACTGAAAAAAGCAATAGCGCAATATACTAACCCACTGTTATCCTTGTCAAAGAACTGAAAAGCCTTGACTATATTTTCTTCCCTCTCAAGCCTATGTCGGTGCATTGTAGCAGTTATGAATTCAATGTAATCAATGGTTCCACTATTGTCAACATCAGCCTGACAGAATGAGGTTTAGGCATTCAGAAGTTGCAGCTTGTTTCACTATTATATAAATAACAGAATTATATAATTGGATAAAATCTTACAGCATCCATAAGCTGCTTTATTTCAGTTTCAGTTAACTTAGATCCCAAGCGAGCTAATCCATCCCTGAGTTCTCCTAGTGTTATTGTACCACTTCCGTCAGTGTCGATGTTTTTGAACATCTGTTGCAAGCCCTTGATCTCTTCTTCCGTTGATAGGCTTTCTGCTATCACCTTCCACAAACCATATTCACAGACAAAAATATCAACTTGTGGGAACATAAAACAGAGAAAAAGAAATTTGTGCTTTTATGGTCGAGTAAATTTATCATAGAATGATATCACAAACACAACGAATAGGTTTGTCAAAAGCATCACAAACTAGAGGCGTAGCTCATACCTTTAATGCTAGTTTTTTGAGCTTGTTCATTACTCTGAACTGCTTCAACCTGCTAAGGACAGCACTATCAATAGGTTTGTCAGAAGCATCACCACCCTCCTTCAGCCATGGATGTTCTGGTTCATTTAAACAAAAAGTAAACATTAGTGGCGCATATCTAACAATTTTGTTCTTCAGTAAGATGAACCAACGTTCTATGCTGTCAATCCAACTCTTCCCTTTTTCATTATCTTGAAGGGTTTTGCCTACAGAAGGTTAATGTTTTTACCTAGAGCTTGAGCAGCAGTGATCCGTTTCTTAGGATCCCTTGCTAGCATCTTTCTGATGAGGTCCTTTGCACCTTCAGATATAGACGGCCATGGCAAGCTTTTCAAGTCAAGATTACCTTCTAAAACCGCTTTAAAGATTTCTTTCTCAGTCTCTGCAACAAAATTATTCACCAACAGTTGAAGAGGTATCACAACCAAAAGAAGGTATCCGAAAAATAAAATAAGTTTCCACGTACATACTACATACCACCCCAAAATGGAGGTACTCCACTAAGAAGAATGTATAAAATGACACCAGCACTCCACACATCTATCTCCTTGCCATATTTCCGGTTTAAAACCTCTGGTGCAACGTAGTATGCACTTCCAACAAGGTCCTTATACATTCTGCCTGAAATGTTACATAAACTTCAAGTGCTCAGTTGAGATTCATGATTACTTGGGAAAGAAATGCATCAATGAACTTGGAATTGAAAAATCAAAGAGGTATTACTATGATGCATATAATAGGATTAGCCATGAACCTACCACGTGATCGTTTCATATTAGCTTTTTCTTTTATGGTTCCGTCGCTTTTCTTACACTTGCTACTTACAAAAAGTATCAATGACTTGGTTGACCGGTCCCTTTCTTCGTTTACTTGTTTTATTGACCGACGATTACATCTAGCAAGAATAACGTGCAGAGTCCGCTTCCAGTCTAATTCATGTTTTTTTATTGCTTTTAAGTTCTTATACTGAATAACACTTTAGTCAAAATTATCCATCTCCCTAGAGTATAATCGAAATGGAAAAAAAAAAAAACTCACAATAAATTTTGGAGTTTTTGATCAAGGTATGATCATGTCTAACAACACCAAGTTTCATGACAGAAGCAAGTCTGATTGAGGGAGTGAAGCAAAAGCATATATGGTAATATCAAAGGGAAGCAACGGAAATAGAGCTAACCTTCCTCAATGAAGACAGAGACTCCAAAATCTGTGGCTTTTATTGGAGAAATCTCATCCTTGCTAACCAGCAAGAAGTTTTCAGGTTTCAAGTCCCTATGCATAACCCCCATAAAATGACAGGCATTCACCACATTCACAACCTGTCGACAAATAGAAGCCGCTTGACGTTCTGAATAACTCCCTTTAGCTATGATCCGATCAAAAAGCTCGCCACCTGAACACAGTTCCATCACCAAATGCACATTCTGCCTATCTTCATAAGCACCTTTGAATTCCACAATATTGGGTTGCCCTGTTAGGTGCTGCATTATCGAAATCTCTCTTCTAACATCTTCTATGTCCCTGTCAGTGCTTAGTTTACGTCTTGAAATAGATTTGCAGGCGTATTTTCGTCCTGTTGCCTTTTCGGTGCAAAGATAAGTGATGCCAAACTGACCTCTCCCCAACTCTTTGTCAAGATCATAAATGGTGGTGACCTCAACATATGGTTTGAGCAAAATGGTTCCAATACCGGATGATGAAGTAGCTTTAGAAGAAGAAGGGTTAAGGTGTTGCGGGGTGGTTTTGGGGAATGAATGAGATGGACGAGGAGAAGACTCAGATGAGGAAGAGATTGGGATTTCATGAGAGTGAGATCTTCTCAAGCAGAATCCCAGAGATTGGCAGAGTCCCATAGATGGCTGTTGTGCTGTTTTCAAGTTTAGGCCTTTGGACAAGTTCGGTTTTGGTTTATCGTTATGATATTGGTGCAGTGCAGGGGAGAATATTATTATTATTATAATATTAGAAGAATAGTTTAGATTACACTTACTGCTGCTTTATTATGTTAGGTGCTTTGCTTTTGCCTCCGGGATTGTCTCGAGTATCATTCCTCATGGCTCACCTTTTTCTTTCCACTAACAACTCTGTTGTGCTTTGCTTGATAGGGGGAATTAAGTAAAGGGGTAGAGGGAGGGATAAAGTATACATACCATGCTATTAGACAATTGATTACGGGCTAAATTCTGCCATTAGTCATTCTACTTTATGAATGTTGAGTTTAGTCTATATACCTTTTTAGTTTTTATACTTCTTCAAATTTTAAAATTTCAGTCATTACCAAATGATAACTATTAAATTGATTAAGTTCTATTATTTGCAAAATCTGATTAGGCAAGCATATTATCATTTGCTTAATGCGATGTTAGCTTATTATTTTCACGTATTAGTCACTAAAAATCTAGTTAATGGTTTAACGATTGCCATTTGTATTAAGATTGTAATTCAAAATTTGAAAAGTATAGGAACTTGAAATGATCCAATTGGAGAATATGGACTAAATCTACAACAATATGTATAGTACATGACTAATAATTGAATATAACCGAATGTCTTTAACTGCTACGATTCGAGTCAAGACTAAAATTTCAAAATTCGAAAAGTACAGGGACTAAATTTGATCAATTTGAAAAGAACAGAGACTAAAATTGATCAAATTAAAATATAGGTACTCAATACAACACTTTTATAAAGCACAGGGACTAATGACAGAATTTAACCTTGATTATGCATTGCTGTCAAGCAGCCCAAAGAAAGACCAAGTCCAATGCCAATGGTGGCTGACCCAGCTTCCGAGATCCCGAATGCCAATTTTGGGTCCAGTACTAGTATGACTGCTTGCCAATCTCTTAAGATTATCATAGGTTCCTGACTATTGACTAACCTTCTGCCCAAAATGTGACTTGGTCTTGGTCTCAACTCAAGTTTGATAGGCATTGACACGTTATATGTGCTGCATATTTTATTATGGTTGTGGATGCAATTGGCATTTTTAATTAATCCAGCATGCTAAACACGTACGGGGGCGGCTTTCATATGGAAGAATTTGAGAATTAAATGTCCGACCCTTTATAAAAGGGACTCTTGTTATGTTCTCATTGTTCATTTTATTTCCCAACAACTAGCAATCCTTGGCCTGTGTTTTGTGATTCAGCCACCACTTTCATTTCCCACAATTCCTTCTTAATTTCCTTAACTAACATTTAAAAGTTCCTGAATTTCTGAATATTCTTCTCCCAATGGAGCAACCAATCTGCCCTTGTCCTTTTATCGTGCCATGTTTTCCAGCTGAAGAGGCAAGGGAACTGTGTTGCTCAGCAGCTTCACTAGTCATTTCTAAATTGTTCCATGCTATCTTCATCTTTATATTTTCAGTGGGTTAGTTACTTTCTTCCTTGACCCATTTGTTTTACATTTCTAGGATTTTGCTCCTTTCCTTTTGAACAGAAGAAAAAAATCAAATAAATAAAATCTTTTCACTTTGATCCTACAACATATTGACAACAATTTATATCATCTTTGTGAGAAAACCATGGTGTCAGTTTCAGTTGAATGCCAAAACTAATCAGAATCTGGCATTTGTCTGCAGTTGGAGCAACTTTAGGAGCCATGGTTGGAGCTTTTGTTGGGGCCAAAACCAAGATCGGTTGGCTTCATGGAGCGACTGTTGGGGCCATAAGAGGCAGCTTTTTCTCCATCAAGTTGTTCGAATTTTCACTCATAGTTTTCAGCTCCGATGATATGGCAACCAGTTATTTCTTCCAACCGGTAGACATTATTGTCTTCTTCATCTATCTACAACGTGCCAATCACTTTAATCATTCTTTATTTTTTCTCTTTGCTGCTCTGCCCATGCACTACACAATTGGTCCACCCGAAACGCACCCACTTTCTGAATTTCTTCACACATAACTGTTTCATATTTTCTTTCTGGTTGTGAACCCTGATTAAAGTTGAAAAATTGGTCCCCATGAACGAGTCGTGTAGTCTAAATCCGATAACATTGAATAGGCACAACAGACTCCGATGATATGAAAATGGCAGCTTACAAAATATAAAAAAGAGTAGTAGGGAAAACAGCAAAAGGGTTTTTATTTTAAGTAATGCTTGAATTTGGGTTTGAATTTTGATTAGATAAGCGCATATGACTCTGCATTCAACGGAGTCCCCAGGAGTGGAGGGGTGTCAAAGGAGTCAATAAGAAACATTCCGGCAATCATAATCACAGAAGAAAACGTATGGGATTCATCCAGGAACCCAATCTGTTGTTCCATATGCCTTCAGGTTTATCAATTTTTTACGTTTCTACTCTCTCCTTCATTTCTATATACTCCAAATAGCTTCCCTTGATCATGCTTTCTTATTTCTTGTTTATGGTTTCAAATTTCCAGGACTTCATGCATGGGGAAATAGCTCATAGCTTGCCACACTGTCTCCATGTGTTTCATATATTGTGCATTGAAAAGTGGCTAGTCGGGCATAAATCTTGCCCTTTGTGCAGGAGAAACTTTTGACGGACAATTAAATGCTGCTTTTGTAGAAGGTCTGGATGCATTTTTCTCGTCAACAACGTATATATTCACGTAGTACAAGCTCGACTAGACGAGATATAATATTAATACCACACCTTGCGTACATAAACATTAACACTAGCTTCTAATTGAAATGTAATTTATTTATTTATTTTGTATGTACTAGGGAAATCCCTATTTTTTCCGGCTCCTGTCTTCCCTTTTTATATAGTTTACAAATAGAGGAAGCATGCATGCATGTATGCATTATAAACTTCAAACTACTTGCTTGGTTTGGGTTCCCAATCTCATCAACCAAGTCATTCGTAACTAATTTCCACGTTAATAAGGGAGACTCTGTCAATGTTGATTCAAACGACACTGGAAAGCGCTAACCAGCAGCCAATGCAAACCCATGTTGAAAATTCCATGTAAAAGGAGCCTCCGCCACAAAGTTGACAAAAAAGAATATTTCAAACGACATTGGGAACTACCAACAAGCAGCCAGTGCCATGAGGAAAACATGGTGCTTACTAGACTTTAGACATTGTCATAGCCAAAGGATGTATATCCAAAACCTAGGAATATTTCAAACGCTTGAAGCTAAAAAGTAACTTAAGTTGCTGCAGTTGGGATGTCAATCAGTTTGACTGGAGAAGGAAGGGGAAAAACAACATAAACATCACCTTAATAGAATGCTATATGCACTTTCTTGTTACTGTCAAATGTCATATTTATGGCTTCAGCTACTTACAATAGTATTCCAAGTCCAAACCCACATAGGATTTATAAACCATCAATGAAGGGAAAAGAAGATGAACAAACAGGAAATCTTATCATCCTGAATAAATCAAGATTAATCAAAGCTACCTCAATTAGCAGCATGTAGCGGTAAGCCCCAGCTGATGATCACTTCTTTCAAATGAGCCTGCAAGGGCAGGCTCCACAGCTCTCATGCACCTAGGGTGCACCTCGTACCCGCATTCCAGATATTGGTAAACCCAGCCAGACCCCTGCTCATCACAATCACAGCATATAAAGGGCCCTCCTCCAGTGCCTTCAGAATTCAGATGCCAAACTAAGCTCATGGCGATGACCCGCATGGTACTCGGGTTTTGGTAAATTCTTAGCTGCCTCCTCCATTTCTTTCTCTAGCAACTCCATTTTGGCATCTGTGAAAGGGTATGCGTTTTCCTTGTAGAGATTTAAAAGATTTCTAGCTTTCTTGGTTACAGTTTTGCCATCAGGCCCTATAATTATCAAACAAGGAAAGGCTTGTACATCAAAGTACTTTGCAGGACTTTTAGTAGTGGGGTCTTCAGAGGGTAGCGCTAGCCATGGCATGGTACCAAAGTATGAGTCAAATGAACATTGATCACGATCATTTGACACAAAAACTACTTCAAAATCCTCACTACCTTTTTCTTCCAAAGTAATTTGCTTTATTTTCTGGTAGATGGATATCCGCTTGGAAGTGAACTTAGAACATGGAAAGAACCATTGAGCTGAGAAGTAGAGACCAACTGTCTTACAGATAAAGGAATCAATTAGCACCTGCAAATGAAATAACAAGAATAGAGTAATATACTCGTTAAATAAATGAATATAAATAAATAATACTTCATTTTAGAATATCATATGCTTCATGATTAAAAAAAATATTGGTTTGGGTTTCTGTTGAGTATCTTTTTCTCTCTTCTTTCTTTTGGAGTCCATTCTTCATAGTTATAAGGTGTTGTTCTTTGATGTGACGTACTAAAGATAACTAAGTGTCAAGCATAGCAACACATTACTCCTTAGGGGTGACATGTGTCGTGAGTGATATTCCTCGAAAAACTAAGTTGATGAGCTGAATGCAAACGAGCAAGGAGAGGGCTAGCTGTACGGTAGTGAGTTGAGTGGCGAGCTGAGAAGGACGTGACGAGTAGAGCTGAGTGGCGAGCTAAGAAGGACGTGACAAGTAGAGCTGAGTGGATAGCTAAGAAGGACGTGACAAGTAGAGTTGGGTGGTGAGTTGAGTAGGCTGTGGCGAGTTAGGCGATCTCTTAAGAGGGGAGGTGAAGTGAAGAGAGTTGATTCAGACATAGATCTCTAGTTAGATAATGGCGTGTCCTACAACAATTTGTCCCTTGTCTTGTCGAAAAAGAGTTATAAAGTGACTCTTTTGAGACAAGTTTATTACTTACATTTTGGTGTAGAACTTGTTGCGTACATTTTGTACGATAGTGAGGTACAATTGTAAAAAAGATTATTGGGGCTTATTTTTAAAAGAAATGAATCATTCTAAAAAATTTCTTCCTTAAAATAACCTCTGCTTAGTCCTAACTTGCACATATCTTGCTATTTTTCAAAGTGGCCACCAATGATAAGTGTCAAAATTAACATGTTTTAGCCTCATTCTTAATGCGTTTTTGGATGATTAATCTATTTAAAATAATGAATTTTATGTTCATAATCTTTTAAATTCATGTTACTATACTTAGAAAAGCAGTTGGGACTGAAAGGAGCGAAAAAACAAGCGAAAATCGGACAAAAAGAGCAGATTTTAGGAGTCACACGAGCTGGACACATGGCCATGGATTAAATCGAAGATAAAAAGGAAAATTTGGGGTAAAAGTATGAATGTGAAAGAGTTAGGAAGAGATATATTGGACATCAGACTTTATTTAAATTTAAATTTTATTTTTTAGGATTAATATTTAGGATTATTATTGTTATATTGTTTATATTTAATTTTAATTTATTTTTTAAGCTTTTAGAGTTTAAGTTGGATCCAATTAGGGAATTATTGTTTAGATTTAATTCTAATTATATTTTTAGAATTTAATTTGGATCTAACTAAAGATTTTCATGTATTACAAATAAGGGATGGAGTGATATGAATTAACACTTCCAATTTTCTACAAAATCCTCCCTTCCTCAAACCCTAGCCATCAGAGATTATTGAAGAAACAATTGAGGAAACACCATAGTAGCAGTCTTTGAAGCAGATCTCCACAAAGATTGAAGACCTCTTTTTAAATTCTTTTGATTTTATTATGAGTTTTTCTTCAACTTGTGGTTATATTATTTTTGAGATGATTCCATTTATTAGCATGAACTAAATTCCTAAATACCTAGGGGAGATGAATTCTAGGATGAATTCTGTCATTTGATTTCTGATTTTATGCAATAAATACTTAGATTTTGTTCTCAATTATATGTGCTTAATTCTTGATTTAATATTCTTGAGATATTAATTCTTATTTGATGTACTTAAATCAGAGGAGGAATAAACCCTGTTTAAGAGTAGATCTAGCATAATTGAGTGGAGTTGCATACAATCCTAGAAATAGGACAATATAAATCTACCGGATTAGAGTCAAATTTAATAAGGGAATCCATAGATCGAATTAATGCGATAATAGGGGTTTTAATTAGAAAGAAATTTCAATTAATCAACCTAGAGTCAGTTGCTTTTATGCTTGAATAGAGGTATTAGCATAATTTAGAGATTTCTACGGATCAAAATACTAAGTGAATAAATTGCTTAATTCAGAATGATAATGATTAGATAAAATCTAGGTGGAGTATTTCCTGAGTATTGTTTGCTTCTTGGTATAAAAATACTTATTATTTCTTACTTTAATCTTTGTCGCACTTTTAGTTTATTAATTTAGTTAAATTAGTTTAAAAAAATCACTTTATTCGATCGGTTAGATAATAGGAAGACAGCTATTAGTAGTACTTTTAGTCTTCGTGGGAACGATATTTGTGCTCATCGTAACTATACTATTAATTGATAGGTGCACTTGCTTTAGTCATATTTTTAGTTAGTTTCGACTGCATCAGCCAACGAGAAGGAACTCGTCGTTTATAGGTAAAACCCCTCAAATTTTCAACTGTCGTTTCGATTGTTTTAGGCGTGATTGTTTATCATGGTTAGAGTTAGAATGGTTTGGGTGGAAGCGGTGGTGGTCGTACTGGCCTTGGTAACCAGGCTCATGGGTCTGGATTTACGGCTGAGGGTGGCAACCGTCAAGAGCGTCATGAGGCTTGCGTACCTGTGGAAGCGAACACCTACTTGTTCTTGACAAAGCAAGAGGAGATGGTTCGTCATCTCCCCGTTTAGGGTATTTTGTTGCCAAAATTCGCCTTTGATTTTTCAATTCTAGGGCGTAAGGAGATTGAGTGACACAGAGGGAGGTTTCCTGTTGCCCTTGCATGTATTGGAGGCAGGTTTCCACCTTCCTCTTCACCCTTTCTTTTGTACTCTTCTTCAAGAGAATAAGATCGTCTCGAGACAAGTGGCTGATTTCTCGTGGTGGATTCTAGTTGCCTACTTCTTTGATTGTTGCCTTCGAGGTGAACCTTCGCTGTTATTTATCTTTCAACATATTTACCGGTTAAAAGTTTCTACTCGGGGGAGCTCCCTAGGGTTGGTCTATTTCATCCCTTGAGAAGGGTGTGAGTCCATCATTCGCAATTGGTCGTCAAATCTTCGTCTCAACCGTTGTAAATACATTCGGGTAAGGAAGAGGTTCATCTGCCATGAATTACACTATTATTTACATAATTTTTTACTTATGTTTTCATCCTTGAGGTAGTGATTTGTGGTTTTTAGTAGTTTTTATTACATCTCAGATATCTAAATAAGGTTATTTGGTTATGTAAGTTAAATCGAGAGCTAAAGATGGACATGTAGGTCAATCTGATGCCCCAATCGCAATAGCAAAACACTGATGTCGCAACACTAAAGACAAAAGCAAAAACAAGTCCTGAAATGAAACAGCCTACTGTGTCGTGACACACTTCCTGCCGCATCGCAACACCGACCTATGTTACAACACGAAAGACAGATGTTGCAACATGACTTTTACACAGCCCAAAATCCTTATGCGCGTCAGTTGGGATCTTTAGGGGCAATTAGGGGTCTTTTACAATCTAACACCCTGATTAACATTAAAAACAAGGGACACTTTAATCTTTTGAATTTTTGGCCTATGTAAACAAAATTATGACCAGATTTAAGGGTGACTTCAACCTTAGATGATTTTACTTAGTTTTTAGTTTTCTCTATAAATTAGATTTTTGTTTTCAGTCTTTCATTTAAGTTATTTTCATTGTTCTTAGCAAGGATTGTAACATCCGCGTGCTTGAATCGGATTTGGAACAGTGATAGAGTACAATTGAGAATTGGAATATATGGTTGAATTTAGAAAGGTTTGGAGAAATCAAGGATTAAATAGTAAATGAGAGAAAATATGGAGGACTAAATAGCAAAAGAATTGTAACATCCGCGTTCTTAAATCGGATTTGAGTGATAAAATAGAATTGAGAATTAGAAATGTTTAGTTGAAGTAAGAAATGTTAGAAAACTTTAAGGATTAAATCCAAATGTAACACCCCTATACTCGGTTTATACGTATAAACCCAGTATAAGAGCATTACATTACAGTAAAGCACAGAAAGTCGAGTAACAGAATTTTTATTTTTATTTTACAAACCGATGTCTTTAAAGGCCATTCAAATTGAAATATCATATATTAATCATTTCATTTTCATAATTCATAACATTCGAGATAACATTTTTCCCACTCATTAGGGATTCATATAAGTACCATTGTACATGCCATTTTCTTAAAAAAAATACCTATATTTGGAGTCCACCAAAGGATGATGTGATGTGATGAGAGGTCCCTGAACTCGACTTTTCTCTTTGTTACTTTGTACCTACGCGTTAAGATAAACGCGTTAAGCCGGTGAAGGCTTAGTAAGCACTACAAGAATAATAGATGACTATTTATTTATTACTTAATTTTATCAAACATTTCAATACTCATGCGTATAAAATTTCTAACCTTTCTTGCATATAACATGTAACTTACCTTAATGCCACCATAACACACATTCATTCTCATATACCAACTTACCTCAATGGTAGATATTACATTTTCATCCCTTTTTCACAACTTAGTCCTTTCAGCCACATTAGTTCACTTAATTATCAGCATTTAATTACACATACACATATGGTACTTATCTTTCATGTATTCATCATTTCACTTACCTCAATGTCATAATTTGCACATTCTTTCACTTTTCACAATCTAGCCATCATAGCTTTCTTAACCATAGCTCACTTATCTTATTTGTCCACTTGGCCCATAGTAGACTTTTATAGAACCTATCGGATAAACGGAACAAACAGAGAGTACCGAAGTACTGAACAGAGAGCACACAAAGTGCTAAACAGAGAGTACACAAAGTACTGAGCACACAAAGTGCTAATCAGAGAGCACACGAAGTGCTAATTGGAGAGCACACACAGTGCTAATAACAGAGAGCACGAGACGTGCTAAACAGAGAGCACACACAGTGCTAATCAGAGAGCGCGCTAGTGTTCCTTAATGGCATGCCACTAATATCACAACGGTTCTACTTCGTCTACATGGGCATAATCTCATTTAACATCATTATCCATAACTTATACATCACATTTACATTTCTCTTCACATATACATAATCATGTATTTCTCACATTTATTTTCTAAAAATGCTTCCACAACATCACCATTTAGTCATATAATCAACAATTATAATTAAACACATAATATTTCACACATATATTTTTCTCACATATTCATCATCATATACCTCTTACTTTTATTTTCACATTAATTTTCAAAGTTGTCCACTTGCGTCACAGTCACTAAATTATTTATATCTCGAGCTACAGAATTCGAAATTAATATCCGCTTGATGTTTCTGAAACTATACTCAATCATATTTTTACCATAAAATTTCCAGAATTTTTAATTTAGCCAATTTGTACAGTAAATTCTTTCAATTTACCCCTTCTCTGCTGTCTGACAGTTTCGACCTTTCTTCACTAAAAATTATTTATCTTTTAGTAAAGAGATCCAATAATGTTCTCGTCTGTTTCTTTTGAAAATATATTCATTAAGTATTAAACCATATAAATTTCAGACTCTAATTATTTTTCTACATTTTTCTACAATTTTTCAAAGTCAGAACAGGGGAACTCGTATCTGCTCTGACCTTGTTACACAAAATCAGTTATAACTCAGAATATACAGACCCATTTAATTCACTTTTTATTCCATATGAAACTAAACACAATAATCTTTAATTACATATATAATTCGACCCTTAACTCAATATATAAAATTTTTAGTGAATTTTAGAAGTTGACCCTGTGATTCTGTCCACTCTGTTTTAATGAAAACATTTTCTTTCTCATGTTTTATTACACTAATCTCACTTAATCATCTTTATAACACATAATTAAACAACAATTTCCATGCTAACAATTCAGATATATTATGAAGAATAAACTATAAACTAAAATTCTTGCAGTACTTACAACAAAAAGGCTGATTTCCTTCTCTTTTCATTCTTTGTTCTTCTCTTTTCCTTTCTCTTCAATTTGATCCTTGTCTCTCTTCTCTTTCTCTTCAATTTCACATAAACACATATAAGCTACAAGCTCTAATTTAATAATTTTCATGCTAAATAACAGTAAAATACATATATATCATGAGAATTTAATCACTTCTTACCTTAATCCTTGAATTCAAAATTTTCTTGATTTAGTCCCTATGCTCTCTAACACCTCAAAATGAATTCTATAAGAAGTTTGAGGTGTCTAATAACTCTATTTTATGACTTTCTTTCAGAAATTCCAAAGAAAATGGAAGGTTTTGGGGTTTGGAAAGCTTAAAAATGGTGGAAGGACCTATTTGGAATAAAAGCAAAAGTTGGATGGAAGAGGGAATGGCATGAACGGTTGAACATGAAAAGAGCTGATATTTTTGACTTATAATTGATTTTTAACCTTTCTCAAATTCTCTAGAAATCTCACTTATAATATCTCACTTAATAAAAATGGTAAAATTGCACTTTTAGTCCTTAGGCCTTCCAACTTTACACTTTGGCCCAAAACTTTGCCTCCAAAAATATCTTCCACCAAATTACTCTTTTGCCCTTCCTCAATCAATCCAATTCCCATGATGACTCAAAATTTAATTTGGATAATTTGCTATTTAGTCCTCCATATTTTCTCTCCTTTACTATTTAATCCTTGATTTCTCCAAACCTTTCTAAATTCAACCATATATTCCAATTCTCAATTGTACTCTATCACTGTTCCAAATCCGATTCAAGCACGCGGATGTTACAGAGGATGTGAAGGGTCATTTGTTGAGCAAAGACAAATTCGCCAATAAGTTTGGTTCAGATAGCAAGGCAGATAAGCAAGCTTCTGTTTTGATAGCATCAAAGAAGTGAGACAAAAGGTGTTGCTATTGTAAGAAATTAGGTCACGTCAAAGCAGATTTTTACAAACTGCGAAATAAAAGGGCTGTTAAGAGTAACGAGGAAGATTTAACTGGTGCTAATTTGGCCGATAAAAGTGGTGATGATTTCTTGTTAATGTCAACGAGCGAAAGCTCCGAGGTTACGTCCGAGTGGATCCTAGATTTAGGATGTTCTTTCCACATGTGTCCCAACAGATAATGGTTATCCACATACAGTTCAATTAAAGGTGGAGTTGTGCACATGGAAAATGATTCATCCAGTAAGGTAATCGGTATTGGTACTGTTAAAATTAGGATGCACAATGGTACGATTAGGACACTATCAGATGTTAGGTATGTACCTAATTTACGAAAGAATCTCATCTCTTAAAGTATTTTAGACTCAAAAGGTTGTAGAATCAACATTGAGTCGAGCGAAATTAAGGTTTCTCGTGGGGCTTTCATTTTGTTAAAAGGTAAAAAGACTGGCAGTCTTTATATTTTGGAAGGTTCTACAGTAACCGGTGAAATCGGACGTCCCTCGTCTGTTATGGAGTTGAAGTCAACTCATTTGAAGTGGAGACAACTTGGTCGTAGGAGGGAAAAAGTCATGACTGTTTCATTGAAGAGAGGTTCTCTTTTGGATGTAGGTTTTGAAAAGTTAGGGCACTGTGTTCGTGAAAATTAGACCCGGGTTAGTTTTGATTTGACAGTGCACAAGTCGAATGCTAGAAGACTTCCAGCTTCTAAGCACAGATTCGACTCAGTTAATTCCCTGCATAGTTCAAGATAGGCCCGTGGCGGGCTTTGGCAAAGATGACATTGTGGAAATACGAGTCAAGGTGGAGATTTGTTGAATTATGACTCATATTTCAAGTCAAATTTGAGAAATAATCTTTTAGTTAAACTTTGTTTAATTGTTTCAATTAAACTCTGTTTATTTGTTTGAGTCAAACTCTTATTAGTCTAAATTATTTAATTATTATTTGACCTAGGAATTTAGCCTATAAATAGGATATATTACAACCTTAGTTTTAATACCCATTAAAGTTTAGAACTCCTAACACTTTTGAAAATTTAGTGTTTACGTTTTGAGGGTTCTTTGTTTTCAGGTTTTTTGGGGTTTAGTTTTATCTCCATCTTTTGTACTCTTCATTCTTTTGCCATTATAATAAAATTATCTTTGCCCGTGATTTTTTATCCTCTTCAGAGTGGTTTTTTCATGTTAAATTTGTGTGTTCAATTTCTGAATTTCTTCCGCTATTTTTTAACTTGTTCATTGCTTAATCGAGTCGATCCCCAACAGGATCATCGGAGTATACAAATCTTTCTATGTCTCTCTTTTCGGTAGTTTTTTGAAGTCTTAGCTTTTGGTTATATATGGCATGTAATTAAGATGTTACTATGTAAACGTGTGGGATATGTTTTGATACTTGTTTTGTATATAACCTTAACCCGGCTTGTTTTTCTAGAACTTGCTTCGGTTATGCATGTCAATACCACATTAAGAATTTGATATAATGAGATGATAGAAACACTTAGAATTTAAACCATTTAACCTTTAAATAGCCTACACATTTCATTTCCAACGAGTAAACCCTATTGAGCCTAATCCTTTTTGGTTTATTTATCATCCATTCATTTTAACCCTTAAACCCCATTAATTTTGTGAATTACCTTTTTATTGCTTTCGTTTAGTCGAGATTAGATTTTGATAAGTTGCCTAACTATGTTCGATCATTTGTATTGCTGAATTTTTTATTGTGAACAAAATAAAAAAAATGAATGAAAAAATTGAAAAAAAATAGAATAAAAATTTTCAGGCTTTCTTGTTAAATTGACAGGTTAGTATTCATGTTATAAGCCTCATTATCATATTTGTTGAGCTTAAATCATCATTATCATATCTTGTATAAAAGTTTATTTCAATTCTTAGTTTCTCATTATTGTTTATTTTTTTGCAATTCAGTATTTTACTTTTTTGGTTTGGTAACTCATAATTTCAACTCTCGACTGTAATTACTATATTTCTCATTAATCTAAGCCTCATTACAACCATTGTTAAGAACTCTTGATCTTTGTGTCATCTCATATTTGTAGCGGTGGAGATTTGATTCTTAAGCAAGTTTATGGTAAATAACATTCCTCATTTGACTATTGAGTGCATATTAATCAGTCCTTAAACACTTAGTGTTTTGAGTGAATCTTAGTGAGGATGTTAAACCTTGTGATAAATGCCAAAAGTAACATGTTTTAGCCTCATTCTTAATGAGTTTTTGGATGATTTTTCGATTTAAAATGGTGAATTTTATGCTCCTAATCTTTTAAATTTATGTTTCTATGCTTAAGAGAGCATTTGGAGCAAAAGGAGCGAAAATCGAAAAATCGAAGCAAGTTTCAAGAGGGAACGATATCTATGCTCGAGGGAACGATAATTACTAATAATTGTAGTCCTCGAGGGAACAATATCTGTGCTCACCATAGAGCATTTGGAACAAAAGGAGCGAAAATCGAAAAATCGAAAAATCGAAGCAAGTTTCAGGAGGGAACTATAATTACTAATAATTGTAATCCTCGAGGGAACAATATTTGTGCTCACCATAACTATACTATTAATTGATAGGTGCATTTGCGTTAATCGATTTATTAGTTAATTTAGTAGACATCAACCCCGATGCACGCACGCTAGGGCGCGATCACCTGCACACTTAATCAACTTGTTTTTTCCTTCTTAGGCTTGGATCAGCCTGACAGATCATAAAACAATACTAAAAGCTCATTTTATTAAACTTAAATTCATAACTAACTAATTTTAAAAAGGAAATAAAAAGATATATAATCACTTGAATACAAACTCATTAAGTGTTGAAAAGAGCTTAATTTGTCACAACGAATTGTGGCAAATCAGACATCCTCTTGATGTTTTTGAAAATATTACATTTTAATCCTTTGATTAACTTTGATATTTCATTAGAGTTTTTGTAAGTTGGTTTATAACCTTGATTTGAGCAATAATGCATTTTAATTAAATTTTGAATCTAATAGCTTGTATAGATTGTTTATTAGATAAGTAAATAAAATCATAATTGTTTCGATAATAAATATGACGTCTCATTATCTCGGATTCCGCGACTGAATAAGATGTTACATGCCTCCTAACACAATTAGATAAAGAAGAGTGATAATTGATCTTTAAATTTCAAGTTAGAACTGGATAAAGTGAAGGCCCAAAACATTAAACCCAACTCAACTCACAAGCAATTTTATCAATCTTAAGTTTGCCTTTGGGTTTTAGGTTTGGTTATCTCATTTATAAAGATTTTGGTAAGCGGCTTCAATGGATATAGGGGTAAAGGTTTGGGTTTAAGGTAAACTAAAGTGGCACAAACCTAAGCCTTTATTTACTTTACTATCCAAGGCTTTGGCAGCCATTACAGAACATCAAGCATAAACGATACATTATTATTATTATGTTCACTGACATGCATCAAGCAAATAGGACTTAAATGGAAAAGCTAAAATCCTCATAAAGTTAAGTGCGGCAAATCGTCTCTCTTTCTGCTCTGTGCCAGAAGCAATGGATCAATGAAGCTTCTCCATTGCTTATAATCAATTGCGGAGCCGGAATCAGGCACCGCAAATCCATTGATGTAGAAAGTTGGTGTTCCAAACACCCCTCTTGAAGCACTATACTGCATATGTCACAAGACATTACAATGTTAATGACAAGAATAAAGCTTATTAGTCCATGAAATAAGAGACACATTACATGGTGAAAGTGAAACCACCTATACCTTGAATGAAATTCTTGTTTTAAGATCAGTCTTCCGGTCATTGAAACCTGATTCAATTGCAGAATAATAGGAGTTCCCGATTGTTTCTGCTGCAAGCTTTATGATTTCATCCACAACAGCATCTCTAGACTTGTTGCTTGTTTGGGCATTGTAAAACCTCCCCTGTTAATTAATTGGTACCCAACAAATTCAGTACTCAATACTCCAAACATGATCAATATATATGTTATAACACAAGCAATTCAATGTGGCTGATTGACAGTCATATGGATATTGCCGAATCCTCCTAAATGGTTGAGCTTAAAACAAATTTTGTATTTGCATTTGAACAACAATAGTAGATAAAACATGTTATTTCATGATTACAGCTGCTTTCCATTCAAAAGAGTAAATACAGTACTGTCAATAGAATATCTTAACCTGAAATTCGAAGAAAGACTCCAACAACCGGAAAGTGGCAGAAGGGTTGAGCAGGTTTACGATGTGCAAGGCCCGGGAAGTAGAGAATGCATAGTCGTGGTAACTGCAGTTTTACCAAACCTATTGAAAGTCAAAGCCATTTACAAACAAAACATAAATATTCATCAAATCAAATCCTGGTCAAGGCTGTCATAAAGGAATGATCTTTTAGCACTTGTTAAAATAAAACTAATCCATTTATTAAAAACAGCACTTTTACAGGAATAACAGTTCAAGCAAAAGACCAGAATGTTCAAAGTTTAAATATTAGGACATAATCTACAAGTGTTCATCTCAATTGTTTTCTAAAGAATTTAGCTTGATATTCAAGCACAAAAAATGATAATATTATTGGAAAAGGTAGGGGTTTTTTCTAGACTAAAATTCTAGCATAATAGATTAAACCACCCACAGTAACAAAAGCAAGGAAAAATAGATTAAATCCGAAACGATGGCCACAAAAATTCTCAGGAAGTTAATAAAAAGAAAATATATCAGAAACAGGAGGAGACTAACGGCAGCGGAAGGAGGTGAACTATGAGCGAAACGCGAGAACCATAGTGATGAATAGCTTGCTTGAGAGGAGGCCATGCGTCTCTGCTATCGGGACAGACCGGATCGAAGAAAGCCTCGATCATAATCGCGTCCGAGTCAACTCGGTGTTTGGTGTACAAGAACCCATCGTACTTCGCCGGCGGCAAAGACTGAGCTTTGACGGTCCGTTGACAGACAATAGTTAAGATAATGGAGCAGAAAAAAGAGGATAATAAATGAGTTGTTCCTTTTTTCGTCCCCATTCTTTTCTCTCGTATTTCTTTTCTCTAATGGCCTTTGCTTCAATATTCGTTTTCTAGTGGCATTGCTTTAGCAGTAATAGCCGATAAAATTTGACCAAGAAAAATAAAAGAGATAATATAATGCTTAGACAGAAACTTGACAATTAAATTTATTTTGATATTTATATTTTTTACTCAGTTTGGTACATGAAATTAGCAAATAGATCTATTTTGATCTCGATCAAATCGATTGAATCGAGAATCAATGATTTAATTGGTTCAATTATTGTTTCGGTATTATAACATTCTATGCGACACTTTAAAATTATATCCTATCATCACTTGAAAATTTATATAAATTTTTTAATTTTTAAGTGATGATGTAGCACAATCTCAAAATGAACATCATCACTTGAATTATTAAAATTTATAACTAATCCTTGAATGTAACTCTAATTGTTAATCTATACATTGATAATAGTAGTAAGAATGATGGAAAAGCAATAACAAATAAAAATAAAAATATATAGATTTTATGTGTAAAATTTTTATAAAAAAAATCATATTTTACCCGTGTATTTTATCAAATGTATATTTTCATGTTAAATCTAAAATAATTTTACACTTAAAACTTTTATATACTTCTTCTTTATTAAAAATTGAAAATATAAATATTTACCATTTTTAATATTTAGTTTTATAATAGTGAAATAAAATATTTTATGAAAATTAAAAACCAGTGGACTTGAATCAAGATAGAGCATTGGAATCAAAGTTTAGCCATTTATTTATTCAAAAATTTAAAGATGTTTAATTTTTTAAGTCCGTTTCAAAACTTATATAACTATGGATTGAAACTTTTTTATATAATAGATTTAACTATTCATAATTTAATTTCAATTTTTTTAAATTATTATCGTATTTGTTCTTTACAATATAATATTTAGAATTATTCATATTTGTTTTTTTGAACTATTATCATATTTATTCTTTACATTCTCTTGCATTAACAACAATGTCGATACCAATCGAACTAATATTTAATCGATAAATCTCAACTCTTAAATAAAAAACTTCATCACATTCGAATTCATATATTTCTATATTAATAATAAAGCTGATATTAACCCAACTAAAACTTAGATGATTTTAAATTTTTATTCTTTCAACAAATTTAAAGAGTAATTATAGATAATGAAAATACTATTAGACTATTAGTCATTGTTTTGAATGTTATATTATATATGCTTAAAAGTTAGCTTAATTAAAAAATTAATCTAAATTTTGTATGTATAACGACTTAAAATAGGCGGAAGGTTATTCTTCAGTGTCAATGTTATGAAGCTTTAGCCTTTAGCGTTAAGCTGCCCCTTGTCCCCACGTCAACATTGACATAGCAAATCAACTGCCACTGATACGGAAGGTTGCGTGACTCCGACAAGAGCTTATGGTTCAAATTTTGGGCGGTAACGAGTCAAGACACTATGACAAGGCAAGCTCTGCCATTTTTGGAAAATTTGAACACTCCAATTCTTCATTCCCTGTACTCAGCCATAGCGTCTCTGTCACAAATCCGTCAAGCTCATGCTTATATACTGAAAACTGGACTTCTTGCTGATACCCATCTTTCTACAAGACTCATCTCACGATATGCTAATCACCATTCCTTTGTCGAAGCAGATCTCGTCCTTCGCTCCATATCTGACCCATCTATCTCTTCCTTTTCTACTCTCATTTATGCTCTCAACAAGTCCAATCTTTTCACCCAATCGCTCAACGTTTTCTCCCGAATGCTCTCTCATGGTGTTTTGCTGGATACTCACCTGCTTCCAAATGTTTTCAAGGCTTGCGGCAAATTATCGGCCTTGAAGTTCGGAAGAGAAATTCATTGCATCGTTTGTAAATATGGTTTTGATTCAGATTCCGTTGTTCAAGCTTCTTTGGTGCACTTGTATTTAAAAAGTGATCGAATCCGTGATGCTCGGAATGTGTTCGAGAGATTACCTGAAGGAGATGTGGTTACTTATGGTGCTTTGCTTTCAGCTTATGCTCGCAAGGGTTGCGTTAACGAGGTAAAGGAAATCTTTTCTGGGATGCAAAGTTATGGTTTGGAGCCCAATTTAGTTTCATGGAATGGTATGATTACAGGATTCAACCAGAGCGGGAACTATGTTGAAGCTGTTGTCATGTTTCAGGAAATGCATTCGAAAGGGTTTCAGCCGGATCATATTACAATTTCAAGCGTTCTTTCTGCTGTGAGCGATATGGAGAGGTTTAATATAGGGATTCAGGTTCTCTGTTATGTGATCAAACTAGGTCTTTTGCGTTGCAAGTTTGTTATTAGCGCGCTTATAGATATGTTCGGAAAATGTGCTTGTGCAGGAGATTTGATGAAAGCATTTGAAGAGATGGATGAAGAGCTTATGGATGTAGGTGCTCGCAATGCTTTATTAACTGCACTGTCTCGAAATGGTCTTGTTAATGTAGCTATGGATGTATTTGAGCGATTTAGAGTGCATGGGAGGGAACTGAATGTTGTATCCTGGACATCAATGATTGCTGGATGCTCACAAAATGGGAAGGATATTGAGGCATTGGAGCTTTTCAGGGAGATGCAGAGCGCAGGGGTGAAGCCAAACTCTGTAACAATACCTTGCTTGCTACCAGCTTGTGGAAATATTGCAGCATTGGTACATGGAAAAGCAGCTCATGGCTTTGCCCTTAGAACAGGAATCGCTGCTGATGTTCATGTTGGCAGTGCATTAGTTGATATGTACGCTAAGTGTGGAAGAATCCGTTTGTCTCAACTTTGTTTTGATGGGATACTAAACAAAAACTCAGTCTGTTGGAATGCAATTATGGGTGGTTATGCAATGCATGGTAAGGCTAATGAAGCTATTGATATTTTTCATTTGATGCAACAGAAAGGGCACAAGCCTGATTTTATCAGCTTTAGTTGTGTATTATCTGCTTGTAGTCAGGGTGGTCTAACAGAACAAGGTTGGCGAGTTTTTAATAGCATGTATGAAGAGTATGGAATTGAAGCAAAAATGGAGCACTATTCCTGCATGGTAAACCTTCTAGGTCGTTCTGGAAAGCTAGAAGAAGCATATACCATGATCAAGCAAATGCCATTTGAACCACATGCCTGTGTTTGGGGAGCTTTGCTTAGTTCTTGTAGGCTTCACAATAACATTTGTTTAGGCGAGATTGCTGCAAGGAATCTCTTTGAATTAGAACCAAATAATCCTGGAAATTACATCCTTCTTTCCAATATATATGCGTCTAAGGCCATGTGGGACGAAGTAGATGCCGTGAGAGATGTCATGAGGAGTAGGGGCATGAAGAAGAACCCCGGTTGCAGTTGGATCGAGATCAAGAACCAAGTGCACATGCTTCTTGCTGGAGATAAATCAAATCCACAAATGATTGAGATCATTGAGAAGTTACATAAATTGAGCTTGGAGATGAAGAAAGCAGGTTACCTGCCAAATACTAACTTGGTGTTGCAAGATGTGGACGAGCAGGACAAGGAGCAGATCTTATGTGGACATAGTGAGAAGTTAGCAGTAGCCTTAGGGCTTCTGAATACTCCTCCGGGCTCTCCACTGCAGATAATAAAAAATCTCAGAATCTGTGGTGATTGTCATGCCGTTATAAAATTTATATCTGGCTTTGAAGGAAGAGAAATATATGTCAGAGATACAAATCGCTTTCATCATTTTAAAGATGGAGTTTGTTCCTGTGGGGATTTTTGGTGAACAATTTTATGACTAAGATTTAGCATGTAAGTCATCTTCATCTTTACTCTTGAAAAGAATGAAGCAAGTTACCTACAAATGTATTAAATATGCCAAAAAACCCAGTTGAGTAAGCCAAACTCTGCCTCAAAAAGGAAGATAAGCGATTAAGCATCTCAATTTAGTTTCTTTTGAAATATAAAAATGTCATGATGGATAGATTGACTCAAAACTTGATGATTCCTTTGTACTCTTTGCAGGTGCTTTGTTATTCATTTAGTGCTTGTTGGTGCTTAAAGAAAAGGTATTAGTAATCCATAGCAGATTACTATAAGCCTGTCCTTATTTGTGCAGACCTCAGTCTCCGTGCTCTTCCTTTGATGCTCAAAGAAAAGGGATCAAAACATCAGAGCTTTTGATGAAGCGTGCTTCACCTTGACTAGGTTCAATTCAGCTATCATTTATCAGGCAGCTTGTAGCTTCACTGGTACTGGTTTTGGTACTTTGTACTGCAGCACTGTTAGGCCTGCAAGGAACTTTCACATTGAAGCCTAAAGAGATATTTGGAGCTTCAGTGCCCCTACAATGCCCTCCCATGAGCGCAGACCTTTTTAACTTTGAGAAGTGATTTTCGGAAGATTGGATCTGATTATAAGTTAGCTTTGATGTGAATGTTATTGCAGCAAAATAATTTAATTGATGTTGAATTGTTAATTTTAATTTGACTCTTGACCATTAACCAAGAAGGGATGGTTGCCTCTCAAGTACTTTTAAGTGCTAAAAAAAAAAAAAGTGGTTACAGCTTGATGGAGGGGTTCCCGCAACTGCTGCACAGATACATCTTCCCTTGAAAATTTGTTATTTCTTAAGTTGCAAGTACTTTTACCATCTTTTGAATGCTGGCTAATTTGCAGGTTTGGGATCAGAGAATGATCTATTTCTGGTTAATGCTGAATCCGGATAGTGATCAAGAAAAGCTTAAAGCATGCTTTATTGGTTCTAACTTACTCATATTTGCTATGATGACTGGAAGGTAATCCTTTAAAACGGATAAAGCCCTTTTATTATGTACCTACTAGTGGATACAGTTGCTTTGTTGTTTTGATATTTGAAATATACCATATATATATTCACAACAGAACTTGTTTGAAGTGACAAAAGTGCTATGCCATATTGATAAAATGTCAAAATGTAGTTATTTAAACTTATCTTTGCATGGGACCAGACCTAATCAAATAATAAAAAGTGAGTTATACCCTGTTTATATCCTTTTGCGCACGTAACTTCGTTAAGATTAGGACACGTTTTGTTTCAAGATCCACCTTTATGATTTTAAGATAGATCAATATTTAAATGCTCCTGTTTGGTTTGAAGTTTTAACAGCATGTCTGAAATGTTGATGTTCATGGGACTGGAAATATGTGCTTCAGGAGAAGCCTTTCTCTCATCTCAAGCTGGGAGCCAGCCACCTGTTGGGTATGGAGTATGGGGCCCACAACTCAATGATTAGTTAGCATTTGTTATGGCTTTCCACGTACGTTCAAGTGGTAAGTACCACGGCGGCTCAAGCAAAGCAAACTCATTTCACATGAAAAATCAGCAGTAGCTGTCGTAAACCCTTTGCATCACGCAAGAGAGACCTCTAAGCAAACTCAGAAACCAAAACCAAAACCTTCTTCTTATCATTGGGTTTAGATCCAAATGATTAATCAGAGTCAATTTTATTTCGTTGTGTTATTTTCATAGATGCAATAATTTGTTTGCAAAGTTTATCTTTTCCGATTGAATTTAATAACCGGGTTAGGTGGCAGGAGACCCCATTCAATGAAGGGCCCCTCCCACACTCCACAAATCTAAAGCAACATTATACATTAGCACTAGCAAATATTATTTATATATTTATGTGTGTATGATTGAGTTTAATGGGCCAAACCAATCATTTTTCTCTCTTCGTTTTAACACAATGCTCACTAGCTGCCCATACTCCACTATCCACTCCTCTTTAGTTTTTTTCCTGGCTCAACTTTTAACTAATAAAAGTATAGGATCACATTTCTCACCCCCTCACTGTGCACTAAAAACGCAAAGGAAAATTACAAATAAAAGCATTAACCGTAAATTCGCCAGTGCCGTTTTGATGCCTTTTGCTTGTCTGCCACGATACGCGTCATCTCTCTTCTCTATAACTAAAACGCTAATAATTCCATTTATTTCCCTTCCCAATATAGCCGTTACCACCCTCTCTCTCTCTCTCTCTCTCACTCTAAACCCCTCCCCTTTGCCTTCCCTAGCTAGGAAACTCAACACTTCCCCCACAAAACCAGCAGACTATTATGCGCCATGGCGCGCACTATACCCCCCCTCCTCTCCTCTCTCCTTCTCCACCACCCGCCATAAACTCCACGGCCACCGGCGGCAACCAGCACCCAATGCTGGTTTCTGTTTTATTAGCCCTTTTTCTCCCATGCGCTGGCATGAGTGCTGTTTTCATTGTTTATATCTGTCTTTTATGGTACGCCACGAATCATCGGGCTGATGATTCAGGGTCGTCATCGGTTAAGCAGGCTGGTGAGAAAGGGTTGTCCGTTTCGGAGCTTGAGAAGCTGCCCAAAGTTACCGGGAAGGATCTTGTGTTGGGGACTGAGTGTGCGGTTTGTCTCGATGAGATAGAGGCAGAGCAATCGGCTAGAATGGTTCCCGGTTGTAATCACGGCTTTCATTTACAATGTGCTGATACTTGGCTTTCAAAGAACTCGGTCTGTCCTGTTTGTAGGGCCAAGCTTGACCCTAAGTTGTTCGATCAACCTGGTGATGATAACCCTTGCTAAAGCTTTGAGCTTTCCTTTTAAAAATTAGAAAAAAGGATCAAGTTTTTAGGAGTATAAAATTCAGTGTTGTTGGTGTTTGTATGAAATGAAGTTCTCCTAGGAAGAGTTGAAGAAAAATGTTGATAAAGTTAAATTTCAGTTTCATGTATGTATGGATTTTCTTTTCTCTTCTTTACTCATATTTTGTTAGTAAATTAATTCAGATTGATATTAATGTCGACAGATTCCTCCGTACTTGATGAAGAACTTGCTTTTCATATTTGGGGTCTGTTTTTTTATGTAAAAGTTGAAAAGAAGGTGAGATGATTCAAGGGAAAAGCAAGAGAAACTTTTGACAGAATAATAGAAAAATGTAGACACATGAACTGGCGTTGGTGCCTTATCAGCAGCAACTACTCCTACCATTTGCGTCAAAAACTATAGATAAAGGAACCATTGGATTTAGATACCTTTTTCTTATAATGCTTTATCAAGTTCAAGTTGGTTAAATCACTCATTCCAAAACTTGCAAGCCAAGGGAAGCATTTAGCACTATGCAGGGCAGTGGCTATGCCACACAAGGGAACAAATCGCTTTTACTGATTCAGAATTGTCATATAGA
Organism: Gossypioides kirkii; assembly: GCA_005610355.1. NCBI lineage: Eukaryota > Viridiplantae > Streptophyta > Magnoliopsida > Malvales > Malvaceae > Gossypioides > Gossypioides kirkii. The sequence goes on from CP032248.1 coordinate 124,148, forward strand.
ATATATATTAAATTCCAAATGGGTCCCAACCCCCCAGCGTATTGTGCATGAAGAATGAGTGGTGGCAGGTTGGTGATACATCGAGTATTGCAATGGCAGGGCCAGCGCAGCTCGCCGACTGCTAAATACTAGCACTTTTCTTACTGTCTCTTTTTAGATACCCCATTTAAGCCCACAGTTTTTGGGTTTTGTGTCTCTTTTCTTTTTCTTCTTTTTCTAATTAAATGAATAAATGCAGCAATTTAACTTGATTACTTGAATAAATTATCTGAATTTATTAGGCAAATTTAATTGCCACTGGACCTGACTGCGACGACTCTGCCTTTACTTGTATAGTATTATCTTGGCCAGCATTCCAGCAGTAAGTTTTGTAAGATTGTAGTAGTTTGCATTTTAGAACTTATAAAACATTGTTAATAAATTAAAGTAGTTATTAAGTGTAAAATGAATTTTAAGATTATATATTGTTTATAATTTAATTTACATTTTTAAATTTACTTGACATTTAAAATCCAAGCTAATAATTAAAATGACGAAATAATACGCTTTAAAATTTAGAATTAAAATTGTTCAAACTTTGATTAAAATTAATGTTTCGGATCAAATTGAAAAATTTCAATTAATCGATTAGCCAGTTATGAAAAGATTTTTGTTAATAATTTTGATTTAATGGAGATAAATTAATTGAAACGAAAATTTCTCAATAATAAAAGACCCCATGTAATTTTAGTCATATATTACATATTCAATACTTTGTTGTTTTACTCATAGCTTTTTTATTTGAAGGTAGTCATAGCTTATTTATTACTAGTTAAGTACAATATTAGACATCAATATAAAATCTAAATCATATAATTTGACAACATCTCATGGTGTCAGCAGTAATTTTGGTAAGATTGTAGTAGTTTACATTTTGTGGTACATATTTAATATTATTAAACCAAAAGTGGTTATTAAGTCATGGATTGTTTTGCTATGAAAGCTAGCATCAATCAATTAATTAATTAAAAAGTACGAGTCGTATATATATCATGTTTAAGTAACATATGTAATTATATATATTAGGTGAGATTTAGAAATAAAAACTTCAATACTCGTGTGCATTTTGTTTTATATGGGAGAATAGAAAGAAGGGGTCATATCATATTTCTTGAGACTTGTAGGATGCTTTAGAATGGGTAGAGAGGCATACAAATACATTGACATGTTTAGTTTACTTGTCAATTTTTTTACATAAACTTTTGTCATTGTATGAACTTGAAAAGAATGATTGATTTCAATATTATTTATGGATCGGATGCTTTCACATACTTTTTGTACAAAACAACGTATAAACTTTCACACTTAACGTGGCTTAGAATGGAAACATGCTCATATTGGGAATCTGATGTGAAGGGCCACACTCATAGCCCAGTCTCTTTTCAAATCTTAGCCTCTCACTTATGGAAATGAACATTGTAGCCAGCTGTGTTAATTATTTGCCCGAGTCAGACAGGGGTGTCCCGCCATGAAGAAAGAATTGTATGAAACATGGATATTATCCCTTTCTAATAGTTTTATGACACATCAATAATTTCATCCTAAATTTTAGGATTTTAATTGTAATTTGATTTTTTTCAGGATGAAAATGTTGAAATTAAGAATGAAAATACTGATGTGGCATAAAACTATTGGAAAAGGAACACAAATGACGTGGTGTCACTGTTTCATTCAATCCTTTTCCCCCGCGATGGGCTTCTTGCGAACGTATTCCATATATAACTATTTTACATTCGAGCTAAATTGATGAATTATATGCATTATGCTCTTTTTAGGTTCAAACTATTTTCGCCTAGGTAGCTTGGTGAATATCAAGGTTGTTATACCCCTACCTTTGTTTAAACATGTGACAGTACAAGAAGCAGCTTAAAAGATGCCCTTGGACGACCCTCCGTCTAGTATCATAGGTAGTGATCACCTGTATTCTTTACACTATCCATTTTTAGCCACTTGTTATAGATTGTCTATGGAGACTATTAAAAAACTATTGAAGCATAACAACCTCGTACTGTCTTAGCAAAGGGAATCTTAAAGCAATACCACACAGTACTATGCTCGATGATAATTGACGTATAACAGACTTGTCACATGGCCAACCACACGAGCGAGCCACCATCAATATTGTTGGCGACATGACACTATGTGACAAGAAGATCTCCACTTATATATACCCCAACACATGAAGAGCAAATGATCTTTTTTCCTCCTTAAATGTTCTACACAATACCTAAACTCTCTCAACCTCCTCCTTTCCATATTCCTAAGTTCTCCTACCTCTCCTTCTCCCTTTTTACTCCCTTCTTCTAGCTCCCCGTTTGTCACAGGTGAATTGGCCTCCAAACGATTATCACTTTTTGTTGAAAAAAATCCGATTTGAAAACGATTTTATTGCACAACGAAAAATAAAAATTTTGAAAGCCGAACTAATTTGAGATATTTATAGCAATAAACTCTAGACTGAAATCATACATGTGTTTCAGATAGATAGATTCTTGTCGTTCTCAACTTTCAACCAAACAATTTTCTCCATTATTCTCGTATCACGACCTGCTGACACATTTTTTTTGTGCAAATCGCAACCTTCAAATGTAACAACCAATATTGCTCGCACATTTTCGCTGTGCAGATCGACAAACAAGCATAGTCGTGACAATATAGCTCCCAAAATTATATAGATCTTTTCGCTGTCAAGCACCAGCACTCAACCCTTGATAATGTTCTATTAGTTAACATATCTGAACTCTTCGAAATTCCTGTTATAGGTGTACCTTAGTCAAATTAAATTCGATCGCAATAATTCAAAGATATGCAAATAATAGATTGACAGAAAATAAAATAAACCCACAATGAGTGATTCAAAATTAGAGCTCTATAAATCTAACAGAATTCAGTTCAAATTACAAACTAAAACACATCAAATACAGGCCGACATATATAAAGCTAGTTGTTTTGGTCTGTACCATCCATGGCAGCTGCAATATCTTCTTCTTCGTCGCCCCCACCCCTAGCTTCCTCTTCAGTGCGAACAATGCTTGCCTCATCAAGTTCATCAGATAGGAAAAGTCTCCCTGACTTTTTCCAATCTTTTGCAAACTCCTCTCATTCCGCTCCAGAAGGGAAAAAGTGTTGAAACCTAACTTGGCATCAATAAGGTGACTTAGAGCATCGAAGTCTACGCATTGAACATCGAAAGGCACACAGCAACCTGGGCACGCAACAAGATGTTCGATTTCAACTTTGGTAAATAATCTTAAAGATTCTTTACCGTCTCTGCTTGGTAGCTCAATAATGCTTCGCTCTGCTGCTTCTTTAGATCTGCTATTTCAACGCTATGCTTCTTCCTCATCTCCTTTATGTTCTCTTCTAACGCTAGTTTCTCTGTTTTTAGGGAGTTAACTTCCTCTTTCATCTGTTTCCCCCGCTCTTCCAATAAGCGAGACGTTTTTCCAGCTCTTTATTCCTTCATTCCATTTCCTTATAAAGTTCGTGAGCTCTATTTAGTGCTCGCTTGCTAGCTTCAAGCGCACCCGCAAACTCATTTCTCTTAGTTTCTTCTTCATCGATAGCTCGTCGTAGACCCCAACTAATAACCTCACTTTCAGCGATAGACACTTGGAGTGACCATAACAGTTTCTTTATCAAGGGCCTCCTAGCACAATATGAAGATCCAAAGAGAAACACACACTTCTTGACCTCCCTAGGCATATATTCCTCCCATTTCTTTGTCACATCTTTAGGAGAATAGGGATACCTCCTCGCGTCAAGCTGATCACGCCAAGGAAAATGGGTATTCACTTCACCATATTGAGATTTTAATTTCAGTGAACCCCTTGGAGGAGCGCGAGCAAGCAAGTCTTATGGAATGGGATCAATGGGTGGAGCGGGAAAGGCAACCGTTGTCACTCTATCTCCTGAAGCTGTCGCGCGATCCTTTCCTTTCTTAAGACGAGCTTCCCTCAGTTCTTCCATTACTTCATCATCACTATCAACCTTAGTACTTATAGAGCTCGCCTCCACCCTCTGTTTCTTGCGAGCATTACCACTACCCACCGGTTGCAGTACTAGGATTTCTCCCTCGCAAGTTCTGCATAATAGACTTGACATCCATGATGCATCTGAGTTCTTCTGATGAACTTGCAGATTCCTTCTAATACGAACCCTTTGCGTGAACATCAACAGTGCTTGCATCACCAACAACATTATCATCAATACCAGTAGTTAACGCAAGAGTGCTTACATAACCTTCCTGACCACTTTCAGATATGGTATGAAAGACCAGTGGCGTGGATGCAACTTACACTCTTACAGTAATAATACAAAAAATTTATAGGTTCCTCCCTTTTTTCCTAACAAAATTAAACTCAGGTCGTTGGTGGCATCATGAGGCCATGCAAACTCTGCAGGCAGCACAAAATCGATGTTCGCGCCATTTTGATTATCAATAGGTCGCCATCTCTTAAGGTTATTTTCCAAAAGACAAAATTGGAATATATTCCTTGCAGTCAATAAGTCTTCAAGTTGCAACGTACGATCCTTACATAATCTCTCAAGCTAAGCCATGCCAACCACGAAATAGATGGGTTGGCGTTGCATGCACAGAACCTTTACTGGAAAGGACCACTTAATAAGAAATTCAAAATCATTCTCTGACTACCGTGCGAACGTAAAGAGTGTGTATACTACTACAAAAGATAAGAAATTAGGTCATGCCCGCAAATATATAAGTCAAATTATAATATAATTTGTTAGGACAACGAAATACTAAGAGTATTACGAGAGTCGTACTTAATGGAGGTTTACTTAAACTAATAATTACTTCTACACAGATAAATCTAAATATTTTTGAATCAAAATCGTATTATGAGGGATCATGATTGAAAGAATAAATAAAAAATAAAATTGGTAAAAGATTTAAATAGCATAAAGTCACTGGATTGGAGATTTATCAAGAATAAAAACAATAGACTAACTCGCTTCAGTGTTTCTAGTTAACCTCTGATTTAGGGTTCTATTCAACCAGTTAGTTAGTCATTAACTTAGTAGGGCTTCTCAGGCTTCTACTAACCTAATGAGTCAGCAAACACTATTTATCTCTCGATATCACAGATAAGATCGGATTAGGCTAATGGGTATCAATAGAAGTCTCCTCTTGGGTTCCCTTCTCAATAAATAATATTATAAAGTATCAAATCTAGGGTTTAAGTCTTTTTTTCCCAAACCAACTGATCCGCTAAAAATCACTAAAATAGTTATTAGCTATTCTCAGATAAGCTTGTCTCCCTACAGATTGAGTTGCCCATGGACATAATAAATGCAAACATCATAATAGTATTAACAAACAAAGTAAAGAAAGAGAAATTAAATCCTAATTAAAACTTGAAGTGCAAAAACTGAAATCTATTGATCTTGTTTTATTTTCTCACAATCCTTGTAACATCCGCGTGCTTGAATCGGATTTGGAACAGTGATAGAGTACAATTGAGAATTGGAATATATGGTTGAATTTAGAAAGGTTTGGAGAAATCAAGGATTAAATAGTAAAGGAGAGAAAATATGGAGGACTAAATAGCAAATTATCCAAATTGAATTTTGAGTCATCATGGGAATTGGATTGATTGAGGAAGGGCAAAAGAGTAATTTGGTGGAAGATATTTTTGGAGGCAAAGTTTTGGGCCAAAGTGTAAAGTTGGAAGGCCTAAGGACTAAAAGTGCAATTTTACCATTTTTATTAAGTGAGATATTATAAGTGAGATTTCTAGAGAATTTGAGAAAGGTTAAAAATCAATTATAAGTCAAAAATATCAGCTCTTTTCATGTTCAACCGTTCATGCCATTCCCTCTTCCATCCAACTTTTGCTTTTATTCCAAATAGGTCCTTCCACCATTTTTAAGCTTTCCAAACCCCAAAACCTTCCATTTTCTTTGGAATTTCTGAAAGAAAGTCATAAAATAGAGTTATTAGACACCTCAAACTTCTTATAGAATTCATTTTGAGGTGTTAGAGAGCATAGGGACTAAATCGAGAAAATTTTGAATTCAAGGATTAAGGTAAGAAGTGATTAAATTCTCATGATATATATGTATTTTACTGTTATTTAGCATGAAAATTATTAAATTAGAGCTTGTAGCTTATATGTGTTTATGTGAAATTGAAGAGAAAGAGAAGAGAGACAAGGATCAAATTGAAGAGAAAGGAAAAGAGAAGAACAAAGAATGAAAAGAGAAGGAAATCAGCCTTTTTGTTGTAAGTACTGCAAGAATTTTAGTTTATAGTTTATTCTTCATAATATATCTGAATTGTTAGCATGGAAATTGTTGTTTAATTATGTGTTATAAAGATGATTAAGTGAGATTAGTGTAATAAAACATGAGAAAGAAAATGTTTTCATTAAAACAGAGTGGACAGAATCACAGGGTCAACTTCTAAAATTCACTAAAAATTTTATATATTGAGTTAAGGGTCGAATTATATATGTAATTAAAGCTTATTGTGTTTAGTTTCATATGGAATAAACAGTGAATTAAATGGGTCTGTATATTCTGAGTTATAACTGATTTTGTGTAACAAGGTCAGAGCAGATACGAGTTCCCCTGTTCTGACTTTGAAAAATTGTAGAAAAATGTAGAAAAATAATTAGAGTCTGAAATTTATATGGTTTAATCCTTAATGAATATATTTTCAAAATAAACAGACGAGAACATTATTGGATCTCTTTACTAAAAGATAAATAATTTTTAGTGAAGAAAGGTCGAAACTGTCAGACAGCAGAGAAGGGGTAAATTGAAAGAATTTACTGTACAAATTGGCTAAAGTAAAAATTCTGGAAATTTTATGGTAAAAATATGATTGAGTATAGTTTCAGAAACATCAAGCGGATATTAATTTCGAATTCTGTAGCTCGAGATATAAATAATTTAGTGACTGTGACGCAAGTGGACAACTTTGAAAATTAATGTGAAAATAAAAGTAAGAGGTATATGATGATGAATATGTGAGAAAAATATATGTGTGAAATATTATGTGTTTAATTATAATTGTTGATTATATGACTAAATGGTGATGTTGTGGAAGCATTTTTAGAAAATAAATGTGAGAAATACATGATTATGTATATGTGAAGAGAAATGTAAATGTGATGTATAAGTTATGGATAATGATGTTAAATGAGATTATGCCCATGTAGACGAAGTAGAACCGTTGTGATATTAGTGGCATGCCATTAAGGAACACTAGCGCGCTCTCTGATTAGCACTGTGTGTGCTCTCTGTTTAGCACGTCTCGTGCTCTCTGTTATTAGCACTGTGTGTGCTCTCCGATTAGCACTTCGTGTGCTCTCTGATTAGCACTTTGTGTGCTCAGTACTTTGTGTACTCTCTGTTTAGCACTTTGTGTGCTCTCTGTTCAGTACTTCGGTACTCTCTGTTTGTTCTGTTTATCCGATAGGTTCTATAAAAGTCTACTATGGGCCAAGTGGACAAATAAGATAAGTGAGCTATGGTTAAGAAAGCTATGATGGCTAGATTGTGAAAAGTGAAAGAATGTGCAAATTATGACATTGAGGTAAGTGAAATGATGAATACATGAAAGATAAGTACCATATGTGTATGTGTAATTAAATGCTGATAATTAAGTGAACTAATGTGGCTGAAAGGACTAAGTTGTGAAAAAGGGATGAAAATGTAATATCTACCATTGAGGTAAGTTGGTATATGAGAATGAATGTGTGTTATGGTGGCATTAAGGTAAGTTACATGTTATATGCAAGAAAGGTTAGAAATTTTATACGCATGAGTATTGAAATGTTTGATAAAATTAAGTAATAAATAAATAGTCATCTATTATTCTTGTAGTGCTTACTAAGCCTTCACCGGCTTAACGCGTTTATCTTAACGCGTAGGTACAAAGTAACAAAGAGAAAAGTCGAGTTCAGGGACCTCTCATCACATCACATCATCCTTTGGTGGACTCCAAATATAGGTATTTTTTTTAAGAAAATGGCATGTACAATGGTACTTATATGAATCCCTAATGAGTGGGAAAAATGTTATCTCGAATGTTATGAATTATGAAAATGAAATGATTAATATATGATATTTCAATTTGAATGGCCTTTAAAGACATCGGTTTGTAAAATAAAAATAAAAATTCTGTTACTCGACTTTCTGTGCTTTACTGTAATGTAATGCTCTTATACTGGGTTTATACGTATAAATCGAGTATAGGGGTGTTACATCCTCAAATGAGAGTTTATCTCTACCATAAATCAAGGTCTCTCTAAAAGACTTGTATAAACTTCAACATTGTTTAAATCATTCAAAAGAGTAATAAATTGACTGATGTGAATAAATTGACTGATGTGATCTCTAAGAAGCTCACCTTCGTTCATGCGAAACGTAAATAGACGTTGTTTCAGCACTAAACGGTTAGCCAGAGACTTAGTCTCATAAAAAGTTTCTAGCCTTTTCCACAAGGCGGATGAGGTCTTCTCTATCAATACCTCTTACAATACCCTATTCGCGAGGCACAACTGGATTGCAGATAGGGCCTTTTCATCAAGCTATTTCCATTCTGACTGATCTAGATTATCGGGCTTTTTCCCGGTAATTACCTTTTTCAAACCGGTCTCAACTAGAATTGCCATCATCCGAACTTGCCATAAATTGAAATTTTTGTCACCATCAAACTTCTCAATATCAAACCTTGTTGCTACCATCTCTGAACGGGCTAATCTGCGAAAATTGAACTAGCTCTAATACCATTTGTTAGGGATCGACCCGATTAAACAACAAACAAGTTAAAAAATAGCGGAAAAAATTAAGAAATTGAACACACAAATTTAACGTGAAAAAACCCCTCCGAAGAGGATAAAAAACCACGACCAAAGATAATTTTACTATAATGGCAAAAGAATAAAGAGTACAAAAGATGGAGATAAAACTAAACCCCGAAAAACCCAAAAATAAAAAACCCTCAAAACGTAAATACTAAAATTTCCAAAAGTGTTAGGAGTTTTAAACTTTAATGGGTATTAAAACTAAGGTTGTAATATGTAACACCCTTTAACCCTAAACCATCGTCAGAACAGGGTTACAGGGTATTACCAGATATATAGGATAACTTACAAATAATAAATAGATAATTAATGACCATAATATAAAATAATCATAAAATTCCTTAATTGAACCCTCGAGGCTCAAAACACGTATTAGAAGGGAATTGGGACTTGATCTGGTGCTCCGCAGATTTTTAGTAAATTTTTTTTTCGAACGCGATATAACTCCTTTTATAAACATCTAACCTTCCCTGCAATTTCAACCCGCAATCAAAATAATTTATACTCAAATTCACCTAAATCATAATCATTTAATTAATATATTAATTCAATAATTAAACATTCTTAATATTATTCAAAATTTACTAATAACTTTATTCATTTTTTTTCCATTCAAACATAATGTCAAATTTTATAACATACTATCTACCATTTTAGTAAACTAATATCAAAATATAGTATATATATATTTACAACCAACATTAAAAACCTATACAACACCTAGTACATGCCACTTTTACCAAAAGAGGAGAATTACATCACCGAGTTTATACTGAGGTCGGAATCGATCTAGATGCTGAACCAGGACCTTAATTTCTACTAACCTGCGCACGAAAACAACCGTACGCTGAGTATTTCATAGTCAATGGTATTACTATAATTCAAATTATAAATAATCAAATAATTTTCACATAATCAATCATATAATACATGAACACATATTATCTTAATTTATACACCACTTTCATTCCATATCAATATCAAATCAATTTAACCATTTCATTCTCATTCCTCAATTTCATCACATATCACTTTATATGCCTCAATTTTTCATTTCTATTCAATTTTTCTTTTTTTCACATTGTTTACCCCTATTAACAAGACACGGACCTTGGCGGATACACGGATCCAACCAAACATACCAGAATGGCACCCAGTGTCTCATCGGATAGTTCGAAGCAATAAAGTGACACCCAATGTCTCATCGGCCTAGTCGAAGTAAAGTGGTACCCAGTACCTCATCGAATCTATCCGAAGTAAAATAATGACACCCAGTGTCTCATCGACTCAAGGTCGAAGTATCCCTGAACTCTTCCAATCCTATGGCATGCCAACTATATCCGACTCAGCCCGACTAGTTAATATGGACTTTCAATTTACAATTCATAGCACTTCCATTTTCAATTTCACTTATTAAATATAAATATCTAAATAAACATTAAATAATGAATAATTTAAATTATAGTAATACAAACTTGGATTTCGCGATTACTCCTTGATAACTTTCTCCTTTCCTTTTTGTGCCGATGCTTCGGGTTCTTTGCTAGCTATGAAAATAATAATAATTTACGCCATTAATTACAGCACTCATTTATAATAATAATTGAATTTCTATCAAATTTATACTCTAATTCGAATTTAATCCTGATTAACTCATTTATTTTTCTAACTTAATTCATACTTTATTTTTATTCAATTTCCTTCCATATTCTACTTAACTATCTAATATTCATAATAAAACCTTAATTTAAAATTTCTTTCAATTTAATCCCTCTATCACAAAACTTATAACTTCTTTTACAATTTAATCCCTTTATCAATTCTAACTTGAAATTCATTCAATTAAATCCCTAATTCACTATTTTGTTCAACATGAACTATGTTCAAAAACCTTAAAAATTCCAAGAGCTCAACTTAATTTCATCAAAACTTTGTTCTAAAGCTTCTAAAACATCTAATTTAAGAGAAAAAGGGCTTAATTGACTTACCACTTAAAAATTAAAGCTTCAAAATCCTAATTTTCCCTTTTTTCCTACTCTTTTCTTTCTCCTCTGTTTCGTGAGCTTCTGTTTTGTTCTTCTTTTGTTTCTTTTGTTTCTTTTCTTTAATATTTTATATTATATTATATTTTATTATATATATATACATTAATTAATAATAATAAAATAATACCAATTAAATAATAATTTATATTATTATATTTTAATATTAATTAGTAATAAATTAAAATCAAGAAAAATCTTTAGATTTTTCTTTATTTGCCGCCTCAATTTATGCAATAGGCATAATTTCCATTTTAGTCCCTTTTTCTTTCTTTTAATCTATAATTAGACTTTCACTCTTTATTCAATTTAGTCCTTTTTATTAATTACTCTAAATTAAATTAAATTCACCTAATCAAAGCTTAATTAAACACACTAATAAACTCATAATTACTCCTAATAATTATTTACGAACTCGATTTACTAAGACGGAGGCCCTATAACTCACTTTTTTCTGTGCCCGTGAATTTAGATTATTGCATAATATATCTTATTTATAGGCTAAATTCTTAGGTCAAATAATAATAAAATAATCTGGACTAATAAGAGTTTGACTCAAACAAATAAACAGAGTTTAATTGAAACAATTAAACAGAGTTTAACTAAAAGATTATTTCTCAAATTTGACTTGAAATAGGAGTCATAATTCAACAGATAAGATCCACGAGTTTCTTAAACGTTTGAAGTCTACAAAAGAAACATAATAAACAAAATAAGTATGACAAGTACTTAGTAAGCTCCCATGAACCAAAACACTTCTTACAATATTAATTAAATACCTATGCATATATATATATATATATATATATTCAATTGTCATTCCACCATGTTCATCAAACTTCGACAATTTGGAAACTATATCGTTTAAACTTATGGATTTTCATCCTTCATGTTTTATATCATTTCATTTGAATGCTTTCAAATCATGTAACTTTTATTATTTCGATTGATCTTGATAAAAAGTATTCAAAACGTATGTCTAGAACATGTAATGCTCATAAGAGCTCATCTGATTCAGTATAATTGCGTCAGGTTACCCTTTCGGGTTAAACTAATGACAACACATATGAACTAGCTTTGGACAAAGCTAGGTAAATGTATGAAACAACAACAGATAGTTAATTCATGCTAAATTTGAGTCTCGTGTTAAGTCGAGTTCGCAACACAAGCAGGAGCTCGATTCAGAATAGATATTCAGACAGAAAATCTCACGTATGAAACTTTTACTCGATCCATCGAAATATTTATGTAACAATTCATTTATACGTCTTACAAATCAAATTATTTACCATAATAAAAAAATACACTCAATATGCACATAGATACAATTGACGAAGATGTGGGTAAGGTAATTTTTGGATAAGGGACTGAATTGCAACAAATTAGACTAAATTGAATGAACATAAAAACTTAGGATTAACGACCCTAAGGGAAGATTTAGGCAAGTGAGACCGAGAGAAGATCTTGTTGAGCACCGATTCTTAGGGTGAATTATTGTAGTGCTGCTCGAACCTGCATTTTCATCATCCATCAATGAACTTTGGAGTGTAAAAAAGTAAGTCGAAAAATCATATTTTCCAAAAGTTTGATCGAGAGGTGTGGAGTACTGGGGTGCATAGCTAAATAACCTATCCATCATTGATGAACCCAGTTAATGATAACGAGAACTGGAACCAAGCATCTTCGAACGATAGGAATAGCCTTGGAACTACGACGCTTAAGTCGGTTGCGATTATGTTTGTGTTCGAACCATGTACTAATTATCCTCTACAAGTTCTTCGGCAACTGTAGGTTCGAGCTCAAGAGATAGAGGCAGATGTTTTAGGTGAGGATGGGAAATACTCAGTACACTTTGTAGATGTCCCCGTTGATGCATGTGTTTAAGGACTACCATTTATTATCCCCAAATAAATACGACAACCTAATTATCATATAACATCGTTGGTAGTGGACCGATGACATGAAATCCCCCATACAACCTTCCATAAAAAACTTTCTATACATTTGCTTGTTCTACATTACGATACACTATTGATGCTCCAATGCCCAATTCCTTGCATCTTTTCCCCTTTTAAAATGTTATGGATATTGTTGAAATTGAATGGAACAGCCGAAAAATCTTACTCCTGAATTATCGCAACACCTGGTCCTTGATTTACTACTCAACGGTTGAAAATTTTATGACTAGTTCGTTAATGCACCACACGTATGAATGGTGGTAAGCAAACTAGAGAATTACACTCACAACATTTGGAGCAACATATGACATCCACATGAACTGCACAATTCGTAACATGAGTAAAATAAGTACATGACATTAATATAGAAGTAAGTCGAAAAAGTTTACCTTCTTTCTAATGTATGCCTAAATCATTTGTCTATATACAACAAGTGGTTCCCCCTTCCTAATCCTTGGAAAAGTACACCAACTAATAAAAAAAATTATTAGATATCATTTTCATAAAAAAATAATTCTTAATCGATGTTGTAATTTTTTTTACCAATTTACAAGTGGGAAAACAATGTGTTGGTGACTTAATGATGCCAGAAATGACATCATGTATAGTGCCCAAGACTACAACAATGCTACGCAATCGCCTATGTCATATTGTGCTTTATGGCTCGATAAAGGTCACGGTATAACATAATTAATACTGCTGAACCCCAATTGTACGAATTGACAACTTGAAAATTAACCACTAGAGGCGAGTATATTAAGTAAACTCTAGTATTAGATAAGTCCGTCATGAGTATCCCCATATCAGCTCCAATATAAACATTCGAGTAGTGCACATCTTTTACAACTCAAAGGCATCATCTGATAAAGTTTTGAAAGTTTGCTTGAGCCAACAAAATTTTTAAAGTGTTAAATCTAGTAGCACCATCAATCGATGACGTCCGAGCAAATGATAGCAAAGCAACACAACATTGGTTGTTTTACTTGAACTCGTGACTCGAGTTCCGTTAACTGGGAGCCCAAGTTGTAATGCAATATTTTCTAAAGTGATGGTGCACTCCCTATATGGTAAATGAAATGTGTAGGTCTCCAAACGTCACCTTTCAACCAAGACCAATAATAAGTCAAGCCTAAGCTCAAATGCCCTAATCAATGTTACCATTTCAAATCTTGTGGCGTTCAAATACAAAAAAATATGGTCATTCGGCTTATAGTTCAGAGTGTGGACACACTTTTAAGATGCGGTATTCATCTTATCCATAACCAATTACACCATTGCAAAAAAAAGATGCCAATTAAAATATTAATGGCATGCAATTTTGTAAATTAACCATGAATAGCAATTATGTTTTTTTTTTATTTAAACGAATAGCATTCCTATTTAAATAAATGGCAAGTAACACTCATATTTTTTATCGACACATTAATAATCAAAGCAGTATGATTGGTTGCTCTTATCAATGAAGTCATTTAGATATATCTATAGATATAAAATTGAATTAACATATCATATTAAAATAATATAACGCTTCCAAACATTCTAGTAAATAATTCCCCCCCCCCCCCATTTTCATAGTTTTTTATTTTATTTTTTGGATTAATAACCCTAAACAATAACAACATTCTCGTAAATAATTCTTAGCTCAACATATTTTCAGAAGTAAATAATTTTTATCTCAATCCATTTTCATAAATATTTTTTTTCATTTTTTTAAAATTAAATATTAATAATATTAATCACCTAATAAATAAAAAATAAAAAATAAATTACCATGTTTGCAACTGAAAATTTATATTCTACATAAATAAATATAAGGGTAAATTACACCAACAGTCACCCAACTATCATTTTTCGAAACAAACAGTCACATGATTTACATTTCAGTCTCTCAACTTTGAAAATGTGACAAAACAGCCCCTCAACTTTGAAAATGTGACAAAACAGTCCTTTTCCGTCACAGATGTCACGAAACAGTGACATGGCAGTTGACGACGTCGAAGGAGTGTGGAAAATGTCCAGTTGGCCGGTTACATTTAACAAAATAGTCACTCAACTTTGAAAATGTGACAAAACAGTCACTGAAGTTATCGAAAAGTGACAAAATAGTCCTCTTGTTGTCATCCACATTAGCATCACCTTTCATCTCCCCCTTTTCTTCACTTTTACCATTTAACAAGTGGGGACAGTTAAAAAGACATGACATGTAAAGATTTCTTTAATTCCTTTGTAGTATGTATGTATAATCCCCCCTCCTTCGTTTCCTAGGATTACCTGCAAATTCCTTGAGCCTCCTCTCGTATTGTAACATAAATGGGTTGCCTAAACATTGAAAACCGACATCGGGAAAGGCTTGGACAAGCCAACAAGATTTTTCTTGAGTGTAATGGATGAAGATTGGTCGACGTAGATATTGGTTAAGGTGATCCAAATCATGAACTCCTTGGCTTTAACATCCGTCAGATTCTTGATCTTGTTGGGCTCGAAATAAGCACTAATCTCGACGTCGTAGCTGAGGACAACATCCTCGAACTTGCACAACTCCCTCTTTTTTTTATATCGGATCTAGACAAAGCTGGTGTCCTTAACGTACCCATATTCTTGAATGTCTTGAAACGTTAGCAAGCCAATGGGGAACCCTTTTTCTTCTAACAAGGACGTGAATTTCTCTCTGCATGTTTCGTCGCCGTAATAAACTTTAGCTTTGGCCTTTATTTCCTTGGTTACACGAGACATGTTTTTACCCTTTAACTTTGTGTTGGAGCTTTGGTGTTTGCGGTTTTTAAGGGAGGCTTGGAGGGAGTTTTTAAGGTGTAGGGTGTTAGTCATGTTTGACCCTCGCCAGCAAATTCAGTTATTCGTTTGTGAATTTTATGTATACAGCACATATTAGTAAGTTCTTAATGGAAATTGTTTCATTGGTTTCAATGTTTGTCCAACTTAACTCTGCAAATCCCATCTTGGTTTAATGGTTAAAGTGAAAAAAAGGGGGAGATGAAAGGTGATACTGATGTGGATGACAATAAGAGGACTATTTTGTCACTTTTCGATAACTTTAGTGACTGTTTTGTCATATTTTCAAAGTTGAGTGATTGTTTTGTTAAATGTACTGGCCAGTTGGACATTTTCCACACTCCTCCGACGCCGTCAATTGCCATGTCACTGTTTCGTGACGAAAAACGTGAAAAAGGACTATTTCGCCACATTTTCAAAGTTGAGGGACTAAAATATAAATCAGGTGACTGTTTATTTCGAAAAATAAAAATTAAGTGACTGTTGGTGTAATTTACCCTAAATATAAAAGCATAAGTATCTTTTTCAAAAAAAATATAAACATAACTAATCTATTACAAGCATAAAAAATTAACAAAAACTTCAATCACACACACTTGCCTCTTTGTTTCACAAGCTAACTTCCAAAGCTAAAACACTATAAATAAAACAAAACATAATTAATATATAAATTAAAAACATAAAAATTAAAAAAAAAAGTCAAAAACTTCAAACATACACAGTAGAAGCAGTTTCACAAGCTGCCTCAAAACTACAACAAATAAATTATAAACATATAATATAACCTTAATCCCTTAATCTAAACATTAAAAATAAAATATAAATATATAATATAAAATTATTACGAACAAAATCTTTTTGACCCTTACTAGTTTTACAAGATGCCCCAAAACTCTAACTTGTGAGAAGGTGTTTTTTTTTTTTTTTTTTTACTGTTGCTTCTGTTGAAAATATGTGTGGGAGGAGGGGAGAGGACCAATGTATAAATATTGGTTTGGGGAGAAATTATATATATATATATATAAAAGGTGTATTGCGAGAGGGGCTACATGATCGGCGGATCATATTGACGATATGGGTGTTAAGTCGGTGCCGCCAATCGGTCACGACAATCCCTCCCCTATATACTGCATTAATATTATCACTTAACCAGGCAACACCAATATTTACCTTGTATTTGTTGCAATTACCTGTATTTTTTTGTGTAAATTTTTGATGCCGTGATATAAGATAACGACACCAATTAAAAAATAACTTGTTTCAGCTACAATTAATGATTAATCATTTGTATATTTTTTGAGGAAAGTGTCACCTGACAACTTGATAATACTAAAAAAATACAGTTTAAAATAATTTATTCTCGTAAATAATCTAAAAAATATCTTATTTTAGTAATTAATTTTATTTTTTATATTATTAATGTAATATCCCCGTAGAAGTGATTTCCATTCCAATCAAATGTACGAAGTAAACTAAAATTAATCATATCAAGATGTACTTAACCTCATCCATTCACAAAGCACGGTTTTCCCGCCCCTGTATAAGCTGTCATTCAGAGCCTCTTGTTTCCTTTTTCAGTAAAATAAACTAAGGTAGCTTGGATTGCGGTGATAGTCATGAGAATAACTTTGATATATTGCCAATAGAGAATTTGCTTTTTAACCATGAAGTCTCACCAGATTGCTGAGTCTAGAAGCATAGAGCCGCTTTGTCTGACGGTGCTTGCCTATAATTATATCAATATCATCAAATTCCAAGTCCAATTTATACTAGAATTGTATATAGAATAAACTTGATTCTTATGAAATGTCTTTGCGTATTGCAGCATTGCTTTGTCCCTAATTGTGTTTGACATTCTGGAGTCTGTAATTAATGTTTTTTTTTCTGGATAGACTTGAAGATAAAACTTGATTAACAGCTCAGCACCGCCATTGTAATGTCAAAATGAATTATGTGCAAAGACTTGCAGAAAGAACAAATAATGCAGTCGATTTCATATGGGTCAAATGAATGGCCATGTGAACTTTGTACATATTGCTTGGTCTAATACACATCTTGTATCACACATGGAGGTGTCTTTTTGTATTTGAGTATCTTCCAATTGCAACAATTATCAAATAACAAAAATATTGCTCAAATTATTGTTTTTCATCCATTCACGGCTCTTACTGTTGGGAGAGAGCATGTGAGTGTCGAAACAACGTGGGAATTATTGAATGAGTCTCAGAAATCTCCAGTCTTTGCAGCCATAATTCAATATTTTTTTTATATTGCTTCAAATTGATTTGGTTTTCCATTTTTCTTCTCCTACTTGCAGGGATCACATGTGAGGTTGTTGCATTAGCATAGCAGAGTTTAGTCCCTTATTTAAAGCCCCCCCATTCTTCTACTTTGAAATGCCAACAAGTGTAAATACATTCATTCTCGGTACTTCTCCAGCATTTGTTGTCTTTTACCCTACCGAGAAATGGAAAAACCCATTTTTGCATTACCAATTTTACTTGGATTATGCTATCTTGCTACTGATGTAAGTGCCTTCACGGCTTCTGGATGGACCAAAGCACATGCTACATTTTATGGAGGCAGTGATGCCTCAGGAACCATGGGTTAGTAACTAACCATTTCCCTTCCACTCCGTTACTTTTGTTTTTTTTTTTTCAAATTTTCATTGGTGTTTAACATTTGAATGAAATTGTTGACTATAGGGGGAGCTTGTGGATATGGGAACTTGTATTCAACAGGGTATGGAACCAGGACTGCTGCTTTAAGCACAGCCTTGTTCAATGATGGAGCTTCTTGTGGACAATGCTACAAGATCATGTGTGATTACCAAGCTGACCCTAAATGGTGCATAAAAGGAACATCCGTCACCATCACAGCCACAAACTTTTGCCCTCCTAACTTTGCTCTTCCCAACAATGCCGGAGGTTGGTGCAACCCCCCTCTCCAGCACTTCGATATGGCTCAGCCGGCCTGGGAAAAGATTGGTATCTACAGAGGTGGCATTGTGCCTGTTTTGTTCCAAAGGTAAGTACCATCCCCATGGACCCCATCACATTTTCTTCCCTCAACTTTCAAAATCTTGATACTGCTACTACATCTAACGTATGGGGGCGTTATTATTGTTATGATACAGGGTTCCATGTAAGAAACATGGTGGAGTCAGGTTCACTATCAACGGTAGAGACTATTTTGAGCTTGTTTTGATTAGCAATGTAGGTGGGGCAGGATCCATCCAATCCGTATCCGTTAAAGGCTCTAAAACTGGGTGGATGTCAATGTCAAGAAACTGGGGAGCTAACTGGCAATCCAATGCAGATCTCAACGGTCAAACGTTGTCGTTCAAGGTCACCACTACCGATGGTGTTACCCGACTGTTCCCTGATATTGTGCCTGCAAGTTGGGGGTTTGGCCAGACTTTCTCTAGCAAAGTACAATTCTAAGCTCACTAAAAGCTTTAGTTTCCGGCAGAGGCGTGCTACATTATTTTAAAAAAAAGCTGCCCGCCATACATGGTATTTATCGATACATCACATGGTCAATAATATCAGGCTACTTGTTTTTCTGGAGAACTGGTTGTTTAGATGGAAGTGAAATCTTTGTTTTTGATACAAGTCGATGTTTGAAATTATTTCATGATCATATAAATTGTCAATAAGAAGTGCAAGAAAAACATTGCAGCTTCAGAAGATGTAAATTTTGTCATCACAAATTTTATATGTTTGCCATAGGAGTTGCTACTTTATAGTTCTACCATTTCTCATAAATGTAATAAATCAACTGACAAACCTTTTCTCATTTAATTTGGTGGGGATTGACCCGATTAAGCAACAAACAAGTTAAAAATAGCAGAAAAAATTGAGAAATTAAACACACAATTTAACATGGAAAAACTCTTCCGAAGAGGATAAAAAACCACGGGTAAAGATAATTTTACTATAATGGCAAAGAACGAAGAGTACAAAAATATGGAGATAAAAACTAAACCCCAAAAAACTCGAAAACAAAAAACCCTCAAAATGTAAACACTAAATTCTCTAAAAGTGTTAGGAGTTCTAAACTCTAATGGATATGTTTCTACGATTGTAAAAGAGCCTATTTATAAGCTAAATTTCTAGGTCAAATAGTAATAAAATAATCTAGATTAATAAGAGTTTGACTCAGACAGAGTTTAATTGAAACAAATAAACAAAGTTTAATTGAAACAATTAAACAGAGTTTAACTAAAAGATTATTTCTCAAATTTGACTTGAAATAGGAGTTATAATTCAACAAATCTCCACATTGACTCGTATTTCCACCTTGCTATCTTTGCCAAAGCCCGTCACGAGTCTATCTTGAACTATGTAAGGAATTAACGGAGCCGAATTTGTGCTTAGAAGCTGGAAGTCTTCTAGCCTTCAACTTGTGCACTGCCAAATCAAAACTAACCCGAGTTTGATTTTCTCGAATACAATGCCCTAACTTTTCAAAATCTGCATCCAAAAGAGAACCTTTCTTCAACGAAACAGACATACCTCTTTCCATCCTATGACCAAGTTGTCTCCGCTCCAAACGAATTGACTTCAACTCAGTAACGGACGAGGGATGCCCTATTTCACCAGTCACTGTAGAACCTTCTAGAATATAAAAATTGCTAGTTTTTTTACTTTTTAACAAAATGAGAGCCCCATGAGACACTTTAATGCCACCCGACTCGATGTTGATTCTGCAACCTTTTGAGTCTAAAATACTTAAGGAGATAAGATTCTTTCGTAAATGAGGTGCATACCTAACATCTGATAGTGTCCTAATCGTACCATAATGCATCCTAATTTTAACAGTACCAATACTGATTACCTTACTCGGTGAATCGTTTCCCATGTGCACAACTCCACCTTCAATAGAACTGTATGTGGAGAACCATTCTTTATTGGGACACATGTGGAAAGAACATCCTAAATCTAGGATCCACTTAGACGTAAGCTCGGAGCTTTCGCTCGTTGACACTAATAAGAAATCATCACCACTTTCATCGGCCAAATTAGCACCAGCTAAAACTTCCTCGTTACTCTCAGCTGCTTTTTTATTTCTCAGTTTATAACAATATGCTTTGACGTGACCTAATTTCTTACAATAGGGACACCTTTTGTCTCGCTTCTTTAATGCTACTAAAATAGAAGTTTGCTTATCTACCTTGCTATCTGAACCAAACTCATTGTCGAGTTTGTCTTTGCTCAACAAATGACCCTTCACTTCTTCGAATGAGAGCTTGTATCTACCATAAATCAGGATCTCCTTGAAAGACTTGTATGAAGGAGGTAAAGAACACAATAATAGCATAGCCTTAAATCATTTAAAATGGTAATAAATTGACTGATGTGATCTCTAAGAAGCTCACCTTCGTTCATGCGAAATGTAAATAGACGTTGTTTCAGCACTAAACGGTTAACCAGAGACTTAGTCGCATAAAGAGTTTTTAGCCTTTTCCACAAGGCGGATGAGGTCTTCTCCATCAATACCTTCTGTAATACTCTATTCGCGAGGCACAACTGGATTGCAGATAAGGCCTTTTCATCAAGCTCTTCCCATTCTGGTTGATCTAGATTCTCGGACTTTTTCCTGGTAACGACCTTTTTCAAGCCAATCTGAACTAGAATTGCCATCATCCGAACTCACCATAAATTGAAATTTGTGACACCATCGAACTTCTCAATATCGAACCTTATTGCTGCCATCTCTAAATAGATTGATCTGCGAAAATCAAACTATCTCTGATACCACTTATTGAAGATCAACCCGATTAAGTAACGAACAAGTTAAAAATAGCGGAAGAAATTGAGAAATTGAACACACAAATTTAACGTGAAAAAACTCCTCCGAAGAGGATAAAAAACCATTGGCAAATATAATTTTATTATAATGGCAAAGAACGAAGAGTATAAAAAATGGAGATAAAAACTAAAACCAAAAAAACCCGAAAACAAAGAACCCGAAAACAAAGAACCCTCAAAACGTAAACACTAAATTTTCTAAAAGTGTTAGGAGTTCTAAACTCTAATAGGTATGTTTCTACGGTTGTAAAAGAACCTATTTATAGGCTAAATTTTTAGGTCAAATAATAATAAAATAATCTAAAATAATAAGAGTTTGACTCAGACAGAGTTTAATTGAAATAAATAAACAATAGGAGTCATAATTCAACATAATCTAATAAGTTTAAACCCTATTTTGTCCCATGAATGGATGCTTTGTTCTTTGGATTCAGACTATAGCAGAAAATGCCATTAAACTATTAACTCAAAGCCATTGGCAGATCTGTTCCTCCTTTTGGCATCGTTCACCTGACATGAATTTCATATTAGATTACTTTGATTCACAGAATCTTTTTCCCACGTTGATCAAATTCCATGCAACTTTGGTTCCCAAAGCAGTAAATGAAAGGGGCAATTGAACTAAACTATACGCAACTTGTGAGTTGCTTAAAGGATTAAAATTTGGTAAGTTCTGTTACTGGCTAAATGCTAGGCTGTTTGACATTGACACTTAAACAGTTTGATAAAGCTTAAAACTCTTGAATCTTGACCAAAGCTTGCGTTAAAACAAGGATTGCATTATTGTTTCAATCCCATCTACCAAACCTTTCCCTTTCTTAAGCTCTGTAGGGTCAACATACTTTTTTTTTTTAAACCCAAAAAAGAAAAAAGAGTGCTTTGCTTAAGTCTTAATCATCCCTCATCAAAGAAACTATTGGTGCTGCTAGTTCTTTCACTCGTCATATCTTTTGACAATACTTAATTTGCTCGTTTTACTTTGAAATCAGTTCTGTTATTGTCATTGATGGTTCCTAATCACTGGTTTAACTTTTTGGGGGAATGCGTGCTTCTTCTTAAATCGTTTGAAGAATTATTACATTACTATGTACTGTGGAGGTCAACATGCAAAAATTTGATTAAAATTCAAAGTTGATATTTTATTAAGGCCAATCACAATCAGGTTATGCTTCTTGACTACTCCACTAAACAAGGGTTCTTGATCACCAAATATGCTAACAACCATTATCAATAGTAACAACTCCAATTTATAATCTCTTTTGCCTTGTTGTAAATAGCACATACTGTTTTTCCTATCAAACGTGCATAGCTATTCAGTTAATCTGCAACTTATTTGTGAATTCTACAATTGTTTCAATTATGGCAGTCGTAGTTGCACTTGCTTTCCTCGTTCTCGTTATGTTTCCGGTTCCATCTCCTGTCAGAGCACTGAGCTCAAACTACTATGACCACACATGTCCTCATCTCGAGTCCATTGTCGCAAGTGCAGTCAAGAAAGCAATGTCAAATGACAAAACTGTTCCAGCCGCGCTACTTCGGATGCACTTTCATGATTGCTTCATCAGAGTATAAATTTACACTAATGCTAGTATTTGTTAAAACAAATGCTGTCCATTTTCTTTTTCTTGGTTTCTCTTACACATACATGCACAAATAACACTAGTAGTTTGTACAGATACAATTTAACTAATGCTTTTGTTCTAAAATTATAAGGGCTGCGATGCTTCTGTGTTGCTGAACTCCAAAGGAAAAAACAAGGCAGAGAAAGATGGACCGCCTAACATTTCATTGCATGCATTTTATGTTATCGACGAGGCAAAGAAAGCTTTGGAAACTTCGTGTCCTGGCATCGTTTCTTGTGCTGATATCTTGGCCTTGGCTGCCAGGGATGCAGTTTTTCTGGTTAGTCACATTAACATCGGTAGTGGTCAATCACCACTTATGTAATTCATGCTTTGGCTGTCATCTGTTATATTATATATGTAGTCTGGCGGTCCGACATGGGATGTGCCCAAAGGAAGGAAAGATGGAAGAATTTCCTTGGCAACTGAGACTAGGCAGTTACCAGCTCCCACTTTCAATAAATCCCAGCTACAACAGAACTTTGCTCAAAGAAGTCTCACCATTGAAGATCTAGTTGCTCTCTCAGGTAAGTCTCTCTACCTATATCATAAAGTTGCTATTAATGTTGCAGCACTTACCATCTTATGCATGTAGGTGGTCACACGCTGGGGTTCTCCCATTGCTCTTCATTCCAAAACAGAATCCACAATTTCAATGCCACCGTTGACGTCGACCCGACCATGCAATCGTCCTTTGCGGCCAAGTTAAAGAGCGTGTGTCCGGCACACAACAAGGCGAAAAATGCAGGGTCACCGCTGGATTCTTCCAACTTGGTATTTGACAACGCATACTACAAGCTTCTCCTTCAAGGGAAAAGTATCTTCTCTTCGGATCAAGCTTTACTCACCACCCTAAAAACCAAAGCATTGGTTTCTAAATTTGCTAGTTCTCAAGAGGCTTTTGAGAAGGCTTTTGTTAAATCAATGATAAAAATGAGTAGCCTAACCGGTGGACAAGAGATCAGGCTAGACTGCAGAGTGGTCAGGTGATTTTGAAGTCATTTGAATTGGATTCTGTTTATCTTTTTAAAGCTATCATAAAAAAAATAATAAAAAGTTTGCATGCAGTCGAAAAGGACAGCTAGGAGGGATTTGTATTTGTGTATCATGTGATTTAATGATTAAAAAAAAGCAGTGTTGTGTTTTGTTCTTTGGGTTTTATGAATCCATGGCCAAATTCTTTTCTTTCTTCTGTAAGGAAGTGGAAATTAAAATTAACAAAGGAGCTGATTATATGATCCCAACGAAACTATATGATTTTAAACTGAATGGATAAGGTAAGGTTGAATCCCAACGAAACTATATGGTTTTAAAATGAAATGGTCCAATTTTTTCAATAAAGAAAAATAAATACCCAGTACTCAAATTCATTAATCTTAATAATTACAATATTTTCATTTCTATTCCAAAATTTTTTGAAAGTAAATATTATCAAAAAAAAAGAAAAATTAAGTGTTATTTTAATAATGTAAGAAAAATACAAAATCTAAAATTTAGAACCATTTGTTTTAATCTAATAGCCAAGATCATTTTAATTCTCATGATTTTCATTTTAAAACTCAGTATAATTATCACGATATTTAAATTTGAAAGATTAAAAGCATAATTCCTTTTTTATAAAAGGATAATATCTCCTTCTTCTTTATTTTGAATTATTATATAGGTAAATTATTAGTGTCAAAGACATTAGGTAAAAGAATTATGGAGGCACTATATTAAAATTTAGATTATATTTTGCCCTTTTTACTTTAAAATTAGATAAATTAATTTATGTACATTAGATCAAAAAGTAAAATAATTCTTTCCGTTAAAAAATTCAATCAACTCTATGGTTAAAAATAGGTGTTGTTAATAGAATAAATCATTACATATGATGTGTCACATGCACCTCATTTTGATATACAAATATCGATTTTTAATAGTAAAAATAAATAAAATTTTTAACAAAAAAACGACTTAATCTTTAATTCAATTTAAATGAACTAATTTATTTATTATTTTAATAGAAAAGACAAAATCTAATTCAACTCATAATAAATCTATCAAACTAAATTAAAGACAAAAACGTGGGCATTAGACAATTGTATGGGTTTGATGTTAAAGCCACCCAATGATATACACAGCAAACTCTATCAAACTAAACCCCAAAAGGAGAAAAAGAAAAAAATCATAAAGAAGAGACGAACAGCTACAGTCCACTGTCACGTCCCTAAAACTTGAATCTTGGAGCGTGCGGCCTTAGACGCTTTTCGATCACGCAACGCCTAAGTAAGCCTGAAACTTGATCAAAGTTAAAGTGCTTAGATCCTAGCGGAAGCAAAAGAACTCTGAAAGAAAAGGCAAAACAAAAAAACAAGGAAGAAATTTGAGTGAATGCTTCTGTATATTCCTCAAAAGTGAAGTGAAGTGTGTCAAATGAGGTGGGGGTAAGCCTCTATTTATAGTTGAAGCCCCCTACATCCAACGGTTGGGATTAAAGTACATCGACGGTTAAGATACAGCTATAAGAGTTTTACAAAGATATGAAAAGGTATCAAAAAGGAATATTCTTGATTATATGCCACTTCCCTTATCTTCTTTTGAAAGGCTCTTCAAATCCAAGTGTTAGGCTAACTGGTGATAGGCCCAAAATGCTCCGGAGTGCTTCTTGGGCAGCTTGACACAAGCTGGTCTCGGGCCTCGATGCGCGGTCCGTGACATTCTCCCCCACTGAATCTGGTGACGTCCTCGTCACTCGGCTAGCATGATATCCGTCCACTTGGTCCTTGAATTGCCATAGGCCCTCGGCTAGTTCCCAACTCCCCTCACTGTCGAGAAGTCCCTTCCACTGTACAAAATATTCGTGCCTCGGCCGGTAACCTGGTCGTCGAATAACCCTCTCGGCTTGGATCTCTTGAACCTCGTTTTCATAAGAGATCTTCACTCCGACTGGCACTTGGTGTGATTTGCCTCGATCCGGATCTGACTCATCTTGATGGTAAGGCTTGAGTAAGCTAACATGAAACACTAGATGAGCTCTGATGGTCGGTGGCAACTCCAATCGATAGGCCATGGTGCCTATCCGTTTCACAACTCGGAACGGACCCTCGTATCTTCGCACAAGCCCTTTGTGCACGGTTGGGTTGCGCAAGATTCCTGTCAATTTGGCAAGGACTAGATCACCAACCTGGAAATTCACGTCCCTACGCTTTCGGTCTGCCCACTTTTTGGTCCGCTTCCCTGCCTTGTGTAAACAAGCTCGGGCTAAGTCGTGATGCTCTTGCCACTCCGTGGCAAACTTGTGTGCTGCTGGATTCGACCCCTCATACTTGGTAACAACCGTGTTGGGTGTAAGCGGTTGTTGCCCGATCACGATCTTTAATGGACTTTGGTTTGTGGCCTCACTCCGTTGCAAGTTGTAAGAAAACTGAGCCACGTCCAACAGTTTTGGCCAGTCGCGCTGCGTTGCACTCACATAGTGCCTCAAATAGATCTCCAAGAGTGCATTCACTCGCTCAGTTTGCCCATCGATCTGGGGATGGACACTTGTTGAAAAATTCAAGCTTGATCCCATTAGCTTGAATAACTCGGTCTAAAATCTCCCCGTGAATCGTGTGTCCCGATCACTGATAATCGTCTTTGGCACTCCCCAATACTTAACCACGTGCTTGAGGAAAAGACAAGCTGCTTCCTCGGCTGGACACACCTTAGACGCTGAAATGAACGTCTCATACTTTGAAAACCTGTCAACAACAACCATAATACTCGACAGGCCGTCAATGTTAGGCAAACCGATAATAAAATCCATGGAAACACTTTTCCATGGTCGCTGGGGAATGGGCAATGGCTGCAACAGTCCCGCCGGCTTCTTCATCTCTATCTTGTTCTGTTGGCACACAAGACAAGTCTTTGGTTCATCTCTTTCGGCTATACGAACCTGATAATATCCGGACTTCAAATCCAACTTGGTGAACCACCTTGCACCACCAAGTTGATCGAACAAGTCTGTAATAAGCGGGATCGGATACTTGTTCTTCACTGTGAGCTTGTTCAAAGCTCGATAGTCGATACACATTCGAAGCGTCCCATCATGCTTCTTTTGAAATAGTACCGGTGCACCGAAGGGTGCCTTGGATGGTCGGATATATCCTGCATCTAGGAGTTCCTTCAATTGTCTGCGTAACTCCTCTAACTCGGGTAGAGTCATTCGGTAAGGGGCTCTAGCGGGTGGCTCCGCATTCGGCACGAGTTCAATCTTGTGATCCACCTTTCTCTTTGGTGGCAAGCTTTTGGGCAATTCGGTAAGCATCACATCACGAAATTCTGCCAATACTTGTCCCACCTCTTCTGGGACCTCGACGGACTTGATAGGTTGCTCATCAACCAACGCAGCTAAGTAAGTTGGTTCCTCCTTGCGCACCCCCTTACTAAACTGAATGGCCGATACCATCTTGGCTCCAACTCCGGCCTCTCGGGTTACCGGCACAATGCATTGATGTTTTGGATCCAAAATGCACAAACAATCGGCAAAAAGAACAGGGAACGCATTAACCCGGTCAAGGAAATTAAGTCCAATTACGAAATCAAAGTCATCTAAGGGGATCACCTTGATGTTTTCCTTACCGATCCAACCTCCAAGGTTCATCGTGACTCCTTTTGCCACCCCCGCAATCGGAGCCTCTTTCGAATTGACGGTTTTAATAAACCCACTTGCCTTCTCAACACGAAGGTCAAGTCTCTTGGCAGCCCGTTCGGACACAAACAATTCTGAGGCACCTGTGTCCACTAGAGCGCTCATCTTTTGGCCTGCCACGGTGATGTCAACGAACATCAGTCCCTTCTTCTTACGACCCTTCTTAACCTCCATGGATCTCATAATGGAGTTAATCTTAAGAGCCTCATTCTCTTCGGCATCCTTCCCTTGGATGGCAGCGGCTTTTTGTAGGCAGTTCCTAGCCAAGTTATTGCCTCCACAAGTGTAGCACTTGAAAGGCTCATTGTTCTTTTCCCAAGGCTTGTGAAGCTTGAAATTACCATCTGTCGGCTTCTCGGACCCTTTTTTGGCTGGTCTTTCCTTGTCTCCCCTATCATTGCCTTTGGATTTTGGCTTTGGTTTGGTAGACTCGGACCTTTGAATCTCGAACTCAGCAATGGACTCAGCTGCGGACAAGGCTTTGGAAAGCTCTTCAACCCCCCTCCGCTTCAACTCCATTTTGGCCCATCATTGAAGTCCATCCATGAAGGCAAAGAATCCTTCTTCTTCACCCAACTTTGGGATCTGAAGCTTGAGCTCGGTGAATTCCTTGACATAGTCTCGAATCGAGCTAGTATGCTTAAGTTGTCGTAACTTTGCTCGGGCTTCTAGTTGCGCATTCTTGGGATAGAACTGTTCCTTGAACTCAAATTGAAACTCGCTCCATGTTGCAATGGGAATTTCTCCATTCTCCATCTCGGAGCACCTATGTCGCCACCATAAAAGCGCGATATCAGTCAAATAGAAAGAAGCAGTGTTTACCTTTGTTGCTTCGTCCCTGATCCCCATGGCTCGAAAGTACTGCTCCATGGCCCAAATGAAATTCTCTACATCTTGGGCTGATCGTGTCCCTGTATACATTTTCGGCTTCGGGACATCGATCCTCGGTGTGGGTGATGATGATTCTGCCATCACGCCATTCTTCACGGCTTTCTTGTAAATGGCTAGCTCACTTTTGAGATCCTCGATCTCCTCTACCAACTCGACTTTGGTAGCTTCCCTTGCTGCTTCAAGGGAATTGTCCCGTTGGTCTAGCTTCTCATATATGTCATTGAGAAGTTCTTGAACCGCAATCATCACTTCTTCTTTAAGAGAGTGAAACGGTTCTGTCTCGTCTTGGGCCTTCTTGACTTCCTTCATGGAATCCTCAAGTCTAGCGACCCTTCTCTCCAAGGCTGAAATGATGTCCCTAGAACTCTCTCTCTTCTTCTTCTCAGCAGCAGCACGAGTCTCTCGTTCAGTTGCTAGAACTTCGCTTGCATTTTGTGGTCCATCTCTCTCACTCGAACAAGCTCGGATACCACTTGTCACGTCCCTAAAACTTGAATCTGGGAGCGTGCGGCCTTAGACGCTTTTCGATCACGCAACGCCTAAGTAAGCCTGAAACTTGATCAAAGCTAAAGTGCTTAGATCCTAGCGGAAGCAAAAGAACTCTGAAAGAAAAGGTAAAACAAAAAGACAAGGAAGAAATTTGAGTGAATGCTTCTGTATATTCCTCAAAAGTGAAGTGAAGTGTGTCAAATGAGGTGGGGGTAAGCCTCTATTTATAATTGAAGCCCCCAACATCCAACGATTGGGATTAAAGTACATCAACGGTTAAGATACAGCTATAAGAGTTTTACAAAGATATGGAAAGGTATCAAAAAGGAATATTCTTGATTATATGCCACTTCCCTTATCTTCTTTTGAAAGGCTCTTCAAATCCAAGTGTTGGGCTAACTGGTGATAGGCCCAAAATGCTCCGGAGTGCTTCTTGGGCAACTTGACACGAGCTGGTCTCGGGCCTCGATGCACGGTCCATGACACCAGCCAACCTTAAGTTGGGTTTCATTGCTGTATTTAGGCGTTTCACGTGTCCAAAACCTCCATGATAAGTGATAAAAATTAATATATTTTAATCTCATTTTTAATATATTTTTGGATAATTATTCGATTTAAAATAGTATATTTTATTCTCTTAATCTTTTAAATTCATGTTTTTATATTTATGATAGATTTGGAAGCAAAAGGAGTGCAAATCAAAAAATAGGAGCAAATTTTAGGAGCCACATGGACTGGACACACGATTGTGTGAGCCACACAAGCTACCACACAGGCATGTGTCAGACCATGTCAAAATCGTGATTTGCACTCCAAATGCGAAAAAACATAATTTTTAGATTTTTTTTGGCATTTTAAGACTTAAATATTTTATATGTAAGAATATAGGAGTAAGCCGTCGAAAAATATTGATGAAAACAACTCGAAAAATACAATTGAAGCCGACTCTAAAGTAGATTTTCATCAAGATTGAATATTTTCTTTTAAATGTTTTATTTACAATTATGAACTAACTTTCTAAATACCTAAAGGAGATAAATCCTATGATGAATTTTATCTTTTGATTTCTATTTTATGCAACAAATACTTAGATATTGCTCTCAATTATGTGTACTTAGTCTTTGGTTTAATATTTCTAGGTTATCAATCCATGTTTGATATGCTTAAATTAAAGAAGGAATAAATCTTGTTTAAGAGTAAATCTAGCATAATTGAGTGGAATTATATGCAATCCTAGAAATAAGATGAAATAAATCTACCAAATTAAAGTCAAATTTAATAGAGTATCCATAGATTCAGTTAATGTGATAATGGAGATTTTAATTAGAAAGAAATATCAATTAATCAACCAAGAGTTAGTTGCTCTTAGTCTTGAAGAAATATATTAGTATAATTTAGGGATTTCTACGGATCAAAATACTAAGCGAAGAAATTGCGTAATTTAAGTTGATAATAACAGATGAAATCTTAGTGAATTCTTTCCTGATATTATTTCACTTCTTGGTTGTTAATCGTTTATTTTTCTGATTTGTTCTTTTTCGTGTTCATTAGTTTATTAATTTAATTAATTTTAGTTTTAATTAATCACTCAAATTTATCGATTAAAATAAAAAGACAGTAATTATTAGTACTTTTAATTCTCGTGAAAACGATATTTATATTTATCGTAGCTATATTATTAATTAATAAGTGCACTTAGTTCAAATAGGGACTTAAAGTTTCGTTCGTTTAAGTGAGAAGAGAGAAAAGCATATCAAATGTTTCAAGTGTTGTTATTTCAGAGCTGTCCATTCCTTTGATTGCTCAACAAAACAGTATCTGAACCTCAAAATTACATACACGTAACGTAACATAACATAGTCAAAGAGCCAAAAAAAAAAAAAAAGTAAACTAAAAGCAACACTATGAGGAGAAACATATTAAACTGAAGACAAAAATAATGGCATTTTGAGCTTAAATATAGTCTTTCCCTTCGTTTAGTAAATATTATTCACTCACTTCACATCACTCGATTATTTATTTCCATGAGCTTCTTTTGGGGTTCGTTCAGTTTAAATTCTGAAACTAATAGGGGTCTTCTTCAAATTAGTGCATCGTAGTTCACACAGTTCAGCTATCAGATACAGCTACTTTCCCCTATTGCGTCTGCAAATTGTGAGAGACTCATGAGAAAAGTATTAGATACTTGCTATCTATCCTGATAGATTTAACTTTGTTAATGCTCAATCATGTATTATAGATTTTATAAGTGGTGGGCAGACTAGCAGCAGTGGCGCACTTTGGATAGGAGATGAGCTTTACTTACAACAACATTTAGGAAGGATTCCTTCTTCCATCCCCAATAGCTTATACGACCAAATGTACACATTTTTTGACGCGAAAATCTTTTAATAAATACGAAGAAGAATTATGACACTTGCATGAAAGGGTGCCCCCGAAATGTATTTACTGTCAGAACCCACTACTCTTTGATTCTCAAGCACTAATTAACCATCCTGTGCCGTGCCACCCTTCCAGGACTTCCTATTCGAGTAACCAAGTATGAGATATTAATCCACTTTTCTAATTGACATAAGCTTAGATTCTAATACAATTATATTACTGAACATTACTCAGGGGTTAATACTTGAAAATTCTTAGGAAATAATATCAAGTAATAGGATTTATAAAAATAGGTAAGTCTTAAATTTTAGAATTTTAAAAGATATATATTTTTAAAATGGGATAAAGCATATTCCATCATAGGGTTTGTTTTGAGGCTCGAATTTAGGGTTTATTTATTGAGTATTTTGAACTTTTCATAAGCCTTTTTTCTCAATCGAGGATAGACAATTAGAAGTGAATACATGTTTGGTTGAGAATAATTGGTTTCAAATTTTATTTATTCTAGTAAGTAAAAATGGATCGGCGTAGCAAAGGGTACCCAAAGCAGAAATCAAGCAAATATGTATAGTTTCCAAACAAAGACCACGTTCAGTTTTACAGATATATTTATATATTATATTTGTGGAAAAAGCACCGAGACTGAGATAATATTCCCAAGAGCACAATTGCCTTCCCCACAAATTTGTGTTTTTTCAGTCTAGCGTCTCTGAATTAGAATGGAGCTATTTTGAGATATAGATGCTGATAATATTTTTAATTCCACGAACTGTTGAGCTGTCTTTGCTCTCAGCCTATCATCACCACTTCTCACCACCATACCACCACCATATCAGCCGGCGTGGCGCATTAGATTAGCAAAAACGCACTTTGGGTGGATATTAAAAGCTTTAATGATTTTGCAGTGCGCACACACGCTTCCTTCAGACCACCATCTTACTAGTATTTATATCCTAAAGTTTTGAGTTGCCATTCGAGGCAGTCTCTGAGTTGAACACAATGAAGCCCCTCGTTACCATTATTTTCGGTTTGACGTCCTTTTTCATCTTTTTCTCATTGTTTACAGTAACTGTTGCAGAGAAGGATGGTGTTTATATTGTATATATGGGGGCAGCCCCTAAGACTAAGGGTTCATTAAGGCATGATCATGCGCAACTTTTGAGCTCCTTGTTAAAACGGTGAATACATAGCTCTCGCTATAAATTCTAGCTTTCTTTATATTTGAATTAGTTTGACGTTGTAAAGTTGAAATTTTTCATGCTTTCAGGAACAAAAATGCCCTTGTTCGTAGCTATAAAAATGGTTTCTCTGGGTTTGCGGCACGTCTATCAGCAGAAGAGGCTCATTCAGTTGCCCAGAGAGCTGGAGTTGTTTCAGTCTTCCCTGACCCTGTGCTCGAACTGCATACCACTCGCTCATGGGATTTCTTGAACTACCAAACTTCGGTGGTGATTGACTCGAACCCCAACTCGAACTCAGACTCAACATCTAATGATTCTGGTGCCATCATTGGCATCCTAGATACAGGTGAAACTTGTTCACCATTTTATAGAGTTCCACCACATTGGTTCTCTCATTTTTTTTATAATATTTTGTTTGGTTGTTGTTATGTTGCTTGTAAGATGTTTATCACGCAATTCGCAAGCCAAATTTCTTTTTATTTTCTCTTTCAAGTTGCGTGAGCACTAACTCGAAATACAATGACAGGAATTTGGCCCGAGTCGGAGAGTTTTAACGACAAGGACATGGATCCAATTCCATCACGATGGAATGGCACATGCGCTAAAGCACAGGATTTTAACGCCTCCAACTGTAACAAGTAACCTCTTAGCCTAAGGCATATGATTAATTAAACTATAATTACAATTTTATTGACCTCCTAATTAAGACCTTATCGTTTACTTGAGAACAGAAAGATAATTGGAGCAAGATCATATGAGGATGACGAAACTTCGGTAATAAAGTATCAGTCGCCTAGGGATATGGTTGGACACGGTACCCATGTAGCGTCAACAGCAGCGGGAAGCGAAGTCCAGGGTGTATCTTACTACGGACTAGCAGAAGGGACTGCCAAGGGTGGATCCCCGGGGTCAAGAATAGCTATGTACAGAGTATGTTCCCCCAACAATGGATGCCGCGGATCCAGCATATTGGCAGCATTTGATGATGCGATAGCTGACGGGGTTGATGTGTTGTCACTGTCCCTTGGAGCACCATCCTTTTTTAAACCACAAATTACAGATGATCCCATTGCCCTTGGAGCATTCCATGCAGTGCAACACGGAATCACTGTTGTTTGCTCAGCAGGAAACGATGGACCCGACCCCGGAACAGTTGTGAATGCTGCACCTTGGATCGTGACAGTTGCTGCTAGCACAATTGACCGAGCTTTTGAGTCTGATGTTGTACTTGGCGACAACACAGTAATTAAGGTAACGTTCTTCTTTGCCCCATGTTCTGTTTTTTAGTTGGCAGCTTTTATCATTTCTCTTCTTGAACTGATATACAGGGTGAAGGCATTAATTTCGCCAACATTCAGAAGTCTCCGGTGTATCCAATTGTATACGGAAAATCAGCCAAGAAAAAAGACGCAGACGTAAATGATTCAAGGTGCCGAACAGTTGAGTAAATTAAAGGGAATTTTATTAAAATACTCCCCAAATGAAATGAATGGTTAATCCAATCACTTGTGTTGTTCTAGGAACTGCAACACAAATTCCTTGGACCAAGAACTTGTAAAGGGAAAGATTGTTGTTTGTGAGAATTTAGACAACACAAATGCGAATGAGCATATGGATGAAGTGAAGCAGCTTGGAGGTATTGGCGTAGTCCTGATTGATTATGACTCGAAAGGGATGGCTTCCACATTTGGTACATTTCCCATGACGGTGATCAGTTCAGAGGATGGCGCCAAGATTCTTTCCTACATCAACTCAACAAAGTAATACATTCAGCTACCCAAACTCAAATTGATCTCAAGAATCACAGTTACATCATGCTAGAAAGTACCCTTGGCCTTAATTTTTATCCTTTTTGAGATTTGTAGAAACCCAGTTGCCACAATCTTGCGTAGTACATCACCCACAAAGTACACACCAGCACCTATCATAGCATATTTCTCGTCTAGAGGACCTTCAACCATCCCCAAGAACATTCTCAAGGTAAACCCTCTACCAGTCCAACTTTACATACCTTGTTTCTTCCTATGCTGATTATGATGAAGCTATATGATTGAATGTCTTGCAGCCCGATATAACAGCACCTGGAGTTAATATTCTTGCAGCATGGATGGGGAACGACACAGCCGAGGCTCCAGAAGGTAAAGACCCGCCACTGTATAATTTGATCTCAGGAACCTCTATGGCATGTCCCCATGTTTCCGGTATTGCTGCCACAGTCAAATCAAAAAACCCAACATGGAGTCCCTCTGCAATCAGGTCAGCCATTATGACAACAGGTGAGGAACTAGACAATCAAATAAACACATACATTTACATGGTAAAGTCTGTAGTTTTGTTCCACTAATCCAAGACTGCTTCCAACCGAATTACAGCAAATCAGATAAATAATCTGAAAGCCCCAATTACGAAAGAGAAAGGTGTAGCAGCTACACCTTACGATTTTGGGGCAGGAGAAGTAAGCCCGACAGGACCATTGCAACCAGGCCTTGTTTACGAGACTACTGCCATTGACTACTTGAATTTTCTCTGCTACCATGGTTATAATATAACTACAATAAAAACTATCGCCAACACTATCCCAGACAGCTTTACTTGCCCTGAGGAGTCAAGCATTGATATTATATCCAACATCAATTATCCGTCGATAGCAATTACCAATTTCAACGAAAAAGCAGGCAAGAAAGTGAACAGAACTCTTACAAATGTTGCCGGAGATGGTAACTCAGTTTATACTGTAACTATTGATTCGCCTGCAAACCTAGATGTTAAAGTGGTGCCAAACAAACTGCAATTCACTAAAAATGGTGACAAGTCATCTTATGAAGTGAGTTTCTCAGCTGCAAATCCACTAAAGGAAGATGTTTTTGGATCCATAGCATGGTCCAATGGAAAATACAAAGTCAGAAGTCCATTTGCTGTAAGCAGTAAACGTGATAACTAGGTGCTATATCCATAATAAGCTTTCGAGCAAATGTGTAGAACATCAATAAAGAAGACAGCAGGATGCACAAGTAGACCATTCCAGTGCAATAAATATGATTTGACTCTCCTTCACCCTGGTTTTAGCATAATCTTCTACAGTTTCCTACATGTTCCACATCAATGTATGCAAAATTGCACCAAAAACAGACGACAATTAACAAAAAAACAACATTTATTAACATATCCGAGGACACATAACAGTTAAAACAAGTAAAGAAAAGGACGGAAATAACAATCCCAAGTTCTCAAGGACATTCTAAAGTAAAATGCAAACAAAAACACAAATATTAAACTATGTTCAGTTCAATTAAGAGCCTTCACTCAAACGCCCATTGATTCTCGCGACGAACCTCTTCCTCTTCCTCCGGAGTGAAATCATTCTTAATGTTAAATGTCTTGCGGATTTCCTCAGGCGTTTTGCCCTTTATCATGTCTGCCACAGTTTGACACGTTAGGTCCAACAAGCCCTTGATGTTCAAGTAATTAGCAGCCTTCAACAAAGAACAGAATATTCAATTATACATTAAATTAAAACTCTGAATCCCTAAAAAGTCGTGGAAAGGGAGGGCTTTACCAGTATGAGATCGAAAAGGGTGGCTTGATCGACCTTGACGAAATCAGCATCCCAAGCTTTAAGGTCATCATCGAGGGAGGCTGAACGATCCTCGGATTTCGATGCTTCAACGTGTTTCTTGCAATACTCGATTACCTTAGAGAGGATCTTGCTGGTGACGTTGGGTAGAGGGATGCCGTTATCGGCGCAATCGTCCTCGATCATGTGCTTAATCGTTTGTGATTCGAGAGCCACCGCCTCGTCCACCTCGAAGTTCTCGCCGTCTGAGCTCTTCAGTATGATTTTCCGACCCGTAGAGGCCATGACGATGTATCCAAATTGGAGGGTTTCAGAATCCTAATCTAAAGAGGGAAAAAGAAAATGCGGGAAATCAGAGAACTGGCGATACCATACCAAATTTGGATTTAGTCTCTTCGCTTTCTTTTTATTTGTTTAAAAGTGGTACCATAGTTGCTTACTTTGTAATTGAGAAGGATTAATTTACTCCAAACTTTTTTAAAGTGATCAATTTACTCAATATTAAAGTTGAAAGGGGTTAGAGAAATGTTTTATTAATTTATTTTTACATTCACTTCCTTTAAAAATTATGCATAATCACAAATTTATCTTTAATTTTTACAATTTTTCAGTTTGGCCCTTGTTTAAAAAAATTAAGTGATCTTTTGTCAAATTGGATAAATTCTAATATAATTGTACAAAATTATGCGTATTTTATAATTGATGCACTATTTTGTCTCAGCAAATAATTTTAAAATTAAAAAAGTTAAATAGAATAAATAAAATATAAATTGGGGGTTCTGTCAATTATTTTTTTATACAAAATGGAAATTACACAAATAATTTGACCTGAATAAAGTACATATAATCTCAAATATGGAATTAAAGGAATAATTACATGAACATTTTGTGGGGGTAAAAACTGGATAAAATTAAGTGAGAAATAATGAGCTTTCATCACATTTCAAAATGTTATCTTTGCCTATAGAAAAGTTTCCTGCCTGCTTGAATTGTGATGAAATATGAGAAAACCCTTTGAATTTAAATATCCAAAAGCTGGAGCGAAATGTGGTGTACGGCTTGTGAGATTATCTTCCTATATGCTCTTTTCGAGGGATGCCCCCCATATTAGAGTTAATGTAGTTAATGCTTAACTAATGCAGTTGTATAGTTGTTATTAACAGTTAAGTTGTTAGCAGTTATGATTGGTTAACAGCAGTTACTCTCCCTCACTTGTATAAATACATGATTTATTGTACAAGTCTGGCAAGTTAATGGAATGAGTTTTACTCTTCATATGAGAATCTAACATGGTATCAGATGTAAATCCGATCGCTTTCGAGTCACAGAAGGTTGCTACTCTGGTGGACGATGACAATTTCCTCGCCTGGAAGCAACATGTTCTGTTGGTGTTCAAGACTTATCGGCTTCAAAAGTATCTTGATGGCACAGCGGTGGTTCCTCCTGCTACTGTTCTTGATGGTGTAGGGATTTCAGTTGAAAACTCTGAATTTGTGCAGTATGAGCAGCAAGATGCTGCGATTTCAGCATGGCTTCTCTCTACAATCAGTCTTGCCTTACATAACAGGCTAATAGGTGATTCTACATCAGCTTCAACCTTGTGGTCAGCATTAAACAGGGTGTTTGGTAGTCAATCCACCTCAAAGGCATTGAGGTATCGATCTTTGTTACATAATTTTCGAAAAAATGATCTGAGTATGTCAGATTATCTAGCAGGCATAAAGCACTCGTGCGACTGCCTAGCTAGTTGTGGCCAGGATGTTCTTCCTCAAGAACAACAATCTGCAATCTTGAATGGTCTTCCTCAAGAATATGAGCATGTTATCTCTATCATCACCACAAGTCGAACTCCTTTTGACTTACAAGGAATTTCAACTGCCTTGCTCGATGCAGAGGCTCGTCAACAGGCACATCTTAACCAGGTAACTGTTGCTGCCAATCTTGCTTCACATACACCAGTTACTGCTACTCCTCAGATGCAATCTTTTCCTGTTTTTAACCTTCTCGACCTGGGAGAGTTGGTTTCAGTAGGAGGCGTGCACGTGACAGATTTACACGAGCCACTCGTCCACAATGTCAGATTTGTGATCGAGTGGGGCATGTGGCTCGCAGGTGCTTCTATAGATATGATAATGATGAAGGATTTGAGGACAGACAGTAGTCTCAGAGGGTTTATAGTGAGCCAAATGATAAACAGGCTGTTCAAAGAGGGTCTGTACATCAGTATCAAGGTAATGTTGCACAAGCTCAACTTCCTATAATGGTAGCCACTCTTCGTACTGTTATAGACCAAGCTTGGTATCTTAACAGTGGAGCTTTTGCGCATATGACTAATGATGTCAATAAGACTGTGCATGCTCAGTCTTATGATGGTTCAAGTAGAGTTGTTATTGGGATGGTAGGTCTCTTGCTATCACACATGTTGGTTCATCTGTTTTGGGTCCTTTAACTGTTCAAGATGTTTTACATATTCCTAATATACAGAAAAATCAATTATCTGCTTCTAAATTTACTAGAGATAATGGAGTGTATTTTGAGTTTCACCCCACGTGTTGTTATGTGAAGGATCAACACAGTCACAAGATACTACTGCAAGGGATTGAATCTAGTGGTTTGTATCAATTGAAACCAATGTCTTGTTCTTTAGGGATGCTGGCAGATGTTGCTGATGATGGAGTAAGTGTGACTTCTTTTGGACTCTGGCATAGGAGAATTGGGCATCCTTCTGCAGAGGTTTTAACTCAATGTTTGAAAGCATGTCATTTGTCTGTACCTAGAGAGAAAGTTCAATCTCTTTATAATGTGTGTGAGTTGGGCAAAGCTTACAAACTCCCTTTTGTTTCTAACTCCACTATGTATAATGAACCACTTGATTTGATTGTGGCAGACTTGTGGGGCCCTGGTCCTTGCTTTTCAAACGGCAAGCAATACTATACTTCCTTTATTGATGCCTATACAAGGCATGTATGGATTTATTTTTTGTCTAAGAAGTTTGAAGCTTTTAATGCTTTTCTTGTATTCAAGAGACAAACAGAGCTGCAGTTGGGTTATAGAATTAAACAATTTCAATCTGATAGAGGAGGAGAGTTCAAAAGTTTTAGCTCATATTTGCAGGGGTTTGGTATTCAACATAGGATATCATGCCCTCGTACATCAGAACAAAATGGTCTGATAGAAAGAAGACATCGATAGATTGTAGAAACTGGTTTAGTTTTACTAGCTCAAGCCTTATTGCCATTATCTTTTTGGTGTAATGCATTTGCCACAGCTATGTACATCTTAAACTACTTGCCTACAAAAGCTCTTGGAGGTGTTGCACCTGTTTTGAAGTTGTTTGGTAAGTAACCAGATATGTTGACCCTCAGAGTATTTGGCTGCAGGTGTTATCCATTATTGCGGCCTTATAACAGACACAAACTTCAATTTCGATCAATCCCTTGTGTGTTTTTGGGATATGCAGAGAACTACAAGGGTTACAAGTGCAGAGATCAGAATGGGAGAATTTACATTTCCAGGCATGTAAGATTTGATGAACAAGTGTATCCATTTCTGAAGAAGTCTGAATCTGTGACTGGTACAACTGACAGTTGTTACCATGGTCTTTGTCTACTTTACCTGTATTTGTTCAAACATCAGATGTTGCTATGAGAAATTCTCACTCCTCAACTGAAGTTTGTAGTGCAGGTGCTGCTTTTTCAAACACTGATACAGATGTGAATAATTCTTCTTCTCCTGTTATCACAGTAGGTACTGGTACTACTGATGCTATTATAATAGGTGTTACTGATACTACAACAACAGGTGTTAGTTTTGAAGAGGAGGTGAAAACTGATGTGGATACAGCTGTTACTGATCTGAGTGCTGAAATGCATAATGAGCCTGATATTGGTACAGAAACTAATGTTGATATTAGTTTTGTTGATCAGACTAATGTATCTGCAAGAAGTGCAGTAAACTCTCATCCCATGGTTACAAGGAGCAAAGTAGAAATTTTTAAGCCTAAGATTTACATAGTTGATCTGAGTACAGTTGAACCAAAGAATGTATATGAGGCTATGCTTGTTCCTGCTTGGAAGAAAGCGGTTGATGAAGAATTAGGAGCCTTGATTAATAATGAGATTTGGGAGCTGGTTCCAGCACCTGAACAAAGAAATTTGGTGGGGTGCAAATGGTTGTTTAAGATCAAACGTCATTCTGATGGAAGTGTGGCACGAAATAAAGCTTGGTTGGTAGCTCAAGGATACTCACAGACTGCTGGTTCTGATTTTCATGAAACCTTCAGTCATGTGGTGAAGGCTAACACAATCGGGATGATACTTGCTGTAGCAGTATCTCAGCAATGAAAAGTCAAGCAAATAGATGTGAATAATGCCTTTTTAAATGGCCAGATGCATAAAGAGGTTTATATGAGACAACCTCCTGGTTTTGAGGTGTATGGTTCGAAAGGTGATTTGTTGGTATGCAGATTGAAGAAGTCCTTGTATGGACTTAAACAAGTCTCACGAGCTTGGTTTGATACATTAAGAAACTTTCTCACAAATGTCTTGGGATTTCAGAGCTGTCAGGCAGATTCTTCATTATTCTTCAAGAAGTTTGTAGCAGGCTGTGTGTTCTTACTTGTTTATGTTGATGATATATTGGTTAAAGGGGCACAGGAGACAGAGGTGACTGATGTAATTCAGACCCTAAACAAGCAATTTTCTCTCAAGGATCTTGGTGAGCTTAATTACTTTCTTGGTCTTGAAGTCACTAGAAAAGCAAATGGTATGCATGTGTCACAACAAAAGTATGCCAGAGAACTACTTGATCAAGCAAGCATGAATGATGCTAAGCTAGTGCCTACTCCGATGGTGAGTGCACCTACTTTGTCCTCTCTTACTGGTACCAAGATGGCTGATTGTACTTTATATTAGGAAGATTGTTGGAGGGTTGCAATATTTGTGTTTGACACGTCTTGACATCTCCTTCCTGTGAACAAAGTGAGTTAGTATATGCATGCTCCTCATGAAGAGCATTAGAGTGCTGTGAAAAGGATGCTTCGATATGTCAATGGGACTATTAACTTTGGCTTGAAGTTTGAGTCATCTGCAGTCTTCTTGACAGGTTTTTCAGATGCAGATTGGGTAAGTTCATTGGAGGATAAAAAGTTAACTTAAGGGTACTGTGTATATCTAGGGTCAAATTTGGTTGGTTGGTCTTCAAAAAAGCAAAGTGTTGTGTCCAGGTCCACAACAGAAGCAGAGTACAGGAGTTTAGCCAATGCTACTTCTGAGTTGGTTTGGTTTCAGTCATTACTTACTGAAATTGGAGTGAGTTGTGCTGGTGTGCCTGTGGTTTGGTGTGACAACATGAGTGCAGTATCACTTGCAGCTAATCCTGTGTTACATGCTCGAGCTAAGCATATTGAGATTGATCTACATTTTGTGCGTGACAAAGTTTTGAAAGGACAGTTACAGGTGAATTTTGTTCCAGGTAGTGATCAAATTGCAGACATTTTAACCAAGCCTCTCACAGTTAGCAATTTTGAACGTTTTCAAACTCAGCTTAAAGTTGTGGCTTTAACAGATTTTTCAAAAGAAGAAAGCAGGGAGAATATTAGAGTTAATGTAGTTAATACTTAACTAATGCAGTTGTATAGTTGTTATTAACAGTTAAGTTGTTAGCAGTTATGGTTGGTTAACAGCAGTTACTCTCTCTCACTTGTATAAATACATGGCTTATTGTACAAATCTGGCAAGTTAATGAAATGAGTTTTACTCTTTATATGAGAATCTAACATCCCAAAATACATGACTCCATGTAAAGGGACTCAATAATTCATTGCATCTCTATGAACCCCGTCCCACAGCAACCATGGCTAGAATCTTCAAAACCTGCATGCAAAAATTAAATTACCACTAATATATTATATTAGCTTCTTTAAAGTTTATACCAAGTCTTACCATATCTTTTATGATTTTGAATGAGATCAACCAGTGGTTTATAGATATCAATATAGAGTATCCTAGTTCCAAGAAGGTTACCGTTAAGATGGTTCAGTTCATGTTCCAGCTTAGAATTGAACTTCACTGCTGCATGGGTGAGCCAATGTACAGAGTTTCTTTGAAATCCTCCACCAAATGTTCTCGAAATTGGCAAGTATCCCAATGGTATAAGGCTTAGACATGCAAACTTCCTTGCTCCTACTTCATACATATCCTTAAAACCCCCAAGGGAGATTTAATTTTAATTAAAAAAAAATAGAGCATAATCAATATTTGTACCTTAATAAAAGATGAAGCTGAGTTAACCAGTTGTGTTGTGTATGCATCAATGTCATATAGAAAATGGAATAAGAAATAGGTGATGGCAATGTCATTGTTGCCCTGTGATACCAGAAACAAGCTCTTGGAAATGGTGGCATTAGCTTTCTCCTGTCCGATACCCCTTCAAGCTTTCTAACGCATTCTTTGAAGAGATTCAGCTGATCCTTAATCGGTAAAGCATTCTGATTGCATACCAAAAGAGACAAGCACAATTAATTGATTGAATATCATGCATGCATAAAGAAATTACAAGGAACCTGTAATTTCACAGTAAATTCGTCGAGTCCTGAACCACCTGAAGCAAAGCTTACGCCTGTTTCTAGATCTTCACCTTGAAGAACCGGGTTAAGATCTGCAGGCAATAGAGGTTTTATTCTCAGACCTTAAGCTGTTGGAGGCAGGCAATCAGGACAGGAATATGAATTAAAATTGGACCTACCCTTGCATTTTTTTAAGGGTCATAGACTGAATGGTAAAACTTTAAGTACCCAATAAATCAGAGAACACCTATCCATTTTCAAATCTTCCAGTTGCAGCTCCACCAGGGTAGGATGGGATATTAGCTTTTGCTATTGTAAAGCGCTTGTTTTTGTTACCCGTATCTACTATTGAATCTCCAAATGCAAAAAGAGCTGGAAATGTGATTTTATTTGAGGCAAGTCAAACTCCACCAGCATTTCTTATGCTAAGTACAAAACAAGAATTAAACATAAAAGCTGTTGCAGGCACAATGTCTGGATAAGAAAAAGCACAAGGGCATTTTCACATAAAACAAATCCTAGTGATGATTTGTATTTCTTTCTCATTTACATTGATGCCAAACCAAGAGGCATTCATTAGCTTTGATTATCGATTACGTATACCAATACCATAATAAAGCTATTAAAACTCGGTCTGATGATTCCAGTTTTAGCCACTCTTGGGATTTTCCCTAGTTTGGTATAAATCAGTCCTTTACAAATTAGGCCAGATTGATAACACAGTTTGTTGTTGTCATTAAAGTGACATCAATGATTTTTTATACTGATATTTGAACACACGCAAAATCAGAATTATATGGAAATTCAACTATTAATAAATTTACATTAAGATTGTTATCACTTCAACAACAGTAGCATTATAAATCTTAAATTTCAACATAGTGGGGTTAAAATCACAATTATTCCTTAAACCCCAAATAAGAAAAATAAAACTTCAATCAACAGACTTGTGGAAGACGGTAAAAGGCATGTTGATTTACGTCTAATAATAGACCGTGGATTTTGGGCAATAATAATAGACCATGGCATCCAAGACGCTTTATATTTAGAGAGCCCCGTGGTTGAGATTGTTAATCATATTACACTCAATTTAAACTATAATCTCACACATTATTTATTAATCGCTGTTCCATGTTCATTTACGTCTTAAATGCCCCAACTGTTGGAGAATTGGATTAGGTACATCAAATAGCAAGGTGCTGGATGCTTGACATAATCGTTTCAATTTTATATAGATATATGATCAAGCAAGCTGGCATGGTTGATGTATATGTCTCCGTTAGCTACCAGATTAATTAGATTGTGAGATTCAACCAAAACCAGTATCGACTCTTACTTTTATTAATATTGGGGAGTATTTGGCAACATATTTTATTTGCTTATATTCCAATGAATTCAATTGTACCAACAACTTTATTTGTCATTTTGAATGATTTATTACATAAAAGAAGCATTTATGAGTTTTGCTAACGAGTGCCTTTAAGTTTATAATTATATATTAAATGCAATCATTTTCATTTATAATACAATTTAAACTACCTAATAAATATCAAAATTCAATACATGAGCTTTGATTTAGTGTGAAAGTCTATCTATAATTCAAATATACATATGAAATTTTAATTTCCATTCAATTGTACACATTTTAAAAAAAATAAACACATCAATTGATTTTTATAATGGATAAGTATTTTTATTTAAGGATACAATATTTGGACATGAAATTATGTGATATTGTTGATACAGGATATAACAAGGGAGGAGGATAAGGTAGCGCAATGGAGGTCGGTTCATTTGTAGAGGCCAAGAGACGACAAGGACAAGATGATAGGTTGATTGGAAAGGCAAGTACCTAAGTAACTTTAAGATGCCAAAAGGTCGATCCTTTGTTAATCATCTCCCAAGGTATTAATAGGAGAGGTCCTCTTGTTCGCAAGTATGACAAGTCAGAATATACATTCAATCCCGTTAAATGGGTAGCAGATAATTATTGGCACTAATTAGGAGACTCTATC
This sequence comes from Gossypioides kirkii, assembly GCA_005610355.1. NCBI lineage: Eukaryota > Viridiplantae > Streptophyta > Magnoliopsida > Malvales > Malvaceae > Gossypioides > Gossypioides kirkii. Next base: position 169,015 of record CP032248.1, read on the forward strand.
CATACAAGGTACTTAAGCCTAAATAAACTTCTTATTGTCTTGGGATTGTGCTCACAATTTGGGTAGCATTCATCTTTAAGCTCAGGTGGTTGGTTTCGCTTGAGGTGGGATAGGTGGTCATGCTCAAGAAATCAATACAAAGTCAATGATGCTTTTTAGGTTGACACGTGTCCCCTCGACAGAGGGATATAACAATATTAATAATAGTGTTAGTGGATTGTGAAATGTGAATTAAATCAACTTTTCATATATAAAATTTCACAAAATCAAAGTTTATATATAACATTTAATATTGAATCAAAGTTCATGTGTAGTTTTAAACTTTATCCATATATTATATTACTATAATGTATTTGATTAAGTTGGTATCATGCATTAATTTGATCCCAACTCAGTTATAAAATTACCAAAAGCCTATTTTTTTGAAAAAAGAAAAATAATAAATATTATTTTGAGTATATTTATGTCAAATACACATGCATAATGAAAATCATAGGGTTAAACCCAAAACATCTTATTTTTACCATTTCAACCAAAAGCAATAATTGTATACGATATATACCATTTACCAAAAGCTCACGAGGTTCTAATAATTAAGGGAAATAAAGATAATTATGAAAAAAAACCACAAATATGAACATTGCTAAAACGGAATAAGTAAAAATATAAATTGACATTTTATCAATAATTATTACTCAATTAATTTGACTTGAATACATATGGTCACAAATACTTAATTAAAGAGGAACCATTTATGGGGATAAAAAATGAGAAACATAGAACATTCATCAAAAGAAATCGCCAATAATATTCTCAAGGACTGGCTTAACCAATGCCCTGTAAGCCTTCTCCGTTGGATGATAACTATCCCAAAAGATATACTTAGACACATCCGTACATGTCGATGGACTGAGCTTATTACACAAGATTGCCACCTCTATGTTCCCTGTTCCACAGCACCCATTGTTTACAACCTCAAAGCCTGGGCAAGAAAACACCAACAGGTTACAACCAAAATCATCAATTTTCATTCCTTTGAATTTGAAGAAAAATTCAAAGAAATATGAATTGTTTTCGAGTACCATTTTTTTGAGGGTTTTGGATGAGACCAAGCAGAGGGTTGTAGACATCTATGTACACAAATCTGCCATCAGGCATGCTTGTCTGAAAGGAATTCAACACGGAAGACAGCTTCTTGTTGAACAATGTGGCTGCTACGTTGTACTCTTCAGCACATTCCCTTTCAATTCCTCCACCTAAAGTTCTTTGTGATGGCACACATCCGATTGGTGGTGTGCTGAATACCCCAATTTTCCTTGCTCCCAAACCATATAGTTCCTTTTAATTAAATTCCAATCAAATTCATTAAATTGTGTTGCAAAAGGAAAATTATTACTAAAGGTCAAATTCTAGTTTTGCTATTGTTATACTCATATTTTGGATTTACTCCTTGTATTTTATTTTGATATAATTTTATTTTCTACTTTTATAAGTTCATTACTCAGACCAAAATCTGAATTTAACGATTAATTGATTACCTTGACAAACTCAGCAGCAGAGTTAACCATTAAGTCAGTATAAGCAGGAACATCGTACTGCAATTTCCTGGCACGAAGAACAAAGTATGTATTGGCAATGTCATCGCTACCAGCTACGACAAGGAACATACTCTTTGCTAAGATGAAATTTGTTTTGTCTTCTCCAACAAGGGCTTTCAACTTCCCTATGTATTCTTTGAAGTAGTTTAACTGCTCTCCCAACGATAGTACTGACTGAAAATTTTGGAAAAAAAATTACAACGTGAAAATTACAAATATTAAACAAAGTTGGAATTATAATTTTGATCCCTCAACTATGTAGAAAATTTAAGATTTAGTCATGTGCTTTGATTTAGCATAATGTGATCCTTTACTTTTATAATATGACATAGTTAATCTTGTTAAAATGTTGACATGGATTTTTTTAAAAAACACAACTTCCAAAGAAAAAGCTTCATATTAGTTGGAATGGATATTTATAAAAAAAAAAATTCAACATTAACATTTTAACTCAAGTAATTAATGGTATTAGCTATTTGAATTAAATGAAAGTAGAGAGATAAAATTATGACAAATCCAAAGAACTAAATCTCAAATTTGGGCCAGATTTTGAGCATAAAGAAGAAATTGTAAGCGTACCGCTAGTGTGGGAGTCAAAGGATCATATCCGGTGCCACCAGAAGCAAAGGTTACTCCAGTTAAGAGATCTTGGGGTTTCAATGTAGGATCCAAATATGCTGGTACTATATCTTTAATTCCCAATTCTTCAGCTGCAATGAGTTAATCAAATTGACGTGATTTTAGATACATTTCTAGCTAGCTAGCTAGCTAGCTTTTCCCATAAATGCAAATGCTGACTTTTTTGCTCTTATAAGGATAATGTCGCGGTTGTTTTTATGTATGACAACTAGTGCTCTTTTTCTTTGTTTTGCCCTCTCAACTGTTAATCACGTACCTAACACCACATATATTTCAATCTCTTAGATAAAAAGCAACTAAAGGTAGCTGATAAATAGGGTTAATTGCACCACAATAGGTTGACGGAAGAGTTTGGTTAATACAGTACTAATATTTTAAGGACTTAATTAAAACGTTTTGAAGTTTAAAATGTGTTATAGCTTGGGGGACATTTGTTGAAATTAGCCCTGTTTAAACAAGACGATGAAGCAAGGAGGGATACAAGTACTATATCATGTAAAGAAAAAAGCGAGATTATAATAATTAATACCTATTAAATCGGAAGGGATTTTGCCATTGCAGAACCTTCCGGTGGGAACACCCCCGTTAAAATCTTGGCCATAAGGGAGGAAATTGCACCTAATAACAGTCTTGAGATCGTTGTTGTTACCGGCGTCAACAATGGAATCTCCGAACACAATTACAGCGGGGATGGTTTCATTTATAGGTAGCTTAATCAACGCTTTTGCGGTGATGAAGAGAGCAAATACCAAAAGATATTTAGCCAACAAAAACTTTGAGGAAAAAGGAAAGATAATCATTTCCATTATATAATGCTTTCCTTTTCTTGATTTCTTTCAGCAATTTTTGTTTATGCGCAGAATGAAAAGGGAAGAAATCCAAAGGAATTGTTTTGTATTTTCCCCAATCATGCTTCTGCTTATTTATACATGCAAATGACATAATGTACTGAGTAAATGCTCAAATGAAAAAAAAAAAAAAAAGATCTTAGCTAGCTAGCAGTTATTGAAGAAGGATGGAAATTCTTTTTGGTATGTAGATTAAAACAATAAAGAATTTGATATTTTTCAAATAAGTTTTCAAGTGTTTGCAAATAACACTGTCGGACAAGTTTTACTTTCAGACTAAATTAACTCCAAAAGTGGAGAAAATCATGTGTTAAAAAAAAAGAGTTATTACATAGTTATACAGTAAGATTGAGTATAAGTCCTTTATAATACAATGAAACCCTCCAATGAGTATATATACATACATAAAAATGATGGATTTCCTTGGTGATCAAATATAATTTTTGTCTAACGTACCAAAGCTGCACTACAATGAACTTTGTTATCAGGATCAATCGAGTCAAATGTCATGTTCTTTTTTAATTTATATTATTTTTTAATATGTAAAATTAAGGGCCCCAGAGGACAAAACAAAGGTCACCGTCCACAACTACTAACTGCCCTTAATTACAACACTCCTCAAGGCCACGATGGTTAAGATCCCCGTGAGACACCAATGAGATTTGAAAGCTCTTTTTTGTTTTCTTTCCTTCTTTTCTACCTCTAAACTTTGGATCTCTTCTTGCTTTAATAAAAAGGGGACCTTCTTTAATTCTCATCCAATGAAGGAAAATGAGTGTATCTAACATATGCCAATTAATTTATTATTTATGCTAATTTTGGGGAATCCGTGGAAATAAACTAAACCCTAATTGCATTTTGATTTCTGATGATTGCTACTTTTTCTTCCAACTTAACATTCAAACATGTTGGAGGCTCAAAAACATTCTCCTCAGATATTGTATGATGTCAAGCTTGGTGATTAATTCAGCCAAATTACAACTATACTTTAGTAAGTTGGGCCATGATTAGAAACAAACTATGGCTCTTGGGAATTTTAGGAGTTCAACAAGTAAACCAATCCGGAAGGTATTTGCCCGGGGGGGGGGGGGGGAAGAGAGACAGAGACAGACATTTACAACAATACAGAATAGATTGACTGGGTGAAAATTCAGCTCCTATCTCAAGGAGGTCGGGTAACATTAATATGATCCACTCTAATCCATTCTTCTCTATTCCTTGTGTGTCAAGGCACCAATAGAGAAAATTGATAGGATGATTCGTGATTTCTAGTGAACTTAAAATGACTTTAAAAAAAAAGAAGTTGCATCTATCCAGTTCAGATTAACTATGCAAACCACAACATACAGAAAGTTTGGGAGTGAGAAAAGTGAATCTTGTAAATGAGATCTTATTTTATAAACAAGCAAGCAAATTGTAACACAATTAATGAGTCTTGTTTAATCTATTTTACTTTTTAAATATCGTTGCCACCCGCATTTTTTCACTATTGCTCTAGAAAGGACGAAACTAAAAAATATATTTTAAAGATCAGAATTAAATTATATTTTTTTACAAGAATGACAACATTTCGAAATTAAACAATTCCTTAGAGTTCCAATCGCATGCAAAGTCCGCTCTCCCTAAAGTCTACATAAATTTCTTACGGAACCTAATCTGACATAAGTGGAATTTGAAAATATTGATGATACGAGGACACAAGAATTGAAGACTAGAGATGTCTCAATGACTGGCACAACTTGCAACCAAAATTCAGCTATTGGTTTATCTTTAACATCACCATAGGTCTATAAGTAATCATTGTTTTATTATGTAAAAGAAAAGTTTACCCTTTAGGTTTTACAATCAGAGGCAGACAAAAAGACAGGAAATTCAACATTTATGGAAAAACAATCTTTGTACTGTTTTATATGGGAGTTAATTTCTTTAGGAAGATTTATATATGGATAATTTTATTAAATTTAAAATTAAGAAAATATAATTTTTAATACAAGTAACATTAAAAAATTGAAATCATTTGACATGAACTCAGAACTCGATTTTAACATTTGGTATATTGGTAGTGTATTTTTTTTATAAGTAGCATTAAAAATTGATATGTATATCCTTTTTTTTAAATATATATTTTTAATATTTTATTATACCCCTATACAACACTTATCAACCTTCTCACCTTACTTATGAAGTTTAAAAACTCTATTGAAAGTGTATTGAATATTTTCTATACTTTAATAATAATTTTATTTGCACTTTAGCTATTAGTTGAAGGTTATGGTTTTCTTATTAATTATGAATTGATAGATTAGGAATAATATCAAATTTAACACTTAATGCTTACATTTTTTGTCAATTTATCTCTTATTCGTTTTTTAATCTAAATTTATTCCTCAACGTTTTAAAAATAGTAGGAAAAGCTAATGAACGGTCCACCTTCCTCTTCTCTTTCAACATTCCGGTTCGGATCACCCTAAAATACCCCTCAACTTCTACGAAGTAGTAGTACCCAAAGCCACCACCATGTGTCCTAGCCATTAAGGGGGTTTCATGCCACCACGTGGTAATTGCTGAGCTGTCATGCCACATCAAACAAAATTTTTGACCGTTTGTTGACTAACAGTTTCTGCTAACTTTGCCTTTTTTTGAAAAATTTTGCAAGGTTGAAAGAGAATGAGAAAAAAAAGATTAAGGGGCGAAGTGAAAAAATCCATAAACATGAAGGGTGAATTTTAGAATTATGCCTAAAGTGACCCATCTCAGAACTTGAATTAATTAATAGAAAAAAAGGTGATGCTGGTTTCCAAAGATGAACTCACTGTATCAGATTTAGTGAATATGGCTTGCACATGTTCTTGCCATTACCACCAATACCATCCACATATAATATATATGTTGGGAGGACAGGAAACTAAGTAAATAATAATACCCATTAACCACCTTGTATGCAAAAATTAAAGTCAATTATTTTTCGAAGAAAAGCTTCCCATAATCGCTTACTGCCAATGATTATTATTATTATTTTGAATATATTGATGTGACTACATGATAGTATCTGTTCATATTTTTTTAACATTTTGATAATACACACACAAATACTCAAACCTGTGATTCTTAAAATGAATAACATACTTTTTTTCACTGAATCCAATCATTAAATTTTACTGCCAATGACAATTATAAATGTGATTGTAAAGCATAAAAGTAGTTGCAGTTTTAATTGTAATGATATTGAAAGCCACAAAAATGACATGATATTTAACACCTTCCAAACACGTACGCCTACACTGCATTGATTATCTTTAAGAGAAACACATCATTTGCAGAAAGTAGTTTGGACTCATAATTTCCTTTCGCTTCATTAAATGGATAACACTCCACCACCCTATCCACCTTACTTATCAACTTCTTGCATTAATATTGATTAATGTTGGGATCAGTTGTTGATGATGAATTTGAATTAAATACAATTTATAATTGAGCTCAGGGAACTTTGCATTGCATGGCACTAGTTTCTGAAATCTCCCATCCTTTCCTTCTATTCAAAGGATACCCATAAATGCCAATCATGCTTTGCCCAATCATTTTTACACACCTATATGTTTATATTTATGAAATCCGTTATGAAGCTATTTGGTGAAATTTTCTATCGTTGGTCGGACCATGGTGTACCTACACACGTCCCAAGCTTCTTTTATCAATCAATTAAAGCATGTTGACTAACGTAACACCAATCTCAACTTAAACGTCTCTTTTATTTTCTTAATTTTCGTGTGTATTGTAAAATGACCATCCTTGTAATTTACAACTATAAGCCTTTTGAACGTTGAATATTAGAACATAATGAATGGTTTTAGAAACGAAATACAAAACTAATCCATAGTTAATAAGAATCAAAACCTCAACAAGTATGGAGAGGCTTGTTTAATGGGCACTACCAAGGATGGTGGTGAACCCTACATTTATTGGTCTTACAACCTGAGGTGGGAACTTGTAATTCCTTACAAAACAAGCTTCAGAACCCCAAAAAAAATTGTTAGTCATTGTTACACATGGATTACACTCACACACATGCAAGCGTAAGACAGCAAACTTCCTTTATTAGCCTATCGGATCATCTTCGTGCTTCAAGCACAACAAAATTAAATTCATTTACCAAGTAATGGTACTTCCTTTACACGTACAAGTTACTCTTTCATGGAAAAATTTCAAATTCTAACTTTAAAGATGTTATTATTAAAAAAGGTAGTAATAAATTTCGAGAAGATTAATTTAATTGATTGTAAAATAAATATGACATATGGGCTTGACCCGATATATATATATATATATATATAATTAATTTATCAATTTAAAATAGAGATGTTTATGGGTCAAATTTGATTTAGACATGATATTCATATACTTTATTCTTACACAAATTTAGCCTGATCCAAAATATGAACTTAAAATTTTACTCAACTCTACTCATATTTGTAAATCGTTAACCCATATTTGTAAATCGCTAATCCAAATCTATTTTAGGCTCATTCATATTATTTTTAATTTAATTTTTTTATTTATTAAAATTTAATAGATAATTATCTTAGCATTTTTCTTTAAGATTTACATTATGGTACTATTATTGTTATAAATGTAGTTTTTATGTGTTATAAAGTATAATATATATATATATATATTATAAACATAGAAAATGGGTCAGATGGAGCCAGACTTAAGTTTTGAATGTTTAAACCTAAGTCTGACTCAAATTTTAAATGGATCTAATTTTTTTACTCAAATTCATATTTTAATATAATTTTTTATCCAAAATCTTTCAAATTTCAGTCAAATATTTGAATTAGGACAGATAACCCAACCCATGAATGATGTTGAAAGCACCATTAGAATAGTGGTTTTAGATTTCAAAACTGTATTAAGGGTCCGTTTGTTTACATGTAAAAGGTTTTACAAAAAATGTTTTCTGCATTTTCGTATGTTTGTTTCACAGAAAATAGCTTAGTCAATAGAAAATGACTTACAGATCAACGTAAAATAAGCTTGTTTTCCTGTAAAATGACTTACCCAGTTGAAAAGCGTAAGTCATTTTTCGGAAAAGAGCTTCTCTATAGTTAATTTTATTTTTATATAAAAATTAACTTAAATCAAGCTTAATATTATTATATTGATAATAAATTTTATTTTTTATTTTTAAATATAGGCTTAAGGGTGTAAAAAACAGTCAAACTTTTTCAAAATAAGCAATTAAGCCCCTGCTTTTATTTTGCACTCACTTGGATACTTGAACTTTCAAAATGCATCAAAAAGGCCCTCAAAATTTTTCATAAAAAAGCAATTAATCCCCTGCTTTTATTTTGCACTCAATTAGGTACTTGAACCTTCAAAATGCATCAAAAAGACCCTCAAACTTTAAAAAAAAAAAAGGGCAATTAAGCCCTCGATTTTTTTTGCATTCAATTAGGTATTTGAATGGTTAAATACATACAAAAGACCTTTTGACCGTTAACTTAATAGTTGACTGTTAAAGTTAATTGCCCTTAATTTTTTTGGTTAAAGCCATCTCATGTCACAACCATGGCGTGACATGTGACAAAAAGATTATAAAAAATAAAAATCAATAAAAAATAAAAAAATTATTAAATTTAAATAAAAAATTTAAAAATTAGAAAAAAATTATAAAATAAATCAAAAAGGCCCTTTAACCATTTTTTGCCACATGTCACGCTGTGATTGTGACATGTGATGGCTTTAACTGAAAAAAATTAGGAACGGTTCAAATATCCAATTGAGTGCAAAAAAATCAAGGGTTTAATTGTTTTTTTTTTTTTTAAGTTTGAGGACTTTTTTATGCACTTTGAAAGTTCAAGTACCTAATTGAGTGTAAAATAAAAGTAGGGTCCTAATTGCTTTTTTTTGAAAAAATTTGAGAGTCTTTTTGATGCATTTTGAAAGTTTAAGTATCTAAGTGAGCGCAAACTAAAAGCAATGACTTAATTACTTCTTTTGAAAAAGTTTAAGACCTTTTTACACTCTCAAGCCTTAAAAATATTTAAAATTATTAAAATATTAGTATAAAAATATTATATTTTTTATTATTATTAAACATAGATATTTAATTATTTATATTTAGTAATATAATAAATGATTAATATAATTTATTATTTTAATAATTATTTAATATTTCAATTTTATTTTAATAATAAATTTTAAAAATAATAATTGTAAATAATGTTCTTCTCATATTGTTGAAAATATTCAATATTAATATTTTAATAATAAATATTTATTATAATTATAAATATATTAATAATAAATGTTTTGTAGTATAAAGGTTAACATATGTCATAAGTTTATGTATTCTTCACAAATTTACAATTTAGTCTCTGTACTTTCATTTTTAAGAATTTAGTCCTTCTACTTTTTAGATTTGAAAATCAAGTCCAATTGTTGATATTGTTAAATTTTTTTGTCAATTTTATTGATGTCACATTTTAAATAAAAAATATTCACTTGGTAGTCATGTAACTAAAACTGGCGTTATAATGGACGTGAATTTAACAAAATATTTTTAATGTATGCAAAAATAATATAAAATATAAATTTATAGATATAAAATAAACTCAATTAAACAATGAAAAGATAAAAAAAATCTCAAATATATGCTTGTTTCATTGAAAATAACTTTTATGAAATATTTTTAAGAAATCTATCAAACAACAGAAAATATTTTACACATATTCAACCAAATAATAAAAAACATTAATTTTTTTAAAAAATAAATTATTTTTCAGAAATTATTTTCTGAAAATTATTTTTAGTGAAACAATCAACCTAAGAGCGACTTCCACTACTAGTACTCAGCTTTCGGGATACAATAGTTTAGTTTAAGCCCACCTAGTACACTTAAATGGATCCGACACTTTCCAAGAAACGAGCAGCTGAGTTAGGCCAACTCACCAATGAGTTTAACAAGCGGGTAGCTTGTCTTCCCTGGTTACAACAACCCGCACAGATGTCGTCAAAGGCGGCTGGTCAGTGGAATCCACACGTCATTGCCAAAGTCCATCCTAGCCCTCCACGCCTACTAAAAAGTTGGTCCAGTCCCGTAGTAGTAGCATTAATAAAAAGATAAATAGAGCTGCCAAAATAGATTTTGGCAACACCTTGAAAAGCAAACTGGGTTAGGAATTTGGATACTGCTGAGACCGAATCTCCCCTTTCTGAGCTTGCAAACAGGTTTTTCCCTCGTATTTTAGGCCCCACCCTTGCTGAGTTGGGACCAGTGAATACATCATTAGAAACAAAATAAAAGCTGAAACTGATTTGCTGAATATGGCCCAACTTCCATCAAACAAATTTGCCCCTTTTTTATCAGTTGCATTGTATTTGGATGGGTTATTCCTCCACTGCTACATTAACAAGTAAAGGTATCCCTTTCATTTCAATGGATAAAAGCAGAGAGAGAAGAGTAGTGGCGGTGGAAAGTTCCCCTCGATAAATGTTTTATCAAATCTTTTCTGCCAGTTTGAAACAAAAACAGTACACTGTTTACCGCTGAATCTAGCTGGCATTTCCCGTGAAAAAAAAAAAGAACCTTATTAAAGAAATCAAAAAACAATATTTTTATGATTCTTCTTGAAGGTGCAAGCTAAATGTGGGAAATGGTAATTAATCCAGAAAAGGTAAAAGTTGAAAAAGATTCTTCACCTATCATCATTTAGAGTAGACAAACAACAGAAAGAAAAAATAATAATAGACAAACACTATGATGACAGTACATGAACCCAAAAAATATATATATTTCCCCTTCTTGTTAAACCCAAAATACATTCATGCTAGCTTCTTTTACAGATTTACAGACAGGACAAGAATCAAGAAAAGCTTCACAAGAGATGCACGAGCAAAGGTGTCTGCAAGGTAGGAACAGAACGCACGAGCTCCTAGACCTGCAGTGTTTGCAAGCAACCTTTTTGCTCTTCTTTTCTCCTTGTTGATCATCTCTTTGATCGCATGAACCGCAGCAATGGGACTCGGTATCTTCGGCTGTATTATTATTGCTGACCCGGATTAGCTCCTCTTTGGCCTGTTCCATTGTGTTGCTTAAATCCAAAACCATTGCTTCATTTGCTTTGGCAAGCCTTTCCCACCACTCGCTCTCCATTTCGGCTTTCTTCAAGCAAGCTTCGAGCTCCATTGTTTTCTTTGTTGCTCGTGCCAAGTCTTCTTCTTTTCGCTTCATCAAATATAAAGCCTTCCATTCCGTGGTCTTTAGCAGCGTGCCTAGTTGTCGCCTCCTTTGCTCTCGTAAAACAGATTTTAGCCTCTCATTCTGTGTTTTTCCCCACCAAAAAAAAAAAGGAACTTTGAGTGACAGTGATCACTTTCTGATATAAAAAAAAAAGAACATTAAAAGAAATAACCCTTGCCTGAAAATGAAGAATGCAATCAAGTTCCTGCCTTTGCACCTCAAGTTGAGCATCTAAAGCTTGAGAAAGTGTCATGGAGAGAAAATTATCACACATTGACGACGACGACGAAGGAGAAGAAGTAGAAGCCAAGTTGTGAACGTTTTGTTGTAGATGAAAAGGAAGCGTATTTTGAGAAGGGTGTTGAAGACTGAAACAAAAAACAGGCTGAGATGGTGCAGGGATTGGTGGCATCCAATCCTGAAAGGCGCACATGGGCCTTGGTAGTAAACACGAGTTTTCAAGATACACCTGTGATTGAACAACCATAATAATAACTTCTTGTAAAAATTCAAACAAAGAAGAGAAGGGAAACAAAAAAAAAAAGGGGGGGGGGGGTTGGTTTGAAAGCTAAAAAGCTAAGGCTTTCTCCATATATTTATATCAGAATGAAAATAAAGCCATCGTAAATGAGAAACCCGTGGATGGGTTATAAGTAAAGCAGGAAAACCGACAAAAGCTTTAGAATATAATATATACACTGTTTTTGGTGAAGACGTGCTGAAGGAAGAGGGACCAAGAAACTAAGTGAATGCTTAGGGGTATTTTTCTCTCTATATATCTCCGTCCTTCAAAACCCAAAAAGAAAGCATTAATGAGAGAGATAAGAAAGGTGGCGGTAAACGACGACGTAGACATGGGGATTTTGTGACAGCAAGTCCCTCAATTGGGACGTGAAAGAGTCAGAACGTTATAGAGGAGCGGAAAGAGATTGGAGAAATTTTGACAGTTTGGTCATTGGAAAAGGCTGAATAATAGCATTTTCCATTAATTCTTTCACTAGCTGTTCCTCAAAAAAATTATCTTACTAGTTACAGGTAAAAAGTAAAAAGTGTATGTAACTGCAACCCCACATTACTGCATTACCAACCTTTGCATTTATGTATGTGTGTTGGTTCCAAACGGCAAAATGTTTCATGCACACTGCAAATTGCGATATCTCTTTGACGGCTTGGGCTGACCATAATCTATTATACGAGGTTGCAACATGGGCCCCCTTTTTCAATTACACTAAAAGTGCAAGACAATTTTATTATTTTTAGAAGGGGTAATATATCATCTTGTACCTATATTTACCTTTAATGTCTAATTTGGTATGTGAACATTTTTTTTGTCTTTATTTGATATCTAAATTTAACTTTAATGTTTAATTTGGTATCCAAACTAAAGACCCAATGAAAACATAAATGCATTAGGCCTTTAATTTGGATACCTTTAATTATATAAACATTTGATAAATATAGCAATGAGCCCAAAGCCTTTCAAGGCTGCATTGGAGAAAGGAGAGAGAACTTATGGTTTCGTTAATGGTGTCAATAAATTTCAACCAAGAGAAAATTCATTCAACCATGCGTCATGTTATCCCATTATTGACTATAAGAGCGTTTCCATAACATCCACTTGCGGTTTTTGTTAAGGTATTTACACGCCCAAACCTTAAGTTAATCTTAATCATTTTTCTACTCATGATGTTAACAACTTTCAAGTATATTTTACTATGATTTATTAACATGAACACGTAGATTTTGAATTGAAATTCATTAGCGATGGTTATGAATGTATGTGTGATTTTTACATTTGAGATGTAAGTTTTATCCATATAAATGTTTAATTGTGAAATATCCACTTGAATTGTGGATTAATTTAATCAAAGTATATGACCATCGATATATGATAATTCTATTTAAAGCTTATTATGATTGAATGCCCCTAAAGTTGCAAGATCACCTATCTAAAGCTCATTATAATTGAATACACTTGAATTGTAAGATTTTAGAGGGATAATGTTACTAATAAGAACTTCTTAGAGATTTTTATTTTAACTTCTCATGTTTTAAATGTGTTTATGTAATAGCAATATCGTGATGTGATGTCATACACTCGGATCGAGAGTGAGGTGTCACATCCCTATTGATCAATAAAATAAATGTTCTTTTACTCTCTCAATTTCTTTATTTTTTACTCTCTTTTGTTAATATTTTGTATAACTGTAACAAATTTAAATAATTTTAATACCGTTAATTTTTAAAATTTTTACTCACTATTACCGTTACATATAAACTTGTTATAAGAAAACATAACAACTTTAGTAATTTGGTAACAAAATGTTTATATAATAATTTAGAATAATTTCATGTAAATTTGAGAAATTTCATAATTCATTTGAACAAGTGTGTTGAGAATTGTAGGTGTGTCGGTCATCAATTTGGCAATAATATCACCTTCTATATTTGCAACAAGAATTTCACAATCAAATTAACTGAAAATTAATTTTTATAGAAACATAAAATCACTTATAAAAGAGTTTTTTTTTTTAGAAGATGATTCATGCTTTCATTAATTTATAAGTCATTCTCCATTGATTTATAAATTATTTTTTGTTGATCAAACTATTTTTCATGAAACAAACACAAAACAATATTTTCTAAAAATCACTTTTAATAAAACAAAACATTGTGAAATATAAAATCAACCCAATTTTAATTTCACAATAAATGTTTACAAGTTTTTTTAATTGCTTTATGGCTAAGGCTAGTTCTTTTAAAACCTCATCCAAATGGTTTTTCAGTCTAGGATTTAATATTAAACTGACACTTTTGTTTATGGTTGGGTGGGACAATGACCCATTCTTTAATGAAGGCAACATTTAATATTATATCTCAAACAAGTTGCCAAAAGCCTTCATCATTTACATCACTTACTGAATTGCAGATTGCTCTGAGTCCACAAATCACAGGCAAGCAGCTTGTAAAATTTTCACCATTATATTTTGACACAAACTCAATCTCAAGTACTGCTATATATACATTAAAAAAAAAAAACAAGGAAAACCAACAGCTAGTACGGACAAGTAAGACTTTGCTCTAAACAGACAAAGTGACAAACCTATAAACAGAGTCTAACTCACTCAAGATTCTTCTCTACCTAAAAAAACCTAACTGTTCAGATTTGTAAGAACATAACAATGATTCAGCACTCTTCTTATTCCTTGTTGTCCTGAACTCTATATATAGTTTCCGACACACATACATACAACTACTGACACGTTCACTTCAACTGCAATAGCAACAATCCTCTTCTGTACTTCCTCCCTAATATCAAATATGCTTTTCTTCTTGTCGGTAGACCACCATTGTTACCAAAACTAAACAATTAAACTATGTAAACCCACTTGGAAACAAACCAAAATAAGCTTAATTTGGTTGGTGAACCAAATCCTAGGGACAATTATTTATTCACAAATTAAAGCATCTTCATCTTCATTTCTTTATATATATGTATAACCTTATACACGCTTTTTTATTCCTCTCAATCAAAATTAAGGAGAAAAGGAAAAGACCAAAGACCTCATGGGGTTTTGTTTATCTTACAGCTTTAAACCTGAAATTCCCAAAGTTTTCTTCTTCTTTTTTTACAAAGAACCGTATGGAATTTGTTGAGGGAGGCTGAAACGGAGTTGAGAAGCAGGGAACCGGACAGCCACGCCGTGCCAGCAAATACCACCTTTACACATCTCGTGAACTTGAAAGGAACCAGCATCTTGATCATCACCGGAAATTGCTTGCGTGGCTTTACGACTGACGTCCCACGTCAAAGCGCCGACCAAGATCAGACCCACCACCGTAGTCGACGCCATCAACACAAACCAACCACCGAAGCTCCTCCCACACACTAAACCGTACGCCTTTATCCCCGCTATAACCGCCACGTATATGATCAGCAAATTCCCAACCACCACATCGGATATCGCCATGATCCAAAAAGAATCTGGTGGAAGAGAGAAGACTATAACTAGTTCCTAGTGGAGAGGATCTTTCTAACGAGTTAAATGAGTCGTCTCGGGAATGTCGGGCTCGGGCTTTCAATTAATATAAAAAATTATTGATTGGAAAAAGAAAAATGGAGGATGGTGTGGAAGTACTTGTCCTACACCCGCCGATTTTATTTTTTCTTCCAATAACATAACGCCGCGTTTTTATAATTTAGTTTTAGATATTGTATTGTTGTATGTATAACGTTGGTTTTGGTGAAAAAGGTAAAGCCCTTGTATGCATTATATGTTTGATGGCAACATTTTCAATATATCACGCGGAAACACATAGGATAGGAGGGGAATAGGTCTTCCTCATGGAGGTCGTGAATGGGCCACGTTTGAGTAAATTACTTTCCTCTTGCTCTCACTCTCATTCATTAATATATGTCACACTTTTCCCTAAACTTTCTTCTTAATTTTTTCAAAACGTAACAGACTTGAATGAGGAGGGGTTCGGTGGCTCACGGTGCTTTGGAGCGTACAAGTTTTTCCAAATCCTGTGGCTCACGGTGCTTTGGAGCGCACAAGTTTTGCCAACTCCTGTATTTTTCGTTTGTTTTTTTAATATATTGATATAATTATATAAAAATATTTGTTCATGTTTTCTTAACTCTTTAACAACACATGTCTTGCACACATAAATACTCGAACCCGAATCTTTTAAGATGTTACAATTAAAACCCCTCATTGAATTCCTGTATCTTTCATTTGCTAATTACAATTCTTTGCGTTTACAATAATATATTAATGGCATACCAAAACCACACTTTTCTTTTCTTTATTTGACAAAATTTGCTCTTCTTTTTTTGCATAAAAAGTATGAAGCAAGCATATCTTAAAAAAAATGAAAAGCTTTACCCAAATAAAGGTAATTAATTTAATACTAAAGCATTCATGATACCATTACCAATCCAAAAGGAAATAAAATATTCAATCTTTCATTGAGTAAAGATGACGAAAAGGAAAAAGAAGGGAAAACTATTTAAATAATTGGAGTCGGAAAATATGTGGTGATTGGCTGCCTTTCTTTCTTTAATTTTAGTTGCGCCCAAAACCAAAAATGAAGAAACTAACCTCGAAAAAAACGGGAGGGGGGGGGGCAGATGGATGGACACTTGTGATTATAAGAACCAAAGAAAAAGACAATACTTGGCGGAAGACTTTGAAGCGAGCTGCGGTTGTTGTTGCATCATGATTCATGCAGCTGCTTACCAAATTCCACTTCTACTTGTTTCAGAGTGTGCCAAATGGCGTGATCCTACAACTTTCTTCGCGGTCAGTCAGTAAACTATCACACTAACAACGACTTCTCCCCCACCTTGGGTTAAGGCCTAAGGGGCATCTAATAGTATGGGTGATAAAAAGGGGCAATGATTATGGGATATGACCACATACGGTTCAATAATAACAATATGACATCAATTGAATTGAGTTCCACGATTGATCGATGGCATCAAACAATACATACACATTGCATAAATGTTAATGCATGCGTGAAGCTTAAACATAAAAAGCATAAAAGGCGTGTGGAAGGAATGCTTGTCATCAACTATAGATTGATTGATAATAAGTAAAAACACAGAAACAAACCACTTGAAGCTTTCACAGAAATCCCCAGAATGTCAGCAGACTCTATACAATGATGGCTTGCAGCTTCCTACAATTTTAAAAGGTGACATCGATAGGGATACAAGCAGCAAGAAGCTGGCAGGTTGATCCATCTTTGTCGGACTTCAATCTTCCACCCATCACAATATTGAGCAACCGCCACGTGCCTTTTTCTTCTTGTTTTTCTTCGGAGGCTGAAGCACTACCTTAATAGCTGAATCAAAAACTGCCTTCACATTCTGAAGTCAAGCCAACACACAAGACCCCATTTAGACAAAATCGACCTCAGTAATATATTTTTGTTAAAAAGTACATGAATTCTACGAACCTGTTGTGTTTTTGAGCTACACTCGATGTAGGCAGAAGACCCTACCTGTTTCCTTAATTCTTCACCCTTCACAAAGATACAAAGCAAGACCAAAATTCGTGAAACATATTATTATTGAAAAGAACAAAAAAGGAATTGATAACATGATGCTGACATTTACCTGAGCTGTAGAAATGGGCACTGCACCAGGATGGTCTACAAAGAATTGCTGATCATCCCGGAGATCTGCAGCAGGAAAGAGTTGTAAACATGACAACATTTAATAAAATGGAAAGGATTCCACAAACACTTCAAGCATATATAACAACACCAAGACACAGAGAGTAGGAATCTTACCAAGCTTAGTTCCAACAAGAACTATCGGAACACCAGGTGCATAATGCTTTAATTCAGGAATCCACTGAAATCAATAGCAAGAAAAAACACATGAATCAGCATGCATATTGCGTTGGAGACATCTTATACTGACAAAATCATTATCTCAAAAGAGAAGATATCCAATGGTTAAACCTTCTTTGTAACATTTTCGTAACTAGCCTTGCTGGTGAGGGAAAATGCAAGAATAAAGACATCGGCCCCACGATAGCTTAATGGTCTCAATCTATTGTAATCCTCTTGACCTGTTCCACGGTAATGATTTCAAACCAAAAAACAAGAAAGAAATAAAAGGCTTATTAAAACAAGAGAAATTGTAGAAGCTATTTCAAAATTTACCAGCAGTATCCCATAAACCTAAGTTGACAGTGCTGCCATCCACAACGACATTTGCACTGAAATTGTCGAAAACAGTAGGGACATAATCCTGTTACCATTTAAACGCAAACAGTTAATAACGAAGAAAACCAGTGTCCAAGACAACCTAACTCCTAACAGAGAGCATAAAGCCCCATTCTTGGTTTCAATAACAATTAAACAAATTTTCAAGTAACTGAAGCTCAGTCAAACGTCGACAATTTCAACCAATTTTTCTCTCGAATTACACATGAAAACAAGAAAATGCTAATAACACATAAGATCATGCAAGAAAGATCCGATAAATTCAAAAAATATAAAAGAGGGCGAAAAAGAGGCTCACCGTAGGGAAAGTGTTGCTGGTGTAGGAAATAAGCAAGCAAGTTTTGCCGACAGCACCATCGCCGACAGTAACACACTTTATGAATCTGGAGGCGCTCATTTTCCTTCGCCGCCGCACTAGTATACCTAATCCTTCCTATAGCTCGAGTCTTTTTTTCCTTTTCTTCTCCAAATCTTGAATTTCTTTTTTCTTTTTGGTTTTTCACTAACAATCTGGGGATTTCTTGGTCAGATTTGCTTCACGCTAAAGTTGTTTGTTAAAGGAAGAATGAGATCATCAATTTTCTTCGCGAAGCAAACCCTAAAGGGGGAAGATTGAAAGGAAAGTGGCAGTGAGTGAAGGGAAAGGAAAAAGCGAAGAACTGGGAAAAATGAGGGAAAAGAGAGAGAAAAGAGAAGGAAAAAAAAATCACGAATCACATATGCAGTTGGAGTGAAAGCTGACCTATAACAAACTCTCCACAGCTAACCCCTCCATACAAACTCCTTTATCATCATTTACCCCATAATAATATCATTATTTATATACTAGATTATGATTTTTAAAAATTAGGGTAAACTACACCCAACATCATTAAACTATTTGTAAGTTTATATTTTGGTTATTCAACTTCAAAATGTTACAAAATAATCACTGAATTATTCAAAAAATTTTATTTACGTCTTTGGACTATTAAAGTCTGCTGTCGTTTTGTTCACATTACCTGCACCAGTTGAAAGCTCTTTTCTTTTTTCTTTTAAAATTTAATTTTTTCATAAAACAACTTTGAATGCGATGAATCTACGAACTCCGACATTAACTATTAGATCAATTTGGATGTAAGGTAAGTTCTTTTACTCATCAAGGGTACAATCCACCATATCGATCGTCAAATCATCACTTGGAGTTCGCTAGCCGGACTTTAAAAATAAACTAAACAGCTTAGTGACTTAATTAAAAACTTTCGAACACTTCATTGATTTAAATGAAAATTTCCGAATAATTCAGTGATTATTTTGTAATTTTTTAAATTTAAGTGATTAAAACGTAAGCTTGCTAACAGTTTAGGAATTTTAGATATAAATTTTTTTTACATGTTAATACAAATGGGTCATGTGATAAATACACATGTCTACAATTTTAAATATGTTTCGATAAGGTTGAGGGAATGGCCTGCTTAATATAATATTATATTTTAAGGATTTGATTAAATCCTTTTAAAGTTTAAGAATCAATTTAAAATCTAGTCAATAGTTTGAGGATTGTTGGTGGAATTAACCAAAATATAAAAAGTACAAAATCTATTACTAATCATTTTTATTTGCTGAAGTTAATTTAAGTGTACTTGTTAGCATGATAAGATAATTATTCCCAACATGTAAATGATGTCATCATATCCTTTCATTTTCTCTTTTACGTAAAAGAAAATCTACGGTTTTCAGTTTTTCACATATTTATTTATATATATATATATATTAAATATACTAATTAATATTCTATTTACAGTAAGGTTGTGTTATTAAATGGGATAATTTGAAGTAAATAAAATTCTAATGCATGGTTATAAGCTGTTAAAACAAATGTATCTAATTTATACTAAAATAAAAAAGTTTAAATATGTCATGAAACTACATTATTCATAAATTCAAAATTTAGTCCTTATACTTTTACTTTTTAAGATTTAGTTTTTATTTTTTATATTTTAAAATTTAAGCTCAATTGTTAACACTATTAAATTTATTGATGTGATACTTTGAAATAAAAAATTACTCACTTGATACAAGTGTAATTAAAAAAAAGTATTGTAATAGCTAGAATTTAACAAAATAATTTTATTTTGAAATATGAAAGATAAAAAAAAACTAAGTTTCTAGATTTAAATTTATAAAACATGTTTTTTTTAAAAATAAGAGTATTTAAATTTGAATAAAGCGGTAGTCCAAAAAAGTAAATGCAAAGCCGAAAGGCTGAAGAGTCACGGTCCCCCACAAATACAAAAGTTAAGATTCCTTAATTTGAAATCAAAGGAGCAACCATTCCTCTGTACTCTACTTGCTTTTAATTTCAAATCAATGTAGTCCGCTTTTGTGTTTAAATTTTGAATCACAGAATTTGTGGGTAATAAATTCAAAATTTTCGATCAACAACAATAAAGAAACCCTTTTGATCTGTTGCATTAGCAATTCCATCTTATCTATAAATAATAATAATAATAATAAAAGAGTTAAAAATGGTGTACGATCAAGAAATGGTTTTACTATAATTTAAAAAAAAGTTCATCTTTATGCAGTTTCAACATACAGTAATATAATTTGCTTGAGGTTTCAATGCTAAACTTGGTTTATTATCATGGATGTTCCTTTACTGTTGTAAACTGATCAACTGTTTATAAACACTGCCTGGTTTCTTCGTCAGCTGTTCATGGCTGCCAATTTCAACTACCTTCCCTTGTTCCAACACCGCAATGCTCTCCGAATTACGTATAGTCGATAAGCGATGCGCTACGATGATTGTGGTACGACCTTCCATGAGATTATCGAGAGCTTCTTGAACTAGTTTCTCAGATTCCGAGTCCAACGCACTTGTGGCTTCATCGAGGAGAAGAATGGAAGGGTTCCTTAGTATTGCTCTAGCAATTGCCACTCTCTGCTTTTGGCCACCTGATAACTGGACACCTCGATTGCCGACGTGGGTTTGGTACCCTTCAGGCATTCGGCTAATGAATCGATGAGCATGAGCTGCTCTTGCTGCTTTCATTATCTCAATCTCTGATGCATCCTCTTTGCCATACTTGATGTTTTCGTATATTGTGGTTGAGAACAGTGCTGGCTCTTGCTGAACTAAACTCATTCTTAGCCTTAGAGACCTTAAGTTTAATGTCTTAATATTGTAGCCATCGATCACAACTGCCCCGGAAATGGGGTCATAAAACCGCATAATTAATGCGATCACTGTGCTTTTCCCTGACCCGCTTTGTCCAACTACGGCTAGACTTTTTCCAGCTGAAGTTTTCAGGTTTAAGTTGTCAAAAATGGTTACATCAGGTCTCATTGGGTACTTGAAACTAACATTTCTGAACTCTATGTCACCTTTGATCTCGGTTACTACGTTTGATGTGGAATCATTCGGTTCTATTGATGTTTTCCTATGAAGAATCCCGAAAACGGACCCGAGTGCTTGCGACCCTTTAACGATATCCGGTGTGAGAGCTAGTGTTTCAGCTACTGCCAGTGCTGTGATTATCAAAACCATGAAGGACTTCATGACATCTCCGAAGTTAGATTTGTTTTGCTTGATTAGCACCGAAGCATACCAAAGGCCAAGTGCGTAGGAACAGAATGCAAAGAGCTGCGATACGCCGTATCCAAAACCCGAAATATGACCTCGTAAGAATGCTTGCTTTTTCGGTCGGTTTAATTCAGAGGCAAACTTGATTGAAATCCGGTCTTCAACACCAAATGCAGCCACAGTACGAATGTTAACAATTGCTTCACGTGCCACAGCAGTTGCTCTAGAGTACGTATGGCTGTAATTCCCTCCGAATCCCTTAAGAAACAGTTGCTGCAATTTCGAAAGAAAAACGAATAAAAGAATTGGAATCGAAGGCCTGCAGTGTCATTCATCGGTGACATAACCAAAACAAGTGGTTTCTAAGCCTTACCTCAGTTATGGATGCACCTATGAGTAAAGGAAAGGAGGCAATGATAACAGATGCGATACGCCAGCTTAAAGTGAATGCTATTACAAATGCTGTCACGGTAAGTGCTACGTTCTGCACGATTGTGGATAGCCGATCAGCTAAAGCACTTCGTACGAGGGTTGCATCTGCAGCTAAAGCTGCTGTCAATGAGCCAGTATTGTTCTCATCCGAATCAAACCAACCAACCTCATTGGAAAGGATAGCTAGATATGAAGTAAAATGTACGTTAGTTTACAGTGCAAAGTCGGAATTAAATTTCGTAGTTCAGAGGATTTGCAATGTGATGAATGTTCCATCAATGAAACGTATGGAAGTACCTGAGAACATCGATAAACGGACACGAGCCGTAAGGTTCTCTCCCATTAAGGTATAGAAGTAGTGTTGCAACATATATATAGGAATGGTAAGAATAGCCAGACCAACAAATATAAGAGCCACTCTTTCAACCTCTTCCTTGATTTGAATATCATCAGGAGAGTAAAATGCAGTCAAGACATGTGTGATTCCGAAGGCAAATAGTGGAGCTTCCATGCCGGCCAGAACTGCACCAACCGAGCCAAGTAGCGCATAGGGCCATTCTGGTGCATTTAATTTAAGTAGTTCCCATATTGATGGATTAGGAGCAGAACTTTGCTGAGATGAGTTTTGACAACTTTGCTCCAATCCTATTGCTATAATTGGTCTCGAATCCTGCCCTGGATTTTGACTGTCTTGAGGTTGTCGAAAGCTAGAACTTTCGGAAACATCGGAATGACATATGGAGCTCGAAATTGCAGTGTTTTCTGATATTTGCAAGCTAACCAAAGCCGCATATTCTCCGTTCTTAGACATCAAGTCCTTGTGGCTCCCACTCTCAACAATCTGGCCATTCTTCAAAACGATGATAGTGTCAACATCTCGAACAGTGGATAATCGATGCGCCACGATGATTGTTGATCGATTTGACACTATCTTATCCAGTGCCTGTTGAACTATGAGTTCTGATTCTGCATCAAGAGCACTTGTAGCCTCGTCAAGAAGCAGTATCTTGGGGTTCCTCAGCACAGCTCTTGCTATAGCAATTCTTTGTTTTTGACCTCCAGAAAGCTGAGTTCCTCCTTCTCCAACCTATATTCAACAACATTTTATAGCATCACTTTCAAGGATCGTCCACAGATCGGTAGAAATAAAGAATGAAGTTGGATACTAAGGAGAAGATACCTGTGTGTTATAACTATTAGGTAGTTCTTCAATGAAAGAATGTGCATTAGCAGCTTTGGCAGCTAATGTAACTTGCTCCATATCTGCATCTTCTTTACCAAGTAGGATGTTATCGGCTATTGTCGTGTCGAACAGTGCTGGTTCTTGACCGACCAATCCCATTTGTTCTCTCAACCATTTTAGCTGCAGATTCTTAAGATCATATCCATCCAATAATATAGAACCTGGTGAAATGCCGGTGAATCAGCCAAGAGAAAGTAAAACTATACTGTAACTCAGTCTCTAACTTACCTGAAGTGGGATCATAGAAACGTTGAACCATGGAAATGATAGTACTCTTTCCTGAACCACTAGGACCAACAACTGCAAACGTCTTCCCAGCATCTATTGAGAAGCTTAATTTCTCAAACACCGTGTTAGGCCGAGACCGATAAGCAAAACAGACCTCACGGAACTCGATTTTTCCAGCTACTTCTGGTAAAATAGTTTCACCATCTGTCTGTCCTGAAGGCTTTGAGTCAGTATCTATCATGCTGAATATATTGGCAGCAGCTGCCCGGCCTTTAGCAATGGCAGCAAGGTTTGGTGCTGCTTGGCCTAAAGCACTACAAAAGCAAAACAGCTGTTTTTTATCATAAAATTCAATTAACGAGAGATAACTCCCTGAAAAGTTGTTTACCATACGCAGATTATACTTACAATCCACTGAAAATGACATTGATAATTGTTGTAAACGCTTTCCCTCCGTTTGTTTTACTGTGTCTGACGAGTATGCCGGCATACCAAAGAAGAAAGGCCCATGCACAGAACAGCAGACCATATGTAAATCCAACACCTACCCCCTTTGCAAGTCCACTTCTCTTCCCCATTTTAAGAGCATTTTTAAGTGAACTAGAGTATGCTTTAACTGCTCTTTCCTCTCCTACAAATGCGTATACTGTGCGAATCTGCGAAATAACCTGTACCAAAAGGAAAGAAAAAGCTACCCCATAGAGCAATATCATTCCAAAACTATAACAGCATGGTGTTTCTTGTACCTTGGAATTGTGTGTTTCATATATAAGGTGTACGCAATTTACCTCTTCGGCGATCTTCCCAGCTTCGGCATAAGCAGCCTCTCCTTTTTCGGATAGAGTTGACATAATTATAGTATAAGCTCCGCCTGCAATGGCTATCAGTGGAACTACAGCTAAGGTGAGTAGTGTAAGCTGCCATACAGATGTAAACCCAATGGCGAAACCAACTATAAATTGAGAAAGGTAACGGAAAGCATGGCCTGTCTGCACCAATATATAGTATTAAGGAAATATCATATACCAAAGTTTTGAACATTATGATAATCTTTTATGTTCCCGTTTTTCGTAAATATACCTTGTCACCTATGGCATCCTGGATAAGGATTGCATCACTTGAGATATGAAAAATTATGTTAGAAGCTCTAGCTTCAGTGTCAAAGAAGCTTATATCTTTTCTTAAGACCAACTGAAGGTATTTCAGTCGCAAACGAGCTGTCTGTCTCTCCCCGGTTTGCATCCAGAATGCAACACCTGAAAGAGATAAAAATCAACAAGGGTGTTATTAGCAGTAGGCAAACTGAAGCACTGGTAGGAAGTTTTTGGGATAGGAAACACGAAACACACCTATCCATGCCGATGCGAAAACGATGAGACCAAGGTAGACCAAGTATATAGCATGCTGCAAAGGGGTAAAACAAGTGTCGAGCATTAAGCAAAGCCAGGTCTTGACTTACATTTACTCTTAAAGCTTAAACCAATAAGCAGTCATGGAGTAGAAGTACCTCAGAAACCAGAGCAGACAACTTGTGAGGATCCGAAGACAAATGTCCTAAAGAATCTATCATGCGACCAAACATAACAAAGAACACTGGAAGAGCAGCCCCGTGTATGCACGCCCCTAAACTCCCAAAAACCATCAATGCACAATCTAATTTATCAGCAGCTGAAAAAAGACGGAGGAATGAAACAGGTTTCCTTCTTGTCAAATCCGACGATTGCTCCGGTTTCGGAACCAGTTCCTGGTGGTGATTCAGCTCTATTTCTTCCATTTTTACAGTGAAAAAACACCCAGAAATGTTTTGGCAGTGACTAAGAGAGATGATGAAAGGAAATGCAGCAGCAAAAAAGGGATTGCATCATGGAGTTCTTGTGCTGGTGTTGAATGTTGATGAGAGGCTGGCTAGGCAAGTACTTTCCCGGTTTCTTTAAATGTAAAGTTAACATAGTTGGCCAACCAACAACTCGGCCATATTAACTCTGCATTTGAAGTATTAATCAGTGCTGCTTCTTAATGATACACACAAAACATCAGTCAAATTGCAGTCATTTTCCTTTCAATTAATCCAAGAAACCCCAAGCCGGTTTAGTTGTTTCATGACCATGATCATTCCCTTAATGACCATAATTTCTTTTTGATGTGGACCATTGTTTTTCTTATTTCAAACAATGCAGTATGTCAGTTGGAGGCATTTACTTCTCGGGGCCCTATCGACCATGGCGGTGAGAGAGTTAAAAAGGAGTAAGGTCCACTTGGCCATGTGATGATAGAACCACTGCTAGATTTGGAAGCTGATGACAAAAATTAACCAAAGGGTTTAATTCATATTATACTGATGCTTTGAATATTTAAAAAAATTACGATGAATTTAGCAATTGTACCATAGTTTCTGTTATCTGGTACAATTAACCCAAAAAAAGGGTCAAGTTTGGAATTCTTAATCCATACATGTTGAATCTTTTAGCCTTTGAACCTAAAATCATTCACAGTTTTTCATTTTAAGCATCTTGCAATGTGACTTTTGACATTGCCCCTTTCTTTGGACTATGTCTTAACAAATACAAGAGAATAAGAGTAACATGAAAATTAGATTGCATTTTGCTTTTTTTATTAAAAAAAGGGATAAGTTAATTTTTATAGTAAATTGATCATTTTGCTAAATTCATCCATTTCTATAGCAACCAGTTTTAAACAGTAAAAATAGATGAAATTTTTATAAAAAAAAAATTAATTTACTTTTTAATCTAATCTACAAGGACTAATTTATACATTTTTAACAAAGAGAGCAAAATATAATCTAATATCTAATATAAGGGGTCCATAGTATTTTTAATATTTAATTACTACTAAATTTGGTTTTCACTAGAGGTCTACCAGAAGTTCTTACAAGGCCTATAAAGATATGTTCTATATCATTAGCCTTGTGAACATTATGTTAAGCTAGATTTCGCTTTCGGCCATTAAATTAAATTGAAACTTGAATTAAAAACGTTACATACTCTGAGACCAATAAAACAGAGTTTATTGGTGAGCCTGGGCCCAAATTGTTAAAATTGAGGCATATGTAAAATGGGCTTGCATAGACGCTAACGCTAAGTGCTAACTCATCTTCTCCTTCCCGCTTCTTCTAGGGTTTTACATATAACATAATTTTCTGAAACTCTTTACCAGAAACAAGGGTTTATCATTTATTGGCGGGAGCTGAATCCTTAAAAAGAAATACAAATAAGAGATTGTTTCTTTCTATTGAGGTAGCTGCTCTAACTTCACATGTTTCAATTATTAGATTTTTGGGGTTTTTCTTCTTTTCGTATATCACGAATTTTATGCTATTATCAAACAACCTTTTCAGTAAAAAGTGGAAATCTTCAATTAGGTGATTACTGTTAGTTTTATTTCTCAGAGAACTATTTGTAGTAGCTTTATTGGTTCAATTTTTCCTAGTTTAATGCTATAATTCACAAAAAGAAAAAAAGATTACTAATTTCAGTTTCTTGTGGATCTTATGAAATTCCCATTTCAATAGCTCTTTAAAGGAAATATTCATGGCGTATTCTCAAGCACGAGACTTCATGTTCTGTAACTTGTGTGGTACGATGCTGTCTTTGGTTTCACCTAAGATTGCTGAATGCTCTTTGTGTAGATCTAAAACAAGTGCTAAAGGTATCCACTTTATTTACTATCGTTTTTGTTTATCTTCTTCATTGGCTGCTTTACTAAAGTTGTTATCCTTATCTATTAGGTATTGTGGGACGAGAAATTGGCTACACACTCACTGTTGAGGTTTGCCTTCACCTTTGGTACCTTCTATTTGTGCAAGCTACTAGTTATATGATGATTGCATGTGTTGGTTTTGATATCACAGAGAGTGAGAGATTACAAATGAACTTAGATATTGTTTTCTTTGTTTATATGAGCGGGCACCCTGTTCTAAATAAAGAGTGATTCTGCTGCTAATCCTTCATATATTTAGATGTCCCAATTGGCTGTAGACTGTATTATACGAGAAAGCATGTAATATATGATGTCCCAATTGGCTGTAGACTGTATTATACGAGAAAGCATGTAATAAGTTGGCCATGTTGGTTTTTCCTATTGTTCTTTTGTATAATTCTTAGTAGAAGTCACGACACTCGTACAGATATGTAAAGAATGTTGAACTTGCTTGCTGATGGCTGTATTCTTGCTCTGCCCTCTCACCTCTTTTCGTGTTCTTGATGCTGCATTATTTTACTCCATTTGCTTTACATTTTGCAGGACATTCGGAGAGACCTTGGCATCTCACATGCTGTGGAAGAGATGGCGACAAAAGAATCAGCTGCGGTAATTACTTTTATTAAGTTAAAGATAGAGACAATCCTTAAATCTGCTGCTCACCATTTTGAGTATTAATTATCATGTGCAGTTGATCAAGCAGACATGTAAATCCTGTGGAAACGCAGAGCTTGAGTACACTACCCGACAAGTAAAACAACATCTCGATAAAACCAAGTTTCTTTTTTATGAATAATCAATCCCTCCTCATTTAACTTAATATTATTTTCTCTGTCTCTCTTTCTCTTTTCCTATACAGATGAGATCAGCAGATGAAGGGCAGACTGTATTCCTTGTATGCCCGAAGTGTAAAGCAAGGGATACTGAAAATTGAGTATCTCTCTTCAACTTTCTACAGCTGCAAGGGATCACCAAGAAGAGCAGATGAAGCCATGAAGGTTAAGAGATGAACTTATCTTATATTAAAAATATCACCTCAGTAAACAAAATTTTGTTCCATTGGAGATGTGTAGATATCGTTGGTAAGTTTTGCTATTAAATCCCTTAGGTAATTTCGATATAGGGATCTGTAATGCTATGGTTCATAGAAATAGAATAGCTTGGTACTTATTTACCTGACCTGGACCTGAGAGATGAGAGGTTGGTCTTGGACGTTGAAAGAGTAGTACTACTCGAGAATCAAATTTCCATGTATACTAGCTATCTGGCTTGATTGGGGGCTTATTTTAATTAGTTTGTTTTGCAAGTTCCAATTTATTGCGTATCCTTTTCTCCTGCTTTTGCTTCTGGACTAACGATTTTTATAAAATATTTATAAAAAAAAGCTGCATGTGTTGGTTTTTCATCATGATCAGGAAGTGTCCAGCACCGAAAGTATCTTCATTCTCTAGCATAGACAGACCCCTTTTTCCCTTGTTTTTATGTAAAGCTTGCTTTCCTTGTATAGATGGTTGGTTTTGAGTTGCTTAATGGTCTGCACCAATAAAATTTAGTGGCCTACTAAGATTATATATGCATAGCTAATGGCACCACAAAAGCTGATGTTCCTTTTTCATTATTTTATATAGAAAAAGATTAATAGTATGTGGTGAAGTTGTGTGTATCATTCTAGTTTTTCATTGGGAATGAAATGGTTAGTAGTACTTTTTGTTGTTTAGATTGTAAGAAGAGGTTGTAAAAGTGAGGACCCAGTGAGTGGGGGGATGAATGACAGCACGTAAGCAGCACTCAATGCTCATTTCAACACTCAGTTGTGGGGTTATTACCTCAAATCTTTTGGGTTCTTATCCTTTTCCCCACTTTTAACCAATCTTGTCAAGCGTCTGTCTACCCCAATATCATGTGTTGTTTTTAGACAAGTATTGACCAACTATGCTGCAGATGCTATATCATCCTTAGAAAAATAGTTGTAGGACAAACAAATGAGGATAATTCATCATTCCTCATATGAAGCCCATACTTTTAACGGGAATTCCCTAATTGTTATGTTTTTTCTATAATTTATTTATTTTCATAAAAAAACTAAATTTTAAAAACATTTTCTTATATAGAGTTTCCGGGTTATTAAGTTTTCGTTTTGGTCATTTGATTTTAAAAAATTATAAAGTAATTGTTGAATTATTCAAATTTTTTTACTTAAAGTCATTGTGTTGTTAAAAGTTTAGTTCTTATATTATCATTTTGAAAGATTTGGTCCTTACCTGAGCAACTCTTAAAAAGATGGGATTTAAGCATTTAGCCCTAAATCAATCAATTCAGTCATTATATTAAAGTCAAATTTTAACGAAGTTAATATTTATTGTTTAGAAAAATAGCAGAACTTTTTATTTGCAATTCAATTTAGAATCAAAGATTTTATTTGTAAAATTATAAAAGCTTTAAAACTATCAATTCCCTTAATGACTCTTTAAATCAATAAATTTTAAAATTTTAGCTTTATTTGCTTTTTTGGAAGATTTTTTAATTTTCTTTTATAATAAAGAGATTAAATTGATGTATTTAATATCAAAAGGATCAATTTAATCCTGTCTGTATAATAGAGGGATCTGTTATGGATTTTTACCTATTCCTGATTATCAAGCACGCCCTGCAGGTGCCTGTGCCATCCCCTAACTGCGAAACAAAAACTAAAACCGACAAGAAAATTGACAAAGTAAAAAAAAAATAAAAAAATCAAAGTTAGCAAAACCCAGAAAACTACGAGAAAAGAAACGTTGCTCTCTCTCTTTCTCTTTCTCTATCTCTCGCTGTCTCAAATCTTTTTCCAAAAAAAAGGTTCGCTGAGGACAGAGCAAAGGGTTTTGTGAAGAGAGAGATAAAAGTACAAAAATTTAAACCCAAACAAGAAAAAAATCCCCATAATCTGCAAAGAGAGGGAAAAGCTCGAAGGCTTAGACAAAACAGAAAGAGAGAATTTTTTTATCTTTAGAGAGAAACAAGTTTGGTGTCATCTTCCTATCGGGGCTGAGCTTTGGGCTAGGGTTTCATCTTTCCTCTTTTTGAAACTCTTTTTTTTTATGAAGGTGAATGAACTACGTGTCTCGCTTTCCCGATTTCTTGCATTTTGTTTTAATTCCTTTTGGTTTGTTATCATTTTAGTTATGTATTGAGGACTAACATTATTAATATAATCAGCTAGTATCTCTACGTTAATTTAATTTTAATTAAATTCGATTTCGTTTAAAATCAAAGCACTCCTCATGATATTGACCAGTAAAGCTAGGGTTTTGTCTTGCTGTTTCTACTGGTTTCGACTTTTAGGGTTTATATATTTTTGTGTTTATAGTAATTGCTCTCGCTTTGCATGTTTATAGTTTTAGAGGAAACTGGAGGAACTATCTTTTAATTTTTGGTTTATTTGCCTGCAATTTATGAATATGTTCTTGTATGTTATTTTGGTTTTGGCGTGATTCTCTTTTAGGATTCAAATTCTATTGTGGTGGATATTAGGTAGTTCTTTCAATTCGAGTGTTGAGAAGTCTCATTGATTTTGTGTTTGGAATGTGTTTTTGTTGACAGTATGTACCGGTTTGCATGATTAGCTTGTTTAGAAGGTATATTATGGTGGCCTTAGCTTCTTTCTTTTTAATTTTGATGACGATAATCTGTTTTAGAAGTAAAAGAATTTGAGTTTCTACATGTGAGAGCACTGTTCTAGGGATGCCTAGTGCATTAGAAGTTTCATCATTGAAAATTCTTTGTTATGCATTTGTAGATCCACTTTGCTTTTGACTACATAATACAAGGCAGTCTTTTCATCCCATGAACTTCAAATCTTTTTAGTTGAAGTCCGATGTTCTAACACTTTCCCTGGCTAATGGGGGGTTTTAGTGGTACTAGGCTTCACTAGATTTTTTCGGTAGTTGTCTAACATAATGTCCTCTCTCAACCACCTTTCCATGACCTCCTTGAACACTCTGATCATGGTAGCGCAAATGCTGTCTATATCATGCACTAAAATTCAAAAGCAAAGACTAGTCCTCATTGCAGTGATAGAGGAAGAAAAAAGTTCATTGTATTTTGTTATCTTTGGAGAGCTTTTATTACCTCTCTTGTATCACTCATCCAAATGCATGAATGGTCAATAATTACATGGTTTCTGTTGTTTTTAGTTTTGTAACGAGCTTCATGCTGTCATATTATTTCTTGCTTGTATGTCAGGCTAAGCAAAAACCAAAAAAAAAAAACCCCCAAAAACTGATTCAGACCATAGTGTTTGGTTTGGTTTTATTTAATTTGGTTTGGTTCATTGACAGTTCTCTAATTAAAAAACCGTAATTATCTGAAC
This sequence comes from Gossypioides kirkii, assembly GCA_005610355.1. NCBI lineage: Eukaryota > Viridiplantae > Streptophyta > Magnoliopsida > Malvales > Malvaceae > Gossypioides > Gossypioides kirkii. Next base: position 200,619 of record CP032248.1, read on the forward strand.
TAAAGTGAATTCTATTTTTATTTAATTTATAATTAGTTTTAAATCTTTTATGATATAAAAATAAATATTTTATATTTATATTAGTGAAGACAACTTTAAAATAGTATATTAAAAATACTTTTAGAAAAAATTTAAAAACCAATGAACTGAACTGATTCGAACCATTGGGATTCCATTCGGTTTCGGTTTAGTTTTTGAAAAATTTTAGTACTGTGTGGTAACTGAATTTTTTTCAGAACCAATTCGATATTGCCCCCTACTTGTATGGAAGAATGGATGCAGTATCGCATAACTAAAATGTTCTTTTCAAGAAATGTAGCTGCAAATATGAATGCGTTTCTAATTAAATCCTGTATTTTTCATAGCTAGGCTACTCGGGTTAATGTTTGAACATGTAGTGGCTTTTGACACTAATTTGTTTACAAGATGTTGCATCTTAGTTAGAAATTTGGAGATGCAGAATTAACGTCATGTCATTTAACAGGTTTGTTCTTGGACATCGCCTTGAAGCTTTACTCCTGTTCTAGATGGCACAAAAATTTTCATCAGGTTATAATGTCTTCTGTACTTGGTGGTTTTGCAACTGAAGCACCATGACGCTGGAAGATTTTTTTACATTGACTGAGATGAAAGACGGGCTGACATCCCCTTCTCGAGTTGAGGAGCTACTAACTGTAATGAAGAAAGAGAAAGATGCTGTTGGGAAGAATGTTAGTGATGCGACCAGGCAGTGGACTGCTGTTGCAAGTACAATTGCTGCGACTGAGAATAAAGATTGTCTCGATCTTTTTGTTCAACTAGATGGACTCTGTTTCCTTGATGGATGGCTTAAGGATGCTCAAGATTGTGGTAACGAGTCTAGTGGCAGTTTTGTGGAAGAATCAATTACTGCACTCTTACGAGCTCTTGAAAAGTTGCATCGAAATAATGAGAGGTCTATTTCTTCTGAGATCCGGATTACAGTGAAGAATCTTCTTGGCCACAATAGCCCTCGAGTTCAGGATGGAGCTAGATTGCTCTTTGACAACTTGAAACAGGATAAGGTTGCCGATGGTGATGTTGATAATGGTGGACATGACTATGGGATTTCAGATAGTGCAAAAGTTACTGTAGAAAACAGCGGGCCAGAATCTTCTGCCAGAGATGGTCCTTGTGGAGCAAATGCCCATGAAGAAAATGATGGAACAGATGCTGCAAAAGTTGAGAACCTTCCTTCAAACCTAGATGGTGTTCACTCAGAAAGTGATAAAGATTTTCACTTTGAAAGTACTAATGATCAGCTCGAGTCTAATATAAACTCAGACCAGGCAAACCTGGAAAACAGATCTCAAAGTCATACGGCTTCCTCTTTCGTGCCTAATCCCATTCAAGAGAAGGCATCTATTATGAAGGAAGAGCCTCTGGCAGCTACTGTGGAAGAAACTGCTTCTGTTGAGACCTGCAGTTTGCCAGAATCAAAGCAAGAACATGTTGAAGTTTCAAATTCTCAGAAGTTGAATGGGTTATCGATTGATGAAAACCAGAAGTTGGATATGATAGTTTCTTCCTCTAGTACTTCAGAACATGTTCTAGTGTCTTCTGGTGTTCTTGTTGGAAGTGCTCAGGAGGCTATAGCAGAACCAAATTTGCAAAATGAGTCTGAAGCCAATAAGAGTGGTGTCCTAAAATTTGTTGCTGTTGGTGATGATAAGGCCCCTGTGTCTGAGCCAAAGAAGGCAATGGATGATAGTGGAGTTATGAATCATTCAGGCAATGGTTCACAGCAGTTCAGGACCACAGGCAAAGGCAGTGAGTCTCATTTGGGCAAGTGGAGCTCCTCTGAAAATGAATTTAAATACAGAAAGCCTGGGAATCTCTTTTCCAGGACGGAATGCACTGGAGCAGCGGATGAAGATAAGGAGAATTATGGCATGGAGAATTCGAGGTGTGGTGCTGATTATATTAGTCCTGCTGTGATCAATAGGAGAATGTCTGATATGGAGCTTGAGTATGGCATAGTCGATGCTCTGGAAGTTGCCCGACAAGTTGCTCAAGAAGTGGAACGAGAAGTAGTAGATGACAGAGAGGCTTCATGCAGCTCTTCAGAGAAGATTTCAGGAGGTGGAATTGAGCAACCCAGTACCCCAGACTCCTTAAATGAAAAGCAAGACCTACCTGCTCAGGTTATACCGAGTGGGGTGTCTACTGGACACAATCAATCTACTGAAGCATATAATGAGGGGGAGGGGTGCGTGGTTAGTTCAGATAATGCAGACAATGAAAAGGAAAATGGTTTGCATCACATGGAGCCCTCTCAGGTGACTGTGGCTCAAGAACCTGAACCTAACACTAAAGAATGCCTATGTGGGTTTGACCTGAACCAGGAAATCTGTTCTGATGATGTAGAACAAATAGTCAATTCCATCTCCACCCCTGTTTCGGTGGTTTCTGCTTCAAGGGCAGCAGCTGCCCTTGGCTTTCCTGTAGCTCCTCTACAGTTTGAGGGGGCTCTCGGATGGAAAGGATCTGCCGCCACAAGTGCTTTTCGCCCGGCATCAGCTTGCCGAAACTCTGATGGTGAAAAAACTCTATCTCTTGGGGGAACAAGCAGTAGCACAAAACAGAGGATGGACTGCATTGATTTTGATCTTAATGTTGCTGAAGCTGGTGATGAAAAAGGTGCTGAACTAATGTCAGGCAAACAGGTTACAGCCTTGTCAAGCCTCCATTCCGTAGAGTCTTCACTTGAAGTGAGTCCAAGAAAATCCAAGAGACTTAAACTGGATTTAAACTGTATCAACGATGATGCTGATGCTTCATCATTAGATTCACGAGTAGAGGGACTGTTCTTCTACAACATGAATGGGCACCATAACCCATCACCTGCTCTGTCATCATCATCAATGCAACCTTCTATGAGGAACATTGACTTGAATGACAGACCATACAGTCACAATGATGCCTCAGAACAAAGGCCTTATCATGGTATACCTTCCCAAAATGTTAATGCATATGGTGGAGGGCCTAAACCAAATGATCCTGTTATTTCTCTTATGGGAACAAGAGTGGAAGTCAATAGGAAGGATTCCATTCCTCAGGTTGTATCCCTGCTACATGGCAAGGCCTTTGAGCCTGCAAGAGATGCAAACATCACAAGGGTAGGAGGTTTTTTGGGGTTAAGTCCCAATATGCCATATTCACATTCTCCTGCATTCAGTTATAATGGAGTGGCTATGGCACCAACTATTTCCTTCTCTTCTGCCATTTATGGGGCTAGTGGTTCAATCCCTTATATGGTTGATTCAAGAGATTCAAGAGCAACTGTTGTGCCTCAAACAATGGGCTCTACATATGCCGTTCCTCCAGCATACTCTCAACCACAGTTCATTATGGGCATGAGCAACACAAATGTTGGTTTAAATGGTTTGGTCCCCTCACGGCCAAATTTTGATTTAAATTCTGGTTTAGCACTTGAGGGAGGAAATAGAGATTTCATGAGTTTAAGGCAGCCTTTCATGCCTGTCGAGCATTTGAGTGTGAATACTCAACCCTCCTCTAGTTCCGGAGTTGGTGCAAAAAGGGAAGGAACCAGATAGTCATTGGGAGCCAGCCAAAAGCCGATCAACAACAGAGAGCAGCAATTTCCATGGAACTAGCAAGTTCTTATTTATGCTGCCCCTTCTCTTGGGATGAGTTAAGTCCAAGCTAAGTGATGCTTGCATTGCAAGAATACTTGGACAATCAAATAACCCTTTGGCTTCATAGGAGGGGAGTTTGAACTGAGTAAAATAGGGAAATCAGGAATGTAATGTAATTCATAAGATTGATTGCTGAAGGTAAGGAAAATAGGTTTTAATTGTTCTAGTTTTAGCTTACTTTCTTGTTATCTTTTTTCTGTTCCATTGAAGACCATTGCAACCACACAAGGCTCGGTTCATTGTAGTTGTAACTTATTTTCCATAATGCAACACAGAGTTCCAGAAAACTAAGCTCTTCTGCCATTTTCTCTCCTTTTGGCAACAACAGTTTATACATGAATAATCTTAGTTTTTCAAAGGCTTGGGTTATACCTGATGTCCTCAAATTATCATTTTCTAATTTACTTTATATTAATTTTGTATTAATAAAAAATGTTCTCATTTGCTTTGTATTAAAATTGCATTAATCAAGAGGAGTGAGGCTAGGTGACCCTATATCCCCATATTTATTCGTTCCAACTATGGAACGACTCGGGCATTTGATCCATAAGGTTGTTTCGAATGGCGAATGGTGACCTATAATCATGGGCAGAGGCGGATCACCTCTGTCCTATTTATTTTTTGCCGATGACTTGATGTTATTTGATAAAGCAACTCTTGAGAATATTAAGGTGATTCATGAGGTTCTTGCTGATTTTTGTCGGTTCTCGGGACACAAGATAAATCCGAATAAGTCTCAAATTTTCTTTTCTAATAATACGGATGATGTTCTTCAAGGAAGCATTGTGAGGATTTTGGGTATTCAACAAACTCATGATTTGGGCATTTACTTGGGAGCTCCTTTGTTTCTTGGTCGAGTTAAAAAATGTAACTTTCAATTCCTTGTTGACAAGGTTCAGAGGAAATTGAATGCTTATGATGCGAGATTGTTATCCTTAGCTGGTAGAATAACTTTGGCAAAGTCTGTGCTGCTCACTATTCCGGGCTACTTCATGCAATCTGTTATGATCCCTGTCGGAATATGCAAACAGATTGAACAAATTGTGCACGCTTCATTTGGGGTTCAACTGCCAACAAACCGAAAGTATCCATAGTAAATTGGGATTCTTGTTGTCAAAAGGTGTCAAAAGGTGGTATTGGCTTGCGAAGATTAATTCCTCAAAACACAGCTTACTTGATGAAATTAGCTTTCTTTTTCATGACCAAGCTTGATGCACTTTGGGTGCGTGTACTCAGATTGAAGTATAAGGTATGTGAAATCTGCCCAATCCAAATAGCTCGAGCTAGCTGTTCGTTATTTGGCGATCTTTATCCAAAGTTTGGAATAAAGCTAGGGACAGAATCAGATGGAGTATAGGTAATGGCAGAACGGTGAGTTTTGTGTGTGACGCTTGGGTGCCGAATCTGGGACCTCTTTTGACTCATCTTTTGCCTGGTACATCTATATCGCCTCTTGCCCAAGTGGTTGATTTTGTGGGTATTAACAGTACTTGGAATTGGGTAAAGCTAAGTGTTTATTTTCCAAAAAAAAATTTTGGAGCGTCTTGCAGGATGTCACCCTCCGAATGAAGACCTTGGAGAAGATCTTTGTCTATGGAAGCCGAATATCAAAGGTAATTTTACTGTCAAAACTGCTTATGGCAGTATTATTGTTGATGATAGTTTGAATGAAGACAGCAATTGGAAGCTTGTTTGGAATAGTAGGTGGCCTCCACGAGTAAAGTACTTCCTTTGGTTAGTTCGACGTGGACGTGTTCTTACAAATTGTGAGAGGGTGCACCATAAGATGGCAGAAGAAGCTAACTGTGCACGGTGTGGAGCAACACAAGAATCAATCCTTCATGTGTTGCGGGATTGTAGGCCTGCAGCTGAAATTTGGAAGAAACAGGTTCGGGCTGATCTTCTTTCTAACTTCTTTGCTCTTCATTTGGAGAATTGGTTATTAGCAAATTTGAAGGGGCAATTTTGGGAGTCCACAAATGGGGAGGTTGCGCTGATATGTTTGCTGTCCTTTGCTGGTTTCTTTGGAAGCAAAAGAATGAATTTGTTTTCCAAGGGAAGACTTGGGAAGGACAGGCGATTATCAACTCAGCACGTGGCATGGTGGCTAGTTTTTGTGCTGCTAGTGTGGCGACACAGATTATGAATGTAACAGATCGGACTTCGAACAGATGGTGCTACCCAAGTCCAGGCTGGTTCAAGATAAATACGGATGGCGCCGCACGGTTGGATGAAAGCTGGTCTGCAGCTGCTGGTGTTGTGATAGACTCACGAGGATAGTGGATTGTCAGCTTCCAAAAATTTATGGGGCGAGGATCGACACTAAATTCATAACTGTGGGTAATTTTTCATGGAGTTCAGCTTGCAAGAACTAGAGGCTATGCTAAGATTATAACGGGAAGTGATTGTACTGTTGCGGTTGGCATGATAAAGGGTTGTTTGGATGGAACGTAATTGAAAATCACGATTCGTCAAATAAAAGAAGTCGTTCGATATTTTGATAGTTTTAAGATCCAGATAATCGAAAGAGATAGAAATATGGTTGTAGATTTTTTAGCTAAATCTTACGAAACAAAAAAGGATACTTCGCGGATTATAGAGATATCCAATGTCTATATTAAAAAGCTTCTACAAGATGATTTAGCAACTGTTGTATGAATGATTAAATTTTAGCCATTTGGATGCCTCTTAACTTATAAAAAAATTTGTATTAATCAATTTATATATCAAATTATAAGCACAATTTAATTCATTACAAGATTAATTTGGACTTAATCTATAAATCAAATTCTAATTGATTCAAGTCATAAATACATTAATACGTATTTATAGGTTGAGGATGCTAATTGAAGCGAAATATCAGAGAAACAAATACTTTCTTTATTGATCCCAAACATCAAATTCAAAACTTAAGAAATGGGCAAGACAAGGAAACCACGCAGAACTTTTAGGCAAGGATAGTCGTCAAGAACCATCTGGAAATCGTTATTCATACACCTCCAATCATAATACGCCACGTTTACATGAAACCCAAGCCGTTCGATCCTTTGACGATCACAAGATCAAGTTGACTCAAGAGTTGAAGTCGTTTGATATGGGGCCTCCGTGCCCAAAACACACGGCCTTCCCTCCACGTCGAAGAAACAAATTCGAACCAATAAACTCCCGCCACGTCCTAACAAACAAATCATTAGCCGTTAGATCCTCCACGCTGGCGCCAATAAACAATTAACACAATCTTTCCCATCTCAAAAACATCGCTAAAACCCCACTTATTTAAGAACTCTCAAGCTTGCACTGAAGGCAAAGCTACTAGATTTAAACAAACTAAGGTAGCCTAAGCAAACTATGAGGAAGTGGGCGATCCCTTCCGCTTTGATTGTTCTTTGCCTTCTTAGTCTCCTCTCAGATCATGGTAAGCTTACGCTGCTTATCCTTTTCCTTTTTAGTTTTTTAGCTTGTGAAATGCTGAATCCGGATCTACACTTGTTTCAGGGAGAAAAGTACAAGCAAATGCCGAGGAAGGAGCTGTAGATCCTCCTAAAGTCGAGGAAAAGATCGGCGCTGTGCCTAATGGCTTACAAACTGATTCTGATGTAGTTAAAAGGTTAGCATATTTTTGTTTTACAAACTGATTCTGATGTAGTTAAAAGTTTAGCATATTTTTGTTTTGGAATATACTTTTCATTACTTTGTTCTTTTTTGTTTTCTTGAATTTTGAATTCCGAATGTTCTTACTAGGGAATCGGAATCGATCTCTTCGAGATCGCTTCGCAATAATGCGGAGAAGTTTGAGTTCCAAGCTGAAGTGTCTCGGCTTATGGATATCATTATCAATTCTCTTTATAGCAACAAGGATATTTTCCTCAGGGAGTTGATCTCCAATGCTTCTGATGTAAGTTTTATATCTTTCTTTTTTTGAATTGTTTTCAGTAATTGTTTCGAACTTGATGTTGAATCATTGTTTTTGTTTTAATTTAAGGCACTGGACAAGATTAGGTTCCTTTCACTCACAGACAAAGAAGTTTTGGGTGAAGGCGACACTTCCAAGCTGGAGATCCAGGTCGGTTCTTCAAATTAGAACTTTATCTTATAGAAATTTAATTACAGAGAACTCTGGTTACCACTTAATTAGAATGAGCATGTTGTATAATGTCGTTGCCGAGCCTTAATAATGCAATGAAATTGCAGATTAAGTTGGACAAAGAAAAGAAGATTCTTTCTCTTCGTGACAGAGGTATAGGAATGACAAAAGAAGATTTAATCAAAAACTTGGGAACAATTGCGAAATCTGGAACTTCTGGTAACTATATCTTTATATTCGATATTGCAAAAGCAGGGTTATGTTTGATCAAGTATAGATTACATTAACTGAAGTTATTTTTATTATCTTTTTTGTGCAGCATTCGTTGAGAAAATGCAATCCAGTGGAGACCTTAATCTGATTGGGCAGTTTGGAGTTGGGTTCTACTCTGTATATCTTGTAGCTGACTATGTCGAAGTCATTAGTAAACACAATGATGACAAACAGTGAGTCTTCTAGCTTCAATGTAGTTCTTATGGTAGTGTTTGACTGATTGTTGAACTATTATTTGATTAATATGATTGGTTCTTCAGGTACGTATGGGAATCAAAGGCTGATGGGGCATTTGCAATTTCCGAGGATACTTGGAACGAACCACTTGGACGTGGGACTGAGATTAGATTGCATCTTAGGGATGAAGCTCAGGAGTACTTGGAGGAGAGCAAATTGAAGGTTAGCAACTTGAGTAACCTATTCTGTGGTTATGTTGATTACATTTCTGAAATTTTCTCCATCATGTTACCATCGTTTGAAGATATGCTAACAAAGCGTGCTGCGGTTCTCATCTGCAGGAGTTAGTGAAGAAATATTCTGAGTTCATCAACTTCCCCATCTATATCTGGGCAAGCAAAGAGGTTGATGTTGAGGTTCCTGCAGATGAAGATGAGACAAGTGATGAGGAGGAAACCCGTATGTGTTGGATAGCCTGTTAATGTTTATTAAAACTTGTCTGTGCCATTTTTCCTTATTGCTGTAAGAATACGCTTGTTGTGATTAGCTGATTATAGTTTTTGGTTTCCTTCTCTTTTATTTCCACGAACAGCCGAAAGCAGCTCTTCTGAGGAAGGAGAAGATGAAGATGCTGAGAAAACTGAGGATGATGATGCTGAAAAGAAATCAAAGACAAAGAAGGTGAAGGAAACTACTTATGAATGGGAACTTCTGAATGATGTTAAAGCCATATGGTTGCGCAGTCCAAAGGAGGTGACAGATGAAGAATACACAAAATTCTATCACTCTCTAGCTAAGGTAATTTTCCATAAATTTTCTAGCCCAATACTGCAGAAAGCATTATAGAGAAGTTTCTATAATTTATTGATGCATATTTGTGCTTCTCCGCAGGACTTTAGTGATGAGAAGCCCTTAGCCTGGAGCCACTTCACTGCTGAAGGTGATGTCGAGTTCAAGGCCGTTTTGTTTGTGCCTCCTAAGGCTCCTCAGGATCTATATGAGAGTTACTATAACACCAATAAAACCAACTTGAAGTTGTATGTTAGACGAGTTTTTATCTCTGATGAATTTGATGAGCTTTTGCCAAAGTATCTTAGCTTTTTGAAGGTAATAGAAGACATTCCAAGTTATTTTCTTTGACTTAATCTTCACTAATGAGTTTTCTGAGTTGTTTTTTATTGTTTACCTGTTGAGCAGGGTCTTGTTGATTCTGATACTCTGCCACTCAATGTGTCACGAGAGATGCTGCAAGCCCACAGCAGTTTGAAAACAATCAAGAAGAAACTCATCAGGAAAGCCCTTGATATGATTCGAAAAATTGCCGAGGAGGATCCTGATGAGTCCAGTGGCAAAGATGAGAAAGGTACTGTATATTGATTCCTTATAGAATTAAATTTAATTTGCTAATATTTCACCACCCTAGATTTGTCCTACTACTAGCCTTTGACAATGAAACTATTCTATTCCAAGTTATTTCTTGTTGAATATTGATACTGAATATGATGGGGATGCAGAAGTTGAAACATCTGGTGATGATGACGAGAAAAAGGGACAATACACCAAGTTCTGGAATGAATTTGGAAAATCCATTAAACTCGGTATCATTGAGGATGCAACCAATAGAAATCGCTTGGCAAAACTCCTCCGATTTGAGAGGTATTTGACTTTGTATATGGTATTTATGCATGAGCATTGTATGGGTAAAATCAAGAATCCGAGCTGAACTGATTAATTTGATTGGTTTAAAAGCATCAAATTTCAGTTGTGTTTAAAACCAAACAGCATTATTTGGATTGGTTTGGATCCTGAAACTTGAAAACAAGTATTTTGCCTTGATTTGGTTTTTCCTTTTAATAGTGTCCCAACAGAAGCATTCTTTGCACATGATGATCCCTTTTCTGCTACTGAGTAATAGTGTATGAATTGCCTTGCAGCACCAAGTCGGATGGTAAATTGACATCACTTGATCAGTACATCTCAGGGATGAAATCTGGACAGAAAGATATATTCTACATTACAGGAACCAGCAAGGAACAATTAGAAAAATCTCCATTCTTGGAGAGGCTTAAGAAGAAAAATTATGAGGTAACTGCTAAAGCCATTCAAAACATACTTTTCTCAACTTCCCTTCTGCTTAATTTATATCCCTTTTGATATGTGTGCTTAGCTTCTAATGGCCTTTGTTGTTTCCAGGTTATTTTCTTCACTGATCCTGTTGATGAGTACCTGATGCAATACCTTATGGATTACGAGGGAAAACAGTTCCAAAATGTATCCAAGGAGGGCCTGAAAATCGGGAAAGAAAAGAACAAAGAACTCAAGGAGTCATTTAAGGAACTAACTAAATGGTGGAAGAATGCACTTGCTAGTGATAATGTTGATGAAGTGAAGATAAGTAACCGTTTAGACAATACTCCTTGTGTGGTCGTTACATCGAAGTACGGATGGAGTGCTAATATGGAGAGAATCATGCAATCTCAAACCTTATCTGATTCTAGCAAGCAAGCTTACATGCGCGGCAAGAGGATCCTTGAGATTAACCCGAGGCACCCAATCATCAAGGAGCTTCGTGAGAGAGTTGCTAAGGACTCTGAGGTACCTATCTATATATGTAAACAATAACATTCATGTTTGTTGAGTTGGTGTTCTATTTTGCTTAGTTTGAAGAAATCATTTGGTGGATCTTTTACAGGATGAGGGTGTGAAGCAAACTGCTCAGCTTATTTACCAGACAGCTCTAATGGAGAGTGGTTTCAATCTACCCGATCCCAAGGACTTCGCTTCACGCATCTACAGCTCAGTGAAATCTAGCCTTAATATCAGTCCTGATGCAAGAATTGAGGATGATGATGATGTGGAGGAAACTGAGGCAGAGTCCGAGACGAAAGAAAGTGCAGGCAAAGATGAGTTGTAGATTGGCTGAAGCCTCGGGGATATATACTCTTTGAGTTTGTTTCTCTGAAGACATCCCCGAATGAACTGTAACATGCATTTCAAGTCTGAAACTAGGACAAAAAGGAAACATTAGGTAGTTTTTCTTTTCGAGTGCTGAGAAGTCTGATCGATCTTGTCTTTGGAATGTGTTTGGATGGCTTATTATAGTGCCTTTAGCTTCTTTCTTTTTAATTTTGATGACGGTAATCTGTTTTAGAAGTAAAAGAATTTGCGGTTCTACATGTGAGAACACTGTTCTAAGGATGCCTGTGCATTAGAAGTTTTATCATTGAAAATTCTTTGGTATACATTTGGAGATCCACTTTGCTTTCGGCTACATCATATTCCATCCTAAGAACTTCACATCTTCCTGGTTGAATCCGACGTTCTAACACTTTCCCTGGCTAATGGGGGTTTCAGTGAACTTCACTAGTTTTATCGGTAGTTGTCTAACATAATGTCCTTTCTCTCCCACTTTTCCACTACCTCCTTGAACACTCCGATCATGGTAGCGCAAGTTCTGTCAATATCATGCCTATTGGTACCAATGTATCAGGCACTAAAGCTCAAATAGCAAAAGCTTGTACTCATTGCGGTGATAGAGGAAGAAAAAAGTTGGTTGTATCGTGCTTTGTTATCTTTTGAGAGCTTTTATTACCTCTCTTGTATCACTCATCCAAATGCATGAATGGTCATGGCGGTCAATATTTTGATAATTGCATGCTTTCTTTTGTTTTTCTGTCCACATTTAAAATCTGTGTTGAAAATACAGAATCAAGTAATTTCTCACTTCTGATTAATGGATTTTCACTGAGGCCAACTGTTCTAACTCCATGATGCCATTTTCTGTAACGACCATGCTGTCGTATTTTTTCTTGCTTGCAACAAAACCGAAAAACACCGAAATCTGATTCAGACCGTAGTGTTTGGTTTAGTTTTATTTAATTTGGTTCGGTTGCTTCACAATTCACAAATTAAAAAAAATTGTAATTATACAAACAAAGGCGAATTTTATTTTTATTTAATCAAGTTTTTTACCTTGTAAGTGCGATTGTATTTATTACAGGATCAATAAATTAAATTAAGACAAATTTAAATTATAAATACATAGATACATACCTATTTATAGTTTGAGGCTGTGATTCAAATTAATCATTTTTAATTTAAGTGAAGTATCAATGAAATAAACACTTTCAATAAGAGTTTAAAGAGTTCATGTATTAAAATCAAATTATATTTTACTCTTTTTACTTGAAAAAAAAGTAAATTAATCCATTTACATTAAATTTAAAAATAGATTGATCATTCTCATATAAATTTGATCTATTTTTACTAAGAAAAATATGCCTTGTCATGTGTTGTTTAAATATTTTCTCATTCATTTTAATTTTTAATACTACGATTAGATGAATTTTTAATAGAAATAATTAATTTATTTTTTAATTTAATATAAAATTAATTTAGCTATTTTCTTTAATAAAAAAAAGATAAATTTATTTAAGGTATAGAAATTGATTTACAGAAGAGAGACATCAACATGGAGAAGAGAAGGAAAACACAAAGAACTTTAAGGCAAGGATAGTCATAAAGAACAATCTAGAAATCGTGATTGATACACCTCCAACCATAATACACGACGTTTACAGCAAACCGGAGTCGTTCGATCATTTGATGATCAGGTGAAATTGACACAAGAGTTGAAGTCGTCTGATATGGGGCCTGCCTGACCATAACACACGGCCACGTCAAAGAAACAAATCCAAACCAATAAAACCATGCCACGTCTTAACAAACCAAATCATGAGCCTTTAGATCCTCCACGCTGGCGGCAATAACCAATTAACATCATCTTTCCCATCGCAAAAAACATCGCTAAAACCCCCCACCTATTTAAGAACTCCCAAGCCTGCACTGAAGGCAAAGCTACTAGATTTAAAAAAAAAAAAAAAACCCCAGACAAAGGTAGCCTAAGCAAACTATGAGGAAGTGGGCGATCCCTTCCGCTTTGGTTCTTCTTTGCCTTCTCAGTCTCCTCTCAGATCATGGTAAGCTTACGCTGCTTATCCTTTTCCTTTTTAGCGTTTTAGCTTGTGAAATGCTGAATCTGGATCTACACTTGTTTCAGGGAGAAAGGTACAAGCAAATGCCGAGGAAGGAGCTGTAGATCCTCCTAAAGTCGAGGAAAAGATAGGTGCTGTGCCTAATGGCTTACAAACTGATTCTGATGTAGTTAAAAGGTTAGCAAATTTTTTGTTTTGGAATATATTTTTCATTACTTTGTTCTTTTTTGTTTACTTGAATTTTGAATTCCGAATGTTCTTACTAGGGAATCGGAATCGATCTCTTCGAGATCGCTTCGCAATAATGCGGAGAAGTTTGAGTTCCAAGCTGAAGTGTCTCGGCTTATGGATATCATTATCAATTCTCTTTATAGCAACAAGGATATTTTCCTCAGGGAGTTGATCTCCAATGCTTCTGATGTAAGTTTTATGTCTTTCTATTTTTGAATTGTTTTCAGTAATTGTTTCGAACTCGATGTTGAATCATTGTTTTTGTTTTAATTTAAGGCACTGGACAAGATTAGGTTCCTTTCACTCACAGACAAAGAAGTTTTGGGTGAAGGCGACACTTCCAAGCTGGAGATCCAGGTCAGTTCTTCAAACTAGAACTTTATCTTATAGAAATTTAATTACAGAGAACTCTGGTTACCACTTCATTAGAATGAGCATGTTGTATAATGTCGTTGCTGAGCCTTAAAAATGCAATGAAATTGCAGATTAAGTTAGACAAAGAGAAGAAGATTCTTTCCCTTCGTGACAGAGGTATAGGAATGACAAAAGAAGATTTAATCAAGAACTTGGGAACAATTGCGAAATCTGGAACTTCTGGTAACTAAATCTTTATATTCGATATTGCAAAAGCGGAGTTATGTTTGATTAAGTATAGATTACATAAACTGACGTTATTGTTATTATCTTTTTTGTGCAGCATTCGTTGAGAAAATGCAATCCAGTGGAGACCTTAATCTGATTGGGCAGTTTGGAGTTGGGTTCTACTCTGTATATCTTGTAGCTGACTATGTCGAAGTCATTAGTAAACACAATGATGACAAACAGTGAGTCTTCTAGCTTCAATGTAGTTCTTATTGAAGTATTTTGACTGATTGTTGAACTATTATTTGATTAATATGTTTTTCTCTTCAGGTATGTTTGGGAATCAAAGGCTGATGGGGCATTTGCAATTTCCGAGGATACATGGAACGAACCACTTGGACGTGGGACTGAGATTAGATTGCATCTTAGGGATGAAGCTCAGGAGTACTTGGAGGAGAGCAAATTGAAGGTTAGCAACTTGAGTAACCTATTCTGTGGTTATGCTGATTACATTTCTGAAATTTTCTCCATCATGTTACCATCTTGTGAAGATATGCTAACAAAGCGTGCTGTGTTTCTCATCTGCAGGAATTGGTGAAGAAATATTCTGAGTTCATCAACTTCCCCATCTATATCTGGGCAAGCAAAGAGGTTGATGTTGAGGTTCCTGCAGATGAAGATGAGACAAGTGATGAGGAGGAAACCCGTATGTATTAGCTAGCCTGTTAATGTTTATTTAAAATTTGTCTGTGCCATTTTTTCCTTAATGCTGTAAGAGTACGCTTGTTGTGATTAACTGATTATAGTTTTTGGTTTCCTTCTCTTTTATTTCCACAAACAGCCGATAGCAGCTCTTCCGAGGAAGGAGAAGATGAAGATGCTGAGAAAAGTGAGGATGATGATGCTGAAAAGAAATCAAAGACAAAGAAGGTGAAGGAAACTACTTATCAATGGGAACTTCTGAATGATGTTAAAGCCATATGGTTGCGCAGTCCAAAGGAGGTGACAGATGAAGAATACACAAAATTCTATCACTCTCTAGCTAAGGTAATTTTCCATAAATTTTCTAGCTCCAGATTGCTTAAAGCATTATAGAGAAGTTTCTATCATTTATTAATGCATATTTGTGCTTCTCTGCAGGACTTTAGTGATGAGAAGCCCTTGGCCTGGAGCCACTTTACTGCTGAAGGTGATGTTGAGTTCAAGGCCGTTTTGTTTGTGCCTCCTAAGGCTCCTCAGGATCTATATGAGAGTTACTATAACACCAATAAAGCCAACTTGAAGTTGTATGTTAGACGAGTTTTTATCTCTGATGAATTTGATGAGCTTTTGCCTAAGTATCTTAGCTTTCTGAAGGTAATAGAAGACATTCCAAGTTATTTTATTTGACTTGAATCTTCACTAATGAGTTTTCTGAGTTGTTTTTTATTGTTTACCTGTTGAGCAGGGTCTTGTTGATTCTGATACTCTGCCACTCAATGTGTCACGAGAGATGCTGCAAGCCCACAGCAGTTTGAAAACAATCAAGAAGAAACTCATCAGGAAAGCCCTTGATATGATTCGAAAAATTGCCGAGGAGGATCCTGATGAGTCCAGTGGCAAAGATGAGAAAGGTATTGTATATTGATTCCTTATAGAACTAAATTTAATTTGCTAATACTTCACCACCCTAGACTTGGCCTACTGCTAGCCTTTGACAATGAAACTATTCTATTCCAAGTTATTTCTGGGTGAATATTGATACTGAATATGATGGGGATGCAGAAGTTGAAACATCTGGTGATGACGACGAGAAAAAGGGACAGTACACCAAGTTCTGGAATGAATTTGGAAAATCCATTAAACTCGGTATCATTGAGGATGCAACCAATAGAAATCGCCTGGCAAAACTCCTCCGATTTGAGAGGTATGTAACTTTGTATATGGTATTTAGGCACGGGCATTATATGGGTAAAACCAAGAAATTGAACCAAACAGATTAAGTTGATCAGTTTAAAGGCGTCAGTTTTCAGTTGTGTTTAAAACCAAACTGCATTATTTGGATTGGTTTGGATCCTGAAACTTAAAAATAAGTATTTGGCCTTGATTTAATTTGATTTTTTGTTTCTTTTAATCGAATCCCAACAGAAGTTTTCTTTGCACATGATGATCCCCTTTTGCTAGTAATGAGTAATAGTGTATGACTTGCCTTGCAGCACCAAGTCGGATGGTAAATTGACATCACTTGATCAGTACATCTCAAGGATGAAATCCGGACAGAAAGATATATTCTACATTACAGGAACTGGCAAGGAACAATTGGAAAAATCTCCATTCTTGGAGAGGCTTAAGAAGAAAAATTATGAGGTAACTGCTAAAGCCATTCAAAACATACTTTTCTCAACTTCCCTTCTGCTTAATTTATATCCCTTTTGATATGTGTGCTTAGCTTCTAATGGCCTTTGTTTTTTCCAGGTTATTTTCTTCACTGATCCAGTTGACGAGTACCTGATGCAATACCTTATGGATTATGAGGGAAAGCAGTTCCAAAATGTATCCAAGGAGGGTTTGAAAATCGGGAAAGAAAAGAACAAAGAACTCAAGGAGTCATTTAAGGAACTAACTAAATGGTGGAAGAATGCACTTGCTAGTGATAATGTTGATGAAGTGAAGATAAGCAACCGTTTGGACAACACTCCTTGTGTGGTCGTTACATCGAAGTACGGATGGAGTGCTAATATGGAGAGAATCATGCAATCTCAAACCTTATCTGATTCTAGCAAGCAAGCTTACATGCGCGGCAAGAGGATCCTAGAGATTAACCCGAGACACCCAATCATCAAGGAGCTTCGTGAGAGAGTTGCCAAGGACTCTGAGGTACCTATCTATATATGTAAACTGTAACATTCATGTTTGATGAGTCGGTATTCAGTTTTGCTTAATTTGGTGGATCTTGCAGGACGAGGGTGTGAAGCAAACGGCTCAGCTTATTTACCAGACAGCTCTAATGGAGAGTGGTTTCAATCTACCCGATTCCAAGGATTTTGCTTCACGCATCTACAGTTCAGTGAAATCTAGCCTAAATATCAGTCCCGATGCAACAATTGATGAAGATGATGATGTAGAAGAAACCGAGACAGAGTCGGAGACAAAAGACAGTGCAGTCAAAGATGAGTTGTAGATTGCCTGAAAGCTCGGGGATATATGCTTTTTGAGTTAGTTTTACCCTCTGATGAAAAGCCGAAGGAAATGTAACATGCATTTTCAAGTCTGAAACTTGGATAAAGGTAGAATATATGTAAACCATAGTCGACTGTGAAATTAATCTGTCTGCAATTTTTGTTCTTTTAATGCATCGCAGTGCTTTTAAGATTTTCACGTATTGATATATGGTTGTTTCTATCTTATCATCCGTCAACATGTTCAACTTCCATTGCTTTAGATTATATCTTGTGTTGTTATGCAATTTCAGTGGATGAAGGGAAATCGTTTTACTTGAAAAATGCCCCAAAATGTCGGCTCTTACAACTTGTGCGGCCTACGATGCCATTCTTTGAGACAGTGCTTTTTTAAAGGATCAAGGTGATCGAAACCCGAACCCAAACTTAAGAATCTTATGTTAAAAAGCCTCAAAATGCTGCTACATTATTGGCCTTATAAAGCAGTATCTCCTTTGCGGCTTAACCGTATTCTCTGTCACTTGTGCTAAAATGGGGAAGGTTTTGGCTTCGGACCACAATAGAAATTTGGAACGAAAGTATAGACAGCAACAGTACCTTTGTAGATGAGAATCTGAAGTTGCCAATATATCATCACCCACCGTCTCAACCCCACTGAAGAAGGAATCTTAAAGGCAGCTTTTTTTAATGTTTAACACCATATACAATGTGTAGCTCCAAAACTCCATTGCAAGCTTAAATCAAATCATCAAACCACCAAGCTTGCAATTCCAGCAAAGTGGCATTTTTCCTTTTCAGTGTTTGCTCAGATTCTCAGTAAAGTAGACACTTTCTTTTGCTTCAAATGCTTTCTTAATCAATTAAATTTAATGGCTACACTTCGTCTCATTTGTTGCTTTTGGAGTACAACTCTCTTCCAACACTAAATCATAAACAACCCAGCACAATAAATAATAGCAATGGTAGTTTTGTTTTGTGTTAATTAAACCCCACGTTCTCAAACTGCGTTTTAAATTCTAAAATATTCTAATCCGATCCTTGGAGTGTTAGTATTGTAATAATTAGATTTATTTGTTAGTCAAGTAATTTGTTTGGGTGTTAGATGTCAGTTCGAGTCTAACATGAAGCATTTTTAAAGCATATGAATTAAATTGTAATAACAGGTGTACTTATCTCATAGATAGATTGGATATGACTTGTCAAAAATTAGTAATCCTTCTAAATTTTGCAATTTTTTTAATAGGTCAAATCCAAACCATATATGCATATATCTTTACGATTTAATTTGTGGGCTTTAGAAATGTTGTACGTTAAATTCAAAAGTATCTAAATTGATGGTTAGGCTAATGAAAAGATTCTATGATACAATACTAATGCCTTGAAGATTTAATTAAATTATTTTAAAGTTCAGTGACCAATTTAAATGCGATGTTCAGAGACATTTGATGGAATTAACCTTTTCGTTTCCTATACACATTTTCTGTGGAAGAAAAATTGGACTATACAATCTTGAACTCAACAGTAGTAGTATAATGTTCATTAAGCAAATTAATTTCGACATTACGCTTTTACGTTTGGAGAAAGTTAAAAGTATGACTAAAATCAAGAGATGCGAGGAAGAGAAAGGAAATGGCTGACGCCAACAGTGTGTTGTGGGAAACTGAGGAAGAAATAGTCCTGGAAGACTGTCCTGTAAGAAAATAAGGAAACCATGAGCTAATATTGCCGTCTGCTGGGACCTCTCCTGACCCTGTAATTGATCCATATATGGGGCTTGTCGTCCCTGTATTTGTTGTTGCTGCTGCTGGGGCTGTATTACTTGCTGATTTTTTACTGTACAAATAGAAATTACAGCACCCAAAAATGTTAATATTAAAGGGAGATATTTATGTAACCTTTTAGAAACTACAGCGATGGTTTAAAAGGAGATTCAATTTTGATACAAGTGGAACCAAGCTGTTTCATTTTAGCTGCTTCTTTGTTTCATATAAGGAGTCTAAAATTTTTTGTCCAAGTTCTAAATTTTTTTTTCCAATTTAATTTCTGAATTTGATAATTATTCTTATATTAGAGTTTGTACTTTTTTTTTATTCAAGTTAATCCTTGATATATTTTTGAAAACATTAAAATTTAGGTCTTGATATGAGAATAATTATCAAGTTCGGGGATTAACTTAGACAAAAACAAAGTTTAAGTCGTAACGTGGAACAGTTGCCTATTTCAAATCTCAATATGAGAAATATTGCCAAATTTAAGCCCTAAGTAGTGAGTTAATTTTTTTTTTCAAGACAATAATATATTAATATAGGAAATAAATGCCATTTATGACTTGATGTATTTAAAAATTGACAGTTAAGTTAACAAATAGACCTAATTGTTTGAAACCGTACTTCGATTTAAGGATTCAATTGAAAATTTTAAAAAATTTATGGACTCATTTAGAATTTAGCAGCTTATAGTTTAGAGATGTATTGTGAATTAAAATAGTGGACTATTATTAATAATTCTATCCTTAATGCTTACCTTGTGGATGAAGGACAGAATGTAACCGTATAATCAGCAGCTGTACACGTAAACGTACTCGTAGCATCATCGTATGCATAGCTATACGATTTCGGACAAGCCGCTTTAAACATCTCAGAATAAGAAGACGGCTTGCACGTGTCGGGTGAAGCATACGCGCCGCTGCAGCAATACTCAGGCTTCCCGAAAGCCTCACAGGCACTTTTACAAGCCTGACCCGACCGAACCCTTAACTTATCCGGGCACTGGCGGTTCAAATCAGTAACACACCCCGTCGACAAGCACGTGCCTGACCCACCGTTCGGCTCCACCATAATCGGCAAATTATATCCATCCACTAAGCTAACGTCATAGAAATCCTGGGTACCCGACCCGATCGTGAACTCAGCTAAGGTGACCGGTGGGGTCGCGCCTTTGCCATTGCATTCCATTTGGGTGGAGCCACAGTCAGCAGTTTGGCAGGTGAATTGACCCGTATTCTGGTCCGATATGCATCCGGTTCTGCCCCAAAACCTACCAGACCAACTAGGCGGTGCCTGGATGGATCGTGAGCCGCCTGTTAGTAGCTCGAACCCGGTGGTATCTAACTGCGAGTTGCCGAGAATACCAGGCCAAACTGTATGGTCACATTTATTCACTATTGTAAATGTAGTCCCCGACATCCCTGCAAAAAATGGCAGGCAATGTTATGTTAATGTATAAAATATAAATAAAGTCTGAAAAGTGAAAATATTACCTGGTAACATGGAGAGAAGAGTAAATAAACAAGTGGAGAAGAACAGATCCATATCTGCAATGAAAAATCGCAGGTAGATGTATTTGAATTTTTAGGAAGAAAAAGAAGGGTGGACATGTAGAAGAAGAAAAAGGTTAGCTTAGCTTAAGGGGTGGAAGCTTTTTTCATCAAAAGAAATGATTCAATTTCCCAAAATCTACTTGGTAGTTGGTAATTTACAAGCAAGAAAAAGACCCACGTAATTTTACTACACCAATCCAACGTATCTCCTTATGAAAAACTTCCTATTGTTCATTAAGATCTTAACATCTTGGGGATAGGGTTGAGTACGTTCCATCTTTTTATATGTTATTTTGATTATCCGCCATCTATTTTATTTTATTTTTATTTTTTTACGAATTTTGGATTTTTTCTGGGTAAAATACAATCAATACGTATATTTTGAAAAATAAATTTTATATGCAGTAAATTATTTTTACTATTTTAAATAAAAAAATAATATTTATTTTATATCATAGAAAATACGGCTAATTCTGAATTTTAGGTTAATGTTTTCAAATATCCAGCAGCAGCAGTGATTGGGTGAAGGTATTTTCCGTCATCTTTTTAGGCATTTATTGGTGTATTGTGGGGAAAGTGTCAATTCAAGTTTTGTTAAGTATGGGCTTGTGGATATAAATGTAAATGATCAAGATTTAGGTTTGATTTCAACAGACTGATTCATCGACTATAAGAATCAACTTGAAAATTACCTATTATTCTCCCTCTATTGATAACACAAAATTACCTGTTACTCGCAAAGATGTTACAGAATGGTAATTTATCTTGTAGAAATAATATAGTATTGGGTTGGTGAGTGGCTTAATTAATTTCTATGGAATTTAACTAATCATTATATCATGCAGTTGACTGTGGCTCATTAATTTCAGATGTTCAGACAGCAAATATATTGTAATAAGCTCACACATACTTGCTAATCATGCATATCCCTTGTCCAACCCACAACATAAGGAGCTGCTCCAAATCTTTTATGTTCCATACGACCTTCACCCATCATTGTACCGCCGTTGAGTCAGAGGATAAGCTCCGACTTCAGCTTTGGCAACCGGTAGGTGTGTGATATATATCTTTTCTTTTTCCGGATATTATTATTACAAGAGAAAAAAAAAAGTATTTTGGGTTAATTTTAGATTGGATTTTAAGTTTTAGTCAAAAGTTTACAAAATTAATGGAAGTGACTAGTTTGAATAATCAATTTAATTAAAATGACTTAATTGAGAAAAAAATTAAAGTAATCAAAATAAAAACAAACTATCTTCGGGTGAGATTTGAATAGTTTACTCTTCTTCGTTCTTTTTTTTTTTAAAGAAAATGCCTCAAATTCAATTTAATTAATATTTCTTTTAATCTTGTATCATATAATATAAGCTCATATCATCTTCCATAATTTCCTTAACATAGTAGTCCTTGATTAAGATGTAGTGCCAACCATATATTTTATATAATTCATTAAGCTATCTGTTTGATTGAACTGCCCAAAACATCATCTGCTTCAACTTATTCACCTAACCAACATGTTCTGTCACTATTCTTTCCTGCTCTGTTCAATTATTTTCGGTTCTTTTATTTTATATTCATTTAATTCTATATTATAATTACTCAAACATATATTTATATAAAAGGCAAATTAAAATGTGGATAAGCTATGAATAGGGTGGATATGTTGCTATCAGTTTTGGGTTGATAGCATTCATTTTCAAAGGAATCAGATTCCTGTACAGAAAATGATGGATTCATCTATTCATGCAATTTATATATATATATATTCACACTAGGTCTAGGAATAATAATTAATTTGTTAAACAAAAGTGGGTCAAATCTTGCAAAATACAATGGATGCCAAACTACTTTGGTAGTAATTTTGAAAACGCCGTTACTCTTGAATTGTAAATGGAATGGAATATGACTTGGTTTTAAATCGAACCAATTTCGACAAGAGGAATTTAAATTTTTAGATTTAAGTCTATCAATGTGAGTTTTTGATAGGCTTGACAATGGAGTGAACTGAGTTTTGTAGTTGAATTAGGTTCTATGGTTGCTGAGCTGGATTTTGTGGCGTGTGAAGCGTAAAACAAGGATGAGCTAGCTAAGAAATATATATTAAAGCCTGTGCTCTATGATGTTTAAGCCAGGATTTTGGAAAAGAGAAATTAAGGTTGAAGATGGAAATAGAATAAAATAAAAATAGATGGTAACAGGTGGTATTTATAATTGATCTGTGATGAGTGCTGACCCCCCATATTCACTCTTTTAGGATCTCATTCAATTATATCGCTTTTTGAATCACGTAGAGTTCTCCATTTGTTGTTTGAGGGAGAGCATTTATAAAATATTGAACCTTTATTTTCAGACTGAACTCCTTTCAAATCTAGCTCCGTTATTAAATAGACATTTTATTTGTGTATTAACAAGGCTTAATTTTGAGTTCAACGTATCGATATAATTGAATTTCTGAATTAGAATTAGAATCATTAAATGAAGCATGCGATATACTGCAAGGCAGAGAAAAGAAAAGTTGGAACCCATTTTGTTTATTGATTAGCTAGCTAGCAAAGGAGAGGGTACGTAGGACCTCATATATCATCATCATTTGGCTCGTAATTATTTCCATCCAATTCCGCGTCTCAAGCATTGCCGCTGCATGCCTTGTAGCCTTTGTGCCTCGCCTGCTAACATACTCAAAACCATTTCACTGTCTTCTCATTCTCGGCATTAATCATGAATTAATAGCCGTAGCTCCGTTGTCCCAACATTTGATTAAAGAGAAGGGAAACCTATTATTGTTACACCCATTTCACTAATTTCATCTTCTTCTTTTAGTTACCATTAAATAACCCTTTTTTATGCCACTTCCAAACTTAATTAAATTTCTCTCACGGAGTTGATATCCTCCGATGCATAAGTTAATTAAGAATCTAATAGAATGATGGAATGAAGATGTAAGGATGAAAAAGGCTCGAGTGCAATGAAAATGAGTACAAAGAGAGTGAATGAAAACTTAGCATCATACCTACATTATGCTTTCTTTTTTTCATATAAGATCCAACACTTTTACTCTCATTGTTCTTCTGCTAATGATCCGGTACAAACATGCTAAGTTTAGTAACAACTGGACAGGCCTTGTCTGTTGTACTTGTACGACTTCTAATTTACAGTCATCCGTCCTCTGTTAATATATTGGGCTCTTTGGGTCATGCTTCGTGTCATGTCCCTAAAACTTGAATCTTGGAGCGTGCGGCCTTAGACACTTTTCGAACACACAACGCCTAAGTAAGCCTGAAACTTGATCAAAGCTAAAGTGCTTAGATCCTTGCGGAAGCAAAAGAACTCTGAAAGAAAAGGCAAAACAAAAAGACAAGGAAGAAATTTGAGTGAATGCTCTGTATATTCCTCAAAACTGAAGTGTGTCTAAAATGAGGTGGGGGTAAGCCTCTATTTATAGTTGAAACTCCCTACATCCAACGGTTAAGATTAGAGTATATCGACGGTCTAGATACAATGACATCTATAATATCCCTTAATCTAAGGATTTCAAATCAAACATTCCTAAGATAAGAGATTACAAAGGATACGGAAAGAATCAAAAGGGAATATGCTAGATTATGTGCTACTTGCCATATCTACTTTGCAAAGCTCTTCAATCCCAAGTGTTGGGCTAAGTGGTGATAGGCCCAAGATGCTGCAGAGTGCTTCTTGGGCAGCTTGATGGATGCTGGTCTCAGGCCTCGGTGCGCGGTCCGTGACATTCTCCCCCATTGAATCTGGTGACGCCCTCGTCACTCGGTTAGCATGGTATCCGTCCACTTGGTCCTTGAATTGCCACAGGCCCTCGGCTAGTTCCCAACTCCCCTCACTATCGGGAAGTCCCTTCCACTGCACAAAATATTCGTGCCTCGGTCGGTAACCTGGTCGTCGAATAACTCTCTCGGCTTGGATCTCTCGAACCTCGTTCTCATAGGAGATCTTTACTCCGACTAGCACTCGGTGTGATTTGCCTCTATCCAGATCTGACTCATCTTGATGGTAAGGCTTGAGTAAGCTAACATGGATCACTGGATGAGCTCGGATAGTCGGTGGCAACTCCAATCGATAGGCCATGGTGCCTATCCGCTTCACAACTCGGAACAGACCCTCGTATCTTCGCACAAGCCCTTTGTGCACGGTTGGGTTGTGTAAGATTCCTGTCAATTTGGCAAGGACTAGATTACCAACCTGGGAATTCACGTCCCTACGCTTTCGGTCTGCCCATTTCTTGGTCCGCTTCCCTGCCTTGTGTAAACAAGCTCGGGCTAAGTCGTGATACTTTTGCCACTCCGTGGCAAACTTGTGTGCTGCTGGATTCGGCCTCTCATACTTGGTAACAACCGTGTTGGGTGTAAGCGGTTGTTGCCCGGTCACGATCTCGAACGGACTTTGGTTTGTGGCCTCACTCCGTTGCAAGTTGTAAGAAAACTGAGCCACATCCAACAGTTTTGGCCAGTCGCGCTGCGTTGCACTCATATAGTGCCTCAAATAGATCTCCAAGAATGCATTCACTCGTTCAGTTTGCTCGTCGGTTTGGGGGTGGATATTTGTTGAAAAGTTCAAGCTTGATCCCATTAGCTTGAATAACTCGGTCCAAAATCTCTCCGTGAATCGTGTGTCTCGATCACTGATAATCGTCTTTGGCACTCCCTAATACTTAACCATGTTCTTGAGGAAAAGACGAGTTGCCTCCTCGACTGGGCACACCTTGGACGCTGGAATGAACGTCCCATACCTCGAAAACCTGTCAACAACAACCATAATACTCGACAAGCCGTTAGTGTTAGGCAAACCGATAATAAAGTCCATGGAAACACTTTCCCATGGTCGCTCGGGAATGGGCAATGGCTGCAACAGTCCCGCCGGCTTCTTTATATCTATCTTATCCTGTTGGCACACAAGATAAGTCTTCACATAGGTTTCAACATCTGTGCCCATGTGCAGCCAGTAATAGTTCTCTACAATAAGTGCCAATGTCCGGTTCATCCCCGGATGTGTCGCCCACTTCGAATCATGGCATTCCCTCATGAGCCTCTTGCGCAATTCTCCAAACTGAGGCACATAGAGGCGATGTCCTCGAGCATATAACAAGTCCCCCTCGAGCCAAAACTTTCTAGTCTTCCCTTCTTTGGCATAATCAATAAGCATCTTGGCTGTTGGGTCATGTGACAACCCCTCTTTGATGCGCTCCAATAGTTGTCCCTACGGCAAGCTAACAAACTCCATATTGTACATTCGGTTTAAGGCATCGGTAATGAAATTTACCTTTCCTGGCTTGTATTCCACGAAAAAATCAAATTCTGCAAGGAATTCCTGCCATCGAACATGCTTTGGAGACAACTTCTTTTGGGTTAGAAAATAACTATTGGCAACATTATCTATGTATACCATAAACCTGGACCCAAGAATGTGGTATCGCCAAGTGCGCAAGCAGTGCACCACTGCAGTCATTTTCTTCTCATAGATCGTGTACCTCCTCTCGGTCTCATTGAGCTTCCGGCTTTCAAAGGCAACCGGATGTCCTTCTTGCATAAGTACCCCACCAATGGCAATATCGGACGCATCGGTGTAAATCTCAAAAGGCTTGGTGTAATCTGGCAACACCAACACTGGTTCGCTTACCATGGCCTTCTTCAATTCTGCAAAGGCTTGTTGGCACTCAATGCTCCAATCCCACGCCTTGTCCTTCTTCAGTAACTCGGTCAAAGGTATAGCTATTTTGGAGTAGCCTTTGACGAACCTTCGGTAGTAATTGGCTAGCCCCAAGAAGGATCTTAATTCTGTCACCTTGGTTGACGTCTCTCAATCTTCAATCGCTTGAATTTTGGCCCCATCCATTCGGATCTTACCACCTCCCACAATGTGGCCTAGAAAAGGGACCTCTTGTTGGGCAAACGAGCACTTCTCTTCTTTGACGTAGAGCTCGTTCTCTCGTAAGACTTTGAACACCTTTCTTAAATGTCCCAAATGCTCATCGAGTGTCTTGCTATAGATCATAATATCGTCAAGGTAGAAAACAACAAATTGATCAAGAAAAGGTTGTAATACCTTGTTCATGAGGGTGCAGAAAGTGACGGGAGCGTTCGTGAGAGCAAAGGGCATCACTAAGAATTCATACGAACCATAGCGCGTCACACAAGCAGTCTTTGGTTCATCTCCTTCGGCTATACGAACCTGATAATATCCAGACCTCAAATCCAACTTGGTGAACCACCTTGCACCACCAAGTTGATCGAACAAGTCGGCAATAAGCGGGATCGGGTACTTGTTCTTCACAGTAAGCTTGTTCAAAGCTCGATAGTCGATACACATTCGAAGCGTCCCATCATACTTCTTCTGAAATAGTACTGGTGTACCAAAAGGTACCTTGGATGGTCGGATATAACCCGCATCTAGAAGTTCCTTCAATTGTCTGCGCAACTCCTCTAACTAGGGTGGAGTCATTCGGTAAGGGGCTTTAACGGGTGGCTCCGCATTCGGCACGAGTTCAATCTTGTGATCCACCTCTCTCTTTGGTGGCAAGCTTTTAGGCAACTCGGTAGGCATCACATCTCGAAATTCTGCCAATACTTGTCCCACCTCTTTTGGGACCTCAATGGGCTTGGTAGGTTGCTCATCAACCAACCCAGCTAAGTCAGTTGGTTCCTCATTGCGCACTCCCTTGCTAAACTAGATGGCTGATATCATCTTGGCTCCAACTCCGACCTCTCGGGTTACTGAAACAATGCATTGATGTTTCGGATCCAGAATACATAAATAATCGACAAAAGGAACAAGGAACGCATTAATCCGATCAAGGAAATTAAGTCCAATTACGAAATCAAAGTCATCAAGAGGGATTACCTTGATGTTTTCCTTACCGATCCAACCTCCAAGGTCTATCATGACTCCTTTTGCCACTCCCGTAATCAGAGCCTCTCTGGAATTGATGGTTTTAATAAACCTACTTGTCTTCTCAACACGAAGGTCAAGTCTCTTGGCAGCCCGCTCGGACACAAACAATTTTGAGATACCTGTGTCCACTAGAGCGCTCATCTTTTGGCCTGCCACGGTGATGTCAACGAACATCAGTCCCTTCTTCTTATGGCCCTTCTTAACCTCCATGGAGCTAATGATGGAGTTAACTTTAAGAGCCTCCTTCTCTTCGGCATCTTTCCCTTGGATGGCAGCAGCTTTTTGAGGGCAGTTCCTAGCCAAGTGCTTGCCTCCACAAGTGTAGCACTTGAAAGGCTCATTGTTCTTTTCCCAAGGCTTGTGAAGCTTGAAATTACCACCTGTCGGCTTCTCAGACCCCTTCTTGGCTGGTCTTTCCTTGTCCCCCCCACCATTGCCTTTGGACTTTAGTTTGGTTTGGTAGACTCGGACCTTTTGATCTCGAATTCAGCAATGGACTCAGCTGCGGACAAGACTTTGGAAAGCTCTTGAACCTTCATCCGCTTCAACTCTATTTTGGCCCATCGTTGAAGTCCATCCATGAAGGCAAAGAATCCTTCTTCCTCGCCCAACTTTGAGATCTGAAGCTTGAGCTCAGTGAATTCCTTGACATAGTCTTGAATCGAGCTAATATGCTTGAGTTGTCGCAAGTTTGCTCGGGCTTCTAGTTACGCATTTTTGGGATAGAACTGTTCCTTGAACTCGGATTGAAACTCGCTCCATGTTGCAATGAGAATTTTTCCGTTCTCCTTCTCGGAGTACCTATGTCGCCACCATAAAAGTGCGATATCAGTCAAATAGACATAAGCAGTGTTTACCTTTGTTGCTTCGTCCTTGACCCCCATGGCTTGAAAGTGCTGCTCCATGGCCCAAATAAAATTCTCAACATCTTGGGCTGATCGTGTCCCTGTATACATCTTCGACTTTGGGATATCGATCCTCGGTGTGGGTGACGCTGTTTTTGCTATCACGCCATTCTTCATGGCTCTCTTGTAAATGACTAGCTCACTCTTGAGATCCTCGATCTCCTCTACCAACTCCGCTTTGGTAGCCTCCCCTGCTACTTCAAGGGAATTGTCTCGTTGGTCTAACTTCTCATATATGTCATTGAGAAGTCCTTGAACCGCAACCATCACTTCTTCTTTAAGAGAGTGGAACGATTCTATTTCGTCTTGGGCCTCTTTGACTTCCATCATGGAATCTTCAAGTCTAGCAACCCTTCTTTCTAAGGCTGAAATGACGTCCCTGGAACTCTCTCTCTTCTTCTTCTCAGCAGCAGCACGAGTCTTTCGTTCAGTTGCCGGAACTTCGCTTGCATTTTGTGGTGCCATATCTTTCACTCGAACAGGCTCGGATACCACTTGTCACGTCCCTAAAACTTGAATCTTAGAGCGTGCGGCCTTAAACGCTTTTTGAACACACAATGCCTAAGTAAGCCTGAAACTTGATCAAAGCTAAAGTGCTTAGATATTTGCAGAAGCAAAATAACTCTGAAAGAAAAGGCAAAACAAAAAGACAAGGAAGAAATTTGAGTGAATGCTCTGTAGATTCCTCAAAAGTGAAGTGTGTCTAAAATGAGGTGGAGGTAAGCCTGTATTTATAGTTGAAGCCCCCTACATCCAACGGTCAAGATTAGAGTACATCGACGATCTAGATACAATGACATCTAAATATCCCTTAATCTAAGGATTTCAAATCAAACATTCCTAAGATAAGAGATTACAAAGGATATGGAAAGAATCAAAAGGGAATATGCTAGATTATGTGCTACTTACCATATCTAATTTGCAAGGATCTTCAATCCCAAGTGTTGGGCTAAGTGGTGATAGGCCCATGATGCTGCGGAGTGCTTCTTGGGCAGCTTGATGCGTGCTGGTCTCAGGCCTCGGTGCACGGTCCATGACATTTGCGATAAGCATGAAAGAAAAGGGTTTAACATAAAA
The DNA here is from genome assembly GCA_005610355.1 of Gossypioides kirkii. Classification (NCBI taxonomy): domain Eukaryota; kingdom Viridiplantae; phylum Streptophyta; class Magnoliopsida; order Malvales; family Malvaceae; genus Gossypioides; species Gossypioides kirkii. The sequence goes on from CP032248.1 coordinate 230,014, forward strand.
AAATGAAAATTCAATATTTATAACTAAGATCATTATCATCTTTTATAAGTATAAAGGTAAGAGAAAAAAAGAAAAACATGCAACAGTGAGATGTCTACGTTGCATGTTCAAAAGTTTCTGCACCCAAACTTATTTACTCGTGCGCCATTTAAACCGGCAGAAACTTCTACAACATAATTCAGTTAACTTAGTTTACTTCCTTAATTAGCTAAGCTTGGGCGATCAAAGAAATTAGTGTTAAAGTCTCAACTCTCATAGCATGAGAGTCTTTTCATGTTTTCAACATTTCAGAGACTTGTCCTTTGACATGGTATCCGTCGTGTAAAGTACCCCATTTGACATGTCAGTTTTTGGCTACATAGCCTTTGAGTTTAATAAAGATTTATTTTTAAGGTAATTCACTTGTTGAACGTAGATTGCATGCAGCAACAAAAAGTAGAGCTGAGGCAAAAGATAGATTCGGTCAACATATAAAGATTAACATTTGTGCTAGTATTTTGCTTTATTTTGAACTTAGTTTAATGTTTTTTTATATTTTAATACTGATGTAATTCAGTCAATTTGGAGGTTGCTTTAAAGCTTAGAGTCAGCTAAGCTTAGGTTGATTTTATTAATGTAATCTTACTATTGAAATTTGCTTATGTAATGCAGAGATTGACCTATACCTTATTGTTCCTACTATTATTTTTTATAATGATATATTCACAATGAATCAATGAAAAAACAAGTGAACTTTTCATCAAATTTTTACTTTTCTCTGTAACTTTTCTTTCATTTTTCTGGTTTGTTTTCACTACAAGAATCTAAGTCTTTAAGCTCAAGCAAGTGCTGAGTTCAATTGCACTGTCATTTTATTCAACAATTGGTATCAAGAGCTTGCTTTTTAGAGGACCTTCTTTGTTATCAACCTTCAAAAGCTTCATGTCTTCTTCAGGATATTCTCCAACTCCACCATCACAGTTTACTGGGTAAACTACCACATTTGGGTAGTAAAAATGAGGACTTACTTGCAAGCATTTAACTTGTGGGAAGTTGTTAATGCTAATGTTGAACCACCACCACTAAGAGCTAATCCTACAGTTGCTCAAATCAGGCAGCACTCTGATGACAGGACCAAGAAATACAAGCAATGTCATGTATTCATCACTCTGTGTCAAATCTGATTTTTACAAGAATTATGGCCTGTGAGACTTCAAAACAGGCTTGGGACAAGCTAGAGGAAGAGTTTTAAGGCACTGAAAAAACAAAGCAACAACAGCCAATCAATCTAAGAAGGGAGTTTGAAATTTTAAAGATGAAGGAGAGTGAAACAATAAAGGAGTACACAAATAGAATAATGGCACAGTATAAGATTGCTTGGAGACCAGTTCAGTGAAAGCAAAATTGTAGAGAAGGTTTTGGCTACCTTACCTGAGAGATATAAGGCTAAAATCTCATCACTTGAAGACTCAAGGGATTTGACCAGGATTACCTTGATAGAGCTTGTGAATGCCTTCTATGCTCAAGAACAAAGAAGAGCCAGTAAACAAGAAGAGTATCAGGAATGAGCCTTTCAAGCCAAGGGCAGATTATCTTCGAGCTCTTCCAATGCCAAAAGGAAGAAGCCTTGGACTGAAAACAAAATCAAGTCCAAAAAGGATGCTGTTAGGAAGAAATTTCCTCCTTGCTCACATTGTAAGAAGACTACTCACCTTGAGACATTTTGTTGGTACAGGCCTGATGTGGAATACAAGATCTGCAGGAAAATAGGGCATGCTGATAAAGTTTGTAAGAACAAGGGTCAACAAAAAAACCAACAAGCTCAGCAAAACACACATGCTCAAGTAGTTGATGACATTGATGCTCAGGAGGAGCAAGTGTTTGTTGCTTCCTATACTGCAGCCAAAAGAAGCATGACCAAGGGATGGTTGCTAGACAGTGATTGTACAAACCACATGACTCCAAATGCTGCTATTTTTAAAAGACTTAACAGGAGCTTCACTACTAAAGTTAAGGTGGGAAATGATCCGTTCATAAACGCAATAGGAAAAGGTGATATGCTCATTGACACTCCAACAGGTACTAAATTTATTCCCAATGTGTTTTTAGTACCTGATATAGACATAAATCTACTTAGCATTGCTCAGCTTGTAGAGAAAGGTTATTCTGTTGTTTTCAAGAACGAAGAGTGTCAAATTTGTGATCCAAGTGGATCTACTCTCATGTTAGTGACCATGTCAAATAGGAGTTTTGTTGTTAATTTAAATGAGAGGCCAGATGAGGCATATGTAGCTGTTTCAGATGAATCTAGACTATGGCATAAGAGGTTTGGTCATGTTAGCTATAAGTCATTAGCTCAACTAGCCAAAGAAGATCTGGTTCAAAATTTTGTCAAGACAATGCACCTGCATGAAGTTTATGATGTTTGTCAGTTTGGAAAGCAAATCGGGCTTCCTTTTCCTGCAAACAAAACCTGGAGAGCCACTGAAAGATTGCAGCTGGTCCATTCAAATGTGTGTGGTCCTATGAAGACTGAATCACTAAGTGGCAGCAAGTATTTTATTCTTTTTGTTGATGATTTTTCAAGGTTCTGTTGGGTCTATTTCCTCAAGAAGAAGTCTGAAGTTGCCTCAGTATTTTGAAAGTTCAAGGCTGCAGCTGAAAACTACTTAGGTTGTAAGTTAAAAACTTTGAGGTCAGATAATTGTACTGAATATACCTCTAAGCAGTTTCAGTTTTTTTGTGAAGAATCAGGGGTTGCACATTAGTTCACCAATGTGTATACACCTCAACAGAATGGTGTAAGTGAGAGGAAGAACATGACCATTATGGATATGAGTAGATGCATGATGTTTGAAAGAAAATTGCCTACGAGTTTTTAGGGTGAGGCTGTCAGCACAGCTGTCTACATACAGAACAGGTTACCAACAAGAGCCTTGTCTAAAAAAACTCCATTTGAAGTTTGGTTTGGTCACAAGCCCTCTGTGGCACATTTGAGAATTTTTGGATGCATTTCTTATGCACTTGTGCCTATTGTAAAAAGAGATAAGTTACATCAATGTCTAAACCAACTATCTTTATGGGATACAGCGCCAACAAAAAGGGATATAGGTTGCTTGATCCTTTAACACTCAAAGTGTTTGTAAGTATGGATGTTGTGTTTGATGAGAAAGCATCATGGAATTGGGAGAAGTCAAAACCAGTGGATGTTTCAGAAGACCTTGCATCAGAAAATGATGAAGCAATCCAAAATGGTGATAGTCAGGACTTTGATGAAGAACCAGTTAGAGGAACAAGACTGTTGAGTGATGTTTATGAAAGGGCTGACTTCGCTGATGCTGAGCCAATCAGTTTTGAAGAAGCAAATTCACAACAAGGATGGAAAGAAGCCATGGCAGCTGAACTATCCATGATCAACAAGAATCAAACTTGAGATTTAGTTGAAAGACCAGTCCACAAGAAAGTCATTGGGGTGAAATGGATTTTTAGAGCTAAGCACAATGTTGATGGAAGTTTGAACAAGCTGAAAGCAAGGTTAGTTGTCAAAGGGTTCAGCCAGAAGTATGGAGTGGATTACTTTGAAACATTTGCACCAATTACAAGACTTGATACAATCAGACTTTTGCTTGCACTGACAGCTCAAAAAGGTTGGAAAATTAATCAGCTGGATGTAAAATCAGCATTTCTAAATGGCTACCTCAATGAAGTGATCTACGTTGAACAACTTGAAGGGTTCATAAAGGCTGGTGAAGAAGCTAAAGTCTACAAGCTAAAGAAAGCCTTGTATGGCTTAAAGCAAGCACAAAGAGCTTGGTATGATGGGATTGATTCTTACTTGTCAAGCTTAAACTTTGAAAGAAGTCTTAGTGAGCTTACCTTGTATGTGAAGAAAAATGGAAAAGAGACACTTTTCATTGTGTCAATTTATGTTGATGATCTCCTTGTAACTGGTGGAGATGAAAATTTGTTGTCAGATTTTAATACTGAGATGGAGAATATGTTTGAAATGTCAGACTTAGGAGAGATGTCTTATTTCCTTGGTATGGAAATCTCTCAAGTTGAACATGGAATTTTCATTGGTCAAAAGGCATTTGCATTGAAGATTCTGAACAAGTTCAGCATGGACAAGTGCAAGTCAACAACCACACTAGTAGCTGTTGGTGAGAAGCTTTCAAGCCAAAGTGATTATGAGAAGGTGGATGAGTCTGGTTACAGGAGTTTGATTGGATGTTTGCTCTATCTAACTACCTCAAGACTAGATATTATGTTTGTTGTCAGTCTCTTATCAAGGTTTATACATTGTTGCAACCTCTCACACCTTCAAGCTGCAAAAAGGGTGTTGAGGTATATAAAAGGCACACTTGACTATGGAGTTAAATTTACAAAGTCAAAAAGCATGCAACTTGTTGGCTTTTCTGATAGTGACTGGGCAGGTCTCATTGATGATATGAAGAGTACCTCTAGTTATCTTTTCACTCTAAGGTCAAGTGTTTTTAGTTGGAGTTCAAAGAAGTAGTCTATTGTGGCACAATCAATTGTTGAAGCAGAATATGTTGCAGCTGCTGCTGCAGTTAGTCAAACTATTTGGCTGAGAAAACTTTTGAAAGATTTAAATGTGTACCAAGAAGAAGCAATAGAGATCAAATGTGATAACCAATCTGCTGTTGCAATTGCAAAGAATCCAGTGTTTCATGGCAAAACCAAATATTTTAAGATTAAATTTCACTTTGTAAGGGAGGCTGAGCAAAGTCATGAGGTCAAACTGATTCATTGCAGTTTAGAGGAGCAACTTGCTGATATTTTGACAAAACCTCTTGATACAACAAGGTTTGAATGTTTGAGATCAAAACTTGGTGTTTGCAGCATACAATCCAAGGAGGAGTGTTAAACGTGGATTGCATGCAGCAACAAGAAGCAGAGCAGAGGCAAAAGACAAACTTGGTCAACATATGAAGACCAACATTTGTGCCAACGTTTTTTTTTTATTTTGAACTTAGTTTAATGTTTTTTTTTGTATTTTAATACTGATCTAATTCAGTCAATTTGGAGGCTGCTTTAAAGCTTAGAGTCAGCTAGGCTTAGGTTTATTTTATCAATGTAATCTTACTGTTGAAATTTGCTTATGTAATACAAATAGTGACCCATACCCTATTGTTCCTACTATTATTTTTTGTAATGATATATTCACAATGAATCAATGAAGAAACAAGTGAACTTTTCATCAAATTTTTACTTTTCTCTGCAACTTTTCTTTCATTTTTCTGGTTTGTTTTCACTACAAGAATCTGAGTCTTTAAGCTTAAGCAAGTGCTGAGTTCAACTGCACTGTCATTTTATTCAACAACACTAGTAGCTTAAGAGGATATTTGAATATGATGTGGATGCCTTTGATTTTAGGGGCCCTTTTCTCAAAAAACTCTTACTTACATGCATGCTCTTCATTCACTCCATAAAGAAGAAGCTGACTAGACACATTAAAACTAATTAGTTACAAAGTTCATCATACAAAGTTCAGTCAAAGTACTGTACATATACTTCATAATTAACTAACTTTCTAACAATAAAACTAATTAGTTACATGCTAACTAACCAACTAACTAATCAGCTAACTAATCCTTTTAACACTCCCCCTCAAGTTGGAGAATGATATACATCTTTCATTCCCAACTTGCTCACAAGATGATCGTGTTGAGCCAAGCCTATACCCTTGGTTAAAATGTCTGCTTGTGGATCTTTAGTTGAGACATGAAATGTTTGTACAATACCTTTTTGTATCTTTTCACGCACGAAATGACAATCAATCTCGATGTTTTTTGTTCTTTCGTGAAATACCGGATTAGCAGCAATTTGTATTACCGCCTGACTATCACAAAACAATGCTACAGACATCTCGTGTTTGACTCCAAGCTCTTTAATGAATCCTTTAAGCCATATCGGCTCAGTAACAGTGAAAGCCATGCACCTATACTCGACCTCTGTTGAAGAACGTGACATTGTATTTTGCTTCTTCGATTTCCAGCAAATTAGAGAGTCACCTAACTTGATGCAATATCTAGTAACAGACTTGTATATCACTAGACAACTTGCCCAATCTGAATCACAATATGCATTCAGCACTGGCTTTGAACTGGCTGATAAGAAAATTCCCTATCTTGGATACTGTCGAACGTATCTAACAATTCGTAAGGCTACCTCATAATGATCCTTCTTAGAAACTTGCATGAACTGACTTAAATGTTGAACTACAAATGTAATGTCTGGACGTGTATGAGTCAAGTAAAGTAATCTGCTTATCAATCTCTGATAAATTGTAACATCTTCTAACATCTCGTCATTCGTATTTCCATGAGCCTCTTTATCATAATCTACTATAGTATGCTTTGCATTCTGCTCAAGTGGTGTTGAAGCACAACGTGCTCCCCCTAGATCCGAATCAGCAATTAATTCGAGTGCATATTTCCTTTGATGTAACACAATGCCTTCCTTGGGGCGAACCACTTCGATGCCAAGAAATACTTAAGATGTCTAAGGTCCTTTATCTTGAAGTTAAGGTGTAATATGCCCTTGAGTTCTTCGTCCATAATTCCCAATAATTAAAAGATCGTCAACATATATAAGCATCAATACTATTTTACCTCCATTAACTTTGGTAAATAACGAGTAATCATGTAGGCTCTGAGTATATCCATTATCAACAAGAGCTTTAGACAGCTTCAAATTCCATTGACGAGAAGCTTGCTTCAAACCATATAACGATAATATCCCTTCACGCACGGTAACCTGCCAAAGAAATAACAGTACACACGGTAACCTGCTTTGCCACAGGAGAAAAAGTATCATGAAAATCAATCCCTTCATGCTGATTATATCCCTTGGCAACTAACCGTGCCTTAAACCTTTCAATCGTGCCATCTGAATTGTACTTCACCTTATACACCTATTTGCAGCCAATTGGTGTTTTACCAGGGGGTAAATCGACCACCTCTCACGTGCCATTTTCCTCAAGAGCTTGAATTTCCTGCTGCATGGCTTCAATCCATCTCTTGTCACCAATTGCCATTTGATAGGTTTGTGGTTTAATAATAGAAAGGAGATGGCAAATATACGAGTATGAAAGGGTAAGTGATCACAAGAAATACAATTAGATATAGGATATGTACCTGTAAGCAAGGAAGTAGATGAAGAAGGATTGGTAGAACAAACAAAATTTGATAACCAAGAAGGCGATTTAAAGACTCTCAAAGATTTTTCACAAAGGTAGTTGAGAAACATTAACTAATGGCAAATATGGCAAAGGTGGTTGGCTAGAAGATTCAGTTGGTGACATAATAAGGGATTGACCTACAGGCTGATCATCTACAAGAAGGTCAGAGGATGACTCAGCTAGTAACCCAAGTGATGTAATACTAGCAGCAAGAGAAGTAGAAGAAATATTTTGTGGTGTAAAAGGTTCTTGAAGTGATTCATGCACAAAACTGACAGGAATATGGAGAAAATCATAATCAAGCTCATGTGAAGGGGAAGAAATGAGAAATAAAGGTGAATTTGTATCAAGTGACTGAAAAGGAAAAAGATTTTCATGAAATACAACATCACGACTAACAAAGAAATTCTTGGAATGAATGTTAAAGAGCAAGTAACCTTTTTGAACAGTTGAGTACCCCATGAAGACTGATGGAATGGCTTTAGATGTGAACTTATCATGATTGTTAATCACTGTTGCAAAGAAAAGACAACCGAAAACCCTAAGGTGAGACAAGTTTGGAACCCTCTTATTAAGCATTTCAAAAGGTGACTTCCAATCTAAGACTGAGGTAGGCAACAAGTTATTTTATAATAACTATGACATCACTTTTAAAGCGAAGAAGATATACCCATGTCATTCTAATGAAGTCATCTACTATCGTTAGAAAATATCTATGCCCACTATATGTTGATACACGACATGTACCCCATAAATCAATGTGTATAAGAGAGAAAGGTTGTTCTTCTCGTGTATAACTAATAGAGAAAGGTAAACGCGACTGCTTTGCAAGAGGACATACACCACAGTGCTTAACATGATCATAGTTAATGAGATTACAATCCAACTGAGACCTTTTATTCATAGTACTCAAGGAAGAATGGCCAAGTCTTGCATGCCATAGAACACTAGAATTAGGTATATTTTGCAATGAACTAGATAACAAACACGAATTGAAATTTGAATTGAAAAACAGTGGCTGAGTAGACTGATCTTACTGTGATGAAAACTTTGGTGAATGAAATGTGTATAGACTTCCTTTGACCCTACCAACCCCCTTCATCTTTCCATTGCAAAGGTCATGTATAAGGAAAAAATGTGGATAAAAAAGAACACAATAGTTTAGTTCTTTGGTAAGTTGAGAAACAGACAAGAGATTAAAAGGAAAATTTGGTACATTTAAAACTTTTGATAGGGTTTGCATGGGAGTAAGAGAATAGGTTTCAATGTGAACAATTTTGGTTGTTTTACCATTTGGCAGTTAAACAAAAGATGGAGAATCACATTCAGCAGAAGAATTCAAACACTCGAGATTAAATCTCATGTGATTGGTAGCTCTTGTGTCAAGAATCCAATCTTGTGATGATAGACCAAGGTTAGTACTTGCCATATGAGCTGATGCCTGCACCCCAGATCCTTTTCCCAACGACTCCAGAATCTGTTGATACTGTTTAGGTGTAAACACAGGTACCTGAGAAGAACTCGAAGAACTTGAATGCACACTGCCAGTAGAAACTGAATCTGAACTTGTATTTGTGGTAACTGTACTATTGGCAGAAGTTCCCCTCTTCTTGGTAAACTTAAAATCCGTAAGATAGCCAATCAACTTATAGCATGTTTCTTTTTTATGACCCTTGATATGGCAGTAATCATAAACCCCATTAAAACGTCTTCTAGACTGCACTGGTTGGTTAGGTGCACCAGAATACAATGTAGTAGGTTCAGAAACCAACGAGATTTTTCCACCATTATGACGAGGCCCTTCCTCTTGAATAAGCATGGAATATGCTTGGTTAGTTGATGGCAGAGGGCTCATAAGTAAAATTTGGCTACAAACTATCGAATAAGACTCATTTAACCCCATAAGAAACTAGAATAACCTCTGTTGCTTCAAATTTTCAGTATTCTTTTTCATAGATTCACAGTTGCAAATAGCAAAGGGTGCAATAGCATCATATTCATCCCACAACAATCGAAACCTTGTGTGATAAACCGAGATAGATGACGTACCTTGAACTTGCGTAACAATTTATCGGTGCAAGAAATAAATCTGAGATCCATCCACCTTATCAAAACGCTCCTTCAAATCAGACCATACAAAGGTTGCACTGGATGCAAAGACTATCCCAGTAGAAAGCTCTTGACTGACAGAATTCAAGATCCAAGATAACACCAAAGCATTACAACGTTCCCATTGTGGCTGTAAAACCTTTATAGTATCTTCAAACAAACAAGAATCATCAATAAAACCAACTTTGTTCTTAGCAAGCAAGGCTATACACATTGACCTACTCCAGATATTATAATTTTCAACTCCAGTGAGTTGATGTGAAACCAATAAGGTTCCTGGAGTATTTGATGAATGTAGATACAATTGATGAGAAGGATCAATCTGTGTTTCGCACGGATTCACCATGTTGCAATTAAGGAAACAAAAATAAGAAACTGACGAGAAGAGAAATGAGTTTAAAGCTCACAGAATTGAAGCAATCAACCAGAATTGACGATCGACGATTGAAACTATCAATCAGAACGGAGGAAATCGCTAGCAATGTAGCTCTGATACCATGTTAAAATACTGGAATGTAAGCTATTGAACAGAAAATAATGGTAATGTTTGGGAGAGAAAGACGATGAGGTTTAACTGGAAAAGATGAATTATAATATTCATCATACAAAGTTCAATCAAAGTACTGTAAATATACTTGATAATTAATTAACTTTCTAACAATAAAACTAATTAGTTACATGCTAACTAATCAGCTAACTAATCAGCTAACTAATCCTTTTAACACTATATACTTAAACTTTATTTCCACATGTCATCAAATAATAAAAATTAACAATCACAACTTACATAATATATGTAATACCACCTGCTTATGAATTTTTTACTTTCCATTGATAGAATACGTGATAAAATTTTAATAAATATGTCGACTAATGTTGAATATGATAATAAGAAATATTGCATTTTTAATGAGAAATTTAATGTTCAAACCCTAGAAATGACATTATTGGAGAAGTTGTCATGAATTTCGAAAAAATTAATCCTCATGAAATATGTAAAATATTTTAATGATAAAGAAAAACTAATGTATCTTAATTCCTCGAGGAATTATAGCTTAATTCAAAAATGAAATTCATAGTGAAGAATAGGCTCATTACCAGTCGAAATGAGTTAGTATTGTATTCTAAATAAGTTAATTAATTAGGATATGTTTTTGCACATGTTCTAAGCTTCACATTTATTCTAAACATAAACCCTACAAGTAAAATTATATTTTATGTGTGACTCCAAAATATAATAAAATAATAATAAAGTAGAGAATTGGTTCAATTTGAGCCGGCATTAATTGATGTGATAACCCGGTCCAGTTTCTAGTCCAAAGAAATTGACCTTCCAAATTGCAGTTGTCGGTAATTTAGCCATTTCTAACAGTACAGCCGCCTTGCTTAGTCAAAAAAAAAGGCCCAAGCTTTTAATTCAAAGTCTAAAAGCAACCTTATCCATAATAACGCATCAGAATCTTAAGTTTGACAAAACAAAACAAAGGGTCGATGCATTGTTTTCCCTCATCTTCAAGGCAAACCATATGGTTCCCTTTGACTACCAACATGTTCTATGTCCCCGCAGCACCATATCTCTCGATGAATCTAATAGTCAGTTTAGACATTAAGCATCAATTAGCATATATAAAGTATTTTAACTAAATTGTAAATACATGTTTAAGAAGAGTTTCGACTTCGCGTATTAGACATTAAATCTAAGTTATTTATACCTAACAAATATATATTTTTTACTATTTGATCCACATATTTTAAAATCCAAACCGATGGAATTAATCCAAAAATTTATTTATAAGAGTGGAACGTAAGTTCAACTAGTTATAAAATTAGGCCACTTTTTTTTGTCTGTTTGAAACGTGCATATAATAATAAAGAGCTAAAATCCCACTCGAGATCAATAATTTAAAAATATTAGAAATTGCAGCCTCCCTCGGCAAATCATTCATATTGGGTTGACTACCCTTTGCTCTTGGCTAGTTTGCTTTTTCCACTCGAGATTGATAATTTATAAAGATTATATTTTGATCTAATTAAAACGGGATTGCTTGTGAATATGTATGAAAAGGGTTTTTCATTATTGTTGCTTTTATGATTGAAATTCTGAGAGAATATCTAAAATAAAATAAAAATCAATGAGGTGGTCATTAATTTATGAAGAGAAAATGGTGTGGAAGAAGATTGGCTTGTCTCAATATTGCAATTATATATGCAAATGAAGGGACATTCCAACTTAAAATCCGATATAAAAAATTAAGACGATTCATATAAGTTTGGCACTCATCAAACTACACAATGTTGAATTGAATGTGAATGCAATATGCTTATGGTTTATTGCTTGGACGGAAAGAAATAAATTGATGCTTGATGTATAATATTCAACTAGATTTTGTTTGTACATGAAGTGAGGTTTGAAGGTTGATGATGGGTCGCACAATGATGTCGTAAACCGTATAAAATGATTTAAAAGGTTTAGAAGGGATTCTGAAATCTTGATAGGTTTCTTTAGTTTCTAATGTTTCCAAATTAGTCATAAAAGATTTACATCAAAAGAAATTATGAACCCATGTATTTGGATGTAATTGAAAATTTGGTTGTAGTGGATGAAAGTCTCACTTAGATCTCTTTTTATTTGAAGTTTGAGAGCCAACACTCCTCGGCTCTATCCGCCGCCACCATTTTTTTCCCTCAAGAAACAGCAACTTGTGACGTGCAATAGCCTTGAAATTTTTTATCCCAATCTACAAAATTCAGCTCTCTAGCAGCATCCTATACCGACATAAATCAAAATAAAATAATCCATCACGAGCACTGCTATGCACGCTTTTTAACAGCAATATAATAAGATATCTCTCATTTAATTTATACATTCTCCACTCCATTATACATCTATCACTTTTTTAATGACAGTACGAGCTCCAATAACCTTTTAATTTAGTAGTAAGGGCGTTATATCGTAGGTTTAAGGTTTTCAACTTAATCTCAAGCTATTTTATTTTCTTCCCTCGATTATCAAAAAAAAACCAAATAAATACAATACACATAATAATTAAAGCCAGAAGCTGGTAATGAATATCATTATTGATAAGTTCCTGGAAACCAATAAATCAATTAGATGAATCCCATTCCCCTCCTAAAATAAATACTAAACCTAATAAAGAATCTCTTAGACCCAACACTGTAACAATGCCCATCCATGAATGGGGCAAAGTTAGCCTGGGGCTGTACTCTATATCTCTATATATTCTGCTTGTATGCTAAAGTACTATCGTAAGTCTAATGCCCCACCCTTACAGAAGAAGTTAGTGAAAGGAGTTAGAAGAGTTGCCACGACCACCAAATTGCCACAATGATGCCCACGTTTACCAACACGTGGGTGCAAGAGGAGGGTGATGCTACACTTTGGTCCAATGCACCTTCATACACCATCGTGGTGTTGATAAGAGGTGATGTTGTCGTTTCCGTGTTTTGTTGCTCTTGCGATGATTTTTGGCTACAAATTTTACGTACCAAAATTAACCGTTAAAAAAAACCAACTCCGAAAACGACAATAATATAATGTAACATGCTAGTAAAGTATGGTCCATAACAGAACATAAAGGATTTATTGTATTTTCCGTTATCTACAGTTCAATAATTACTTATCCATAAAAAAGAACCAATTATAACTCAACGGCTAGCTGCGGCAGAGCCGACATAAGATAGGAAATTAGATTCATTTTTTTTTTGCAGACCAAACGTGAAAAAGCTGCGCCATAAGTGATAGACCACCCTTTGATGCCGTTCATTTCATGACAAAATTACCCTTTCACGATGGGATAAGTTATCATTAAGTCCCTAAACTTAAATTTTTTTTCTAATTTTGTCCCTAAACTTCTTTTTTATTTATATTAATCTCTAGACTTGACAATTAACATCGATTTTGATCCCTGCAACCAACTAAAATTATATGATTTTTTATGTGATGATGTAGTAGTTGAGTTCCACGTAATCACATGGACCAAAATTGGGAAAAGTTAACAGATTCTAAGACTAAGGTGGGAAATTTTGCTAAAGACTAGTGTGGACAAAAAAAAATGTTTATGGACAAAGTTAGGAAAAGTTGTCAAGTTTAGGAATTAAATGTTGCTTTATCCTTTGACCTTAAATGTTAAAACATGAAAGTTGATGGGGGTTGTGAAGAAAATTTACCTAGTGTTAGGCGAAGGACAGAAAGTAATTGTATAATCAGCGTTGGCACATGTAAAGGTACTGGTTTTATCATCATAGGCATAGCTGTAGGCGCGTGGGTAAGCTGTCTTAAACACCTCCGAGTACGAAGACGGTTTGCAAGTATCGGGTGTACCATACGCACCGCTGCAACAGTACTGAAGGTCGCCGAAGGCTTCTCAAGCACTCTTGCAAGCGACGCCATCTCCGCCGTCGGTGCTCATCACCTTCAGCTCGGAAGGGCAAGAGCCATTAAGGTCAACCACGCAGCCGGTGTAGGTACAATTTTGTCCCGTGCCACCCTGTGGAACAACCAACATAGGGATGTTGTAACCGTCGACCAAACTCACGTCGAAAAAATCAAGGACGCCAGCACCGTCCAATGTGAACTCAACTAAACTCGCCGGCGGAGCAGCGCCGTTTCCAGAACATTCCACCTTTCCGGAGCCACAATCACCGGTAAGGCAGGAAAATTTCCCGGTGGAATCCTCGGAGCAATGGGTTCTACCCCAGAACTGACCGCCCCATGATGCCGGTGCAGTAATGGCTTTGGTTTCGCCGCTTTGGAGAGCGAAACCAGTAGTGGGAAGCGTTGGAACACCTGCGTTTGATAGAATCCCAGGCCATACGACATAATTGCATTCGTTTACTATTGTAAAGGTTTTGCCTTTCACTACTGATATGAACGAATGCGAAAGAATAAGAACACAGATAGCAGCAACAAATGTAGATTGGGCCATTAAAGCTTAAAAATTTGCAGAGAAGAGGAAGTTGGGGGATGGGCAAAACTGCTTCTTCTTCTTCTTCTTTAGAAATGGGAGTTGGGAGAGTGTTTGAGATTCTGCAATGGTAGATAGAGTGGTATTTATAGAGAGAGAAATTGAGCTTGAAAAAAAAAACTTCAACGGCAGATAGAGTCAGACAGGACGAATGAATATGTGGGTCTACTAGAACTTGGTAATGTGTCTACCCTATCAGATTTTGGGGGTTTTTTTATCCAAAGTGACTAAAAAATTTAATTATTTATAAAAATCACCTTAGTTCAAAAATATATATTAGAATGATTTAAAATAAACGGTAAATATTTTAAATAGTCATCTAATGATAGACACCTCCTCAGATTCTGTCCTAATTATTGATCTTAGATATAAAAAATGATATTTTTTTTCAGTCATGCAATAACCGACACCTATATATATTTTTAATATAGTATTATACTGATATACGAAAATATGATATTTTAAAAAAAATTGCATGGCCGACACCAACTTTATCAAAAAAAAATGATGTTGGTCATGCCATGATCAACACCACCTTTATCAAATAAAAAAATAATTTTTTTTGTGTTGGTCATGTATTGGCCGACACTACTTTTATTTATCAGATAAAAAATTTTGGTGTTGATCATGTTATGGCCGACACCACCTATATCAGATAAAAAAAATTTTGTGTTGATCATGTATTGGCTGATACCACCTTTATTTATCAGATAAAAAAAATTTAGTGTTGGTCATGCAATGGTCGACACTACCTTTATCAAATAAAAATGTGTTGGTTGTACATTGGCCGACACAACCTTTATTTATCAGATAAAAAATATTTTTTTGGTATGGGCGAAAACCCTTAAAAATACGAAATAAAAAATAATTTTTTTGGTGCTTAGCAACGAATGATCGACACCAACTTTCCCTCGTCTATATATAGGACTGAGGTTTTGGTTTTGAAATTGTAAGGAAGAAAAATTTCTCTCAGAGTGTGCTCTTGTGTATCATTAGATAAGTGTTTTGTTATGGGGGAGAGTTTTAAAGTATACAATCAAATTTCGGGGTTTCATACTATACTGTCATGTATTACCGGAGTTGAATTATATACTGTCATGTGAAGCGGCAAAGATATGTCTTCCATGGTAAGATGGTTTTCTGCGCCATTGAAGACTATTCGAGATGTTCAACGCAGATGGACATTATCTACGTTGGAAGAATTTGTTACCACGAGAAATACTGTTGAATAGCTAATCCAACGTAGATATATTGTCACCGTATGCAGGCGGTGTGGTAAGCCCGTAAAAGTTATGCTGTTAAAGGTCAGTTGACTTTCTCCGTCAATTAACAGGTAATCGAGACCGACTGTATTATGTCTTACAAACTGAAAAAGGTCATGTTTAATGGCAACCCGAGCAAGTTTCTTAGTACTAATATTTGCTGCTCGATATTCAAGCAGATGGATATTATTTATGTTTGTATCTTGTTATATCTGTAATTTTAATTTTTTTTATTATTATTGTTCGAATTTGTATATTAATATTAACAAATATTTGTAATTTATTGTATCTGAAAAATTAATTTGTTGCTTAGTAATATTCAACAATATTTGTATTTTCAAGTCTTGTATTAAAATAATTTCGAATTATATACAAAAATATTAAATATGTTGTTGTGAAAATGTAAAGAAATAATTATTATTGAAAAAAATTATATAAATTTTGAAAAGATAATAATTAGAAATGAAATTAGAAATTAAATTTAAAATATAAACGAAATTACAAATTAAATTTAAAAAATAAACGAAAAAAATCAAAAAGTGAAAAGATCCCGGCTACGTCCCCGATGCTTGCGTGTGATGGATCGGGTTCCTTCGAGCTCGACGAGGCCGAGGCCATAGTGCACCTCGTTGAGGAGGCGTTACATAGCTGTTGGTCGGTTCGGCCTCCGTGGTCTCAACGTTCGGTGTCCCGATTGGCGTATGTAGAAGGGTGGTAAAATCATATGAATTATCATCGTCATCGGGAGTATGTTGAGTGATTGGAGGTGTTGAGCAAAAAATATCCTCCATTGTCGGTGTACGTTCTTCCCGATGGATCTCCGGTTGATATGAGGATGAACCGGAGTAATATGAACGTTGAGGGTCGGGATCGATGCCAAAAATCTCCTCCACGTTGAGGGTCGGGAACGATGATATTGGTCTTGCGAGAAAAAAGATGAGGACCCGGATGCTTGATATTGGGGATCGGGCTGGTGTTCTGGTTGGTGCTCGGGCTCGTTCTCGGGTACGAAATTCGAATCGGGGATCCGACCACGGCGTCGACGTGGGTTATTCGTCGGACGCCATCGATTGCCTTTCAGTATAATACCGGATTAAAAATATATATATATGTGTCGGCCATTGCATGGGCGAGACCAAAAAATACAATTTTTTATGTCTGACACCAATTATTGTGGTGAAATCTGAAGAGGTGTCGGTCATTGGATGGCCATTTAGAATATTTATTGTTCATTTTAGGTCATTCTGATGTATATTTTTAAACTAGCGTCATTTTTATAAATAATTAAATTTTTTGAGTCACTTGAACAAAAAAACCCCAGATTTTGAGATGAGTTGCGTCGGTGTTAAATTAAAAATTCATTTCTTCCCTTTTGTTTAATCTAAAAATTTGAGAATAAATAGAAATAAAATTAAAAATTCATGCCTCTTTAAAATTAAAATTAAAATAAATTATTTTATTTAAAAATATGATATAATTTTATATATAATAATTTTATTTTATTTAAATTTTACAAATTATTATCAATATAACATAATTTTTTTTGATGTTCAATATAACATTATTTTATTTCATTTATAGTATATATTAATAATAAAAAATTATATTTATCTAATATTAAAAATAATTTATTTTATTGTGTATAATTAAATCAATACAAAATATTATGTACACATTTGAACCACAATTAAAGTGTATATATATAACTATGGTGCACTTGTTTACTTTACGACTTGAACCTAATTTTATTTGAGCGAGAGATAGAATTCAAATTAAGTCTTTCCAATCGTGACTTTAATATTTTTTGATGAATACCATGATTTTAATGTTCAAACTATTTATTAGTACTACAATCAAAATTACATATATATAATTGCATTAAATCAATATTTACGTATTAAATTGTATATTAAATAAAAAATTTATTTATAATGTTATGATTTATCTATTAAAGATAGTTTATATGTTGAAAGACATTTAAATAAAATTAAGAAAATTAGTTCTCGTTAAGGAAAAAAAATATTAATTATTTTAGGTGATAGTTTTTTATTGATACAGGTAAAAGAATCTTGCTGAAATTTTTTTCAGAAATAAATAACATATTTATTGCTTTTTGATAAGCGTGTATAATCAATTTTTTTTTCACTCATGAGTTGGGGGATCAAGTGCGACCAAACTCTGTTATACATGATTAATGATTCATTCATCACAAGGTAAACCAACAACATTTTCGGATTAATTATACAACGACGTGTGTCAAATTAAATTTTACCGTGATGAAAACAATGAAATCATATTTGTGTTATAATTTTTTAATTAATTTAAAATAATTAAAAAGATAAATATTAAAATTTTATATTATTATCAGTTAAATTAAAATAATTAAGTAATAATATAAATTATAATTTTATTTTTAACTAATTAAATTAATAAGAGATAAATAATGGATCAAAGAAATTAGGTTTTTATAAAACAATTCTATAAAAATTCTCTTTTATTCATATGATTGGTTCAAATGGAGCAATTAAATTCTAGAAAACACTTAATTATGTAATTGACACCATAAGGAGAGGTCACCCAAACTATTTTACACATTCATAAGTTTAGAAAATCTTTGCAGAATTTCAAAATGATAATATAATTAATGTTATAGATAAGATTAAAAAATGGGGGGGGGGGGGAATGAGTCCAAACATGATGCCTTGAAATTGCTGCTTATATAGGTAAAAAATTGGGATATTCAGACTTTAAACAAGGTATTAGATTGTTGGTGGGAAGAAAAAATGCGTATTATGGTGCAAATAGCAAGAAACATGAGGGTGGGGTCAAAATTTGGGTGAGCTAGCGTCTTTGGGTTTTAATTTAAAAAAATGATCATCGTAATGAATGATGCGATGGGATGGAGATCATTATTTTATCATCTTCAAAGAAAATTAAACACAATTTCTTATTTATTGTGGGAATGAGATTAGGTAGAAGAAGTAAAACGAAAGGTGAAAGGGTGCCACACCCATTTGGTCAATGCCATAAATTTGTTAACTAATCAAACACGTACAATATGCTTCAATTTTAATTTCACGAAAACTGCAATCGAATTTTAACCAACCTGTAATAAAGATCCTGATCATTGGGTACCTTCTATTTATACTTGCCAACCCCCATGACCATGAATTAGAGCCAGCTTTATAAAATAAATAGATGAAAATAAAGTAGAGTGATTAAAAAGGCGTTGTATAAAATTTGAACTTTTTGTAATTCATGCAACTGCTGTTAGTAGAGATTATACAAGTGATCATTAAATCATATTCTTCATTAATCACGCAATTAAAATTACTATATTAATACAAAGAATGAGGAAAAAGTATACAATAATATCATGTGATGATATGGATGATGCAGCAGCAAATTGAGGAGGTCAAGTGCGGCTGCCTCACTCGGTCCCTCCACTAAAATGACATTTTGGTATAGTTGTAGCAAGAAAGTGATGAAAGAGTCATCTTTGGTTAGCTTCATCCTTGAATGCACGTTTTTTGGTTTCCCACTTTTCACAAAATCCCCTGCCTTCCTTAAATTATATTAATTTAATCCATTGCCTCCATCCTAGAAATAACCAAGTTGAACTAGTTCTAAAATGGAAGGAAATAAATAAACCTATGTATTTAATTGTTGAACGGTCCATGGACTCGGGTCAATTTCTTATAAACCAAATTTGGTCCAACCTCAAGACAACTACTTTTTAAGGATACAACAAACATATAGCCACCACCATTTACCTTAATTAAATATATATATATATATATATTCAACTTGTATGGTGAAAGATGGTAAACAAGCTTTGTGTAGAATATAATATGTGTCGCGTAATTATTGATCGCCTTAAACGATCAAATTTTTATGTTAAATTTTACAGTTGACAATCTTAATACAACAATTTGGGAGATCGATACAAAGATCATAGTAACCTCAAATTTATTGGGCTTTTTTAAATGTTATTGGCAGTGAGTCATTCTCGCTTACAAGGATTGCTATTGAATTACACTCAGCCTAAGACCGATCAACACCAAGCTATTTAAAGTCATTTATTTTAATTTGAAGTTACATTCAATTAATTTTTCTACACTCTATGATATGATAATCATTTTTTGTTTGTTTTTTTTTTTCTTTGGTTTTGAATCTACACATTTTAAATTGGTTTATTTGAGACTATAACCAAACCTGATACGATGATTCTTTGTCAGATACGATAAAAAATCATAGTTAAATTCAATCGGTAGCTCGAAACTCGAGAGGAACATGATTGCCTTACTGCAACTAAGTATAGAAACTCAATTCAACTCTTCCATACGGTCCATACTCAAACTTACCCGCAAATTGAACAAATCTCAGAACTAAAATTGAACATAAACGCCCAAAAACATCATACTGAATGTGTTGGTATCTCTGAAAAAACAAATCCGTTATGAGATGATGTTAGAATTTTGACCGGTGATTGCTTTTGGAGTTTATCTCCCTACCCAGAAAAAGGCATCAACCCTTGTTTTTTGTGTTTTGGTTAAATACCGACATCGCTAACATCGCCAAAGTAATCTTATCCACGCATGCATCATGAATTTGCAACCCCGCATGTTCCTCTCCCAAAATCCTTGGTTCATGGCGGGTAGGGTCGTTAATTGATCCGAAACATTTCCTTAATGTCGCAGCACATATTTAAAGTTAAATGATAGCTACAGCGGTAGAATCCAAATGATACACCTCTTGCTATTTGGTCGGAAACCCTAATGGCTTAAACTGTAAGACCACTCACATTTAAACAGCAGAATGCTTTTTTTTTTTTTTAGTAATTGTTATTGGATGTTAGTTAAATCCCTCACTAAATATTTAGATTTTAGACCACAAATATATAAGTGTGTAACACGAAAGCACCCATCATTTTCGTTATTTGATATCAAAACAGCTGGTTCACGCGTGGACTACCACGAGGTTGTGATAGACCATATTAATGTGGGTTTTATTCGCCGACTATTTTGAAACAAAATTACAAAATATTCAAGAGGAGAAGCATGAAACAAGGTTATTAATGTGATCAATATGTTTGCCAAATCTAAACATCATGGGATTTGTTGAAATGATGAAATTCATATTACTACTACCACCCAAATGAATTGCTTTTATTCCGACCATGTGTTTAAATTCAACATCAGGTGAGAATTTCAAAATGGCAATTAAATAAGACACGGATCACTGATTGTTGGGATACGACTGTCGCTGAATAAAGCCCAAATATGTGTAGATTACTCAGGCCCAGTAACCTTGCATTGCCGAGGCCCAACCGTAGGGATTTCAGTCTTTTTGGATTTGCTAAGTGCCTGAAAACGGAGACGACCCAGGCTGGCCCAATACCCATATTTTTGTTATAAACTAATATGATTTCCACCTACGTTTCCGTTACAGTGATTATTTTTTTCTTGACTCTATTATAGTGTAAAAATTTGTTCAAAGTTTTTATAATTTTTGTATATTTAAAATTTAATCTTTATATTTTTATCAGGAATTTAATTTCTCTACTTTTTAAATAAAAAATTTAGGTCCATTTATTAACACCGTTAGAAATTTTTCGTGTTGGAGTGACTTTGAAAAGAAAATTGACATTCATATAAGAAAAAATAATATTGTAGCTGAACAGAATTCAATAAAAAATTTTAACGGTACTAACAATTTTTACAAATTTACATTATTTTAATTAGAATAAATTATTTAGACTAAGTAATGACATTATTCATATTTTTATTTAATTAGTAATGAATATATTAAAATTTTATACTAATAATTATGAGTAATTAAAAATAAAAATTAATATCGATGATGGACAAAGCCGAATTTAGGGAGTTGACGGCCTGGGCTTCGATTCCCCCTAAATTTTGTGAAAAAATTTTAAGCCCTTTTGAGTTTTAGATTTTTTTTATTCTAATATTATAATTAATGTTTAAAAATAAGATAAATTTGTGGTTGGCTCCCAAATGTTTTCCAAAATTTTCAATTTGATTTTTTAATAGAATTTATAATTTTTAATGATAAATTTGGTAACATTTTTAGTTTGATTTAGTAAATTAATATAAAGTAGTATATAAATATTAATTTAGTAAAACTAAAGTTTAATAATTTGCAACGAAATATAAATATTAAATAGTATCTTAGATACATGTCCAGAGTGTATCTCGTATATCTTGTTAAGGGATTGTCACAAGCAATGGAAAGAAGGGATTTAAGATTGGGTGTATGAGGTGAGCCTCCTAACTCGAGTTAGTTGGTTTTCTTCTTCTTCTTATCTTTTAATATTCGATTCTTTTGGTTTAATGCAAATTACTCTTTATTCAAAAAAACAATTGCAACTAAGTATAAATATTAAATAGTATCTTAATATTAATCAGGTAAAAATAAATCTAAATAATCATAATATTTAGTAGAAATTGAGCATTTACCTTATTTTATTTTTCCTAAATTTTGGTAATCAAGATTACCACGAATTTAAAAATATTTCATTAAAAATAGGTAAATTCACATTATATATAAATATTTTCTTCGATCATAAAAAATATCAATATAAGTAGATAAAATTACATATATGGTATTATTAAATTGGACAAATATATTAGTATTGAGCATAATTTTATTAGGAGTCATATTTTTAATTTTATTAGTACCATTTTCTTTGGGTTCAAATTATTTTTGATACTGTTGGAGGGATAAGATAGGAAAATTAAAATTATCTCTTAATTTAGGCTGTTTAAACTTTTAAAACATAAAAGCCTAAGCTACCTTAAAACTTTGCTCTAAATCCCACACCGACTGGTGAGACAAGCAAGGAGCTGACGCTTTGTATATAAATTAGATAAGCGTCTATGGGTAAACTCATGATCCTTCAGGCAGTAAACGGGATATGATGAGTGGTCATTACTCGTGAGGCATGCGGGAAGGGTGTCCGCCCCAGCGCCTGGTTACGACACTTGGGCACTCCCTTTTTCACCACCTGATCCCAATCTTGAAGGAAAACTACCAAATTTTTAATCCAGTTTAAAATTTTCATTAATATACGCTTTAAATTAGATAAAACGAGGGATTACAAATAAACGAGCACGTAGATTACATAGCATGAACGTCTGCTTAACTATTAGAGTTATGGTTCATGACTCAGCAATGGGTTACTAAAACCCAAAGCAAACCATCAACGTAAATAGACAAACCAAGGCTACACTTGGAATCCTAGTCTTCTCCTTTTGAACCCCATTATCAAAAGCAACGTTTTCCATTGAGCCCCTTTGGTTGGTGCCCCCAAATGGTTGACTGATGCTAGAAAATGGCTGATTAAACCCGGCGGAGTAAGGCTGGTTCGTAGCCGAATACGGCTGGTTCAATCCTGACGACAGTGGCTGGTTAATGCCTTGCTGTGGATAGTTTGGGTCTTTTTGCTGTTGATAACCCAGTTGGGATTGTTTCCCATTGTTCCCAACAGGTTTTGCAAATGGAGCCTTGTTAATTGGAGTGTTAGCAAATGGAGCATTGTTGCCCACAGGTTCAACATTGTTCCCTTCATTTTGAGGGAGGCTGGTTGTAGTTGCTTCTGCCTTGGTTAATGCAATTGGGATGGTGAAACAGAGTACCACAAGACATAAATGGAGACAGGGATTTGGGGTTTTGAATATTTTCATCATTGTGAAAAAACAAGATTAAGCTGTTACGGATTTTGATGCTTCGCGGCTAGGATGGTTTATATAGAGAATGAAAACCGTAAGGACCATTAAAATTGAAAATGGAGCAGTTGGAAGTACTAGGAATGTAATAAACAGAGGATAAGTAAGGAGTTGGTAGTAATATGGTCAAATTTTGATTTTGGTCCTTTTATTATATGCTTAAATTTGTTTTTTGGTCAATGCAATTTAAGTTAACATAGTTTAATTGGTCTATTTTTATAATTTCATTAATTAGTGGAAATATTTCACTAGTTTTTTTGTCAAAATGTTGAAGTGGGTTTTCTTAAAAAGTACTCCTTTCAACACTGGAAAAGTAGAAAGACTAAATCATGTTAAAAGGTTAATATACCATAAGTTGGTTTGAATGTTTAATTTGGTATCCAACTAAACAACATCATGTGACCTAATGAATGTTTCGTATGTGTGTTTTAATATAAAAATAGAGACAAAAAATACTTTGGCATCAAAACTGAACATTGAAGCCTAGCTTAGGTATTTATTAAGAACAATAAAAATTTAAGTATGAAATTGTAAAAACATAAGTACTAAAGTGAACATTGAAACCAAATTGAGGTACAAGATAATGTATTAATCCCATGCCAA
This sequence comes from Gossypioides kirkii, assembly GCA_005610355.1. NCBI lineage: Eukaryota > Viridiplantae > Streptophyta > Magnoliopsida > Malvales > Malvaceae > Gossypioides > Gossypioides kirkii. The sequence continues at coordinate 253,904 of CP032248.1, forward strand.
GCTATGGTATAAAAGCTAAATTCCAAATTTAAACATAGTAGAAGGACTAGAACCATGAATTGACCTTAAAAAAACAAGTCATTATGTAACAAATTCAACCGTACTGTTTTGAATAGGTAAAAGATATGGTCACATCAATTGAAGTTTGGTTTCAGGCTTTCAGTTGAGTGTAGTAGGCATAACCAATTCACTAGTTCTTTATTTGGATATAATATAGCGACAACGGTGTATTTTTTTAATTTGTAAAATGGAAGACTTGTTAATGCATATTATGGCAAGCAGATGGAATTATGATATGGCGAGCTCAACATTTGTCTTATGGATACCGTGCAAGTTTACGGCTAATAGGAAAACTTAATTGTGGATTAGGGTGTGATAAAAAAACTAGTAATATTTCATACCAATACTGATAAGTAATCGATATATACTGTTAGCTGCATCTTATCATAGAAATTCTTTCCCGTAATCTGGATAAGTAGAAAGGCTTTTATGTTTTATAAATATAGTAGAGAAACCCATTTTATTTCACTTGCAAAGAGCTGAGCTATGGAATTACACTAATCAGACCACATTTATTTGCCTCTACCTTGGCCTTACCCCTTTTAATTCAAATTAATTGGGTACTTCTCCTGTTTGTTTGGGAAAAACAGCCCCCAATGTTTCTCATATTCCGGTTCTTTCTCATTCTCATCAAACATCGCAAACAAGTAAACTTCTATTGCTTTTCCAGGTTTCCTCGGAGTCCCCTTGCGCTGTTTCACATGTCCAACCAAATTCGTGTTATAAGTCTTCGCATTATTAACACTTGTATCCGTTCCACCGGCCGTCGGCCACCCACTTTCCGAAACAACAATGTCCAAACTTCCCCGCCGGCCCTCTCCAAGGCCACGTAAAATGCATCCAACATCGCGTCGAAAAGGTTCCGGTACTGATATGAACCATCCGTCACAACGACAGACGGTGACGTAAAGAGAGCATAGTCTAGATTAACCTGTCTTGGATTTTCGATGAGGCTAAAGTAGGGGTATACATTAACAAGTAATGGAGCTCTGTTGTTCCTCAAGAAGGTTATGACTTGACTGAGAAGTTGTTGGTAATCGTGACGAAGTTTGCCTTGCGACGGAGGGTAAGATACCTCAATAGCACCGAAAAACGTAGCCGTAGAAACTTTGATTTGGTTCCCTAAGCCTGCTTTAACTATTGCATTCTGAACGTTCTGCATTGCTGGGAAAAGGAACTGAGCAAATGGATCCGATGGCTTTACTTCGTTCCCGACAGCGATGTATCGAAAACTAACGGTGCCGTATTGCTTGACGTTGTCTTGAACCCATTGATCAGCATTGGCTTGACTAGCAGCAAGGTGTTCGAGTCTCGGATTCGGAACATCTAATAGCAGCTTGATATTGGTACTTCCGAGGGCTCGTAGGGCAGCTTCGTTGGGAGCGTAGAGTCGCATTTGTTGGATGCCTTTTCTTCTGTAAATGTCGATTACTTCGACTGCTGGTGGCAAATTATTTCCCTTCATTCCATAACAAACACCAACTTGGGCATCTGCATGACATTAATTCCACTATGCCTTAATTCTCAAACATTTTAACCTCTAAATGGTTTTTGGAATTGGATTATTTAGAGGTGAAACTTAAAATTGAGATCAATTGAATATTTCATCCTAAATCTTTAATCATTTCATTCGTGGTTCACTTCATATTCATTAAATTATGGAATCAATATCTACTAATTATTTAGGGAGACCATGATTTACTCTTATCAATAGTATGGTGTGTGAGTTATAAAAAAAAACAAAGATTTTTTATTTTTATTTTTTAAATTCATAAAAATATTTGCCTTGTTGTCTTGTGTTGAACAGTGGCTCACATGCAGCACAAAGAGAGCCATTGCAACAAACAAGCTACATGAAGATTCAAGTTCATTTTGTATTTTTGATGCTGTTAATTTCATTTTAATTTGATGATGTAAATGGTCAAACATTAAGTGCTACTTGTAGTGAATTATGACAGCTAGTATAGGATCATATTTTAATGTATTGTTTCATACTTTCTACTGTACAAATCTGCTGATGTAATGCAGATATGCACCATACCCTATGGTTGCTATGAATTTTCTTTTGTATACTTAGGACTAATCAATGAAAGGGATCAGATCAATTTGTTCTAATACATTCTTGCTCTCATTTTCTTTTCATAAACAAACACCATTGTTTCTTTTTAAAGCATCAAAAACTTAGTTATCAAGGCATTGTCTTGTTGAGTTTGTCTGTTATTTGCAACATCTTGTGATTATTAAAAGTTTCACCAAATTAATTTATTTTCATAAATTTTAAAATTATATATGAACTTTGATTTAGTATAATTATACATATGAAATTTTGATTGTTGTTCAAACATATACATGAAATTTTATTTTGTTTCAATTTATAGAAATAAATACACTAAATAATTTTTATATTGAATAAATATAATCATTTGTTTATGCAATATATAAACATAAAATGATGTTCTATCAATAATAATTTATAAAAATTATATTAAATCAAATTTTCATATATAAAATTTTATATTAAATAAAAATCATCTACAACTTTGAGATTTATCCCTTAAAATTAAAATTTTCACAATATTAATCATAATTGAGTTTGATCTATTCTAGAAACATTTTGCAAATAAAATAAAAATATATAGATTATTTTTTTAAATTAATATCTTTTCATAAAATAAATATGAGAAATTGAGTGAAAAAATATGAAAATCTTTAAAATTACTCTGAATCTTTTTTTTTATTAAATCCAATGATAATAATAAACAACTTATCCAAAAACAACACAATTCTAATAGGACTGCTATGGATACATGGATCCATTCCCTATCGTGAATCACATGGTACCGGCGTTAAATAAAATATTAATTATTATTATTATTTTAACATATAGTAGTTTCATTAATAAGTGTTTGAGTGTAATAATAAAGCACGTTTCGTTTATGAGGATTCAAATTCAAAGGTGGGTCAATGAAAGATTGACAAGAGGTTCGACTTTTTCAAACTTTTTCAAATGATAAAATTTTAATTTAATTTTTAAAAAATTATAAAAATAAATTAATAAAATGATAAAATTACATTTTAGTTTTCATAAAAATATAGAATTTAATTCAGCTAAATTTTTTTTTAGCTTCACCTTGATTGAATTCAAATATTTGAGATAACATTAGTAAGACAGATGATCACGAACATCAAAAAAATTAATCCCTATAGATCATAAAATATATATAAAAAGAAGTTAGAGTCCGGATAAAAATGACAAATATGAAAAATATTTTAGTTAAGCCAAAAAAAAAAAAAAAAACATATGACACATGTTGATTTTTTAAAAACGAGATATTGCCCCAACAATTTATAATTTTATTTTATCTCTAAAAATAATTTCTAGTTTTGCTTATGTAATGTTAATTCACTAAGAAACATAAAGAGTGTAAAGAATGAAAGGAAGACCTGTGGGCTTGAAGATAGCCAACAGCAACCCAGAAAGCAGAAGAAGCATAGTTGAATGCATGATGGCATTGGCCATTGGCTAATAAAAGATTTTAGGAAGTGCTGTGATGCCTCTAACACCAACTCTCACCACCCTTTTTTATACAGAAATTAGAGCCGAGGATGGTTTGCTTTGGCAGGTCTATTATTCCTATAAAAATTAGGGTACATACAGTAAAACTCTGACCACCACTAATTCAAGCCTAACTTTGCAAGTTGTTTACTGGCAGTTTTTGAATGCCCTGCCCCCTCCTATACTTCACTCAAAAGTCTCCATTTCTTTCTTATTCATTTATATATATTGAATATGAAATTAATATCAACGGAGGACTTTGACATAACTCTTTTCCCACGCAAACTTTGTTTTTAGTCAACCATTTTCTAGTGTCATTAAGGGATAATGTCAAATTTAGCTATTAATATTTACATATTTTATTAATTTGATCATTATTTTTTTTTGAATTAAATTTGATCCTCAATCTTTTTAAAATAATCAAATTTGACAAATTAAAAAAAAATCGAATTGACTTTTTTACTAAAAATATAGACTAAAATGTCAAAATTTGAAACATAGCAGCACAAATGTATTTCATGCTATTTTATAAAAAAAATTATGAACATTTGATAATTGTTTTTAAATTTTTATAATTTTTAAATTATTTGTTAATATGACATATAAAAAAATAATGACATTTTAGTATAAAGTCGTGTAATTACATTGATAAAAATTTAACTAAAAAAATCAAATTAATAAAAATATAAATATTGAGAATTAAATTTTATTATTACACCTCTGATTAATAATATTACTCCGTGATGGATGCGAAGAAAGAATGGAGTCACGAGTCTTGTAATCAAGTTGGTCCATGTTTGAATGGAAGATGTGTTTATTATATCAGTCTTTAGCTTGGAAGACCCATTAAATAAGTAAGTGGGACGGGAATACTTAAGTTTACTAAAATTACTATATATTAATGCCAAAGTCTTTTTTACACACATAAATTATTTGTTGACAAATATAATATTTTTAAAAAAAAAAAGGATAATATCACATTTTTACTTGTACTTTCGTAAAATGTTTAATATGATACCTAAATTATTAATATCTAGTCGGAAACCATTTTATTTAACTTGAAAGAGAGAATGCATCCAATTATATAAGATTACAGTAGACAACCCCATTTATTTGCCTCTATATATGGCCCACGCGGCCTTCTTTAGAGGCGACAACAATAGTATACTAATTAACACCCGATACTGAGAGAAATGGCATTACCGGTTTTAATTGAAACTAATGGAGTATTTCTCCTGTTTATTTGGGAAGAACAACCCCCAGTGTTTCTCATATGCCGGTTCTTTTTCATTCTCATCAAACATCGCAAACAAGTAAGCTACTATAGCTTTTTGGGGTTTCTTGGGAGTCCCCTTACCCTGGTTCACATGTTGAACCAATTTGGTGTTGTAAGTCCTTGCGTTATCAACACTCGTGGCCTGTCCACCGTCTGATGGCCAACCAGTTTCCGAAACAACAATGTCCAGTGATCCCCCACCGGCTTTCTCTAGGGCAGAGTAAAAGGTGTCCAGCATCGCGTCGAAAAGGTACTGGTACTGCAACGAACCATCCTGCACAACAGCAGACGGTGCCGTAAAGAGAGCATAGTCAAGAGGAACATTGGAGTCTCCGATGTGGCTAAAGTAGGGATATGTGTTAACAAGCAATGGAGCTTGATTGTCCCTCAACAAAGTTATGACTTGGCCAAGAAGTTTCTGATATTCAGGATCTAAACTGCCCTTCGATGGAGGGAAAGATGATTTATCAATAGCAGCGAAAAACGTAGCGGTGGAAACTTTGATCTGATCCCCTAGGCCTGCATTAACAATTGCTTTACGAATGTTCTGCATTGCCGGTAAAAGGAATTGAGCAAATGAATCTGTAGGCTTTACTTCATTCCCGACAGCGATGTATCGGAAATTAACAGTATTGTATTTCTTGATGTTGTCTTCAACCCATTGATCAGCATTGGTTTGACTAGCAGCAACGTATTCAAGGTTTGCACTCGGAACATCTAACAGCAGCTCAATGTTGGTACCACCGAGGGCTTGCAGAGCATCTTGGTTCGGATCATAGAGCCGCATTCGTTTGATGCCCTTTTGTTGGAAAAGGGCGATAACTTCTGCTGGTGGTGGCAAGTTATTTGCCTTCATTCCATAACAAACACCAACTTCGGCACCTGCATCACATTAATTCCTCAATGCCTTAATTTTAAAATCATCGTACCCTTTAAATGGCTTCTGGTTTAGAGTTTTTATTTATTTTTTTAAGGATCCAAACCAAGACTGTTTTTAAATGAGCACTTCAACTCAAGCCTTTTATATCTTCGCTTGTGGTTCAGTCGACTTATATGGTTTAGGGTTAGGAGTTTAATTTGACAATTGTTAGTACTTTACAATGTGTTATATGCAAAGACCTAATACTTGGTCAAATTTTAATTCTAATCCCTCCAATATCATCTCATTTGAGATTTAAATTTTATATTTTAATTTCACATCATTTGATTATCTCCCATTATAATGACATTAGTTATACTAAATAATTATTATCCTCAACTGTTTCGATTAAAATGCTGAGGCAGAATTTTTTTTAAAACCACACATTTTAACTTATCATTTCGAGATAGATTTTTTATGTTAAAAAATATTTTTAAGAAAAAAAATTATATATACTTATATAAAATGTGTACAACTTTTTTTTATTGTTTCCTTTTATTTAGCCGTTATAAAATAATAGTCAAATTACAGTTTTGACTATGCTCATATTTGAGATTTAATATTTATATTTTAATTTGAAATAATTTAGTCATCTATTTTTTCAATGATATTAACTAGTGCAAATTATGAATTGTTCTAGTTAAAATGTTGACATAAGTTTTTTTTTAAAAAGCACTTTTTTAACACAAAAAAAATTCCTTTTTAGAATGATAAATGGAATGAGTATTTTTTAAGGTAAAAATATCGACCTCAGCGTGGTAATTGAAATAATTAAGGGTGTCAATTATTTAGATCAACTAACGATATTATAAGAGTACAAGAATCAAATTATGTCAAATAAAAATATCAATACTAAGAATTCGACGAGTGACTCCAGTGGTAAAGAGGATGTTGTTTATCCTAGGAGACCCGAATTTGAGCACCTATGTGTGCAAGGTGTGTGCGTTGTCAAAAGGTTAAAAAAGTATGAATAGATACTACCATATAATCACAACAGTATTTTCAAATATATATATCAATACTAAATCCTAAATTTAAATATAGTAGTGAGACCATAATCATAATTTAATTTAAACAATTTCTACCTAACACAATCATTTGTCATTCCTAAAGTTTTAGATTTGAATAATAGAGTAACTAAATTCCCAAAAAAATAAAAAAATACAAAGATTAAATTTTAAAATTACAAAGAATACAAATATTTGAAACAAATTTTAACCTTAAATTTTTTACTCTGATAACAAATCAAATGCAAAGGATGGGGTTATTATTATTATTATTTTTTAAGAAATTTTAAAAAAATTATATAACACTTTATATATAGGATGTCTGATATATACCTTGATTCATTGAAATAATATAGATTTATACCTACAAACCGCATAAAAATGACAAACAGTTATTAGTAAGAAATGGGCAGATGAAAAATGTTGGAGATGCTTTGTACCTAAAGGAATTATCTCTTGGAGGCGTTGAATGATAAAATTGAATTTTGCGTCTGTATAATTCATAAAGAAACACAAAAGAGAGTGAAAAGAATGAAAGAGAGACCTGTGGTTTTGAAGATAGCCATTAGCAACCCACAAAGAAGAAGAAGCATAGTTGAATATTGCATGATGGCATTGGCCATTGGCTAAATAAAAGAATTTTTACTACTATGGAAGTGCTGTGAGGCCTCTAACACCAATTCTCAGCACCCTTTTATACAGAAATTACAGCTTAGGATTGTCTGCGTTGGCAGGTCTCGGTTACTTCATGGAAATTTGTTTACTGGGAGCGCTGCCCCTTCCTTTACTTCATAGAAAAGTCTTGAGTCTCATTTTTATTGGACTCTTGCAATTACATGGTTTCTTTTCGGCCACTCATCCAGCCATGTTTGAATCCAAGATTTTTTTCCTTTAAATGTTAGAAAACTGGCTTCGACGACCCATTAAATGTGTGGGGACCGAAATCCTCAAGTTCAATAAAACCAAAATTTCTACCTCCAAAAAACTAAAACCATAACTTTTCTTTCGGATTTTAAATTTGTAAATCGTTTGCGAATCAATTAATTTATTAAGTTATTTATTAAATTCAACAAGCTTATAATGATTGCTCTAAAAAATACTAGGGAACTTGTGTATAATCTTAATTTAATTTTCATGTAACCGAATTAATATTTGACCCATTTGATTCACGATTATGTCTACAAAAAGCACCTCATAGTTTAACAGTGGTGCGAAGACTTGCATCCCATAACCAATTTTAGTACAAAGCCAATGTAGGATTCATGGCTCTTTTCTAGGACCATGGGACATAGCCTAGTTTCGTATAAAAGCCTGTTCTAACGATTCTTTGATGCAACCATCCAGCCCCGGTAATAGTAGGCAACTGCATCTGTTAAAGAATACATCCCCGATTTGGTTTTCTTTGAGGAAGATTAGTCATATTCTTGAGTCTGGGATAAAAGAGGTTATTAGGGACGACAATTCTATGAAATGTTGGAGTGATAAGTAATCGGGAAGAAGCCCCCTCCGCCAGCTAGTACAAGGCCCTCTAACATCTTTGGAGCAGTCTTGGTCTCTTGAACAAGTCCGCAATAGTTGGGATTTTGGTGGGCATCATTCAATTTCTTACCAACTTCCAAAAGCTGTGATTGATGCTTTCTTAAGCATTCTTGTATCGTCTCTTGGCCTGGCAAGTACCTACTCCTTCATCCTAGCACGCAGCGCTCCCTCTCTTGGCACTCCCTCTGGTAACAATTTAAATCTCTAAAATTTGATAGGGAAAGCTCTTCTTCCTCCAACGTTAAAGTTCTTCCTTTGGAAATGTGGATGGAAAGCTCTTCCCACCTGAACCTTTATGATATGTCGTGGTATGAACTTAATAGACCTCTGTCCTTTTTGCTCTAATGAACAACTAATAAGAATCCATTATCCATCTGTTTCGGAAATGTCATATTTTCCTGCTATTGTAGAATTCTATTTATTCACTGTCGGTTTAGGCCTCCTCAACCGAGTAATTGGGAGGAATGGATTCAGGGTAATGTCACCTCAAAAAAGTGGGCTCAACATCCTTCAATTCCTTGGTTCATTGTCTTTACTTTCGCCTTATGAGAAATTTGATTGTGTCGTGATCCTTTGGTCTTTTCAAAGACTAGCCTCTAGGGGGTTTCTTGCAGCCTTTAATCCTTGCTCAGATTGAATTCCGATGGTTCCCCTATAGGCAATCCGGATAAAGTAGGTGCAATTATCCATGATCATTAGGGGCATTGAGTGATTGTCTCTTTTTGTCACATCCTTAATGCAACTAGTATAGAAGCTGAACTTTGGGCATTGAGAGATGACTAAGTACTAGCTCAGGACCTTAACACAGAAAAGCTTGAGATTGAAGTTGATGTTACGTCTATAATTTATTTTATGAAAGCTTCTTCATATTCTAATTTATTATTATCTCTTTTAATTGATAAGTGCAGGATGATCCTCGGTTATACGAGTTCTAGCTCTATGATACACGTTTTTCGCAAAGTGAACAAATGTACGGATGCTTTGACCCGTATGGGAAGTGTAGCTACCAACCTCGCTCCTCTCGAAATGTAGCCTCCTCTACTGATTTACTTTGTATGTGTTTTAATCAATCTTATTGTTTATGTGGTTGATTGTTCAATAATATTTGTTCTTTTCCTACCAAAATTTTATTTTTCGTATAAAACATTGCTCGATCAGTTCTTAAATATAATAGCGGAAACCGTTTTATTTCGCTTGAAAAAAAATGGCCAAAGGCATCCAATTTTATAAAATTACAACGTACAGATCACATTTATATGCCTCTACGCTGTCTTCTTTAGAGGCGATGACAATGGTTTACTAATCAATACCCGGGACTGTGAGAAATTGCTTTACCGGTTTAATTGAAACTGATTGAGTATTTCTCCTGTTTATTTGGGAAAAACAACCCCCAATGTTTCTCATATGCCGGTTCTTTTTCATTCTCATCGAACATGGCAAACAAGTAAGCTTCTATTGCTTTTCCGGGTTTCTTCGGAGTCCCCTGGCCCTGATTCACATGTTGAACCAATTTCATGTTATAAGTCATTGCATTCTCGACACTCGTGGTGTCTCCACCATCCGATGGCCAACCGGTTTCCGACACAACAATGTCCAACGATCCGCCGCCGGCCTTCTCTAAGGCGGAGTAAAACGCGTCCAGCATCGCGTCGAAAAGGTTCTGGTACTGCAATGAACCATCGGTCACTACGACAGACAGAGCTGTAAAGAGAGCATAGTCAAGAGGAACATGTTCGGGGTCTCCAATGTGGCTAAAGTAGGGATATGTGTTAATAAGTAATGGAGCTTGATTGTCCCTCAAAAAAGTTATGACTTGACCAAGAAGTTGCTGATATTCAGGATGTAAATTGCCGTTGGATGGAGGGTAAGATTCTTGAAGAGCAGCAAAAAAGGTAGCTGTAGAAACTTTGATCTGGTCCCCTAGGCCAGCTCCTGAAATTGCATTATGAATATTTTTCATCGCCTGGAAAAGGAACTGAGCAAATGAATCCGATGGCTTTACTTCATTTCCGACAGCGATGTATCGAAAACTAACGGTGCTGTATTTCTTGATGTTGTCTTGAACCCATTGATTAGCATTAGCTTGACTAGCAGCAACGTACTCAAGGCTCGGATTTGGAACATCTAACAGCAGCTTGATGTTGGTACCTCCAAGGGCTTGCAGAGCAGCGTCATTGGGAGCGTAGAGCCGCATTCGTTGGATGCCTTTTTGTTGGAAAAGGGCGATAACTTCAGCTTCGGGGGGCAAGTCTTTTGCCATCATTCCATAACAAACACCCACTTCGGCACCTGTGATTTTGAAGGTAGCTATTAGCAACCCAAAAAGCAGAAGCATAGTTGAATGTATGATGGTGCAACAAGATTTGGCATTCGCCATTGCTATACTCTCAAGGCCAATAAAAAAATTTACTAGAATTTTAGGAAGTGCTTTGATGCCTCCAGCACCAATTCTTAGCAACCTTTTTATACAGAAATACAACGCAGGATTGTTAGATTTGGCAGTTCTCTATTACTGGTTTGAAATTTTTGGTATAGAAGCATTGAATGCTAATCTGGCAACGTGTTTACTGGGAATTTTTTAGTGTCTTTCTCCTTCCTATACTTTAGAGAAAAAGTCTTCCTATGTTTGAACAAGTCTTTCTCCTTCATGTCCCGTTAAACTGGTTTTCTAGTTTCATTTAACAATATTATAGAAAGTCAACTAAAAAATACTAGCTTGCTTTTACAAAATATATTTTCTGTTTAGAAGATAGTATTTATTAGTATAATACGAGTTTGCTTGCAAGTTATGTTTACAAAATATATGTTTTATTATTTTTTATTTTTATTAATGATGAGGCGTCATGTTATTATTCATTAAATAGTGTATTAGATCCTAAATTTTAAATTCAAGAATTATTTAATGATAAACTATTATCTATTATTTAATTATGATACATGAGATTCATATACCTACTATACATAAAATGTTATTCTTGGAACTAAATATTTATCATAATGGATGTTAACAAAACCCCGAAATGGACGCAGAGAAAGAGTTGAGTTATCTCATTTTCGTAATTGGACTCGGTTAGTTGGTCCATGTTTTGAATGGTATCATATATTGGAAAATAGTGCATGTATTTATTATATCACTCCATGGCCTCGACGACCCATTAAATGCGTAGGGACGGAAATATCCAATTTTTTATTTTATTTCTATTTTGATATGACACTGGACAACTACCTGATTTAGCAAGCCATCCCTTCATGTGGCTCCCATAAAACAGCACATTATACGACTATTAAGTTATAATTCATATCATAATAAAAATATAATTTTAATAGTCTATATCTTTTTAATTTTTAAATAATTAATTAAATTTTTATCATTTTTAGAAAAAAATCAAAGTGTAATTTTACTTTTACTAATTTAAAATTTTAAAGGATCAAAATGAAAAAAAATTCATTTTAGGAGGTTGAGCCCTTGTCAGCCCTCTAGCTATGTGCCTGATCATAAATGTCTCCTTTGGGTGATAAAAAGGGGGAAAATAGAATATCGATTATAGTCTATAGGTGTTGATGGAATCGGTTCTCTTATTGAAAAAAAAATTGAAGTATCATTTTATAAACAGTTGATCTGGACCTCAAACAATGGAGGTTGTACTCAGGATATCTATACTCAATTTTAGCCTCAGAGTTTTATCTCTCGACTCCGACGAGAGCCTAAAAGGATTCTTGAAATTTATCGAAAACACCTAAGGTCCATCACTCACCAAGTGATAGTGTTCTTACCCTTTAAGACCATTAAAAGGCTTTAGTTCAAATTCCACCAAGGCCAACATAATAAAATATTTCTTTGGTGGATCTTAGGCACTCCCGATAAATTTCATGAATCTCTTTGGACTCTCCTCGGAATCAAAAGACAAAATCTCTAGACAAAAATCGAGCATAGACATTCTTGATACAATACCTCCATAGTTCGAAGTCTGGATTGACTATTTAGAAGACAATACTTCAAAGATTTTTCCCAATTAGAGAGTTGATTCCTCCTCAACAATAGTATTACATTGAGAATTAAGTTTATTTTTATTTCTTTGCTTATAAGTTTTTTTTATATTAGTTTATATCTAATATTAAATATTTAATTTTTTAATCTTTGCAAAGGATAATCACAAATCTTGAAAAGATTAATCTTCATAAACAGTAAAACTGACATAGAGAATACCTTGATTACTACTTTTATGAGCCTTATAAATAATTTGTGGTAGTTTTGACCAAATAAAATATCACGTTAGTAACATGAGTTTAAAACTAATGCTATATTTGGTAAAAATATTATTTCTGTAACATGTTTTAAAATTAATTACAATTGATAATTTTAAATCTCATGGTTTGAAAGTTAAAGGTGTTTATTGTTCTAAATGTAACCTGAATTCGATTCGTGTTAATCACGTTTGTTATTCGATTTTTGCCCCTATTATTATAATCCACCAAAAGAGCTTTCAATTAATAATTTTTAACCATTCAAATAACTTTACGATGAAGAATTAATTATTTTTCATTTTAATACATATCATTGTTATTGTTAAGCATTCGAGGAACACGCTGAGTTTTCCTTTTTCCATTTACAATTGGGAAAATGCTTTATAAATTAACCCATGCAAAAATCCTTAGAATTTGATTTCATCCAGGTCCAGCGGCCTAACTGTGACCCACTAGTATTGGGCCAACCAAGCAATCCCCGGTTCAGATGAGTCATAGACTGGTTCAGTGATGCAACTCAGACCAATTACCAATAGAGTTGCAATAAAATTTCGATGAATATTTTGATTTTTTGCTGTTTATATTTGTTTCCCGAGTTAAATAAATGAATATATTTTTAATTGTTTATGTACATGTTATAAATTTATACTTTGAATACTTAAGTTTGAGTATTAATATGTGCGATACGCATGTATAAGTCTTTAATCATGTATTTTATTCATGATTCTATCTAATTTTTTTCAGTTTAATTCAAATTTTTTATGCTCTGTATCAATTTAATTCTACACTATAATTGTTAGAGCATATATAAATACTCATATGGTACTTTTGAATATATTATATTTATAACAGTAAAACTCTAAAAAAACTATTTGTAAATATATTTATTTAATATTCACTCATAAATTCATTTAATTGAAATAAATCATCAAAACATCATTTTAAAAATTCTTAACCAACAAAAAAAAAATAAACAAACAAATTCAAACAAAAATAAGTTGAGTCAAACATAAGAAATAATATTTTGTACTTACCAAAAAAAACTTTTAAACTTCACAAGCAAAATTAGCATAAGCATGTCCTAAAGGATGTAATATAATATTAAAAAAATAAATATTTAAAAAAAAGATACTTGATATTTTTTTAAAGTTATTTGTGGAAATAAAAAAAATAAGCGGATTTGCCAAATACTAACCCCAAACATAATTCATTTACTCTTTAAAAAATGATAAATTACACCAAAGGTCACTAAACTATAAGTAAATTTACGTTTTGATCATTTAACTTCAAAAAGTTATAAAATGATCAACGAACTATTCCAAAAGTTTTTGTTTAAGTAATTGAACTATTTGGAAGTTTTTATTTAAGTTACTAAGTTGTTAATTTTTTTTAAATTCGACTAGCAAGCTCTAAGTGACGATTCAACAATCAGTACGACGGATCAGTACTCATTGATGAGTAGATATACATTAAATCCAACTTTATCTATCGTCAATGTCGAAAGTCATAAAAAAGAGTTGTTTAGATTTTGATTCACAGATTCTTGACATTCAACAATGTTTCAGGAATATAAAAAAAAAAACTAAACTTCAGAAGAGAAGGCGAAAGAGAGCTTTCAATTGATGTAGACAGTTTAAACAAAAAAAGCCATAAAACAAATATTTTAAAAGTTCGATGACTTAAATGAAATCTTTCAAATAATTCGTGATAAATTTTAACATTTTTAAATTGAATGATCAAAACGTAAATTTACTAATATTTTAACAATCTCGAGGTGGAATTTACCCAAGAAAAACATAATTCATATATAACCTTAAAAAAATAACAACTAATAGTATAATTTTAAAACTCGTGGTTAATATTTTTATCTCTTTAAAAAACATAAAAGTAAAAAATTAATTATTCAATTCACTCCAATAAATACATTAAAAATTAAAAGGAAAAAAAAATAACCACACCGTAATTATCTAACACAGGGGGGAAAGGTTATAAGAGAATCATAATGGGAATTCCGACAGATGCGTTCTAACTTCTAATTAAAACCCTATGGCGCGCCCTTACCCTTTTTCACCCAACAAACTTCCTTTCCGTTTTAAACTTTAAACGAACCCACCCCCTCCACTTTCCCTCGTGTATCACACGACAGCCAAAATACAAACAGACACAATCCCTTCAAATAAATATATCCATCCATCCCACTCTATAATTATTGCCATTTTCCCTTCCCATTCCCTTCCCCTCCACATATCCGTTCCATTCCTCTCCCAATCCAAACCATGAGAGAAATCCTTCACGTTCAAGGTGGCCAATGCGGGAACCAAATCGGTTCCAAGTTTTGGGAAGTGATTTGCGACGAGCACGGCGTCGATCCTACCGGAAGTTACAGTGGAGATGAATCGTCGTCATCCGATCTACAATTGGAACGGATCAATGTGTATTACAATGAGGCTTCTGGTGGAAGGTACGTTCCTCGTGCTGTTCTCATGGATCTTGAACCTGGTACTATGGATAGTATCAGATCCGGCCCCTATGGACAGATCTTTAGGCCCGATAATTTCGTGTTTGGACAATCCGGTGCCGGTAACAACTGGGCTAAAGGTCATTATACCGAAGGAGCTGAGTTAATTGATTCTGTTCTTGACGTTGTTCGTAAAGAGGCTGAGAATTGTGATTGCTTGCAAGGTATATACTACTATATACTACATGCTATTCCTCTGCGTTTTTTCATGTTTCTCTTAGATACTTGCATTTAGCTAAATTTCTGCGTTGATTTTGGTTTAAGTGATTCTGATCATAGCATTTTCCTCATCCATTCTAACACAATTACTCTATTTATTTTTTCTTCACATCAATGTTTATTTTTCTACGTTTCTTTTTAGAATTCGATATCCTCAGGCAAAAATCAATATACAGAATACAGATACAGCAATGGATGAATCAGTAAATAAATATTTGAATTTAGCAGTTTATTGATCATTAATGTTGTCGTTTAGAAGATTAATAATTTAGTAGATTATTATTAAAACCAAACTAGCAGGCAATTATTTGATCATGCTACTCAGCTTTATTACGAAATTACTTTCATTTCATGATAACGATATATATATATCTGCTTTCCTGTTGATTTTTTTTCTTTGGCATTGGCCTTGTCGAGGTTAAATTGTCTTATTTTATCCATCCATGAAACTGTAGAGAATAGTAATATCTTGAATTTATGATTGATCATAATTCACTATGAAAATAAGTATGGAGTCTGAGCTGTTTTTAGTGAGCTTCTTTTTGTCCAATTTGGAGGCAAAGAAGTACATGTGTCTTTATCTTGATCGTGATTGACCAGTTGGATGGCATTTTCTCCTTTATTGGACCAATTTTTTTTTTAACTATTGTTTTGTTTCTTTGTAAAATTTAACATTAAGGTTAGATCTCACTGAAATTGATAAACTTTTCTATGCATTTGTTGGACCCTTGGGGACCCATACCAGCTCATCACCGTATGATTATTGTCTTTACATTGTTGTTATCATGGGTTCTTCACATTTTAATATCTGAATTTTGAAGATAAATGTAAAGAAAATCTAAATGAGCTTGGAGAATCATAACTAATGAGCATAACTGCACCAACCATGTGGGTATTTAATCTGTTTTATAGTAATAACAATGACACAGTACATTATAGAAATTGGCATTAGTATCAGATCTTGTTTATCCATATTTTTTAAGTACATTATAATAACAATGACATGTTAAATTATAATAAATAACCATTCTGGATCCTGATCTAGCTGAAATGGACTAATATTGTGATCACTTGTTTTGTTGTTGTAATAATGTAATAACAATGTGTCATAGACAACGGCAATGGTGGATTACTGACGGCGAACTTTAAACCATATCCTTTATTTGAGTTAAATATTTAAATTATTTTTTAGTCAAATCAGGTATTTAAATTTTATTTCGGTACCCAATTAGGAAGCCCCTACTGTTACTCTTACATTTGTTAAAAAAAAAACCTTTGCAATCAATTAGGAAGCTACACGTCATTAAAATGGTGATGGTGGATTATTGAATCGAGTCACTTTAAGGCAGCCCCCAATAGATATGCCATTGTCATTTTGAATTGGCTAATGAAGCTCACTTGTTAATGTTATTTCTTGACCAGGCTTCCAGGTATGCCATTCACTTGGAGGAGGTACAGGCTCAGGCATGGGAACTCTCCTAATATCGAAAATCCGAGAGGAATATCCAGATAGAATGATGATGACATTCTCTGTTTTCCCTTCACCTAAAGTCTCTGACACAGTTGTGGAGCCCTACAATGCCACCCTCTCCGTGCATCAGCTGGTAGAGAATGCTGATGAATGCATGGTTCTTGACAATGAGGCACTTTATGATATTTGTTTCCGGACTCTAAAGCTTACTACCCCTAGCTGTGAGTGATAGATTGTTCATTTTCACTATAATGCGAAACAATTTAGATTCTGAAATTAACACCAACGCTAATAATTTTTCAGTTGGAGATTTGAACCATTTGATTTCTGCAACAATGAGTGGTGTAACATGCTGCTTGAGGTTCCCTGGACAGCTGAACTCCGACCTCCGAAAGTTAGCCGTAAATCTGATCCCATTCCCACGTCTTCATTTCTTTATGGTTGGATTTGCACCGCTCACATCCCGTGGTTCCCAACATTACATTTCCCTCACCGTCCCTGAGCTGACTCAACAAATGTGGGATGCCAAGAACATGATGTGTGCTGCCGACCCTCGTCACGGCCGTTACTTGACAGCCTCAGCTATGTTCCGAGGCAAAATGAGCACAAAAGAAGTTGATGAACAAATGATCAATGTCCAAAACAAGAATTCATCATACTTTGTGGAGTGGATTCCCAACAATGTGAAGTCCAGTGTGTGTGATATCCCACCAAAGGGTTTGAAGATGTCGTCGACATTCGTTGGGAACTCGACATCGATCCAAGAGATGTTTAGGAGGGTAAGTGAGCAATTCACAGCGATGTTTCGTCGCAAGGCCTTTTTGCATTGGTATACTGGTGAAGGGATGGATGAGATGGAATTCACGGAAGCGGAAAGTAACATGAACGACTTGGTGGCTGAATATCAGCAATACCAGGACGCCACCGTGGAGGAAGAGGGCGAGTACGAGGGGGAGGAAGGTGTGGAAGAGAACTACGAGTCCTAAAATATTTGGGCAATTATTATTTTTACATTACATATTTGCGACTTTTACATGCTTATGTAATACTGTGTGGCTATTGGTGTGTTTTTGTTTTAACTTTGTATTTCCCAGGTTCAGGATTATGCTGTTTGCTCTTTTCAGACTATATTCAACATAAGTATTATCGGTTTTGCTTAATAACCTCTGCTAATAATCCGGAAGACTGGAATAAATAGGGGTCTTCCATGATTAAAGACATTTTGCATATTTAATTTATATACTATGTTGAAAGTCAATGCAACTTTTAATTAAAAGTCAAACTTAATTTTTAAGAGATTTTTTTTCGGAATATTTTAGAATATAAAATAAAGAAATAAGATATTATTTAAAAGATTATATATTATAAATGAACATTCTAGTTAATAGATATTTGTAAAATTAATGGTAAGGAGGTTGACATGTATCAACAATCCAATGGCCACAAAACCTTATAAATAGGGGTAGGAGTTTTTATTTTTGTAAGTGTGTGAAATTGAGAAGCCTTTGTCATATTGTAATTGTATTGTATATTAATAAAAGTGTTCTCTCTTTTGTAATTGTAAGTTTCGGTTAAGTTTTATTGTTTCTAAGCACTTAGTGCACTTGAGTTAGCTATTATATATTGTCGATTATGTCGTCTGAATGCACTAAAAAGTTAGAAAATAAAAGATTAACCAATTTTAGAAAGTTGATATAACATTACTTGTAGGTCCTAAGTCCTTTATAGTGAAAATGTTGAACTCGTCGAGTTTCTAATTTACTATAGTTGTTGTTTAACTAATTTTGATAAAATATTAAAAATTGATTTTTTTTTTTGCAAGGAACTAAAAGGTTGTATTTAATCAAAATACTAATTGAGTTAAAAATTTATATATTGAATGCTAAAATATAGAGAGTGATAAAATGATCTTTAAATGCATTAAAATAAAATATTAAATACTAATCTAATGATAATTTGAACGTGGATAACTATCATATTTAGTTTTGATAAAATAGTAATTAAGTTTCAAGAAATTTCCAAACAATTTTTTTCTATTAATATCCCTCTCCTACAAACTTAAACAGCAATACGGAATGGGATGAATAACATAAAAGTAAAGAAAAAGGTATATGCATCAGAGTCATGGAAGTATGAGTGGAAACATGGTTGGCAGTTAATAATGGGCTAACTTCTCATATCTAAAATGATCCTCATCATTTGCATGGGGCCACTCTAAACATGGATCTAAGCTCCTCTTTCCATAGAATAAAAATATTACTAACGGATTGTGGTGTGTGTATGCTTCTCAAAGTTTATATATATAAAAAAGGTTCCCTACTTAACCAAAAAATAAAAACCTTGAATTGCAATAGGATTCTTAAATGGACGATAAGTTTTATCCTTTCCTTCATTCACCCTTTAAAAACCCAATTAGAGAGTTTAGAGACTGTAGGCTACTCCTACTCAAATGCCCATTCAAAAAGAAGCATAAAATTATTAGTATATTAAATTATATTATATTTTAATATACTCTTATATCTTTTTAATAACACATTTATATTTTGAACTTTCCATTAATTTTTCTTAGAAGTTGCATTTGAATTCATAATTGTAATTACAAAGAATATATTCGAATAATTATAATCATAATTGATCATTATAAAGCACAATCAAATTAAAAATCGAAATATATTCAAATATGTCGATTGATTAAGTTTTAGCGTGGTTGGTATTGACATTATTACCAGTGCAAAAGAACGTGAATTTGAGTGTGTTAAAACGCATTTTTCTTATTTAAGAAAAAAAAATATATATCCAAATATATACTAGGACTACAATAGAACGTTTTGTCTCTAACTCTAAATAAAATTCGGTAGGTTCACAGAATGAAAGTGTCTTGCTGAGTGCTTGATATGGAAAACCATGCATATTCATGTTCTATAACATATGCGGTACTTATGGATAACTTTAAAATATTTTTTTACTTTTATTTTTTTCATTAAAGCTTTCTTAATGGAAAATGATTAATTTTACACAAAATAATTTAATGAATCCATGTTTAAGATTAATATATAACCGAATTAAATATAAATTTTTAATTTTTAATTGAAGTCAAATATAAGTTTGTATAGGTTCGTTATTTTTGGTTTAATGTATAATAATAATTTTAAGATATCAAGCGGGACGAGACAAGTCATATTTCAAAAACTGCTCCAATGTTTACCTTTTAAACAAAAACAATTGCCTCGTCCGGCCTCCACTATTCAAGCAGAAAAAAGAAAAGTCTTTTCATTTCGATTGAATATATATGAGGTGGTTCAAATTTTAATATCCTCAAACCAATTAAGATGTCCACTATGTAATTTGTTTTAAATTTCAAATGAATTTATGAAAAGAATTAAAAGTAATTATTATTAACATTAAATGTATGAGTTATTATCTAAAATAGGATAGAAAATCTTATCTAAAAGAGTAGTTAAAAACTCAGTTCGCAGACATTCTTCCAGGACCAAAAACCAAAGCATAAGAAAGATTGGTGAGCAAGTAAAGAAAAACCAAAATATTCTATTGAATCAATCATTCAAAGTTACCGAAAAGGCGTTTGTTAATACCAAATCAATCTCCCTCCAATTTACAATTCTACCTTAATGCCGCCGTACATAAAAATCTCACGTTAAAGGGCACCCAGCTTTGTAAACGCCATTGTAATTCTTTGCTCTGCAAATTTGCTTCCTCTTAAACCTTGCTTCTGCTGCTGCTCTGCTCCTTGTTACTATGTCTACATCCATGAATGCTTCTTCTGCTGCAACGTTGAGGTCTGGGATACTGTTTGGTGATGGCAACATTGAGATCATTTCAACCATCCGATCCATCTTCAACCTTTGGTGATGAACCCTGCTGGGAATTCCTTGTTGTTGACCAATACTAACTTGGGTTGATTGTACTGGTGTGAGGTGGCTCTGATTTACCTGTTGAAACCAAAAGGGAAATATTTTAAAATTGTTGATAACCTTTTGTTTCTTGGATTTCAATTCCAAATTCTCAGCTATTTGTTGTTCACGCAATTGCCTCTTAATCTCTATATCCTGTTTGATTTCACAGTAATCAAAGATTTTAGTGAAATATTCAAGAAAATGACAACTTATTAATGTAAAAAAAAAAAAAAAAAAACCTCACCTTTTTAAGCAATTCATTGCGATGGGTAAAATCCTCCACCATCTCTAAAAGTTGCTCTTTTTTCTGTTTTGTTAAGAAGAAAAAAACCCAGAATGGACATGGATCAGTAAACAGAGTACACGTGTAAAAACAATGAACTCAAAAAAAGAAAGAAAATTTGTTCAAAGTGATGATAACCGAAAACGAAGATAACAGGACGTACCCTTTCGAGGGTGTTAACCGAAGTTCTCTTCTTGGGAGGCTGAGGCTGAGGCTTCTCATCTGGTTCACTGGGACAAAAGGATAGAGGGGTGTCAGGGCTTGAAGATAAGACTTTTTCGATGGGTCCCACGACGGCGGAAGAAGAAAGCGGCTGTTGCGACGGCGGCGGAGAAGATGTGGAAACGAATCTCTTCCTCCGGCAGCCCCAAGTAGAAGAAAAGCGAGGAGGGCGTAAAATGAGACGGGAAAGCTCCAACATGATATTGGCAACCTCAATATCTTCCATGGCGAATTGACTGTCAAAGCTCTGTTTCATTTTTAACCCCAAAATTCTGATACTTAGAAGGACAAGGAGAAGGGAAAAAAGATAAAAAGTCTGAATTGAAAAACAGAGAGCAAAAGAGAGGGGGAGAGATTGGGAGTTGGTTGTCTGGCTCTCCCTCAGCATATAAAGGAACCCATGGCGAGGGCACGGGGTTGTTGACACGTTTCAGACAAGGGAGAGGATTGAGAATGGTTTTAGGGTTTATCTGATGCGGGAGTTTAATATGGGTTTTTAGTTGCTAAAATGAGTTGAGGAGTCCACGCCCTTTCCATGTGCGTGATTGTAAGACGCCCACACGTACGTTTGGATACTGGGTGGTACAAGCAAGCACTTTTTCCCCCATTTTATCCTACAGTGAAGGGGAAGTAGATTCATATGTTAG
This sequence comes from Gossypioides kirkii, assembly GCA_005610355.1. NCBI lineage: Eukaryota > Viridiplantae > Streptophyta > Magnoliopsida > Malvales > Malvaceae > Gossypioides > Gossypioides kirkii. The sequence goes on from CP032248.1 coordinate 275,780, forward strand.
AAACAAAGGCATTGATTTCCCACTAACCTCAAGAAGCATATTTTATGTGTTTCTTTACAACACAAAATAAAAGAGCCGAAAACAAAATCTCCCAATTCAATAAATCATTCAAAGATACTCAAAAAGTATTTATTACGAATATCAATACCAAATCAAATAATTTCTCTTCCAATTCCTTCTAATTTACAATTTTCCCTACACCCTACGCTGATGCCGCCTTAAAAAAAGAGGATACAAATCCGACCCAAAACTCATGTTCCAGCTTTGTAAACCCCTTTCAAATTCTTTGCCCTGCAAATCTGCTTCCTTTTAAACCTTGCTGCTGCTGCTGCTGCTGCTCTGCTTTTGCTTACTATGTCCGCATCCATGAATGCTTCTTCCGCCGAAACGTTGAGGTCTGGGATACCCTTTGACGATGGCAACATTGACATCATTTCAACCATCTGATCCATCATCAGCGGTTGCTGATGAACCCTGTTGGGAATCCCTTGTTGATGTTGACAGTCACTAATTTGGGTTGATTGTACCCCAAGATCCAACCTCTTACTTGATTCCGGCGTGACAACACTCGGATTTAACTGTTAACCCCAAAAAGAAAATAATTAAAATAAATGTGATAAACTTGAAAAACAACACGACCCCACTTCATCAAAGAAAGCAAACAGAAATTAATTAATTAAAAACCTTTTGTTTCTTGGATTTCAACTCCAAATTCTCAGCTAGTTGTTGATCAACCAATTTCCTTTTAAGCTCTATCTCCTGTTTGAATTCCGAGAAATCAAGGGTTTTAGTAAAATATTGAATCGAAGAACAGGTCAAAAAGATGAAGATAATGCGGTGGTATTCAAGAAAATGAGTAAAAAATAATAATAAACACCCACCTTTTTGATTAATTCATTGCGAAGGGTAAAATCTTCCACCATCTCTAAGAGTTGTTCTTTTTTCTGTTTTATTAAGAAAACAAAAACCCAGAATGGAATGGATCAGTAAACAGAGCACACGTGTAAAGACAATGAACTCAAAAAAGAAAGAAAATTGATTGAAAGTGATGATGACCCAAAACGAAGATAAAACAATGTACCCTTCTGAGAATATTAACCGAAGAAGCTTTTTTCTTGGGAGGCAGAGGCAGAGCCTTCTCATCTGCTTCACTGGGACAAAAAGACAGGGGTGTATCAGGGCTTGAAGATAAGACCTTTTCCACGGGTCCCACGACGGCGGAAGAAGGAAGCAGCGGCGGCGAAGATGAGGAAACAGATCTCTTCCTCCGGCAGCCCCAAGTACAAGAAAAGCGAGGAGGGCGTAATATGAGACGGGGAAGCTCCAACAAGATATTGGCGACCTCAATATCTTCCATGGCGAAAATACTGTCAAAGCTCTGTGTCATTGTTAACCCCAAGTTCCTCAATTTTCCTCTGATACTTAAAAAGAACAAGAAAATAGGGATTTGAATTGAATGGCGGTCTTAATGTAAAGAATTCAGAAACAGAGAACAAAAGATAGAGAGAGAGAGAGAGAGATGAAGAGATTGAGTTGCTTAAAAAGAGGGTCTCTCTCGCTCTCGGCCTATAAAGGAATCCATGGCGAGAGCCTTGGGTTAATGACACGTGTCGTAAAATAAGAGGGTGTTGATGATTGTTTTAGGGTTTATGGCCCTATTTCCGTCTGCCACTTAATGGGCTTTTTTTGAGTTTAGTATAGATTGACTTGTAGAGTCTATTCCACTACCCTTAAATTTTAATATATTCTAATTATATTTTTAAATTATTATTTTTTAATATATTTTTTTAATCCTTTCACAACACACATTTTGTACACATAGATACTCGAACCCGGATCTCTTAAGATGAATATCATCCTATCTTCTACTAGAATCACTCGTTGAGTTCAATTATATTCGTAAACTATTGAAATTATATCAATAAAATATTTTTATTATTAAAATTATTAATTTAATCATTAAATTAGACTTCATGTCTCGTGTGACATAATGTAAAGAAAAAAATGTTACAGCATAACTTCTAAAACCAAAAGTAAAATAAAACTAAAGAAAAGAGAGATAGCAATATTTTTTGTAAAAGCTTCGAAAACCTTAAAAATCAATATTTTTACAACATCCATTTTTAAAATGTTCAATTTTCTTTAAAAAAATTATTTCTAATAATGTCAAATGAGATATGACATTTAATCTAACGGTTAAGTTAATGATTTTAATAACATAATAACTTTATTAATATAACATCGATAATTTAAATGTGTAATTGGAATAATTTAAAGTTTGAGCACCAATTTAAAATGAAAAATATAATTTAATAATTATTTATATGAAAATTAAAATTTTAAAAACACTAAATGTTAATTTCTTTTACTTGTTTTTACATGTATGAACTATAGAACCGACTTAATTAATTCCATTCCACTTAACCGCTAAATTTATTTGATGGTCATTTAAATCTAATTTTGTTATTAATCTTTATAGTATGCAATTATTTTATTTTTTTGGATTGGTTCATTTTAATTTCTATGCTCTTAAATTTTTAATCTTACTCGAAATGTAATAGTCAAATATTTTTTATTAAATTTTGTTATTAATCTAGTACCATGTATAAAATTATAGATTTAATTTATATTTTTCATTTAATTATGTTTATTTGATATATTTTTTAATTTTTAAAATTTTAATCGGACATAAAATAAAAATTGCTAAATTTATTAACTAACTTTTTATAAATAATAGGTGAAAATAATAAATTGACTCCGCATAAAAATTTTTAAAATTGAAATCTGAAAGTTAAAATATTATGACAACTAACAACCATCAATTAAACTCGGAAAGAATTTAACACGTTTTTGTGGTCAATATTAACGAATAACTGTTGCTCTGCCATCACACAACATGCATAGGAACTGCCAAATGTCACTCCAAATATTAGTTTACTTGGTACACATCTTATTTTATTCAGTTTTAATTAATATATTAGAGGGTAAACTCCATTAGTAATTACTCTCCTATTAGGAATTTTTTTTAATCACCTAATTATAAAAATTACAAAATAGTCATTTCACTATCGAATTTTTTTTGGTTTAATGATAAATTTGGTCCGTAACGTTTATATGTTTTGTCAAATTGGTCTTAATTATATTTTTGAACTTTTTTTTTCCATCAACCTTTGTTTTTTTTTCAATACACTTTTTTTAATAGATTTAGTACAAATATGGTTAAAAAAATTAACGAAGATGATGAGGAATTTCATATGTGCAATATTTTTAATGAGATGTAATTTATTACTTAGATAACCCAATAAGATAATTACATGTGCAAAATAACAAAATAAATAAATAATACATTAAATTAAAACAACTATTAATTTGAGAAATAAACGTAATTATTTAAAACAATTAACTCAATAGAAAAACTTTTCAGTAAATAAACTATGAAAGACTGAAACCTTTTGAAAGAAAATAAAGATTGAAACCTTGAATTTATTCATTAAATCTGTTAGAAAAATCAAATTGAGAAAAAGAACAAAAGTTGATGGCCAAAAAAAGGTTCAAAAATACAATTAGGGTCATTTTGACAATACACGTAAACGTTAGTGGCAAAATTTATCATTAAACTATTTTTTTATTATTATGGACCTTTAAGTCACTAATGGAAAGTTGATGTGGTAGTTTTTTAAAATTAGCATAATAATAATTTTAACTCTCAACATTTATATATTATGCTAATTTAATTTTGATTTTAAAAAATTAAACCCGCTATATTTATACATTGTGTAATTTGATCATTTTTACAACTTTATTTTTTTTTTGTGACCTTTTTTAACGTTGTCCCTATGTTTGGTTAAAAAAATTAACAAAAATGATCCAATGAAAAATAGATTTAAAATAAATTAAGGTTTGATTTGCTTCATTAATAACAATCAACTGAAGCTAACAAAAAAATTTAATTAATTATCATGGATAGATATGAAATTTCTAGTCATTTAAAGTATAAAGAAAAATAATATATTTTAGGATTGTCTAATTTAATAATAAACAGACCCTTTTAAAAAAATTGCTATTATTTCTAATTTGTATATTGTGTATTGAATTATATATTCATGTAAAAATAAGATAGAATTAAGTAACGTGTAAACATTAAAGGTTACTGATTTTATAATACTAATTTTAAAAGATGTCACGTTTATTTATTTATGGATATCTGATTTAAAAAGAAAAAAAATTGAATGGTTAGATAATTATTTTTATAAATTTTCATTTTAATCAAATAAGTAATTTGTTTGATATATATTTTACGTCCAAATGAGCTTAATTTCTACCTTCGGCCCTCTCTCTATATTTCAAAATGTGTGAACATTTACTCCCTTAAATATAGAGGAAAAAGTAGCGATTAAATGGCAAGGAAATAACAAATGATAGACGGAAGAGTGAGTGTGTTATTACGCTTGTGCCCACCCAGTATCCAAACTTGAGAATCACGCACATTGAAGGAGTGTGGACTACTTTCTAATCCCAATTCTCCTTTATCTAAATTAACCAAAGGAACCAAAAACCCATCTTAAACTCGCGCGTTTAAGTCAACCAAGTGTAGACTTCATGGAAGCCCATCAAATAAGGCCATAAACCCTAAAACCATTCTCAATCCCCCTCTTTCTCTGACACGTGTCAATAACCCATGGCGACTCCTTTATATGCTGAGAGAGCGCCAGACCCTCTTTCCAAGCAACTCCATCTCTTCATCTCTCTCTCTCTCTCGCTCTCGCTCTCTTTTGATCTCTGTTTTCTCAATTCTTTCATTGCAGTCCCCCCCCCTTTTCTTGTTCTTTTAAGTATCAGATGAAAATTGAGGAATTTTGGGGTTAACAATGAAACGGACCTTTGACAGTGTTTTCGCCATGGAAGATATTGAGGTTGCCAATATCATGTTGGAGCTTCCCCGTCTCATGTTACGCCCTCCTCGCTTTTCTTCTACTTGGGGCTGCCGGAGGAAGAGATCTGTTTGCACATCTTCTCCGCCGCCGTCGAAACAGCCGCTTCCTTCTTCCACCGTGGTGGGACCCATCGAAAAGGGCTTATCTTCAAGCCCTGATACACCCCTGTCTTTTTGTCCCAGTGAAGCAGATGAGAAGCCTCTGCCTCTGCCTCCCAAGAAAAAAGCTTCTTCGGTTAATACTCTCAAAAGGGTACGTCGTTTTATCTTCGCTATGGGTCATCATCACCGTGAATATTTTTTTTTTCTTTTTTTGAGTTCATTGTCTTTACACGTCTGCTATGTTTTCTGATACATGTCCGTTCTGGGTTTTTGTTTTCTTAATAAAACAGAAAAAAGAACAATTTTTAGTGATAGTGGAAGATTTTACCCGTCGCAATGAATTACTTACAAAGGTGAGTTTTTTTTTTTTTTTTTTATTCTTGAACTCATTTTCTTGAATATCACCGCATTATCTTCATCTTTTTTACTTGCTTCTTCGATTCAATATTTTACGAAAATCTTTGATTACTGGGAATTCAAACAGGAGTTAGAGATTAAGAGGCAATTGCTTGATCAACAGATAGCTGAGAATTTGGAGTTGAAATCCAAGAAACTAAAGGTTTTTAATTAATTTATTTCTGTTTACTTTTCTGATAAAGTGGGGTCGTGTTAGTTCATCACTTTTTTTAACTATGTTCTTTTTGGGTTCAAACAGTTAAATCAGAGTCTTCTCACACCAGAAACACATAGCAGCTTGAATCTTGGGATACAATCAACCCAAATTAGTGTTGGTGAACATCATCATCAAGGAATTCCCAGCAGGGTTCACCACCAACCGTTGATGATGGATCAGATAGTTCAAATGATCTCATTGTTGCCATCATCAAACAGTATCCCAGACCTCAACGTTTCAGCAGAGGAAGCGTTCATCGATCTAGACATAGTAAAGAAAAGCAGAGCAGCAGCAGCAAGGTTTAAAAGGAAGCAAATTTGCAGAGCGAAGAATTTCAAATCGCTTTACAAAGCTGGGTGCCCTTTAACATGAGTTTTTTGTGTCGGACTTTTGTCCTTTTGTTTGGTCTCTAAGGCGGCATTAAGGTAGACAGAATGGAAAATTGTAAATTAGAGGAAGTTGATAATGAGAAGAGAATATATTTGATTTGGTATTAAATGCTTTTTTATTCAACGAAAGATTTTCTTTTTTGGCTTTGGTTTTTGGGTGTGAAGGAATCTAATTTTGATGGACTGTAAAAACTAATTTTTGCAAAACTATATGTATAAAAATTAAATTCCTGAAACCAAAATTATTAGCATGGAAGTGGAAAGAACCTTTATTGTTCAAGTGAGTTATTGACTCCCATTTTATGTGTATACAAATGCATGGTTGCTGACTTTGAGACGGTTCATTGACATGGTAGCTTTAGAATTTGTATAATAATAATTTTATCTCTCAATATTTATATATTTTGCCAATTTAGATTTAACTCTAAAAATTAAATCTTCAACATTTATACATGGTGTATTTTAATCTTTTTGCAATTTTATTTTTCTTTGCGGATCATTCTGACGTTGTCTCCCTGTTTGGTTCAATGGAAAATTGAACAATAGCAAAAAACAAAATGACCCAAAATTTGAAAGATAATCAATTCAATTTTTTAAAAATAAAATATATCCATTTCATTAATTCAATCCAATTGTAAATCTAACAACTTTTTTTTTTAAATTAAGCTTTGATTTGCTTCATCAATGGATCAGCTAAAGCTATCAAAGAAATAATTAATTATCACCGAGAGATATCAAGTTTTTAATTATTTGAAGTATAAAGAAAGCAATGTATTTGAGAATTGTCTAGTTTAAAAATAAATGATTTTTTAAAATATATTCCTGTTTTTATTTTTAATTTACACATTGTGTATTAAATTATATTTTTCATGTAAAAAAAGGATAAAATTAGGTAATGCGTAAACATTAAGAGCTAAAATTTTAAAAATTAAAATAAAATTGACACAATGTATAAACATTAAGAACTACACTTGTTATTATGCCATATTAAAAGTTACCCGATCATCTTTTCATTAGTCATTCAACAGAGGGTGACTAAAAATAACTAAATAATTGATTAATTATTTTGTAATTTTTTATAATTATGTGATAAAAAAATTACTAATAATCAAGTGATTTACCTTATATTATAAAAATTCTTTTTCATTTTATTTAAATAATATTTTCTATTTTTTAATCCAAATTAGCCTTTAATCTTTAACTGCTAATTAAATTAGTCATTGACTTTTGTATATTATTTCGGTAAATTTTAATTTTTTTAAAATTCTTCTAAAATATTAGTTTTTAAGTGAATAAAAAATAACTAATAACTCCTATATAGTATTTAGAAAATTACTTATATAGTGTTTTAAGTAATTTTTACTATTTTAAATGCAAAATATTTATTTTTACATCATAAACAATTAAAATTAATTATAAATTAAATAAAAAGGAAAGGTAAACACACCTCTATAGTGCCTCTCTATTTCGATATTTAGCAAATTTGGCCTCTCTAAAAAAACTAAGCAATTCAGGACAATTAATCACAACGTTCATGTTTTGCATCAATTGTACATAATTTTGATTGATATAATAATAAATTTTTCCATCGATGTTTATATATTTTACATAAATGTTAACAAAAAAGTAAATGTTGCAAGCTAAAATTGTTAAATCAAGATCAAATTGACAAAATGCATAAACATTGAAGGCTAAACTTATTATTATGTCAATAAAAAAATATGTGCAAATAAGAAAAACATTAAAATTATGATTAATTATCTTTAATTGTTCACTTTGAGAATTAACATGGATTTAGTTACGAAGAGAAACTAATTTGATTAATATTGAAATTAAGAGAGATATTTGGACTTATATTCTGTAAACCATCATAATACTTGGATTGAGATGAATTTCCAGATTTTTCTTTTATCGATATGTCATTGGTAGAGTATGATAGTGGGAATGAGCAGAAAAGAAAGGTGGGTAAAGGCAAAAGAATCTAAAGCCTTAGAATTTATACCAAAGCAAACGAAGGTCACTTTTTTCATGCTCTGGTCCTCTATATATACATAATGCATAAATGAGCCAAATAAGCCAAAAACATAGAGATGGGTTGGCTGTTCAAGGACAAAGGTCCTGGTTGGAAGAAAGGATGGACGGAACAAGCAATAACCTCCATTTCAGCACCACCTTTGCCTCTCCTTTCAATATTCGGCATCATATGTCTCCTCCTCATGGTTTCTTCTTACATCAACTTGAAGAGAGAGGTCCACCACACGGTGTTTAACTTGAAGCTGTTCCTTCTGTTCTTGCCTGTCATCTTGATTTTCGCCGCTCAGTTTTTGAGCAAGTGTGAAAGTCTGGTGGTTCCTTACGTGAGGACGAAGAGGGACTTGGTACGTAGGACTTGGGACTTGCCTTGGGGTATGATTATGGTGGTGGTTGTGCTTTTGGTCATGCTCTCTTACCAGTCCTATTTTCATTCTATGTGGTCTCCTAATATTTGGAGGTCTGTTTATCTGTGAAAGAGCTTTTTGTTTATTTGTTTTTCTCAAGATTGGTCCTTCCGTTATAGTTTTAACCATAATTTCTTGTCATAGCTATAACCCCCACAACACACACACACACACACACATACCCATGGCTTGGATGATATTGGAAGTTGAATAATCTCTATTGATTGAGATTATTTCAATTCACCTAATTGATAGTCTTCAATTAAGTCCATTCCATCAAATCAGATTAAATTCGATTTTTATGATTAAAATTATGGACTTAAGTGACTTCTAATTAATATTATTTTTAATAAATTAAATGGAATTTTATTTTTATTTCACTCAATCCACCGGAAAATACTTTATTCCATATTTTCAGTCCCAGAGAATTTGCCTCTACCATCTTGATCAGCATAAGAATAAAAACGATGCCCGGGCGGATATGACAACCACAAGATGCTAATTCATTAATAATTAATTAGCCCTTCTATTGGGAAAAAAAAAGAATACAAAAAAATACTTGCTTCAGAGTATGTAATTGATACAAGGAGCACAAGGATTCAAATAGGCTCATCTCGTCTTGGTATAGTGTGCTATACTACCAGAAACGCTTCGTTTTGGGCTTACTTGGGTTATTTTATATGTGAAGGATTGGGCTTACAAGTATAGCCTCCTCGATTTCTGTATATTTCGGCTCAAAATGTCAATATTAGGTGTAGCCCAAAAGGTCCAATATTTGTGAGTGAAAACTAATGAAAAAGGTCTTACTATATCGTCAGATTGATTTTAAATTAAGTTAATTTTGGGTTTAGGTCATGCTCGATTTCTTTCTACATTTTAAGTTTGAATCATTTGAATTTAGTGTTAGAAATTTTCAAGTTAAAAGGCTTGAATCAATTCAAGTTTATATCATTTTAGAATTTCAATTCTAATTAAATTCTATTAAATTAGGGATTCAGTGATTGGAATTCAAATTAAAGTTGCATTATTTATTAAGATTTATAAACCCTTTTACCTCAATCTTCCCCCGATTTAAAACAGCATGGGCAAAAGGCTACATAGAGAGTTTAGACTTAAATGGTGGAATTATAATTTTCTTTTAGAAATTAATAAACCGGAGCCATGCCAAACATTTTTCAGACAGAATTGAATTGGTCTGCTGACATGTCCGAAATACAGTGAGCTTACAAAACCTCATCCTCTTTAATGCCAACGTCTGGAACCACAACCAAAAACAGCTGAAGCGCCCTCCATTGTCTAATTTATTTAAGTGTTGGTCTAAACACTAAAACTGTTTGCTTAACCTTTTTGACACTCTTCTAACTTGAAACTACTTCCAGAAATTCCACTAACAAAACCAGTTCGTGTGTGAGGCAATGAAGGGTAAAGCAACCAAGAACCCAATCTTCGCCTTCACGACATGGATCCGACGACAACCACCGAAGATGAAAGCGTTTTTAGCGACCATCTCAGGGATGGCAGCTCTTTTGTTCTTGAGAATGGTCGTGGAAGATCACAACAATCTTTTTGTTGCTGCTGAGGCTGTTCATGCTTTGGGTACTTTTGTCCTTATTTACAAGCTTACCAAAGAGAAAGCTTGTGCTGGTACATCCTTTTTTTTTTATTTTGTTCTTTTAATTCGGTTTGTTTTGATCATATTTGAGCTGGATAGATTGGGTTTCTTTGATTAATGTTCTTTTGGATGTTGTTTAGTCTGGTGTTCATGCATAATTAGTGATATTTTGTAGCTATAAATGCCTCTTGCTGTAAGAAAAATTAGAATCTTTGACCTTAATCTTGTTTGTTTCTTGGTTGGTAATTGAGGATCAGATATGATCCATGAGTGGAGATATTTAGTAGGTTTACGGTAGAAGAATAACCCCAATCCGTAAGGTTTCGATCCAGATTTTGGTCGCAACTATAGTAATTGGATCCGTACGTGTTGTTTTCAGCAAAAATTGCCCCATCCCTACTGATTCCTTAAAAAAGGAAATATATACATGTGTGTGTTTATTTTGTTAATAATTCATTAAACATCAACTACAACCTTTGCATGCGTCTTAATTTCACTTCTCTTTGCAGGACTTTCCCTTAAATCACAGGAACTAACGGCTATATTTTTAGCTGTTCGACTATACTGCAGTTTTGTAATGGAATACGCATACATACACTACTTGATACAGCTACATTAGGGACAACCTTTGGATCCTTTACATGATCCGTTTTAAACTAAGGTCAACGTACATGCAGGACAAAGACAATTTAGGAATCCACTATGTGGTCTGCCTTCGTATCTAACCTCTTTGTTCCTTTGTTATTGCTACTTTGTGTTCTGTTTTAACCTTTTCATGTATTTCGAACCATTTTCCGTCGCTTAAGCGTGCTCAGTTCATTTCCTTACAGGTCATACCTTGTGCGGTTTTGTCGTTGTTTATTCATCCAACAACAAGTCATTTTTTATTCAATAGGATTTGCTGCGCTTTCTGTGTTTACCTCGAAGCCATATCGGTTCTGCCTCAGTTACGGCTCATGCAGAGCATTCAGGTAAGGCAACAAATGATAAGCGCTCGTCGCTCTTAAAACCGACACTTGTTTGAACATATATCACCTTTCCTTTTTTTGTCTCCGTTCCAGATCATCGAACCGTTTACCGCACGTTACGTGTTTGCGTTGGGCGTTGCGAGGTTCTTTAGTTTTGCACATTGGGTTATCCAGGTAGAATGGACTTGCATACACGCTGAACAATGTTTCTTGATTGATTGACTTGAATGTTGGATCTAAATGAGCGCACGTTCTTTTGCCTAGGTACTCGAAACTCGAGGGCACTTGTTGACGGCTCTGGGATACGGATTATGGCCTTGTTTCCTCCTGCTTTCCGAGATTGTTCAGACTTGCATTTTGGCAGATTTTTGCTACTACTATGTCAAAAAGTGAGTATTGTGCATGAATTTTACAGCATGCCTTCAATTGATAAATCCGTCGTTAAAAGCGTTTATTTGCCTTCAATTAAACAGTATCGTCGGCGGACAACTCGTTGTGCGACTCCCCTCCGGTGTGGTGTAAACTTTGAAGGTAGCAAAATAAGGATGGTTAGTGTACTTTCATGCTCTTGTGCCAGCAACTAAGGCAATGATTACAAGGAATCAATAAAGTTAAGGATGAATTATATACATAGCTTATTTGAACATTTCACCGAAATAAACTATATGGTATCATCAGGTTTGGTAAACGACTCAACAGAAAGTTAAAATATAATTACTAAATATGGAATAATTTAACATTCTAAAAATAATATGGTCCGAATTAAATAGGTTTGAACAAAATTTAAAGTTCATATTTTAAATTGAATCGATCATGATCAATTATGTATTATATTAAATATCGTACATGAAACTAATTCAACTCAATCCATGAACATTTCTATTTAATATTGTAAAAATCAGGCCGGTTGTCAAATTGATTAAATCATTGATTTTTGGTACAACCAATTTAACCGTTACAAAACAAAAATAAAAAGAAAATAAATAATAATATAAAACATATTTTTAAAACTGAGAAATATCTAAAGCTCAGATAGATACAACAAACAAAAGCCCAAGGAATAAGCCCAAAAACCCAACAAGCTTTGCCAGAGTCGCCGAGCAAGGAGGATGAGGGAGAGAGCATTGGCATCATGACGAGAGGTCACTGCAATTGACCCAATGGCATGCACGCCTCCGACGGAGGTCATGCCATTGTGAAGCACAAAAAAGACACCGGAGTTGCCACAAAACAAGCAAGAACACCAATAGAGGAGGAGCCAAGGTCGAAAACAAACTTAGAAGATCAGCAACAACAGCTACCAGGAGGTATGCTGCGGTAACACAAAAGTCGATCGAAGATTAGATCCTGTGAAACACCAGAGAGTCATCGACGTCGTAGCGCCAAGAGCAAAGGGCTTTGCTAAGCAGAGGAACGATAAATAAAATCCGTCAAAACAGAGGCCTTAGCAAACGTCTGAAGGATGCAGGAGAAAGGAAAAATAGGAGAACCCATGGAGCGCCAAGGCTTTGCATTGTCCGAGACCGGCAATGAAGGGAAAGGCAGAGACTTGAGTTTTGGTCGAAATGTGAGCGGCGTCGATCTTTGATATACATAAAAATTCATTTTATAAATTATAATGATAAAGTTAAATATTAAACGAGCTTAAATCTGATTGAAATCAATATAACCAAATTTGCATAGCTTTAATCATGCTTCAATTCTATAATCGATTTTGAGGGGATAACTCTTAAGCTAATTGGCGAGAGTTATTGTGGCATTGCGTGTTAAAACGAAACTCCAGCCTTGAGCTATTCATGTAGAGTCTAGAAAAAGGACAATTTCAGTTAACCACCAACTCTACATCAATGGTACATTTTGGGAACCGGAGTTGGCCACAAAATCCTTTACCTTTATTGCCCCCCCCACATTAATACATACTTGCAGTTTCAAAATTAAATCATTATTTCATTGGGAATTCTTGTTTTCGTTCTAAAAGAAAGGTGGAATGGAACAGGGATCCTCTTTTGCAAGCTGTGAGGCATTAAGGTTTAATGATTGGGGGAGTAGGCAGCCAGCTGTGACATATTCTTATCTTTGTTTTCTTTTGTACCAAACATGACTTTTGGTTTGGATGTAAGTTCACAGTTCCCGATGTTAGTCCAACCTTGACAGAGACAATGATGTTCATTCGTGCGTCTGTGGCCCTACCTTTCCGTACAGTTAGTAATAGTTCCCTTTATCCATTTACTTCATATATATGATCTGGCTGGATAAACTACAAATGAGTTTTCCAGCTTCCTATATAGGTGCCAGCCTGCCAGGGGATAGCGCTGATTTTCGATATTTAGTGGGACTTCGGTGTTTATTTTATAGAATTAGATATTCTAATTATTGTTTGTAATTAATGAGATATTAAATTTTAATTCAGTGGGCATGATTACTACTAGAAACATTAAGATGATATAGATTTTCAAGGGCTTAACTTTTATCCCATTTAAGGCTTGGGCGGGTTATTGATAGAAAGCAATGCATCGAAGAGAAAAAAATACTTGTACATATTCATTTATATATGTATATATTATTATTATTATTATACCTACACCTCATGACTCATTGGCCTTGCAAAATACTCCGCAAGCTAAGGATCCGTGAGAACCAAATTCCGCCACTTAAAAACCCCAAAACTTTGTACCACGCAAACCCTCTACCTCATGGGCTCACAACAAGATGAGCACATATTGTGGGGACCAATGCATTTGGCAAAAGCAAGATGTTTGTCATTCATAAATTGCAATTATTGGTTGTATTAACATGACCATTCATATTTGGGTGGAAAGAACATCAATAGGTTAATTATGCTCATCTTTAGTGAGATTAAAATTTAATTACAAATTTTTAATATATAAAAATATAATCTTATCATTTATTAATTTTTTAAGAGGTAATTTTACCATACATAACTAAATTGCATGAATTTCATTTTTTGGGAGGATGGCAAGGCATGCTTACCCCTCTTAAATTAGCTCATGTTCAAGAAATACAAAACTAATAAGGAACTGATACATGACATTTTGGGAATGACCGACGATACTCTTTATAAGATTTTAAGATTCAAAAATACGGATCTCTCTCTCATCTCTCAACTATCTTTCTTTGCTGATCGAATAAAGTATAATCGATCACCATAATTTTAACTTGGTGTCAACAAGTATTATATGAATCCGTTTTTTTTTGTTGATAAATTAGGGTTAGTGGGGAATCGAAATCATTAGCTGCTGAATGCTGATAGTAGTTAAACAATGCACGAAACACTAACTTTAATACAGCTAAAACAAAGGCATTGAGTTCAGCAAAACTCTATATGCCCTAAAAAGGGTCACCAAAACATACTTCCAAAACTGCTGAGATTGAAATTCGATGGATAAGTATCAGCCACTTACAGCTGTTGTGGAAAAGGAGACTATGATACAGCTGTCCCAATTGATTGCATTTATTTTTGCATCATCAACTTCTAATTTTGATTTTAGTCCCTCTACTATATGAACACCCATTGATTTGCCCTACATTAAACTTCCACTCCAATTCTCATGCACGCAAACCTTTCCCTTCTACTAATTCTTACAAGCTTAATAACATCATATCCCAACCAACAGTGTTATCAATTTCCGTATAATAAAAACATTGTAAAAGTAGATGGACTCAATTTCGAATTTTGACATAGTAGAGGGACTAAAAATTTACTTTCTTTTTTCAAACTCATTAATTAGTTTCCATAATTTCTAGATGCCTCCAAATGTGGCAATGTCACTCATATGATATAGAATTGTAAGGCAGTCCCTTTTGAGGTTCAAATTCAAATTTGGTTGCATCGATGTGACGAAAAATATTGAAGAAGGCATCCAAATATAGGAGGCCGAATGAGAATATGAAATCATATAAATATACAAATCATGAAACAGACGCTAGAGGATCCATTGTTTTCACTTTTCCCCAAAATTCATCATAAAAAATGATCTGCTTTTATTATCAATGGGGAAATAGTAGTGGGAGCTAGCAGCCTTACTCCCTCAAATTCTTTAAACCCCCCATATATATATTTATACATATGAATGCATCTAAGGAGATTTTTCTATTATAAACATCGGATTAAATTAATTTAGTCTTTATATTATTAAAATGTAATAAATAATGTCAGATTTTAACAATGTCAACATTTATCATCATTTTTTAAACACTAAATGTTAGTTTTTATT
Organism: Gossypioides kirkii; assembly: GCA_005610355.1. Lineage (NCBI taxonomy): Eukaryota > Viridiplantae > Streptophyta > Magnoliopsida > Malvales > Malvaceae > Gossypioides > Gossypioides kirkii. Next base: position 291,070 of record CP032248.1, read on the forward strand.
TGAATTTGATGCTTTTTAATAGTCAAAGATTAAATTGATCAATTTAATAGTAGAAAAATTAATTTGATCAATCCCTATAACAGAGAGACTTCGTAGGTACTATTACTTTAAGGGGTGATAATTTTTTTTTATAAAAATTAGGGACCCAAAGCTAAAAGAAGTTTTGTTAAAATGGCTTAAATTAAACATTAATTTATGGAGGGACCAAAAATATTATCTCATCTAAGCGAGGGCCAAATTTTGATACTTCATTTTAAATAACATCATTTAAATTCATTTCTAAAATACTTTTTAATGTGCTATTATTTGATTTACTAAGGATATATATCAATGAATATTTTGATATTTTCAAACACTTAAAATCAATGAATTTAATTTACTTAGGATAGTTTGTTTCTTAATTTTTAGGCATAAAGAAAAATTTAATTCTTAACATTTATATATTTTGTTATTTTGGTTTTTAACTTTTAAATTTTAGTTAAATTGTTTGTTTTTTTACAGAAAACTGATTGAATTGTTAATATTTTAATGGCATTTAACTAAATAAATTAAATTAAATTTTAAAAGTTGAGGATCAAAATTATCTTTAAAAAAATAAGAGTCAAAATGACAAATAAATAAATAAATATTAATGACTAAATTTATCTTTATGCCTAATTTTCAATCATAGTGCTATATAAATCGACCTGTGTGTATGAAAATTTCTCTTTTTATGCAAAATTTGGTACTTTTTCTTGTTTAGAATTTATCATAAAAAATTAAATTGGATAATAGATTTTATATATTTAAGAATTACTAAATCTCATACTACTTTGTTTATTGCTTATTAATATTTATGTGTATATACCAATCCTGGCTCGAAGAGAAATAGAGTCAAATCGTAAAATGGATGAATATATTTGTAATTATACAAAAAAAAATACTTACGTGTAAAGAGTTAAATTTTGGACAATTAAATATTTAAAATTCAATACAAGTCTTCGTCATTGCATCAATAATTTAGATAACGATTTCTTTTGATACAAGTTACGTATTACTGTCGGAAATAAATACCATACACAATATTAATAAATAATTTTTATTATTCAATTTCATGAAATAAATATCTTTGACTCATATAAAATGTTGTTTATGATTTAAAACATAAGAAAAAGGAGAAAATTTAATTAATTAATGAAAAGGAAAAAAACTACCCAATAATCTGACATGGATGCCATTGAATTTGCATACACCGGCCTACTATTAGCTGGCCATGGATGGAGGTGGTTGAATTATTCCTTTGTTTAAGTTCTAAAATATAAGATTTTATAAATTTAAAAAATTTATAACTTTTTTATAACTTTTGTTTATAATTTTCATGATTTTTTAAATAATTTTTAAATTTTAAAAGTATTTAATTAATTTTTAAGAAAAAACTTATTATTAAGATTTTTTTAAAAAGATTTAAATTTATCTAGTAAAAAAATAGGGATCAAATTGAATAAATATATAAAAATTGTGGGTTAAATTTATTTTTATATCTTAGATCTATTTCATTTTCTTATATAATGTATAAAGATTTATTTACCTATTTTTTAATAATATAGTATAAAAAATTTGTAGTATTTTTACCACTAGAATTATTAGCTTAACAAGATAAATATCTTGTACATATTAACAAGTTTGATATTTTTTTGTTTTTATTTTGACAAGACACTCTGACGTCGTGTCTAAGTCAAGAACATTGACCTCAAGTTCATATAGTACGGATTTGTCATCTCCAGAACAATATCATTCTCAAAGCAAATAAAATAGAAACTTTGAAATAATTTAAAGATGGTTTTCCCGAAATATTTTGTATAAATACTTTTCAAGGATTAAAATAAACATTTTACTGTTTTTAAGTATAAAAAAATAAAAAAATTTAAAGGCAATAGTAAAAAAAAACAAAAATGGTGGGATATGCCTATGTCCCTGTTTTTCAAACCCGAGACTGATAGATACAATGACAAAAATCCCAAGTTTTCTTGTCGAATTTATTAACCCCCAGAAAAGTGATGGAATAAAAGCTTCCTCAATGAATAAAATGATAATAAATAAATTATTAAAAGTAAAGTTGAATGAATTGATTTTTAATTTCTCATAATTATTTGATTCATTGGAGGGATGGAATATAAATGAGAGAAAGAAACTGGTTACTTTATAATTCCAGATGGTTCCAGTGGGGTGGTTCCTCCACCAGATATTCCCCAACAAGCTCACCATTTTCACATTTCTTTTTTCATTTCTCCTTTGCTTACAGCTTATCATATTTCACCAGTTCACTACAACCATTAATTATACTTTTCTTTGCTCTGTCCACTTAACTTTTCTGGGGCTATATATACGTGAAATACTTCACTTATGTTCCACAGAAGAACACTAGAGACACACAAGAAAACCAAACACAGTTTCTCTATTATTTTCTTGTCTTTGTTATGGCCATTTTTAAGGCTTTCATTACTTCCCTTCTCATCTCTCTTCTCCTTCTCCAACTTGTTGCTGCTGATCAACTGGTGACAAGTGCCAGCAAGGGAACTGCTCCCCCTGCGAAAATTGGTAATTGTTGAGAAAATTAATGTTGTAGGAAGCTAAGAGGCATTAAGACACTTTCTAAACATGTTGATTTTGTGTTTGGTTTCCTTTTTGTTTTTTCAGACTGCGGCGGGGCTTGTGCGGCGAGGTGCCGATTATCATCGAGGCCACACCTATGCAAGAGGGCATGCGGGACATGCTGTGCACGCTGCAACTGTGTTCCACCGGGTACAGCCGGTAACCAAGAAATGTGTCCTTGCTATGCTAGCTTGACCACCCACGGTGGCCGACGCAAGTGCCCTTGAGTCTTAATCGACAATCGGAGCGAATCTTTCTCTTTTGATGTTGTGATCAAATTAATAAACGTATGCATGGTTTAATTAAGAATAATAATAATAATAAAGTGTCCTTTGTAAAGCACAAGTCATTTTACTTAATCACTTGTTTTTTTTTCTTTGTTTTTTTAGCGATATTATATGATGTATGATTTCTTATTTTGAGTTTGAATATATAAAAAATAAATGTTCGGGATTTTCTTTGCTTTCATTTACATCCTATTTAAAATTTATATCTTCTAAATTGAATTTTATTTCAATTGATATCAACAATAAAAAAAAATTATAAATTTTGATTTTTTATGTGATGCAAGAGATCACTGTAAATAATATTTATTGAAGAGTTTTTCACTTATTATCTCGTATTTTGTCACTTATCACGGATGATCGTCGAAATAAAGATATAACGTCTTTCTTATAATTGCAATGGATTTTATGGATAATTATATCGAATTTGATTAAATTAATTCGGTTTTATTTAATAAAATAAATTTAGTAGGTTGTTTTTTTAATTCCGATATATATTTTATTTAGAAAATTCATTTTATTTAATATGTATCCTAAGCCTAAACCTTATATATTCAAACATTAATTGAACTCCAAAGTCGAAGACTCCTCTCTTAAAAAAGAAAAAGAAAATCTTAAAGTTGTGTCATATGTTGGTGGTCGTTGCTTACTTTCTCCCACATATTTTTCCTATTTTCTTCTCCACTGGCGTAGCTACGGGCAGGCAATGCCTTTCACCCCTTTAGCTAAATGATAGTGATAGAATAACAGTTTTACTCCATTTTAGTTATAATTTATGCATTTTTTTTTGTTACTTTTAATCTCTCATTTGCATCCTATTCCTTTAATTCATTACGATTTAAATTTGAAAAAGTTCAAACTCAAAAAAATTCGAGTTCAACAAAACATTAGCCTAAAAAAATCAAAGCCCATAACATACTCGAGTTAAAAACAATAATATATGATAATAAGTAAATTATAATGTACTACTATTATATATAATTATTATTATATTATAGATTCTAATAAAAGATATGATATTAAATAATATTATAATATTTAATCATTAATGCATATATGTAAACTATTAATATATCATATACTATATGATATGATATAACATTATATAATACAGTAGGAAGATTAACTTCCAAATATACAAAAAGTATGTATAGAGACTTAAAGCATCAACTAGTATAATAATCAACAATAATATATAATAATAAGTAATATATAATTTAATAGTATTATATATAATTATTATATAAATTATAATCAAATATATAGCATGATATCATAATGTTTAATTATTTCTACATATATATATATATATATATATATATATAAATTATTAATATATTATATATTGCACTACTATTATAGTATGTGATATAGTATTATATATGAAATAGTATATTTTATAAGTATTAATATAATAACTATTATTATATTATAGATTATAATAGAAGATATGACATAAATAGTTTTGTGTAATTTAGTATACTAAAATGCATGTTTATAATTGAAGAAAATTAATATTAAATTAATTATCTAAAAATAATTATTAATCTAATCGAGTTACGAATTAGTAGTGCGAATTCTAAATTAAAAAAACAATAAAACTAATTAGATTAAACTAAAACTAACCTTAGGTTAAGTTATCTAGTTTTCCTATTCTTAATTTCAACAACGCGAGCTACTTAGCCTAGAATCAATTGAGTCACCTAATTATTAATTAAGTTAATAATTACCCTTAATTTAAGTACTTACCACCCTTAGTTAAGAATACATTTTCGGTATTTTCTTCACTAAGGATTATCACCTAAAACACTCTTTCGACCTCAGCTAAGCAGACTTATACCTTTTTGATTTCATCGTTTGATACAAGTCTACTCAACAGAATACTCTTTTAGTATCACCAGTCTAAATATTATACTAGAGTCGTCAATCTTGTTCCCTTGAACAAATACTCAATTTTAAATAATTATTGTTCAACTTCAATGCCTGTGAGGAAGCCTACACTACCTAGAATTCTTCTCAACGACGTGTCTTGCATGAGAAATGCACAACAAATCTTACGGCACGTGAATGGGTCGGTTCATGATGATGGAGCACTTGTGTTGACAAGGAGCAACGGCTCTGGCAAGACCACATTCCTGCGTATGTTAGCGGGACTCTCACGACCTTCTGCTGGTCAGATACTTTGAAACGGCCACGACATTAGTCAGTCAGGAATCTTCCACCAATACAAGCTTCAACTAAATTGGCTTTCCCTCAAGGATGCAGTGAAAGAAAAGTTCACGGTCCTCGACAATGTTCAATGGCTTGAGGTTCTTGAGGGTAAACATGGAAAGTCCTTGCCTGCCTTAAAGCTCATGGGCCTAGGAAGACTGGAAAAAGATAAGGCAAGAATGCTTTCAATGGGACAACGAAAGAGGCTTCAGCTCGCTAGGTTGCTTGTCATCGATAGGCCGATTTGGTTGTTAGACGAGCCTTCTATTGCATTAGATGACGAAGGGGTGAGGTTGTTAGAATATATCATTGCAGAGCATAGAAAGAAGGGTGGGATTGTAATCGTTGCAACGCATCTCCCAATTCAGATTGAAGATGCCATGAATTTGAGGTTGCCACCTAGGTTCCCCAGAAGGATGACTTTGGTAGACATGCTCGGTCGTGCAGACATTGCATAAGCCAGACCGCCGCCCATAAGTTCGACCATAACTCTTCTCCTTCTCACTCATATTTGGCTCATGATGTTATTCTTAAAAAGACCTGAACCAGAAAAAATCCGAAGTAAACCCAATCCGAAACAGGTTCACTCATGATGTCATTGTTATTCTAACCCAATCTCTAGGCTTGGGGTTCATTGTATTGGCTCGAAGCTCTTGTGGGCTAGCCTTTAAATTGTAACCCTTTGTGTTTTTATGTTTCTTACATGTTTTATAGTGTACCTTGTTAGGATGATTACCGTCGTTCGCCCAAATCCATCTCAAGTTTGAGCCCAGACCAGATCCGATGAACTCGCAAGATTGGATCTGGGTCAAATTTTAATAAGCTCGCAAGATAAGATCACAGATCAGAAGCTTGCGAGGTTGATATGTCAGATTCAATCACCTGAGCTACGAGGTTATCTGAGCTCGGAATCATGTAAACACGTGTTCAGGTTAGAGTAAATTACGTGTTTACATACATAGAGTCTACCTAATTTATCTCATCAATAAACAATATCATATCATATAAATAGTTAAACTACATCATCTTATATATAAATCCAACCTACCTAATAACCTATTGAGATTCTTGAATTGAGCTTGACCAAAATGGTGGTCCTAGATGCTATTAATTTGGTTTGTAAAGCATATAATATTTTGAATGTGTGAAATCGATAGGAGAACGCGTCATTGGCGCTTTTTAAAGAAATGTTAAAGATGAAGAACATTCATGGTTGGATGTTGATCTTACTTCATATTCAAAAATAAAAGTTATATGATTCTATATACTTTTTTTTATTATCATCAAATTATATTTTGATTAACAAGTGTTAAGTATAATAATAAAATACATTATATTTTTATAAAAAAATTTAATTTTAATTTTGAAAATAATATCATCGAGAGTGACGATTAGAGCCCTAAAAAAATTAATCCCCATGAAGCAAATATGAAGGATATTTTGACCATTCCAAAAAAACCTTGAATCATGCTTCTTGAATCTCTTTCATTCATTTATTTATTGGACAATAACAAGAATAATGGCAGTGGATTTTCTTTTTAATTCTCCAAATGAGATTAATGCTTATCTCTTTTATTTATATATTTATGTTGGGTCGGGTCGAGTTTGGATAATAAAATTAACTTAATTTTAGGCCGAGCTTAAAAAAGTGGGCAAGATACCTAGCATAGGCTTGGCCCAATCTATAGCACATCTAAGATAAATACTCAAATTGAGATAGGAATTATTCACATATGAGTTAAATCTTTCAAAATAATCATATAATGGTCAAGCCTTAACAACATTACTCAAATGAAGATTATTTTTTTTATAATGGTCAAATAAGGCCTCAAGCTTTTTAGAATTACTCAAATAAAGGTTTTTTTCAAATTTGTATTTGAGGTTTTAAATTATATTTTTATTTTATTTTCAAATAATATCTTATTAATGGTCATAAGTTCTATTCTAAATATGTCGACATTTACCTAATTTTACTACAAATTAAATTGAAGTAAGTGAAAAACCTATTTTTGTAAATGTTTAATCCTTGTGTGAGTGAGCAACCCACCAAAAGAGGCATTGCCATTTCTAAAGGCACATAAAAGTCAGACCCAAAAAAAACACCGACCTGCTCTGCCCCATTCCCATGATCTCTAAAGACAAACCAATTTTGTGATGACTCTGGTAGCTTTACTTTCAAACATCAACCTACTTTACCTTTGGTTACAATCCATGACACCTATCTATCATTACCACTCCTTTCATTTCCCTGGCTTGCTATAAATACCATACCATGTCATGCCCTGTTCATCAATTTAGTTTTAAAAAACCCAAGCAAAAATGCCCATCTCCAATACTCTTTTGGCTACCCTTCTTATTTCTCTTTTGCTGTTACTTGGCTTTGTTGAGTCATCGTCTGATCCAATGGTAAAAATCTCCATTTCTAACCAATGTTTTGATCTTTTATTCTCGTATACAACATGTAAGATTTTTGGCTCATGTTCATGTTCTTGTTTTTTGCAGGTGATCACCAACATGGTGGAACAGTCTTTCACCGACGACAAAATAGGTACATGAGTTGTAATTATTAACAAGTTCATTTCACTTTGTTTTTTAAATAAAATGTTGCTAACTAGTATTTGTTTGCTTAATTATGGTTCAGATTGTGACGAAGCTTGTAAGGAGAGGTGCAAGTTATCGTCGAGGCCGAACCTTTGTAAGAGAGCTTGCGGGACATGCTGCGACCGATGCAATTGCGTGCCGCCGGGCACCTCTGGTAATTATGATGTGTGCCCGTGCTACCGTGACATGACCACCCATGGCGGCAAACATAAATGCCCTTAGATATTATCCCCTTGCCTTAATTTCGACTCTAAAAGCAAACTTATATTATAAGATTTTTGAAAATAAATTAAATATTGATTGCAATGTAAAACCATATATATGGTTCTACTTACTTTCTTTAGCTTTAATAATAGTGAAGATTCTAAAGTTCGGAGCTTTACACTAAGTATTTTTTTTCTTTTAAGTAATACATTCATATTTAATATTTGAATTTCATTCTCGAATATATTTTCAGGCCATACTATTTTATAAATATGGTAACTTTTTTTAATTTTAATCCATGTAATGACATGATATTTTAAAATTGTGCAATATCATCTATAAATTATATTTTTTTATAAAAAAAAAAAAAAGTGACATACTCTCATAATGCTGCATCATAATATAACCAAAATTTGAAAAAAAAATGTCAAACTCAAACTATTGTGAAAAAAAATTAGAAATCAAATTGAAAAAATTACTGATATTGATAACTAAATATTATTTTATCTCGTTCTAAAATCACAAATGGAAACTCAATCATATGTAACGAAAAATAAGCACCAACTAAATATAAGTTGTGTAAAAGTATCATGGAGGCTTCAGTATTAAAAATTATATTGCATTTTATCCCCTTCACTAAAAAATGAACAAATTTTATATATACGTATGTGAGGCATGAGGTTATTTTGTTAAAAATTCCTTCTGTTAAAAATTATCTATATGTTAGATCAAAGAACAGATTGATCATTCTGTTAAAAATTTGATGTATTTTTACGGTTAAAAATTAATCTCTATACACATCATGAGGCATATGAGACACACCATATATCATTGTTTAGTTATTTTATTAATCACATTTGATCTAATATACAAAAACTAATTTGTCCATTATTTTAATAGAAAAGACAAAATACAATCTAATTCCTAACATAAAAATCTCCATAATACTTTTTACAATTTTTTTTAATCAATACATAAACTTGCTAACAAAAACACTTGAATTAAATTAATTAAAATATAAAGAGTGATTTCTCTTCTCTTTTTTTCATCTTATGCAATACAAGCATCAATTAAGGTCTTCTAAAGTTATAAGATCATTCTATGGAGAATTAAAAGAACATTATTTTAAAAATATATATAATTATCAGTAAATAAAATTTTAACATCAATAATACTTTTTAACTTCAACTATATATCAACAATCCTTAAAAAAACTGTCCCACAGCTCTATTTTGGTAGTCAGTATTGTAGCAAAGGAAAACAGGAGTAAAGGGACACCATGTATTTCAGTTTTCAAGTTGCACACAAATTAATAATATCACACACACACACAAAAAAAAAGCAGCAAATGGAGAAAATTCAACACAAATTGCACTAATCTCTGTTTCATGCAGAATCATCTTTACTCTAGCTTCTCCAGCTCTCCCATTCTCTCTATTATAGCCTGCAAAAATGCAACAACACGAACTTTCAGTGCTATAGTTTCGAAACCATCAAGCATTAGCATCCCGTCCTTATAAGAGGAACAAGAAGTTTGCGTAGAATACATCTTACTGGGTCAAAGTAACATGGAGGCTCTTATACTAGGAGTCAGATTGCATTTTGCCCCCACTAACAAAATGGGCAAATTGATCTTTGTACGTTGGATCAAAGAGCAAATTGGTCCTGCTGTTAAAAATTCCATCAATTTCTATTGTTTGTCTTTGTACGTCAGTCTGAGGTACAATGGATGAAAATTTTAAAAGGACCAATTTACTCTTTAATCTAACATACATGGACAATTTGCTTATTTTTTTTAGTAGAGGGGGCAAAATGCAATTTGACTTCTAGTACAAGGGCCTCTACCGATCTCACTGCTATTGTTTTCAAGGAGTACACAACTGATCGTTTTGGTATAATATGTGCAAAAAAACCATGAAAGTTCCTTGATGATGACGACAGAGAAGTAGATGACTGGAAAAAGGTGAATGCTAACCGTAGAACCATCAGCATGATAATAGTTAAACATGTAGAGAAAAAAATACAAACCTTTTTGCTTGTTTCTTGTAGCTCTCCGGCAAGAATGAATTCATCGAGAATCAGATAGACCTTCAAGAATTTCAAGGGAAACCGTAAATTTCATGGCAGATGATACAACAATCCACATTAATACACACTAACACTAACAATAAGCTCAAATTCATATCAACAGTCATTAATTGTTAACATGGTGGATACGCTCAATAAACAAGATAATGCATGATTATTCCCATGAATGAACAAATAAAAGTAGACAAGAAAGCAGAACCAGCTTTCACATGCACAAGATAGAGACTGCAAAAAAAAAAGAAGCAAATTGAAAGTGGCAGCTTCATATGAATCACGAAGAAAATTTCGATCCAGTGAGTAATGTTCACCCAAAAAGTCAACAATAACTATCGGATTAGTTACTTACCTTGTGAAAATTGAAAACCAAGTCAAGCTCACAAACATTGCTGAAGAAATGATCCAATATCTCCACAAATAAATGGATGCATTCCAAGTATGCCAACTCGTTATCAGTTATGTCAACGCACAAGGAGAAGAACAATCCAGCATACCGCCTGTAAATTACCTTATGCGTACGAAACTGCAACAAATATATGCATACAATCAATCAAACATTCAGCAAGAGCATGCTTAATGGTCTAGATCTTTTGCCCACAGCTTTTGTATTAATGTTCTTATTAATTTCTTCTGGGTTTCTCTCTAAAATCAAGATTAATTAAAGAAATAAAGAAAAAAAAAACCTTTATTACTCCTAAAATTTTTCAAGGAAATCGAAGAAAGAACAAAACTTAATTACAAATTTTTCAAGGAGAATTAGGAAATTACCTACCTCAACGAAATTGGTAAATTTTGGATCTCTATTAACCACCAATCGATGAACCTGTAAATGCATACTCAAGATATTCAAGAAACCTAACTAAGAAAATTACCCAAAATTAAAAGGTCAAGGGAAAATGCAATACCTCGTATTCGACCTTGTGTTTCTCGGAATCTTCGAGGGGAACATAGTATTTGGCTAAACGAGTCTTGCCTTGCCTGTTTTGCAACAAAACGAATCGGATCTGCCATTGTAAAACACAATAAAAACGATCAAAAAAAATTCCCAGATTTTCTACTGCCAATAAAGAAAAATGTCATCTTCGAGGAAGTAAAATGAGTAAAGATTAAGTTCGTACCATGGTTGGAACCAAAGAATTTTAGGGTTTAATTGGCAAAATAGCAAAAATGGAGCCTTTGGGTACCAAAAAGTTATAATTTTCAAAGTCTCTTTTCACGGATGGTTGAATACTCAACAAGGATTTCAAAGTTTACAAGATGACAAGAGGACACTAGCGTGTGCTAACACACACCGGTAGACTCGTGTGATGCCTTTCTTAACCGTTGAGTTGTTGAATTACTTTCTACATCACTCGGATTTTAAATTTTCTTTTATTCGGATAATTTTGGATTCGGACTATTTTAAGAAAATTTAAATTTTTTAGTCATTTTGGATTTGGTATATTTGTCGAAATTTTTAAATTTGAGTCATTTCAATAATTTTTATTTAAATTTGATATTAAAGTACAAAATATTTCGTACTCAAATCATTTTAAATTTATCATTTACAAATTCAAAATGTTGATATCTTATGATAGAATCTAACAATATATCAAGTTAAAATTATAATTAATCAAATCGGATTCTTGTATCGAAACCACCTCGAAAACGGATAAAATTTTGGAAAAATGAGAGTCGCCGCCAATCTTTTATTTGGGTGTGATTGGATCATCACGAAACGTTTAAAAATGTTGGTCTTCGAAATCTAGAAAAACAGGTTCGGGAGTCGGTTACGTATGAGGAAGGATTAGCACCCTCATACGCCCAAAATTGGTACCACATGATTATTTTCGGGTCTTGTTTGTAAACTTTGAAAGTTCGAATAAAATTTAAAATACGATCCTCGAATGCATGAGCTATTTAAAGAAGTCGATTTTGTTAGGAAATCCCGCTATGTTAAAGTGATCGGGAAGGAAAGTTACGTCCAGTGAGTTAGGACACAACATTTCGAGATCCAGAAATAACGAGCCTTCCTTTGTAAAACGTTTTAAATTTTGAAGAAGGATATTTAATTATCTTGATTTGAAGAAAAGTTGCACTTAGTGAGTTAAGGTGTACATTTCATAACCAAAGATAAGGAAATATTGCCTCGATTAAGGGTATTCAATTATTTCGGTTTGAAGAAAAATCACACCTAGTAAGTTAATGCGCAAAATTTCAAAACTCGAAATAAAAGAATACTGCCTCGATTTTAAGATTTTTTATGAAAATAATTTTGAAAACGTTTATGCGAATTTAATGAGCAATTATTGACGGATATTAAATAACACGAAGTAAAATAATTAAGCACATGAAACGATAAGCAAAAACGAAATGAACACAATATACGAGTGCATAATACTTAAAGTTAAATGCAAATATTAATAAGGAAGAAAAATGATGCAATCGGGATTGAAAACGGGACTTTTTGGATACCCGGGGGCAAAATAGTAATTTTTGGTAAAATCGGGGTCAAAAATAAAATTTTAGAGAGTTTGGGGGTAAAATGGTAATTTTTGGTGAAATCGGGGTTTAAAATAGAATTTTAGAAAGTTCGGTGGTAAAATGGTAATTTTGGGTAAAATCGGGTTAAAAATGGAATTTTGAAAAAACTTAAGGGTAAAAATGTAATTTTTAGAAAGTTTTGGGGTCAAAATATAATTTTGGAGAAGTTTTGGGGTCAAAATGTAATTTCTAGACAGTGTAAGGACCTTAAAGGTACTAAAACCAAAATAAGGTGACACATGGCAATCCCACAAGCATCCAGAAGTCAAAGGACTAATTTGTAAATCTTGAAAAATTCTTGGGCCAATTTTGTAATTAAACAAAAGTTGATTTAAGGATTAAATTAAAACAAATAAAGAATAAAAAGGATCAATTGCATAAATAAGCCAAAATAGTGACACGTGGCAATCTCTGGTTCATTCAAAATGTTAGAGGATTAAATTGAAAAGTAATTAAAGTAACTGAGCTAAATTAAAATTAATTAAAAATATGAAAAGGACCAAATTGAAACAATTAAAAATTTAGAAGGACTAAACACGAAAATAGACCATTTGTTGAAAACATTCGGATCCTGAGGATCCATCGGGTTGGATCGGGTCAAGTTTATGGGTCTTATAAAGGTCACTTTAAAGCCCTTTTTTTATTTTGCTTCTTCCTTTAAAAAAATCAAAACTTTCTCTCAAATAACAGACCCATGCCCAGCCCCTTTCCGGCCAAGATCCGGCGAGGCTAACCCCGGCCATCCGTCGCACGTTGGGTGCCACGCGCGCCTTGTGCGACCAGCCCACGTCATCGCCCTTCAAGCTCCATCGCTCACTCATAGCTTCGGGTACAAACGCCGCCATCCGATTATCCACGCACCGCCGACGAGGTAAGCCAAAAGCCCTTTATTTCCTTTCTTTTTCTTTCGTTTTTATTTAAACCCATTTCTTTGATTTTCCTTCAAAGTCAAATCTGGTTTCAAACCAGATCTGAAACTTTTAAAACATTTGTTCCTTTTTTTAAAAAAACCTTTGTTGTTTAACCATTTGATTTTATTTTATAAACCCTTTTTATTATATTTTTCAAAGTCCAAATCCTTAAAGCCTTGACCTTTCTCTCTTTTCGCGTCGGTTTCTCCATTTCCAGTCACGACGACGTCAGTGTTGCGGGGAAGACATCGATCGGCTCCGGCGAGGATGGCAGGGAAGACTACTCCTGACCCTTTGTGTTCTTTTTTATTATAATTATTATTTATTATTAAAATATTATTATTATTATTATTATTATTATTATTATTATTAAAGACTCATTTAATACTCCTTAATAACCGAAAATGATAAATAAAAGCCATAATAGCAGTATTTAATAAGTGGCCGAATGTATTTGTGATGAAATGATTTTGGGATTCACACATTAAATATCAATAAGTAACAGAATAATACATTTATTTAATATACATTGGAAATGTTGAATGCAATGTTCTGATTTGTACCTTGCTCCTATACCTTGAGACTATTCGAACGATTAGTTTGTTGCCTCGAATGCTTCTTGATGATTTCTTTGGATATAGTCAGTTAGCAAGCAATCAATTTGGGGCCTTTTTTTGGTTGCTAAAGGAAGCTTTGTATTAACTTTGAATGTGTTACAGAAATTTCGTATTGAATTTCAGAACTCTCCTTTACAATTTGTTTTAATTTGGCTTTTATAGCCAAAATTTCTATCATTACAATTTGTTTCTTGCAAATTAATGTCTGTATTGTTTCTTTTTTTGTTTTTTCAGGTTCGTCGCAAAGGTGGCTGTAACAGTCGGCTATAGCTGGTGGTGGTAGAGGTGAGCTAATGGTTGAAGTGGAGTTTGTCTGGGCTGACGTGGCAGGTTGGCCTTCTGTTTGGGCTGCTGTAATATTGGGGCATTTGGCCTAGCCAAATTTAATTCAATTGGGCTTGTAAACTTGTAACTTGAACTTTATTTGTAAATGGACATTTGTATAAATTTATTTTAAAATTAAGTTTATTTTAAATTTAAATTGAAAATTTAGACTTTATTGAAAATTTAAATTTAAAATAAACTTAATTTTAAAATAAATTTAAATTTTATTGGGCCCGGATAAATTGAGCTTCAACATCTTGAGTTTAGATAAGAATTAATATGACTAATTACTCACGAAGTTACCAACTTAATGGCTTGATAAAGCTGTTAGATAATTCAAATAATGTACGATAAATTTCATGTTTAATCACTTAATGTATACTTTAAATTATATTTTTGTCATCAAATTTTAAGAATTATGGTATATTTATTAACATTATTGATATGATCATTGAACGATTCCCTACCCTACCTTTAATGGTGTGACAGACCATATAATGTGACCAAAATATTATCGTTTAATGTACACTTGAAAGACTTAAAACTTTAAAAACATTGAATAAAAATATATTGCATTTATTAAATTACATGTGGCGTAATTTTAAGGCATATGTGTAAGAAAAATTAACCCCTCCACATAAGATCGTTTTCATCTTTAATTTTTTTTAACATTAATCTCATTATAAATTCTTATGATATATATATTAATTTAATGCTTAAAATTATTTATAACCCATTTAAACCTTTAAATAAGAAGATAATATGTTTAACGCATATACTTCTACAAGTAACAAGAGTAACGATGCTAACTAAACGAAGTTTCAATCGGCTATTATACATAAATGTGGCAGAATTGTAAAATAAGTAAAATGGTGAAAGGAGATACAAATAGAACAAATTCATTGATTCCACGATTATTGGCTTTACTAATACACACTAAAATTTATTACAATCTGGATTTAAAATCTGACTTGCATATAGTTTTACACTCTATTCTAACAAAATTGCAATTACTCCCCAATTTTTTTTTCTACAAAAGCGGAAACTATGAGGTTGATTTACCTAAAGATTTCGACCATACTTGGAGTTTGCAGCGGCCAATAGAGCAGCCCCAATCCCGGATCCGTCCTTGGAGTGCTCTATCACAATGTTTTGGGATGTTTCAGGTCCAAGAAGCTCGGCTACAACCTCTTTTAAGTACCTTCTGTACTGAGGGTACCGCTCATACAAGCCTCCGTCCATTGCCACTACCGTTCGCTTTCCAAAGACGGCATCTTTTGTGTCTTCCTCTATCTTTTGAAGAATCCCCACTATCCCCGCACCGGCTAATCGTGCAGCTCGCTTCACGATTGTGTCGCAAACCTCTAGGACAATCTTCCTTGAACTTAGGTTGGACTTGACCTGTTTTGCAAGATCAGAGAAGATGTTTCATCGTATGATTGCAATATACAAGATTTGTTTACGTAGAAACTGAAGTTCAAGAGGGTAGAGTAATGATAAAAAAAACTTACCCCAGCTACGTTGTATAGGACCGATCCAACGGTCTGCAGATCTTCTGTGCCATCTTGCTGCATTGTAGATAAATCCGGGGTTCTACAACAATTTGGTATAGTTGGGTTTCAGAAAAGATATAGACTTTAAAGTTTAGCCAGACATAATGAATTTAAAACCTAATTGAAGTGAATTGCACAGCAAGAAACCGAGATGAAGTTTTGAATTACCCGAGTACAAAAGGCATAGACAGTTTTCCCAGCATGGATTTCCCAAACAGAGAACCTTCTTCAGCCATATGCAGCAGAGCTCTTCGTGCAATTTCACCAAGGTACATTCCGGAGATTGTCTTCTCAAATATCTACCACATACAAACAATAGTTCATACATCAGAATAGGTTAAAAATAGAACAATAACATGACACTAAAATCTTGAGTTTGCCTGCTCTCCGGGGTTGATACTAGCAGCGTCCATATCTCTATCGAACACTGTTAAAGGAAGGCCTTTCGAGAATGCTCCCCATTCAAGGTTCACAATCTGTAAACAATCGAAATATCCATAAGACTTGAAAGCAACTAAGATTCTCAAATAAGAACACATAAGAGATGAGTTCACTCACTGTTCTTCCGGAAGAGGTAAACTCGCCTTGCAATTTAGGAATGCAATCCATCCGTTCCACATAGCAAGCATTCGTTCCGGTACCCAAAATAACAGCAACCATAACATCATCATCCCAATATCGAGCTCCGGCCAAAGTAGCTACCGTATCATTCACCTACGAACCCTAAATCAAATTAGAAACAGTTTCCGACATTGATAATACGAAGAAGTTTAAACACATACCAAGGCAGACACTCTCATATCTATCCCTTGCCGATCCATAGCTTCATTCAGACAAGCAACAACATCTTTTCCAGCCTGCATACAGATTTTAAACACAGCAATGAACGTCAAAGGCAATGTACTTATCTTAGAGGAAGGAGTGACGGACTCAGGATGTACTTAGGCTCTTATAAGACAAACGAGAGCCGGAGCGTATGTTCTGTAATGAAAGAAAGACCCTTAGCTCACTGATTGTCTTACCGGAGTCAAAGAAAATCAAGGTTTATCTCATCTTCCTCGGAATTCATTCAACAAAGAACAACACATCATCAACAAACAACATAATGTAAGCCCCCAAAAACCCAAAATTGATAATACAAACCGTTCCTGAGACAGCAAAACCTTTGGTCCACTTAATCAATATCCCAGAATCAATGGATGTTTGCTTCACTGGGAATGAAAAAGTGAACCCAATTTCACCTTTTTTTCCAGGAAAGTTTCCACCTTTATGAGCAAAATTTGCCAAAGCTGAAGCAATAAAATCAAACAGCTCCTACAACATCATAAACATTTATTACAAGAGATTCAATTCATGTTCTTAAAGAAACAGAACAAAAACAATAGCAGCAAACCTCAGATGTAGCAGACATGAGTTCTTGTGGGATTGAAACTTGGTCGGATTCAAAGGCGATCACACGCTTATCTGTCCCACCTAATTCAACCCTCAAAACACGAAAATTTGTTCCTCCCAGATCCAAAGCGTAAAACAATCCTTTTTCATCCCTTTTTCAAAACAACAACAACATAAATCTCCATTTTTTAAGCTTAAATAAAACCAAAGTTTCAAACTTTTTTTTACGTACCCAGAAGGCAAACTATCGACGTAGCTGAGGATCATCTTGAGATCGCTGCCGCCATCAACGGCAAGGCCTGCACGGATATCATGAGACATGGAGGTGGCCACGTTGCGAAGGAGCAGCAAAGGAGTGGCGCAGTCTTGCTGTAGCTTGGTTAACATGGGAGCCGCAGCCATTGAAACGGAGCTATATCGGACGGACATCTTGAACCGAGGTACCCGGTTCGTGGATCGCCTGGTACGGAACGATCCAAAGGCTGACGGTGTTGCAGTTGCCATTGCAGTGACCGACATTGCGGTTAACGATTCAGCTCGAAATAACAGGAGAAAGAAAAAGTACAGTAAAAAGTTTTTTTCCTCCTTTTTATTTCAAAAAAAGTTTTTTCCTTTTCTTTTTCTTATATATATATATATATATATATATATATATGTTGTGAGGTTGAGAAGGGAGAAGGGAGAAGGGAGAAGGAAGAAGGAAGTGCTCGCTCCCACTTTAATTCATTGATGGGAAAGCTTGAACAGTTTGGTCTTTGGTTTAATTTGGTTGCTCTATGATATTATTATTAGAGGGTTGAAATTAATAATAATGTTTTTGTTACTTTGGGTTTGCTTAATGAGAGCTTTAATTATAAAATTACAATAATTGTTAATTGAATTTTAACTCTAGTGATATTGAAGTAATCATGAAAATATGAATCAGAACACTTGTTGAAACAAAAGTTGAGGGATTAAATCTTAAAAGGTTTAGTATAATGAAGGGAGTGAAAGTAGTAACCTAACGGTATCTTTACCTCCCAGATAGTTAGGGTTTGTTTTTAAATAGAAAGGATATAATTTAGGGGTTAGGGGCGGACCAGTCGATGGTGACATAGCATCTATGCTTTGTTGGTGTTCAGTCCATCCTAATTTTAGGATGTTTTGCTATTTGCCCACTTTCGTATGTTCTCTCTCATCTCTTGTATTGCCAGATAGTGAATATAGAAAAAGGCTCATTCATGTCTTAATACTTTCTAATGGGATTGTCTTTTATTGAGTACCTTTAATTCTCTATTCATATTTAGGAGAAAGTTTTTTAAAGAGTTTGTGAATCCGTTAACATTATTTTCGATCGAAATTTTATCTTTAAACTTTGAAAAGAATTCGAGTGCTTGAAATGGTAAATTCAACAAAATAGAAATACCTTATCGAGACAAGTTGTGTGTGGCACATAACCACCCCTACTAAATGTGGGCATTTACATACACCTTTTTATTGAGAGGAAGTTGGCTCTTTCAATTATTATCCATACAGAATTGATCGATCCCTCAACAAGTCATAGTGTTTTTTATAAAGTTTTTGTCTTTTAACTTAAGGCAACGAATTAACAAAAAAATTAAGAAATCAGAATAGGTTTGCTTTTGGGATACATTAGTAAAAGTCTAAATAGATAAGAAAAGGTATGAAGTTATTTTTATTTTTTTATTCCATATTCAGATTAGGACTAAAGATTTTAAAATCAATGACCAAAAAGTAACTTGTTTTATAATTGTGGTAACATCTCCTTTTGAAACAAAACGTGAAATGAAATCTTCACTTATGATTCACAACAAAGTTAATACTTATTAATTATACATGAAATTATAAAATCATTAATTTACATAAACTGTTTATTAATTGAGCTGGTCCAATTAATATTGGATTGGATCAATTTGAGCTTTAAAATTTTTTGAATGGTTTCAAATTTTGATCAATTCCGATTTTAGGCCATTTCAACAGGAATGCAGCTCGGAGATAAAGCAAGAGTTTTGAATCCCTTGATCAAATGATATAATTACACCTTTAGTACTATTCTATAAATAGTTTAATGTAATTTTTTTAGCTTTTCGAAAATTGAAAAATACAATTTCACCCTCTCTAAAAGTTAAAAAATCAATTTAAATTATTATTTTTTTACAATATTTTTAGCTTTGGCCACTCCCCAAATTTTTAGTTTTATCTGGCCCTCCTTCAAATAACTCCTACCTTCCCCCTACACTTCAGGTTTAGGGTTGCTTCAAGACCATTTGAGTTTATTGATTGTTTTAGGTTTGGACCATTTTTGGGTTCAATAATAGGTAAATTTGAATTGTTGATATTTTACAATTGATTCAAGTTAGATAAATTCGAATTTGAGTTAATCAATCCTTTCACTCCTACAAAATTGGGTAATTGAATTCTACTATTAATCAAAAGGATCTAAAGAAAGAGCTTAAACTGTAATCTATTGATCGAGTGTTTATCTTCTAAAAGAATAATTCAGGTTTGAATTATCGTATTACCAAAAAAAATCTGAAGAAGGTGTTGGGCCCTTTTATAAGTTGGGTTTATAGTTAGAAAGTCCCTCTCGGTAGACGACCAGCCGAAATTTCAGAAGACCACAAAAAGCCCACCAGCTTCACCGTCAATGCCAAAATATAAAAATAGAATACCAGTGAAGTGGACGCGAAGTAACGAAGCTCCCTTCCCACCATATTTCCCCATTGCTCCCTCAATTCCCTCATATCAACCTCCCCATTTCCCCTTTCCCATTCTTCAATATAATCCAACTTGAAAAAGGGTTCCTTTCATCACTCTTTTCCCAACTTTCGTATATATATAATGGAAGGTGAAGGTGGAGTTATGATGATTAAAAGGGCTGAGATAGATACTAGGGCACCATTCAGGTCGGTTAAAGAAGCTGTTGCCTTGTTCGGTGAGAAAGTTTTGGCCGGTGAAGTTTATGCTACCAAGCTCAAGGAGGTAATCATTTTTCTTTCGTTAAGGTATTGGTAGGTAGCCATGCTCTGTGTTCTTATTTTTCTTTTTGCAGCAATGTAAATTCAAAACTTTGTGTTTAACTCCAGCTATAGGAGGTTGTGTTGTTTTGGGTTTGAGTTATTACGGGTTTTAGCTAATTTAGGTTTAAGTAATATTGTTTTAGCTAATTTACGTTTATATCATTATTGTTATTTTTGAAAAAAAAAATCTCATCTTTTTTTCTAATTTTTTTTTCTCCTTTTGCTCATTTTTTCAAAATGTTCTAGAAATCGATGACTTGATTGTTTTAATCACCTGTCTGACTCCAAAAACATTGCATTGTAAGTCATTTTGGGTTTGTGTAGTTTCCAATTGAGGTCCATTTGAATTCGGATAGTTTTAAACTGTTAACATTTTGATTAAATGGAGTTGAGTTTTCGAATTCAAGTAAGTGTTGATATGTTGTCCTAAGATTCTTCATTCTTGCTTGTGGCTAAGTGCAAGTGTTTTGTTTAAGCTCTGCTACTCCCTACAGTTTTCTGGCTTTTTCATGTGATGGAATAAAGGTGTTAGACATAAAAATTAGTTTGGTATAGTCATCTATTTAACCTTTATTTAAGGAATCAATCTCTGACTATTGTTGAAGATATCTAAGAATTTCGTTAATAATTTATGCTTTAAAAGAGGAAAATTATCCATCAAGGAAGCAAGTACCTTTAGACTAAGATATCTATTGTTGTTACCATCTAAATTAAATTAACCAGTTTGCTGATAGATGCATGGTGAAGCAAGTGGAATTGTTAATTCCAAGCTCGGAACCGTGGCAGCCGAGCTTGAGGAAACAAAAAATAACCTCGAAAAGGCTCGAGAAGAGAGTACAGCAATGGCGAATTGTCTCACTTCCCTCAAAGAAGAGCTCGAAAAAACGAAGCGAGAACTACAAAAGATGAAGGATCGAGAAACCGAAAAACTAGTGATGGAGTTTGAGATCGAAGACGTCAAGATTGTACCAGACACGACTAAATTCGAACTCGAGAAAACACGGATGTCGAACGAGCGAGGACCGGAGCTTCAAAAGAAACGATACGTGACGTTCGCGAATCCGCCGTCCTTGGCTCAAGTTATGGTTCCACAATGTGTGGAGAAATTAGAGAGACACCCTTCATTAAGAAAAAAGAAGAAACCATTGATTCCATTGATTGGAGGGATATTTTCCAGGAAAAAAGGGAACTCAGAAATTGCATCAAGTCCTTGAAATTGCTTCATAATTTCAATAATTATAATACTTTCAGTTACAAGTTCCGACAATAATTATCAACTGAATCTTTTCTTTTCTTTTCTTTTTCCCTTTTTGTGAAGTTCTATGTTTCACTTCTAAGTTGTATCAGGGTAAGCTATACTCAGGATGTGGATGTTTTATAAGAGAGTTATGTAATAAAGTTTATAGTATTATTTTACTTCTTTTCGTATTTTGTTCATCTCTTGATTTTACTATGTTGTAGATACAACATCGAGCCACCAACCCTCTAACATTTGATCTATTGATTATGAGTGTTCATTGCATAGCTCACGAAGTGGATCTGAATTATGATGTGCCCAATTCCAGGGACAGGGAGGGGTGTCACATATCTGGCTTTTTGCAGCTATCAAAGCTTAAATGGTCCAACCCCAATTTTGTGTTTGGGACCAGTTATTTTAGTTAGGTGGAGACAGACACCAACCCTTACCGTGAGCAACCCCCGTTTGATGAAGTTATTAAGTTTATTGGACCTTTAAGCAGCCCAGTTGGCCCATTAAATGTTTGGGTCCAAGAAGTGATTCAACCTTTTATCTTATCCATATAACAATGTTGGACCTTTCTTGGTTGACATGTTGGTCAACCTCCCCTTTTTTTGGCATTATATAGTAAATATGTCAAATTTCAGTTTTAATCCCTTGGCTACACTCAAATTTAAAATAATATAATAATGGTTAATTTTCAATTTTGATCATGTGCTATATTTGAATTTAAAATTCAATCTTTATACTTCAACTTTTTTTATATAATCTGGTATCTCAATTTTTTATAGTGCCATTGGTTAGCTCAAATATTTTATTTGATTAAAATACTGATATAACTTTTAAAAGTTATTAACATTATTAAAGTTATTTGTTAGATACAAGTCCATTGCAACGTCATTTTTTTTATTACATAGTTACTGAGTATTTTTTTTTAATTTTAAAATGTTACCCTATTAATTTTAAAAGAAGAATTTAATAGTGTTAACAATGATATCTGAATTTTTTTTAATTTAAAAAATTAAAGAGAATAAATTTCTAAAATTAAAAGTATGAAGACTAAATATCAAATATCCAAAAAGTACAAAGGCTTGAATTATATTTTAATATATAAATATTTACTCTATATTTTGACCCAAAAAATATATTTAACCTAACACCAAAGCATAATAGGATCCATAGTAGTACTTGTTAATTGAGTGACCGGCATTAGTTTTGGGTCCGATGAATTCAAGTTAATTTTGGTTTTGGTCAATTTTGGATTCAGATTTCAGGTTCAGGTTTTATGGGTTGGTTTAAAATAATTCGAAACATTTTAGATTTTGATCACGTCAATTTCAATTAATTTTGGGCTATTTGTTAGAGTCATTTTGAATTCGAGTTGTTTCAAATTTGAATTGTTTGGTTGTGTCGGACTAGTTTTGGGTCAGGTCAATTTGGTTTTAAAAAGTTCAAGATTTTTTTTTGTTTCAGGTCAATTTCGGATTCGAATTTGAGGTTCGGACGTTATTGACTAACCCAAAATGATTCTAATCATTTTAGATTTTAATCACCTCAAGTTCAAGTCATTTTAAATTATTTGTTCAAATCATTTTGAATTCGGACCAATTTAAGTTAAAACCGTTTGAGATGTTAGAATGGGATTTAAAACGGAGTTAAGTAGGGTTGAATTTTCGGGCGCAGGTCAGAATGGAAGTCTCCGGGCCTTTGGAAGCCTTGATAAACCTGATCGAAAAAAGAAAAAGAAAAACATTTCCATATGAAGATTTATTCTCAATGTACAAACAGATAACAGACATTCCAAGTTTCCAGGTCTCTTCCTATGTATGTATGTAATAAACAAAAAAAAAACTTGAAAAAGAAAAAGGACATGAAAAATTATAATAAAGAACAGCATGAAAACATCGAAAGATTAAACCAAAACATCAGATCTCCGACCATCCGAAATCCCTTCTTGTGCTGCTGACTTATTAAAGAACTCAATACAATCAGCAATGGCTTCACTGTAATGCGAATGTGAAGAATAATAAGAGCTACATGAAGTCTTCGGTGGCTCAAACCTCTCACAGTTTTTTTCCTTACAGGCACCGCCGCCGCCCATGTTTGGCTTGCCTGAAAACACCAGCCGCATAAGAACCTTACGGAAACGATTAAACAGCTTCATCGCCGAGAAATTTAACTTGGGGGAGGAGACAGAGTTAACCCGGTCTTCACTGTCCTTCACTTGTATAACAAAGCTCATACTGGTGATTGGTGATAACCCTTTGTGTTTTGCTTTGACAGGTGCCTTATGGGAAGTGTGACTTGCTATCATGTCATGTATGTCCTTTAATGGTGTATATATATATATAAAGGGGGAAGTTTATTCTATTTTTGAAAGCTCAAAGTGCTTATTGAGAAAGGGGGAAAAAGGGAATGGTTGGCGAAGACCATGTGGCCAAATCATTTGCAATGGGGCTTTCACTTTTTATACCAAAATGTAGTTTCTTTATTCCATGTCTTTGATTGAGTATCTTCAACTGCAAGTAGTATTCCAAGAAAAAATAACACAAAAGTTTCTAATATTTCAACTTTTGACTTGTCAAGATCTTCCACAAATTTGGAGAGGATATAATTATTTTTTTTTATTAATTTTATTGAGAGCTCTTCGACTCTTTAAAATAAGTTTACGAACAGTAATTTATTCAGAGTTTGTAGATTTTTTAATAAGTTTGGTATTGTCGAGAGTTTAAGTACCTGAAGAGACAATGGGTTCACAGAATAGGAACACCATGACAAGATACGTGTGACATCCATAAGTACCATATATGCTATAGGGCATGAGTTTAAGTCAACTATGCTTAACGCACATGACTTGCCTTCTCAGGCACTCTATCGAGGTGCTCCCACTTTGTGGACTTGCTATCTCTTTAGGCGCTCAAGCTCTTTGTAAAGTTGAGAAACAAACCCCTCAATCATAGACAATACTATACTTGTTGAGGGCTTCATCTCATAGACTTCTCTCAAAAGAATCAAAATTTTCTCAACAAGTTTATTCATATTTTTAGAATTACGAATTTAGATCTCTCATATGACATTTGTGTTGAATATTAACTTTTATGAGTAATAATTTCAAGCAAAATGAAACAATTGAAATATATATATTAGTGTTAATTGCATCAAAGGTCTTTAAATTAGTGTTTGCATTCTAAATTGATATTTAAACTTCAAGACATTCTAATTAAATCTTTAAAGCATATATTAATATTGAATGAATCAAATCATTCATTCCATTTGTTTAGCCTCAGCTTAGATGTTAAATTATGTAGACATCTTGGATCTAACATGTTAAAAAAACATACAAAGCCATTAGAAATTAAAAGGGCTATCTATTTTTAACATGCCAAATTCAAGCAGTTCATGTAACACATACACATGTGTTCACAATGTAACTCTACATGGTTTAAATACGTTCCACGTCATATTTTAGCTATCTTTTAACACCCAAACTAGTGGTTAGGATGATAGAAAAATCTGATTGAAACTAATATTATTTGAGAATCAAAGTTATAATTTGGGAATATTTGAAAAAGAATGATCATAAATCTTGTAATCTTTTTTTCTTTTCCCTGAAGGGATATTGTGTTAAATTAATATTGCTTATCTACAATTCTTTGAAAAAAATATAGATTGATTGTCTGCCGTGTAAGCCAAATTCATGCAGGATGGACTTGGCAAAGTTTAAAAGGCAAAAGGATTACAAGTGCTGATGAATGATGAATGACCCTCATTGTCCCCATATAATATAACCCCTACAACAATCAACATTTTGTAAGGTGTGTAGAAGGAATCAACCTCATACCAAAATTAATATTGTCTTTTTATATCTTTTATTTGAGTAGTTGAAATTTGTCGTTAATTTCGACGAAAAGTGATCGGATCCTTTTAAAATAAATTTCAAAGTGTCATCCATTTAGAATTCATGGACTACTTGATCATTTGGTAGCATACATGTTCATCGTTGCCATTTAATGGTCATGGTTCAAACTCTGCCAAGCAGATAAGTTCACGTCCCTTGGTCAGAAGCAAATCTAAGAAGACATGCAAGAACCTTGACCCTCCAAATGGAAAAATTGCAATTCAACCTCTCATAAAATGGTTAAATTACAAGTTAATATATGACAAAATTGTACTTTGACCCCAAAATAAAAAGATCAAATTGTTTATTCCCTTCAAAAATGATGAAATCATAAATTCGTAATGATAAAATTCTATTTTGATCTCTTAAAAATTTATAATTCACCTCTCAAAATTTTTGGATTCGTCCCTGTCTTAATAGATGGTCGTGCACCACACATAATTCGATTTGACGAGGTATTGCTATTTTATTGAACCCACTAACTCAAGCACTCAATAAATCCAAATAAATTTTATTTGAGAGTTACTATTTTTCATCCTTATGTTTTTTTGGCAACAAAGCTATGGATCAATGATTGAATAGGGAAGTGCCTATAAAGCAAAACAACTAAATCTGATAGTGAGATATTTGAGGCAAAGAAATTTGTGGTCCTAAAACAAAGCTAAAATTTCACTGTTTAGCTCACCTACGT
Organism: Gossypioides kirkii; assembly: GCA_005610355.1. Lineage (NCBI taxonomy): Eukaryota > Viridiplantae > Streptophyta > Magnoliopsida > Malvales > Malvaceae > Gossypioides > Gossypioides kirkii. The sequence goes on from CP032248.1 coordinate 317,252, forward strand.
TACATGATCCAATCACTAAAGATACCCCTTTTTTTTTTAAGTTGAAAGAGTGAAACATGATGAAGAGATGAGACGAGAATCATTACAAGTGGAGGCTTAGGATAATGATTTGTTAAGACCAACATAATTATGTCTCGTACTTAAACTATAACAAAAGTGGAACCATCATGAGCCTTACCCCATTTTCCTCTCAGGTTTCATTCACTATGTACATTCTGAAGGATCTCATGTCTTCCCCCCCCCCCCCCGGCTCTATGTTGTTCCCCTTTCATAATTATCTCCTAACTTCACATATAAATTAAATTAATTTATGGCAGCACATTCATAATGTGTGTAAATAAGTTGTTTATTAAAAATTTATATAAAATTCAAAAGAAATTTTGATTGAATTCGATCAGAAATTCAAGGTTTGATACTTGGTTTGAGCTCAATCAAACAACAATTTTGAAGCTATCGAGCCACTGAAGCTCGAGCTTGATTAAACTTGTTTATCAATGTTGGAGATTGATCCGATTAAGCAACAAACAAGTAAAAATAGCAAAATAAATTGAGAAATGAACACACAAATTTAACGTGGAAAGATCCCTCCGAAGACGATAAAAAACCACGGGCAAAGATAATTTTACTATAATGGCAAAAGAATGAAGAGTACAAAGGATGGAGATAAAAACTAAAACTCAAAAATTCGAAAATAAAGAACCCTCAAAACGTAAACACTAAATTCTCCAAAAGTGTTAGGAGTTCTAAATTCTAATGGGTATGTTTTTAAGGTTGTAAAAGATCCTATAAACTAAATTCTTAGGTCAAATAATAATAAAATAATTTAGAGTAATAAAAGTTTGACTCAAACAACTAAACAAAGTTTAATTGAAACAAATAAACAGAATTTAACTGAAAGATTATTTCTCAAATTTGACTTGAAATAAGAGTCATAATTCAGCAATCAACTTTCATACTCAAGATCAAAATCGAGCTCAATTAAGTTAATTTGTATCCAAGATCAAACTCGTTCATTCTTGAGTTCTTTCTATACATGATGAGAGTAAAAATGTAATTTCATAAGATGATATTAAAATGAAAAGCTCGATTAGACTTGCGAGAGTATTATGGTACTCGAATTCAACTCAACCAATAGCTCAAACTTAACTCAAGAATTACTAAAATCGAATTTAACATATTTCAATTAAACTTAAGTTGCAACACTAATTTCTCAATTACATCCCTACTAAGAAACCACGGTTGAGCATAATGGTCAATATTTGGCAGCCCCAACCCAAAAGAAAGGATTGGTCTGGGGTATGGCATTATCAAAGAGACCCAAGTAAACTTAAAAACTGGAGCTCTTTTGTGTTGGATCGCACAAAAAATCTTAACCCATATGGCCTAGTAGGCAACATTTCATTTATAAATCTTCTTAGTTGCTTAAAAGTGCATACTACATTACTGTCTCTTTGAACCTCCTGCTGTACTTACTTGCTCTTATATTACGCCTATATGTTTCTTTTCATGTACCATATATTTATTGTCTCATGCCTTAGTCATCGAGCACCACAAGCAATATCGAGATGTTAAAATATTATTACAACCAACAAGCGTTTTTGGGTATAGTGATAAAATATATTGCATTTTTAGAAAGAAAATTTAGATTCGAATCTTAGATAAAATTGTTGGGAGAAATAACTATAAACTCTGAAATGATTAATATTAATAAACAGGAAAAAATTTATAATGATTTTATGAACAATTTCTTCATTGAGAAAACAAATACATCCCTTCCTCAAAAACTAACAAGTTTGTTCCTGTAGTCAAGTACATTAGAAAGTAGAAAATTTGACAGAAAAATAGATGGGGAGAACTAAATACAGGATAGAAAAAAAGAAATAAGGGATTTCACAATTTAAGATTCCTTTTTCCAAAACCACTCAGTCCAAAAATCTTTGCCCATTGCCTCTTGTAGGACTTTCAGTCATCATCTTTAAATTCCCTGTTAAAAAACAAACCATAGAATCGTAAATGAAGCTTTAACCGTGAGGCTCTAGAACCTTTTTTGTACGGTGATTACATGAATAGAGTCAAATATCGAATTATTATCATATTGCTATGGTCCCTATTACCTAGTTAAGTGACAGAGAGAGTACGCACCTGCGATCAAGATACCGAGGCTGAATCCCACTACCCTGGCAAGTAGTGCATGTTAAGGAACCGATTCCTTCGCAATTGACGCATTTCGAGACTTCTTTTTCGTCGCCACCGAGCTCTACGGTAATATTACCACTTCCCATGCAAAATCTACACCTCTCTGCATCATTCACAAGCACTTTGAATTGCTCAAAAAAAAAACACTTTCCTTTCAATATATATGAGATTCTTTCAACTAAACCAAGGAACAAATCATTAGCAAGTTGCATTCATGCAAGGATCTCAATAGATAGTGTGGATTTAGATATTTACATATGTTTGATTTGCTTTTCACAAATTCAGATACCTTAAATTTGGATAATTTAATCATTTTCCGTAAAAGATTTAGAACGGATCCGGATATTAACCCTAGGATATCAGTTATCAAGATCCTTTGCAGATATCTAAATCTATCGTTCATCCCTACATTCCTATATTCATCAAGCATCAAAACCTATAATTTCTTTTAAATTTTGTTTCTTACAAACTGTTGGGGTTATTTACATTTTTCGTAACATAATTAACATTAATTTTTATGTAAATCCTAAACTTTTGATTTCCTTAAATTACGCCATTGAACTTCCACTATTAATAAATTAAGTTACGTATGCCAATGCCAACTTTGTGAAATATTTCTCATAGAAAAATCAGCTCTTGAATTTTTTTTTAGAAAACAAGTCATGCTATGGAAAATATTACATTAAAACTATTCACCGAAGTTAGCATAACTGATCTAATTTGCTAACAATAAAAAGAAATTGATCATATAACATAATGAAAATTAAAGGATTACGACTTACATGAAAACTAATGATACGTTCAATGACTTATAATGTAAATTACCCCAAATATATATCTATTGTGAATAAACCACAAATCATTGTTATACTAGGGAAAGGATTACTTACGGGCACCGGTGCCATTGCAAGGGAAGCATGGTTGGGTATTTTCTCGGGTTGCCTGCAAAAAAAATTGACCCCATTTTTTAGTTTTCAATCTTAAATTCTATAAAGTTGCTACATTATTGAAATACTAGCTCAAAATAAAGGGAAAAAAATTTGAACTTACAGCGTTATCGATTTGAGTTTCGTAGAAGATGGGAATGCCAATCCCAACCGCAACGCTGACAAGCCCAACCGACACTGCTACTATCTGAAAACAGCTTTTTCCATTTTAATAAGTATAGAATTATATAAATATTGTAGCAATTGAAAAGGGGGTAGAGGAAGAACTGTGTTCTGATCAAGGTCAACGGCTCTGATGCAAGGATAAGATGCCGACGACCTGTGATTCCTTCCACATTTGATGGATAATGACGGAGTTGAGTATTTGAGTGGAAAGCAAAGGAACGGAGAGTGAAGACGAGAGAGCGAAGGGGTCATCGACATTTTCTTTCTTTTTTTTTTTTTTGTGCGTGAAAATGAAGCGCCAAACAATGGCGGATTTTAGGATTATGTAATTTATTTTGTGTGATTGGTATCTCGATTTCAATATCAGCCACTAGACAGTTGGAGGATTTCATATGCTCCACGTGGCGGTCTTTGTGTTGCCTGTTTTTTTTTTTTTATGGACTTGTGAAATTTTTTGATGAGGCTATAGGACCCTCTTTGGATATGTTTTGGGTTTTGAGAACCCAAACTTTCTCCATTTATTTCATTACCCAAACACGGATTTCATTCAAAGGAAACCATTTTCAGAGCTCTGGATTTAAGGTTGGATTTAAATTTGAGATTCGAAATTAATGATTCGAAGTATGGAGTAAGATAAAAAAAATTATTAAAATAATATGTAATTGACATGAAAATATTTGTTGAAATATTATTAAATAATTAAAAAAAATCATAAATAATATGATGGGAATAATTAATAAAATAATTTCTCTGAAAATAATGAATTTATGTAAAATTTCAAATCTGAGGATAATAAATTATATTTTAATCTTACATAATTCAAGAAAAATTTAGTTTCAATAAGAGAAAAGGGGGAATAATTATGATTCCATTTCTTTCATATTTTTAAGTAATCTCTAATGATGCACGTTTGCAATTTTTAAGATTAATATAAAAGTAATTGATAACTTTATTTATGATTTTTCATTATATTAAATTTTTAAAAATACTTTATAAAGTGTATTTTAGAACGTTCAAATGATAATATAATTGCTAAAAAGGAATGAGCATAATGTTACTAAAAAAAATCAAACGCATGTAACGGGTCTGTCTTTGTGTTCCCGAATTCCAATAATATCCTGCTCCAGTGGCGCTGAAATCAACCCATATGGTCCGGAATGAATTTTTTAACATAAATTATTAATTTGTTTTTTTAAATTATCGTATTATTTATTTTTGAATAAAAAAATAAAATGTAATTTAATTTTTATTATAGGAGTTTTCATGATACTTTTATCACAATAATGCTAGTGGAATGATTATATTTCGTATTGTTCTTTACTTTTATTAGGTGTCATATTGCGTTTTACTCTTTTACTAAAAAATAAGCATATTAATCTCTTTTACATTAGATCAATAAATAAATTGATTCTTTCTGTTAAAAATTTCATTTATTTGTATTGTTAAAAACTAATATTACTAACAAAATATCTAAACAGTGACACGTGGCATGTGACTGTCACACGTATTCCATGTTGATGTAAAAGAACAATTTTTTAACAGTAGTAATAGATAAAAATTTTCACAAAAAAAATAATTTATCGTTTAATCTAATGTATATAGACTAATTTACTTACTTTTTAAGTAAATGAAAAATAATATAATCTAACTCTTAATATAAAAGTTTTAATGATACTTTTATACCTTTAATACAATGTTCCATTTTGAAAAAAAAAACACCCATATCCCTACTATGGCAAAATGCATTACGAAAATACCAGTAAATATATGTATACTTAAGTATCTAAAATTTGTGGTTATTTGATAGTGGCTTGTGGCGTTGGATGGCAATGATTAAAATCAAGAAATTTAACATCTCATCATCTCTAAATCACGCATATAAAATGGGATGCCACTGATGGCTACAGTGTGCAAAATTGTATGGAAGAGAGAAGTGAGTGTGTTAGAGATTGAGAGTGACAGCCCACCAAACAAAGCATAATGAGGCCACGCTGTTGAATTAAGCCTATGGAGAGACCCATTTGTCCCATGATTCCCATGGCTTGCCTTCCTTTTTATCCCCCATTTTTTTGGCTCGTTTTGGATTTTGTCTGAGAGGCATGCCACTCATTTTACTACATCAATTGAGAAACGTAGAATCCAAGGCTTTAGGAGGGGGGGAAAGAAGAAGAATACCTTCCCCACCACATGGCTTCCCTTTTGCCCTCATCTATCATTGATTAACATTTGTTTTGTGACTTTTCTTCCTTTTTCAGTTCTTGCCCCATCCCCTTTTAGTTTGCTTCTAATTTACACCACCATGGCCATGGGATTGGTTGAGTGGAATGGACCGGATACATCAATACACCTGTTGATTCTTACTTGAGTTTTAAAATATAATTTGATCAATTCAGATTTTTATTTGATTCAATTCGATTTAACTTAAAATAACTCCCGAAAGTGCTACAAAAAAGTAATTCGAAATGAGCTAAATTTTAAATGGTTTGAACCCATAATAATCCAAGTAGAAATAATCCTAAACCCGAAATTATTTTAAAGCTCAAATTGACTCAATTCATGTTGATCGGATACAAAAAAACCTTAGTTCATTCAATTTACACTATTATTTAAAGCTTTGACAAGATGGTGTCATGCTCAACCGAGTCTCAACTCAGTTGTGAAACTACCAAAAGTCCAATATTTTTATAAAGCAACTAATATAATGTTGAGGGTTTTTTTTTTTTTTTTTACATATAATTTTTAAAAAATACATACAAATGATAAGATTTGAACTCAAATTTTTGTTACATACTTTTTTTTACGTACATCATGGATATAATCATTTCAAGTCATTATAATCTATATACCATACTTTTTTTAATAGATGGAAATTCTAAATACCATACTTGATTGAAGGATAAAACTTTTTTATAGGTCAAAATTCAAAATACCATACTTGATTGAAGGATAAAGTTTTTTTTATAAACCGAAATTTTAAATACCATACTTGATCGAAGGATAAAGTTTAAATATATATATATTGTGATTAAAATATTGATTCGTAAAGTAAATGAATTATTGTGAAAGCATCTTATCATAAAATTTCATAACATAAATAATTACTCATTTTTCTATCTTAATTATTCTGTAAAGTGATAAATTTTAGATAACTTTAAGGAAGTTTTATCTTATTTAAAAATTTAATTTAACTCAATTCTCAATCAAGGATGACATCAAGAGCAAGTAGAGGCCTGACCCCAAATGATAAAATTATTTTATAATCCCTTTAAAAATTTAAAATTATAAATTAATATAAAGGTAAAATTATAATTTAATATTTAAGATGACGAAATTTAAGTTTAATCCCATTAAAATTCTTAAATAATATGTTAAAATAATGAAAAATTATAGTTTTAACCCTTAAAAAAAGGTAAAATCAGGTTTCTGGCTTTGTTGACAATAACCAAAAAGGTGGTAGCTAGGTTGAATGCAATGGTTCAGTAGGTCATTATTATTTGTGTTAAAACACATAATTATTAAATTATGTGTGCCTTATTACTTTCTAATACCGGCGATCACTCGGATGGACCCCCGATGGGACGCTTCAATTTTCTCTTAGCATGCCATGCATTATCCATTATCCATGCTAGTATTCTATGGTAAAAAAAAAAAAGAGTTAATTGCATTAGATGCTTTTAAACGATGGTTTCTATTCCACATTAGTTCTAAACTACAAAATTTAAACAATTATGTCCCTCCATCAATCTAACTATCAACTCGGGTGTTAAATATAAATTCTAATGTAACATTAAGCATATTTAAAACACATAGATTACATTGATAATTTTGACCTACGGGTTAAAAGAATCATATTAAATTAGCATTATTTTTTTTAACATGTTAGATACGAATTATCTAAGCAGTAGGTACACATGTATTTACTATTTGGTAAAGCATAAAATGGTAGCAAGATTTATAGAATATTGATACTTTAAGAAATTAATTAAAACAAGATTGTAACACATCAGGATGTAATTGAAAATAATTATGTAATAATTTTATTAGAATTACATAAAATAAAATATGCTTTGATTGAAATAATAAAGTTGAGAGAGTGAACGTTACGGTGTTTTGGACCTTAATCCAATTATGTATATAAAGACAAAAATATTCTCAAAATAATTTTTTTTCTTTGATAATTTCACAATTAAATTGGGACCTAATTGATGGGCAACACAAATTCAGTGAAACTCTTAGTATATAGTATAAATGTTTTGAAGTTATGGACCAATCTAAAATTCGAACAAAAATTTAAGAACGTTTGAAGCAATTAACCAGAAAATTTCATAACGATCACTTGACCCATTAATCGGCCATAAATCTCCTTTTCTTTTTACCCTTTTTGAACCTTTTCCTATTCACAATATTACCTTTTCTTCTAAGGATATAATAGGAAATCCACTGTAAATCCTAGAAGGACATGAGCCGTTTATTATCTTTCTTTCTTTCTTTCTTTTTTAATCAAACGGTGATTAGTAAAAAATAAAGAAAAAAAAAAAGAAAATTCCCTTTTTTTTCACGTTAAATTTCGCAATTTAAAAACCGGATTAAAAACCTAAAACAAATCCGGGTGTAGTGGAATTTGAAAAGGAAACGTCACAAAAAAAGACTGTGTGATGTTATCTTCCTTTTTCATTTTTTGATTTTTTTTTCGCCCAAAAAATCTCTCTCACTCTCACCGCTGCCGCCGACTGCCGCCGACATCGTAACGACTGTTCGCCGGCGATCTTCTCAGTACTTAACTTCATCTACTCTATCGCTTCCGTGATTTGGATTTGATTCTCATTTCTGATTTTTAGTAGAGCTCTCTCTGCTTTTTTTAGCTTCGTCTTATTGAAAATCATCTCTAAAAGGTATTAATCTGTCTATCTTTTACCACTTTCCTTTTCTTTTAGTGATTGATTCAACAAGCACTGCAATCGAGATTTCATCTGGCATTTACATTGTTGATAACGACATTTTCATGGAATGATTTAGTTCTTTATCTGTTTTTATTCTCATTTTCTAGGTTTCATCTGTTTGATTTCTTCAATTTTTTTATTTACTGAAGCTGATAATGTTCGCGTTTCTCTTTTGATAATGTCTTCGTTTTTTACTGTTTCTCGATGCCATGTTCGGTTGCGTATAGTGCATGATTTGTATCTTATTACGATTTGCTGAATTATTGTGGTTTTGTTTGTAACATTGTGTATCTCATTCTCCTTCGTTTGGTTGCTCAGAAAACTGTGAAAAAATGGATAGTCCAAGATGTTCTTTTGTTGTTCTGACTTTTAGTTATGAAAAACCTTTGCTCAACTAGGTTTAAGAGCGTTTTCGTAAGCAGTTAAGAGGATCTTTATTCTTAAGTCCTAAAATGGAGGTTAATATTTTAGATCCTTTTGTTATCTTTTTCCCCATTTTGAATTTATGGGACCAAGAAAAGTTCTAACTTAATTAGGCCTTGTTTGACTAATTGTTAAAGCATATTTGGATTGAGAGACCTGAAATAATACCTCTTCTTTGTAGTTCATTAAGGATAGAAGTAAGAAGAGGGGAAACTTTAGGTGACAATTTCTCTTTTGAAGAGTTTTGGAGATAGAACTAAATACTACTAACTGAAAAATTACATTTCTTATTAGAAATCATCGCTCCACTAAAATAATTGTGATTACTGCTGTAGTTTAGCTGTTGCCCCTGAGCATGATATTCTGCTTTAATTTACATATTTTTTATTTACTATTATACGGTCCTATAGTTAGAGAGTCTTGTATACTTCTTGCTTAATTGACTATAGTCTGTAGACTGTTCTTGTTTTGTGGAGTTTACAATGCTTATTTTTTTATTACTTATTTTAACTTCAGGAAGTAGACAAAATGATTGGATCCTTTCTCACCAGAGGACTTGTGTACGTTTTAAACCTTACAACTGATTCCCTTTCTCATTTGAGTTTAATTTGTTCTTTTATTTGAATTTGATCTTTTTGGGATTTAAATATTTGGCAGGATGGTTTTTGGCTATGCGTACCCAGCCTATGAGTGTTACAAGACTGTTGAATTAAATAAGCCTGAGGTTGAGGAGCTGCGCTTTTGGTGCCAGTACTGGTAAGTCTTGAATTGCATATATATTTTTTGGGGGTTTAAGATTGTGTAAATATTATTTATTTTGCAACTTTTCTTTCATTTTCCCCCTTTTCTTGTTTCAGGATATTGGTGGCTGTTTTAACAGTTTGTGAGAGAATTGGTGATGCATTTATATCATGGTAGGGATCATAAAATATAATAATGTTTCCATTTCTCTTTTTTCTTTTCTCACTGTTCTCCTATTTTGCTTTTTGAAGGGTTCCAATGTACAGTGAAGCTAAATTGGCATTCTTTATATATCTGTGGTATCCTAAAACTAGGGTAGGTATATATTACTTTTGAAGAAATAAGAACTTGTAATTGTCCATCCACATGTTGATGTTTGTTTTAATTGGTCCTCTGTTTTAATTTATGCCAGGGAACTACTTATGTGTATGACTCCTTCTTCAGACCGTATGTTGCAAAGCATGAAAATGAAATCGACCGTAATTTGTTAGAACTAAGGACTAGAGCTGGAGATATGGCTGTTCTTTACTGGCAAAGAGCTGCAAGCTATGGTCAGACAAGAATTTTTGAGATCCTGCAGTATGTTGCTTCACAGTCAACCCCCAGACCTCGCCCTGCTCAGGTAGTTATTGAACCAAAATCAATTGTAGTTGTGCTGCTATTACCTCGTTTTTGTGCATGTTGACAACAAACTCTTATTGGTGATACTTGAAATTGGTTGTCGTAAAAATGGTTTCAGTTTAGGTTTTAACATATACATGATTCAGTCTACTTGAAGTTTATTTCTCTTTTCTCCATAACTTCAGAATCCGCAAGCTCAAGGTCCCAGGGCCCGTCAAGCATCTGGCGTACCTAACCGTCAACCATCTAATAAAGCACAACCAGCACAACCGGAGGACGAAGAACCACCTTCTCCGACATCTAGCACGTCTTCGACTCAACACCAGAAGGAAGTGGCTGAAGAGGTGGGGCTTTCGAAGGTGCCTTCACAGGTGGGACCTTCAAAGGTGCCTTCAGAGGTGGGACCTTCAAAGGCGCCTTCACAGGTGTCTAAACCAGCTACCCCATCAGCATCCTTGAATAGCCAAAAAGCAGATACTGCATCGGAAAGTACCAACCAGCTTGTAGAAAGTGATGCAGAAGCAACACAAATTGAACCAGTGCCACATTCTGCAGGAAATGAAAGCACAAACCTTCCTCCAAAAGAGACTCTGATGGAAGAAAGCATTCGACTCACACGTGGTAGGTTAAGGAAAACCCGATCCACAACTCGTTAAAAAATAATGGTTTCATTTTTCCCCACCTTTTATTTCACAGAATTAGCATTCCAATCAATAGGTGTATAATGGCATTGAATCATTGTTGATGTTTGTGTAAAATTCTCTTCTAGTTTCAGTTTCATTCGTTGCTTTATTTTTTTTTTTCTAACATGGGATATAGCATACTCCTGAATATTTTGGATCCTTGAGGGACCAATTGAATCTACCCTCAAATAAGGTAACTTTAGGGTATAGAGCATAAGTTGGTTTCGGTTTAGGTGGTTAAATTAATTGTTAGATCGATTTGGTTATTGGTTTTGTTAGGTTGGGTTATTTGGTTACGTTGATCGGTTAACAGTTAAATCGGATTGGCAATTGTTAAGTCGATTTAATTAAATCGATTTAAAATATAATTTGATCGGTTTGTTTATTATATGTGATAATTTAGTTAACCGTTTACGTACTCCCCTCTTTGCTTTGTACTTTTAGAAATTTGTAGTGGGCTGGAGTTGGTTAAAGAATGAATTAAGAAAAGGGGATTAGGAATGAAATAAAGAGATCAAATAACGGTGTGATACTAATCATTAACAAATGGCATTCTACGCCTAACCTTTTGCTCTTTGGACACTTGGACCCACTAAATATTGGTTCCTTTTTCTTTGGCGAATCTTGCCAGACCAAATCGAAGGACCATATCACTCATTTTCTCCTTTTTATTTTATGGAAAACGTATTATATATTATCAATTCATATATGACACTGTCTTTAAAAGATATGAATCAAATTACCACATAACTAACTCAGAACTAATGTATTAAAAAACAGACTGATAATAGAATTTGGAAGACTATTGTACTAACTGTTCATGTAGTAGGTACATATGTATCTATCATTTGACTGCATGTTTTGGGCATATTTTACGCCAGTTTTGAGTTGACATCTAACTTCGTTTAATGTCTAGTTTGATAAAAAGATTTGATTAATATAATATTAACACTATGAGGTCTCTATTAAAATGTTTTGAAGTTTAAAGACCAATTCAAATTTTAAGCTATAATTTGAGGATGCTTGGTGCAATTAATCCTATTACACTGACCGTGAAGTTTCATATGAGGAGACATTATAGTCTAATGTCACAAGTTCTTATTTAATCCATCTACTTCAAATTGGCATAATTTGATCTCTTAACGTTTATAATGTTATTAATAGATCCAAATTGATGACAGTTGCTGTTAATAAAGTTATAAGAATTTTTTTTTTTAAATGCACACTTAAGCATTCATTTGTAAGGATGGGCATTCGTTTTCCTTTAGTCTGACAATTTCTAATATTAATCAAGTTGATTGACTGATTTAAAATTAACCGACTTAACAACTAATTATTCAGTCAATTAAGTTTGTTAACCATCTAATTTTTTGTATATTATAAAAATATATATAATATATATTAAAGTGATTCATAACTGACTGTTGATCAACCTGATCGTGATCATAACCAATAAACCACCTAACCAACATCAATTTAACCGAATGGATCAACTAAGTCAATTATAATTGATTTCTGCTCACCCTTTTGATTAGCATACAAATTTATTATTAGTTGAATATGGTTGATCAGGTTTTCACGTGACCCTAACCATGTAATCAAATAACAATAAGAAAAAAAAATTCAACTTATCATTTTAACGACAACAACTAATGTCATAATGCATAAAACTATAGAGATTAAATCTCGAATCTCATCATAATGAAGGGACTAAAACCATAATTAAACCTAATAACACAGTTTTTATTAGATGAAATATGGGTCGAAAATACTGTAAATTGATGTATGTAATGAGGACCAATCTCAAATGCTGATTCATCACCAGATCCAGCTAACTTGTTTCCTTAAATAGCTTCTGTTTAACTAATCCCCCATTTCTGTTTTTAACCAAATTTCGAAAGCACATTCGCCTGTGTTTCTCTAGCAATGTCGATATAGATGTTTGATTTCATTTGCATTTTGTGTGTGTGTGAAAATGGCGAAAGCAGTGGAGAAACAACGAAAGTCGAGAAGATGTTTATGGTGCATTGTGGCGATAGTAATATTGGGTGGGATAGCGGGAGGAATCTTCTATGTAGTGAAGAAGAAAATCCTTGATAAAAACTCTTCATCCTCTTCTTCCCTTCAGGATAAGTACAGTGATGCTCTCAAAATCGCCATGCAATTCTTTGACGTCCAAAAATGTAATCTTCACCATGTCTTTCTTACTTTGGATCAAGCCCCTATACTTTTTATTTGATGCTGTTCATCATCTTATAGTCCAAATATTTGACATCACATCGATTTTTCTTGAAAATTTCTTTTTTAATACAAAAAATTCATATCAGAGTGACTTTAAGAAAAAAAATCAGTCATATTTTAATCTAAATAATTAAATGTAATAATTATCTGAACTAATTAATGCTATTATACTAAAGTAAATGGAGTCGTAACCTGAATTTATTTATGCTTCCCTAAGAGGATATACTGATGGAGAATAGGATATGATGGAGAGGGAATTGAAGTCTTAAATCCTAAATTTGAGCATGTATGCACTCTTCTTTTACCTATGGATACAAATTGTTGTAATTTTTTTGGCATGAAATATATTAAATTTGAGGTTTGGATTGTTGGTTGATGGTAGCCGGTGAGCTAGTGGATGATAAGATACCATGGAGAGGAAATTCAGGGCTTAAGGATGGGAGTGAAGCAAAGTTGGATCTTTCCATGGGGATGTATGATGCTGGTGACAACATTAAATTTGGTTTCCCAATGGCATTTACTGCCACTGTATTATCATGGGCTATCCTTGAATATGGTGAGCATATGGAGCATATTAATCAAAGGGAATCTGCTGAAAATTCTCTTGCCTGGATCACTGATTTCCTTATAAATGCTCATCCTTCTCCAAATGTGCTCTACATCCAGGTCATCCTTCTCTTTTATCTCTATCTATCATACAAGTTTTTATACTAAAAATTAGATTACATCTTATTCTCTCTACTTAAAAAATAAGTAAATTAGTCATTGTATATTAGATCAAAGAGTAAATTGGTCATTTGGTAAAAATTTCATCCATTTCAACAGTTAAAAATTATCCCCTATACATTAGCATGAGGTACATGTAGCATGCCATGTGTAATTGTCTGATTATTGTCAGCGAAGCTGATTTTTAACCGTAGAAATTGATAAATTTTTTTAATAGAAAAGACCAGTTCACTTTTTTATCTAACATACAGGGACTAATTTATTTATTTTTTTGAGTAAAAGGGGAAAATAAAATCTTACTCCTAATATATGAGCCTCCATCGTTCTTTTACTTGGAAATTACATTAGTAGTCATCCTACTATTTGTAAATTTTTTTTTGGTTACTCAATTATGAGAAGTTACAAACTAATCATCTAACTATTCAATTTTTTCTTTTTTAGTCACTAGCTTGCTAACAACAGCAACTTTTAACATTGACATAATAGTTACTTTAACCATCAACAATTATACATTATGTCAATTTAGTCTTGATTCTAAACAATCCAACCCTCAACATTTACACATCGTGTAACTGATTTTTTTTACAGTTTTATTTTTCTTTGTGATATTATTTAAAAAGCTAAAAAAATTATAAGTGAAATTTGATTGAAAATATACAAAACTAAAATAAAAATCAAATTACACAATGTGTGAATATTGATGGTAAATTTTTTTTAGAACCAAAACTAAATTGACATAACTTATAAATGTTAATGGTTAAAGTTGATATTATGTCAATTTTAAAAACTACCCGATCAAAAAATACAATTGAATAGTCGGGTGAACATTTTGTAACTTTTTATAGTTGGTGATATAAAAGAAATTTACTAAGAGTGTTAGATTACTATTAGCATAGTGTATTTTTCTTTTTTCTTTTTTTTTTTACTTTTGGATTTAATGTATACATATACATGACTGGTTAGAACATTGAGGCAGGTAGGTGACCCTAAAGAAGATCACAAGTGTTGGGAAAAGCCTGAGGAAATGACAACGAAAAGGACTCTCAAACGGGTGAACTCAAGTAAACCAGGGTCAGATGTCGCGGCTGAAACAGCAGCGGCTCTGGCTTCGGCATCTCTTGTGTTTAAGGAAACAGATTCGACGTATTCGAGCACCCTTCTTAAGCATGCCAAGCAACTTTTCACTTTTGCAGACAAGTATAAAGGGTCGTACACTAAGAGTCTCCCTGAAGTTGCAACATATTATAATTCAACAGGATATGGAGATGAACTCTTATGGGCTGCAAGTTGGCTTTACCATGCAACAGGTGACACAACATATCTTCGATATGTAACTGAGGAAAATGCTGATAAATATGCCAAAGTGGATGGTCCAACATGGTTTAGCTGGGATAATAAACTTGCTGGAGTCCAGGTGAGGTTCTCTAGTCAACCTTCGTCTTATAAACATAGAGCTAGTTAAGTTTAGCATTGTTGTTATGGTTGGAAACGTGTTTTTGATAAACACACGCATTAGACAGAATGCCCATGTTCTCAATGTTTATGTACATTTAGTGAGTGTTTGAGAAAAAGCATTGTTGATACAAAGAGCCTGGGGTAGGAATGGAAGGTGGTGGTTGTAAGACGGATTCACCCGTAAGGACGGAGAGCTGTCTACTTTGGGTGTTAGGTGTTCTTGTGCAATGGTTGAGGGAGGTTGGAAAGGGGTCTCTGCCCTCTCGTAGGGGTGAGATGGGTTTATATAACAACATATTTACGGGTACACATGACAGCCTTTGATTGGTTCATTTATCTCGTTAAAAGATCTACATAAGTAGACAATATGATGTTGTAGGATATGTAGGTGATAGTAGACGGCTGCCCCATCAATTTGAATGCCTATATGATAGTTTAGCCAAAAGGGGGTTAGAGGCCTTGGACGCCCTGGATGAATAGATTAATTGTTATTTTTGTACCTTCTAAACATAAATAGTTCAATTTAATCCTTTTTAGCTTGTTTTAAATAAAAAATTGTAATTTTTGCCCCTTTCAAAGTTAAAAAGTACAAATGAAGTCATTTTAATACAAAATTTTTAGCTTCAGCCTCTAAATTTTTAAATTTTTATCTCAACCCCATCACATAATTCCTAGCTTCGCCTCTGCTCATAGTGGCAGCTTCGCATTCCCTAGGTCCTGACTAACAAGTTCATTGTACACCTATTGTAAGATAACTGGCCCCTTTGTTCAGATGAATATCTTGGCTTGTATATGCTTCATTTTCATTTTCATTATAAACGACAAACACTATTGTTCTGCTCTTGTTTTTTGCTAATTATGCTACATTCATGCAGGTTTTACTTTCCAGGTTAAGCTTTTTTGGTGACAAAGGTGCCAAAGGGAATTCTGGAATTGATGATTATAAGAAATCTGCTGACGAACTCATGTGTGCTCTTCTACCAGATTCCCCTTCTGCCACAGCCAGCAGAACAAAAAGTAAGGTCTTTCTTCAGAGCTAAAGTGTCTTCAGACCCTTATTACCATTACTTCATTTGCAATAACATTGATGCAGGTGGTCTTATATGGATCAGTAAATGGGATTCTCTACAACATCCTGTTGGTTCTGCATTTTTAGCTGCTCTTTACAGTGATTACTTGCGTGCATCTGACAATGAAAAACTAAGTTGTGGTGATGATTCATTTGAACCATCTGATCTTAGAAAGTTTGCACAATCGCAGGTATGCCTTTCATGTTGTATGATAAATATGCTGCATACACCAAACATCCTCCAGCTATGATTTAAGTTTTAAATGCGTTAAATGTAGCTCTCAATGTTTACATCTTTTATCAATTTGGCCCTTACTCTTTTTAAAGTCATAATGATAAACTTTAAAATGTTCTAATAAAACCCTCAAAGTATCAGTATCATATAAAACAAGTCTCTTTTATCAATTTAACTCAAGTGTTAAATGCTAACTTCAATTTTTGATTTGAAATATATATATATAAACACATGTGGTTACCTACTACATGTATAGTTTTGATTATGTTTAATGGTTTTGTAATCAGGGACCAAGGCAGAAAAGGGTAGATTTTCCGATTAACCCCTTAAAATTTTAGGCAATTACATATTAATATAATTATTAAATTACACTTTAACCTTCCAAAAATTATGATTCATCTCTCACTCTTTCCTAAATCAAATTTCTAGTTTTTGTAATAACACTTTCTGGTGCAGGCTGATTATGTGTTGGGTGATAACCCCATGGACATAAGCTACCTAGTGGGGTATGGTGATAAATACCCAGAATTTGTTCATCACAGAGGAGCTTCGATCCCAGTTGATGCAACCACTGGTTGCACTGAAGGGTTCAAATGGCTTAGGTCAAAGAAACCTAACCCCAATGTAGCAATGGGAGCTCTTGTAGGGGGACCTTTCAAAAATGAATCATTCATTGATTCTAGGAACAACTCAATGCAAACAGAACCAACCACATATAACAGTGCTGTCCTTGTTGGTCTCCTTTCAAGTTTGGTCAATACATCTTCCCCAGTTAAATCCTTAAATGAAAAGTAGCCATAGTTAGTAACATATATTACACATGTTTTTCTTTTACTATATGCAGTTGTACCCATACTTTGTTTTTCCTTCAGAGTTTAGTTTTATGTTACAGTTTTTGTTTTAATTGCTTTGGGGGTTTTTTTTTTTTTATTTTGGATTTGAATGTTGTTTTAATGTCCAGCTTGAACTAATATTAGGCCTATAAAAAAGGGGTATTGCATGCTGGCCCAATCTCCTGGTCATCAAGTCTTCATATAGGGTCTTTGAGGGTGGAAAGTTGGATTAAAGAAGACCTGGATTTATGTTTTAGCCTTTAGGGTACAATTAGAGGAGAAACTAGAAAATTGTTACAGGAGCTAGAAACGAATGATAAAATTTCAGGATTTTAGGTAAAAATATCATGGACATTCTTGTATTAAGTGTCAAATTATATTTTGTCTCTTCTACTAAAAAATAATATATTAAGCCCTGTATATTAGATTAAAAAGTAAACTTCTCCTTTTCTGTTAAAAATTTCATTTATTTCTATTGTTAAAAACTAACATGATTGACTGAATAACCAAAACCAAGTAGACACAATGACACGTGGAGTGTCACATGTACCTCATGTTGACGTATAAGAATAAAATTTTAACAATAGAATTGGATGAAATCTTTAATAGAAAAATCAATTTATTATTTGATCTAACATACATGGATTAATTTATTCTTTTTTTTTTAGTAGAGGAAGTAAAATGTACTCTGACTCTTAGTATAAGAATCTTCATGATATTTTTATCGTAATTTTGTCATTATATTAACTTGTAATTTTATAAAATTTAAATAGATTAAAGTACAAATTAATCAATTTTGGAGAACCAAGGGGATAGCCCACGGCTTGTCTACACCCTTGGGTCTAGTACCTACAACACTTTTGTTGCATGCAATGGTGAAGTTAAGGGGCCGATAGGGGCTCGATCTTCTCTAAAAATAAAATTTTTTTATTTAGATCCCTTAAATTTTTAATGATAAAATTATTTTTTGGCCCTCAAAAATAAATTTTTTTATTTAATTCTTAAAAAATTATAAAAATATAATTTATTAAAATGATAAAATTATATTTTTATTATCATAAAAATATATAATTTTAATTTGGATACTCTAAAGATTTTCTGGGTTGGCCCGCTGATTGCACGGTGGGATGCTGACCATAAGGGGCCTTCCACCATACTACCGACTGGAAAACAGCCCTTGATTGGACAAGTTAGGTTTGTTTTGAGTTATTTTGTATTCTAAGTTTTGTCATTCAGGGTTGGGTTATTCTAGATTTTTTTTTCATTGGAGTTTAATATTTAAGTTTAGTTTGTTTTGGATTTAAGATATTTATATTTTAGTCATTTTCTTAAAAATTCAGATTAAACAGATTTGAGTTATTAATATTTTATCTTCAACTCTAAAATGGCCCGTTGTTGAACTTTCCAAGAGGTGGCGGAATGTAAGAGGAGCAGGAGGCCTCCCCAAATTTGGAAATTATCTTCAAGCCTTTCAATATTTTTGAAAATTTCATAAAACCCTCTAAAAATTTCAAAAAATCCCATTAAACTTCTCAATATTTTTAATTAGATCCCTTAATATTTTTAAAAAAAAAATTAGTTAAATCCCACAAAATTTAACAACACGTTCCGTCATGCTTTCCAATAACCTACATAAACATTCATTTCTGAAGTAGCTATATGGGCAATTGGTTGGGGAAGGAGGGGGGTTATACAATCACAATTTTCATCTACAAAAAGGTCAAATTTCAAGGTGTTTCCAACCCAGGACCCCCCCCCCCCCAATGCAAAACAAATCATCAACACCAGCTGGCTTTGGACCCCCTTCCAATACAAAAATGTTGGTTCCATAACTATGAAACAAGACATACAGTTGTGTAGTCCACCATCGTCCCTAAACATGCCATTTATTGTTCCCTCCTCCTTACACACTACATGTGCTTCCCTTTCTCCGTTTTATGCTGCTTCCCTAACTCCCTCACACTTTCCCATTCAATTTTTTAGCTGTCAAAATGGGACCATTTCCCCCCCACCTTTTTTTTTCTTCATTTCGATTTAAGATTATCATTTAGAAATGATGTTGTTCAAAGATCGAATCCAGCACTTGATGTCAATCATAAACTCGATTGATAAATTAATATTAGGTTTTTAAAAAAAAATATTTTTTTCATGTGACTTTGTTAAATTATCACAACGTTTGAATTTCTCTGAGTGTATATGGATATGGACATCTGATTGAGGAGGCAATTTTTTCATTTCATTTTAAGATTGTCTTTTAGAAATTAGAATGTTCAGAGATTGAACCTAATATATGATATCAATCATAAGCTCAATTGACACTCTACGATTGTGTTTTTTGAACAGTATATGCTTTCAATTTTTTTTTGTTTCGTGTGCCTTTATTAAATTATCACAACATTTAAACTTTTCATGAGTGTATCTGTGTATATATTTGGTCGAGCAAGCAATTTTTTCATTTCATTTTAAAATTATCTTTTAAAAATGAGATTGTTGTGAGATAGAACTAAATACTTGATGTCAATACAAGTTCAATTTGATAATCTAAGATTGTATTTTTCGAAAAGTATACGCCTTCAATTTCTTTTGTTTAATGTGGCTTTGTTAAATTGCATTAACATTTAAAATATTCATATATATATATATATATATATATAGGTAACATTTTCATTTTATTTTAAGATTGTCTTTTAGAATTAAGATTGTTTAGAAATCAAACCCAATACTTGATATCAATACAAGCTTAACTAACAATCTAAGATTGGGTTTTTCGAAATCTAACCAATACTTTATGTCAATCACATACTCGATTGACAATCTAATATTGGGTTTTTGAAAAGTTTATGCCTTCAACTTATTTTGTTACATGTAGCTTTGCAAAATTGTCACAATATTTGAAATGTCCATGAGTGTATGTGTGTATATATATACAGTCAAGCAGACAACTTTCTCATTTCATTTTAAGATTGTCTTTTAGAAACAAGGTTGTTCAAAGATCAAATCCAATATTTGATGTCAATCATTTATTCAATCGACAATTTAAGATTGGGTTTCTGGAAAAGTTTATGCCTTCAATTTCTTTTGTTTCATGTGGAATGTATGTGTATGTATATGTGTATATATATAAAGTTGACCGGATAACTTTTTCATTTCATTTCAAGATTGTCATTTAAAAACGAGATTGCTCAGAGATCAAATTCAATATCTGATGTCAATCACAAGCTTGCACTACAGCAAAACAGGTTATTAACGGTATTTTTAGCGGCGTTTGGACAGAAAACGTCGCAAAAGGTAGAGCAATAGCGACGCTTATGGTCAAGCGCCGCTAAAAGTCAGAGCAATTTAAAATTGAGTTTTTCAGAAAGTTTATGCCTTCAATTTTTTTTATTTGACTTGTTAAAATGTCACCATATTTGAAATTTCAGCATATATATATATATATTTGTCCCTAAGCTACCACAATCTTTTGGTTGCGTAAAGATGGGCTATGTATGCATAGTTTGCTGGTTGATTGAGTTTTGTCAACTCAACCTAATTGCTTATGTAGTTACGTAAGTTAACTAGGATTATGTCTGTCAAATCTATAACTGTTCTCTTTGGATATCAATCGATATTCATTTCACACCTTTGTGGAGGTGCAGAAATCAGAAATCTTTTATTTAGAAGAAGAGATTAAATTATAAATTGTTCCAAATTAAAAGGGCCTAAATTGAATGGCAAATTTTTTTTTCTTTAATGACATGGTCCAATTGGTCGGGTCGAGACTTCATTTTCTTGTCTTTCATGATTATACCAACAGTTCCTGCCAGAATTTAAGATTTCATTCATGCACTTAAAACGTTAAAAAAACATAAATTTTTAACTTTTTCCATTTAAAAAATTATAATTCAACCATTGTTACTCTTAATATTTTTAACGTTTGAAATTTTCTTAAAATTAAAAAATTGGAAAACTTAAATTTTAACCCTCCATTGTCTCTATTTTTTAAAATTGGAAATATATTAAAAAGATACATTTTTTCCTCATAAAAGTTTATAATTTCATTATTTTTCCGACTCTAAATATATTTTTCATGACATTGTCAAAAATCAAATAACCACAAGAGCATGCGAATCCTTGAAATGGAGGCAGTCCAATAATTCTTACAACAATTGATGAGACCAGACCTTACTTATTTGTCTTAGTTGGCAAAGGTAACATGGCATTCATGTGTATTTTTTTATATCTATTTTTATGAATTTAAAAAATTGTAATTATTTCATTTAACCATATTGTTTCAAACTCGAATATATATTTTTTATCTTGAAATACAATACTCTTTATTATTGCTGCTTTTTGGTGATTATATTTGGACCCACCTCCGTATTTTTGCATGTGTTTTTCTATTTTCTTTTTGCCAAATCACAATTCAATAAACAAATTAATTTCGATCACAGAACAAGGTTTTTTTGGTCCATTTCATCGTCCAGGCGTGTTGTACTACTAACTTTTTTTTGTTTTGGTACAAGTTAGAACTATCAATTGAATTGATTCTAGTTGGGTCGAATCATTCATGTTTTCAAATTTCAGTCCAACCAATTCGATTAGTCATTTGATTCAAATAAAATAGTTTATTAAAAAATTCATAAAAATTATAGAGTTGATTCAATTGATCCGAATCAATTTTCAAATTAAACGTTTTTTATTTTCATTTTACTCTGGACCATGTATTAGTCTGTTCCAATTTCAACAAATAAATACAAGGGTAGACTACACTAGTAGTTACCCAATTATACTTTGTAAATTTTTTTTAGTCATCTAATTATGAAAAGTTACAAAACAATCATCCAACAATTCAATTTTATCTTTTTTGGTCACCACCTAACTAACAGTGGCAATTTTTAAAATTAGTATAATAGCAGCTTTAACCCTCAACATTTATACATTGTGTCAATTTAGTCTTGATTCAAAAAATTCAAACCCTCCACATTTACACATAGTGTAATTTGGTCTATTTTGTAATTTTAATTTTTTTTTACCCTTTCACCTAAAAAACTTAAAAAAAAACACAAATTTATCAACCAAATTTGATTGAAAATATAGAAAAATGGAAATACCCAAAAATTCAATATAATAATTTTTATCTTTTATTGTGCTTTTAAATTAACTCTTAATGTCACAAAAGAAAAAAAAGAAAGAAAGTAAAGCTGCAGAAAAGGACCAAATTGCACAATATGTAAATGTTGAGAGTTAAAGTTATTATTATATACCAATTTTAAAATAAAAAATAAAATAGTTGAGTAACTATTTTATAATTTTTTCATAATTAGGTGATTACTAATGTTGTTTAACTTGAACATATATCATGAATGAGGATTAGGGGCTATATCTTGATGATTGTTATAACTGAATAAACTTTACAGATTTAATGATTTTACCTCAGCTAGCTTCTTCTTGTTGTACCCCTAATCTATTTGATAGCTGTGAAAGTGATTTTAGAGGAAAAAGGGTACGTTGAAGAGTCATTTTCTAGCTCTCTCCACAAAGGACTACGAAGCAGCAACTTCGCTTTATAGTGTAGATGATAGCTGCCGCCTGTGCCATCCATGTGGCTGCCATAATTGCATGAATTTCAAGAGTCAATTCAATTCATTAGCATTTCAAAAAACATTAAAAATACGAGCCTTGCCAATAATCGACGATCAATAGTTACTGATACCACTTCTATTGTAATTTGTTGATATATATTTTTTGTTGTTTAGCAGTAGATCGAGAAGAGAAAAGCTGGGAAGGGTAGTTGAAAGTTAAAACGAAGCATGCAGCATCTATGCCATAAAAAGACTAGAAAAAGAAACAGAAAAGGAAGCACGTACGCACATGCATGTGAATCACTGCTATATTTTCATATCTGCCAATCGATTCTCAGATTCCCAAGCTCTAAATTTAAGAACCCCCACACCAGCTCCTGCTGCTACAGTTTCACTACATACATACCAAGATTAACTATGAATGACCTTAACCTAGGTACGAGTATTATGAATGTTTTTATTTTAAGAGTTAGATTATATTTTGTTTTATTTATTTTGAAAAATAGGTAAATTAGTTATTATATGTTAGATCAAAAAATAAATTAATCCTGTCTATGAAAATTTCATTTATTTTTACTCTTAAAAACTAATGTGATTGACGGAATAATTAGATAATTGCACGTGACCTCATGCTGCTGGATGTGAACTAATTTCTAATAATAGAAATAGATGAAATTATTAATTAAAGGTTAATATATGATTTGATGTAATGTAAATGAAAAATTAGGTTTGAGGAATGGGATATTTCAATGAAAATGTGTCCTGTTATAACAAAAAAAGAGGACAAAACCGAATCATTTCAACTTTGAAACTACAAGAAAAGAAAGAGCTTCCCAAGGAGGAAAATTTTCACTTTAACTAATAGCAATAAAGCAAAAACAGGTTGTGTTGTGTTAGGCTTTTTTTAATCAAATATTATAAAAAAAATTAATTATTTATTTAAATAATATATGTTTGAAAATATTTACAAAATAAGGTTAAAATGTGTAATAGGTTATTGTAATTTTCAAAATTTTAGAATTTAAGTTCTATATTTTTATTTTCAGTAATTTAATTTCGTTATTCTTCATATTTCAAAATTTTAATCTAATTGTTAAAGCTACTATTTTTTTATTAAATTTGTTAATGTGACATTTTGAAATTTTAAAAAAAATTCACTATGTAGCATTGTAACTAAAATAATGACATCCTAATAACTTGAATTTAACAAAAATAATTGTAACCATGTTAACAATTGAATCTAAATTTTGAAATATGAAAAATAGAGAGACTAAATTCTTAAAAATAAAAATATAAGGATTAAAATTTGATTGGCATGGGCATTATTGTCTTTGCAAGATAACGCGGTTCGAGTGAGTTAAAACGCATTATTCTTCTATTTATAGGTTGGGGAGAGACTATGAGTAGTTGTAAGCATTATATAAAAAAATAGATATGATCAGAACTTATAATTAGATTGTTAAAAAAAATACCAAATTGCCACCATTAATGACTATTTGGGAATCCCAACCTAATTTTTTACTCCAAATTCCACCGTTGGTAACTATTTGAAATTTTGAAGTGCAAATCAAACATTATTATGATAATATAGAGAATCTTTGTCATTTCGTGATCATTTTTCTAAAAAAAAAAATTAAACTAATGTTCAAAAGATATTTTTTATATAAATAATTAGAAAACCATATATTTTCATAATTAAAAGAGAGAGAGACTGTTGTGTTAGATTGGTATAGCAAGTCAACAAAAATGGTTGGTTATTTTTCTACAAGGCAAAGGACATGTAATCCAACCAAGTTTAAATGCAAATGCAATGAATAGGAAACATAGGGATATTAAGACGCCGGCCGCCCTATTTTTCTCATCACTAGCCATTCTGGGAATATTTAGTATTTTGGTTGAAGATTAAAACTATATTATATTAGATTCATCACGTGCATAAAAAATATATGTAATTAAATTTTTGTCTCTGCGTTAGTTTAATTTTATTTATGTTATAAAATTTAATGATAGGATGTAGAATATATATATATATTTAATTATCAAATAATCTAATTATATTCTCTAATTATTTTTAAGTAATTTAGTTCAACTTTATACACATAATTTTTTAATTTATCAAACAACAAGTAATTTAATTTTAGCATTAGCATAGTAAAAAAACTAAAACACGACAAATAACCAAACCTATGATGGAAAAGAGAAAGAGGGAGCATGATGTTGTTTGGGAGGAGCAAAGCCAGATGAGGTGTTATCCTAATATTATGGGATTATGTCCATTAAAATATACCAATTATGAATTGAGTTAGTGATAGAATGACAAAAGACTTGTGTTAAAATGAAGCCTGAATTAGACCAAGTTTTTAAAGCAAGTCCCTAGGGTCTAATAGAGAAAGAGGGGACCATAGTGTCTTTAGGGAAGGCAACAAAGGGGGTGTATAACTATAATCCCAATAGGGGGTTTGCCTTTTCAAACATGTACTGTGAACTCACAAGCTAGACCCTAAAGAAAAACAACCCCCCCCCCCAAGTCACTAGACCCTAAAGAAAAACAACCCCCCCCCCCAAGTCAAGACCTTTAATCCCCCACATGGCTATGTTTTTCTCTTACAATTTCATCCATATATACCCCTTTTAACCCCCCTTCACTCTTTCACACACCAACTCTCTAAAAGCTCTTCCCTTTTTTTTTTCTTTTTTTTTTTTGCCTTTTAAATCTCTTCCCCCCCCCCCCCCCCAACCCCAAGAAAAAAAAAACATCATGGCTATCGACAAGAAACCAAACAGATTGCCTCAAACAGCTGTTATCAAACAAATCCTCAAGAGATGTTCAAGTTTGGGTAAGAAACAACAAAGCTACGATGATCAACAAGGAGGGCTGCCATTGGATGTCCCAAAGGGTCATTTCGTTGTGTATGTTGGTCCAAACAGGAGTAGATACATTGTCCCTATCTCTTTCTTGACCCGACCCGAATTCCAGAAGTTGCTCCGTCAAGCTGAAGAAGAATTCGGGTTTGATCATGATATGGGTCTCACTATTCCTTGTGAAGAAGTTGTGTTCCAGTCCCTAACATCCATGCTCAGATGATTTTATATGGTTAGGGTTTTTAATGAAAAGGAAGATGAAGCTGCTCCATTTGCTTCTCTGGTTACTTTTTCCTTTGGTTGAGTTGTTTTATGAAACTCTGACCCGAAAACCCATGAATGTTATTTAATTTATCTGGGTTTTTGTTTTTCAGATTTTGTAAATCTTGAGAAAGTTCGAAAATTTTCGTCATTGAGGTGTGGGTTGTAACATCAACCACTAATGTACCCTTTGAGAGAACCTAATATCAACGACTTGTCTTTTCTTTAATGTTTGTGGTTATCTCGAACGGCTGAGGGAGGGGAGGGGAGGGGTTAACGACCGTTTAAAAAAATGAGTTAATATATTATTTGATTTAAATATTTGATTTGGTATATAAATTTCTTTTGTTTTATTCAAGTATTGGGGTGAAGGTAAAGGAGTGCAAGTAGTGGTTTTAAAATGACAAATTTTTTATTTAATTTTTTAAAACTTTTTGAAATTATATAATAGTATAACGGTAAAGTTATACTTTAAATCTCTTTAAAAATTATGATTTATCTTTGGTCCCTCCTAAAACAATTTTTTGGTTTTGTCCATGTTTGTTATTTGGGTTTAGTTTTAATATTTAATTTAGTACTAACATCAAATGGCATAATGTGGCTCAACAAACATTTGACATCTATGTTCTAGATGCTTAATTGGAATTCAAAAATGCTTAGGTGTCAAATTGAATATTGCAATTAAACACAAGTACATAACTAAAAAAAAAATTAAAAATATCAAATTAAACATGAAAATCAAATTCAAATACTAAATTTAATACACAAACTAAATAGTATATTTTTTTAAGAAACTAGACAGGTGAGTGGAATGTTTTTGGCAGAGAAGAAAGTTAATACTTATCAAACAAAAACTTACTTACGAATAAGGGGGAAATGGGGTTAAAAACGGTGGTAACTCCAGCCATTTAATTTTATATTTTATTACCAAACCTCGTTTCATATTGCAGCTAGTTGTTGGTCTTTTTTTTCCCTTATGTTTGTACATTTGTAGGCAAAAAGGCTGAAAAAAGCTGTTTTCCAATTTCAATTGCTCATTTCCAACTTCCAATCCTTTGAAAGTTTCAGATCTTTCCTCAACATACGCAGATCTTACATCTAAACATTGGAGTCCGTGAAAAATACTTTTATGTTTTATACCATTTTTGGTTCAATTTTGATTTTAGTCCTTTCCATTTTATTATGTTGGAATTTGATCTCTTTATTTTGACGATATTATTAGTGGGACCAAATTGATAATCTCGTCAGCCTGTGGTTTTGCCTTTGGCCTACAAAAATGGTAAAATTACGTTTTAACTTTTACTCCAAAGCTGTTTTTTTATTTTGTCTTCGATGATAATGTGTATTTTTTTTTTATAAACATTCTTTGACTTTCGATTGGCATTATAAATTTTATTATTGGTTGATATAGTTGATTGGTTTTCTTGTGACCATACTTATATAATCAAATTACAAAAGAACCATGATATTACTTTAGCAATAGCAACAAAATGGGTAACAGTATCATGGAGGTCTTTGTATTAAGATTTAAATTGCATTTCTCTCCCTCTTTTACTTAAAGAATGAATAAATTAGCTCCTATACATTAGATCAAAAAGTAACCTAATCATTTCTATTAAAATTTTTATCCATTTCTATTATTAAAAATTGGCATGACTGACGAAATAATCAGACATGTACACGTGGCATCATTTTGACGTACAAGGACTAGTTTTTAACAATAAAAATGGATGTAATTCTTCACAAAATGATTGATTTGCTCTTTGATTTAAAGTATAAAGATGAATTTTCCTTTTTTTTTAGTAGATGGAGCAAAATACAATTTGACTCTCAGTACAAGACCCTCCATTGTACTTTTACCCAATAAAATAGTGTTATCAATTTGGACAAAGTAATAACCTTATAAAATACAGGGATTAAATTATAAATGTTCAAAATAGAAGGATTAAATGTCAAATTTCGACATGATAGAACAACTAAAACCATAATTTTATAATTTTTTTCACTTGATTTCGTCAAAATTTCATTCACTCATTCAGACTAGAACAAAAAAAGAAGTCGAAACCGCCATGCACGTTGATCAATCAGCATCCATCGAAGGACCCACAAACAAAAAAAATCTAGTAGTGGATGTGGTGATGATGATGATGATCAGATCACGACTAGCAATGGCCTTCAGTCAAGTTAAGTGGCCGGTCTGATCACCAAATTGGCCGGCTCAGATTGGAGATGGAAGTTTTTATTATTTTGATGAAGGAGATGGAAATTTGATAGCTGTATTTAAACAACACTATTACAGAGTTACCTCAATTTCGATTTTAAATTTGAATAATTAAATATAATTAATTATGGTATTAAATTTTTTTATTAATTGTATATAATTTAAATTTATATGATATTAAATTTAATTTTCAAAATTTACACATTTTATCAATTTTCATTTATTTAATAAATTTAGCTCAAATCATTAAAAAATAAATAAATTTAGCTCAAAACATTTACATATTCTGTAAAATTAGCATGGCCATGATGCAGGATTATTCACATAGTCACAGTTTGTTACACGATTTGGTCACACAGTTATGTTTTTTAACAACACGGTTTGAGCTCTGTCACATGATATACATTTAGAATTTAATTCTCGTTTTTTTATGAATTTAGTTATTCTACATTTTAAATTTAAAAATTCAAATCAAATTATTAACACTATTAAAATTTTTCTGTTAAATAGATTAAATCTTAACCATGATTATATAAACTAAAAAAGCAATAGATAATTTAAAAATGCGCATTACTTTTATATATATAGTAGCATAGATAAGTAAAATTTCAAGAAATATCAGTAAGTGTTGAGTAAATAGTGAAGCACGTTACACTTATAGGGAGAAGTTCAAGTTTGAACCCTAGTTATGACATTGTCAAGAGGAGTGACCACAATCCCAAAAATTATGTTCATTAATCATAAATTGGACATGAAAAATATATGAGATAAATATTAAATTTATACATGAATTTTTATTTGGAGCAATTATGTATATGAAATTTGAATTGTGATTTATATGTATGCGTGAAATTTTGATTTTGATTTAACTGTTCATATTTAAAGAAATGAATACATATATTATTTATTTCATATTATATTAATATAATAGTTTGTATATACAATATATCAACGTAAAATGACGCTAATTCGATTATATTGTCAATAATTTGTGAAAATTGAATCAAATCAAAATTTATGCATAAAATTGCACAAAATCAGAGTTCATATATGACATTATTGATTGGATCAAAGTTAATGTATAGTTTTGGCATTTATCCCAAAATAATTATTAATACTAAACTAAATTCTAAAAATTTTATATTTCTATTTTTGGTAGGTTTTATTTATGTTTCTATTTTATTTGATGGACCACACTTAAAAAAGAGAGTAAACTATACAAATGGTCATCCAATTGATACAATATGTAAGTATTGAGGACTAAATTTATAGATGTGAAATTTTTTTTAACTGAAAGCTTTAGTTAAGAAGTTTGAGGAACAAATTGATACAATATGTAAGAATTGAGGATTAAATATGTTATTATATTATATTTATACCAATTAGACTATTATCAATTTAACGATAGGTGATCAAAAAAAAAAATCAAATATTAATCCCTAAAATAAAAAATTTTAATATTGAATGATCAAAATAAAATCGCGAGCATAAGTAAATGATGATTTGAATAGTGTAAGCTTAGAAAAATAAAACTATACCGCACTGACCGGACACTAGGAAACCTTATTGGCTTGTGGGTTAGCTTACGTGTAAAAATTAAATAGTGTAGTTGTGGATGTATATGAATTAATATATCTTTAATTTGCTTAGGGACTAGGCTGCGGTGATCTCCTTCAGTTCTATTTTATAGGTTAGATTACCTTTTTGTTTTTGTTTTTTTTTCGAGTTTAGTAATCTCGTTTACTGAAAAAGAGCAAGAGTTTTTGTTTTTCTAATATTAGATTATGAATGAAAAAGAAATATTATGTAAAAATATGTTTATTAAAAGTTTATAAAAAAAAGTTGAATGTTATTTTGTTTGAAATGATAAGATTAAAGATTGAAATTTTATGATATTTAAGTTTAAGTTTTATCGTGTATAAATTTTTATTCGAGTTGATACATGATACCCATTCAATTAAAAATTTAAGTATAATAGGAATGATAATAAGTGAATTGTTTTATTGGGGGTTTTAACAATAGATTGAGCTATTTTTGGATTGATAAACGGTTTAAATTTAAATCTTCAATATAGACATCAATCTTAGAAATTGATTCTTGGGCAACTCTTACTATTTATGAAAAATTAATATTTAACAAGATCCTTAGTAAAATTACAAGTTTTTGTCTTTTTATTATACTTAAACTTGGAATTTAATCACCATACTTTGAATTGTTGTAATTTAATCTAATTACCTTATAATTGGACCGCAATTGGCTGGTTTCTACTCATTGGATTCCTTCAAATTTTCCACTAAAAAAACAAAATAACATAAAAAGAAAGAAAAAACTTAGTGGAGACGACATTTTTCTTGGGAAAATTTTGTAGTAATGTTTGACCGTGGCAGAAATTTCAAGGGTTAAACAGTTGAAGAAACATGGTTGATGACTCCTTAGCTTCGACTTTTTAGAACTAGCCCTACCTACACGAAAACCATAACATAAATAAGACAAAAAGATTTAGTGTTGTTTTTTTTCTTGCCCTTTAAATACGTTATCCAATCATCAACAGACATTACAAATTTTGGTTCCACCTTAATTAAACCTAGCTTACCTCAATGGCAGGCTGATTTTGTTCTACTTTTTTAAAGAATTTTTTCCGTTTGATTCACTCAAGCCATACGACTTTGATTTCTCTATACATCAACTCAATACATCCACTTTAATCTAAAATGCAGTTTATCCATATAATATATCAATTTAAGATGGTGTTAATATGATATAATAATGTCAATTATTTGTAAAATTTAAATAAAATCAAAATTTTATGTATAAAATTATACAAAATCAAAGTTCATGACCAACAATTAATTTGGTGTAATGGTAAAACACATTGCGCTCTCAAGGGAAGGACTTAGGTTCGAACCTTGGAGACGATATTGTTGATAGGGGCAGCCACGTATCTCGAACATGGATCGTAAAACAAACATGAATAATATCAAAATTAAAATTCATGTATGACGTTACATATTTGATCAAAGTTTATGTATAGCTTTGATATGTATCCTTGCATATCAATTGGAGGTTTAATTATAATTAAGATTTCTTAGCACACTAATCAGCTAAAATTTCAGCCTCATTATCATCCTTCATCTTTTACTTAATTAGGACGTGAAATTAATTACATTAATAATGCTTATAATCTTGACTAGATGATGGGTTAAACTTAAATTTTAAAATGCCTCATTCTCCCACTGGACATAGCGTATGATCTAGTATGTCCTTACCGTGTATGTTAGTATTAACCCTTTAATTGTTCAATATTAAAATAAAAATATGAAGAAACAATTAAACTGTTTTATCAACTTGAACCTACTAAAAACATTATAAAAATAGAGTGTTGGAGCCCAATTTTAACTGGGTTTGGACCTTTGGTTTTAATTAAAATTTTTAATTGATTTTTAATTGATTTTAAATTTAAATTTACCTAAATTTACTTTAAATTTAAATTTAATCAAATTTGTTTAAACGCATACTCACTTATTACTTATTTATTATTTTGAAATTACAGAAAAGAAACCTCTTCATATTAGGTGCATGTTGACATATTATTTATTGAATCTTTATTATGATCTATTAGCATTTATTTCGCAGTATTCAATGAATAAATATTAAATATATATTTTTTATAATAATAATATAAATAACAGTAGCATTAAATATTAGTAATTAATAATATTTTATATAATAATAAAAAATAAAACCCGAAAGGACAGAAACTCATCTGCTTCCACCGGTCCGCCGCGCGCTGCCGTTGCCACCGTCGAGGCTTCCGTCGTCGTTGTTGTTCGAACACTTGCACAGACAACACCAAAATGCTTTTAAACTTATACAAGTGAAAATCAAGGGGTTTAATAATAACAAAAGGGGGGGAATCAGTGAAAATTTTCAGATATGGTTTAAAAACCAGATCTGAGTTTGAGTGAAAAGAGCAAAAGGGTTTTTTAAGAAAAATAATCAAAGAAAGGGGTTTTAAAAAATAGAGTAAAGAATCAAATAAAAAAAGGACTTTTACCTTTGGACGACGATCGGACGGTGTGGGTCAGGTCCGACGATGACGGTCACCGCGCAGCGGCTCGGTGGACGGAGGCACGTGAAAGACCCCCAGTGGCTGGGCGCGACCGAAGATGGAGGTGCAAGATCGAGGGGCATTGATGACGCGGCCCCACGCGCGGCTTTGGCGTTTGCCGGAGCTCGATCGGAGCATGGCCGGCCATGGGACAAGGGGGAGAAGGTTGAGAGAAAATGAGAGAGGGGAGGGGGTTGATTTTAAGAAAGTGAAAAAATGAATTAAAAAAAACCTAAAAAAATGATATTTATAGTACCCGCAGACCCGACCTGATCCGACCCGAACCTGCCTCTAGGATCCGCGCGTTTTCGATAATTGGGATATTTGCGTGTTTGGTCCTTCCGCATTTTTTATTGTTTTAATTTAGTCCTTTTCATACTTTTAATCATTTTTAATTTGGCCCAGTAATTTTGTTCACTTTTCAATTTAATCCTTTGACATTTTGAATACACCAGAGGCTACCACGTGGCACTATTTTGACTTATTTTTGCAATTAGTCCCTTTTATTTTTAATTTGTTTTAATTTAATTCTTAAATCAACTTTTGCTTAATTACAAAATTGACCTAGGAATTTTTTGAGATTTTTAAATTAGTCCTTTGACTTTTGGATTCTTGTGGGGCTGCCACGTGTCACTTATTTTTGGTTTTATGGCTTTGTAGGTCCTCAAAATGCCCAAAAATTATTTTTGACCCCAAAACTTTCTAAAAATTACATTTTCACCCCAAAACTTTTCTAAAATTACATTTTGACCCTAAAACTTTTCCAAAATTACATTTTGACCCCAAAACTTTTCTAAAATTGCATTTTGCCCCCGATTTCACCAAAAATTACCATTTTACCCCTGAATTTCCTAAAATCCCATTTTCGGCTCCGATTTCACCAAAAATTTCATTTTTACCCTCGGAAGTTAAAAATTATCATTTCACCCTCGGGCATCCAAAGGTCCTGTTTTCGATCCCGGTCGCATCGTTTTTCTTCATCATCGAATACTTGCATTTATTTTAACCATTATGCATTTGCATGTTACATTTTCACATTCTATTTATCTGCTTATTATCTTGTTTCATATTCAATTACTCTCATTAATTGCTATTCGATGCTTAAAACTTACACGCTCATTTTCAAAGTATTTTCAAAGACGAGGCAATATTCCTCTCGTGTGAAAGCTTCGAGAAATCATGCCCTAACGTGTCGGGTGTGATTTTTCGTATAACTCGCACGCGTCGAATATCCTCTTTTAAGATTTTTATACCTGTTAACTCCGAGATTCCGAGAACATCGTGCCCTAACGTGCTGGTCACGATTTTAATTCTCCGTGAAAATCGAAGTAAACGGGTACTCCATATTTGAACCCTTTTAAAACTATGTGTTCGAGGATTACATTTTAAATTCAATACGAAATTTTCAAACTCTCGAAAATAGATCTATATCACAAATAACTTTAAGAACGAGGCAATGTCCTTCCGTGTGAGAACTTCGAAGAATTACACTTTAACGTGTTAAGTGAGATCTTCGTAATTCATGCGAGTCGGATATCCTTTTAAAAAAAAGAGCTTTCAAAATACTCTTCAAATCTAATAATTATATACAAAGTGACTTTATAACCAAAAGAAGAAGCGATGTTCCTTTCGTGTGAAAGCTTCGAAATTTCGTACCCTAACGTGTTGGGTGTGATTTTCGTATGGTTCATATGATAGAACACTCTTTTAAAAAATGTCCCGAAACGTCCCGCGGTTTTGAAACTTCGAGAATTTAGTGTCCTAATGTGTTGGACACAACTTCTAATTCTCATAAAGGATCAGAACGCGAGGACGAATTTTCCTTAAAAGTCTTCTTTTGAAATTACCCGAAGCCTTCTAAAATAAACATCGCATTTTAAACTTTACTCGAGTTTTCATTGTTTTCATAAAACAAGACCCAAAAGTGATCATGTGGTACCAATTTTGGGCGTGTGAGGGTGCTAATCCTTCCTCATGCGTAACCGACTCCCGAACCTGTTTCTCTGGATTTCAAAGACCAACTTTTTAAAATGTTTTAAACATTTTGTGGTGATCCAATCACACCCGAAATAAAAGATTGGTGGCGACTCCCTTTTTGTTCCCATTTTCCAAACTTTAAAATGATTTTTTTCGAAGCCCCGTTCTTGAGGTGGTTTCGACATAGAGGAATCAAATTATCTAAATTTATAGAAAGATTAAATCACAAATTAAAGTATAAGTAAAGGACTAATCATGAAATGAAGACAAAATTCACATGCAGTGCAATGTACGATAGGTGAAAGAAGTTATGACCTTTCCAATCGGGTTTAGCAATTAAAAGGTTAGAGGCTTAGAGCAAATCTTAAGTTACACTTTGGCAAATTTTTTATGTTGTTGTCTCCTTTAGCCCTTTCGTTCTTCATAAAAGTATTGTTTATGTAATTGGGATCTTTCATACACGTCCAAAATTATTAAAATCAAGAATAATTTTATTATAATAGCACACAATTCTTACGTGAAAAACTCTTACAGGAAAAAAAAATTTATGAGCAAATGAGAATAAATTCACTATAGTAAATGTCTAATGGAATAAGTAAAGTCTTATATGGATTCAACTTGTTCGGCCCTCGATGTTTCCTCTCCACAGATCTTTCTATTTTACCTCTCTATTTTATTTCTTTAATAAGTGACTAGATTTGGGTCACACAACTTCAACAATTTTTAAATGTTCAAATTTAATACAATATCTATTGAATTGATTCTAAATTTTCTTTGATATTCGATATGATTATCAATCTAAAAAAATGAAATGAAATATTATAACATATAACCAAATATATATGAATATAAGTAGATTGGTTAAGTTAAAAAATAGAAGAAAAAGGGTTTTTGGATTATAATCACTATAACTCCATGTGATTTCATCAAGTCAAGTGGTTACAATGTCGCATAGGTTTAAATATTCTCCATGATTGAAGGGCATAATACTTTTCCCGTAATAAATCTTGATTAACAAGTTTAGCAAATCTCTGCTTTAATCATGGGAAAGTGAATGAACCTTATCATATTGAAGGGTTAATTCCATCGAATGTCCTCAAATTACTGTTTAGGTTCAAATTTTATCCTTAAATTTTGAAACGTTCAATTGAGTGAAAAATATCAATATTTATCAATTAGATATTTCCATTAGCTTAATTATCAATTCAGGCATTAAATGCCGGTTTGAATCTGACGTGGATCATATTTAAAACACTCAAATCAAATTGAAAACATGTGTATATCCACATCATGGATTAATAGATGCAAATGTGTTTACAATTTAATTAACATGTTTTCAATATACCTCACATTATATTTGAGCTAACATTTAATGCTCAAACTAATAATTAATTTGATTGATACAATACCTGATATTTTGAAGAATCAATTAATTTAAGCTTACCCTAAAAAAAAAGGTTTTCAATAAGAATGTAACACGTGGTACATTCTTATTGAACATCGGTACTTTTTTAAGGTAGAATGAGATGAAAATAATAATTCATTTACCAAAATTAAACAAAAACAATTTAGATACTAAAATAGAAGATGAATACAGTTTAAAGAGTAAATTGTGATTTAAGCCATAAATGATTAAAAGTGAAAGCAAATTAGTGAGAAAAGCAGTGCATGAAACAAACAAAAAGAAAAGAGATTTGAATGAAAGATATGAGAGATGTAGTGGATAAATAAACCCCCAAAAACCTCTACATATACAGATGTCACCTCACAAGAGTATGTAGATATCATAACCTTGATCCTTTCGTTCATTTCGTTTTTAGGGTGCAGCCAAGAGATTAATTTTGATGGTTGAAACTAAACTTTCATTACCAATCTGATTTATGACCTCTATGTACTATCAAATCAAAATCCAGGGCCTGCCTGTTTCTTTTACATTCCTCCCCTCTTGTAATTGGACTAAGACTTTGTTTAATATCGTTTTTCAAAAGTATTTTTGAGATAAAAAATGTTTTTGAGATAAAAATATTACTAAATAAAATGTTTTTGAATTTTTCAAAAGTGCTTTTGGCACCAAAAATATTTTTAAAAAAACATTTTTTTACCAAAAAAAAATAAAAAAAATTTAGTTTTTTTTCTCAAAATTATTTTTTGGCTCAAAAGCATTTTAAAAAAAATATTACTAAACCCTAAGTAAAATCAAAATTGACCTACGTCCCAAACATTTAATCCACTATGATCACTAGGATATAAGCTTTAATTTAAATTCTACTCATGCACCAAGTAGTAGTTTCATCTTATATTTTAAAGAGAATAAAAAAATTTAGATGTAAATAGAACAATAATAATATCTTGCTTACAATATATTTACACAAAAATAAATTCCTCACGCGATCAAAATAGGTGCTCTCTCGATCTCATAAATAAAACAATGACAAACATTCACTTAAATAGATATTTAATAGCTTACTAAAGTACAATCGATATGAATCAACAATCTAATGGCATGTGATATATATATGTTGTAAGGGATAATGTCCAAAACTACATATAAAGTTTGGTTCAATATGTAATATTATATATAAACTTTGATTTTGTGTAATTTTATAAATAGTTTATTTGATTCACTTTTCATAAATCACTAACACAATTATCGATATAATATTATTTTACATTAACATATTATATATTGAAATAATTATATTTATTCAATATAAAAGTAAATTAATGTATTTATTAATTTAAATGTATTTGATTGAATCAAAATTAAAGTTTCATTTATAAATTTAAACTATAATTAAAATTTCATATGTATAATCGCACTAAAACAAAGTTTATACACTAAATTACACATTAAACTAAAATTCATGCATAATTTTAACAATTATCCTTATGTTATAATGATATTTACATACATATAGATCTTCTTATCGGAAACTAAAGATATATATGCTACGGTAATTATTCAAAATCTAATATCCCAAAATGTAATTTGAAGGAAACACAAAGGTCGATGATGTTGTATATAATATATAATATAAAGTATTTGAATTAATATATTATTAAAGTTTTATCCTATATAAGTGCACTTTTTTTTAAAACAGACAACAATATATATAATGCAAAAAGATATATATATATATATATATATATATGAAAATACAAGAGAATTATTTAATATGTTCTTGCGATTAAACTTTACGATGAAAGGATAACATTTACCCTTAATTATGGTTGCAAGTAAGGGTTATATAAATCTTGATGGGCGGTTGAGTTTTCGTGAGCATTTTTAATAATAAATATTATGCATAATATTGACATTTTTTTCTTGAGTTTTTGTAGGCTATATTTTCATCAGTTAAATTATTTCTTTTGGGAATTGTACACGATCCTCTGTAAAAGTTGGAAACAAAATCTCGATATAAAGAACAATGTCAATTACCCAATAGATAATACTCTAAAGACTTATTTCAAAGGAGTCACCCGTTAACAAGTATGCTCTATGTATAAATTTTTTTTTTATATAGATTCATTCATTAAATGTGTTAAATTGTACATTGATCCTTAAGATTTTAAATGTTTTGATTAAACTATGAAATTAAAGTAATGTTTCAATTAAATCCTTTTATGAAATTGTTATGAATTTTGGTATTAAATGGAGACTGGAGTTTGACATTGTTCCTATGTTAAGTTCGCATGCAGTAATACAACATGTAAATTAGAATTTAATGCCAAAACTTAACGTGAAAATACAAAGAGTGGATTTAAAAATGAAGCTATAATTTAGAAAGCTTATATACAAATGACACTGCTAATAAAACACAACCTTGATACGTGTAACGTAGAGTGGACATATAAAGTCATGGGATTGAAATAGCTCAAAGATTGATAAAACAGACAAGACATCCACATTCATGATTTCAGTATACAACTGTGGCAAGGGTCTGTCAAGCAGCGTGTCTTTTCATCCCACTTCCACAGCTCCATTGCACTGCTTTCATTTCAATATACATCTCCTCATTGTGTTAAGATATTTATTATTTTTAGTGTGATCTGAATTAATTTGTGTGTTGTTAGGATTTTTTTTTCTTATAATTCACTTTAAAAAATCATAAACAGTGAACAATATTCAATTTTAAAAATACAAAATCCATGGAATTATCCAATCGATAAGACAAGTCCCCACGCGCGTGTTTTTTGGGTCAATTATAGAACAGGGGAAACCAGCCCTTGACCACCACTTAAATGATTGCTTTACATTCTTTACTATGCCTACTTCATTATCTTATTTAAGCAAAGACTAAAATTTCAAAAGTGAACATAGTAATTTAATTCTTATTAATTTTGAAAGTGGACAACAAAAGATAATGTATCAGGATGTTAAAATTTTCTGTAAAATGTACATAATTTTGATTGTTGTAATAATAAATTTAATCCTGATGTTAAATTTGTTATTTTTTTAGAATTAAGAACAATTTGGCAAAAAGTTCTAAACATCGAGGCTTAAATTTATTATTATACCAATCGAAATTATGTACAATTGATGTAAGACATTAACACCACAATTAATTATTTTTAGTTGTTCATTTTTAAAATTTGACAATAAATTAAATTACTCTAATTTTTTTAAGAGAGACTAATTTATTCAATTTTCAATTTGAGATAAACTAGAAATGTGTTTCGTACCTTGTACAATGAATGTTTGAGGTTTATAATTGTTGCTTCCAACACTCATCTTTAAAATTTGAACAGAAAGAAAAATATCAAGTAACAAGTTGATAAATATTATTATATATTCTACCAAAAATAAATAATACATTGTGTAGTCTAAAATGATGTAAGATATAAAAAGATATCATCCAATTGTTTGTTTGCAGGTTATGGTTTGAGACATTGAAGTGTGAGCCCAAAAGGACATATAGGACCAAAATAAATTTTATATTGTAGATTAATTTTAAATTAATTTTGAGATAAACTATATCAATAGTTAATTATGATAGTATTTCTATTTTAATTGCTCAACAGCAAAAAATTTCGATTTTATCACTAATATTTTTGAAATTTGATTTTTTGGATCACTTTGACGTTAAGTCCAAAACGGAAGTATGATTTGTGGTCTTGGGGCTTACTGGCCTCCATCAATGGTGGGTTTGATTTGTGTTCTTCATTGGGTGTTTCTTATCTTCTTCCTTCTTGTCCTACTCCGCCTTTGGATTCTCCGGTGGCTTCTCCTCAACTATGCCTGATTTTTGCTCCATCGCAAATTTCGCCGGTGCTTCTTCATCAGTGTCCTATTTCACCTTCAATTTAACAAAACACACTAGCTTTCTCCAATTGATAAAAAAAAAAAAAGAGTTTCTTTCCCAACATTCACATAAATATATCGTCGGATTTGCGTATAAATGTAGTATTGGAATTTCAGTCCATTGCTTTTACTTAGGTGGCATAAAACAATATCCAAAATATATTAACCAGCTTTAAAACCATATATGTCACACGAAAACCATATACAGTCATTACTTACAAATTCACATTCACAGTCCATCAAAATACTATTATGCCCCTATTGACTTCCCGAATTAATGTCCGTTCTTCCCTTTGGAGGAAAAGAATCTACTAAAGCCTCGAGATTGTTTCTCCGGTGTCGGTGTAGACGAGGAAGACTCAGAGCTTGACATGGTACACCTGTGATTTGAGTTGTTCGAGTTGATTGGTGATCTCAAAAGGTTTGCTTCAGTATCCGAAGGGCTGCACGGGGTGTTAAATGACGACTCCATCGGTGATTCTGCACACGATCTGCTTGCATTGCCCGAACCACCAGTTTCTATCTCTGCCTGGTTTAGATCATGCAAGTTAATGCTGCTGGTAACGGTTTCATCCTCACGGAAACCTGGGATCCTCTCGTTGTACGGCGACTCCTTCGTTTCGGTTTGAGGGCGGAAAGCTTTTAATTGCTTGCCGAGAAGGAATATGGTTTCTTGACATTCTGCTAGTTTCTCCGCCGCAGCTGCTAATTCTTTCTCCTGTGTTCAACAGAAACGATACTAAATCGGGTGGTGCTTAAACTAGAGATTACTCGGTACTGATTATTGGTTTACTCAAGAAGCAATTATGTTGCTTCGACCATACACATAAAACAAACTAGGCTACACAAGAACTTGTTGAAGAAGCAACACAAGATGAAACATAGGGTTACCTGCTTGCTCGTGTGGTCATTATCGGCTGCTGAAGAACAAACCGAACAGATTTCCTTGCTGAAAGTCACGAAAAGCATTTATGTTAATGATAATTATACGTAAATACAATCGCGACACAACATTGTAACAAAAAGAGTTTGATGCTTTACCTTTGCAAATACTCTTCAAGTTCTTTACATCTAGCTAAAGCATCATGATGACCTTTCTTTTCATCTTGAAGCTCGTTTTCAAGAGTTTCGGTTTTTACCCGGAAAACGTTCAGCTCAGTCGCTAACTCCTCTGCACGTGTTTCGAGTGATCTATACGACTCTGCCATGCACTTAAGCTGTGTCTCAGCCAAGCTGTTTGATTTCTGAGAAGAAGCCAATTGAGATTTAGCTTCTGTTAGGAGCAATTCAGTTTCATGTAATTTAGACTTGGTTATCTCCAGGTTTTCGGTACATCGTGAAAGATCCATCGCCAAGTTTTCTTTCTCCAACTTCAGTTCCTCGAACTCTTCCAACGAGAATTTGCTCAATTGTTTTGATTCAAAGTCCGAGACCAAGTTTCCGTCATCAGGAACCTCAGGATTAGAAGTCAGACTTGAAATGTGGGCACATCCATTTTGATATATTCCTCCCAATGAACCGTTTTGTGTCACCTTATTCTCCGGTAAAGCGACCTTGTCTATGCAATCCGGACTATTTATTTCGACTTCATTACCCTTGTAGCCAAGCACATTGAATCTTAATTCACTAGCTTTGACTAAAACCAAAGAAAGATCGAGAACGAAATTGTCCAAACTTACGTTGCCGCATAAGACCTTATTGTAGGTGACTGAGAACTCACCAATTTTATGGCTTAAACCATTGCCATCGAAAGATATATCATCAACTGCCCTGGCTTCGTCTCGTAGGGACAGTACAAAGTCATGAATCTGCGAAACCGCAGCAGCTAAATCTCGACTTAAGGTTTGCACACTTTCCGAAGTCAACTTATCACCTGCAGACATAGCAATTTCCTTCTCTGCGGTTAAGCTACCATCTCCTGGACAAGCTTGATCATTGCATGTGACATCAGAACCGTGCAATTGCTCTGAGACTCCATTCTCCGAGTCCTGCATAGCACATTTGATGTCCTCCAAAATTTTCTGCACATCCACATCCTTAGATATCGATTCAAGCACCATTGAGAGCTTTGCCCGAAGCTTCATAGCGGGCAATTCGTCTACATCGGATTCCTTGTCGTTGTTAAGACCCGAAATGTTGATTGCACCGTTTGTAGTTGAATCATTTGAAGAACAAGCCAACTTCTCCATCTCGAGAAAGTCATCCATAAGGTCCAAGTGCTTTGAATTTTCGTTTTTGTTCGGCATATCAGTACCCTTTTCCCTTTTGAATTGAGAGAGCTCGGAAACTAAAGCTGTCGCCCATGATTCTGCACAGAGTCTGTTATCATCGTTACCGTCTTCAGATACGGAAGTAACACTCGGCGGAGTACTAGCATTTTGACTCGAGTGAACTTCTGCTTTTGAGGGACTTCGGGCAAGTTGTGCTTCTAAACTCTGAAGCTTGCTCGACATCGTAGCACACAGACTCCTTGAAGCTTGTAGCTCACTATTACGTTTCGCTAAGGCTTCTTTCAACATCTTCGTTTCTTCTTCCATTGCCAATAAACGTTCTGTGAGAAACTCATTCTCTTTTTGGAATTTCTGCGCATTGTTGAGTGAAAATTCACTCACAGCCGGCAAGTGCGGAGTAGAAGGCCGGACAGGAGACCTCTTTAATCGTGTATCTCCGTAATCCCGTCCTAAACTCTCGACCTCTAGCTTCATTTGAGCGAGTGCAGCCGGACCGGGCAACTTTTTCCGCACAAGACCACGTAATCTTTGGCATTCTGCTTCGAGCTTTGCTATCTTTTTAACACCCTCCATATTCTGCTTGTTAGCCACCTCTGCAGACCTCATACTCATGTTCTTTTCTTCATTACGAATTTCGAGCTCTTTTGAAACTACATGGATTTCATACTTCAACGAATTGATTTCCCTTTCGCACGATTCAATATTACCCTTTAGAAGCTCGATCTCAGCCTCGGCTTGCGATTTCTCTTTGCTAATCTTAACCAGCATGTTAGAGCGTTCTTGCAAAGACCTCGTAATCGCAGCATTGTCGGATTCGAACTTAAGGAGCTCTTGGTCTAAATTAGCAATCCTAGCTTCAAACTCGAGTTTAATCTTTTCGCATTGCTTGTTTTTGCTCACCACCACATCTTGCACCTTCTGCTCATGTTCTTCCTTCAGATTCCGGATTTGCCGCATGCACTCCTTGAGTGCACCGTCTAAGTGCGATGCCCGATCTTCGGCGGTGAGCTTCAAAAGTGTAACGGATTCAAGGTGATTCTTCAATGCCAATGCCTCTGCTTCGGCTTTTTCCCAACCTACACCAAAACCGACAACAAATATTAAAACCGGAACACCATTACGACGTCGATCTTACGAGCATTTACTAACCTGAGACGGCTTCTTCGGCTACTTTAGCATGTTGTTTCACCATATCTTCCTTGGTAGAAATCTCCAAATTCGCCGCATCAAGCTTTTCATTCAAGTCCTTAATCTCCTCCTCCAGTGACCGAACTTGTTCCTCGTACAATTTCACTCGATCCTCCAAACCAGTGAGATGTGAATACGATTCAACCGAGATTTGAAGGTACTTTGGTTTTTTCAGCACATCCTATCAAATGAACATAGCTCAAGACTCCATCTATTATATAATGCAGTATGATGAATTAAAAATCCATAAAATTGTACCTCATTGCCTTGAGATGCAGCTGGAGCTGCAACGGTGGCGGCAGCAGCATCCACCGTAATGGTGGCGGCAGCGGCGGCAGCTTTATGAGCTTTATCAGATGATTTTTTCTTCCAAGGCCAGTGACGGTCCATCACTTAAATCTCCTTTTATTGTCTAGCTCAAAAAGACTATATAATAAGATTAACACATTAATGAAATTAATTAATGCAAGAAAAAAAAACATTAATTAAGAACAGGAAGCTGTCCTATAGAGATATGAAACAGCTAGATGACAACTAATCATCAGATCAGATAACTTTTTTTTTATTGCATGACACTAAACTATTAATTGTCTACTATTTACTGTCACAAAGAATTGTAAGGACAATTTATTTTTTTTAGAATTCACATTGACCAAGTCAAGTACTAATACAGCTCTGGGGAAATCGAAAATTTTCTGTTCTTTTCATCATACATTTTCTCAGTAACCAAACAGAAAACCCAGAAAGCTAGAAAGATTGTTAGTGTAATTAGATGAGATCACATTTTAAAGGAAACCAAGTTCACCAATGGCTACTCCACTTCAAATGCAAAATATATATATATATATATATATAATCACGAGAAAACACAAAGATTTAGATTGAAAATGTAAAAGCAAAAACCAAAAGAAAAAAAATCACCGACAAAACAGATGAGAAACAACAATCTTAAAAAAACCAGACACCAAAAACCGAAACAAAGTGCAGAAATGGAAACAAAAACGGAGTCTTTTTTTATTGCATAAGCTTGGGCTAACCTTAAAAAATGCAGCTTTGTAAAGGGATTTTAAATGCTTGGTTCTAAAGAGGAAACTGTCTGAGATTCAAAAGATTAAGACCCAAATTTGTGGTGTTTTTTGTTCCTGGTTAATGCTAATGTTGGGTGTTGTTTGAGA
Organism: Gossypioides kirkii; assembly: GCA_005610355.1. NCBI lineage: Eukaryota > Viridiplantae > Streptophyta > Magnoliopsida > Malvales > Malvaceae > Gossypioides > Gossypioides kirkii. The sequence goes on from CP032248.1 coordinate 361,416, forward strand.
AAGGAGAAACAAGTGGTGGTGGCGGTGGTGGCAATGGCTGATGGCGGTGGAGAAAAAGGAGGAGGAGAAGTGGGTAAGCTGTAAAAATATGGTGGACTTTAAAAAGAAAAGGCAAGTGCTTCGCAAAAGTTCTAAACCAAATCACCTTTTAATATGCTACAATATGCTACGTGAGTTTTTATTTATTATTCTTTTTATGTTACTAATATGCTTCTAATTCATCTAAATTTTTTTATATTTACAATTTACTCCTTTATATTTAATTCAAATACAAATTTAAATTATATGTCGGATTGTTATTATTATTAAAAAAAATTCTCTAAAATTTAAGTTGATTACAATCACATTTTTTCTTGTTATGGAAAGGGCATGTAGGGGCTTCGGTCCCTCAAATGGTAAAATTATTTTCTAAGATCCCTTGAAAAATTATAAAATTATATTAGTAAAATTACCTTTTGAGCTCACAAAATTTATAAATTAATTATGGGCCTTAAAATATTTTCTTAATTTGAGCACAAAAAAATAGATACTAATTGAACGAAATTGCCATTCAAAGAAGTAAAGAACGACAGGAAAGAACTAGCTGTATACAATAATAAGAAAGTTCTTCATGTCTTTTCCTTTTACATGATAACTTGGAAGGGTTATTTTCATTAGAAGTCCTTATACTATGGTACAAATTCTAAATTGATCCAAAATTTTAAGTTGAAACTTAAGTGTGAGTTTCATGTCAACTCTGTCTTTTCATCAACCTAGTAATTAACTTGGGGTTAAATACTAATTCGGATATGACATGAAACAAAATTCAAAAAATGTTGATGAAGTGTTTTGTTATAATTCATTCACCATAGATTCAATATTATCTTACAAATAATTAAAAAAAAAATTGTGGATTCCAACTCTAATTTGAACTCTTTTCAAAATTCAACTGAATTAATAAATTTAAAATTCAACTTTATATGTATGTTATGTGTGAAAACGAAACCAGTGAAGGAATCGACACTCTTCTATACACCTACTTACCAGCAACGTTAATTGGTTCTGGAATATCATTTTATTTTGATAAAATAATATTAATAATGAACTGCAATTACAAAAAAGTATTATATTCAAAGTATTCCAATAAATTAAATCATAGAAATAAAAAAAATAATAGCGAACCAAGGAAGAAGATCCTTTTCCTATTCTGATTGCCTTTTTATATCTATATATCGCTTCTTTAAAAGCAATATATAATTGGTTTGGTTATATATAATAATCATCTTATTTGCATGTTTTGGATTACAGAAACGTCCAAATTACAAGTCAATTTTGTTATTCTTGAAATTTTGATGCTTTTAATTTGTATCCCGAACCGATATAATTAGGTTTGATGATACAACAATCAACCCATTTGAATAAATATACATAAATGTTAAGTAACTTAAATCCAGAACAACACCAACTAAAAATGGTTGAATAAGTAACCCTAAATAATTTAAATTTGAGATGACTCGACTTTAAAAATCCTAATCTAAATACAAATTATCAACAAATGGTTGGAAGAAATGTAAATAGACTTTTTTCCTAGGAATTCGAATTAAGTTTGATCTGAAAGTAGTCATTATAGGAAAGACTTTACCTAGATACCACTTGGACCTAAACATGAGTAGTTTTAGATCGTAAAACGGATGAAGACACATCTAATTATACAAAAAGAAAAACTAAATGATCCAAATGAAGTTTAAAGTTTGTATTTAAATATTCATCTTAAAGTCGACTGAATTTTAGTTCAATTGATATTGATATTGTTGTTATAGTGTAGAACGAGGTGATTTTGAGCACACTAAATTACATTTATCTTTTTATTTAAAGGTTGGAGAGAGATTATATGAAATTTTAGATATTGTTTGAAGAAAGAAAAAAAACATTCGCATTGAAGGACAAAAAGGTTACTTTATGCTATCAATACCTTTTTAATCCTTATACTTTAATTTAAATACTTTTTTTTGGTGTAATAATTTCAACATTTAGTCCATATACATTTCATATTTTAAAATTTTAATCCTAATTAAACGGTAGTTATTAAATTTATTAAATTAAGTTCTTTTATTTTCAAAATTTAATAAAACAAACATTTATCATTTGTATTGTCAAGTTAATTATTTAATTCTACCTATTACTCAAAGAAAATTCAATTAATGAATTTAACTATTAATTTTTTTTAAGATTGAAATTTCGTAATTCAAAACATATAAAATTAAAAAATAATTCTGGACTAGATATGTAGTACAAAATTAATAACATAAATTGACAAAAAAACCATGAACCATAATACTTCTTTTGGGGAAAATTTCTATTAATGCATGGAACGTAAATGTAGTGGAGACTGGCAAAGGACATGGCTACAGAGTGAAAAGTTTTAACTGTGAAACCTACATTTCCTAGGTTGCTAACCTCCAAAAGAAAGTCAATAATAAAAGTCAAAAACCTGTTGGGTTTCTGACAGTCTTATTTTTCAGACCATTAACAGGTACCTGTTAACACTGCTTACTGCCCACCACAACATCGTTACTGGCCTTTTTTTTTTTTTTTTTACCATTTCTCAATTCCGACCACTGCTGGAATTTCATATCCCTCCGATCTTCCATTTGACGGCTACGATTGTTTCCCACTCTAGATTCTTTTAAGGAATTTACCTATACAAGTATAATTATAAGTAAAATAAAGTAAAAGTAATATCAATGATTTTATATTATAAATTAGATTCCATTTTATTCATTCTATTAAATAAATAAATAAATAAATAAATTATTTTATGTTAGATTAAAAAGTAAATTAATTATTTTTATTAAAAAAATTATTAATTTGTATTATTAAAAATTAACGTAATTGATAAAATAATCAAATAATTTACTTCATGCTAATATATAGAGACCAGTGTTTAACAATAGAAATTGATGAATTTTTTAATAGAAAGACTAATTTAATCTTTAATCTAACGTACAAGAATTAATTTCCTTATTTTTTCAGTAGAAATGATAAAATACAATCCGACTCCTAATACAAAAGCTTTTATAGTACTTTTACCTACCCAAATAAATAATTAAAAACAAAAAAAAACTTAAACTTAAATAAAAATAAATTATTATTATTATTCAGTCTAATTGTGATTTTAATCCCTTCTATTATCTAAAACATAATATTTTATTTTTTTTATTTTAATTTGATATAATCTAGTCTCTTTTTACTTTTATATTACTGTAAATAGATCCAAATCGACAATACCTTTAATTGATATCATTAAAGTAATGGTATAATTAAAAAGAAAAACATAACTTTAAGCATCGGATTAACATATAAATCTATCATTGAACTTTCACCAAAACCTAAACGTATGATCGAATAACAATGAAAATTTACATCGCCACTTTAACATCAATAGTGTTATCAATATAAAGCTACTAATAACCTTAATATTAAATTAAAGAAAAATGACGAAATCACAAATTTTAACACAATAGAAGGACTAAAGCATTATTATTATTTTTTACATAGGAGCTGTAGCAATAAATCTGTATTATAAAATGTGACGTGTCATGGTGATTCCACAACCCAACCAATTTTACAGGCGCGTGAAGATGGAATTTAAGGTGCGTGCAAGACACGTTGCATAAGTCTCCCTCTCTTAGAATAGGACATAATTTCTTTCTTTTTTAGAAAAAAATTACGTACCCATTTCCAGTTACATTGATAGGCAAAAGCAAACTAATTTTTTGGTTAAAGAAATTAGAGATGAATAATAATAAAAAGCTTTAGGGTTTAGGAATATATCAATCCCTTACCTAATTGTTATTTGAAGTATGTTTTTATTGAATTCAATTATAACAAAAAATTATGTAAATTAACTAATTGACAGATCATAATGTTTGAACTATATTTTCAAGTGCACCGGCTAAATCCAATCACTATAATCAAAATTATCTATCCACCACAATAATTAATCACTTGTATACATTCTAATCGAGTTATGAATATATCAAATAAGTCAATTTTACTAAGTTAAATTTGAGGTGAAACATATTCAACATAAGAGCTTAGAATTGAATTAATTTTTAAGAGGTTAAAAGTGTAATTTAGTCATTAAATTCACTTATAATTCCAAAATTTTGATACTAAAATTATACCCAATTGAGAGGGGATAAAGGAATTGAGAGGCAAATGGATAGAAAATTGTGATGGATAGGATATGAAGGAGATATAAGTTGGAAGTTGTGTTAAACCAAGCATGCGGGCTAATAATGAAGTGGAAACGGCACTTTCATCGGTACCCTGGAAATGCGAGACCTAATAATAGCGCGAGTGGACGATAAACACAAACCCAGGCGCGTTTGAAAGGTGAGATCCGTAATAGTGGATGCAGCATCCAAGGGAACTGAGGGGCAGTTTAAAAGAGAGAGTGTGTCATGGAAAAGACACGTGGTCCCCACTGTCCACACGTTTCTGTGTTGTTATAATCTCATTTTTATCACGTGGGGTCCACGATGGAAATATGTAAGAAAAAACAGGTTGAGGGTTACACGTGGCAAAGGAAAGGAGCCACGTTTACATCCCCAGCCTAGTGCTGCTTAACCCAAACCAACCCTTAATTACAGTAACGCCACGGACAGCGTCGGCAGAGAGAAAATGCCTTCATCTTCTCTATCACGACAAAATTATTTCTGTTTTTCTCTTCACTATTTTGGGTTTATTTTTGCTAAAACATTTATTTATTTTATTTTTATTTAAAAATTTTGGGTTGAAGGCCCCCATCCTATGCATTTGCAATGTGTGTATATATGCTGTGTGTATATTTTACTCGGATTTTTATTTTTGAGTTTTATCCGATTTTATCTCATTCTTTATTTGTTATGCATCATATTAATTGATTTTACATACCGTTGTAATTGATTAAACTTACCTTATACTTGCACTTGTAATTTATATCATGTATTGTGTTTGTAGTGAAGCTTTTTAAAAAATTGATACAATCATCGATAAAATCAAATCGACTATCAATTTTTAATTCAACTATTTGCGTTTCTTTTTTCTTTGAGAATTGAAGTGGGTTTCCAATGTGAATGGTGAGTAAAGTTGCCCACTTGGATCACAATTTTATTTCTGTGTAGAAAGCTTTCATAAATTGGGATCACGATTGCTTCAATGTTTTCAGTCCCCACATTGTGTGGAAGGTGGCATAAGTTTTGTGGTTCCAATTGAATTGATTGAAAAGATTAATGCAAGTACTTTTGACATGACATCTTTCCTATTCATTTTTCATTTTTTCTTTGTAATAAAAAGTAAATATTTGATGACCTACGACCGACAGTTTTATTTCACTACCAACATTAACGCTCATGTGTGTGTTTGTATGGAGTTTAAGCATATAAGCCAATGGGATCTTGAGAATCTCATTTCAGGAATTTGAGCAATTGCTCCTCTAATTTAGTTTAGGGTTTTATAATTCTGTAATAAAAAATTTATTAATTCACTCAATGAATAAGATCATGTAATTCGAAAAATAAAATAACAAATATTTATTGTACATGTTAAAAAATAAGCTCCATCAATACAATGAAAATATCATCTTTAGTATCAATAAAACATTATAACATGCTGATAATCAGCTTTGTCACAACTCAAATACGATATATCATGAGTAATTGCAAGCACTTAATACAATAAAAAAATCAACTCCGAATGGTCCAAAGTGGTGGGTATAAATCGGCAAAAGAATCAAGTATCCACCACGCTAGAGGGGACGGCAGCAAAACCAACCTTAAAATTATTCGCAAAAGCAAGACTATATGCATAAACAATACTAAAATTTTAAATCTTGATATATAATATATTTTATTGTATGCAAATTCATTTGGAAAATCATGATTGTGTGATTTAAAATTAAACTTTTCCTTTTTCTTTCTCATATTATATATAATTAATGTTTTAATAATTAGATCGGAAGTTGAACCGATTAGATTATTAATTTTTTATTTAATCGATTTGATTGTTGGCTTAATAATAATTAAAATTTTATAAAATTGAATAATCATTAATCTTTTTTTTGAATTTTGACTTTTTACAAGTTTTGAACGATTCACTTAGAGTTCGGTTTAATTTTTATATCCAAACAACTATATTGATCAATTCTCAATTCAATTAATCTAATTCGATAGTATTCAAATAACATGACTAAAAGAGAGTCTCACACTTATTTATAGCTAAAAAATAAGCTAAGGAATGTTTTCTTTTCAATTAATGTGGGGTTTATGGTTTTGCTTTGGTTAATATGTTATTTTAAAATGCTCAATATAAAATATAAAATTATATACACACTGCACTTTCTTTAATAAAAATATTAAATGCAATAATTTAAGAAAAAATAAAAACACACACAAAAAGAAAACAATGTTAATGTATAATAAAGAAGAAGAATCATATGGAACTGTACTTTCTTTTTAATTGGAAAAAATTTGACCTCCATAGGCTTAAAAGTAAATTTTTGGTGGTACCATTTGTGAAAACAATGCTCACATCAATGTGGAGTGAGTTCAAAAAAGCACTGAGTCGTGTCATCTCAACTCTAAAGTTAGGAAAACAAAGTTAAATTACAGAATGCAGTACATACCATCTACTCTACTGCCACAATTTAATTGAGTTGGTTGGAGTCTATTTTTTATTCGGATTATTTTATTTGAGTTTTTTAAATTAAATTATATTTGGATTTAAATCATTTCGAATTATTTGTTTGAATTATTTAAAGTTTTGATTATATTTGAAGAGAGTTTTTTTTTATTTTGAGTCATTTTTAGATTTAGATTGGTCGAATCAGGTTAAGTTAAAAATGCTTTAAATTAATTGGAGGGATAAATGTGAAATTTATATATGAACATTGATTCAATGTGGAATTTGATATATGGAGTTTGATTTGGTGCAATCATATACATGAAACTTGATTGTGATTTATATATATACGTGAAATTTTGATTTTGATTCAATTGTATACATTCAAAAAAATAAATATATACATTTATTTTCATATTGGATTAATGTAATTGTTTGTGTATGCAAATACAATATATTAATGTAAAATGGTATTATTAGTTATTTTGTGAAATTTGATTCAAATCAAAATTTCATGCATAAAAGCACACAAAATCAAAGTTTATGTATGATGTCGAACATTAGTCCAAAATTCATGTATAATTTTGATATTTATCTCATTAATCAAACCAAAACTTTGAAGTTCAATAGTTGTAGAAAATTGCTAGTCAACAAGGTGAATTAAAGGTGTTCATAAACCACGTCAAGCTAGACAAAAACTTGATTTCAAAAAAATTTCAAGTATGATCAAAATCCGTCCAAATTACCCGTTTCACTATTTAAAATATACAAATATTTTAATTTTAATTTTTAAACAATAAATTGAATCAAATCAAATCTCTTAACCCATGAAAATCTCTATTTAGAACAACCAAAAAAGAACTTTTTAACTTAAATTCATAAAACATTTGGACACAAAACAGATGCTGTCATGCCCGGATAGTTGTCTGTCACACACCAATTAGGCCTAAAGTCGTTTTCTTTTGATCAGATTTTTGAACTTAATTTTTCATCCCACAAAGCTTTGACATTTTGATAAAAAATAATTAGTAGTATGTAATCTTTGCAACTGAAATGTAGATATTAATTGTCTTAAGTGGCACTAACCATGCAAGTTATATACCCACTTTCGATGTACGTCAATGACAACGAATTGAACATCAAACTGTCCACTTTAGCAAATAATAAGATTAATATAAGCTGTCTTTGTCATATTATGATATTTAATAATCAAATTTATGAGTGAGATTAGATGTAGTTTTCTTCATTTAATCTTCAATTTGAGCATGTAATCATATAGAAAAACATTGGCACTAGGAAATTGATTAGCCACTAATTAGGTTGCGTAATCCAAAGAGTCTGTCTTTTTCTCTCTTCGTTTTATTTCTTGATAATAGTGAGATTTAATCTCACTAATTCTACATCTTACCTACCTCTCTTACAGATAAATAATGGAATTTTATTTTTAAGTAGATATGCGAATTTGGATTTGAGTAAATAAAAATTCTGATATCTGAGTTCTTGTTATTTCTACTAGAGGATGGGTTTTGTCATTAAATCTTGCGGTCTAATTATTTTGGTGGTTTTAATGACAACTTTTTGAGAGGCCTAATTAAAATTTTAAAAATATTTGAAGGGTTTAATGACAACTTTTAAAGGTCTAATTAACATTTTTAAATTTTTTTGAAAGGGTTAATGATGATTCAGAAAAAAAGTATAATTACATCTAAAAGTTCTAGGTTAATGGCAAAACACTTGCATTGTTTTAAAATCTTGGGTTCATACGAGATTTAACCATGTTAAGTGAGGGAGGGAAAACAATTGCATATCAACTACCCAAATATTCAACTATGACTATATACAGCAACAACCACCTTTCAAATTAAATAAAAGTCAAATATAAAATCCAGACTTCGATTTGCATTCTATATTATTCCCTATAAAAATTATGTTTTGATCTTTAAAAAAGTTATTCCTTTTTGAAACTTTATATAAATATCAATACATGTTTGTGTAATCACCAAAAACAAAATTAAATTATTAGAGCATAAATAAACCAAGAATGAAAACAGAAAAACTAAACTATTACAATACAAACAAATTACGAATTGGAACAATCTAAATTAAGAACTGATCAATCGAACTAACACTCAGATATGACAATAGTCGATGGGAAAACTCATTACCATTTCCAAGAGTAGGAGAGGAGAGAAAAAATTTGATGAATCTCACATCCTGTGGAAATGAACAATGTAAAAAGACTAAAAAGGAAGGAGGTAGAGTGTGGAATAAGAACAATATGGGGTTGATTTGCATATCTTCTTTTAATTGCAAGTGCACATGCAATCATCTCTAAAACATGGTCATGTGAAAAGGCGTGCCAAACTCCTTACGCCAAATTAAGTTTCTTCAACTTCTAACATTGTATACTAATTAAACCTATTTGGTTATTCTTTTAACATAACATAATTCAAGTTCATTTTAATATTATAAATCATGGATGTTGACGTCACAGTCCACGTCATGGATTTGAGATGTAGGGACTACTAGTTTGTGGTATGTGTCACAGCGATTTATTTCTATTTTAAATTGTGTGCGAGGGAAAAAAAAAAAAAAGGATCGTGAACTTCATGTAGGTATATGATTGTCTAACTCAGGGAAAGTATTTGACAATGATGAAAAGAGAAGAGGATGGATAGTGAATTAGTGATTTAAGGCTTTTCGTTTTAGCACCCAAAGGAAAGAAGACAGTGGAGGAGAATGATTGCCAATGCCATACACCAATGCCATACACCACTACAACTAATAAGTATATATAGTAAGACCAACTATTATTTGGTTAAATTCTGATTTTCATCCCCTTTTTATGTTTAAATTATAGATTTATTTTTTATATTTTAATTTTATCATTTTATTTTTATAATGTCATTAATTAATTCAAATTTTTTTATTGAAAACATCTTTTTCAATCTACATACAAAACAAAAAATGATGTCTGCGTAATGAGTTTAAATTAGTATTTTCTTTTTTTAAAATCTATTTTATCATTTTAATTAAATATTTAAATGTATTAACTATTTGAACTAATTAATGACAATATAAAAATAAAAAACCTAATTATATCGTACTTATATAAAGCAACCAATGAGACATTGGCTCATTAGTAAGGTTCATTAGTAAGGTTGAAGCTGTGAGAACTTTGAAGTTCTATGTTCGAGTCCCACATTATATAAATATCGAGGTTCTCTTCGATATTAATTCTGGTTTGAATTAGTTAATTGTTGAGTTAATTATTCAATTGTACTAAACCTGATGCAACTTCAAAAAAAAAGTAGAAGGACTAAATCAGAATTTTACCTTTTTATATATGTTTTCGCATGATGGGAATTTTCTAGCCTTTGCTCTCTTTGTACGAAAGAATTTTAAAAAGTGGAGTTGTAATAAATTAACAAAAATAAATGGAACAGCAATCAGAGCACTAGGGTTGGGTACTCAAAAAGTCTTTGGCACAAAGATGACAGCTATAGCCCACCTTCCTCCCCCATACTCTTATTTTTATTTTTCAATAGCAATGGCAGTGCACAAAAGTAAAAGGTTTTCAGAGTACTCTTTTTTTTTTTTTTTTTTTTTTCTTCGGATTCGATCCACATTCCCCATTGTCACCACCACTTTTCTTTTTCCATTTTCTTCTTTTCCTCTCTTTTTGGTCATGCTTGTTTCACTCTATAATTAGAGAATCATCATCATCACCCTCCTCATTATTATTACCTTTGCTTCCTTTTTAACTTTTACTACATCTGTCTCATTCTATTGCTACCATAATAATCAAGGTTTGTTTTTTTAACCATTGGGGTCTTTACCATGATCGAAATTAAGTTTTATATTTAATTGAAAGTTAACATATAAATTTACATTTGGATGGTTTTCAAAAATATTAAATCGAAATTTTTCATAAATAGCAAATTTTCATTTGGGGTGCTCCCCTTCAGATTTGCCACTAACTATTGTCATGTTGTTTTAACCAGACCAAATCGACTAATTGGATTGAGAGCTAAGTAGAGTATTGATATAGAGAGAGGTAAAAAATTGATCAACCCATTAATCGATACGAACTGATTGAGTCCAATTTTAAAATTTCATAATATTTGTATGAATTTATTTCATATGATTTAGATAAATTGAAAATCGATAATTTGATCAATTTCACTTGATTCAAAAAAACATTGGGTGGTTGGTGTTTATGGGGCTCAAATAAGGGGCCCTTACCTAAGCAAGGGAAATGTTCAATTTTTGTGAACTTGGTGACCCTTTTTCTTTTTGGAATTTTCACACATAGTCTTTTGAGTACAAACAAATCATCAATGGGCATTGAATTGGATTCCAAAATTTTTCTTGTTTGTAAGTGAATTCTCGAAATCAACCTAAATCCGTACCCAAATCTAGTAGTGAAAGTGAGAATACTTTCGCCTATGTATTCACTTATCACTATCAATTGAAATTATATAGCCAATTTATAGGTGTCGGTTCCAAACATTTTCATTAAATTTTTGTGTACGAAAATTAAAAAAAATGAAATTTGAAATTGATGAATTAAATTTCATATAATTATTGCTCCTCTATTTTATTTAACATTTTTTGATTTCAGTTGTCTAATATCTATCCTTAAAGTTTAAACAAGGTTACAATTTATGAAATGAAATGACAAGTGATAGAGAAAAAAAAAAGGGATGAGATTGAGTAAATTTTAAATATAAACTTACATTTCATTAAATAAGATTTTCACCTTAAAATTGATTGATATGAATGTGTTAAAAGATGAACCAAATTGACATTGACTAACAAACAAAGATAAAAAAAAAAAAATGCATGGTTGAGTAGTGCCTATACATTAACATCATAATCATGCTTTTAAACTCCACTTTACTTTAGCTACAAAAAATGCTAAAAGTGAAATATTTACATTCAAACAAATCATGATTAAAAAAAATCTAATCCTTGCTAAAGGACAAATCAAGGATTGGAAGCAAGGAATACAATGAAGCTGGCAAATCTTCAAGCTATAAAATTAATTTTGAAAATTGAAAAAGTATAACAAGTAAATTCTTGAAAATTAAAGTACATAGATTAAAATTTAAAATTTTAAAGAGTATATGGATTAATGACATATTTTAATCTTTAAATTTTCAGATGAATTAAAAAATAATTTTCTCATTTAATCGAGGGGAGTCCTTGCTCTTAACCTTGAACAATATCTCGAATTCAAATCTTATAGATGATGAAAACACTGCCAAAAAACTTTCCTCCTTATTTACAGGTCCAAATCTAAATGAGAACCCAATGTAACTAGACAAATGTCAAACCCAAAAAAAATGTTGGAAGAAAAAGTAGAATCCATTATTATAAACATATTTCCATACTGTGGAGATTTGGTTGTCGAGGGGACTCAATATCATGACATTTAAAAACACATTATTTGTTATGGGTAATGTAAGGGACAGAGATTGCAGCTGCCGTAGGGCATTTCTAAAGATTCTTCAACTTGTTTTACTGTATAAATATTTGTACATTAACCTATGCATTTGGTCTCAAAACAGTGCTATGAAACAGTGTTGAAGCTGTGTTTGGTCGTAAGGTGAAAAGGGTTTTCACTGACCCATGCATAGAGCTGGGAAGGCCATGTTTTTTGCCATCAAATGTTGCGAATCTGTTATTTAGATTTTAAAATCCTCTCAAACTAAATTTTAAAATCTCAATATCAATCAGATCCTTTTCTTAATTTAATTATATAAATCAAATTGTAAATACGTATGTACTTATTGTATGAATAACTTAAATCCAACGTATTAGCCAAAACTAATTGGGCCACATTATCAATTTCCCACCCACCTCATGGACTACAGCAACATCTTGGTAATAAATATTACAGTTTGGCTGTTCCAGAAATGAACAGCTTTTGATTTAGTTTTTTTAATATCTATCAATACAATCGTAAACTTGCATTTTAACACTCGTAAAAGTACATAATTTAATCTCGACCTCGGCTTCCTCTTGCAAAAGAACATGACCAATAACAAATAGATAGATGGAACAAAAGGTGGTCTTTTATTACCAGAACTACAGAATGCAGAAAAGAACCCAAAGCTCGTCCCATTCCCAATGTCCTCAAGGGGCATGCATGTACTTGTCATTACATAACCATTTTTCATTTGTTGTTTTGTATATGGAGGTTTTATAAGTTAGTGGGCCTTGTCATGCAAGGGCCAGGCATACAGATCTTGTAGGACACTTTTAGGTGCACATTTCACTTCGGTTGCTTCACCGTTCACATGCTTTGCTTCCCCTTTGAGTTTGTCTCACTACCCCATTTCTATCACTATTTAATTGTTCGAGTTTGACACTTTTTTTTAATATGATATTTGTGTTATTTTGGATACTCAAAAGTAATAATATTAACTTTTTAGTACTTGATTCAAGTTTAGGGGTTAATTATTAAAATCATTAGGTTTGAATTTTTCATGATTTTGTTGATAAAATAAATTTTGTGCTAATTATGAATTTATTTAATTTGTTGAATACAATCCTATAGATGTGATTTAATTATGATTTTAGAGTTGTTTTGATGAAAATTAATTGCTAATATTATTAGTTAATTATGAACTTAGATCCATTACTTTCATGTACCAAATGTATAAATTTTGTCAAATACAGATACCATATTTAAAAAAAAGAAAATCTAACTCAAGCATTAAGCCTATTTAATTTACCTATTTGGTTTTCCAAATTTCCAATAGTTTTATTTAAGTCCTTTGCATGCCATGGATGAGTTTGTATATATATATATATATAATAATTATGGAACAGCTAGAGAATTTGGTGCTGGTTTTGTCCAACGTCCCACAAAAAAGTGATTGAAGTTTTGATTGTAAGAGTAATGACAAAGCAGAATATCAGGTTCAAGATCTTTATCTTAGCTGCTTCTTTTCAACAACCGGCAGTTGTGATTGATATTTTTGTATACCTCTTCCAGGGCTTGAAGGTGGGATTGATATTTGGAAAGGTTGAATGGTATTATAACTTCTCTAACTTTTCAAATATAATTAGTGTTCACGTGACGTTTGTTAACGACCACGTTAATGTTGTTGTTAAATATTAAAGGATAACATTAATCAAAGGGTCTATTTAATCAATTTTGTTACTTCAAAGGCTCAATTAATACGGAAAATTAAAAAAATCGTCACATTGTTACTTCAAGGGCTCAATATGTTTAAACTATAAGTAATACTTAGGCTTAAATATTCAAAAACCAAGCTCAACTTGACCTAACTCTTTCTCAATTTTATAATATGTTTTCTTCTTTTATATATATATATATATATATTAGTAATTAATTTCATGTGAAAATTAATAAAAGAACAAATATATAAAATTAGTAAAGGTTAAACAAAAGTAACATATATATTTTTTTGATTTGGTCTTTTTAAGTTCATAGTTGGAGCTAGCTCAGGTTTAGACAACCATGTATTGGATTAATGTCATACATGAGAGCACCAACGTCTTCACTAAAAACTAATATTTGTCTAGGTTGAATATCATATTCAAGTTTCATTTATTATAAATCATGTGTGAATTCTTTCTAGATTTATTCTGATTTAAGTCTCATCATGCATGATCTCTATCTAAATTGATTATGATCTAAGTTTGAATATATTTTGATTACCATTATAACTATATTTTGTAATAATTGATTATGATTGTAGTTATTTAAATGTATATTATTTATGAATGTGATTTTATTAATAACTTCTTTTAAAAAATATATATTTGTTTATGTTTGCAATTTGAGTTGAAACCCAAAATGGCAGCCTTCTCTTCCAACTTGGTTTAGGTTTTGGGTCAACCATTAAAAATAATCAAGGACCTAAATATAAGTTGTGCATATTGACCCAAATCCAGGACTCAGTCCTCTTCTGTTTTGCCCATTGCTAGATTGTGGGATTGCTCTCATAATTGTCCAATGGATTTGGATTCAAGATTAAAACTCAACTAGAGACAGAAGCAATATTTTGGGTTCATGAACAGAATTGCACCATAAATATTAAAATTATACATCAATTTTGATTAAATATGTAATTTGATGCATGAATTTTTTATTGGTAGTATTATAAATTGAGTGAGGGGGATAACAACAACAAAGATTGAACCCTAGTCTTTGAGGTGTCAACAAGAGGTTTAATCGATGCTCTCTTATGTAACTATACACATGAAACATTGATTTTTATTTTTTTTTCAATTATACATATTTGAAAATAACAAATATGACAACTTATTTTCACATTGAGTAACCATAATTATTTGCGTATGCAGTAAGTAACATAGATAATAATATTGATGATTTGTAAAAATTGAATCAAATTTAAAATTGTGTGATATTTCACACTAATATAAAGTTTATGTATAGTCCTATACATACAGATTGATAGATAGACTTTTCAATTGGATCAATAGAATTTATTTGGATCAAATTAATTTAAGTTTTAAAATTTTCGAATCATTTTCAATTTGAGTTGTTGTTTTTCAAATTATCGAGTTCAAATTATTTCGAATTAATTCGAAATATCTCGAATTTAAATCATTTTAAATTACATGTTCGAATCATTACAATCTTGAGTATTTTTTTTATCTTGAATCATTTTAAATTCAAGTTTAATATGATATTTCTGTTATAAAATAAAATGACAGAGAGTAAAGAAAAAAGAGAATGAGAGAGCAAAAAAGAGAACGTATTTTATTGATCAATAGTAGTGTCTTACAATGCTTCTCCAAGGTCTATATTTATAGACATAGAAAGTATAAATGGAATAGAACTCTAATTCTAGAATTTAAAATTCATCCAAATTTATCTTGATCTTGATGGAAATTTACTTAATAAAATATTCATAACATTCTCCCTTGTATGTCCATTGGTAGATAATGTACCTCGTTAAAATCTTTACTAAGATAAAAACCCTGTGGAAAAAAAAATTTCTAGTGAAGAAAAAAGAGTACACATATCTATAGCCTCATTAAAAACCTTACCAAAAAAACCCAATGGGACAAAACCTCGGTTAAGGGAAAAATAGTACAATGCGTATTTAGTCTCCCTTAAATAAAAACATCACATGATATCTCATATTTTATGTATTCAATCTTGAATACTAGTCTTTTAAATGACTATTAGAATGTATCTGTTAACCATTTATATCACCATTCTTTTGAAAGTCATGACTGAGGGGAAATTTTGGGAAATATATTTTGATCTCTTTAGGAGTTGCAATAATGATCATAGTAAACTTTAACCATGATTCTTCTATAAAAACATATATAAATATTTTGGATCATTTTATAGTCCTCCTTCAACTACTATTGACTAAGTCAAATTTACCACATGTTCAATTATTTCAATTCATATAAATGAACAATTTTCCAATAATTCCAATATGCTTCTGGCATTCCAAATCCTTCAAGGATTTTAATATAAACTTTACTATATAGTGATTCACAAAAGATTGTAACAACAACTATGAGACACAAGTATGAACTGTCAATTTAATAATATATCTAAAAGTTATTACATCCACCACAAAAGAAAATTATGTCTTTTCATAATCAATGTCAGGATTTAGCGAAAAACTTTATATTTTTATTTCGCCCTTGCAAAACTACTTTATTTGTACCCTTACTGGCTTTATACCTTTAGCTATTTGGACTGTTGGTCCAAAAACTCCATGAATTTAATTGTATTTGAGTTGCATCTTTCTATTTTGGTCAATTTATTTTATATCTATATTTCCGAATAGATTTATTCAATATCCTCCTTTTATTTCATTATTTCCACAATAATATTGCATGCAAAACCATTTTCGATCACTTTTATTATTGGTTCAACATTTTCTCAAATTGACATAACTTATCGAGATCTCTTATTTTCACTATTGTAATCTTCAGTTTCAGGTACTTGAATCTCTTCTTCTTAGTTATGTCTTAGGTCTTTTCTGAAGCACCCGTCTTCACTATATGACCATCTAGATTTTTTCCTTTTATGAAAATTTCCTTTTTTGGAACTTTTATGAGTTATCCTTGTTAAACTTCTGGCTCAAATTACTCTCCCCCTTAACTCATTATAAGTTATTAGTTCTCTCCCCCTAATGTCGAGAAAACTATCAAATCAAAATAGTAATCACAATCATGTCATAATTGAATCTCCAATACATTTAATATATTATAATAAAAGGAGACCCATAATTAATATATATTTCCAACTTTTTTTTAAGATTCACTCATCTTTTTGTGTTGTGGTGGAGCAATTGGAACATATACACACATACAAAAATTCAAAGATGAGAAATATTTAGCTTTTGACCTAAAACTAATTTCAATGGAGAGTATTTAAAACTTATTGGCTTGATACATACAACACGTAAATCAACATAATTCCATTTTGAAAGAGAAAATTAAGTTCTCATAAGTAATAATCAGAAGCGTTCAATTAATAATTTCTCTAAACCATTATGCGCATAAATAACAAACTTTTACCAAAGTTTTTCAAACTCAATCAATAAAAGATTGAAATATAAACTCATCAATATTAGCAAGATGAATTGTCTTAATTGCATGATTTGAAATTCATTATTCAAACAATATTACAAACGACAGGTTGCAAGTTGATAACACATATGTGTTTATTTTGTAGATGTATCTACCCAAATCATATAATATCAAAACCATCCACATGGTGGATTAATAGGCTCATATTCATTTCAGAAATGAAAGACATTAAATCTCAACTTTAGCTAGTGAATTTTTAACAATCAATTTTCATTGAGAACAACCAACAAATGAGAATTTTTTAAATTAAAAAATCTTCTGATTCTTTAATGAATGTCTATATGAATTCACAATTAATTTTCGCATCATATATGATCCATGATGGTCTTACTGATCATGCCAAATAGTAAATATATTTGTACCATTGTGACATTTACTACTCGAAATGTCTAAATCAATGTGAAGTTTATAATGACATTAAGTCATATAATATAATTTTCAAATAATTATATGCAATATTTGCTTCAGGGAATATGTCAAGATCTTCACATATCTAAAAACTTCATAATCGTTATGTATTACTACATTCACTTCAGGGAATGGGGCAGAACTAGTGGAACAAATAACTCTATTTTTTTTACCTATAAGAATATCACAAATATAGTTACAATCAATTTATAATAAATATAAACCAATAATCCAATCCTCTTTTGATTCATATGAAATATAATCTTTTTCTCATTCACAATTTCAATATGAGACCCATTATGAATATATTTTAAAACTAATGGATTAACCATAACAAGATATTAATATATTAGCTCTTCTGAAGTTTTCGACCAATTTTGTATTACCAAATATTGGAATAATATTGGTTTGTTTTAGTAACAAATAAGATAAATATTTTTTATCTGCAATAATAGAATTTATTACTATATTTTCCTATTCTTCCTCAAAGAATATTAACAAAAACAAAATATTTGGGCATACGCTACATATGTGACTAATAACCTTTGATAACATAAGTTATCTTTACCCTTTGAAGAATTATCTTGAAAACTCTCATTATTCTCTTATTTATCATTATGTTTCTACTTTTAGTAATCCATGATCATATCTTTCATTTTTTTTATGTTTGCATTCACTTCTGAAAATGTAACAAATTTAGTAGAACAAACTTATAAATGTCTCACTTGATTAATTATTTTTCCATAATCACCATCGCAAACATGCGTAAATTTCAAATCAAAATTTATTTATTCATGTTGTCATGATTAGTCTCAAATTATAATAAACATGATATAATAAATAGATCATAGAAAAATATACTTGAATAACTTTAATATCATCGTTATCACCATGGCTATTATCATGAGCACTGAGTAATTAAAGACTCTAGTGATTATTCATAGTGCATTAGCCTCAATTGACGACTAAAAAAAATAATTAAATGAGAATCGTGCTGATAACGTGTTATAAAATAATATGACAGAGAGTAAAGAAAAATGAGAATGAGAGAACAAAAGAGAGAGCGTATTTTATTGATTAATAGCAATATTTTATAATATTTCTCCAAAGATTATATTTATAAACATAAAAAATATAAATAGAATAGAACTCTAATTTTAATGACAACTAAAATTTAAATTTTATTCAAATTTATATGAATCTTAATAGAAATTCAATTAATAAAATATTCATAATAATTTCAACTAATAATATCGATTTTCCAAATTCAAACAATCATTGAGATGGAGAATTATAGGTTTGTAGCCTTTTTTTTGTTCGCGTGGCTGACATAAAGTCAATCAATCAATCAAAAACAGACTGTCCTTAACAACAGAAAATTGACTTAACCATAAAAACTCAATCTTTTTCCAAATTTTTATCCCACTGTGAAAAGACCCCATCTTTGGAAATTTTGAAGATAAAAACTTTGATCGCATCCCAGGAAAGTGATAGTGCTCCACCACCTCTGGTTCTTATACTTCCTTCATTAATTCCTACCCTAATCCTACATGATTCCTTTTAAATTATAGGGTCCTTTATAAACAACAATGATTAAGACATCCATTTTTTTTTTGGCAAACACAACACAAAGTCAAAATCTTCACATGTTTTAAAGTTCTAGTCTTTGTCATTTTCACCAAAGATTGTATTTTTATACTGTGGGTTGATAATGGTGCAATATTTTTAAGCAACACTGGATAACTTCTGCCTAATTCATCTATTGCTTAGATCTTAAATTCATTTTTATTTTAGCTTTGAAATGCTTTAGTTGAGTTTTGAAAGTGTTAGTATCATATTAATTAAGTTATTCTATTAGTTTTATCGTCAATTTGGACGTTAAATACTAACTTAAATTTATTGTGAAATATATTTAAAACACGCGGAGATATTGCAAACACGTCCACCTATTACATGAATAATTTGGATGTAACACATTAAACAAAATGATATACCTAAATTTTAGTGCAATTGTTTGTTGTTCGTTGAATACATATGTAGAAATGAAACTAGGAATTTATTTAGGAGGCGGATATAAAATCATAATATTTGGGTGAGCAAAGCATATAAATTAGCATTTAACATGTAAACAAGCATATAATTTAATAAAAAGATATGATTAATACAATACTATAACATTTTAAAATTTAAGAACCAATTTAAGATGCGAGTAATAATTTAAAGAGGTTGGATGAAATTAAACCATTTGTTGACAATTTTTGGGGGAATGTGTTTTGACTTTTTGGTACGAATTTGACTAAACGGATGGCTAATATATCAGTAAACATTTTGACATTGAAATCACATTAATGTGGTGGGTACAGCCTCTGGCATTAAAAGCTGACACAAAATCAGGTTAAAGGCCAATGGTTTAATGCAAATGAGAACCATTGGGAAATTGGAAAATAAAGTCAGATAATATGGATGTGAACATGCAATGTGTATGTATATATAGTATGGTATGTAACAGCCTAAGCCACTAATTTCTTTTTACATGGAGAAAACAATGGCCAGCTTTGAAATTGGAATATTTTGATTAATTCAAATCAGTATTTGCATTTGTTAGTCTAAATCTTGTGGGGGGGCCAACTAAATTAGAAGAAGTTAATGATCAAGTCAATTGGGTTCATCATTGCCTTAGCCATTATTATTGGTTCATCAAAAAGTTGTTGGCTACCAGCAGAATTATCAATCTACAGCGAATTATTTGGTGTACACTCTAGACTCAAATTAAAATAAATAGCACATGTTTGTAAAATTAAAATACTTTTATATCAAATATTATATTTATTCTTTGTGATTGTGTTTTAAATAATCCAAAATTTGAATATAAATGATCTTTTTCACTCGAAATTTTAAGGTATATTAAATGATTATTGATTATAGATAAAGTGCTTGATTGAATTTATATTAATATTATGAGTGTTGCTTATTTTATAACTCTTACGATTCCAATTTATGGAAAATATCAATCACCATACGAAACCTAAACATCGTAATGAATCTTTCCCATACTCAAAAGAAATTGTTAATGGAGCAAGTGATGTAATAACAATGCAAAATCATTGAGCATGAATTTGGAGAATAGCAATATCTATTAGGTTGTTTCTTATAATTATACTTAAGATGTACATTAATAATAATTGTGTCTCTCCCACAATTTCGCCTATCACTTCATATTTCATATAGGGTTAGTATGTATTTTGATACTTGAATTATACCTCATTTTTTCAATGGAGTATCTGTAATTTCTTTGTTCATTTGCCACCCACTTTATCCCAAGCCGTAGGTTTCCATTTACAAAGCCTTTAAAAGAACACTCACATGTACCGCATTGAAGAATAAGAAATATTTCAGACACCAAATTGCATATTAATCCTTTTCTCATAAAATAAAATATATCAATTATCTCAAAATATAAATTGTTGAGATAAAAATGTAAACAAAAGGGTGAAAGTGACATTGTTTCACGTGGGTGGGGTACCATCATAACTCCCAAAACCGCTACCATGATGTACTTTGTAATTCTCTATTATATTATATTATTAAAATTTGCCAACTCCAAAAATAAATAAAATGGTCCAATCATGGAAAATAATTCCATATCTTTCATTGGGAAACATATTATATAATCTCTACAATTTTTTTCCCTCCTCAACCACGGAATTTACAGCAGTGAATCTCACGTGTGTCAAAGTCTCGATCCGAACTCGGGACGACTCGGCGGATCACTCACCCACCTTTTCAGCCATCTCCATTGACTCAACACGTTTTACCTTTTACCCTTCCTCCCTCAATTATGGAAACAAAAAATGAAGTAAAAAGACCAACCAACTTACCTTTTTTACAGTGGTAAGTAAAACCCATGAATTAGTATTAAGTATGAACCTCCTCAACTTGGCCAACTCGTTGATTACTCCCTTGACTTGAGCTAACTCGGTCGGGTAAGAATCCAAGTTTCCTTCTTCTTTTTCACTTTCCACTGTAATTTTTTATTTACCAAATTGTTTTTTCAGCCAACCCATTGAGTAACGGTCGAGATTCGGTCCACAAATCGAGCTTATTACTCCACATTCCGACGTGACAGTTACCCTCGATGTTAACGAACTTAGCCGGGGCGGAGTGGCCCGACTCCGACCGGGAAATGAACCGGATCACTTCCTCGAATACCGTCTCGTCGCAGGGGATCGCCAGTGGGCCTTGGTTAGTGAATCCGTACTCTTCTTCGGCTTGGTTGAGGAGTTTCCTAAACACGGGGTGGTTCAAGTACGTCGCCCTCACGACGAATCTCCGGCAACTAGTCCCCACTGTGACCGCCACATGTCCCGCCGGAACATCAGACGGGATACGACTGGCCGACATGCGAGCCTTGTTCCTCCACCGGCGCAGCATTTGTCGGAGCCTCACAATGTGGCGGATCTTGCTGCATTTTCCTAGTCCCGCCGACGACGACATTTTTTTTCCGGTAACACTAACACACACACAAAAAAAAAGCTTTGTTTTTTTTTTTTTTTTTTTTGGCTCTGCTTTGAGAATCGAGAAAAAAATGGATCTTTAGAGAGGAATTTAAGAAACTAGGAGGGAATATGGTTTTATAGAAGGAAGGGTATGAAAACACCCATAAAGTTTGACAAAATTACAATTAAAAAGTCCCAAATGTCTTTCGGCAAACTGTTGGATTATACAATGAATAATTAATATGATTAAATGAAAGTGACAATAAATAAGGGGGCAAATTGAAAAATGTAATAGAAGATTAAAAATTAATAGAAATTTTATGTATTTGGATTAGACTATGATCAATTGAGAGAGTTAAGTTGGTTTTGGGACGAGGTCAAATTGGATTCGCTTAAATCCTGTTTTAAATGTTTTTTTGAATTTTTTCGAGTTTAAATTTGAATTATTCTAAATTTATCAAAGATAATTTTGGTTTAAGTAAAATTATTATGGTTGGTTGATTTTGGATTTGGATTATTTATTAGTTTGGATTGATGATCTTTTACGATAAATCAAATTTAGATTTGAGTTTATCAGATTGAATTTTTGTTTGAATAAAGAAAATCAAAGAAAAATATTATCTCAAAAATATATTGATTATTAAAAAATAGTAATTGACTGAACCATTGTTGTCAGAACTGTTTGGATTGGTTGAAGAGAGGATCGGGGGTTCAATTAGTTAAATTAGTACCTAAAAATCATAATTGTTTGAGCTGAATTTAAGTTGATTTTAATATTTAATTTTGATGTTATAATTTATAAAATGAATTTTTGTATCGCTTTTTATTTTTTGATATTCTTTTAAAAGTTTCAGGATTTTTTAATTTTATAATATTACAATTAATAATTTGATTGAGTCGAACACCAATTCGATTTTATAAAATTGGGAAACAACTTGAATTGAAGGAGAATAGACATGCTTAATTAACATGATAATGATGATAATGTGTCATCTAATTTGGATATTCCCAAGTAGATCCCCTATTTATTTAATTCTATTTCAATTTGCATGTTAAACATAAAAACATATGGACTGGTACAGTTTGTGGTACTATTAAAAACAAATAACAGTAAATTTTTTACACTCTCCCTTTAACTAGACTAGATCTGAGCGAAATATAATACAAAAATAATTACCACAAATTCTGCGCAGTGGCATGTGGGTTTCTGCAAATCAAACGGTAAATCAAGCTTTGACGGATTCATTTGGAAGTTAAGGAAATTTCAAGTTTAAGAAAGATGGTTGGCTGAGGTCAATCATTTAAAACGTTAAACCATGAGCGCCACATTAATCTTTGTGCAACTCAGCCACTCTCAGCGCTTCTCAAGGAAACTCCAAACGAAGTTACATGCACACTTAAAAGTGTTTCATCTCAATCCTCCACACATTAAGTAGTCCAATCAATTAGGGATAAAAGACGCACGGAAGTTTATCTTTGGGATCAAAATCAAAGCGTAGAATTTTAAAGGGGTTAAACTATAATTTTATCTTTTTATAAATTTATTTCTTTAAAATCTTAAAAGGATTAAAGTGATTTCTTTTACTGTTAAACCAACTTGTCATTTTGATCCCAAAACAAAATGGTTTAAAAAGGTTTGTTCTTGAATGTGGATTGAATGACATGTAATTAATATATATTACACGTTTGAGGAACTATAGTGTTTGGATTATTGATCATGAGTGTTCACTTCATAATTCATGTTGTACGTTCGAGTTATAGGGATTGCTTACTTTCGATGTATGTGTGACAATAATTTACATTAGACCTTTTAAATTAGTGTTAAACCACAAACATTGAATGTTTGTATTTTTTTGTAATATTCATATGGAGTTTTAATTGAATTTTACAATTTATATATATATATAATTGCTACAATGATGATTCGAACCCAAACTATTTTCTAATAAAGGTCTACAAATAGTTTATATTAGTTGCAAAATATTTAAAATATATATTTTATTTTATCATAATCTTAATTTTGAAAATACCAATTAATATTTATCACTTTTCGATATAATATAACCAACTAGAACTAGAATCAATTCAATATAAAAATACAACAGACGAAAATTGAAATATGTCTTAATAGGATCCACGCATAATGAGACTTAAATCAAAATAATTTGAGAGAGAACATTACATTTGTGCATGACAAAACTCTAATTTAGATGCTCAAAATCTCAAGACTTCATCCTTTATCAACAAACTGAATGGGTAAATTGCTTTTAGACCCTCCTAAAATTTAAAGCTTTGATTTAAACCTTTTTTAAATTTTGATTAAATGAAAAAAATTATATTTTTAAACCTTTTGAAAAATTGATAATTTAATTTAAGCTTTTTTTTTTTGAATAAAGAAATAGAATTACATCAAATCAATAATTACGTAGTACAAAATGCTTTATCCTCTTGCATAGCCTTAGACACAATGTCCGACGACTTTTCGAATATTCGAAGAGATGTCTGCCACGAAAGACCAATCTTTACCAGTTGATTTGCAATTAAATTACAGTTTCTATGGACATGTTTTAGCTCCCATTGACATCCAGATCACATAAGTCTTTGAATCCTTCTGAGTAAGGTGATTCTTGAATCCACCATCCCTTCCGTAGTCAAAGTGCTCACGACGTCAAGATTATCCGTCTATACTATGGCTTTCTTAATACAAGATTTTTAATTTTTCCCCCAAGTTTTATAATTTTATCTTGACTGTCCTAAATAATATTTATGGCTTTACTCCTCTTTACCAACACTACTAAAGTCTCACTAACCTTCAAAATAAATTTTACATAAACCATTTTTTTTGAACAATCACATTATAAGTTCTGATCATATCTGTTATATATATATATATATAATGTTTAGAATTATCCATATCTCCTCTCCAACCCATAAATAGGAAGATAATGCGCTTCAGTGCACTCAAATCCGCATCCTCTTGCATTGACAATCATATTTAAACTAACAAACTAAGACTCAATTTAGCTTTAAATTTTTTTTAATCGCAACAGTTATATTAAACCAACTCGGAGTATGTATGTATATATTAAGCTTAAAATAAACAAAATAAAATAAAGCCACCACATGCAAAAAAAAAGTCGAAAAAAAGGTACTGGCTTTTTGGAAGTGGTTGAGTCAATTGAGGATGCTTTTGTTTGCTAAAACATTAATATATATATAATCCAGCTCTCTTCTAAAGCAAACGATTTTGTATTCTCCATATCTGGCCAATGCCCCCATGTGCTGGGATACCCCATCTTTCCTTTTCTTTATTTCCTTCCAACATACTGCCAAAACACCCCCTTCCTAATCTCCCCTTTTTAATCACCATTCCTCTTTTAACTCTACATTTTTCTCATTTCAGTATTTAAAGTATTGTTGTCACTTATTATTTCAATTAGGTTCTTCTGTCAATATTTTAAATGTCGAATATCAATTTAAATTTGACTTGGAGGGTTTTTAAAATACGTGCGTTGTTTGAAGTTAAGAATTTTCTTTTGAGAGATAAGAGTCGAGATAAAATTATAAAATTTTAGGAATTAAGACTAATAGAGATTAAATTGAATTATGATGTCATGAAGGAGCTAAAAATGTAAAATTTCCGTTTAACCAAAGGAGATGAAAGCCCCCGCCCCTAAGACAACTTCGATCTCACATTAAAAATGTATAAAAAAAATAGTCCTTCTAAATTTTATTTGCATCAACATTTTTTTTTGAATAAGTGAAAATTAATTTATCTATGTGATAGGTATGGATGTGTTTACAATCTAGTTTATGTGTTTTAAATATGTTCCACGTAATATTTAAATTAATACATAAATTGATCATACAATGACAAAAATTCCGTTATTTTCTTTCTCAAAAAAATTATAATTTAATCTTTTAAAAATTGTAAAATTTTACATTAATACAATAAAAAAATTTATAATTCGAATCCGATCCCTTGAAAAGAAATTTCTAACTTCACCTTTGTGTAGCTTCTATCTCTAGCAAATTTGAAAGCCAAAACGAAAACCCTCATCCTAAGTAATTCGATAGATAAGAATCACCTCGGATCAAACTCCCAATAATAAAACCAATTTGCCCCAACCAGATAGGTTTAGAATGGTGAAGATGGGGTGGTTGGATACACGTGAAGTTATGGGGAGGGTAGGGTGCATCCCCCCCAATGTCATAGTTTTTGCACACTGAAAAACCCCACTTGCTAGGATTTAAGGATCACATATCATTTATTTCGTTTGTATTCACAAAATGCTTTGGTTCTTTAACCAAAGACCATACCCCCCCAAAAAAACAAGAGAACCAAACGGATTGTCAAACCATAAAGTTGTAATAATATATCTTCTCTATATGCGTATAGATCACATAACATGTTCACCATTTTCGCTTGCTTGTTTTGTTTCAATTAGGACAACAAATATGGGAAGATTTAGGGAATATATATTAGTTTAGATTCTTTACTTTTCCCTAGTTAACATTGATGTAATCTTGTTTTCAATATATAATTAGCTTATCTAATTATGCTGAAATTTCACATTTAATCCCTCTACTTGAATTTGATGTAATATGGTAAGTATACTTTATAATTTTATTAGCATATCTAGATTGATAATACAGTTAGTTGCTGCTGTTAAAGTGATAGTGCGGAGTTTTTTTTTCCCTTTTTTAAGGGAATCAACCTTAAGCAATTGATTGATGGAATGGGTTTTCATGTTGTTTTATTTTGTGCGATCAGATAACAAGATTAAATTCCAAATTTCAATATAAAGTCTAAAACCATAATTAGACTTCTTTCTTTCAATAATTTTGGTTCTTATTCAGTAAATTGTTAGTAAATTTGTTAAAATTTATAATGGGAGAAAAAAAATCACAAACATTAAGAAATTAATATCTTTTCGGATTGAAATTTTTTATTTTTTATAAGATATAGCTTAAAATTTGAGAATTTTTAAATTGGAATTTCAGATTTGCTTATTTGAAAGTTACCACTTATAGTAAAAAAAACAATAGATATAATCATTCTCAAACTAATCCAAAGATACATAATTTGTAAAGTTTTTGCACTTTTTTATTATTATTGCTTAATTTATATACACCTAAATTATTGAAAAAATAAATCATGCATTATGGTTTTTGTTTTTATTCTTTTTGTTTTTATTATAACGTGATTGAGAAATTAACAAAGATGATAATGCAAACGTGAGGGGTGTCTTTGCAATGCTATCTATCTATATATATACTCTTAGGACAAAATTTGTACTAATACTACACTCTTTTTGTCATTACTACAAACTTCTTACGTGGAGTTGTCGTCCACAAACAACAGAATGTTGCACCTAATTAATCAAATTAAATCAATTTTAATACAAATTAAGAAGCTTTAGTTATTCTAAAAAAAACTTCATTTATGGCAAGGTTATGAAAGTATTTCAATGTTACACCCTTTTAACAAATAATTATTCACCCTTCCATAATTAAATCTAATCCTTTTTAACCATTTTTTAAACTTTAACCTTTCAAATTTTACAATTTCATTTCAACCCTCAAAAAAAGTCTGATTTCGGCCCTCGATTAACACAATAATGAATAGCTGTGACCTGTTGGAGCTAAGGGGAAAAAAATTAAAAAACAAATCAACCCATTGAATCGTACAGACCAGTTTACTTGAAATCAGAAGAATCTGTGAACTAATTTTGGAAGCATTGAAACATTAATGAAAAGTTCATTGTTTGGTGGCAGATTGGTAGTGGTACTATAGTATAACAACTCCTAATATATATATATACACACACTTAACAGAAGCAACTATGCAGCTTCTTTATTGAGATGTGTCAGAACCAAGTTTTTCTTGTTTTCTGACAAAATTAGAATGGAATCAACAGTCTCAACAGTTCATATATGTATGGGTTAATATAACTTTTAGTTCCTAAATTTAGCAATTAGGTCCAATTTGATACCTGTACCATTTTTTTTGTCTACTTTGGTATTTGAACTTGACAACTAGGTCCATTTTGGTCCATGGACTTGGCATGTAAAATTTTGATCACAATCTTAGAGTTTGTCCTTGATTTGGCAATTAGGTTTAATTTGGTACTTCTACTATTTTTTTGGTCCACTTTGATACCTAAACTTGACAACTAGATCTATTTTGGTATGTGAATTTGGCAAATGTAAAAGTTTGCTGGTGTATGGCGTGGCACAATCTCAAAGTGCCAGATCATCAAACATTTACATTTGCCAAGTTCAACAACCAAAATGGACCTAATTAACAAGTTCAGGTACTAAAGTAGACCAAAGTAAGTACAAATACCAAAATGAACTTATTTGCCAAACTGAAGGATTAAAATTTATATTAACCCTATTTCTATTTATATCAGTATGAAATTAAGTTTACACTATACTAGTTAGTCTGCAAGCAAACTTAATAAAGAAAAATTAAAGTTAAATGGAGCAATTTAATTAATGTTTTTTCCCAATTGAGTATCCAAACAGCCATTAATTAATTTTGAAAATATATAAATTAATTAATCTTTGATCCACGTCTTCTCCTATCACTATCAGAACAGCAATTCCTCGCTTGCAGAAAATAAAAAATTAATTCAATTTTCATATATGCATGGTGCCAACCTCTTGTCAACAATAAACTTTAATAAATTAATGATACTATAGTTTTTGTTTAATTTACTATAATTATTTTTGCTAATAATTACTTTAATTATTGATGTTCATCACCTTGAAATGGACCGTTCTATAGAATATTATAAACCCAAGTTTTTAATACTAATGTTCTTTTTGCTAATTTAGTAATTAATACCCACTAACATTCCCAAAGTCATTTCATTAAGATTCATTTTTTATGATATATATTAATTATGAAAACTATTCTAGATAGTCAAAATTAGTAAAGAACATGAAATAGTTGTTTTAATTAACAAATAATGATTACATGATAGTATCTGTTCATATTTTCTTAATCATCTGACAACGTACGCACACACACCTTGCAGACACAGGTGCTAGAACCCTGGACCCTTAGGATAAATAATATTCTTTTTTTCACTGGGACTACTGGTTGAGTTCGATTACTTAAATCACTCATTAAACTGCAATCACACTCCTATACATTAACTCTCCCCACTAAGACTTTTGCTTGAAAGCATAGTTACAAATTGAATATGAACAACATTTTGTTTACTATGCTTTTGTACCAGTATAAGTTACTCACAAAGAACAAGTAAGTGCTTTCAATCTCGTACTTATTACATTAACAAGCCTTTATTTAACTAGGCAAAAATGGTGATGAGCCGTACGTGCACGGTGGAAACCACATCTTTACGTGCTCCGCATTTTTTACATAGAAAGTCGTAAAACGTGCGACCGAAAGAACCAGACAGTACAGATAGGAGTTGCACTATCACGTACAATCTGCCACATTCTTCTTCTTCTTCTTTTTTTTTTTTACAGTTAAAAGTGATACTTCCCTTCATGTTCTTATATTAAGAGCTAACCATTAAAAAAAATAGGTAGATTAGTTCTTATAAGTTAGATTAATGAATAAATTAATCTTTCATTAAAAATTATTTTTTATACGTCAATATAAAATACACACTATGTGTAATTAATTGGTTATTCCAACAATCATTCTAATTTGTAACAATAAAAAAGACAGTTTATTTTTTGATCTAACTACATAAACTAGTTTACTTATTTTTTGAGTAAAAAAACAGAATATAATCCGATTCGTAATACAAGAACCTCCTTTATAAAACTTTTACCAAAGATCATTATCAACTTACATTTTTTTAAATATTCTCTATGTTTGTTTTATAATTCATATTCAATGTTCGTAGTTACCCATTCAATCAATTTCATTTCAAAAGTTAAAATCTACATTCTCTTTTAAAAATATAATACGTTTTACCATTGCACCAAGAAATAATTTTGTTTCAATTTTTTGATACATTATTTGGAACTATTTATAACTCTTCCTCAATTTTTAAATATGAAGATAATACATTTCAACGAACTCAAACTCAAGTTTTCGTGCACTGATAAAAATGCCAATACTAATTATATTTCAATTTTTAATCCAAAGAAAACCATAAACTTTTGCTGCCTTTATTATGTCACGCTTTTGAGACCGAATAAAAATTTGGACGGTGGAAGGAGAGGAGAATCTTCGATCCTAAAAATAATTTCCATTGGCTTAAAGTGCCATAGATTCTATAGTGTATGAGTATGACATGAGAGAGAAAGATAATGAAACTATTTTGGGATTAAGATATAGAAATAATGTAAGGGTATGAAAGCCAGCCAAATCCAACTATGCAAAACCCCCCACATTTACTGAGCTTGAATCAATTCTTCTTCTTCTTCTCTGGGTTGATGATTCCCAAGATATCCGTACTGACACAAGGAGCCTAATGGCCGTAGCACCCATAATTTCAATCTCATATTGGTCCCTATATGATGCATACATTGCCTATTTAGTTCATGCACTCTAATTTATTCAATTTTAATTCCATATTTTTAAAATTCAATTTTAATCAAAATTGTATTAGTTAAATATGTTAGGTCAAATTGCACTGTTAGTTATATACTATGTGCAAATTGTGGAATTAATTTATGTTTTTTTAATTTGATCAATGTTAGTTTTGATTTTGACTCAAACAATATCCGTTAAATTGTGATTTTTATGAGCATTATGTGAAAATCATATGTGATAATATGTTTGGCTTATCAAATTATGGAAATAGTAAAATTTAACCTAACAAATTTAATAGCTATAGCTTCAGTTAGGATGGAAATAATACATAAACAAACGCAAGAATTTTACCTTATTTTTTTCCTTAAATTGTTTTATCAAAATCCAAATTTTATGCTAGTGGATAGGGTAAATACTTCAAGGGGTCACAACTTATATAATTGTTTTACCTAAACAAGTCCAGCATATATAAACATCAATAAGGTTTGTTAAATTACAATCCATCTCAATCACTCGTTCCACTCAAATAGTCATCTAATTTTTTTTTAATTATCTCCATAATGATAGCAATCTTCTTAGTATTAAACTCCCTTTAAGAATCGATCTTCTATTTAAGGCAACATGAATCGTTCTGAAATTCTTTAATCTAATTCCTTGATTCTCGTTCATATGATCATCACAAGTGGGCTGCTATCACTTTTCAAGATTCAAAAATTTAAAGTCCAAACAATTTTATTCAAAAATATGTCAATCCATATAAGGGAAATTTTATCATTCTGATAATTGACATTGTAACTAATAGGTAAAATTATCGTTAACATGTGCGTGTATCTATCTCATAAACAACTAATTATAACAGTACTTCATATCTAAGCTATCCATGTAATTACTACATAAGTGTTTCAATTATGACTAACAGCTAATACTCCATTATGATGATGGATTTAGTGACCCTTTGAGGTGATTAGGGAACAAAATGATATGTCTATAATATAATACTACATATTATGACTAACAGCAATTTATGGTGGGTGGTGGGATGTTAGGGATCAATTTACATGAAGTGCTAATATTTTTCCATAACATACTCTTTACTTAATTATTGCATATAGCAAATGATTGAAAATGATTGGGCTAATATGCCTTTAGATTATGATATCAATAAAAACTGAAAAATTGAAAACCTTAAGCATTTAATTAACTTATGTTAATCTGAATTTTTTTCCCACATCAAACGTACAATATTCTTTTGGGCATATCTCATTTTGAAATTGATAATAGGTTTATTTTAGATTACTTAATAATGCAATGTTGGTAATATTTGATTTTTTTTATTCAATTAAATCTGAGATTTTTTTTTTGATTGAGAGAATACAAGATAAGATAATATAATAGCACTTTGTATTTTACAAAATTATCCCTTAAACTTTTAAAAAAATTTAAAAATTCTTAATAAAACCTTGCATTTTTTTGAAATTTTAAGTAAATCCCTTAGACTTAATGACACATCCTGCCACTGCTTGTGGATATTATTAGGTTAATCAATCTCATACTTAGAAGTTGAAGGCAAATTGATTGTTTACCATATATAAAAGATCTTCCAAAATCCGTTCTCAACATGCAGAGATGGTGACATAGAAAAGATATGTCAGAAATGCAGAAAGAGGTAACTAAACCAAACAAAGATTTGAATGCTATTCTAACAACACTTTCTCTGTCATATTCAGACAGTGATTTACGTGCTTTGTAATGTTTTAATTAAACTCATTATTCAGCCACTAATACACAATTAAAAGCATGTTACAATACCGTATTATACGGGAAACTTTGTCTTAATCTTTCTTTCTTTTCTGTATTTTTCTGGTTTAAATAAAACACTGATCACATGGGTGTTTGATGGAAATTGAGAATCATGTACCAAACCTAAAACTGAAACCCTATTTTTCATCCAATTTTTTTAATGGGGTCCCAAATGAATATATATATATATAAAAAATATGGGTTAGTTATACTGAAAGAAACCCCGTACCTGAATGATGATATATAGTGGTTAAATCATAGATGGTTAGAATATAAAAACATCGGGTTAAATGCATATAATGGTCCCAAACTATTGTCTAGATTTTAAATCGATCTCTAAACCTTAAGACGTTTTAATTGAGTCTTTAAAATAATACTATTGCATCAATTAGATCTTTTCATTAGTCTGACTACAAATTTAGGCGTTTGTGCCAGTTCGGATTTAATGTGAAGTGTATTTAAAACATGTGGGTAAATTGCAAATACGTGTTATCGCATAAACAATTTGGATCTAATGTGTCGAAAAAAACAAAGCGACGTTAAAAATTAGGAGTGCTATTTTTTTAACATGTTAGATTCAAACCATCCATGTTGCAGTACACATGCATTTACAATCGGGGGCAAGGCAAAGGGACAAATAGGGGCCTTTGCTCTCACCAAAATGGTGAAACTATAATTTAATCCCTTCAAAATTTGTAAAAATACTAGTACAATGATAAAACTACACTTTATCTCCCGCCCCGCCCCGCCCCGCCCCGCCCCAAATTTATAGTTCAATGGTTCCCCCTTTAAAACAGTTTTCTAGCTTTGCTTTTACTTATAATTTGATTCATGTGTTTTAAATATGCTCCATATCATATTTGAGTTAGAATTTAAAGCCTAAGTTAATGACTAAGCTATAACCAAAGTAGCTTATTGATATGACACAGATACATTAAGGACTCGATATTAAAACGTTTTAAAGCTTAGGGGCCAGTTGATGCAATTAACCCTATAATATTTTTCAATTTTTTTTCAACGACTAAAGGAAGGATCTGTCTCGATATCAGTATTTGTTATCCTTGGAGCCGCCCAAAATATGTAATCCAGCTGCTGCAGTGCCAATCATACAAGTAGTACAATGGTGTGCCAAAGGGAATGTACTTTGGGTTTCTTTCAACCCTCAAAATCTCAAATCCACCATTAAAATGATTGACCAAACCCAATACAGATGTCCTCCACTTCTTTCCTCGATCAGCCAACGAACTAGATTTGGGTTAACATTACTTTTAGTCATTAAATTTGACAATTAGATCCACTTTGGCACCTATCCATTTTTTGCCCACTTTGACACTTAAACTTGGCAATTAAGTCCATTTTAGTCCTTGAGCTTAGATTACATCAAGATCTGATGATGTGACACTCTGAGAGTGAGTGATGACATGGTGTAATCTCACAGTACCATGTCACCAAACTTTTACATTTGCTAAGTTTAGGGATCAAATTGGACCTAGTTGCTAAGTTTAGGTATCAACATGAACTTCATTGTAAGGGACTAAAAGTTGTAGTAAGCCTTTAGATTTTTACAAAAATCTGAGGTGCAAAGGTGCTAATTGAACCTGCTTACCAAGTTTAGGGGCTAAAATAAACTTAATTGTCAAGTTCAGCCCTTTATATTTTTATACAAATATGAGGTGCATTGCACAGGTGTACTCCATTAACGATGTGTGTCCGAGCTGGCTGGTCCTTTGCCCTAAAGTGGTGCAACCCAAAATTTATTGAGGATCAAAGATGTCGGCTCCCCAATTGAAGTAGAGAGACCAATATCGTATGTTTGCAGGCTTTAGTTACAGCTTTCTCTTGCCTCTGTCAGTTTGGATGCTGGCCCATGGCTCATTATTATGAATATATTTGACTAATACCATGTTTTTGTTTCATATGATTCATGAAAATAGCTTAAAATCTTTTCCATCTTTGAAGTTAAAGAAAATTTATTCACATTAATCAGCCTGTATGGCTGCATTTGTTTAAATCATTTTAGAATTGAGTCTCCGGATAGTTTCAGATTCAATCACTTTAGTTGTATCAATTCTAGTTATTTGTTCGGACCATTTCGGGTTTTAATTGTTACGAATTTGAGATATTTTAGATTCAAGCCAAATAAGATTTTTCAATTGATCATTACTTTTTCAGTTCATTTTAAATTTAAATAATTTCATATTCAAATCATTTTAGGTTCAAGTTGTTTCGAGTTAATGCCAACTTAAGATTCAAATCAAATTGGACTTGACATATTTTGAGTGTGGATTAATTTCAAATTCAAATTGAATAGACTCTGTTGAAGCTCAATTTATCCGGGTCCAATGAGACATAAATTTAGTTTTAAGTTAGATTTATTTTAAATTTAAATTTGCATAAAATTTAAATTTAAAATTAAATTAGATAAACTAAATGTCCAAGGAATGTCCATTTACAAGCCCAATTGAGCCAAATTTTAGCCCAAATACACCCTAAATCCTAACCCAATTACAAAGTGCCCAAACCCAGTTACAACTAGCCCAAACACCCAATGTCCCAAGGCTCCCACTTGTGCTGCCACCTCCACCTCAGCCATTTAGAAGGCGACACGTCAGCACTACCAGCAAGGTCATCTCCAAGCAAGTTGCTTCTGATTCTGCCACAGTCACCTTTTTCCAAATTGCTCCCAACCGCCACTGCTGTGCACCTGCAAAAAGAAGAATAGACAAGCATTTAGTAATGTAAAACAAAATTGAATGATTGTATATTTGGCTATAAAAGCCAAATTGAATTCTATTGTAAGGGTTACGAACCCCGTTCTAGAAATCAATAGACAAACCCCTTTTCTAAAAATCAGTTCTTTATAGTAGAAGTACTAAGAAATCAAAAATAGAGACCAGTCGATGGTAAGCAGAAGCATTGAATAACAATACAAGGATACGAACCAAAGTCAAAGGCATCCCAAGCACTCAGGTATATTCAATGAATATTTACTCTCATTAATCAATTGAAGCTTCGATCCTTTTATTTCCAGCGTATGTAAATGCAAACATTCAATGCATTCTGCCAACAGTTATTACTCTTCTTTTAAATGACCATAACAACAATATTATTAATAATATTAAATATTAATAACTATTTTGATGATAGTAATTAATGTTTAGTAACAATATTAAATGCTTTAATAATATTAATAAATGTTTTATAATAATGATAATCATTAATAATATTTTTAATAATAAAAAAAAGAAAAAATGGAAAATCGAAGGGACGTATTTGCCAGATCTGAGTCACTATCGTCGGAGCTATACGAGACGCGCCACCATGTCACCTCCGTTCACAGGGCTTTCCTCCGGCTATTCGAACACCTGGACTAAAAGCAATAAACAGATTCAGAATCGATTCGAAGGACAAAAACCTCAAGTTTTCAAGATCCCTTTTTTTGAAACAAGTAAAAAAATGTTTTAAAAGGAAAAGAAATTAAAAGAAAGAAAAAAAGTAATTTTAATCCTAGATCTGGAAAACCCAGATCTGGGTTTTACAAAAAAAAGGTTTAAAAAAAAAAAGAAAAGAGGAAAGGGCGAAGGTTTTTTACCTTCGATTTGAAGCGAACGATGGCCGGAGGAGACTTGGACGACGAGTGAGGAAGCCTACGGTGGCAGAGACGCAGGCGAACGGATGTGCGAGGTTGGGAGAGGCGTTGACGCGCTGGATGGAGCCCGGCCGGAGTTTGGCCGGAGTGTGGTCGGACGTGGGTGAGAAAGGAGAGAGATGAGAGAAAGAAGGGGGGTATAAAATTTTTTAAAAAATGAAAGAAATAAATAAAAGAAAAACCTAAAAATATTATTTATAGGACCCGTTGGACTGACCCGACCTGACCCGAACCGACCTAGGATCCGCGTGTTTTCGTTTAATGGGTTATTTGCACGTTTGGTCCTTCCGTATTTTTTAATTGTTTTAATTTAGTCCTTTTCATACTTTTAATTATTTTTAATTTGGCCCAATAATTTTAATTACTTTTCAATTTAATCCTTTGACATTTTGAATGCACCAGAGGCTGCCACGTGTCACTGTTATGGCTTATTTCTGCATTTGATCCTTTTAATTTTTAATTTGTTTTAATTTGGTCCTTAAATCAATTTCTGTTTAATTACACAATTGGCCCAGGAATTTTTTGAGATTTACAAATTAGTCCTTTGACTTCTGGATGCTTGTGGGACTGCCACGTGTCACCCATTCTTTGGTTTTATTATTTTATAGGTCCTTGAACTATCCAAAAATTATATTTTGACCTCAAAACTTTTTAAAAATTACATTTTTACCCCCAAACTTCCAAAATTCCATTTTTAATCCTGATTTCACCAAAATTATCATTTTACCCCCTAAACTTTCCAAAATTCCATTTTTAACCCCGATTTCACCAAAATTACCATTTTACCCCTAAACTTTCCAAAACCCATTTTTAACCCCGATTTCACCAAAAATCACCGTTTTATCCTCGAACTTTCCAAAACCCATTTTTAGCCTTGGTTTCACCAAAAATTATCATTTTACCCCCGAACTTTCTAAAATTCCATTTTTAACCCCGATTTCACCAAAAATTACATTGTTACCCCCGGAGGTCAAAAATTACCATTCCGCCCCGGGCATCCAAAGGTCCCATTTTTTATCCCGATCGTATCATTTTTCTTCTTCACTAAATACTTGCATTTATTTTAATCATTATGCACTTGCATTTTACATTTTTGCATTCTATTTATCTGCTATTTATCTTGCTTCGTATTTAATTTCTCTTATTAATTGCTATTCGGTATTTTAAACTTACACACTCATTTTTAAAGTATCTTCAAAGACGAGGCAATGTTCGTCTCGTGTGAAAGCTTCGAGAAATCATGCCCTAACGTGTCGGGTGTGATTTTTCGTATAACTCACACGCGTCGAATATCCTTTTTTAAGATTTTTATACCTGTTAACCCCGAGATTCCGAGAATATCGTGTCCTAACGTGTTGGTCACGATTTTAATTCTCCGCGAAAATCGAAGTAAACGGGTATTCCATATTTGAATCTTTTAAACTATGTGTTCGAGGATCACATTTTAAATTCAATACGAAATTTTCAAATTCTCAAAACATATATCTATATCACAAATAATTTTAAAACAAGGCAATGTCCTTTTGTGTGAAAACTTCGAAGAATCACGCTTTAACGTGTTAAGTGTGATTTTTGTAATTCATGCAAATCGGATATCATTCTCAAAAGTTTTCAAAATACTCTTCAATCTAATAATTATATATAAAGTGATTTCAAAAAAGAAGAAACAATGTTCTTTCGTGTGAAGATCTCGAAACATCATGCCCTAACGTGCTGGGTGTGATTTTCGTATGGTTCATATGATAGAGCACTCTCTTTAAAATGTCTCGAAACGTCCTTCAGTTTTGAAACTCCGAGAATATAGTGCCCTAATGTGTTGGACACGACTTCTAATTCTCATAGAGGATCGAAACACGATGACGAATTTTCCTTAAAAGTTTTCCCTTGAAATTATACAAAGCCGTCTAAAATAAACGTCTAATTTTAAACTTTACTCAAGTTTTCTTTGTTTTCATAAAATAAGACCTGAAAATAATCATGTGGTACCAATTTTTGGGCGTATGAGGGTGCTAATCCTTCCTCATGCGTAACCGACTCCCGAACCTGTTTCTCTGGATTTCGAAGACCCATTTTTTTTAAAACGTTTTAAACGTTTTATGGTGATCCAATCACACCTAATAAAAGATTGGTGGCGATTCTCATTTTCCTTTTATTTCAAAATTGATTAAAATAAATGATTTTTTTTCGAAACCTCGCCGTTCTCGAGGTGGTTCCGACAGACTCAATATTGTCAACTTGTTATGATTCAATAAAATTGCAAATGTTAAAGTTCGAATTTATCAAATCAAAATTCATCACTTAGTATATTCAGTCTCGATGTTTTTGTCAAAAATTAATAGGTAAATACTCTTTGTTTTACTGTATTTTCCCGAGAGTTATATGCATTGTTGCAAGTTCATGAGAATCTAAACCTCTATTTTTATTAATTAATTTAATCTTTATACTATTTAAAAGAATTAAATAAAGTTAAATTTTAACAAAAAAAATTCTTTTCTGAAATCATATAAATTTTAAAAATTTTACTCTATTAATTTATACTATTGCAACTTCTAATTGCTTCAAGTTCAAGCTGATTTCAGTTTGAATAATTTAAATTTCATATTTAATGGATTGAATCAAGTTTTCGAATTGATTTTAAAATCGAGAACTCTATGATGTTAAAAATCCAAGTATACAATTGGATTCAGAAAAAGATACTCATCAAATGCCAAAATTCAAGTAAAAAAAATGAAAACACCAAATCTCAAAAACCAACTTCTAGAATATACCATGAACCCTAAATCTTCTTTGTTCAAGTAACCATCACCAAACTAAAATACAAAACTAGGAAACTAAAGGGCACCAAAAGAAAAGGCTTTAGATTACATAGAAGGCAACAATTGCAGGCATTTTTATTCCAATTTATAGAAATAAATTTCATATATTTAAGACCAAAAAACAAAAAACCCCACAAGTTCTGTATGTATACAAGTATTCTTACCTCCATTAGATTCTCATTGGCTTTTGTAAAACAGCAGAAAGATAAACTTCATGTTTTCCAGACCCAACAGCACCATCCATTTTCTGCCCCACAACCCATTTCAGCTTCTTATACCCAAACTTTTCTATCAAACGAGTCAAAGTCCTCTTTTTTTCATCGTCACCACAATGAATATTGTCTAACCAAAACAACCCACCAACTCTCAAGATCCTGTCTGTATCAAACATCAAGAACTCCAGTTTCTCTGGTTTGGTTCCTACATCTAAACCACTTGTAACATGGACCAAATCAAACACGTTGTCATAGAAAGGAAACCTATTGTCCAAGCTCAAAAACAAAGGGAAAAGACCTCTTGCAGCAATGAAATCGCTATATGGTGCATCAACATTGAGTGTATTGGTGATTATTGTCACATTTTTTTCAGCCATTAAAGCTGCAAAAGTGCCTGTTTTAGACCCTGTTCCAATATCAAAACCTATTCTAATCCCATTATTCACCATAGCTAACACATCATCAATAAGGAAATCATTCTTGCTTGTAGCTTTAACATATTTCTGTCTATCAAAGGCAAAACCACTCAGTTTTTTATTCAAGCAGTTTATGTTCTTACAACCAAGACCAGACCAAGTTGAAAGGCCTACCTTTGGAACAGTCTTGGCGAAGCATCGTCTTCTCGGTAATGGTTCACACCCTTTTAAAATTAGCTTCTGTGCAAGACTCCAATCATCAGGACAAGGACCAGAAACCTTGTATGTCATGTATTGAGACAACAAATCAGCTGATTTCTCACATGAATGTCCTACTGAAGCCACCATTTCAGTTATCCCTGTCCTTGAATCTTTCCCTAATGGAAGCTGGTGGTGTTGTAAGAACAATTTGAGCTCATTTGCAAGGTTGGGTCTTGAAACATTAAGTGTTTGGTAACCAAGGAGTTGGTTTTCAATTCGGGCAAGCTTTTTTTGAGATGAATCGATTTGTTTTATGATTAAAGAGACATGTTGGGAGATTAAAGTGATGTTCTTGTGGTGAAATGGGGTGATTGTGTGGTGTTTTGGTGAGTAAGTGAAAGCGTATAAAGCCAAAAGATTGGTGGCGAGAACAGAGAAAAGCATGAGAATGTTGAGAGCTGAAGAACAGAGTGTTGAACGCTTGAATCTTGCTGTTCCATCTCCAAGTTTCAGTGAAACAGAACCCATGTTTGGTTTTGGCTTTGTTAGAGAGTGAAATGAGGAAGAAAGAGAATAAAAATTGGTTCTTTTTTGAGATTTAGATTTGTGAAGTGGAGCTAGTTGATATTTTCTTATTCTTTTGGGTTAAATTAACTCATAGTCCCTGTATTTTTTACATTTTTAGAATTTAATCTCTTTACTTTTATTTTCATAGACTTAGTCTATCTACTTTTTAGATTTCAAAACTCAAGTTCATTTTATTAACTCCAACGATTTTTTTTTGTTAAATTTACTAGTATGACATTTTGAAATAAAAAAAATACTTAGATTAATATATATGTAATAAAAAATGTTATTGTAATGAACTTATTTTAACAAAAAATTTTAAATTTGTTAATAGTTGGACTTGAATTTTTAAATTTAAAAAATAGATGGATTAAATTTTTTAAAATAAAAATAGGACTAAATTCTAAATGTATAAAGAATATAGAGGCTTGGAGCATATCTTAACCTATTCATTTTAATTGTTTATTCAGTAATGTAAAATTATAGGGTGAATATATCATTTAGCCTTTAAACTAGTCCTCTTTGGTACGTGTACTTTTTTTTTGTTTATTTTAGTATTTGAATTTGACAATTCAACCCATTTTAATTGCTAAGTTCAACAAATGTAAAAGTTAATGATGTGATAAAACCTCAAAATGCAACGTCATCAAATTTTGACGGATTTAAGTTTGAGAATTAAAATGAATTAAGTTTGCAAATTCATGTACCAAATTTGGTAAAAAAAAATATAAATACCAAAGTGAATCAAATTGCCAAATTTAGGGACTAAAAGTTACATTAACCCAAAATTATATACTTTAATTGTGATTAATTAAATTAGAGAAACAAGAACTTAAATTCACTTAAGAAGTAGGCAAAGGTTTGTCGGTTGGGATTATTCTAAAGAGCGAAGAGTTTTCACTTGTCACGGTTCCAAACATTTAAAGTAAGCTAGATCAACGGCTCCTATTTTAATCGTCCGTACACATGGTAACATCAAGGTGGAGTAGGCCCCACCACCATTAAGATCTAATGGACAGTAATTATCCTCACACCTCGGTAAGTAGCATATCTCTTTCTTCTTAATTTGGTTAAAAGTTAAACTGACCACCAAAACGGTTGAAATGTGTAAAGAGTAAACTATACCAAAAGTCCCTACATTACTAGCAAATTTATGTTTCAGTCACTCAACTTCAAAAAGTTACAAAATAACCACTAAACTATTCTAAAATTTTCATTTAAATTACTAAACTGTTAGAATCACTGCTCTATGACATTCTTTACTTACATTGTCTATACTAAT
The DNA here is from genome assembly GCA_005610355.1 of Gossypioides kirkii. NCBI lineage: Eukaryota > Viridiplantae > Streptophyta > Magnoliopsida > Malvales > Malvaceae > Gossypioides > Gossypioides kirkii. The sequence goes on from CP032248.1 coordinate 403,055, forward strand.
TTAAAGCTCTCTTTTCAGGGGTGAATCTAAGGGGTGGCCTTATTTACGTTATCTATACTAATTTAAAGCTCTCTTTTCAAGGGCGAATCTAGGGGGTTGCAGGGGCCACAGTTCCTGCTAAAATAAATTTTTTTTCATTTACACCCTTTAAGATTTTTTAAATTTTAAATTAGTAAAAATAAAATTGTATGTTGACCCCCTAAAATGATAAAATTTTGATTTAATCCTTTAAAACTTATAATATATAGACTATTAAAATTATGAAATTGTATTTTTACTACTGTAAAAAAATTATAATTTTTAAAAAATAAAACTTTATAACTTAATGACTGAATATAATTTCAAATAATTCGTATAAATTTACGAATCAAAATCCAAACACTTTTTTCGATCTTCACTATTGACCGTTAAATCAAGTTAAATCTAAAAAATATTATTCTACTTATTGATAGCTACTAATCCACTATCTTAATAATCGTTTGAAACTCACTAATTGAATTTTTAAAAACAAAACTTAATAATTTAATGACTTAATATAATTTCAAATAATTCGATTGCTTATGTTATAAGCTTTTAAAATTAAATTACAAAATCGTAAATTTGTTAATAATTTAATAACCTATTTACAATAACTGTATTTTTTATCATACCATTGAAAAACTTGTATAGATTTTAAATTAATTGAATATTTCACGATAACGTTCTTACCACACATCATTTTTCTTAATAAAATAAAATTAATAATCTTTTTGATGAATTACAATAACAGAAAAAAGCCCGAACAACAAAATTAATAATTTAAATACCAATTTTAAAAGAAAAAAACACAATAAAAGGTAATAAGGCTAAGCTTAGAAATAAAAGGTAAGCTTATTAATGTGTGTGTATATATATATATATATATATAAAATTACCTAACTGCTTAACACTCATCCATTTTCATTCTCTTAGCATTCGGAGCATCCGAAACGTTGTTCTGAGACAATGTATCATGTTGGAAAGCACAATTGACTCCATTCCTGCATCCTCTGGCAGTGTTAAAATACAAACACGGCTTCATTATCCTTGTCTTCGAATCTCTCGATTTGGGTTACTACTTACTTCTTGCTTCGGTTTTAGCTGCTGATTGTATCGGCTATCCAAACTCTGTGTCGGTCCTCCGTGCTGCTGAATTAAGTTCTTGTAATAGTTTTCATCTTTCTTCTGCGGAGCTCCGAAAGCAGGAACAGGACCTTGCTTATTTGAGGGTGCTACTCCGACCCCATTTGACCGAGCATGCAAAGAACCATCAGAAGTAGCTGCGGAGGATGAGGTTGAGGATGGACCGGAAACGTTCACAGGTGGTGGCAGGTCAAAAGGAGGTCTGTAATCGGTAACTAATTTCTCTATCAATGTCGGGTTGCTGAGAATTTTGACGAGCAAGTTAGGATCAATCATGTTTCCACGTTCATTGTTGTGGTCAATCATTGTAAAGGCAGCAGATGCAGCAGCTGCTACACCGGCTTGTGAACTAATGGGGGCATGGAATGGTGCTAAGATGCCCAACGGTGTTCCAATTGCTGCACCCTCGTCTTCAATAGGAGTGACAGGTATTTGGGGAGTTTGCTGTTCATCATAGTTACAGACTTCTTCGTAAACGGAAGGGCTGCAGAATGAGAAGATTTTAGGTTCATTGAAAAGTAAAACGTACAGAGAATCAGCTTTTAGAAACATAAAGAGAATCAGACTTTGAGGGAATTGCAGATGGGCGCGGATAAACAGCTTCGAGCACTCTCACTTCTCTCTGATTTTGAATCTCGAACTCTTTACTTTCCTCTCCGGCAACTACTTGCCAGTTCACGTCCAATACGAACTGTGACAACAGAAATTCATCTTTCACAGCAATGCCAAGAACAATAGTTATAAATGAAGCTAAAAGTTGAAATATAACATTGACTAGACCTGCTGATAGCTAGAACCTTGCGAACTTTAAACAAAAATGGAAATGACCAGGAAAAACTTACTCTCAGAGGAGACCTCCAATTAAGGACGGGGACTTCCGACAAGTTAATCTGCAAATGATTTGTTGAAGGAGCTCCTTCAAAGCCAGGAGGCAGAAAGTCATCCACAGCTGCCCCATATAAATGGGATACCGAAAAGGTTTTTGCTTGGAGGTGATCTTGAGCACCCGACCCAACTTGTGAAGGTGATTCCTCTGATAAAAACAGCCTTATCTGTTGAAAAGCATTGCTCCATTATATATACACACATGCTCGATCATATATCATTGCTCTCAGAGTTATTACAAACTCTGACTTGGAAGAATCAGCTGAGATTAATAAAATTATCAAGGCGAATTTCAGATGCTTATCACGGTATTCGTCACCTAATATTGTTAGGATTCTGCACCACCAAAACTAGTATTGGTTACTAAACAAGGTTTAGTCCCTCCCTGGTACACACCATTTGAATGAAAATAGATTATGGATGGTAATGGGGCAGGGCGGATACGGCCAAATCCACCACAGCTCCGTCATTGGCATGCTCTGCCCTGACTTTCGCTCCGCCGTGGATATTAAAACTTGAATACCACTATACCTACATTGATGTTGGATACATACACAACCGTGTTCGTTTCAAATTAGTTCAGCTTTCAGTTGATGATCTTAGGGGGACACAAAGAATAACACTCTTCGGTACAGTGAAAACAGTTCCATAAAAGTACAAAACTAAATTACAAATAAACACCTTCCAAAAGATTTCATGTAACAATGCCACCAAATGCAATTCAAAACACAGTGTAACAGAATAACATTTTTTAAAAAAAAATTAAAAACATAGATTCATTTTCCAATGTTTTGGTACATTCAACTTAAATTTTTCCACTTTTTTTTTAAAATCTATCTCAGCTTGAAACGGAGCTCAAAATCTAGGGATTTCGAAAGTATAAATGCAACTTTTTACCTGAAAAAGGCTAAGATCCGGTGCCCAAGTAACTCTTTTGGATTTGCGTACTCCTCGCATATTTACGAATCGAATATATATAGATAGATAGATATTAAGCTAAGTTTTTTTGTTTTAAAAAGCCCCTCAGAAATGGTTCTTTGCCATATTCAATTCTCGGCAAAAACAAATGTTAGAGTCCGATCCCCCAAAAGAATCGAATTTAGGGTTCAATAGATTAAAACTCTCCATTGGGAAAACCCTAATTAAAAGAGATTCCAGGCCCCTCCGCCCCCTCTTCGTAGGGTTATGTGAGACGCTGTTGAATGGAGGGTGCTGGCACATGCACGTATTGACGCGTGGAGGTGAAGCGATGCGTTGTTTGGATTTGCAAATGCAAAGGTACTGTAAATCAGTTTTGTTTGGGGTTGAAGATTTGACATTTGACACTGAGATATATATACAATAAACTTTTCTACTTTTTGTTTTCAATTTTGCTTAAATTTTTTAAAATAAAGTTTTTAAAATCGAATCAATACTCATCGTCGACTCAACTTTTAATTAAATAAATTATCTAAAAAATTTATTAAATAAATTATTAAAAAATATATCAATATATACCTATAAAATACGTTAAAATAATAACTCGATGTGACATTTAATATGAGATAATATATATTAACGTCAAATTTTGAAAATAAATACTTTAAACGTATTTCTGTTTGTGAAAGTACCATCTTTTATATATTAAAAATAATAAATGGAATTGCGATAAATAATATTATCTAATCTTTAAAAGAAATTTGTTTCTTTTCTTGTGGGGTTAATTTCATCCAAGTCCTCAAATTTGAACCTAAATTCTAAATCAATCTCCAACTTTTAAAACCTTTTGATTAAATCCTCAAAATATTAATATTGTATCAACGAAGTCTACACATTAGCTTAAGTCAAATGCCAGCTAAAATCTTATTTGAAGTATATAAATCAAATTGTAAATACAAATATACTTGCTGCTTGAACGGCTTGAATCTTACGTCTATGTCTGATAGTTTGAAAAAGTTTATGACCAATACTCATAAAAGACATTCCAAAAACATGGTGCAGGAAAGCATAATATCACACAATACACTGTTGAACCAAACATACAAGAATACAATCCATGCAGAAAGTTTTACATCATAATATGTATATATATATATATATATATATATAACTAGATAGTAAAGACCAACAATCTGCACCGGTTTATGATCCGAAAGGTCGATTACCATGGTAACATATTTATATGGTTGCTTCGCATAAAGCCTTCACCTTTGCCATTTTCTATCTGAAAAGGAAAAAAAAAATTCTATCAACAACACCAGAACCGAAACCAAAAAAGGCTAGATCCATTCTATCCTAATTGGATATGTCGTGACGGGATACCGATTAATAATATAACAGTAAAGTTTCGAACCATACCGTTTCCTTTTGCACCCAATGATGTTTGGATTCTTGGAGAATGCTGCTTCCCATTAGCACCAGGTAAGGAATGTCTCTTTTTGATATAAAGATCTCCATTTTGCACGTCGGGACTTGATCTCGGTGAGTTATTTGCATTAACTTTAGCTCTTGCAGATTCCGTGGCTTGCATGAAACGGGGAATAGAATTGCTACTGTTACTATCCCTTGGCTCCTCATCGATGTTATCGGGTTTTGTTGAACCAAAAGAATTGTGTCTCTTCCCGCTTCTTTGATCTTTGGATGGTTGTTCCGTACTACTTTTTGCACCACTATCACGATTCGCAGTTGGAGAACCCTTAACAGTAGATAAAGACTTGCGCTTTTGACCGCTCTTTTCAGTTTTCTTCTTTTTAGTTTTTATAGATACTTGACTAGAAGGCGTTCCTTGGGATTCTGGAACCGTCATATGGCTCCTAGGAGAGGCTTCTGGGGATAATCTGCATGGTTCATGTTCTACTCGAGGGGAGTCAACAACAACTAAATTCGCCGGTTCACCTTTAGTGTCATCAAGTTTATCGGGCTGGTTAGCAACGGATAGAGAAGAACCAGGCACCAGGATTGCAATTGTATCATTTTCTTTGACATCCAAATCCTTGGCACCGTTAGAACTACAATTTTCTTGTTCAGAAACTTTGACTCTGTTTTCATATTCTACGGTTCCAACTTCAAATCTATCGGGTGAATCGAGGGTAGAAGTGACAGAAAGTTCGGTGCCACATTCTGAGCCATCGTATTGACCCTTCCGATCACGTAGGACTGGATTTTCTGTGAAGCTTGGCTCCTTTGACCTGCTAATTGTATCTGCCCCAGACGACATGGCATCCAAAGATTCAACTCCAACATCAAGACAAAGAGCCTCTGTTTCAATTGTTTGATCCAGCGAGGTCTCTTTCAGGTTGGATGTACTCATGTTGTCAATCCGAGTTCGCTCCAAATCACCTGTTACTGAAGAAGTGGGCAGGCAGGTCTCGGACTTAGAGTCGGCAGCAACATAGGTGATTAGATTCTCTTCACTCTCTGATGAAACCAATGTCTTGTTTACATCGTCCAACTCAGAAATAGCTTCGGATGGAACTGTAGCATCGAGTGGAGAGTCATGAGGTTGTTCGTTAGGTAACTCTGCCGTTGATGTCTTTTCAGATGATGACGCGGACATCCACCTCTCCAGCCAGCTCCAACCAGAACTTGGTTTTAATGGATCACAATTGATGCGGATAGGTTTGGTCTTAGGCGTTGAATCCAGCAGCTACAATCGAAGCAAATTCCAAGTAATGTTTGGGTAGACATGTTTGAGACACAGCTGTTAGAAAACAGTTAAAAAGAACATGAAGCCATGTTCACATACCTGACGAGCAAACCTATTGCTAAGCAACTTCTCTATGGAAGTAGAAGCAGCATTCTTTTCGGAATAGGAACCTTCTTGAGACAAACGAGCATGACGGGCACGAACTAGCATTTGCATTTTGACAATGGCTTGAATGCACCGTAAGGTCCCCGCAGCATGCCTTCGAACCAAGTGCCCCCGTAAAGCAGCTTGCAACTTTACTAAATTCTTAAGCTTTCCTAGCTCTTTGCGTGCCTGCAAATGAAAAGCTGTAAGATTAAAACTATGAAAACCACGACATAGTAAAATCTAAATTCAATTTACAAATGGAATTATCACCAAGAACCCTCTAATAGCAGTCTGGACGATTACAACAACGGATTCATCCACATTAGCATCATATTTAGCCTCATTCGTGGCAGCAACAACAGGTTCGGGCACTTTCGAGTCCTCTTGGGTCGATAATTGAGATTTTTCTTCAACGTAATCTTTCGGTGCCACTGACTGAAGTTTCTCTTCGGTGTACTGAACCGTGGAGGTTTTCTCAGGAGCAACGGAGACATCGGACTGTTGAACATAACTAGCAGTTTCAAGACTTTCCACAAGTCCAGTAGAAGCTTCTTGTACCACAGTGTTGCTAAGAACCCGATGCCGTTCAGATCTCTTCCGGAAACTACATCCCTTTTTGTCATTCGATCTCTTGTCCTGTAATAAAATTTAAACAGCTTATAATTCAGCTTAAAGGGATACAAATTTATTCGGCTTGTAAGCACCAAGTTAGAATATTCTTTTGTCTATGAGACAAAACATGGTTAACAGATTCTACACTGTTAAGTTTCCAAATTCGAAGATTCTCAGCCATTTCCGATCAATAACATCTGAATTAACTAAAAACCTCGAATTCGTATCACATTATGATTTTCCATGTCTGAAAATTTACAGTAGAACTTAGAACCAAAGTTAAAACCAGTCAAATTCTACAGACAGATTTAGTCCCTCTAATATAATTTGATTAAATTTCTAGTCCCTCTACTTTCCGAAATATGCACTTTCAATCCTAAAGCCAACAAGATATAAACGTACGATATTCATTCAACTGTACAAAAAATGTCAATGTGTATATGATACACGTCAAACTATTCTACGAAATAGCCGAGAAATGATCAAATTATAGTATAGGGACTAAATCCATAAAAATCACATAGTACAGAGACATTATATACAATTTGACCTTAAAAATCTTGCTAGATTTGGAAACTGCAACTGAAAATAAACAATTTCAATTAATAAACTGTGGAAGAAATCGGATCTCAAAATAATGAAATATGTCAAGTTCTAAAGCTTCTATTCCTCTGAAACTTCAATTAAAGCAACTAAAAACATCAATTACAAAAAAATTAAAACATGAAATCTTAAATCCAACGAACAGCCGCCATAAAGGCTAAAAGGATAACATATACACCTGAGGAACATCGATAACGTCGTCGTTTTTATCAGCTGAATCACTGCCGCAAGTGATGATTTTGAAACAGGAAATGGATCTTCCCATGTTTTCTTTTTTTTGGTGCCTCTTGCTTTTACTATAACAGACTTGTGAGAGACAAGACACGAGAGATAATATTTTTGTTGGAAATTTTAAAACAAAGAGAGAACAAAGGGAAAGAAAAAAAACCACACGGACTTCAAACATACTCCTTAAATCTAGCTACTTCTGAACGTTGGAATCCGCCAATTATAGACAAAGAAAAAAAAAAGAAAAATCAAAATTTGAAAAAAATTTAATGGTAAAAACACCTCTTCCATCCCTCTCAATTATGATATTTGAGTAAATCGGCTCCTTCTGAAAACTTGGAGCAGTTTAATCTTTATTAATTTCGGAAATATGCAACTAATGATAATTAATCAGCGTTAATATTTTTTGTTAATTTTAAATAATATTGATTGGTATAATAATAAATTTAATCTTTGATATTTATATATATTGTGTTAATTTTGACAGAATGTGTAAATGTTGCGAGCTAAATTTGTTAAATTAAGACTAAATTGATAGAATGTGTAAACTTTAAAGGATAATTTTGTTATTATACTAATAAGAAAGTGTACATTGACGAAAAACATTAACGCAGGGGTAAAGCCAGAAAATTGATTTAGGGGTCGAAATTAAGTAGTATATTTTTACAGTAGTAAAAGTACAATTTCATTATTTTAATAGCCTATATCTTTATAATTTTTAAAGGATTAAATCAAAATTTTATTATTTTTAAGGGTCAACGTGTAATTTTACAATTATTAATTTAAAATTTCATAAATTATCGAAGGGCCTAATGGAGAAGTTTTCATTTTAGGGAAGGTTAGAGTCCTTGCTAGTCCTCTGGCTCTACCACCGCATTAACGTTGTGATTAATTACCTTTAGTTTGTTCACTTTCAAAATTGACAGAGATGAAACTGTTCTGTTTTTTTATGAGAAAGATTAATTTATTTAATATCAAAATTAAAAAGGATCAAAAAAGTCTTCTTATCGTAATTCAATTCAATCTTCTAATCTCATCCCAAGTTTTTATTTTCTTTCTTTTTTAGTTTTCTATACAATCATAATTGCAAATATGAACATAATACATGTCCAAATGTGTGAAAGATAAAATTATGTCAAATTAAGATGAAGAAATTAAATTTCAAATTTTAATATGATAAAGGGGTTGAAATTAGAATTAGACCAGAAAAAGTAGATTAGGTGGGGACGTGGGTAACATACATGCTTGAAACTAGTAATCATTTTCGTGAGAAAATGATGGTGTCGACACGTGTGAGCATGTGGTTTAAAATATTTGAATTCAAATTAATTTAAATTAGAATTAACAGGGAAATTAGATGGATGCTATATGTCGAATAAATCAATTATGCTCACCGATGTGGGATTCCATTGCCGAATGATATGAAGCTGAGGTATATGTCAAACTGGAGAAGTGGGAACCCACCAAGAAACATATGCTCTCTTTTTTCAATTAGTTGTTTGAGGATTGATTAATCATTCTTTTTCATTATATATATATAATAAAAGTATCATGGAGATACTTAAAATTAAATTGAAATTTACTTTTTTTTATTAAGAAAATGGATAGATTAATCTTTAATTTTTTTGGAGGTACAAGTGACAAATACAAATGGATGAAATTTTTAATAAAAAAGATGAATTTATTATTTGATTTAACGTAAAAAAAATTGATTTGTTAATTTTTTTAAATAGAAAAGATAAAATGTAATCTAAATTTTAATTCTGGAGCATCTATAAAAAAGAAAAAGAAAAATGTGGGCCTTAATTATAAAATTGGTCACAAATTGCCTCTTCTCTTGCAAACTAATCTTCTTATCTAACTTTTCTTTATCCTAAACCAAGCTGTAAAAGTGTATATTCTTCTATTAGATGCTTTGCATTTGCACTTTTTAGAGTTGTCTTTGTCTTTTATGTTTTCATTTGGAATGTTTCTTTGCATCCCATCATTATTTATGCCAACAAAAATCCAATCCCAAATCATTGGTTGTGCTAGCAACCTAGGACCACTTTGCCAAACAACTAAACAAATTTCACTTATTTGTGGTTTGAGTCCTTCTACTATACTAAATTTTATTAATTTGAAAAAAAATTCTTTTACTTTTATAATGTTATTGTTAGTTATCTCTCTTAAAGTGATAATACGGATTTTTTTAAAACCAACTTTTTATGTACTTGATTGACACATAAATTTATTATTGATTAAACATGACAAATTGAATTTCTACACCGCCCTATGTGATAATAAATAAATAAATAAATAAACTTCATGCTATCACTTAAACAACAATAACTAATGGTGGGCAAAAAAATACCATGGGACATTTATACAAGAAATTGGATTGCATTTTGCATTTTATACTCAAATTTTGAGTAAATTAAAAAGTCATTTGATCATTCTGATAAAATTTTCATCCACTTCTACTATTAAACACTGACACACGACGCCACTATTTGATCATTCTATCAATTATGCTAGGCTTTTATAGTAAAAATAACAAAATTTTTAATAGAAAAAACTAATTTACTTTTTAATTTAATGTACAGAAATTAATTTACCTATTTTTTAATAGAAAGAGCAATATGTAATATGACACCTAGTACATGGACCTCTACGATATTTTTACCATAATAGTATTACCAATTTGAACATATTAATTATATTATAAAAAATATAGAGACCAACTTATGTCAAATTAAACCTGCAAATATCTCTAAAATATGAACAACATTATTAACAAACAGCCCAATAAGCCAACAACCTTAAACCCACCGTACCCAAATTTAAAATGATTTAAACTGAAAATGATCCGAACCGAACAAATAAACTCAAAAGATTTGAACTCGAATGCCAAGCACCAACAACAAATCTTGAAATGCCCCAACCCAAAAAACCCAAATGGCCTGAACCCGAGCAATCCAAACCTGAAATGATTCAAATCCGAAAGAATCATAAAGTTTTAAATCCGAATAAACTTAATTTAGATTGACCAACCAAAAACCAATTGACATAGTCCGGTGCAAGTTCATGGTAAAAGAAAACAATTGAAGTGCTACTTCATGTTGTTTCATCAAGTATCATAGTTGGGAATGAAAGAAACAAAATGAAAAACAAGTCTTGTTAAAAACTGCAAATACAGGGGTCAATGTATGAAAGAAAAAAGTACACTTCTCTACAATGAGAGAACAAAATTTTCCCATACTGACCGGGAATATATCACACTTACGACTTCCTTGGTCGTCCTCTCTTACCTGTTTTTCCTCCGGAGGACTGTGGAGTTTTGTTCGTAGAAGGACGACCTCGTCCAGTACCTTTTCCACCTGAAGTGAATTTCTTAGCACCCTTACCTCGGCCTTTGCCGGAAGCCTTACCATTGATGTATTCTCCACTGCTGTCACCCTCAACATCACTGTTCTCTTCTTCATCCTCTGAGTCGGATGAATCTTTTGACTTCTTCCTCTTCTTCGAAGAATCGGAAGTATTCTTGGCACCCCTTTTGTTAGTTTGCTTGGGAAACGTAGCATTGGCATCAGGTACCTCAGTTCCTGCAGTAAGAATGATCGTGTCCGAGTTAGTTTGTAATGTAACAGCTGAAAAATGTGAAGAGACCGAGACCGAGACACATACCTTCAGCAGTAGCTTTGCCGTCATAAACATCCAGCTGTGCAAAACATTAAACATTTAGACATTAGCCTTTGTATTTCAATATCTCTAACACTTACTAAAAATCAGCAGCTAGTGCATGACATTGAAACTAGATCGATGCTGTCAGCAGTGAGCAACAAAAAATCTTAAACCTCTCCATGGTTCAAACATGAAATTGAAGGTTCAGTGAGATGAGCTACTAGTAGTCATCATCAAGAACTCAAAATACCCAATAATCTAACAAAGTTTAAAAAATTTGAAGCAGAGGGAAGAGGCAAAAAGTTGAGAAATTCCAAGACCCACACTAAAACCATACAGGGCCGAAAAAAGAGCATGATATCTAATAAAAGGATAAGTGAAAACTTTTAGAAAATTATCAATTTACCTGATCAAGACGGTCACAGACATTTTCTTTATCAACAATGACCATCGAGTGGCCCATACCACATGCAACACTATACAAAGATAAACAGAACTTGTGAATACACTCAAGAACAGATAATTCAAAGTATTACTTTTGGTGCATGAATTTACTGCAAGTTATATCCACCTGATAACATGCATGCCCTCCAAAATGTCTACTTTTTTCGGAACTGCCGAAGACCTAAAAAGAAGGCCACACGATGAAGTAAATATAACATTGGAGGGACTTAAAAAAGCTGTTATGATAGGTAACACTATCAGACACGTACTTCTGTCCCATGGGACCGTATCCCAACTCGCCGTACTGAGCTTGGCCCCAACTTATGCAAGAGGCATCTGCACCAACAAAATGGTGCATATTGCCTGAATCCATACAACGTAGATTCCAGCCACTGGGAAAAAGGGTATAAATAAACGTGTCTTAGACATGTCCACAAAAACTAGAGCATGAAGTTTACTCCAACCCCCCAAAAATATCATAAAACTTCACATAAAGCATATAAGCAAAATAAACAGAAAAACAATAGAACAGTCAAACGATGTCAATAACATCAAATTAATGATTCTTCCATTCTCTTGGAAATAACAAACCAAGGCAATGCAGCATGCTTAAAAACCATAGAATGAAACGCAACAAAAGAACAGAAGCTTCCAAGCTAGTTAAACGGTAGATTATTATAAGAAAACTTCATGCAAAGCTTGATATTCATGAAAAGAGCAGTGACCGAGACAGAACAATGCTGATACTGAAACCATAAGCAAAATCAACCAATCATCATGGCATAGTCAAACCTTAAATCCATGAGTGGTTTAGGATACATCCAGTCATCGCCAGCATTCTTTATTTTTCCCCACATATACAACTGCCCACCACCTGGAAAACAAGCAAAACACAATAATGAAACTGAACGGTGACTTTAAAACAATTACCAAGAAGTACAGACAGCATTTCCTAAAATCTTAAGAGGTTTGCAGCAGTTCAGGGGCAGAGTTGCAATTTCGAGTAATTGCACATTATAAACCTAATTAATTTTACATAGACCAAGGTGTTTCCACGAGACTAGCCTGATTCCTTCAAAGCCAAGGTGGTCTACCCGGGTATTCATAAATACCTATGGGGTTATTGTGATTCCACTAGTTCTACCAAACTTTACTCACCTTGAAAGCTAAAAACAGCAACCACCCTTTGATCTTTCTTTTCAACTATCATTTCACCCTTCATAATAGAGTTTTAGCTACCGTTCTATTAGCTTTGAGCCACAAACTACAGAACAAACAATACCTGCAGTACATGCTGAATTTACAGAACCAGCTGAAACAACCGCATTAGGAGGAAGAACATTGTGTTTTTGGAATACATCAACACGGCGAGGAACCCACTCATCCTTCTGCTCTCTGTGCCCGAGCCTGTATATCAGTGATGAAGGAATTACACGCAAGGTTTAAAGGAGGAAAAACAAACAAGTAGGAATAAAGGATTTAAGCCTTGTAGAAACAAATCAAATACTGGAGTGACGAGAAGCCAAAAGTAGCGTGAATCTTGCTACAAACCTTCCATAACCGCCAAAGCCCCACCTAGATATTCACAGATAAACTGTTAATTGTTCATGGACAAGGATAATAAAAGGGAAATATCAAACCTTTCCGCAATAATCAACAGTGAACTTACGTGTAAACATAGCCATTCTTATCAACAGCAACTGGATGCAAAAATAAAGATAAACAATGAGGATCATGTTTAAGTAAAAGATGAAGAGGGGAAGGAGGGTTAGAGGGGGTAACACTCAATGAAAGAGAAGTAAACATCAAATAGAGAAGCATATCATGAACCTGTATGGTTTGTCCCACATGCAACTTTGACAACGGTTTCCCCAGAAAGAGTAGCTATAGCTCTAGGGCGTGGTTGGGGTTCATAAACAAGCTTCACTGAGCTATCCTTAGAATTGTACTGTAAGAAAGAAAATAAGTATCACATAAACATTCATGGAAAAGGCAAGTCAATATAAATATATCAGTTACAAAAGGTCATAGATAGATTCAGAACATGTAACGTAAAAATATTATCTAAAAACATTATCAAACGGACCCTTGACTACAATTACTCAAGAATTTTCATCCAAAATATAAATTCAACAAGAGTCTGGGTAACCATGCCAGAAAGACAAATTGCTTCTCCTACATACCTCATTGTCCGTTCCATGGCCAAGCTGACCATACTGTGGAAGCCCTGCTGTTCTGCAAACCAAAAAACAAGTATGCAAATCAGTAATAAAGTACGAAAACAGGCATGCAAGCGAAGAAACAACACTAACAGACCACAAACCATACAATATAGAACTTCCTTCAACCGATGACAACCACACAGTGAAGTCTGCTCCACAGGCAGTATTTGTAACTTGAGAAACAAGACAACGGACAGGAGATGTCTCGATTTCTACAAAAAGGATAAACCAGCAAATAAATTAAGCAGAAGTTCACAGACGAATGCTGAAGCAGGCATACATGGAATTCCACGAGAACCAATAGTAAACCAAGAAAACTAAACACCTAGAGTAATAGTACTAGAAATAATCAAAATCATCAGAACCTACCATTTCGTGTAGAACCTGAACCAAGCTGTCCATGCTTATTCCAGCCAAAGGCCAAGGAATTACCATCTTCCGTAACTACGACGGTATGGTTCCTTCCCGATCCCGCTTTGATTATCTTATACCTTCAACAAAGATACAATATAATTAAACAAAAGGAACAGAGTGGACTAATGTTAAGAACAAGATAAAAAAAAGTGCTTACTTCGAGAGTTCAGAAACTATAGTTGGCCTATCACGCTGGATTGTATCTCCGTGACCCAGTTGCCCTTTCTATACATAAAAAGCGAAAGCTCTATCAACTAATATTAACCAAATTAAAGCAACATTATCCACAAGCATTGTTTTTTCCTAATAAAATAAAATAAAATAACAAAGCTGAGCTTTCCATACCTCATTGCGACCCCAAGTGTAGCACCGCCCTTCAACATCCAATGCAACACAATGACACGATACTACAATAGAAAGGAAATGCTATGCTTTCTTTAAAAAAAAAAGTTTAAAATTTAAATTAAATGAGCAAGTTTAAGATAAAAAAAAAAAAGCAACATGAAAAAAAAATTGAACTCACAGCAACCGGAGGCAACGAACCGGATGTCAACACCGACTAAAGGACGGAGGCGAGTAGGTGAGACCAAGTTGCCTTCAACAGCACCTTTACGCCGACCAATAACATCCCAACACGTGGAACCACAAAACAACAGCTCTCCTCCTTTCTTCTCTTCCTCCTCCACCTTCTTCTCCACTTCAGCCCCCGACATTCCCGGGCAATACAAAGTCAAAGCTTTGACCGAGTGAGAGCAGATCTAATCTAACGGTTCGAATTCGAAAAAAGGGAAGAAATCAACGGCCCTAAAGAAACGTCAAAGTTGGCGGGAAAGTGGGAACAACGGGTATTAAGCGGGGGATTAGGGGCGATTGGGGGGGGCTTAAGCAAGAAGGTGAAAACGGAACCCTAATTCAAAGGAATTGGGAAGTGAATTTATGGTATTTTTTTCAAAGACGAAAAAAAGGGGGATTTGATTGCTTGTCGAGGGCTCCCAAGAATAGGGATACCTTTTTGTAATTAGGTTTAATAAAAAGGGAAATAAATTATGGAGAGAGAAAGAGTGAGTCTGCAAGTAATTGATTAGATATTGTTCTCTCTTTTTTTCTTTTTCAAGTTTTGAACTGTGAAAATGGGTGTGGCTGTCTTTAGGGTTTTTGCTTCGCGAGGACTCAAAAGGGTTCCTATTACTGCAAGTGCAAATCTAACGTTCCATTTTTGTCATTTATTATCCTTTTTAATCAAATTTCTGCCACTGAAGACGAGCCTGGATTGGGATGCCAATTTAATTTTATGTTCAAATTTATGCTAAATCGTATCTTTGAGTTTGCTAGCAAAACAAAAAAAACCTTACTTTCAAATAATTTAATAACTTAAATAAAATTTTTTGAATAATTCAATAAACAATTTATAATTTTTTGAAATTGAATGATCACAATGTAAACTTGCTGCATCATAATTTAGTATGAGTTGAATGACGAGATAGAACCTTGAATCTGATTCGATTTTTATTTTTGATTAAATTCTTTCATTAGTTTTTTTACTACGCGAATTTAATTCAAAAAAAACAAAGACTAAAAGTAAACAAATTAAAAATATAAAAAACTAAATTCACACAAAAACTAATAAAAATATTTAACTCCCACACGCACTCGGAAATTTTAATGAAAAATTCAACCTGATTTGCTCTAAAACTTGATTTAAGAGGGGAAAAGACTGCCCTACAAGTGGAGAGAACATTCGATCAATTCGAGTAGCTCGGTTATACCGAGACCCTAACCGACTTAAATCTTAATCCACCTAACCGAATTAACTCAACATTGGTTGGTTCAACACCGAGTTCAATTATCACGGTAACTACTCTTTAACATACCAAGACACCCCGAGACATCTTTGGATGGCTTGTTCACAAGCATACCCTGACACCTGCACCTGCACCTGCCTGAGACGGCATAAAATAATATCAACATATTGATATATATATCATCCAGTTCAGTTTCAAGTTTGAGGAGGATATAATTCCCACAGTGCAACAGTCGTGTCTTCCGATGCGGAGGCCATTAGCTTGCAGTTGGTCGAATACGACACAGAGTTACACTGCAAGAGTAGATAATTTCATTTTCGACTTTAATACAACATCATGAAATAACATGGAATAATTAATGCGAGTGAAGAATAGCATGATGGAGTTATAGCCCGTCAGATCATGAATACATTGAATGAGATCACAGCAGATGGATTAAAAGAACAAATAAAATGTCTGACTTTAGCCTCGGAAATCTTTCATCGTACCGTAGCATGGTGATATTTCAGAATTGCCAGAGGATTTCCTTTGCGATAATTGTATATTCTAACTCTGCCACCATGAGTGAAGTTAAAAAAGTAAGTTAATAGCAAGCAACCCTTTGCAGATGACCTGATATCGAACTACATGATTTCCCCTAGAGTAACTAAAATTGCAAATTAAATCTAGAAATCGAGATTCAGTTTGAGGATGAACACCTGAAGAACATCCGAAATATAGATGATTCAGGAATTTAAAAAGAGGATGCAAGATGGGTACAAACCTATGGTCCCAGCCAGCAGTTGCAGCAATTTTAGAATCAGGCCGAATTGCAGTGCTCGATATGCCTGGCCGTTCCAGACTAATTTCTTTCTTAACAACGCAAGAACCCTACATGAAGAATAACACAATATAAGACGCATAAGAGAAAATACTGTGATTTATGCTTTATGCTCTGTGAAGCCAGAACTATAGTTAAGCAAAGGACTCTACCGGCCCTTTTATTGTGTTAAAGGATTCAAAGGAATCCACTTTTTGTTTGCCTCTATCATGATGGAGACTAAGATTAACGCCAAAAAACATACTCGCAAAGCTAGCACTATGGTTCATCCAATGTCACTCTTTCACATTTGCGGATTAAATAAACACCATAGGATCAATTTGGTAATGATTTTGAACGAAAATGCATTGGTCATAACTAAAAGAAGGCTGCTAGAGGGGTTGCGATATATCTTGTTAGCAACCAGTACATAGGGGGGTTTCAACGAGAATTACCGTGGGATAATCTAGATTGTAAAGTACAATCTTGTCATCTGCTGCCCCGGAGATACCTCCATTGCATGATCCATCAATGCATAAACTTAGAACTGTGTAGAGAATAAGAATAAACATATTTTATGAAGAAAAAGAAATTAGTAAAGGAAGAATAAGATGAAGCCTAATACATGAGGAGTCTCCTGTAGTCTGGGTCGCACACCTGGCTCTGAATGGAACTTCACAGAAGTTAGAGGAACCCCAGGGTACCGTATATCCCACCAAAGAATCGAACCATCTTCATAACTAGCAAACACATCAAATAAATCCCTAAGTGAGAATATCTTAGATAACTATTCCAAAAGTCGCCACCACATCAAAAGTCAAAACCTCTAACTCAACCCTTTTTTGGAACACTAATTCCACAATTTGAAGAGCATGAATCTAAAAACAATAACTCTTTTCTTTTATTTTTTGAGAATGATCAGAGAAGAGAAACACGGAAGGCGCTGGAAACAACTCCAGTGCAACAGATGGAGATAGCAGGAGACACATACCCTGCCAAGACATTAAGAAAGCCCTCTGATCCGGGTAGCAAAAATGATTGAACTGCCATGCACATTCCTGCCAAAAAACCAGTTATAGTTCTAATCTTAAACACCTCAAGGATCAACAACAATCACTATGGTACCAATGAAAAAGGACATTGAAAAACACATAACTTTCCATAAACCATTGTTATCAAATACAGATACACCAATATGTTTCTAAATAGCAAAAAAGGGATAAAGCAACATTTAGTCCCTGCACTTGGCAACTTTTCCCAGCTTAGCCCCTAAACTTTTTTTTGGTCCACATTGGCCCGGGGAACTTAACAACTTTTCCCAGTTTTGGCTCATGCAGTGACGTGACACAACTTCAGAGTGCCACATCATCACATGGATTAAAACTGGGAAAAGTTGCCAAGTTCAAGGACTAAATGTTGCCTTATCGCTGGAAAAAACAACCAAATCCAATTCCATTACAAGAAATTTCAATCAAGGCAGTGAAAAATTAACCAAATATTCGGTATCCTAGAGCTAATTTATCAATGCAAAAATTACAACGTCCAGAGTCAAAAGTAATGTATCAGAAATCAACCTCTCTGCTTAATAGAACCAACAAAGTTGTCTTGAGGTAGCCGTACAGACCTTTCACCTGTATTGAGATCCCAAAGCTCAATCTTAACATATAAAAATATGGTAACCAATCAGTAATAGGATACCCCAAATAAGCAGAAAGAAAACAAGAGTAAATTGAATAGAAAAATAAATTCAAAGGAAGCATGTTGACCTCAGAAGA
Organism: Gossypioides kirkii; assembly: GCA_005610355.1. NCBI lineage: Eukaryota > Viridiplantae > Streptophyta > Magnoliopsida > Malvales > Malvaceae > Gossypioides > Gossypioides kirkii. The sequence continues at coordinate 421,435 of CP032248.1, forward strand.
TTGTTCGCCTGCCAAAGCCACATACTTAAGTCCTTCAACAGATGTTTCTTCTATTAATCCACCTTGCCGATGATCTAGTAGGACATGCCAATGAAATTTTAGCAAAATTAACAAGCAATCAAGGATTCAAGATGTAAGTATGCTGGAAAACATAATGAAAAGAGCAGCGGCAAGAGAAATATAATGTAGGATTTCACCACTTAAAAACTACTAGGCCTGGACAATACTTCAAATGTAGGACAGTCTAGAACATGCAAAGGTGTCTCTAGAACCAAACTTGCTATATCTTTGACAAAGAAAACCAAAAGAATTGCCCCAGAATATGCTGTAGTAGAAGAAGTGGCTGCTTCAGGATTGCAATTAGGATTGTTTAAACAACAATATGAGAAATATTACTACAACCATTCCATTCCCCATTTCCATATCCACATATGAAGTTTCTAACATTTGTTTTCTACTTTCTAAGAGAGCACGTTCATTGTCATATAAGCTAAGTCCTGATTAAGTATTGGTTGATAAAAAGTTGTCACTTGAGTCTATTTCTGAAACTAGAAACTCATCGAGAATCTAACACTATAGAGAAAGGACTATCTTGTTACAACATTTATGTCTACACGCAGCCTGAACCTCATAGACTAACCTTCAAAGGAGTTGGAACCCTCTTCTTGTTTTTTTGCTATCTCTCCTCTACTATCATTGGAAAGTTCTATATCGATAGTTCCATCCCCTTGCTTTGTATTAGCAACAGGTTCCTTCAGTAAAGAAAGCTTGCAAAAATGGTAAGAATTTGTCCTGATTGTAAGTGAAGGTGTCCTGTCAAGAACCAAAATAGTAGCAAGGTGAAATTTCAACTCATAAACAGATATTACTGGCGGATCACATCAGAATCAAAATGATGAATCATGAAGAATTTCTGTCAGATACTATGCATGCAACGCAAAGCTTGGTTAACCAAAAAAATGAAAACTTAATAACAAAGTAGTGCCTCAAATTTGAGAAAAGGCAGGTGGGGCTGCAGCTAGAAGGAGAACTTCAACTTGAAATAATATAATAGATAGGGAAATTTAATCACTTAAAACATCAACGGAACAACAGATTGATTCCATTCTCTATATTTTCAACCGTCAACAATTATTTACAAACTAACAAAATATGATAAACTTTAAAAAGACTGGTCATTTAATCTCTAAATTATTGTTACCATCGGTAGAGAATACATGCAGAAATCTTTAAACAACATCATGGATAAACTTCATAGTTCATAACATTAAAATTTAGGCCTTTTATCAATAAATGGTCGGTGAACCGTGTTTTTTTTATAAAAGTACCATAGAAGCCCCAGTACTAGGAGTTAGATTGCATTTTGCCCCCTCTACTCAAAAAATGGGTAAATTAATCAATGTACATTAGATTAAGAGCAAGCCGATCCTTCAGATAAAACTTTCATCTATTTCTACTATTAAAAACTGATCTCTGTACATCAAACTGAAGTGCACGTGGCATGCCACATGTTATTGTCTAGTTATTCTGTCATGCACACTAGTTTTTAACAGAAAAGATCAATTTGCTCTTTTATCTAACATAAAAAGGACTAATTTGCATATTCTTTTAGTATAAGGCGCAAAATACAATCCAACTCCTAATACAAAGGCTTTCATGCACTTTTACTTTATTTTAGTAGTCCATAAGCATTGATACCATTTTCAATGAAAGAACAATTATAAAGTAAATTCATTACCTTGAGAGACCTCCTTCTTCTATATCCCAACACTTAACAGTTCCATCCCTACCCTGACTACACATCAAAGAAAGCATTAAAAAAAAAGACCCATTTAGCTATAAATCCCAGAAACCCTTAGAAAAAGAAAACAAAAACACCTGATAATTTTATTGGTCCCCAACAAAGAACTACAAGCAACAGCTATAATCCCATGAGCAGCACTATGCGCCCTATAAAGAAACAACAACAGTTAAATTAATCGACCCAGCAAAAGAAAAAAAATCGATTTCGTCGATAAAACAAAGAAGTAATGACAACAAACCATGAAGATGATACCGTACGATTCTGGATTGTATCCCAAACCCGTAACTCACCATCTGATGAACTGAAAAAAAGAGAAAAAAAAGAATAGACCCCATTTATTTTTTTGTGTCGATGAATAAAAAAAACTTAAAGAAGTGAATTTTGGGATTTACCCAGTGAATAAAATGGGTCTCGAAGGATGGAAACAAGCATCGGCGACGGAAGCACGGTGGCCTCGCAGCACAGCCACCGGGTCAGGCGGTGGTCTTTTGCTCTTAGAGCTCATTTGCCTGCTTTGGAGTTTCGAGTGTTTCAGTGGAGGACAGATTGTACTGCTATACAAATTATTTCAGTAAAAAATAAAGGATTAATACTCAATTTATCTCAAACTATAACCATTTTAGCATTTTAGTACTTTTCTTTGGTCCCCCAAACCAGGGTGGAAATGAGCCGAGCCAAGTCTGAACGATAGCAAATTTGCAATTTGACACTTAATTCGAGCTCCATAATATATTAATTTTTCTTGTGACTATCATGTTTTACATGGTTTAAGATTATGATTCGATTTGTATATTCAAAAATAATAATAATAATAATGATTTGATTTAGGTATTCTCTTATCATTTTTAGATTATGTCTTACTTAGTATTTCATTTTATATAGATTTTGATGGTATAAATATCTTGTATTCAAAACATGAATAAATTAATCTTTACATATTAGATCAAATAGTAAATTAATTTTTTTTGTTAAAATTTTCATCAATTTTTATTATTAAAAATTGGCATGGATAACAAAATAATCAAATAGTGCACATGTACCTCATGTTAACATACAAAAATCAATTTTTAACAGTCCAATTGAATGAAAATTTTAACAAAAGAATCGATTTACTTATTTTTAATATATGGGACAAAATTCAAATTAACTTCTATTTCATGAGCTTTCATTATACTTTTACCAGATTTTAATACTATGCTCAAGTAATTCTTTTGCCTCATTTTCAATTTGTGATATTACTTTGGTGTTTTTTTTTCTCAAAGTATCATTTGAAAATTTTTAAAAATTATATAAAATTTCAAAAAATACAAAAAATATTTTTTTAATTTAGGGACTAAATTAGAAAAATCTGTCAAATGTTGAGACTAATGTTGACAAAAAAGTTTATGAACCAAAATTGAAAATATTACCAAGTCCAGGGACTTAAAAGGTATGAGTTCGGCCCAATAGAAAAATGAGGCTTGTTAAAGGAAAAGCTCTATAATCTCTCCACTTATTTCAGTGATTTGAGGTTGTCCTTGTTTCGCTACCTTTTTTTTCTTTTTCCACCTTCAATTATAGCTCTCTCCGGATTAGAATTTGTAACATTTGCAGACCCAATTCATTACTCTCTTCAAAGGACCAAAAAGAAGATGGCTTCAACATTCAGCGGCGATGAAACTGCTCCTTTCTTCGGCTTCTTGGGTGCTGCTGCTGCCCTCGTTTTCTCTTGTAAGCAAAAAAAGAAAAAGATGAATAATCAAATGACCTTTCTATGATTTTGGGAGTTTGGGTTTTCATCCGATGTTTCACAGGTATGGGAGCAGCTTATGGTACAGCGAAAAGTGGTGTTGGCGTAGCATCAATGGGTGTAATGAGACCGGAGCTGGTGATGAAATCGATCGTCCCGGTGGTAATGGCGGGTGTGCTGGGTATTTATGGTTTAATCATCGCTGTTATAATCAGTACCGGGATTAACCCAAAGGCTAAATCTTATTACCTTTTCGATGGGTATGCTCATTTATCTTCTGGATTAGCTTGTGGACTTGCTGGTCTTTCTGCTGGTATGGCTATTGGAATTGTAGGTGATGCTGGTGTTAGGTAATTGCTTCTTTTTGAATGTTTGATTAAATGGTTCAGTTTATGTTTTAATTGATTTATGGTTTATGGTCATATCAGTTTTGTTGCATTTTTTTTTATGTAGAATGTTGGTATTATTATATCTAGGGCCTTAATGTTTTGCCATGGGTGATCATAAGTTGAGCTTTTTTGTATTTATATTACCTTTGTTAACCCTCTAAATTGAAGTAGGGTCTGGTTTAGGCCTTGAACTCGATTTATCCCCTTTAATTAGTGCTATATGTTTTTTTTTTGGGGGGGGGGGGGTCAAATTATGGTTTTGGTCTCTCTACCATTCTCAAATTTGAGATTTAGTCCTTGTATGTTAATTTTGGCATAACTTGATCCCTCTATTTTTATAACGTCATTCGATACTGAAAAAAGTTATTTACCATGGATGATCACAAGTAGAGCTTTTTGTATTTATATTACCTTTGTTAACCCTGCAAATTAATTGGTTTTGCTTAGAAGCAGCTTTGGAGAAATGAAGTAGGGTCTGGTTTAGGCCTTGAACTGAATTTATCCCCTTAAAACTAGTGCTGTGTTATTTTTTTGGTCAAATTATGGTTTTGGTGCATCTACCATGCTCAAATTAGGGATTTATCCTTGTTGGTTAATTTTGGTATAACTTGATCCCTCTATTTTTATAATTAGTTAGTCAAAATTAACAACAGTAACTATTTCAATTAAAATATTGACTAGGGTTTTTTCTTAAAAACCCCCTTTCCAATTCATCATTTTAACACAATTTCTTTCATGTGTCAGCATTTTAATTATTTGGACTAAATAATGGCATTATAGAAGTAAAGAGACCAAATTATGTGAAATAAAGTACATTTGCTAAATCTGATATTTGAGTAGAGGGACCAAACCCATAATTTGATCCTTACTTTTCGTTTTGTTTAAGTTGAATTGATTAGTACCGTTGTTGATGATTTTTTTTTTTTTGTTGCTTTAGTTTTGCAAGTATTATCACTCTTATACTCTTGTCTTATTGTGTAATTTGTAAAGCTAATGCAGAAATTGAGATGCTGTAATGGCTCTTATGATTGTTGAGAACGAACAATGAATGTAATTTAAGCATTATTCTCATTATATATCCCTTAAACTAGTGCTATATGTTATTTTTCATTAGTTCTGTTATTGAGGATTTGTTGCTTATTTTTGCAAGTAGTGTTACTTTGAAACTAATCTTTATGACTGTTGTTGATGATGATATTCGTTAAACTGGTGCTATACTTCATTTCGTTTAAGATGATTTTCATTATGACCGTTGTTGATTATTTGTTGCAAATAGTATAACTTTGAAACTCTATCTTATCATGTAATTGGATTTTGTAGAGCTAATGCACAAATTGAGTTGCTGTTAGGGTACTTAAGAATTAAGATTTGTTTAGGAAGGAAAGATGAATGTATTTTAAGAATTATTATTGTTTTCTATCCCAAAACTAGTACTTTATCACTCTTGGGTTTTTATGCTCATAGTCATTTTGTTTAAGCTGATATCCATTACCGCTATCATTGCTTTACTTTTGTAATAGGTATTATTTTGAAACTCCTATCTTATCGTGTAATTGGATTTTGTAGAGCTAATGCACATTGAGTTGATGTTAGGGTAGTTATGAATTATGATTGTTCAAGAAGGAAAGATGAACGTATTTTAAGAATTTTTATCTTTTCTGTCCCTTAAACAAGTGCTATAATTCATTTTGTTTAAGATGATATTTGTTATGACAGTTGTTGATGATTTGTTGCTTTACTGTTGCAAATAGTAGAACCTTGAAACTCGTCCTATCATGTAATTGGGTCTTGTAGAGCTAATGCACAAATTGAAAGGCTGTTAGGGTACTCGTGAATTATGATTGTTTGAGAAGGAACAATGTATAGTTTAAGAATTATTATTGTTTTGTATCCCTTAAACTAGTGCTATATCATTGTTGGGTTTGCATGTTAATAGTTATTTTAAAAATTATTATTGTTTTGTACTCGTGAATTATGATTGTTTAAGTCGTCATTCATTACTATACTATCGTTGCTTTACTTTTGCAATCTGTATTAACTCCGAAACTCCTATCATATTGTGTAATTGGATTTTTTTGGAGAAGGAAAGATGAATGTATTTTAAAAATTATTATTGTTTTATATCCTTAAATCAGTGCTATATCACTGTCGGGTTTGTATGCTAGTATTCATACTGTTGTTTGTTAATCGTTACTACTACCATACTTTGAAACTCGTCTTATCATTTAAAATCGGATTTTGCAGAGCTAATGCACAACAACCAAAGCTTTTTGTTGGGATGATCCTCATTCTTATCTTTGCCGAGGCATTGGCACTATATGGCTTGATCGTTGGCATTATTCTCTCATCCAGAGCTGGTCAGTCACGAGCCGAGTGATGGAAAAGGCCTAATTACTCAGTGTGACTCTTATATCACTGGCTGTGGTTCACTGAAAGAATTTGTTCAATATATTCTTTTGTTTTGCTGGTTAGAAGTATATAATATAAGTTTTGCTCATAAAAGTACATTTCTACAGCCTTTGAGATTTTCTGCAGATTGAAAAAAATCAAAGGGAATGATGATTATAGATTAGAGATATATAAATTAGATGGTCCAATAAAAATTGTAGCTTTGTTTTTATAAAATTATGTACTTGGGGAACCAATGTGGAACCTTGTAGACTTGGTGCTTGCGTTAGTTCTTCATTTGCTGGTGTTTTGTTTTTTCATTGTTTCTTAGATGCTGGAGTTTGGATTGTATATTAAATCTTGGTTGGTAAAGTTGTTTATTTACTTAATTCTTAATCAGTTCATTTAAATTCGATTCGATTACTTGTCTAACTTGAGCTTTTAAAATAGTCGACTTAAATTTTTAAGAAATAACTTGGGGCTCCACCATGGTGTTGGGTTACCGTTTTTGTGGTTGCTACACCATAGTTGACTCCTCTTACAACGTGAAAGGGGGGGGGGGGGTTCCAACATTGAGAAGCCTCTCTATGCTGGTCGTTGGCTTCCACTTGCCGGCCACTACTCTCTGCATCGTTTTTTCGATGGGGTGTCCTCTGTATTTACATATATCATTTATGCTTTTTATGTTTTTCTGTGGTTGTATATGCTTTTGGTATGGTCTTGAAGGGGCTGGTGGCTAAGTGCTGTCTTGGGATGAAGTCAGAAAATTAATGAATCTATTATCTTGGGGGAGCCCAAGGCCACTGATTGCTTACCCTTCATGCTTTTGTCACAAGTTTCGGTTGCAGTCTTCAAACAAGAGCAGGGAAGAACAATGGCTGACGCCCACTCGGGTTTTGATCTATCCCATGCTGTCATGGCTGAAACGAAAGCCTGTTGACAAAAACCTCTTTCAGCCCGTGGGGCTACACTGTTTCGATTTGTCATATTTATAGAGCTCATACCTTCCGTCTATGCACTCGAAAATCCAAATGGATTTCATTTAATAAGAAAATCGATACCCCTAATCCAAATTTCGAAATCAAGTATCATATATATGGAAATCAATAAAATTTTGTTGGACACTCAAGAATCCGGAGTTTTAGCACAAATCTTATTATATATAACACAAAATCAAGACGGATTCATTGTCAGAGACGCCTCATTGGGTAAATACAAGTTTCATTGCCTTTTCTAACTTTTGCATCACATTGAATGTTGGGTAGTGGTTAAAAGGTAAAAAAAAAAAAAAGTGTGTAGATGCCACCTTTTGACAGTGACAAATCAAACCGAGTAAAAATGAAAGATGAAAATTAAGTCACAGAGGTGCAGAGTACAGCAGCCTACACACTGCACATGCTACTTAATAGCTTATCCTTCATGTATTATTGAGTTCACTTCTTGGGACTTGATTGAAGGGGACCTATATTATTTACTTACCCATTTTCACTCTCTTGCTAATTTTGTTTTGGTCAACTTCTGCCTTACATCTATGTATTTGTACTTATTGTTGGATCATTTTTAGTTTTTATATGCTTTTAATTTTAAATTTTTAGTGGTTAAATTCATGGATCAATAGTTGAATTGTATCTTTTAATATCAAGGACTCCAAGTTGAAAATATTATAAAATTTTTTATATTAAGAATAATATTATATTTATCCTATCTATTAAAAAAAAATCTTATTAAAATTTTTATCCATTTTAAATACTAAAAATTACTCAAGAATAAAGTACACATTCTATCCATCACTCTTACTTTTAATACTAAAAATGAATAATTTTTTAATAAAGAATTACAATTAGAATTTTGAGAATGACAATTAGGAGGAGGAAAAGTGATTGATGTGCCGAGGGGGTTTGAATGGTACTCTAACTCTCAACTCACAATCTAAATTTATCACACAACTGTTCCCCTCCATTATTTCATCTCTACACTACAATGTACACTGTCCGGTGGGACCCCATAACCCGAATACGTTTCAATCACAATAGGTTATTATTATTCTTCGAAAAGAACAAGTGACGTCATCATAAGTTACCCACGTGCCAGTCAAACAGACCAATGAAAATCCGACGTGGCACTACAAATCTAAATCTATTTTTGAGGGAAATACTTTTGTCTGAAAAACGTCAAAATTTCCGACAATTTCAAGGAACTTGTTCTGTCCTGACGCCAACTTCGCCTTTTCCCAATAACTCGCTTAACGGCTACTTTCTCCTATCCCATCCCTAAATTTTTTTGCCACGTGGCCTTTTCAGGTTAGACGTTATATACTTTTGGCGGGAGGTTACCTGCTGGGGTCCTCAAACGGCGCCGTTTCATCACCCTTGCTTTAATTTGATATCTGAGTAGTTTTTATATATTAAAAATGTGTATTCAATCGACAGAATGAACACATAATTTTCAAAAAGTCCACTAAAATTTGGCTCCCGAGCTAGGTGATGTGTTCAGGATTTTTTCTTATATTAATTAATGATTGGAAGCTCGATCCTCAATTTAAATATGAAATCACTTTAAAACTCATGCTGTTGAGCGATCAAACATAGGGATAAAGAGGGAAAAATTGAATTCTAACCAGAAGTTCTTCAATTTAGTACAACACAATGATGAAGAATGACTTATTTTAGGCAAGTCATTCTATTGCAGAATCCAAAAATTAAAAAGCTAAAAAAATAAAAATTTCAAACTGGTGAGTGTGGAGAGGTTGGATCAGCTGAAGATGGAACTTCTGCTCCAACCCTACACCCTTCCAACATGAAAACAATATCAGCCATTGCTGGTCTATCAAGTGGTTCAGGTGCAGTACAAAGGAGTCCCACTTTCACCCCTAACAAGAACTCTTCCCACTCACTTGATTCCGGGTCTAACTCCAGCAACCCTGGCTCCAGCAACTCTGAGATTTGTCCTTTTTCCAATTGTTTTTTCACCCATTTCACAATATCTTCTTCATCTTGGGTAAACATCACTGGTTTTCTTCCGGTAAGTATTTCCAGCAATACAATCCCGAAACTATAAACATCGGCTTCTTTAGATAGTCGACCTGTTACAGCAGCTTCCGGTGCTATGTAGCCTAAAGAACCAACCGCGGTTGACGATGTTGAAGCTTCCGTTGGGGTTGCCATTATGAGTTTCTCGAGTCCGAATTCAGATAAATGAGCTTCAAAATCGGCGTCAAAGAGGACGTTTTGCGGCTTAATGTCACCGTGAAGTATTGACAACGAGTGCAAAAACGATAAGCCACGAGCGATGCCGAGGGCAATAAGATGAAGCATTGGCCAATTCAACATATGTCCATCTTGGTGTGATGCTTCTTGGAGGAGTGTAGCTAAGTTTCCATTAGGCATGTAGTCATAAACAAGGAGTCGTAAATCAGGCGGCCCGGCATAGTATCCTCGGAGAACCGTTATGTTCCGATGCTTTACCTTACCTAACAGTTCAGCTTCTTTTTTAAAATTAGCTTCATTGATTGTTCCATCAACAAGACGACGGATCGATAACACCATCCCGTCTTGAAAAGTAGCCTTGAAAACAAGTCCGTATCGTCCCCTACTCAACACGTTCTCCTCATCAAATTGCCTCGTCGCTTCTAACGTTTCCGCTAGCGTTATCTTGTTATTGAACATAACTAGTTTCGGACCACCATTTTCACCACTTCCACGACTTCGATCTGCTCCCGAACTAGCACTACCCGTACTCCGCTTCTTCTCTCCGGTCATCCACCTCTTCCACCACCGTAGAAGACTGTAAATGTAACCGCAGCAAAACACGACAAATAGCCCAATACCACCGACAGCCATAGCAATCAACAAAATCAGCTTCCTCTGTTTCTTTTTTCTCACATTTTTACAGTCTTTGTTCAATGGCTTACCACATAAATTATCATTCATTGAAAATATAGAACTATCATTGAATAAAGAACCTAATCCACTTGGAATCTCACCTTCAAGATTATTTCTAGATAAATTCAAGTACTTCAAATTAGACATGTTTGAAAATGAATCTGGTATGTTACCTGTAAGGCGATTTTCATCTAAAAGTAAAGTAACCATCAAAGAACAATTGGATATTTCTTCTGGGATTTCACCAATTAACTTGTTAGAACCCAAATCAAGCTCTTTTAAACGAGATAATCGAGAGAAATCCACCGTTACATTGCCGATCAATCGATTCGAACGAAGCTGAATCACTTGAAGCTGAGAACAATTACCGAGCTCTGATGGGACCATACCCGAAATTCGATTATACGACAGTGAAAGCACCATTAATGAATGAAGAAATCCAAAAGTTTCTGGAATTTGACCTGTGAACACATTCAAGCTGAGATTCAAGAATTGCAAACCAACCAAGCTGCTAAAACCTTCAGGGATATCACCGGATAATTTGTTTTCGTTTAAAGCAATGATCTGCAAATTTGGTAACCCGAAAAGCTCAATAGGTAATTCACCGGAAAGCTGCTGCTTGCTTAAATCAAGAGATGTTAATTTCATTAAAGACCCAATATTCCCAGGAATTTTCCCGGAAAATCCACAAGCACTAAAGTTTAAAACCACCAAGCTTGATAAATCGGAAAACCCATTCGGAATTTGGCCAGAAAATTTGTTGTGACTCAGGTTTAAAATGGATAAATTACCCAACCGGAGTATATCTTCCGGTACGGTTCCGGTCAAGTTATTTCCACTCAAGTTCAACGTTCCGAGTCCTGAAATGTTACCAAACCCGACCGGAATTGAACCTGAGAACGAATTTCCGGCCAAAGATAGGCTTTTTAACGTCTTTATTTGGGTTAAAAAGACCGGTAAGTTGCCGGAGAACCGGTTTCCTTCAAAATCAATAACCTTTAACGAACGGCATTGTAGGAGTTGACTCGGAACTGAACCGCTTAGCGAGTTGTTGGCTACTCTAAGCTCTTGTAAGTTTAAAAGGTTGCCAATTTCGACCAGTAATGAACCGGTGAAGAAGTTTCCAGAAATATCTAATATTTTTAACGTGGTCAAACTGGTCAACCAGGATGGAAAACCGCCATGGATGTGATTCTCGTGAAGGTCCAAAACCTCCATAGTCGGTGCCGCGAAGCAACTTCCATTATTTCGTGGCTTAATGACTTCAGTGAACTCATTGAATCCAAGCTCCACGATCTTCAACGACGCCGTTTTATTCCCCGACGGTTTACAGAAAACGGTTTCCGGTATTGGACCGGAAAGTCCGTTACGTGATAGAGAAAGCACTTGAAGATTCGGAACGGCGACGATGCTTCCCGGCAGTAGTCCTTTAAGCATATTGTCTTCAACGCTTAAATGTACCAACGAAGAACAGTTCGCTATAGCCGACGGTAAAGTTCCGTACAACTGATTCGAGTCGAGCCAGAGGTATTGTAAATATTGGAAGTTACCAATACTCGCCGGAACTTCACTGGAAAAGCGGTTGTACGAGAAGTTGATGAGTCGTAGTTGAGAATCGGCGGAGAAATTCGACGGCATTTCACCAGAGAAATCGTTTGAAGACAAATCGATGTACCGGAGAGACGGTTGAATAACGGCGGCGATCTTACCGGAGAGATAATTATGAGCCACATTAAGGATTTGTAAATTCGTGAGGTTAAAAACAGAAGCGGGGAGGTTACCGGTGAAGGAGTTGTACTGGAAGTAAACGGCGCGTAAAATTGTGCACTGAGAGAGCGCGTCGGGGATAGAGCCGTTAAAGTTGTTAGAATGAAGACTGAGTTTCCTTAGCTCACGTAACTCGCATAACCGATCAGTGAGTCGACCCCCGAGTTGAAGTCGAGGTAAGCGTAGCTCGAAGACACGGCGGTTGTAACAAACAACACCTCGCCAGTCACAGGGAGCCGACGGCGTGGACTCATCCCAACCATCGAGAACGCCGAATGGGTCACTGAAAACGCTCCGTTTGAATGACGTCAGGGCTTGGATCTCTGATAAAGTGACGGTGGTGTGATGCTGAGCGGAACAAAATGGGATGACGATGTTGAAGGTGAAGAGGGTAAGGAAGAAGAAGAAGATTGCATTAGCCGTTATTTCCATAGAGAAACAAAAAAGAAAAAAGAAACAGAGTTAGGGTATGGGATAATGGGAACAAATGGGGAAGTGGGAGAGCTTTAGAAAGGTGGGAATGGTGGAAGTACAGAGGGAGCGTGTGCTACCACTCAGTGAGTGTAAAGATTGAAGCTTGATGGAAACGACGCCATACAAGGGTGACTTCTTTCTTTTTCTTTTATTTTCTTTTCGTTTTCTCCACACTTTTTAAAACCTACTACTTACATCGATTTAATTATTATTATCCAATTATGAAATGAAAATAATTCTCAATTATTTAATTTTATTTTTATTATTAATTATCTAATATAAAAATTAAAATATCTGAACTCAACAAGTGATTTCAGTGGAAAAGAAGATGTAGTTTATCTTAGGAGTCATGGGTTCGAGTGTCTGTGTGTGCAAGATGTGTGTGCCTTGTCAAAGGATTAAAAAAATATGAACAGATATTATCATGTAATCATACCAATATATTAAAAAAAACTTTTTAACTATTTAAAATTAATTTTATTCGATTTGAATTGATTTTCAAATAAAGTTTTTTTATTTTAAAAATAATAAATAATTATCTAATTATTAATAAATTTAGTTATTTTATTATTAGTAGTCACTTATAGTTAAATTATTAATAAAAAAAATTAACTTGACAACTTTTAAAGTTTGTATAATAATAATTTTAATTCAATATTTATATATTGTGTCAATTTAATTTTAATTTTTAAAATATTTAATCCTCAACATTTTCACTTTATATAATTCGGTATTTTTTGCAATCTTGTTTTATTTTATTTTTGTGATATTGAAGATTAATTCTAAAAGAATGAGAAAAGATAAAAATTACTATCTTGAATTTTACGGTGATTTCATTTTTAGTATATTTTCGATTAAATTTTACTAATAAATTTATATTTTTAGCTTTTTAGGCGAAAATGTTATAAAGAAAAACAAAACTGCAAAAAAAAATCACATTACATAATATATAAATTTTTCAAAGTCAAGATTAAATTGACACAATGTATAAATGTTGATAGTTAAAGTTGTTATTATGTCAATTTCAAAACTGCTATGTCATCAACCGTGTAATAACGGGTGATTAAAAAAGTCAAATAATTGAATAATCATTTTGTAACTTTTTATAGAGAGTGATTGAAAAAAGCTTACCAATAATTGGATGATTACCAATATAATTTACCATAATAAAATTGTACCAAATTATAGTACATAAAACTAAAATATTATTTTATTTAAAAAAAAAACTAAAATATCAAATTGAGTAGGAAAGAAACAAAAACTATGACACAGATTTATCTTTTCGAAATAGTTTTTTTTATCAATGATTTTCAATATCTAAAAGATATAATAATCTGGATTAAATATAATTTCAAACAGAAAATAAACTATTTGAAAATTAAAAATGAAACTCCACACAACAAAATTTATTTTGTTTTAGAATTCATTCCCTTTTGGTCCTTGAATTCAGGTACTTGGGTCTTAAAATCTGCAAAAATCAATGTTTGCAGTGCAGAAAACACGCAGCCAAACATTATCATCATAAAGAATACTATTAATGCATGTTTTAGGATAAGATGCTTCCTTTTAATACTCTTTGTCAAAAAACAACCATTTAATTAATAATTAGCTAACTTTAGAAAATGAGTTAATTCCCAAACTTAAGTTGATTTCCGAACTTCAAAATTTTTTAGTCGTGCTGTCAATCAAGTTATTCCGTTTTTCGTAATTAATTTAAAAGTTAAATATTAGCTCAAATTTAATATCTACACATCGTATGAATGATTTAGATTTAACGCTTTATAAAAAAATGATCTTAAATTTTAATAAAACTTTCTTTTTGTTAGCACATTAGATTCAAGTTAAGTTATGCATGTAATAAATGTAAACGTTTTTAAAATTTTATCTTTATTTATAAATAAAAAAAATGGAACCAAACCGAAGTATCGGATAAATTGGGGTGAAAAATCTGTGACTACCCCACCCCATATGCTTTTTCTGAGGGCTTTCCGTTGGGAGATGACCCACTTCTTTCCTTCAAAGGTGCCCACCTTTCTTCAAAGCCTGGCTCGGCCTGAGGGCCCATTTTCAGAATTTGTTTTTTTCTTAAATCACCATTTTCTTTTATATATTTGAGTAGGCTTTTTGGATATTTTAATTTCAAATAATTTTGGGTTTAGGTTATTTTTGGCTTCAAGATATTTTTTTTTAACGAAGAGAAACAAAAAAGTTCAATTACATTAAATTAAATTGGATAAAAGTATATCTATTTTATCAAAATATAAGGTTGCGAGAATATTTTAGATGAAACATCAAAAATCTGTGAACTTGTTTCCCTATCAAAAGTCATTTTGACTAGACGGAGAGGAATCTTAGAGAAAAACATTTCCAATCAACAGGGAATTTTACTTACCACCCAATTAGGTGGATAGTTTCATCTACTAGTATAAATGGTTATCCCATCAGTTACTTGATTTTCATTTCTACTAATAAAAGAGCAGAAAACAAAAAGACCTGAATTGAGAAAATTTTGAATAAAATCTCAGGCATCAACCATGGCACCATTTGAATCACGGTACACCATCACAATACCTGCCATGGGATTATCCTAGGGATGCATCACAATTAATTTTAATGATTCTCTCTTTGGGTCTTCGTCGAGTATTAGCGTTCTTTATTGATCAACTACTCGGATTTGAATCATTCGTTGCTTTAGTAAGGTTATCTTGAATTTTGTCGTTTGTGTTTAACCCTCAGGATTCATGTAATTTTTAGTTCAATGATTTCCAATTGCATTATATTTAAGTTTAAGTTTGACAAGTTTAAGTTAATGAATTATATAGAATTGGATATAGATTTAAATTAATCAAAATAATTTTTTAAATTCAGATCAAACTTAATAGATGACACGAAATGACACTGTGATGTCATCTCTCGGGTATTTAATAAGCATGATCATATAATAATATTCATCAACTCCTCTTAAATCACTCTCCAAAATTATTTTTTTATTCACTATAATTCGAAAAAAAGATAAAAAAAAATTTTGAACTCTATTATTTGAGTACCAAAAGAAATTTAACTATGATTTTAAATAAGTCATAGCAATCATTTCTAAACTTTTTCAAAAATAAATTTTGATTAAAGCATCGGTTTTTATATGAAGTAATGATGATACTAACATATCTTTTGGATAAAGAAAGAAAATAACTTTGGGCTGATACAGAAGGGAAAGAAATATACATTGCTTATTTTTCTTGGAATTCTAAATATTTATATTGATTATAAAAAAAATGAATTTATGAGATTAATTAAGATTGAGTCTTATTGGTGAAAATCAAACATTGTAATGAATTTGATTATAACATATATTTTACAGTAATTGGATTCATAAAAAGTATGTTTCACATTAACAATGACTATAACATCTCTTACCCCATTGATTTACAACAGGAAAACATACGTCTGTTTAATGAAACATTTTTGTTTTGCAAATCCACTGTCTCCCAAGACACTCAAACTTTTTGTAGGATCGAAAAATAAAATCTCAACTCAACCCAGGACCAATACCAATTTACTAAGGAGGTTCAACTATCCCAAGATATTAAAATCACCTCAACAGAGTTAAGCCATGAAAATGTTGTAATTAGTCAAATAAAAACTCCATTCCATTATTACATTCTTTGGCACTTCACACATCAAATACAACGATAAGAATTTATAGTAAAAAATACAATACAACAAATTGAATCTATTACTAAAAAGTCTGGTCAGTGTGCAGCTTCCAATTTAGAAATTGAGATGATTTCATTTCACCACCACCCTGCAAAGTATGTATATTATATATATAGTGTGTGTATATGTCACAATCCGCGCAAGAGCAAGGTCTCGTTAAGGCTGCACTTGACCGGAGCTAAAGTTTTAGCGTTGTGCTGCTCTCTACCTTCTTCTATAACAGGGGAGGAATGACATTTTTCCAGCTGCTGGATCTTCGGGTTACGGATCGGGGCAAGATACTGAGTCCAACTACTTCCTTGGGTGCTTGACTTGGTTCCACTAAACCCAGTAACTTGGCTACCAGACCTGCACTTTCCTTCACATGTCCCATGTCTTGTGTGTTTGTCCATAAACGGTGGGCTAACTGTGAGCTCCTCTGCTTTGTGTTCAACCCAATTCCCCACTTCTTGTATAGTTCCTCTCTCTGTTTTTTCGAGAACTTCTTCTGTATTTGCTTGCATAACATTCTTCTCTCACGCATCAAATCCTTTGCACTGTCACCATTAAACCAATTACTTAATATTCCATCAGCTCTAAAAGGTTGTTTCCTTATTTCAAGTCAGAAATTTTTTAGGGATTGAGATTAATTATATATTTTCATGAGAGCTAAAATGTAATTTCACCCTTATATTGACTTGTATTTTTATGGTTTTTAAAATTTCTAAATTGAAACTCAAGCATTTTTAGGAGAGAAAACTATAATTTTATCATAACTTAATATTTTATAAATTTGAGGGTTTAAAGAAGCAATTTCTATTTTAGGGTGGCCAGCCCCTGCAGCACCCCTCCCTTCGCCCCTAATGCATAATCTAGAAATATGAATTGGGTATGGTTTGTTCTAAGTTAAAGTTGTTTTCGGTTTGAATTTGATGTTATTATTTTTAGATAGGTAATTATAGTTTCTGATTATTTCGAATTTGAGTTATTTCAAGAAATTTGTTCAAACCATTTTGAGCTTAGATATTATTTTTATATATTTTATGTCCATTTTACAGTTTAAGTTTGGAGTTTATGGTTATCCCTCTCAATAATGTTATTTATAAGGTTCGACACACGTTTGGAGTTTATGGCTATCCCTCTCAACAATGTTATTTACAAGGTTCAACACATTTTCTTTTGGAGTGTAATGTATATTATAATTACTGCTGACACTTGTTGGTTAAGTTTGAATCAAATCTAAGTTTGGATCAATTTGAATTTGAGTTGACTGGATTCAAATTATTGATTTCAACTAAATCAGGTCGGGTCGAGTTTGGATTTGAATTAATAAAGATCAATTTTATATTCATACAAGAGTTTAACAAGTTTAAGTATGCCTAAATGTACATTGTTATGTTCAACTTAGGGAATCGTAAATTATAAATTTCTAAGTTGATTTTTTAAAATTAGATAAATTTGGATTAGTGTTGATTAGGATGAATTTTCAAATTCAAACAAGTGTATGACAAATATGGCTAAATGTGCATGGTTATGTTCAACTAAGGGAATCTTAAATCATAATGTTCCAAGTTATTGTCATTTTATGATCCAACTATAAACTAAATCAAATTCGAGTTGGAATTAATCCGATTGAATTTTTTGAGTTGGACTTTTTGGTTTAAGTAGAGGTAAATGTGCATTATACTACTTATATCTAAGGGAATCTTGAAATTTTACCTTGAAGCAGCTGTGTCAATTGGACTATCTTTCCAACCATTTCTTCCCAATGAAGACATTGAGTTCAAAAAAGACAATCTTCTAAGCTCTACCTCCATATACACAGAATCAGAAGGATCACCTTTGAAAAGCAAGATGAAATAGGTTCTGTGGATTAATGGCACGTTGCATTTATCCCAAAGCTCGATTATCGTTCTCTGCAGATTCTCGAATTCTTCAGGCCAACTCGAGTGCAGCTTCGTAGAATGGTTAGTTTCCTCTGAGTTCTCAGTCTTCGTTTCAGGTACCTACCATCAAACGTATGTTAGCAGCTAAACAACAAAGCATTGCAGCATGTATTCATTTTGAAGTAGAAAAAAATGGAGAAAAGGAAGGAAATTCATCACCAAATTCTTATCAATTTGCTTTTCTTGACGTGTTTTTGTGTCACTACCACCTTCAGAAAAATCACTGGAGAAGGAAGTTCTTCTCTTGGAACCACTAGCAAATGATTTCCATGGTCGAGGAGGAAAATTGACTTCGCTACAGGTTTCTTCCACATCAACATCTTTTACACTTTGTTCTTCAGTGGAACCACTACTAATAGAAGCTTGAGAGTTACATCTAGACATCTTTGCATCTCTGTTGTCGTCTTTCGAGTTAGAAAGCTTTCGAGAAAGTGTTTTAGCTCTTTCGATGTAGTCCTTCTCGGCTTCTGTGAAAGTGGGTATGGTTTCATTCTGTTGTGATTTCTCAAAGCTAGGTGAAAATGGAATTGTCGTGACGATCGCCTTACAGCTTCTGCTCCTACTTATGCTACTACCGGAGCTAGCTGCATCTAATAAAGAATGTGAATCCCCCATAATGTGATACCTAACAAGGAACTTAATGGTCTTTTGTAGTTCCTGTACTTTTTGTTTCAATGCCTCGCAAGTTTCATCTTTATTAACATGACTTGATTGTAAATCTTCTACATTTTCCTTTGGATTACTGGACAAGTCATCACCTTCCTGCTTTTCGATACTCAGTTCTGTCTCGGTTAAGGATACTTCTCCTTGCTCTTCCTCAGGATCAGCTGATAAATTATCAGCTTCGATTTCCTTGATAACAGCCTCCTTCGTGGCCGGTTTTCCATCTTCCACAAGATTCATCGATAACTCATTGGTTTCAATGGTTGGTTTCCCTTCATTGTTCTCAGGATTCAAAGAGGCAACTTTTTCTTTTTCATTCATCTCAATACTCAAATCTTCGAATTCAATGCATCGAACTTCCTTGCAGTTATCTTCTAACTTTTCATCTTCTTTTTGAGCAACCTTGTCCCAACCTTTGCTTGGATCAGGCTCAACGAACTTCGTAGTGATGCCATCGAGATGACATTCCTCTTCAGAGTTCTCTGGATGCCCATCATATTGGTTGTTGTTGTTGGTTATAGGCACACTAGGTGTAACAATATCCTTATGATTGCTGTAATCAACCGTACATGGAACATTGGTCACTTCTGACGAATTCGGTGAATATTCTCCACTCTTTAGCATTTGAACTTCTCTAACTGACAGAAGCAAATTCTCAACTCGAGATTGAGCTAGATCACGTTGTCGAGTTAATTCTTCAATCTCTTTGGCCATCTGTAGATTCTCAAACAGAGAAAAAGCCAGGTTTAACATGAGTAAATCGTGTATGTTATGACATGTTCTTATTTTCCTGCGTTGAACATACACGTTCCTATAATCACCTGTTCAATAAGTAGCTCTTTTTCTCTTAGCAACCTAACAGTATCATGTTTGACTGGAGCTGAGCCCAAGCTCTTCATTTCATTCTCCAGTCTAGCCAATTCTCTTTGCAATTGCTTTACTAATGCCTTATCTGACATAACTAAATTGACCTGTGCATTAGTTGTTACCTCTTTAGCACAACTCGCAAACGAGAGAGTGTTTCTCGATTGCTCAACATGACTGCGGTCGGGACTCATAGTGCAAATGATGGCTGTTCTGGCATTGCCTCCTAAGGCATTCTGGAGTATGCGTGTTAGCTTAGAGTCTCTGTAAGGTACATGGCTATTTCTTCCCTTGCTGCAAAATATAGTGCCTTGTAAAATGGTCATAAACAATATTATGCAGTGTATATGAGTTAAAGATGCCAAAATTGAAGAAAAAAAGAAAGCTGTTCGACCTTAGTTTGCGAATCACAGTTCCGAGAGTTAATAAACTCCGATTTATGTGGCAGCCTTCTTTCAATCTTGTACCAGCAGATAAGGTCTGAGAGGCACGCTCACTTCCAGCTAAATCAACAAAGTTCTGTATAAGAGAACCCAAGTTAAATTTCATTACTTATTCAACTTACAACACAACTGCCTTAGTGTTTTAAGAAGGTAATTGTATACCACAGAAGCTGAAAGAACGCTTGAATTTTCGGCTCCGGCATATTCACGAGATGAGCTTTCAATCGTCTGCAAATAACATCATTAAATGTAGCTGTAAGACTAGCACAACATTGATAAAGAAGGTTTATACTCAAGTAAAGGATGCCTACCAGCCGTAAAATCTGATGCGATCTCGAGCTAGTTTCGTTCAAAGCGGTCTCTCCTATCTGCCTTTGAGCTGTGCAAATATATATGCCAAAATGCATATAAAAATGACATCCAATGAAACAAAAGAAAATGAGACAAGACCAATGGTATTATAGAAACACTTCACCTTCACATATAGAAAGGAGGTCCTCAAGATGGTCCTTGTCTCTAACAGTCTCCTCGGTTAGTCTCTCCACAACGGTTCCCCTCTGTTGAATCGAAAGCGGCGGTATCAGTATCAGTAAGGTTAACGCTCATGCAAAAAGGCGACCGGAAAGGTTAAAGAAGGGAAAAAGAAATTTGACCTCTGGATCATCTAGGAGTCTAAGTGGGGTAATATCCATGCTAAGGAGATCTCTCACAGCTTCATTATAAATCTCCATGGCAGAGAATTTCGCCACAAATTCTCTTTCTTTATGCTAAGATATTGATCAGAACAAAGATGTCATTTTCCATTCTACATTATAGTAAGAAAAAAAGTGATCCCAAAAATTTATCATTTTACCTTTTCAATGTAATCATATATATCTGCTACTGCATATTCAGTGATTCCCCTCATTGTATATGTCTTTCCACTACTTGTTTGCCCATATGCAAATATGCTTGCTGAAGGTAAAAAAAAAAAACCATCACTAAAACATCCATTTTATTAAATAGTTATACATACCATAAAATAGAAACAAAGATTACTAACAATTGATGCCATTTAGTACTGAAAGAGCAATGTGTTTAGCTCCTTCGTCATATACTTGTTTCGTAGGGCACTCACAGTCAAATACTCTGTCTATTCACAATAAAATTGAGAAGATTATCATGATTAGAAGACAATCTCAATTCCAAATATTGTTTCACAATGAAAAGACAAGCAAATTATGTTTACTATGTTAACACAATGGAAAAAAAACAGGGGAAATGCGTACCAAATGTGTAAGCGGCAGGGAACATAGAGCGTTCAGGCAAGCTATTCTTGAAAATAATGGTGTCATTGTTAATGCATTCCCAATCTGATTTTCTCTCTTTATCGTTCAATGGCCTTACTCTGACAGAAACGAAAATCTTCTCTCCTGGCTCTTGAAATTCTGAATCTTCACTCATTGTTCCCAGTTTCTCTCTTAACCTAACCCTTTTTTTTGTGTGTGTTCTTTTTCACAAAAATATAATCAAATTTTCAATGCCATCTAAACCTGCCTAAAAAGATCCTTCAAACGCACTGTATCGTCGAAGCCCTTTTCGCTGTAGTTTAAAAAATGGAATCTCGAGACGAATTACAAATACTTGTATGTTCCATTCAACCTACCAAATTAAGAAAAAACGTAAGAATTAATGTTAAATGAGAAACAATTTCAAAATTCGAACATCAAAAAATAAATTAATGCGATTTAAACAATCCTCTTACCTTGGAGCTTCTTCAATTCAAGCACCAAAAATCGAGGAGAAATCACCTTAGAACCAGAATTCGCGTTGTTTCCTCTGCTTCTAAGCCTTTGCTGTACTTCAAAACATGAAATCTCGAGTCAAATTTCAAATACTTGCATGTTCCATTGATCTACGTAAGAATTATACATTAAGTTAATTCGAAATGAGAAACAATTTCAAAAATTCGAAAGAAAATTAATGCGATTCAAACAATCCTCACACCTAGCTTCTATTCAAGCATACAAAAGCAAAGAGAAATCACCTTAGAACCAGAAATCGCGTCGTTTCCTCTGCTTCGAAGCCTTCTTTTTCGCGCCTTCTAGCTTCTATTCAAGCATACAAAAGCAAAGAGAAATGACCTTAGAACCAGAAATCGCAGCGTTTCCTCTGCTCTTTTTCGCGGGGCTGCACTTCAGAAACATGAATTCTCGAGTCAAATTTTCAAATACTTGTATATTCCATTGATCCTTCCAATTTCCAAATTAAAACGTATAAATTATACATCTACATTAATGCCGAACGAGAAACAATATCAAAAGTTCAAATACAAAAAAAAAAAAAAAAACGAAGAAATCAATGCAATTCAAACAAATCCTCTCACCTTCGAGCTTCAATTCAAACGAAGCGCTTCGAACTTTCAATTCAGCAAACTGAAAAAATGAAAAGAGATATCACCTTAGAACAAGAAATCGCGTCGTTTCCTCTGCTTCGAAGCCTTCTTTTTGGCGGTCAAATTTTCAATTACTTACATATTCTCCATTGATGCTTCCAATTTCCAATTCAAAACGTAAGAACTATACATCTACATTAATGCTAAACGAGAAACAATTTAAAAAATTCAAACATAATCAAACAGATCCTCTCACCTTCGAGCTTCAATTCAAACGAAGCGCTTCGAGCTTTCAATTCAAAAGAATGAAAAAGAACTGAAAAGAGAATGAGACTTTAATTAAAAAGAGGAAAATATTTGTAGTGAGTAAAAATGATCCAATAAAACAAACGTTGCGAGAAACAGCTAAAAATGGATGAATCAAAAGCGAAAAAAAGAAACAAAATTAACTAAACTTTATCTCTATGTGACTCTAACAGTGCGTTTCGAAGAAGAAGAGAAAGAGAGTTGAAGAAGAAGAAGGCGGCAATGGAAAATGCCAACGCAAATTTGCAATGGCCGTTGGTTTCTTCTCTTCGGCCTCTCTTTCTGACTTGGATCGGTACCGACCTTTCAAATATAACCGCTAAACTCTTAACTAAAATAGGAACATTGACGAAATTACCTTTTTGACCCTCAGTCTTTGTTTTGAACACTGTCGCCAGCATCCCCATTTTTATCTCATTGTCGATCTAATCCGTAGTTTTATTCAGGTAAAAGAAACCGATATATTTAGAACCGGATTATTGGTCAAATTGATTAAATCACTGGCTCGATTAAAAAAATATTAAAAATTTAATTTATCTTTAAATCCGGTTTAATTGGTTTTTTAGTTGATTCAATTGGTCTGTACTAGTTCATGATCCAACCAGTTCAACACCATCTTCAGACCAAGATGAGTATTCTAGCCGATTTTCGATCCAATCAATCAACCCAGTTCAAACATCATTCAAAGAAACCTCAATGCTCTCTATTAATTTCGATATTGAGTAAATTTTTTCCTCTAAAAAATAAAAACAATTTAATCTCTATTAATTTCGAAAATGAGCAACTAAGAATAATTAATCACAATGTTAATACACATTTTTTATTGGCATAATAATAAATTTAGCCATCAAATTTTATGCATATCGTCAATTGGTCTTGATTTAACAAATTTAACTTACAACATTTACACATTCTGTCAGTTTTGTTATGAATTATCAAATTTAACCCACAAGTGAGGGTAAACTTGTTATTATACCAATCAAAATTATATACTATTAATGGAAAACATTAATGTGGTGATTAATTGCCCTTATTTGCCCGGTCTTGAAATTGACAGAGATTAAATAACTTTAAGTTTTTTGAGAGTGACCAATTTGCTTAATATCGAAATTAAGAGGGACCAAAGAGGGGTTTTTACCTTTTATTTTTTGTTAAAATATGTTTTAAGTCCCTGTACTCTTTGTACATTTGAAAATTTTATTTTTATTTTCAAGAATTTAATCCATTTACTTTTTAGATTTCAAAATTTAGGTCTAATCCACGAACACCCTTCACCATCAGGACAATACACGAGGCACTTCTTTAATTTGATATCTTTATTTTTATAATAACATTAGTGAGTTCACATTGACAACACTATTAATTGTTGCTATTAAAATAAAAATATATATTTTTAAACAATCTTAAACATTTTATTAATATGTATTTTTATTTTGATTAAAATAAAAATGATTTGAACTCAAAAACCCAAGTTGATTACTTTTTTAAATTTTGTTAAGAAGATAATTGTTGGATTATAAATCGGATAGAGGATTTTAAGAGTTGTGATCATTGCAATCCACAATTGAATGGATAATTGAAATATATTCAAATAAGTGCATACATATAAAAATTTAAATCAAAATAAATTTAAAGAAAACCAACGCATGATAGGAATCAAAATTAAAATCTTGGGAGGAAGGAATCCGATGACTATTGTTTGTAAAAGGTTAAGGGTTGATTAGGAGATGTTATAAACCAATGAAATAAAGCATCATAGAGAGATGACAGAGTAGAGTTTGAAGAACAAGTGCAACGCCAAATGATTAAGGATGATAAAAGTTATAATAGGTATAGTTATTGTAAAGAGAAAGTTACAGAGAGAATTTAAGCTACAATGAAAGGGGGCTACAAAATAAGTAGGAGTGAACATACGGCAGTAATAAGTAAAGGGAGCGAGAGAGATTACGTAAACACATCACAATTAGTGAATAATGGGAGAGAGAGAAGACGCAAAGATGGTGGAGATTACATGGAAGTTACACTAACCTAACATTTTGATAACTAGAGACGCTTAGATGCAAGTGCATTGTTTTTTTTAATATATTGGTGTGATTACATGATATTATCTGTTCATGCTTTCTTAACCTTTTGATAAGGCGCACACACCTTGTACACGCAGATTCTCGAATCCGGATATCTTAATATACAAGTGCATTGTTTGTTCAACCGAAAGGGCAAGCCTTTGTGTGTTTCAGAAAAAAAAAATGTTAAGAACAATGTCTGAATTTGGACCTTCAAGTTATATACTTCAAGATATCTTTATTATTCAACAACTCTAATAATCTTATCAACTTTCCAAGGTTACCTCCACAATCTTTGCGTGGTTGTATATAGCGATGATTTATTTTTGTACAAAAACATTAATTAATAACTAAAAATTGATAAGATAATCACATGTCATCAAAATTTATTAAAACTAAATTTGTTTTATTTTCAAAATTATAATTAACAAGGGCACGTCAAAATTATAACAAAATGGTTAAAAAAATTTCTTGGTTCTTTTCAATTTCGATATTAAATAAATTAGTTTCTCTTGTTAATTTCGTAAGTTAGCAACTAAGAACAATTAATCACAACAAAAATGTTTGGCGTCAATTGTACACATTTTTAATGTTATAATAATAAATTTAGCCCTCAAAGTTTACATATTCTATCATTTTGGTCTTGATTTAATAAATTTAGCAGACAACATTTATTCATTAGGTCAACATTCACGTAGAATACATAAACACCAAGGGATAAATTTATTATTATACCAATCACAATTATGTACAATTGATAGAAAATATTAATACCATGATTAATTGCCCTATTAAAATTGACAGAGATTAAATTACTCTAATTTTTTTTGATGAATCAATTTACACAATATTAAAATTTAGAGAGACCTGATGTTTTTACCTAACAAAATATTAGTTTTCAATATTTAGCACATGCAAAAACGATGACTACAATCATCTATTGGGCATGATAAGAAGGAAAATCAATATAACTCGAGCATTGCTATTGTTTCCTATGAGGCTGACACGATACAAACTCTAACTTTCATAAATTAAATACGTATGGGTTAAATAAATATTTAGGGCCTAAACTTGACAAATTTTCTTATATCAGGGTCTGAGTTTTTTTGTGATCCAAGTTAAGTCCTGAACTTGGTAATTGTTCTTACATTGAGACCTGAACTAGGCAATTGTTACCACATCGGAGCCTAAACTCTAGGTCTTATAAAGGGCTAAATTGGAAAAAAAAAAAGCTGCAATGTAAGAACAATTGTTATGTTTAGGGTCTAACTTGAATAAAAAAAAGTTCAGGCTCCAATATGGAAACAATTGTCAAATTAAGGGCTTAACTTAGACAAAATGAATTTCAGACCCTAATAAGGGAAAAGTTGCCAAATTTCGACCCTAAAAAGTGATTTAACCCTATACATACATATATATATATATATATATATATATATATATATATATATGCAAATGAAAAATATGACATACATTTTAAAAAGGATATTGAAGTCATATTAGATGAAATCAAAGGTTGCAATTCACAAGGACCAAAGCAAGACATAAGATAAGCATGTCTAGGTTAAGTGAGAGGTCAGTGATGCATAACTTTATTGTGACAATGATGGTTATTATAATGACATTGATGATCACCATAATAGCAACTGATGAATCATCGCCATTGTCACCATCTTCATCTTCATCAGCAACAGCAACATCTATTTCCTTCAATGAGATAAAAAACAAGGAGTTGCAGGGGAGAGCAGGTGTAGAGGAATATGACAAACCTAATTATTTTGTAGAGGATTATGGTGTTTGGAACCCTACGCCTAGATCAGGTGGTGCATATGCATCTCCAGTTCCCCATGCTGCTTAATTTTCAGGTTTCTGCATCATATTTCTCCTTCATATGTACATATATATTACTGTAATTCTTTATATATATGTTATCTTCCGCAAATTGCATAATAATCAATGTCATATATGTGATAAAAGGTTTTTTTTCTATTTGTATGCAATGTTTAATATGGATTGACTTAACTTGATCTTGAATATATACAAGAAAATTCCTATTATATTGCACTTAAATGTTGGAATATGTGTTGATAGAATTTGAATGACAAGTTCAAACTTTTCAAAAAGGTTTGGAGCCTCAAATTCATAATTGTTCCTGTATTATGATGTGAATTTCTTTTGTTTAATTGAACTTTGAATTTGGTAATCATTCTTATAATGGGATCTAAACTAGACAATTATTTCAACATTAGGCCTCAATGTAGGAACGTGAGAACAACTGTTAAGTTCATAAATGAATTTAGACAAAACAATAGTTTAAATCTTAATGAATAAACAATTACTAAGTTAAAACCCCAAACAATACAGTAACACTTTAGTTTTTCACATCATTGAAATGCTTTTTTTTTTAATATATATGTCCAATACAGATATCAAATAATAATAAAATAGTATATTTATATTATTAAATTGGTGTCACATTAATTGTTGTGAATTTCATATAATTTATTAGATAATATGAAACTCTGAATGGATGAAAGAGTTTAAAATTAAAACAAAAGAAAATAATTTCCTCTTAAATTTGTAATGGATTAAATTATTTTTGGGCTTGAATTTGATAATTATTTTTATGTTAGGGTTTGAATTTATTTTTGCTCTCAAGTTAGGTTTTAAACTTGATAGTTGTTCCTACATTGGGGCATGAACTATTTCTTTGGTATAAGTTAGGCCTTGAAATTAGCAATTGTTCTCATATTGGAGCCTGAATTTTTTTCCAAGTTAGTCCTTGATATTCCCTTAAAAACCCTAAAGTTCAAGCCTTAATGCGAAAATAATTACCAAGTTCAGGCTTCAGAACAATTGCCAAGTTCAAGTCCAAATTGAGAACAATTGCCAAGTTCAAATACTAACTTAGAAAAAAAAGTTCAAGCTCTAAAAAGTTCAAGCTCTAACGTGAGAACAATTATAATGTTCAATTACTAATTTAAAAAAAAAAAAAAGCAAACCCAATGTGAGAATTGTTGCCAAGTTCATAATTTAGTCCTTTAATAAAAGATGTAATCCACAGAAAATAGAAGTGTAATGGTCCTCAACAAGTCCAAAACTAGTTTTGGTCCAATCCATCGTTAGACCAAACTATACAGCCTGCTGGGGCATGTGCAGGGCAGAGATGGTGGCACATACAACAGAGATATGCTTTAAGTTAGCTAAGGTAGGTTATGATGTGGGTGGTCGGCACAAAGATAAAACCTTTCGGCCCCATATTGACCAACAACAACTTTTGTCATTTTACCATTACGTTCAAAACGGTGAAATCATGACGACTATAATTGATGTAAATCCTAAAAAGATCTTCTTTTTGGTCTTGAAGATGAACATAAACGTTGTGCTATCAAAAGCAAAGCATATGTAACATCAAATTGATATAAAAAAATAGTTAAATTACATCAGTACTTAAAAGTTACAAAGAAGTCTATTTTTTCAATTTTGTATTTTTTGTCACCGACTAGTTAATAGTGGTAATTTTTTAAAATTGACATAATAACAATTTTAACCCTCAACATCAAACATTGTGAAATTTGATCCTTTTTTTTTCACTTTTTCTTTTTTTGTGACATTAAGAGTTAATTTTTAAAAGAATGAAAAACAATAAAAATTATTATCATGGATTTTGGGTGTTTCCATTTTTTTTTTTGTAAAATTTCAATCAAATTTAGCTGATTTTTTTTTACTTTTTAGGTGAAACGGTCACAAAAAAAGTAAAATTGCAAAAAGACCAAATTACAATATAAATTTAACAAAGTAAATTTAACAGTGTTAATAGTTGTACATAAATTTTGAAATATGAAAAGCAAAAAGATTAAATTCCTAAAAATAAAAGCACATGGACCAAATTCCAAATTTGTGAAGAGTATAATGACTTATAACATATTTTAACCTATATATTCATAGGGTGTTCATTATTCTATTTTAATCGAATTAATCCATTAAAAGTTAATTCGATTCTATTAATTTGTTAATCATAAAAGTTTCGATTAATTCATTTATTAAAAGATTTCAATTTGATTAGGATCAATAACAGAAACAAGGTAAAGCACCATAAATATATTTATATTAAGAGTTGAATTGTATTTTATCGCTTTTACTAAAAAAATGGATAAATTAATTTATATACATTAGGTCAAAGAAAAATTGATCATTTTATTAAAATCCTATCTATTTTTGTTAAAAGTTAATCTCTATACGTCAATATATGACACACATGACACGTCACGTATAATTATTTGATTATTTCGTCAGTTGGACCAATTTTAATCATAAAAATAAATAAATTTTTAACAAAAAAAATCGATTTACTTTTTAATCTAACATAAAAAAACCAATTTGTCCATCTTTTTTAATGAAGGGGCAAATGCAATATAACTTTTAATGCAGGGATTTCTACGATACTTTTATCCAAAACCGATAGTTTAAACACTTTAGAAGGTATGCTTGTACCCACTATGACCTTGCAATTTGGTTCAAGACAAAAAACCAGACCACCCCTTTTTGTATACCCCTCCTTTCCTTATCTTGATCACAATCATCGTCACCTTTCCTCTTCTTTTGTTGTACCCTCTTACAATGATACGTCTCTGCCGACCAAAAGGGCTTTTGATTGATTGTTCCGTTGACTGTCTTGTTGACACTTCAACAGTTTTTCAGACAATTATAAATCATCAACCAAAATTAAGCAAAAAAAAAAATAGAAACTTTTTCATTGATATTTACAAAGTAGAGAGAAAAATACAAAATGGAAAAACATCAAAGCAAGGAAAATTACAAGCAAAAATAAGAACTTGAAGTTGCTTTTAAAAAGGCCTAGACCTCTTAGTTACAATGGTAGGAGGAGGACTGATTTGTGGGACTGTAAAAGCATCATTTGTCCATCTCTTGCTACCTTTCATGGTTGTTTCTTTGAACCCAATTGGTCCTTCCATTTGAGGAAGATGATAAAGAGATTGTGAAGGATCAAAAAATGGCAACATCCCATCATCATTCTATCAAAAAGAAAATTAACCCGAAGTCATTAAACTATTAATAAATTCACATTTTAATCACTTAATTTTAAAAAATTACAAAATAATCACTAAATTATTTAAAAAAATTCATCTAAATCACACTAAATTATTAAAATCATTACTATATAATCTTTTTTATTTACACTCTCTACACCAATCAAAAATTCTCATTCTTTTTCTCTTTTACAATTTATTTTTTTATAAAGTAGTTTTCAACGACATGAATCTGTGAATTAAAATTTAAACAAATTTTTTCTTTGGATCCTCGACATTGCTGTCAAATCAACTTAGATCTAAAGAATACTTTTTTACTCATCGATGAATATTAATTCACCGAACAAATTATTGAATCATCGCTTGTAACTTGTTAGCTAAATTATTGAAAATCCAATGACTTAAATAATTTTTTTGAATAATTTAATAATTATTTTATAATTTTGAAATTAAATGACTAAAACTTAATTTTACTTGTGGTGTAGTTTACACCAAAGAAAATGTCAGATCCCGATAAAAATACATCAATCAAAAAGATCAAACGGTGGAGAATGAATGCAAACCTTACAGAAACCAAAGGGAGATAGAGATGGAGATGAATCAAGTAAATCTTCAACGTGCCAACCAGGGAGCATCTCAATTAAGTACTCAGATATACTACTTGTTGAACCATCAGCTTCATTTGATGATGGATTGAAATTTGGTGGTGAAATGGAGGAGATTGGGTTGTGGACTTTGAATTCAGGGACTGGATTACCACCGTTGGAGGATGATGATGTTGTATTATAAGTAGCTGATGTTGATGAAAGTTTAACACCTGTAAGAAGGAACCTGTTATGTCTTTGTGTATGTTCATTTGCTGAGTGAATAGGGACATCGCAATCCCTACATAAGATCGCCCTGTCTTGTTGACAAAACAAGAAAGCTCGTTTCTCCTAAAAAAAACCCAACAATAGAAACATTAAATCCTACCACGAAATTTTCAAGACAGTGATGAAATTGTTTAAAAATTACCTGACAGATATCACAAAGAGGGACTTGTTTAGTAGAAGAACAAGGATGGAGGAGGGTGAAACGCTGGTGTTTAGAAGCAAGCTTGTTGGCATGGTGGACACGATGGTCACAGGCGTCACAAAGGGCGGCTTCGTCAGCGGTGCAGAAGACAGTGGCCTCCTCTTTGTTACACACGTCGCACTGAATCTTCATTTTCTTTTGGGTGCTGATACAAGAGAGGGTTATAAGGTTACATATTCAGAGAGTACATAAAAATGGGGTGAGTTTGATGTGGGGGGTGGGGGGGGACTGATATTCATATTTGGGAATTGGGGTTCGATGTTAGGATAGAGAGAGACACGGAAATATGGGTAGGTTTGCCTTCATTTTGAATGGTGATTTTTGTTTTTTTTTTTTAATTTTTGGGTTAATTGCATTAAAGGTCTCTGAATCGAAACTCAAATTTTAAAGGGTAAATTTTGCCTAAGGTCACTAGACCATTAGTAAGTTTACGTTTTAGTCACTAAACTTCAAAAAGTTACACAATGGTCATTAAATTATTCGAAATTTTTCATGTAAGTCATTGAACTATTTGTTTTTTTTTTTAATAAAATGTCCAACTAGTGAGCTCTAAGCGATAATTCAATGATCAATATGGTGGATTTGTACTCATCGACGTGTAGAATAACATACCTTAGATCCAAGATGATTTGAGGGTTAGTGGCGGAGATCAGGAGAAGAAAGTTGTTAGGATTTTAGTTTGTAATTTCGTGACGTTTAAAGTTTTTCATAAAAAAAAGAACCTAAACTGTAGAAAAGAAGGAGAATGAGAGCTTTTGATTGGTGCAAGCGGTATGAACAGAGAAGGCCATACAATAATGATTTTAACAGCCTAGTGACTTAATGAAAATTTTCGAGTAGTTCATTGATCACGTTGTAACTTTTTGAAGTTCAGTGGCTAAAACGTAAACTTACTGATAGTTTAATGACATTTGATATAATTTACTCAATTTTAAATTTCTCTAAACTTCAAACGTTTTAATTGAATTATCAAAAGTATTGGTATCAATTAGGTCTTCTCGTCAGCCTAATCGTTAATTTAAGAGTTTTTTTATTTTTGCCAAATTAATTTAGGAGTTAAATGTAATATTATTAAAACTAGAACAGATTGACTAGTTACACTAAGAATCAATTGGTTAGATTGGTCCAGACAAAAAAATTAAACCAACCTTTGAGCAACTTGCTAAGAACCTTTTAAAAAAATTAAAAGTCGAATCGATTAAATCGAAAATTGGTGGCATTGCAAGTTTAATTACCAATTTAATTTTTAAAACATTAGCATGAGAATTCAAAACTAACATGAAACATATCTAAAATATATAAATTAAGTTGTAAACATTTGTATACTTACCACACATACATCTTAGAATTAATGTGTTAAAAAAGAGCTAACAAAGTCAACAAAATTTATAAAGACTTTTTCTTTCTTTTTCATATTGTATTTAAGCTATCCACATGAGGATATATACATATTTATGCGCTTGAAATTTGAGTCATGCATGCTCAACACTAAATTTGAGTTGACATTTAACATTAAAACTAATGATTAGATTGATAGGAAAACTTAATTGCAATATATTAATATTTTAAAATTTGATAAGCAATTTAAAAGTAAGAGGATTTCTATTGAAATTAATTACTTAACTTTTGGAAAGTTGAAATAAATAAATATTATATAGGTTCTTTTCATTCAAACAAATTAATCATCTCCACCTTTAAAAAAAAATCATCCATCTTGACTTTATTACTTTTCTTTTATAAACTTCATGAGTATTCTCTTGTTTTTCTTTTTACCCATATAAAATTAAGAGAGCTATTAATATATAATATTAAAAGAGGGAATGGTGATGACATGGTGTCAGACCAAACTTTTATTTCTCTTAAATATTGCTTTAAAGAAGTTTTTATTATGGGTATTCTTCGATTACAAAGTAGAATAAATTATTACAACAAAAAAATGAATGAAAAATAAAAATATGGTTCAAATTAAATTCATATATGCACAATTACGGTGGGTAAAACTAAAACCTGCGTATTCAAAACTCAAAACTTCAACATTTGCATAAAGTGTAAAGGCTTTATTAGCTTAATTCTGCATTTTTTTAAAAAGAAATTAAAATATTACTTTCCTAGGAAGCATATGTTGGGGTTAAGTTAAAAGGAAGAAGGAATTTAATTCTAGAATAAAATCCCAATGCCCAAAGGGAATATGAATGCTCTTTACTGCCCCCATTTGGTAGGATGTTGTTGCTTAGCCTAGGGACCCACTCTCACACATCATCTCTTTTAAGTTTGCCTAAATTCCTAATGTATGAATAACAGTCGATTCAATTGAATGAATCCAGTTGATTTTAATCCTTATAGTTTGAGTATGATTCATTCTACTCTTTTCAATTTTACTTGTCATTTCAATTTAGGGTGAATTTTGATACATCATTTTGTGTTTCATGTTTTTTTGATTAAATCATAAAAAATTTAGATCATTTTAAGTTATTTCTTCAAATCATTTTGTGTACAAATAATTTTGAATTATGTCTGTTTCGAATTTAATGTATATTCGAGTTCGAATCAATTTAAATCATTGAGTATTATGATTAAATCGAATTTAAATCTAAATTAATCTAATTGAATTTTTAAATTCAAATAAAAATTGGCAACTCTAATCAGTACAATACCTATTATGATCCAAGATAAAAGAATTAAATTTCTAATGGTAAATAAGTACTATGATTTACCATCAAATCTTAGAGGTAACAGTTTTCTAACCTGAATTCTAGCAAAATTGAATATATGGGGAGACGAAGGTCCGAGGGCCAAAAACATTTTCTATTAGATGTTGATTATAAAAGGATTGTTTAATCTTTAAATCAGATGTAACAAAAAATCTCTTGTATTGTTGTTTTTCAACATTAATGAAATTTTCCTTTTTTTACTCGTGATTTTTTTTATAAGAGTTTTTTTACATAAAATCTATGTATTTTTATTTTTTTATTACTTTACTATCATTTCTATTGTTATTATCAACGTATAATATAACAATTATATTCTTAAAGAAAATTCAAGTTTGAATTAGAGGCAAGG
Source organism: Gossypioides kirkii (assembly GCA_005610355.1). NCBI lineage: Eukaryota > Viridiplantae > Streptophyta > Magnoliopsida > Malvales > Malvaceae > Gossypioides > Gossypioides kirkii. The sequence continues at coordinate 455,404 of CP032248.1, forward strand.
GCGAATATAAAAGATGGCCTAGCCTCCTAAAAATAGATAATTGCACTTTTACTCCTTTATAAATTTGTGTATGATAAAATTACATTTTAATCCTTAAAAAATAAAAAAAAAATATTTAATTTTTTTAAAAATATTAAAATTATAAATTAATATATGATGAAATTATATTTTAACTTATCAAAAATTTATAATTCAATTTTAAATTTTTTAAATTTACTATTATTTAAAAATAATATTATTAAAAGAAATAATCATTTCACACATTCAAGCGTACAGAAAAGGCTAAGAAAACAGACGAAGAAGAATCTGGATTGTTGATGTGATGAGTTAGCCTCGTCATGAAGAAAATGTCAGCTAATGGGCTGCCACTCCACTCCAGTGAGTAGTTGCTCTTTGCAAATTTTTTAATCAATATACAATTATATTATCTGTATATTAAAATACAATAACAATCGATATTATTTTTAATATATAAAACATATCAGTTAGAAATTATTATTATATGTATGACGACTTTAAGGGTAAATATTGAAGTAATCATCAACAATATCTTTTTAAAATTTTAGTGATGACCCAAATTGCAACAATTGATTTCATTTGGTAAAATCCTGCTGATTGTTTAATATATAAAGTTGTAAATTTAGATTATATTTTTTAATATGATATTTTTAATTTTTATATTTTTCAAATTTTAAAATTTTAATATTGATATAAAATAATAATTAAATTCATTAATTGATTTTTCAATTAGTAATATGTAAAAAAAATTAATTAAAAATACATATATATATAAATTAAAATGATCCTACAGTCTACCATAAAAAAAGGATAGATCTGACTCTATAAAATATAAATTATAAAATTATCCACCAATTAATATTATTTTATAACTTTTACATAGAGAAGATATTTTCTCTACGTTGTTTAATCTCCCCCACCTCTCTCTCTTTCATGGGAGATCTTTGAAAAAGGGATAAATAAGCAAACCTCCCACGTGCCTCCATTATTGGAAATGGTTTCAACTTTTCACATTTTCATTAATTTTTTAGTGAAAAGCAATTTCACCACTTCTGTAAAAAATTTTATTTATTTTTATTATTAAAAATAAACATAACTAACAAAATAGTCAAATAATAATATGTGTTATACTATGTATATTTCATGTTGATTTACAAATATTTATTTTTAATTATAAAATATTTTTAACAAAATAATCAATTATTCTCTCATCTAATGTATAAAATTAATTTATTCATTTATTTAATAAAAACACAAAACACAATTCAACTCTAAATACTTTTTATCACCAAAAATTTTTTGCCTACCTCTAACATCAATCTCAAATTCAATATCTAAAAATTATTATTTAAATTGAATGTTGGAGATTCTTTAAATTAACTTTGCTATAGGTTGAGGGGAGGGATAGGTGCAAAAACTTATGGGGGTTGATGATGCCATGCCTCACACATGCTTAAATTTTAAATTCATTTTTATCAAAAGCTTAAACAAGTTTTAGCATAAAGGATGCACATTATTGAGTGGAGGGTTGAGTTGTAGCATATAGGATAACATACGATATATATGTATATCAATAAATAATTATGAGTTTGACAATTCAAAGATGTACATGATATAGTATACATATGGTCAAAAAATTATTGTTTGTTTTATTTTTCACATTTATTTTATGATTTATGTTTACTTTTCTCAATATTATCATCTTCAAGGTTTAAAACTGTATTCTCTCTTTGAGAGTATTATGTGTTTTACTATCGCACCCAACCAATTATTAATAGATAAAGCAATTGTTGAATACATTGAAGGTGAAGCAAAAGTGTTCATGAAAAACCCTAAAATAATCAATCTTATAAAATATTTATCTAAGCATATTCGGATCAAATTCGAATTTTGAAATCATCATTTACTTAAATATCACTCTCAATCCGAATAGAATTAATCTTAGATCGCAAGAATGGGAGAGAATACCTGTAATTATACCAAAACAAAAAAAAATGAAGAATATTGTAAAAACTAGTTAAATAAAATAATGGGATAGGAGTGTGCATAAGTATGGGGAACAAAGGATCTTTGATAGCAGTAAAGACTGAGAGGTGTGTGATCCTCAATTATTTGTTTCATGAACATACTAATACATAGGATGCGCTAGATGAGGGATTTACTACCCATTTGTCCCCCATAAATGAAGGGTTCTCTACCGATAATGGGGTTCCCCACTACACACCCATTTCTGTCTTCCAATAGCTGTTTTGGTTATAAATTAGCATAATAACAAGTTTAGTCCGTAGTGTTTACTTATTTCATTAATTTAGTCCTAATTTTTTGAATTCACTTTGGTTTTCAACTTTCGAATTTTAAACAAATTGCTTTGTTTTGGTAGTCCGTGTGACATTTTATATGTATTTTTTTATTGGCATGGATAATTTTTATGAAGCAAATGTGGATTGTCATGCAAGTTACCATGATAATGCCATCTAAAAACACTGGATTATATTTTGAAGGTTGAGGATCGAAGTGATAAAAAAATAGGATCAAACTAACAAAAAAATTAAATATTTAGGCTAAATTTATCATTATGCCTAGTAAATTTAACATCTTTAAGTGCAATTGTTCCTTTTTTTCAATAGAAATACAATTAAATTTCCCAATTCTTCTATATACATAATCAACATTAATTTTTAAGAATCAATAACAATTGGGTGCAATGATATGGTCTATTGCATTCTTACTATTACATTCTTAAGGAGAGAATTCAAATTCAAACTCTAGAAATGAAATTATTGAAAAGAGTAATCACGAATCTTGAAAGGATTAAGCTTCACATAGATCTAACAGATTTGGTTTGATTTCTACAAAATGATGGTATCTATAGTTGAATATAGGAAAAAGCAGGCACGAAACGTAAGAGAAGCCAATGGCGTATCTAGGGGCTGGTAGGGGACCAAACCCCCCTAAAATGGAAAAATTGTTCATTTAGGTTCTTTGGAAATTTTAAAATTTTAAATTAGTAAAAATAAAATCACTTTGCCCCCTAAAAATAATAAAAAAATAATTTAATCATTTAAAAATTATAAAAAAATAGGTTAGTAAAAATTAAAATTTAATTTCGACTTATTCTAAAAAAATTTCTGACTTCGCCCGTAAGAGAGGAACGCCCTTCAAAAAATTAAAAATTAATTATTAAACTTTTTGAAAATACCAATTAAACCTTAAAAAAATGTTAAAACTTTAATTACATCTTTGGAGTTTTTTTTTTGAAAATTTTCATTAAACCCTAAAATTTTAATTAAACTCCATTTTCTTTTAAATTTTCATCAAATCCCTCAAAACATAATATCAAACATTCTGCCAGAGTGAAAAAAAACTAGAAGAAAAGGAAGAGTGAAGTACATAATTGAGCAGCTAAAATGTCTAAATTACATCTTTAAAAGACATTGCCAACATTCTTGTTGCATCTAACGTAGAATCACAATCACAATGAAGGTCTGGAAAAGTCCAAATCTCTAAGCTAGAAGCGTGTAAATATGGGTTAGGTAAGCTTTTATTGCATCGATGAAGGTAAGCTTGAGGGTGTTTTAAGTGGGGCAGAGTGAGCAGAGATCCCACGCCAGATCTAAGCCAAACCCACTTTTTGATGATGATGGTGAAGTGTTGGACCACTCCCACAACCTTCAAAAAAGTTTTAACCATAAATGATGATTGTGACCGCAAAAAGTTTTGGAAAACTATGTTATATGTATTCTGAATAGTAAACTCTCAATTTATGAATTTTTTTTGGAATAATTTTATTGTAGTTTTTAATAATATTATATACTTTTTGATACAATATTTAAAATTATTTATAATCTCTTTTCGATCCATAATTTGAAATGATTTCAGAGTTTGGGATAGGAGTTGAAGATGGAGTTGGTTTTGAATTGGATTAGTGATTTAATATAAATATAAATATATATAATTATTTTTTAACATATATAATTAATATAATATTTTTTATAACATAATATATTCAGGTTGGCAACGACCAAAGAAATCTTACCCAAGATTCAGCCCATATAAAAATCGTGCTTTAAGTTTTGTTCAAATTCATTCACAAAAAGACTTTCGAATCTAGATGAATGACCCGACTCAGAGCAGATCTATTCAATAGTAATAGAGCCCCCAATATCCTATCCAGCTTCAATCTAAACTCTAGATACCGTAAATGTTGGGCTAAAAACTACAGTTGAATTTGAAGGGACAAAAGAACTCCTTGCAGGCCAATATGATGGCCCAATTATCCGATATAAACATTATACAGTTAGACTTCTTTACTGATCAATATTATTATCAATATATTATTTGTGAATATTCGGTACAGTGTTTTTTCTTTTTATTTCACAATCAACGTTAAAAAAATTCTCTTTTTAAAATATATTTTTAGTAATTTACTATACTTTTATAGAACAATTGTTAACCTCTTGATCCTATTTGTGAAGTTTAAAATCTACTAAAAAAATTGAAAATCATCTCGACTAATTACTCATATAATTAAATATGTTGCAACAAAATTTTTTGCAAGTTCAATAATTAACCTATTTTTTTTTAATTATAAGAGGAGTGAAAAACTCTAATAACAATATGATTAACCCAATTTGAACTCAAGTCACATTTGGAGCGATGAATACTCTGACTATCAAGCTAACACAGAGTTGACCCATTCAAAATTTTTAATGACTCATTAGTGTGGCAATTCTATGCATTTAGTCTTCCATTTTAAGATTCTCTTGTATGGTGATTAATTATTGCATTTGAGGCTATCCATGGTAATGTTTTTATTACTTGAGGCAAAGGGTAAACATTGCCAACAACTCAGTCCCTGCCAAGCGAGAAAATTGCTGATACATTTGCATTTCTCATGTGAATTGGTCTACCAATACCCTAGCATGCTTTCACATTTCACATATTTGTTTTAGATTTGCTTAATAAGGGAAAAATTATGTGATAAATTTATAGAAAATTTTTACAAAAATTATATATAGTTTTGGTTTGAATGATGAATTTGAGATAACGAAGATTGTGATGTCTTGGATTTAAATCCCATGATTTTCGTTATGTATATGTATTTTTTTAGATTTATTAAAATATAAAAAGACATAAATATCTTCAAAATAATATGTGTTGCTTTGTAAAAGATATAGAATTTTGGTAATTTTACAATTGAGTTGAGATTCGATTGATGTATAACATCAATTCAATTAAAAGCTTTATATGGTAATAAATAACACAATTTATAGTCCAGGGAGAAGTCAGAAAACTGCTTTAGGGGCACAAGTGAATAATAAAATTTGGGAATGATCAAAGTGTATTTTTATCATTATATTAATTTATTGTGATTTCATAAACGTTAAAAGAGATTATATAGATAAAATTCTATTTTTTAGGGCTAAGATTACCGCCAACCCTCTATTTTTCGCCCTTATTATAGTCCGTGTTTAGAGTATTTAGTAGTCATATTAAATCTCAATTAATTTAAAGTTTGAGCCAATTCGAACTCTTAAAAAACTCTCTTATATTATTTTTTCCATCTACAAAACTCCAACCTAAAATTTTGCAAACACTCACGCACACACATTAATAGCTCTTTCCCATGGAACCCCAACCTTTGATCCATTAATTTGGCTAGGAGTGTTCTCCGATTACGATTCGATTAATAAGTTATGCTTGTGTGGTAATTTAAATGAGTGGGAGTGGGTGTGGGTGTGTAAGGTTGAGATTGAAATGCATAAAAAAAAAATAACACTTTCCAATGTACGCATTCATTGCATTCCTCTTATTTCTGGCACATTGCATTAAAGACCCTTCTTAAGTTTTATTTATCATTTTTATTATAAGATTGATTTCTTTTCTTTCATAAATGCGAGTTACCATTAGTAGTAGTATTTTAGTGCTTTTTCTGTATGAATGAATTTAATTTATCTATTTTTTATTTGAGGAGAAAGAATCCAAAGTTGAGTAATAAAAACTATGCCCAATAATTTATGGACTAGCTACTCATATGTTTTAACTATTAAATTATTTGTCGATTGAGTCCTATTTTGATTGGTATGAACATTGTTGTTAATGCATGGGGATATGGGTTTCAGTGCGCTAAAACACATTATCCTTCTATTTATACGTTGGGGAGGAGCTATGAGTAATTTTAAGATTATTTAAAAACATAATTTTCTTATTATTTTAGAGCTAATGAAAAATTATGAATGGAAACATTATTTAATTTGCAATCAAACAATTAATACTACGTTTTGGCAATGTTTACCTTAATAAAAGATTATCATAGAGAACCCTGATGATTTGATGGTCAAGGACGTTCATCGCCTCATGTGTGACCTAGATTCGAGTCGCGTTAATCGCATTTGTTATTATAATTCACCAAAAGAAAAGATTATCATGGAATTAGATCACTAAATGCAATCATTAATCACCATACAAAAGAATCTTAAAAGGAAATTAAATGCATAGAATAGCCCACTAACGAGTCATTTAAAATTTGGGTAAAAACCACTTCTTCCATCGTTATCGATTTCGATTGGTCTCTCGTAAAAAAATAAGCAAAATTAAATTTTAAAAGTGAGTGCTTAAGAACAATTAATGACGATATTAATATTTTCCATCAATAATACATTATTTTGATTCGTATAATAATAAATTTAACCATTGATGTTTGTATATTACGTGTAAATGTTGACAGAATGTATAGATATTGCAGGTTAAATTTGTTAAATCAAGACCAAACTAATGGAATGTGTAAATGTTTTGTGGTGAATTTATTAAATCAAGACCAAATTGACATAATGTGTAAACTTTGAGGGCTAAGATTGTTATTATACCAATAAAAAAATGTGCAATTGACTAAAAATATTATCATTATAATTAATTACCCTTAGTTATTTACTTCCGAAATTAACATGGACTAAATTGCTCTGGATTTTTTGAGAGTGACCAATTTTCTCAATATCAAAATTGAGAGGGGTCAAAGAGGTCTTTTTACCAAAAAATTTGAATGGAGTGTTACTTGAACTTGCAAAAGAATTGTGTTTTTAGGGATAAATATCAAAATTATACATTAACTTTAATCAAATGTGCAAAGTTGTATATGAATTTTTTTTTTTACAATTTTAGACATAATTTTTTTATTTTGATTCAAATTTTACAAATCAGTAACACAATTATCAATATAGAACTATTTCACATCTATACATATTGCATATACATATAACTATATTTATCTAATATAAATATGTATAGTTGAATAAAACTCAAAGTTTTATACAGGGGTGAAATCAGAGAATTATTTTAGGGGGCCGAAATTAAATTGTAATATTTACGATAGTAAAAATTTAATTTTACCATTTTAATAGCTTATATATTTATAATTTTTAAAAGATTAAATCAAATTTTTATATTTTTAGGGTGACCAAAGTACAATTTTACTTTTGTTAATTTAAATTTTTAAAAATTTTAAAAGATCTAAATAAAAAATTTTCTATTTTAGGAGGCTGTCAACCCCTAATTTCACCCATAATTATATATATATACATTTAAATCTCAATCAAAATTTTATGTATATAATTATACCAAATCATTATTGATATATAAATTACATATTAAATCAATGTAATTTTGAGATTACATCATAACCCAATGTGCTCCATAAATATTTATTTGATTGCGCTATTTCTCCATTTTTAAATTTAATATCAATAAATAATCCTATTGTAAAAAAAAAAAAAAAGTATTTATAGATATCAACCCCATTTGTACTTTGGGAGCAAAAGCATCAAAAGCCACATGGTGGAAATACTATAATATTACCACAAAATTCTGCAATAATAAGCTTAGTTATTGCTTTTCACCTTCCCGAAGCAGCGGTTGACACCTCAAAAGGCATACCCAATGTTGAAAACACCACAATTCCAATGGCCTTTTACTCCATTACTCCTATTGCATTTTGCAAAAAGAAATAAGTTATTAACAACAAATTATGTTAAGAATTTTATTTTTATTATGTTAACAACAAATTTAATGGTATAAATTGATGAAATTTTAATAGGATGAATTTATTTTTATTTTTTAAAGTAAAGAGTAGAACATGCAAACCTTCTTCTGGTACAAGGGTACTTTTTTTATCAATTTGTTGAGAATAAAAAGGAGGAGGAGGCTGGAGGGGGCATGCAAAGGGCAGTGAGGTGGGTGTTGGTGGTGTCTTTGATCTAGGTTTTTCAGGTGAAAGGAGCCAAACGAGAAGAAACTTGTTTCCCTAGGTTAGAGTGAAGTATTTATAAGTGTGAGTGAGAGTGATCTTCTCTTAACTTAAGGATTTTAACACGTGTACAGTACATGTCCCATCCTGGTCGGCACGATGGTTTTTAGGTGAGCCACGCCCACAATGGATCGATAGAGATAGATAACGTAAGATCCATGTGCATGTGAGTCATGCAAGAGAGGGCCTAACACTTGTCACTGCCCAGTTGCGAGGTAAGCTAAAAAAGTTCATTTGTGTCCTGCAGATGTGCTTCATTTTCATTACATGATCTGATCTATACAGACTAATAATTGATTTTCTGTGAACCCAACACATAATATTAACAAAACTAATTTCAACTCTGATTTAACTTTAGTTAACCAAATTCAATATAATTAGCATGAAAACAAATGTAAAACACCATACAAAAGTACATAACTGTGTAAACCTTTGATAATAAGAACAATGCCAAATATAATACAAATGTTAGTCGATCTCTTAAGGAATTTTAGGTCCGAAGCTCTTACAATCCACCGCCGATTTCTGATCCCCGCCGCGGCAGAAGAAGAAGGCATCAGGGCACCGATACAAGCAATTATCCGCCAGGCTTACGTCAGCAGAACCCGGTTTAAGACCCAACAACGGCCCCGGAATCGGTCCGAACAAGTAATTCCCACCGAGCAACAGCCTCTCGAACGACGACGTATTTTCATTCCCGGCAACTGCAGCTTTCACGGCGTACTGAGCCGGTATCATCCCCGTGAATTCATTATGTTCCAAAGACAAAGCCGTCAGCTTCGGCATTGACGCCATGAAAGTCGGCAACAAACCTCGAAGCTTATTGTAGCTTAAATCGAGAGCTATCAAGTTGCTGTTTAAAGTTATGTCGACCGCCGGTACTTGTAATGAGGAGAACTCGTTGTAAGAAAGCGTGAGTTGTTCCAAGGACGGTTGCCGGAACAAAACTGATGGTACGGTGCCGGAAAACAGGTTGTGACTGAGATCCAAGACTTGTAAGAACCTGACCTTATCGATGTCACGGGGAATATTTCCATTTAATTTATTGTTCCTCATCGAAAGCTCAACAAGCGATAATGGCAACGTCGACGGAACTCCACCGGAGACATTATTATCACTTACATCGATAAAGTAAAGATTTTTAAGTGAACCCAAATCGGGAAACTCTCCGGACATGTAATTCCGTTGGATTTCGAGTCGTTTCAGCTTTGTTAAGTTGTTGAAACTTGAAGGAATAGCTCCATAGAGACGATTGTTATCTAAGTAAAGTTCTTCAAGCTGATGAAGTGAGCCAAGAACGGAAGGTATTTCGCCGGCGAATGAGTTACCAGACAAACCGAGTCTACGCAAACGAGTTAAATTCGAGAACTCGTTCGGAACCAACCCGGAAAACGAATTATCTGATATATCCAACGTGTTCAAATAACGAAGATGGTTCCATGGAACTGAAGTGAGTGAACCAGAATAACCAACAGGATCAATGGTGATTTCAGTGACTCGGACCCAACCTGAAACGACTCGGTCACACCTGAGTCCGCAAGTGAAATGATCGGTGAAGATGTTATCACATGGGTCTATGGTGAAATCCCATGAACTTAAACAAGATCCGGGTGTAATGGAACGAGGGTCGACGCCATTTTTGAGAGCATTGAGTGCTTTTATATCAGCTGGATGTGTTTTGGAATTTGCAGAAAAGAACAGCTTTGTGAATATGAACATGAAAACAATAGGTTTAAACATCTTTTTTTTTTTGTTGGATTGAGGTTGAAGAAGGGAAACTGGGAAAAATGGAGAGGTTTTGATTGTACCGTACGGCTATTATCTGTGTGTATATATATGTATATATGTGTATATATTATATTGTATGAACTATCTTCTTCAAGATTCGATAGTAACGGTTCATATTGAGTGTATCAGTATATACTAAATATATTATTTTGGTGAATCTCGTGTCATGTGCACTCCAGAGTTTGGGATTTGTGATTTGAATATGGCCAGATCTTATAGGGTCTCGGGGATGGCTTCCGGATCGGTTCTGGTTGGGGTCAATATGAACAAAATTAATTTTATTTGAGTTAATTTAAGTTTTAAATTTTTTTATTTTGTTGACAAGTGAAATCAACAAGGAGGTTTAAATTTAAGGTGAAAAATGGTAGCAAATGGTGGTGATGGCGAAGAGAGTTTAGAAGTAAGAATAATGGCTTGACTATACATACATATGTACATACTTACATATGGTAGAAATATTGTGCAACTTCTTTTATTAAGAGTCACATTATATTTTGTTCTCTACTAAAAAGTAAGATAAATTAATCTCTATACGATATAGTATAAGAGCAAATTTATCTTTTCTGTTAAAAATTTCATTCAAATTATACTATTAAAAACTAACGCGATTAGACAAAAGAAAACACCTTAAAAACTTTTCTCTTTTTTTCTCCAAGTCGTTTGCTTCTTATCTTTTGCTTTGCTCCGGGGCGGTACTATCCTTCGGGTTGGCTATCGTCCACTTTTTTTTCTCTCCCATCAGCCCTTTCTTTATTTATTCTTTTCATTCACTACACATGTCTTCTCTCTTTTCTGTTTGCATATATATTTTGTATGTATCTTTTTTGTCTTCACAAGTTGTGATGGATAGATGACAGTATTTGTCGTTCACTAAAAGTCCACCTACCACCAGTAGTTTTTCTTGGAAAGTAGGTGGCTCTTCGTCAACTTCTTAATCTGTTTCTGTTTTGAAAGTATTTTAGAATAATAAATGATTTTACGTGCCGATTCGGACCCATGTTGTCTTAAGTTTTATATTTTTTTTTTGTTTTTCCATTGTTTAATAAGTCTTCATTTTTAGTAGTTTTTGTTTGTTCTTGTAGCACGTTTCTTAGTCTTACTTTTGCATGTAATCTTAGTCTTACTAGTGATTTTAGGGATGATTTTGTTGTCGTTCTTCCTAGTTTGGTGAATGCTTGATTCTTTTGTCGATTTTTGCTCGTCGCTTTGGATCATTCAGGGCTAATTTCCTTATCATATTAAGTGCTTGCAATCATTCCAGATATGTTGTGCTTGAGTTGTGACAAAAGCAATTGTCAACGTGTTATAATATTCTATTGATGCAAAAGCCTTGAGGGTACTTGTCCTTCACCATCTACAACGAGTGTTTGATTTCTTTTTTCTGAATTGTATAGTTCCATTCATTTGGGTTTTTGTTTTTATTTTTATTTTATTATTATTATTTTGGCCCGGTCAAAATTGGGCCTCTACACCAGTCATACTAGTTTCTAACAGTAGATTTGGATGAAATTTTTAACAAAAATATCCAATTTCCTCTTTGATCTAACATATAGAAATTCATTTACCCATGTTTTAAGTAAAAAAAAATAAAATACAATCTGACTTTTAATATAAGGACCCCATGATACTTTTACCTTATAATCTCTCATGTTTGCTCGGACTCTTCATTTTTCATGAAGTACCCATGTCCGAGACACGGATATAAGAACATAAGCTCCAAATATCATCCAAATACATGAAAAGACTTAGAAAAGACTAACCATAACCGTGTCATATACATATGGGTATTATAACATGGCAGTGTTTTGCAAATATCATTGATATTGGAAAAGGCAGCATTAATGAAAATGGTAATTGGTAGAAGGATAGAATACCTCAGGTTTCTTAATATAATAATGATTGGAATGACGGTCGTATAAAATAGCAAAGGCTTCATTGGATGCAATGGCCCTTTGCATGCAAGAATTGGGACCCTGCTCTAGCCTAGTAGCCTCATAGTTGCTCTTTTACTATCTTCGTGCTGATATCTAGCGACTTGATGGAGAGAAGGAAATATTAGATTCTTCATCTACAAGGCAACGTTCGAGATTAAAGCAAATATCGAATTTATGTTGCCTTCCCGGTCACATAAAGTTAGGGATCTGTTAAAGAACATGAATAAAAACAGGATGACAATAATAAAAGTGACATGATCAGTAATAGTAGATGGCATATCAATACCATTGCCTCGACATCTGACCTGAGAAATAAGGAACATCGTCATCACTTTCAGTAAGTAACTCTTCTGCTTCTGGTGGCGGATGATGGATAGTCGTTCGTAAAGCATCCACTTCTTGTTTAATTGCAGAAGGATTCACCTGTGGGCAACTGCTGTGGCTATTGGATGAATCATTGGATACAAAACTATCACCTTCAGGGGCTACACACAGCGAATCCTCACTATCTTTTACGTGTGCAAATAAAGGATAGTCGGGTTTTTCATGTCCTGTTAAGGAAACTGCCATTTTTTGTAGCTGTTTGGAGAAGATAACGTCTTCATTGCATGGAATTTCTTGGTCTTCACTGTTTAAAGTGCAAGGCTCATCCAAATTGCAAGACCCTGCAACTTCATCTGATTCTCTGAGGCCTGAATCTTGAGTTTCAATTGTTATTGTTTCGGCCATCTGATATTGATAACTGTTATTTGGTGAACTCAAACCATCAAAGAAAGACTTAGCAATCACATCTTTTATATCAACACCATCATACATAAGTGTTTGGGTTATTTCCATCAAATAACATTACATATATATCAACTGTTGCTTAGCTATACTGTAAATTTAATTTAATTTATTTTTGATGCATTTGAAACCCATCAAACTTTGGAAACATGTTCATGATAATGAACAACAAATAAGGAGACATCGAATCACCTTATCTTACTCCTCGAGAACTCTTAAAATAGCCCATTGATTCTCCAATTATTGCCTTAGGAAAATCTTGGCATGGTTAAGCAGCTCCTTACCCAACCAACCAAAATTTCAAGAAGCACCATGGCGTGTAAGGTGTCTAATAGAAAATCTCAATTGATAGAATCAAAAGCTTTCCTGATAGTAGCACATTATCTAAGATGCTCCTACCTTCTTATAAAGGAACATTGGCTGCTACTTATGTGCAAAAAGTAATACATTTGTTAACCACAGAGCAAGACGAATTGGTCTATAATAATTTACTAATTTCCCTTATAGACTTAAAAAAATTATGTTATTAGTGTATTACATACTAATTTATATATAATAATGTTATTTAATACCATGAATGTGGAGTTAAAAAAGTTCACTCCATAAAATACAAACCCATATTTGATATTTTTGTGAAGTTAAAAATAATTTCAATACCAATCCAATAAATTCTGTATCATTATTGGACCTATCGCTAAAGGCCCAATTTCTTGAAAGTTCTTCCATTTTATACTGGATTTTGCCCAAAACCTCTAAGAGTCATGAAGGGCTTTATTGGGAACAAATTTCGGACTCGAACTTGAACCGACTTATTTTATCTGTCCAAATAACCCGTTTCACTGTTTAATAAAAAAATTAAAATATAATTTTATGTTTTTATGACTAAAATTAAATAATAATATTTTAAAATCATTTGAATTAAATTTGTTTTTTTTTCGAAACCGACCTAAAAAATTGATTAATTAAGAAAATGACCCATGTGTAAAATTTTGTATGAAAATAACTCGTTTTCTATAGTGCATGCCAGTGCCGCAATTCTCATTGGCAGCACCACCCTATCATCATTGAGCCATCATCAGCTTTTTTTAAAAAAAATTAATTTTTGGGTGTTGCTAGAGAAATTGACAACACCAGATTGAAGTGTGATTATGTAAAACGTTCAGGGATCTGATGAAGCAATTATCTTTTTTAGATTTGCTGAAAAAAGGGTGTCGCTTGATAGTATGCGACACCAAATTAAATGCTTTCCAAATTTTTGGTCTATTTGCATGTTAGGTCTATTCTATTTTGAAATTAAATTTAAATAACCCTTAAAAATATAAAAATAACAAAATTAAACTCTTCTCATTTTTTATCATTTAAAAACAATATACTTAAAAAATATATAAAATTCTTATTTAAATTACCCAAATATATCCCTCAAAATTTTTTTCTCAAATTTATCAAAATTTAAACATTTTCAATTCATTCCCTAGCATATTTGAATTTAGATAAACATTTTCAATTTATTTGGCGGCATCCAAAAAATTAGTTTTTTTTTTTGAAGTTGATGATTTTTCAATGATGAGGGGTGGCCCCGTCGATGTGCCTGGCGGCACCAACAAGCACTACAAAAATTGGGTTATTTACAAACATAATTTTTAAGTTGAATCATTTTAATAATTAATCAAAAAATTTGGACTACTTCTAAAGAGCTTTTAAATTCTGGTCAATTCCGGATAAGTTTATGAGCCCCATTTTACCCTACAATAATTTGAGTGTTGCTTTAAAGGAATCATGGTAGTAGAAAAAAAGAAAAGGAAAATGAGAAAAGAGCTTTTGTGTTTTGGGAGAAATACGGAAATTTTTGTTGTTTTCTCTTTTCATTGATGAGGCATCCCTTGTTAACAGCTAAAGAGGGCTTTTAGGTTTGTGTGAAATAAAAAAACAAAAGAGTTAGTAGTAGCTTAGGCATGTGATAACAAGTTGCGGCTAACCCTCTCTTTTGAGACAATTATCTCCTGCAAAATTAGATTGTATTTGATTTTCTCTATTAAAAACATAAGTAAATTATTTATTGTCCGTTAGGTTAAAAGAGTAAATTAGTTCTTTTTGTTAAAAAATTTATCTATTTTTACCGTTAAAAATTAGTCATTGTACGTCAACATGAGTACATATGGTACACCACGTGTAAATGATTTGTTATTTCGTTAGTTATTCTAGTTTTTTATAGTAGAAATGAATAAAAATTTGACAATGGTTAATTTGCTTTTTGATATATCGTGTAGGGATTAATTTACTTATTTTTTTGAATGAAAGGAGTAAAATGAAATCTAACTCCTACTACAAAAATTTTCATGATATTTTTACCTGCAAAATACAAAAGCAAATCATTAAATATTTTTGTAAATTTTTAATCACATAAGCGGAGTTAAAATAATATTTTTTTACTACACTCTTGTTTAGGGGAGGTTGAGTATCTTAAATGGTAGCATTATCACCTATAAATGTTTTATAATTTTTAGAGCATAGGATTTGAATCCAACCATGTGCAATCAAATTTGATTTGCCTTCTTAGGCATTCGTTAAAGGACTCTCATTTTGTGAATTTGTTGTTTTTCAAATACTCATAAAGTTAAAAGACGAAACTTGAATCGAACATGATATTAAAGATATTGAAGGATCCATTAACTCTTAACAAATAACACTTCACAGACTTTTCTTAATGAAATCAACTAACCCTTAATAAATTTGAACGTATTTATTTCGTATTTCCAATTCTATTTGTGAAGTCTTAAAAAATTTAAAGATGGGTGTATCAAAATTATTTTCTTAAAAAGGGCAAAAACCTAATGCACCCCTATGTATAAATCATCTCAATCATGTCCATCACATGCAAAAAGCCCAGTGGGTCCACTCTAACCCCATCCCTCATCCCCCCATCTCTCTCCCTCTTTGTTTACAAAGGCCGAAGTGGGGGACCATAGCACATTAATCTGAAGTTTACCAAGTCTCCCCTACGGCCCAAAATAATAGAATTGCATGTCTTTTCTGAAACTACATTTTAAATTATAAATAGACAATATTAAAATATGTTTTCATTTTGGATAAGTATATATTTTTATTCATCCGAAAAATAGTAATTTTATCGATTGAGTTTTAATTCGATTTGTATTGACATTGTTATAAGTATAAAAAGATATGAATTCGAGTACGTTTAAGCACATGATTTACAAAAATGAGACTCAAGCATGAGCGCTCAAGATTTCAAGGCCTAAATGATATGGCTTTTTGGGTACACTACACTAATGGTGAATAAACTATTAGTAAATTTACATTGTGTTCACCCAACTTCAAAAGGTTACAAAATAGTTATTGAATTATTCGAAAGTTTTCATTTAAATTACTGAGCTGATAAAATCGTTGTTGTATAGCCTTCTATATTCACACCGTCTGCATAAATCGAAAACTTTCATTCCCCTTCTTTTTTACAATTCATTTTTTTTATGAAATAGCTTTAAACGTCACAAATTTATAAATTAAAATCCAAACAACTTTCTTTCACGATATCTAACATTGACCATCAAATCGATTTAAATTTAAAAAAAAAAATTATTCATTGATGAGTATTGATTCATGACTCAAATTTAATGGAGGATGGAGTAAGAAATGTAAGTTAAGAGTAAGTACTATTGATAAAGGCTATAAATCTATGTTACATCCCCACCCATTGCACTTTAAAAATCTTCACCTAAATTAGACCAAGTGTCTCCTCTGGCCATCCTTTTTGGTTGAGCTTGGGCGGCTTTTGTTAGGGCTATATATATATACATATATAGGGTAGGGCTCAGCTCTGATTTTTTCTAATTGAAGGAGAGACAGACACCTTTCTCTATATCTGAGAGGACCCCTACATGTGTGAGATTCAAACAATGAATATGTTGAGATGATCGGAGAAAGTTTTTCAGTGGTTTTTATTATGCAGCTTGTTTCACGTATTCCCCCACCTTTTTTGAATCTTCATTGGAAACTAAAACATGCTTGTGATGATCAATAAGTATTTCTCAAATATTTCGATCGAGTTCGAATTTTAACTTTGTTGTTGAAAAGGTTTTACTTGAATATCACAAACATGATTAGTTTTAGACTTTAAAATGAGTGAGAATACACGTAATTATACAAAAAGAAATGTTTGTGGGAGGTTCGAAGAGTATATGTAATAAAATAAATTTCCAATTCGGTTGAATAATATTTTTATTTTCTGTTTAAAGATCAAGCTCGCGACTTATAAGTGTTGAGTGTAGTGATAAGACACTTTACATTCCCATGAAAAAAATTTAAGTTCAAATTTTGAAAATAAAACTATTATAAGGGATAGCTATGAACCCCGAAAAAATTACTTTTTATATACCATAAAATGAACATACAAGATACCTTAATTATAAACAAAAATCAAGTTCGTAAATCATGTAATTTACGTGTAGGGACCGAGGACCGAGGAAAGAGGTGTTATTTTGGGGTTAAATTAAAACTTTTGTGTTTATATTAAACTCAGCCTTGAAATTTGATTTCAATACTTTAATTCAATATAATTTGACCTTTTCACTGATATTAATATTATGTTTTGAGCCTAAAACAAGAATTTGACCTTTTTCGTGTTTCTTTTCCATTCTAATGTTCTAACCATTTTTTCTCTTTTAAAAAGATTTTGGGCCATGAAAATGTTCAAAATTCCATAGAAATAGTGAAATCACAGTTGTGATATAATTCTATATTATGTATGTGATAATAGAGATAGGTCTTCCTTAGGTCGAATGGTTTGGTCTTTTGTACAACAAAAATTTTGGCTTTGATGAAATACACTTTAGTCTTTCCAATTTTGTATTCTATTTTGATTTTCTCTTTCAAAAGGAGCAGGTAGAAAACTACAAATAATTATAGTCTTTGGCTAAATGAATATGGCTAAGCTAAGCTTTTTAGCTTTGTCCCATTGAGATGATTAGTCAGCTCCCACCGCCCATGAAAAGAAAAAAAGTTGGAATTGATATTACTGTAAAAACATTTAATCACTATGATAATGATATACCCCCCAAATTACCACTAATTAGTATATTTAATCTTGTTGATACAAGGTTGAAATTATATCGGTTGATTTGATGGATGAAGATAATTAGAATTTAAGTTTTCTAAAAAGTTTTTGGGTTTGAGAAGAGGAAGGGAGATAGCTGAAATTATAAGAGGAGAGAGTTGTGTTGTTTTGTTTTTTTTGGGGGACTTAAAAGGGACGTTTTTGGTCATTTTCGAGATATCATATGTCGACTATGTATTAGTTTTTTACTCTTTGAAATCTAATTTTTGAAACTCAATTCATCTATTGATATTTTGTTCTCGTAAGTATGAACTATCATGTCAAGATCATGGATACATGTGATGTATGAGTGGTAGGTAGTTTTTGAAAAAAACATACCTAATCGAGTCCTCAAACTTGAAATTTTTATCAATTAAACTCATTGGCAAATGAAAATCGTTTTTTACTTTTACTATGCTGAAGTGACCATGAATAGAGACGGACTCAACCATTATTATGTTGACGCGATATTTTATGTGGAAATAATTATTGATGTAACACTATTTTGTTCGCCTTTCATGTGATTAGATAAATTGTCTTCAACAGAAAAAATTGTTTTGTTTTAGTATAACCATGTGTGCTTATCCATTTTATGGTTGAATCCTGTTTAGATCGAAGTGATATTCAAGTAAAATCCTCCAATAATGATGAATCCAAGATTCAAACTCAGTCCAAATGTTAGAGAAAAAGTCTACTCCACTTCTTTTAACTATCCGTTGGTAAAAAGGTTGTTTTCATTATTTGAGTGAGGTCGAATTATCCGATGATTATAATAGATTATGTTTAAATCATTATTTGTACTATGAATTTAATAGTGAAATTCTGATCGAAGTAAAATCTTACAAATATAAATTAAGTCAATATGATGCGCGACTCAAATCCATGTTACATCTGAAACGATGAATCTTTTAACCATCATACCGGAATCCAATTTGACATTTAATTTGGTGAGCTTTGATGATGACTACCGGAAGCTCTCTCAATGGGATCTACCATTACTTAATGTAATAATAATGTCAAATAAATAAATAAAAGCAAGCGCCGTTGGAGAGTAAAAAGGAAATTGAACAGAATTATGGAGACTCCCACATATCATTCAAATCTCTACTTAAATTTCTAAAAAAATTCAAACTCAAAATCCAAAATCAATCGAATAAAAAAAAAATATGAATCTGATAATTTCAAAAGTTTAATTTATCTCATCTAAATTTATTGATCTAAAACCAATTCGATTTGCTTAATTGACAAAAACTACTTTATACTATAATAATTTTAGTGATAAAAGTATCATAAAATTTTTTATATTAAGAACTAAATTATATTTTGTCTCCTTCGTTAAAAATGAATAAATTAATTTCGGTATTTTAAATCAAAGAGCAAATCAATTTTTCTATTAAAATTTACATCTATTTTTATTATTGAAAAATAGTCGTTGTAGGCAACATTAGATATACGTGGTATACTACGTATAATTATCTAGTTATTTCGTCAATTTTTAACGGTAAAAATAAATAAAATTTTTAATAAAAAATTTAATTTACTCTTTAATATAATATAAAATAATTTTAAATAAAAAAATTACAATCCGATTTCGAATATAATATAGTAAGAAAAAATGTCAAAGATGGAAGTTTCATGAAATTCCTAAGGAAAAATTGAGAAAAAGTTTAGGGAAAATAGAGTTAGTAAGAATGAGAAGGGATGGTAAGAGAAAAAGAGTTGAGAAAAACTAAAATAAAAGTTGGTAAAAGAATAGTTAAATAAGAACAGAAGAAAAAATAAAGGAGAATAAGAAATTAAAAAGTGGATGTCGGTAAAAGGCTAAAAAAAGATACAAGAGTACATTTACTTTATAATATTTTATAAAATAATTTTCATAAATAATTGAATAATAAATGAAGTACCATTCCACTTTTTAGTATATTAACTTATCCCTTACGTTATGTCTATTTGGGGATGAATTCAATATTTATATTTAATCTCTCCAGCAATTTGTAATTAGAATATTTGTTATATTACGGTACTTTTTATTTTTACAATGTCAATTTCATTAGATACTCTTAGAATATGACTCAAGCTCTAATTTATATAGTTTCAAAATATTTTGTTAGAATTTTTAAAATATCAATATCATATCAATCAAAATTTTTCATCAGTCTAACATTACTTTGGACATTAAATACCAACTCGAATTTAACATAAAGTATATATAAATAAAGGGTTAATTTCATCAAATATCTCAAACTATGACCCAACTTCAAAACTCTCTAACTGAGTCTTTAAAATATCGATATTATATCAATTAAGTTTTTTTATTAGTCTAACTTTAGTTTGGACATTAAGAGCCAATTTGAATATGATGTAAAGTATATGTAAAATATGTTGATCAAATTTTTATACGCATATGAATGGATAATCTAGATATGACACGTTAAAAAGAAAGTGTGTCATTAAATGTTAGGAGGTTATTTCTTTTTCCTTTGCTAACAGGTAAGATTTAAGATGTCTTTTTCTTTTGTTAACAGGTAAGATTTAAGATGTCTATGCAATAGAAGGAGTTATATGAAAATGGAATGTCATGTCATTTGTATCTCTTTTCAATAGTTTAATGACACATCATCTTCTTTCTCTTGAATTTCAGTATTTTTCTCCTGAAAAAAAAATTAAATCCAACTAAAAATATTGAAATTTAAGAGAAAAAAATCTGATGTGCCATTAAACTATTGAAAAGAAATACATATTGTTTTAAATTTAACTCATACGTTTTAAAAATTCTCCGCATCATATTCGAGACACCCAAGCTAATGTTTATAAAGATAGAAAAACACTATTGATATTTTAAAAATTTAATTAAAACTTTTTAAAGTTTGGATACTAATTTAAATTCTAACCCATAGTTTGGTAATATCAAGTGAAATTAACCCATAAATGAAACTCTTTTTATCACATTTTCAAAATTGATTCTGACATGTTGTGTTTGTAGTTTTATCATTGATCTTACTAAGGGTACTAACTAATAAAAAATATAAATTAATCTTTTTATTTGAAAATAAGTACTTATTTAATTAAAAATCAAAATATAAATTCTTATTCGAGTATAATAAAAACATAACAATTATTCCAAGAAATAAATTAGTTTAGACATATTTTACATAGCCTTTCCCTTTGTTAATCATAATCACATATGTGAGTACATATTTGATGTCAATAAAAAAGTAATGGATAAATTAGGGAGTTAGATGAAATGGTAAAAGTTTTTCCTACCATAATCAGTGGTTGATGGTTCGATCCTTGTTCTGGGTATGGAGTAGCTTTAAAATTCATAACCAACATCTACCCCTTAATGTTCTTATAAAAAACGAATAATTAATTACTGAACTCGTTCCAGTAAATACCCTGAGAACAAGAGATAAGAAAAAAACAAAATAGTGGTAAGAAGTGACATGTCATAATGATAACTCAATTGAAAATGACCTAATATAAACTTCCCTAATATTGACATTAAACAACAACTGACAAAAAAGAAAAACCTAAATTAGTCCAACTTGCAAGAGTAATAAGTTTTTCTTTTAATGGCTCGATGAGGTCCCAAACAACCTTTTGACAATGAGCTTAATTAAAACCCTAAACCTAACTTTATAACACTTGTGGGTAGGTGCCGATCAGCATTGCTTGTGTCGCCAAAAGTTTAGGTACAGGCAGGAGCCAAGTCAATATTCTTTTTAGAAGGGTTAGAAGTAAATTATAAATATTTGGAGGTTAAAATGAAAATTTTATTATTATATTAATTTATATTCTTATAATTTTTAAAGGGGTTTTAAAGTAATTTTATTATTTTTGGATCAAGATCGCTATCAGTTCTCTTTAGTTTCGTCACTGGATATGAGGACTTTGAGTATCTTAATTCGAGTCTTACTTTATAAAAATTATGTTTGGCTTTGTTAAGTAATTGAGGAGAGTTAAGTTAAGTTATTTTTCTCGGTAATTATAATAATTGATTAGGATTAAAATTATCAATATAATTAATTAGGTGTATCTAAAAAAATTTGTGGGTAGCCATGCAATAAAGAAGTCCCAATTTTTTTTAAGTATGAACCATGCAACAAAAACTAGCCTAATTATTTTTCTAGTTACACCATTACTCCAAAACTAGAGATTCAATTAGTTATAAATTTGTATAGTTAAATTATTGTTAATTTGGTCTGTCTATTATGTTCAAATCCATTTATTATGTTTAAGTTTAATATTTAGCATAATTTGGTTCCTTTTCTTTTATAGTTCGTCCAAATAGTTTTAATACTACCAATTATTTTGTTTAAATTACCGTAAAAGTATCATGGAGGTCCTTCTACTAAAATGTTGGGCAAATTAAACTGTGTATGTTAGATCAAAAGAGCAAATTGATCATTTCTGTTAAAAATTTCATACGCATGGTTGATAGAACAATCAAACAATGACATATGACATATCACATGTACCTCATGCTAATGTACATGACTAGTTTTTAACGGTTCAAACAAATAAAAATTTTAATAGAAAGGGCAAATTTGCTCTTTGATTTAACGTACAAGAACTAATTTATCCATTTTTTGAATAAATGAGACAATACAATCTAACTCTTACTACAAGAACATCCATGATACTTTTACGACTAAAACCACTTATCCAACATAAAAAATAATTTCATATTAATGTGATGAGTTAAAATGAGTTATGATAAAATTAAATGTCGACAATGAAGAAATACCGCAAAGAAAACGGGGAAAAAAACACACAAATTTTACGTGGAAACCCTTTCTAGAAAAAAACCACGGGTAGAGGAGAAGAAGATTCACTAATGTCGAAAATCGAATAATTACAAGAGGAGATGATTACGCCTATTTATAAGTTGAAAAACCTTATTCCAATTAACAACTAATAGAAGTAACATAGTAAGGTTGAAACACCTTATTCTAATTAAAATAAAATAGATGACCTATTCTAATTGAAATAAAATAAAAGCAGTATAGTTTATTTGGACTTTACTTTTATTTTATTTTACCACTGAATTTTATTTTAACAATAATTCTAGTCTCCCAATTCTAACAATCTTCACCTTGACAAGAATTCTCTACGAACAAGAACTCTTAACGAACAAGTTCTCCATCTCTTCCACAAAACCCCTTGAGGGGTATTCTTCAACAATGAACACCAACCAAGTCCAAGCAATACTCAAACTTGGTTATGAGGAGTGACTTAGTCATCATATCTGCAGGATTTTCATGAGTATTAACATTGCTCTAAACAATATCTCAACGAGCAATAATATCATGCACAAAATGATACCGAACATTAATGTGCTTTATTCTCTCATGAAACATTTGATCTTTTGTAAGAAAAATGACACTTTGACTGTCACAAAATATTATACCAATATGAAGATCTTTATTGAGTTCACCAAAGAGTCCTTTTAACCAAATAACTTCTTTACAAGCCTCGGTAATCGCCACGTACTCAGCTTCAGTGGTAGACAAAGCAACTGTAGTTTGCAAAGTAGCTTTCCAACTAATTGCACAACCCCCAATTGTAAAGACATACCCTGAAAGAGATCTTCTTCTATCTAGGTCTCCAGTAAAATCAGCATCAACATACTCAATGACTTCATCTTTAGTTCTTCCAAACTGTAAGCAAACATCAGTAGTACCTCGTAAGTATCTCAAAATCCACTGAATTGCTTTCCAGTGTTCTTTACCAGGATTCGCCATGTATCTACTAACTGCACTGACTGCATATGATAAATCTAGACGTGAGCAAACCATAACATAAATTAGAGAGCCCACTGCGCTAGAATATGGACCACGTGACATGTAATCAATCTCATCATCTGATTGTCGAGACAAAGCCGATGAAAGTCTAAAGTGGGCTGCTAATGGAGTAATAACAGGTTTGGCACTCTGCATATTGAACCTGCAAAGAACTTTCTCAATGTACCCTTGCTGACTTAAGTACAACTTACATGCCTTTCTATCTCTAAGAATCTCCATCCCAAGCATCTTCTTTGCTGCTCCCAAATCTTTCATCTCAAATTCTTCACTAAGTTGGGCTTTAACCTTTCTTATCTCTTTTTTATCTTTCACTGCTATCAACATGTCATCAACATAAAGGAGTAGATACACAAAAGAACCATCATCATTTTTCTTAAAATAAACACAACTATCAAAACTACTTCTTTTGAAATCATGGGTAGTTATAAAAGAATCAAACTTCTTGTACCACTGCCTTGGTGACTGTTTCAAACCATAAAGGGACTTTTTCAACAAGCAAACATAGTCCTCCTTTTCTGAGACTATAAAGCCCTTTGGAAGCTTTACTAAGTCCCACGTTTTATTCTTATGGAGTGATTCCATCTCTTCTTGCATGGTAATCATCCACTTTTCTGAGTCTTCACAGCTAACTGCCTCGGACTAAGTAGATGGCTCTTGATTTGCATCAATATCTTCAGACACATTTAAAGCATAAGCCACTAGATCAGCCTTAACGTACCTTTTTGGAGGTTTAATTTCTCTTCTAGGTCTATTTTTGGCAAGAGAATATTGTGGCGAAAAAGTTACTCTATTGAGAAGTTGACTCTGTTGTAGATACTAGATCAATCTGAAACTCCATCTGCTTTTGTTGTTCTTTACTGGAAGAGTCTTTAAGAGATAAGTTAGGTAACATAGCAGTTTCATCAAAAACAACATCTCTGCTAATCACAATTTTTCTATTTTTAGGACACCATAACTTATACCTTTTTACACCAGCTTCAAAACCAAGAAAAACACATTTAATGGATCTTGGTTCCAATTTTCCATTATCAACATTAGCATATGCAGGACACCTAAAAATCTTTATATCAGAATAATCAGCAGGCTTACCAGATCATATCTCTTGTGGAGTCTTTTTCTCAATGGCAACTGATGGAGATCGGTTGATCAAAAAACATGCAGTAGAGGCTGCTTCAGCCCAAAAGACTTCGGTAAATTAGCATTCGACAACATACATCGAACCTTCTTCATGATCTTTCTGTTCATTCGTTCTGCAACGTCGTTTTGCTGTGGAGTATGACGAACTGTCAAATGTCTCACTATCCCTTCTGATTTGCACAATTCATTAAACTCATCAGAATAGAACTCTAACTCATTATCTATACGGAGGTGTTTTATCTGTTTTCCTGTTTATTTTTCAACCATAGTTTTCCAAGACTTGAATGGGAGAAACACATCGCTTTTTTGCTTTAGAAAGAATGCCCAAACTTTTCTGAAAAAATCATTAATAAGAGTTAGCATATAATTAGCTCCACCTCTTGAAGGCACTCTAGATGGTCCCCAAAGATCAGAATGAATATAATCTAATGTTCCCTTCGTGTTATGGATTCCTCTGGTGAATCAAACTCTCTTTTGCTTCCCAAAAACGCAATGCTCATAGAACTTCAGTTTGCTATTGCCTTGCCCATCAAGAAGTCCTCTTTTACTCAATTCTGCCATGCCGTTTTCAATCATATGCCCTAGACGCATATGCCAAAGTCTAGTAATATCATCATCTGACAAGGAAAAGGAAGCGACTGCAGCATCACTAGTAATAGTTGAACCTTGCAAAACATATAATTTGGCAGTCTTTCTATGCCCTTTCATCACAATGAAGGAACCCTTACTAATCTTTAGAACCCCACTTTCAGCTGTGTACCTGTGTCCTTTTGAATCAAGAGTACTCAACGAAATCAAATTCCTTTTCAATTCTGGTACATGTCACACACCACTAAGAGTTCTAACGGCCCCATCAAACATCTTTATTTTAATTGTGCCAACACTTGCGATTTTACATGAAGCATTATTTCCCATCAAAACAACACTTTCAGACACAACTTCATATGTCGTAAACCAATCCCGATTGTGACTCATATGGAAGGTGCAACCAGAATCGAGGATCCACTTCTCGCTCACTTTAGAATTGTCGATAGAAGCAACTAGGAGTTCACCATCACTGTAGTCTTTTACTACATCAGCTTTCCCGGATTGTTCTGGTTGTTTTTCCTTTTGATTCTCTACCTTCTTTTTGATCTTATTTTGTAACTTGTAGCACTATTTCTTAATGTGCCCTTTCTTCTTTCAAAAGTTACAAGTTTTACCTCTATTTGAAGATCTCGATCTACCTTTAGATTTACTGCGGGGATTTTGTTCCTGTGTCCTCCCACGATTATCATCGTTGTTTCGATCTTGTCTTCCACGAACAATAAAACCCTCTCTCTGAGAGTCAGATCCAGCCACAAGATGCTTCATCTTGTTATACGAGGCTAAGGAAGCATAGACTTCATCAACTATGAGAGATTCATGGGTAAACAAAATTGTATCTCTGAAGGTTAATACGACGGTGGTAACGAACAAAGGAGAATTAACCCTAAATCCTCTTTATCATACTGAACCTCCATGGCCTCCAAATTCGAGATAATTTCTTTAAACACATTCAAGTGTTCGTGTACAAACGCACCTTCTTCCAAACGATGAGAATACAAATGCTTCTTGTAACACCCCTATACCCGGTTCACACGTATAAACCCGGTATAAAAGTATTACATACAGTATCGGAGATTTTAACACGAGTATAATAAATTTTTTTAAACGATGTGTTTTAAGTTATTTTATTCAAAATACATCATTTCAATTCATCAACTCATAGTAATCCAAAACAACATTTATAACTATCCATTGGAGACACATAATAGTACCATTTATACATGTCATTTTTACCAAAAGTAACGTACCTAAGCTGAAGTCTTCCAATAGTGATGTGATGTGATGAGAGGTCCCCTTAGCTTGACTTCAACTTCTCGTAGCTTTTGTACCTACGCGTTAAAATAAATGCGTTAAGCCGTTCAAGGCTTAGTAAGCACTACAAAAGTAATGAATGATCATTTAGGTACTCATGCATATAAACTTCTTGCCTTACTTACATGTATCCTGTAACTTACCACAATGGCACAACTTACACTTTTATCCACTTTCTGTAGTTTAGCCCATAGTAGACTTTCATAGAACCGTTAGGATATACGGAACAAACAGAGAGTACTAAAGTACTAACAGAGAGCTCATAAGTGCTGGGCAACAGAGAGCACACACAGTGCTAAACAGAGAGTACACAAAGTACTAATCAGAAAGTACACAAAGTGCTAATCAGAGGGCACACACAGTGCTAATAACAGAGAGCACGAGACGTGCTAAACAGAGAGCACGCTAGTGTTCCTTAATGGCATGCCACTAATATCACAATGGTTCTAATTTGTTTACTTGGGTACAATCTCAATTAGCATCATTTCTCATAAATGATATATCTCACATAAATACATCATCAAATACTTCACATTTATATTTTCAAAGTTGTCCACTTGCATCATAGTCACTAAATTATTTATATCTTGAGCTACAGAATTCGAAATTATAATCAGATTAATGTTTCTGAAACTAGACCCAATCATCTTTTTACCATAAAATTACCTGAATTTTTTCTTTATCCAATTTGTACAGTTAATTCTTTCAATTTACCCCTTCGCTGCTGCCTGACAGTTTCGACTTTTCTTCACTAAAAATTATCTATCTTTTAGTACAGAGATCAAATGATGTTCCCGTCTGTTTCTACTAAAATTAGACTCATTAAGGAATTAACCATACAAATTTCAGTCTCTAATAGTTTTTATATATTTTTCTATGATTTTTCAGAGTCAGAACAGGGAAACTCGAACCTACTCTGACCTTGTTACACAAAAACTAGTATATCTCAAATTATACAATTTCTTTGAATTCACTGTTTCTTCCATATGAAACTAAACTCAATAATCTTTAATTTCATATATAATTCGACCATTAACTCATTATATACAATTTTTGGTGAATTTTTGAAGTTAATCCTCTGTTCTGTCCAAAACTGTTTTACTAAATCACACATTAATCCTTTCATTTTATCATTGTAAACATTCAAATTAGGTACCTATATCACAATTTTTATGCTAATAATTAACATACTATTAGAGAAATTAAACTATAATTCAAAACTCTTGTAGTACTTACAACGAAAAGGCTGATTTCCTTCTCTTTTCACTCTTTGCTCTTCTCTTTTCCTTTCTCTTCAATTTGATCCTTGCCTCTCTTCTGTTTCTCTTCAATTGCACATAAACACATATAAGCTATAAGCTATAATTCAATAATTTTCATGCTAAATAACAATAAAATACATGTATGTCATGAGAATTTAACCATTTCTTACCTTAACCCTTGAATTCAAAATTTCTCAATTTAGTCCCTATGCTCTCTAACACCTCAAAATGAATTCTATAAGAAGTTTGAGGTGTCTAATAACCCCCTTCTATACTTTTCTTTCAGAAATTTCAAAGAAAATAGGAGATTTTGGAGCTTGGAGGGCTTAAAAATGATGGAAGGACCTATTTGGAATAAAATCAAAAGTTGGATGGAAGAGAGAATGGCATGAACGGTTGAACTATGAAAAGAGCTGATATTTTTGACTTTTAATTGATTTTTAACCTTTCTCAAATTCTCTAGAAATCTCACTTAAAATATCTCACTTAATAAAAATGGTAAAATTGCACTTTTAGTCCCTGGACCTTCCAACTTTACACTTTGAACCAAAACTTTGTCTCCAAAAATATCTTCCACCTAATTACTCTTTTGCCCATCCTCAATCAATCTAATTCCCATGATGACTCAAAATTCAATTTGGATAATTCGCTATTTAGTCCCTCATATTTTCTCTCCTTTACTATTTAATCCTTCAAATTTTCTAACCTTCCTTACTTCAACTAAACATTTCTAATTCTCAATTCTATTTTATCACTCAAATCCGATTTAAGAACGCGAATGCTACACTTCTTCGCAATTTACTGGTTAGAGTTTTCGACATACATAACTGCTGTAATTTTGCCCATAATGCAGCAGTAGTCTTCTCCTTTAACACATCTTGTAGAATTTCATTCGACAGATGCAGCTGTAATTGCGTCAAAGCCTTCCGATCTTTACGCTTCTTCTCTTCATCTGTCAAATTCAAAGGCATTTTATCTAACCCTAACAAGGTATCCTCCAAATCCATCTGCGCAAGAACTGCTTGCATCTTTACCTGCCACAACGCTAATCTGGTGTTGCGATCCAACAGCAAAATATCATACTTCAATGTCGCAATTATCGTGATCGAGACTAGTAATCCGAAAAGCTCTGATACCAATTTAATAAAATTAAATGTCAACAATTAAGAAATACCTCAAAGAAAATGGGGAAAAAAACACAAATTTTACGTAAAAACCCTTTCGAGAAAAAACCACGAGCAGAGGAGAAGAAGATTCACTAATGTCGAAAATCGAATAATTACAAAAGGAGATGACTACGCCTATTTATAGGTTGAAAAACCTTATTCCAATTAACAACTAATAGAAGTAACGTAGTAAGGTTGAAACACCTTATTCTAATTAAAATAAAATAAAATAAATGACCTATTCTAATTAAAATAAAATAAAAGAAGTCTAATTTATTTGGATTTTACTTTTATTTTATTTTACCACTGAATTTTATTTTAACAAGAATTCTAATCACCCAATTCTAGCAAGTTATATGAATATATAGTTAGGCCAGTATTTTAACTAGATAACTATTTCAACTAATTAATGAAATGAAAAAACGATGTTCGGGCTTAGTGCCTTATTTTGAGTCTATTTCTTTTTCTTTGATATGTCCGTCAAGTAACAGAGTTGCACATCATCTAACTAATGTAGATTTTGATAGGGATAATCCTTTACTCTTTTAAACGGATTATTCGGTTTGTATTTATGATATGTTAAATTAAAGAGTAAATTTATTTTTTGTTCAAAATTTTATTTATTTTTACTATTAAAAATTGATCTTTATAAATCAAAATGAGGTTCTTATAGTACACCACATGTAGCTATTTGGTTATTCTGTCAGTCATATCAGTTTTTAACTGTAAAAATGGATGAAAGTTTTACCAGAATGGACCATGGTTTGCTTCTTATTCTAATGTACAAAAATTAATTTATTTATTTTTGTATAAAAGAGACAAAAAATAATCTAACTATCAATATAGAGACCTTCATAATATTTTTATCATTATAATTAAACATTTAAAAAGAAGGCAATTTAGGGTTTAAAAATGACCAAAGAGATCAGCTCCCAATATTTTTCATCAAAGTTAGGAGCTCCATGTTTCATTACCTATATAATCAAATAATTAACTATCTAATCCAGTATTAGAAAATGAAGACAAGAAGCTGACAAAACAAAAGTAGAGTCAAATAAGAAAAAGATAAAAAAAATGGGATTAATCATTGTCTCGGGCCCCTAATTACAATCAACATAAAATATATTAATTAATAAAATAAATATTAAAATACACAAGTATTATAAATATTGAAGTTTCAACTTGACTTATATTTTAAAGGATAAACTCTATTAATAGTCACTCAATTATTAGAAATTTTTTTTAGTCACTTAACTATAAAATTATAGAATGATCATCCAACTAGTCAACTTTTTCTTTTTTGGTCACCCGACAATTCAAAATTTTCTTTTTCGGTCATCTACGGTTAAATTACTAACGAAAAGATAACTTGACAAATTTTAAAATTGTTATAATAGCAACTCTAACCCTTCATATTTATACATTTTGTCAATTTAGTCTTAATTCCAAAAAAAAATTAACTCTCAATATTTACACACAATGTAATTTGGTTTTTTTTTTTGTGACATTAAAGGTTGGTTTTAAGAAAATGAGAAAAGATTAAAATTTTTATCTTGGATTTTTGGGTGTTTCCATTTTTGGTATATTTTTAATCAAATTTAGTTGATAGATTTGTTTTTTTTTTAGATTTTTAGGTGAAAGTGTCACAAAAAAAATTGAAAAAAATGATCAAATTACACAATGTGTAAACGTTGAAGGTTAAATTTTTTAAAATCAAGATTAAATTAATATAATGTATAAATACTGAGGGTTAAAATTGTTATTATGCCAAAATTTTTAGTTGGATGATAAAAAAAATTTATCAATAGTTAAGTGACTACAAGTATAATTAAACCTATTTTAAATAAAAAGATTCTTTTCAATTATCGCATTAACTTTGGAGTTTAGACAAATAATCCCAACTATAAACACATCTATTTTGAGACTTAAAAAATACTAGAAAAATAGCAAACATTTTAGGATAAATTTTTTGTCAAATGCTATTAGAAATTATTATTTTAACTTAATTATATAGAAAAAGAGGGCCGGGGGAGGGGGGGGGGGGTTGATTAGGCATGGGAAAAGCCTGTTTAGTGAAGCGGCTATGGTGTACGATTGGGGGACAAAAGCCGCCGTCTGTACCTTTTTTCTTAATCATTAATAATAATATAATTACTTAATTAGTTTAAAATACAATAATCAGTGGCAGCAAATTTCATGCAGTTTCCACGTATCCGAATAACAACTATTTAACACGATTCGAATTCAGATTATATTTGAGACGGTGAACACTCTAATCATCAGGTCATCACATGGGCTTTGATAATATTAATATTAATATTTTCTAATTACTTAGGCATAATAATTTTATTTTATTTATTTAATCTATTTCTAATAAAATAAATAGTCATTAAAACCCGTGTATTGACTTAATAGTTAAGGGTATTCATCGTCCCAAGTGTTACTTGAGTTCGAGTCATACTAGTCATTGTTTGTAATTTACCAAAAAAAAGTAAATAATCATTAATTATATTTCAAGATTTAAGTTTTTGATTCATTGAATGTCAACTTGATTAAAATCAAAGAGTTAATTACATCGTATATCTCCAAAATGTAATTTTTATTTTAAATTAGTCATTAGACTTTAAAAAAATTTAATTACATTATTCAATTATCGAAATTATATCAATAAGGTCATTTCATTACTAAAATTATTAATTTAACCATTAAATCAAATGTCAAATATTATATGACATAATTTAAAATGAAAAATTTAAAGAAAAATAAATATTTTAAAAATTTTATTTTTTAGATTTTTGAAGCTTTTTACAAAACTTTTATTGCTCTCTCTCTCTTATCGATTTTACTTAATACTTTTAAAAGTTATGCGATAATTTCACTCAAAAAAAAGGTTATACAATAATTTTTTATTTTCTTCAAAATTTTTATATTAAATTATGTCTTGTAAGATTTGACATATCATGATTTAATGGTTAAATTAACAGTTTTAATAATTGAAAGATCTGATTAATATAGCATCGATAATTTAAATATGCAATTAGAATTAAAATTTGAAGACCAATTTAAAATGTGGGTCATAATTTTAAAATATCTGATGCAATTAACGCAAAATCAAATTCAATTCCTTTGATTTTGCACCAAAATTATCCCAAAGTTAAAAAAGTTTTAAAAAAAATTAAAATTACATCATAATTATAGATTATTATCAAGTACATTGATAATGGAGTTAAAAAAAACTCTACAAGTAGGGGCGGATTCAAGGGAGCTGGCAGGGGCCTCGATTCCCTCTAAAATGAGAAATTTTTCATTTTAACTCTTTAAAATTTTTAAAATTTTAAATTAATAAAAGTAAAATTACATTTTACCCACTAAAAATGATAAAAATTTGATTTAATACTATAAAGATTATAAAGATATAGACAATTTAATTTCGACCCTCTTAAAATTTGTTCCTGATTTGACCCCTGTCTACAAATTGTTATTTGTACTTTATTTATCAATTTTTTAATAGGTAATTATTTGATCCATTTGTAATACATTTTTTTTACTTCACAAACAGGATTAAGAAACCGTCACATATTCTTAATTGATATGTAAAAAAAGGTTAATATTTAGACAACTGTCAATGAAATATTTTAATTTCGTAAATAGAGTTCAAATACGGCTACATGACCTTTTTTAATTATTAATTTTATTTTTTAATATACCCTAAATGAGACATGTATTATCCTTATAACCCTAATTACGGAATCTAAAAAATATATTTACATGTAACAAATAATTTTCTATTTAAATTTAAATTAAAAAACAAACAAATTAGAATATATCTAGCTAATTTTTTTTTAAGTTATAACAATTCCAATAAAATAAATAATTATAAGTACTGAAATGAATGATTAACTAACCAAATAAACCAAGAAGAGAATTGGGGGCGGAGATAAACCCAAAATGGTAAATTTATTATTTAATCCCTTCAAAATGTATGAAGTTATAAATTATTATAATAGTAAAGTTTGCACATTAACTCTTTTAAAATTTACGATTCATCTCTACCTTTAAATTTTTAAAAATTAAGCCTTTGAAATTTTAGAAACCGTGACGTATTCTTAATTGATAAGTAAAACAGGTTAAGAAGTGTAATTTTGAAATGAATTTACGCATTTATATAAGACTAATAACTTGAAGTTAAAATTTTTAAAAATTTTGAAAACTTCAATTTTATATTGAATTTCTAAGCGATATATAGCAAGATATTAGGTTAAGAAGTGTATGGACAAAAAGTATATCAATGAATTCCATTGATATCTTATAAAATACACGTATGAAATGAAAATGAAATTAAATGTGGATGTAGAAGTAATGAAATTGCACACGTATATGATAATAAATAAAAGTGTAGTAATATAATTACCACACGTATTTGTTTTCCCATAAAGTAATGTGAATTAATGATATTGAAAGCAATGTTTTAATAACAGGATTTTGAATTGTTTACACTATTGATTTTTGGTTTCATTGGCTGTTGATTTAATAATAATTAAAAATTTTGGGTAGAAATGAATAAAATAAATTTCAGAATTCAAGTACAAATTTACTATTATAATAATGTGAATTTTTTTAAAAATTAAAAGGGATTAAGAGAAAATTTTTCATTTCAATCTAATCGATTTGATTACACAATCGGGTGCTATTTGAATATCATTGATTGAAAGTTTACTTGCGTTATTATTTGTTGAAGATCGACCTATATAAACAAACGAGATAGTAAAATTGAAGAGGAATAGACAAAAAAAATTTACGTGGAAAACCCTTATAGACGGAAAAATCACGGAGATGTCGATTTTTCACTAAATGAGTAAACAAACGAGAGTACAATATGGAGAAAATAAACCTAAATGTACTAAGAATACAAACTCAAACCTCGAAAATAAAGTCTTAACTCAAGAACAAAATTCTCCCTATAGTTACCACAAAACTCCCACCGAAACTCATATACAACTACATATTCCCTTCCTCTCAAAGAAAAAAAATTGTTGATTGGCATATCAAAGTAAGGATACAATAGCCCCTTTAAATAGGCTTAGATAAGAGTTCTAATTATAGTAAAATATCCTTGGAATAATTAGAGTCCAACTGGGAGAAGCATTCATGCTTGAAGTCTAAAACGCGGCTGCCAAATAAGAAACACGTCATGACATCATCTTTGCTTTGTCGTTTCAACGTTGTCGTGTCATCTTGACATCCCGATACTCCTCATCATGACGTTGGACCTATTCTGAATCTTATTCGATTGCTCGTCAAAACATCTTTCTAAGTACCTACAAAACTTTTACAAAATAGGAAACGTTAAGATCAAAATTTAAATATTTACCAAATAGTTTTTACTTGTCTTATGCTCGAATGAACCAATCCAAATGACTTATTTTACTTTATTAAAAGTAATGAAGGATTAATAATAACACAATATATATGCATATATTAAAAAGCAAATTAAAATCTTAAAAAAATATTATTAAAAAAAGCAATCACAAATTTAAATATAAACTATAAAATATTATAAAGTTGATATCTATGCTGATTGAATTAAAATCTAGAAATGATATCCTATTAAATTTACGGCGAATCATGTGACATGAAAGTAATAACATGAAGAATAACATGAAGAATAACGAAAATTCAAACATTAATTTCATTGCTTTATGCATGTAGCCACTTTATTTCTTTGTATTCTTCAATAAAAAACGAGTAAAATGTGAAAATTAATTTTGTCAAAAGACTTGTAGTCTAAATTGGCATTATTGATTCAAAGATTTCTTTGATTTTTTTGGGTGATAGATTCGACGATTTTTTGAATAATTAAGAATAAGAGAGATTGACGAAAGAAATCAAATCCCCTCACGAGACAGATGGGAGAAAATTAAAATAGTTAATACTTTCTACTTTGGTCCTTAATTATTTTTATCAACATTATTCTTAAACTTGACAACTTTTTTTTCTCAATTTAATATTTGAACTTACATTTTGTTAAGGTGTAATGGCATGCCATTTCAAGATTGCATCACATCATCTTTTAAAAAATTATAATTTCTTTAAAATTTTTAGGGTAAACCATACTCATGATCATTAAATTATTAATAAGTTTATGTTTTGATCATTCAACTTTAAAAAGTCATTGGGTTGTTAAACCCGTTGCTGTATGATCTTTTTTATTCTCACTGCTCGCACCAATCGAAAACTCTCATTCCTATTCTCTTCTACAATTTAGTTTTTTCTATGAAACAACTTTGAACATCATGAATCTGCGATTAACTTGGATCTAAGATATTATGTATTTCTACTTGTTTATGGGTATTGATCTATTGTATCGATCATTGAATCAAAGCTTGAAGTTTGCCAGTTAGATTAAAAAAAAAAACTTAACAGCTCATTGACTCAAATAAAAATTTTCAAATAATTCAATTATTTAAATGAAAACTTTTGAATAATTACTAATTTGTAACTTTTTGAAGTTAAATAAATAAAAAAAATTATTAATAATTTAGTGAACATTTTTCAATAAAGATATATATTTAACTATTTTTTTAATTTAATAAAAGTAATATGTCGAAATATATTGTAATAATTATGTATGAGTATCAATTAGAAAATAGTATAAAGGAAAAATCAAATCTTAATTACAGGAAAAGTCAGAATAGTACATGCGGGTTTTCCGGAAAAGGACAAATAATTTATGCCATGCCACGTGGATAAACCTGAACCATAAGATGAAAGTTCGACGGCTGAGATTCAAACCTTTAGATGATTAGATTCATTGAAACTGGAAGAGAAACTGTAGAGAACTGCCCACTGAACAGATACATGTTCTTTTACATGTTTATCCCTCTACAAAATTTGTGGTCTAATTTTATTTTTAGTCCCTCTTAAATTTCAGATATAATTCTTTAATTTAAGTTTTTCAATTTTTATAACAAGATTGTAACTTGTTCAGAATTCAATTCTCGTATTACAAAAACTAAAAAAATTAATTCATTTGAGTAACAATATTAAACATTAACATTAAATTTTTGGGTCAAAAATTACAATTCAATTATTTATATGCAAAAAATAACAAAAATTAGTAGTTCACACTCATGTGAGAGGTTAACAATATTCGAGTACCTGTGTGTGCAACGTATGTGTGCGTTGTCAAAGAGTTAATAAAATTTGAACAGATATTACCATGTAATCACACCAGTATATTAAAAAAAAAATTCATTAAAACAAATTTTAACAAATTAAAGTAAAAAGATTTAACTTCCTAACATAAAAAAAATTCTTTTAAAATTTATTTGATAATAAATATAGTTGGAGTGATAACAAATTTGTATTTTAATACTATTAAATATGTGTTGAATTTAAGGATTTGTAATTTTTAATTCTTTTATTTAAAAATGATATAAAAGTACGAACAGACCAGAATGGAATCATAATAATATTAAGGGCAAATTTTACCTAAGGTCATTGAACTATTAATAAGTTTACGTTTTGGTCACTCAACTTCAAAAAGTTACAAAAATGGTCATTGAACTATTTGAAAGTTTTCATTTAAGTTATTGAGATATTAAAATCGTTGTTGTATGACCTTATCTATTTGCACAATATGTACCAATTGAAAGCTCTCATTTCTCTTCTTTTCTATAGTTTGATTTTTTCATTAAACAACTTTGAATGTCACGAATCTGAGAACCAAAATCTAAACAGGTTTCTTCTCCAATTTTCAACACTGACCATTAGATCGACTTGGATCTAAAGAGTGTTATTCTATTCGTCGATGGGTATTGATCCACCGTACAGATCAACGAATCATATTTTGCAGCTTGCTAGCTTGACTTTTTTTAAAAAAAAATACTTAATAGTCCAGTGATTTAAATAAATTTTTTTGAATAGTTTAGTGACTTAAATGAGAATTCTCAAATAATTCAGTGACCGTTTTATAATTTTTTAAAATTAAATAACCAAAACTTAAAGTTTCTAATATTAATTAAAATGATTAAATATAGTATAAATAGATTAAGAGAGATTAAAATCAAAATCATATATATATATTTGGTTATAATTTAGGAAGAGAGAGAGAGAGAGGGAGGGAGCTGGTTTTTGTCATAAATGAGGTAAGGGTGTAGCAGAGGGCGGAGGGCAGTTCTCATGGCGGCGTTGCAGTGGCTTAAATTCCGTGCATTATTGCTAGGTAAATCGAAGTGATAGAGAAAGCCAAAAAAAAAAAAAAAAAAACCCTCCCTGTTTTTCTTTATTTTATTTTTACCCTAAAAGAAAAATCATATTTTTAACCTCAAAAAACATCCTAGTAGAAAGAAAAAAAACAGGTCCTGTGTGCTTAAAATTCAACTAATTCAGAGTTTCAGACAGAACCAGAAAGAAAGCAAAGAAAGATCAGGTCAAAACCAAAACCCCAACAGTTGTTGTTTAAAACCCACTAGTTGATCTTGGGTGGGTTTTAAAGGGGTATTTGATAGTGTGTTTTGCTATGGATTTTGGATCCAAATTGATAGATTTTGTATCCAACAAATGGCTGGTTTCTTCTATTTAACTGGAAACAAACACGAAGATAAAGAAGAAAGCTTACATTTATATAGAAACGAAGAGATCTACAACAACAACAACAAAGGGTTCGAGATATGGCCGCAGTACTATTATCAGCAACCGCAGCAAGCAAACGTGGTGAGCAGCAGCTACCCGTTTGGGACGGGTCCTAGTCGAAGAACTATCGGTGGTGGGTTTAATTTATCCGATGAATCATCATCTTCAAGGTTAAGACAAGGAGGAATAAATTGTCAAGATTGTGGAAACCAAGCTAAGAAAGATTGTCTACACTTAAGGTGTAGAACTTGTTGTAAAAGCCGAGGGTTTCAGTGTCAAACACATGT
This sequence comes from Gossypioides kirkii, assembly GCA_005610355.1. Classification (NCBI taxonomy): domain Eukaryota; kingdom Viridiplantae; phylum Streptophyta; class Magnoliopsida; order Malvales; family Malvaceae; genus Gossypioides; species Gossypioides kirkii. Next base: position 493,525 of record CP032248.1, read on the forward strand.
TAAAAGTACTTGGGTTCCTGCTGCTAAAAGACGTGAACGACAACAACAACTTGCAGCTTTACAACAACAACAGTTTCGTGGTGAGATGCCTAAAAGACAGAAGGAGAATCAAGGTGGTGTTGTTCCTTCACTTGCTTGTACTCGTTTATCACCCACCACCACAACCATAACTTCAGGTAAAAAAGAAACCTTGAGAATGGTCTAAAACGGTGATCTTTTTGTAGACAAAAGCTCACCATCCCCACCTGTTTCCTTTTTTTTTTTAGATTCCATTATTTCAGCCACTATTTGATGGTAAAACTGACTAAGAATTTCCACAATATCCGGGTTCCTGTTTTATTTATTTATTTATTAAGGTTTGCTTTTTCTTTATATATATTTATATATTAGGGTTGGAACTGGGGCAATTCCCACCGGAAGTGAGCTCACAAGCAGTGTTCCGGTGTGTGAAAGTAAGTGCTATGGACGATGTTGATGAAGAATTCGCTTATCAAACGGCGGTGAACATTTCCGGACATGTGTTTAAAGGTATACTCTATGACCAAGGACCTGAATCTCGTTACACCGGTGGCGGCGGTGGCAGCAGCGAAAACTCTCAACAACAACAACAACAACAACAGCAACTTAATCTCATGGCCGATACGACTACGACAGCCGTGGCTACTTCAAGTAATATAGGCACGAACATGCTCGATCCTGCGGTCTACCCAGCTCCGATCAATGCTTTCATTGCCGGTACGCAATTCTTCCCACATCCAAGGTCTTGATTTTAACGAGCATTTGTCTCTTCGAAATATGTTATCATCTACCAGAACTTAGAAAGCTCATAATTTAAATGAAAATAGAATCCATATGATATTGGGGGATGTTTTTTTTTTTAATTTCAATTCAGATTTTCTATGACTTTATATATATATATATATTATGTTTTTTTGATTTGAGTGTACTTAGTGCAACATGTGAATGTGTGTGCTTTTCTTGAATCTGTTTGGTTGCAAAGAAAATGGGACGAGAAAAGAAATATTAGGTTTTAGGCGTAGGTTTATACATTGCATTAAATATATATATTTTGAGAATGTATATGTGTTTATGCATATATATTCACAAATATTAAGCATTTATATATATATATATATATAAGCTACTTGAATAGGACGTGCATGGGTGTGACCCTCCATAGCAAATTATATATATGCATGTGATTTATGTTTATATTTAGTTTGAGACTAATGATAGTAGGCTAAGGTACGCAAGGTGTTAAATGGATATCTATAGAGATGCTTCTGTTTTGCTAGCCTTCTAGATTTATCCGATACCCTACCTGTGCTCCTCCTTTAGAATCTCACCTGATTTAACTTCTGAATTAGTCGAAGTTTAATGTGATTATTATATATAAAAATTTCTGATAAAAATAAAACTATATACATATATATAAGATTTATATTTGATGCACTAATAATTTATAATTTTAATGTGATTATAAATAGTTAGAGTATTAAATATTAACCTATATAATAAAAAAAATGTTGAAGTTAATGGGTGATACACATTACACATTCAAAAAGAAAATTTAGATCTGAACTCGAAAAATTATATTATTAAAAGAGGAAACCATAAATTTAAAAAAAAATAATTTTCTTAAACCGTGAAATAATCATAAATGTTTGTTATTTCTCGGAGGGATTATGGAAGTGTCAGAACATGATGATTCTTTATGGTCATGAAATGAATAATAGCTAGCATTGTCCTCATTGTTGATGCTTAATAATAATAATAATAATAATAATAATAATAATAATAGGATGGTAGGGAAAACAAAAAAAAAATGTAATAAAAGATTCGTGGAGTTTTATAGAAGAAGATAAGCAAAAAATATTGAGGAATTAATGCACTTATAGCCCTTTTTTTATATACTTTCTTTCATATGATTGTAGCGTCATAATTTCTAGTTTTTTTCTCAATTTTAAGAGGATAATGTGTTTTAATATATTCGAATCAATATCCTCTTACACTTGCAACAATGCCTATTTAATTTAGAAGCATCATCTTCTTGTGCATTTTTCTCAAAAAAATAAAAAAAGGTCACATTGCAAAAGATAATAGGGGAATGATTATAATATCAAAATTTGTTAAATATTACATTTTTTTTAGTAAACATACAAATTAATTGAATTAAACACATATTATGCTTATGAAGTTTCATTAACAATAGTTAATTGGTTTTAGTTAAACAATCGATTGTTTTAGTAGATTGTTAATCATTTAAGGGAGGTTCTTAAGAGAATCGTTTTTAATTTGTCTCTCACTTGATATACAATGATTCACTCTTGTCACGTGATCAGCTCGAGCAATGCACCGATAATCAATAGGTTTGAGATTGGGATCTCAATGCTCAACCTTCAATGCTCATCCTTTTTGCCAAGACTACGTATCCATTTTACCGATTTCAATCCCCTACATTGTTCCATCCACCAGGTTGACAAGAAAAAGAAAATAAAAAGCCTAAAATTTTAACTCCCAAGTAATTGGGAAAACCATGTTAACTAGAATAAGTACATCGTGGCAGAAAGCTATTTTTTTTTTTTTGCATCATTCAATCTGTAAAATACAGATACAAAAATCTGCAGAAGCAAATGCAGATCAAAACAAAAACCACATAACAGAGTATAAAAGTTATCACAATGAAACATCTCACCACATCCTGCATCTCATCAAATGGATTAGGAATATTTGAAAAAAGAAAAGCTTTGATATCCAGCTCGAGTTTCATCGACACCTTTCTACCACCATGCTGTTTTGTACAATAAAAATAATTTATGTAGGATTAATGAATGAATTTCATGTATCATTAGTAAATAATAACATAACATATTATTACTTGGAACAATAAAAAATAATTGAGAACTTATAAATAAGTAATAACTTCATTTAAGTATAATTAAATATTAATTATAATTGAGAACTTATAAATAAGTAATAACTTCATTTAAATAATTGTGGATGTTGAATCATTTCCATTATCATGAAAGATAGGATTGCAATTTACTTTACTAGATCTGTTTGTCATTAAGCGAAAATTTGGCGAAAAAATTGACAATTTTTTTTACCTAGTTTGCTGTAATTTTCACCACCTAATTACTTTTTTTTTTTAAACTTATAAATGATTATTTCAATGGAAGAATTTAAAATAGTGTTAGGCGTGGGTAATTGCTCTTTTATTTTCATAGTGCTCCTTGTTATAATTAGGTCATTATTGAAGTCTTTGAAATCCTAGATTACTACAAGAAATTATTATAATGGTAAAATAATGGAGTTAAAATCTCGTGTGTTGACCTGATGATTAGGGTGTTCATCATTTTAGATGTGACTTCGATTCGAGTTACGCTAATCGTATTGCTGTTAGAGCTTTACCCTCCTCTTAAAATTTACCAAAAAAATAATTGAGCTAAATTAAATTTTTTCTTATCATCAAAACATAATTTAGTAAGATTTATTGCTCCATTGCTTTTGTTTTTTCCTTGGAAAAAAATTAAATATAAAAAAGAGTTTTATTTAATGGATTTTTTGCCTTATTTAATAAAGTTTCAAACTTTTTATAAAAAAATTAATTTCAAGCAAATAAAAAATAATTAATAACTCTTATGTAGTATTTTTTGAAAATAATTATTATATAAAATTTTAAGATATTTTCACTATTTTAAATATAAAATATTTATTTTCACATCATAAAAAATTAAAATTAATTTAATTAATTATGAATTAATAAAAATAAAATTCAGTTCCATTCAAATAATAGCGATTTTTCAACTTATATTTTAAAAACCATCCAAATGCTATATATTAAATCGATTTTCAATTTCTCAATTTTTTTCAATTAAGTAAATGGGACAAAGAACATTGGATTAAAAAAAAAATCCCAAAGTCAAATTACTTTCCATACTTGATTTGATATATGCATATTGTATATATGAGTTGTATTTACATTTATTTAAATTAAAATTTGATCATAAATTATAATAATTGATTCTAATTATAACCATATACCTATAATTGTATTTATAATTTCTTTGCTCTAAAAACAAGTATTTATAATCTCTTAAAAAAAATATAAACTAATGCTATATATAAGATAATTGCATACTTCAAGTTTCAAATAATAACATAAAGACTAAATTAATACACGATTTTGCTAACAAATGTCGTTTTAAAGATTACTATATTTAATAATATATATATATTCTCTCTTCAAAAAAATATTTTTTCATCTTCAAAAAATGTAAATAATTTTTTTTGGTACAAAAATTATAAATAAAATATCTACTACTAAATTTAGTACAATATTATATATATTTTTGATAACCCAATATTATTGTTATAAAATATTGTATTAATACATTATCGAGAAAAACAACTAAAAATTCTAAACATAAATTATAAAACGGACATGAAATATAAAAAATATATTAATTATCTTCCTAACCTCATTTATTTGCAAAATTCAATTAAAGATGTTTGAAAAGACCTATCAAAAGAAAATTAATTAAGAGGGCGTAGTGCCCCCCACCTATCGTAACCTTAGTAACACGAAATATTTATTATTAGTTAATTTTGGATCCCAAGCCCATTTCCCTAACTATAAAGCTGCTATACTTAATTCATTATGTAGCTTAGAATTAATTTATGATAAATTTACCAATTTAATTCTTTGAATTTGAATTATAATTATCGAAGGATTTTCGATTCTTTTGAGAAAATTTTTTTGAAGTATCATTTGTTCTTAATTGATTAATCCTTCAATGGATCAGTATTTTCTCAATTAGTGATAGTATAGTTGCCCATAAGTGCCCTATATTCTATAGGGCATGAGCTCCAACCCTACATAACACAAATGTTTACAATTTTTTTAAGTAGATAAACACGATGAGATGTTTTTATTTTGTTGAACCCACCATTTTAAGGACTTGAACTTTTCATAAAATCATAATTTAAAATTCTGACTAATAATAATATCAATTCATTAAAAAATCCATCTAAACAAATGACATTTTAAAAATATTTCCGTAAAGAATAAAAAAAAAACTTTAACATACTATATAAAATGATATTTTTCTTAAATATTATGAATGGATTTGAAGAGGAAATTAAATTGATATGTAGTGATTAATAATTGGTGGGAACTGGAATATTATTTTTAACATTGACCCGAGAATGAATTGACATTCACATGCGGGCTGCCGCATGCTTTCATTGCACATTGACATTTGGAGTCGACTCTCATTACCCTAAATTAGATGCATCTGGAGAATATGGTACCTAATTTTTCATTGATAAGACTTCTATTGCCCCCACTAAGTCACAAGAATCTAAATATTATCTCTTCACAGAGGCTCTTCAATACTTATATATCAATTTTGTTGTATGTTTTTTTATGGAGAGAATCGATTCTTTATATGACATAGTTATTGTTTATTGAAATGATATTTTAATTAGGTTCTATGCATGTCAACATGTATATTATTTTAGACTTAACATTTGCTCGTCAGTTCATATATTAGCCAATCTGATTTTACCCTCTACTTGTGAACACCCGGGACATGCGAACTAGGCTCGCGAGGTCTCCTCGTGAACTCTCCTCGCGAGCTCTTAACATATCCACCAGGTAAAGCCCAAATTCAGGTCACAAGTTGATAGACTGGGTTAAACTCATGTACTTAATTATAAAAACTCCTTAAAAATCAAACTGAAAGAACTTAAGTACTAAAATGAATATTAAATCCAAACTCAAGTGGTAAAGAGAGAAAAGAAAGTCATGTACACTCGAATACCAAATCAGAAAAAAGAAATATTGTGTTTGCTATTGTCAACATGTTTTGTGACACTGTGGAGATATATCATCTTAGCTTATCATATATATATAGGCATATAGGCTATAGCTGTATATTTTGAGTAAAACGAAAAAGGCCCATTAGCTGACCAAAGCTAAACTCAGTGTTTTTAGGGTAATCACTGATCCTCAATTGCCACAGTTGCTGCTGTATTTTGTTATGGAAACTTCCCTAATTATTGAATCCAAACCTGCAAGAATAAAAGATGGGTTTTGGACCTTTGGTCCCTATTTATCCTTATCATGTTATGAGGAAGGGTGAAAAGAAATGGTTTATTCCACCGGACATCCTTGAAATATAACTTAGATATTCTAGATTCATCCTTTATTTAAAATGTATTTATTGAATTTTCAAATTATCAATATTGATTAAGCATTTTCCGGTAGCCTCACTATTAGCTTAGGCTTTGACTACTAGCTTAATTCTTACACAGAGCATGTTTAAAACGCATGTGTATCTACCGGATGAATTATTATGGACGGTTCAAACAAAATAATTTATCCAAACAAATCCAAAACTCAAAATTAATATAGAAAAACAGAGAAAATAATCAAACCAAACCAAATTATGATGGATGGTTCAAAAAATCTTACCGGATTGAACCGAAATCACCCGTAGCTTTGAGGACTCAACTTGAACATTTTTAACATTTAAGACCAATTTAGAATGTAAGTAATAATTTGGGGGATGTCTAATGGAATTAACCCAAAAAAGAAAAAGGGCAGTAGTGTACAAAACAGTAGCATCTAGGGTTTCCGACAGTAGACAAAAATAGGGTGGTGAACTAAGGGTTTTGGCATATGACATATCGTCTTCGCCATTGGCATGCGAAAATCTACTGCTAGTATCTTTTGGCATTGTGGCTGATTTGTGGTCCAAAAACTCAGTTTTGTTTATTTTTCATGAAGAAGGCAAAATGGTTGGGATTTTCCATGCCGATAAAAAGATGGCCGGGCCTGCTTTTCTGTTTGCATGTAAAGCTAACCACATTGCATGCACTGCACCCTACACCCAAAGTCAATACTACTGAAACAATATGGCGTGACCATTTTTATTAAATTATTATTTCACGCTTCACTAAGGTATCTATTCTCATTTTGGATCTCAACTTAGCAGTTATTTTCACATTGAGACTTGAATTTTAGGGTTTTTAAGAACTAACTTGGAAAAAAAAAAGGTTCAAGCCCTCAATTTGAGAACAATTGTCAAGTTTAGAGCCTAACCTTTAAAAAAAGTTTAAGTCCTAATGTGAAAATAATTATCAAGTTCAAGGCTTAAATTGGAATAAAAGATAATCAGGACTTAATGTAAGAACAATTGTCAATTCAGAGCCTAATTTAGACAAAAAAAAAATGTTCAAGCTCCAATGTAAAAAAATTTACCAAATTCAAGACCCAAATTAGAATTATTTGAATTTGAATCTGTAAATCCATATAAAAATGTCAACTTATTTATTATCCACAAATTATTCGAGCATTACTTTGCATATCTGAGTTTGAATCAAATACTATTATCCATCTAATTTTTTTTTTGATATGTAAAAAAAGCATCACAGTGCCTATAATTAACTTGCCCTTACAATGGAAGTACTAATTTTAAAAGGGATAAATTTCAAATTTATACACAAACTTTGATCCAATATGCAATTTTATAAACTTTGAGCTGGTGTAATTATTATACGCATGAAATTTGAATTGTGATTTATATGTATACATGAAACTTTGGTTTTTTATTCAATTGTTCACATTTAAAGAAATGAACACATACATTTATTTTTATATTGGATTAATATAATTGCTTGTGTATGCAATATATCAATATAAAATAATGCTAATTCAATAATATTTTTAGTTCGTGGTTTGCAAAAATTGAATCAAATAAAAAATCCATGTATAAAATTGTACAAAATCAAAGTTCATGTATGACATCGTAAAAGCTCAAGTTATGAGGTGAATTTAAAACTTGTTTTCGAGCTGATTACATGATTTATATACTTAAACTCGAATTTCTGACTATGCAACATTATAAAAAAAAATTCTGTCCCTAAGGAAATTCAATATTTTTATCAACAAAACAATATTATAGAAAAATGGACTACTAAGAAAATAATTAATAATCATTTGCTAGCCTTATAGGGCCCATATAGTGTGGGTTATTAAAAGGATAGCCTTATGGGCTTATTGTTCTAGTTATTATATTTGTAGGAGCTTTTGGACCTTTATAACTTATAAATAGATTGTTAGTTAAAATTATTTTTACAGAGAAGTCCCCTAAATTTTGCAAATTAGTCCCTAAAGTGTAACGGTAAATTTACCATCATATTAACATGAAATTTTACAAATTTTAAAAGGAATTAATGAAGTAAATATTCATAATTGGTAGAAGGTTTTAGCGAATAAAATTTCTTGGTAATCAAGAGAGTAGATTTTAGTATTTAGAATCTTATAGAGGAGAGATGAAGTCCTTACAATTAATGCAAAAAAGAGAGTAGCGGACAAATTGATAAAAGTTGTAAAGGTTGAGGGGTTAAATTTGTGACTATACCTAATTTTTAACAGAGTTGACAGAAAAGGTTAATAGAAGGACTGAAAAGGAGTAATTCGAAAGTAGATGAACCAATTTTGAGCAGATAAAAGTAGAGGGACTAAATCTGCACAAATCGATAAGTACACGAACTATTCTTAGAATTTAACCTTAAATAAAATAATTATATTTTTGAAAAATAAAAAAAACATGGGTGGGAATAAACGAACTTGGGTTAATCATTTCAAATATGAGTAGGTTTGAGCAAAATTTGAATATCATATTTCGAATTTGACCGAGTTTGAGTGACTGCATAATTAATGCCATTCATATAAACCCAACCCGACGTAACTCATGAACTACTGTTATTGTAATTGAATTATGAATGTTTAGGAGAGGCCAAAAATACAATTTTTTTTTCATGTAAATAGAGAGTTAAAAGGAATTAAATTGAATAATTAAACTTCAAAGAGACTAAAAGGATTATTATACCCTTTTGCTAAGGGGCTGCCAAGGTCTATCTGTCTCCTTTAACTACATCGCTACCCAAAAGAATATTACATTTCAAAAAATAAAAATAAAAATTAACATACTAAACATTAGAACCACATTTTTAATTATTTTCATCGTAGCAATCATCTCTAGGGGCGGAGGGAGGGGTAGGCAATAGTCTTCCCCCACCAAACGAAAAATTCTTTACATAATCCATTTAATTTTTAAGAAATCACAAATTAATATAATGGTAAAATTATATTTTTGTCATGAATTTCCTTGCTTGGCGAGTGCTTGAACTTAAACAATTTCCAAATGTCTTCAATAGCATTGATGCCACTTGACATAATCTTTTGTTGTCCATCATGTTACATTAACATGGTTAGATGTATCATGTCGTGTTCATAACAATCGTAATAGCTAAGTTCATTCACTGCATGTGATAAGACTAATCATGTCCTCTCGAGGTCCTAATCTCTATGGTAACCGAAAATGCCAAGAAAACATCGAGTGGGTTTTGAATACAAACATCATGCCTAGAAATTGATCCCTTTCTAGAGAGCCAATGGCCACAGCTATGTCGCCCACTGAATTCTTCTTTGTTAGACCCACGCCAACCCCAAAGATGATGAGTATCTTGACAATGACCAACTAGGTATCTTCTTTGTCACCTTTGAAAAGATTCCATTACCATCTTCTCAAATAAACATATTGAACCATTGAGCTTTGGCTATGCTTGATCAACGTGATCCTTTAAATTGGACAATATTTGGCATTTGATGTGGTTCTTTGGGGGGGGGGGGGGGGGTGCCCCCATTGTCCCCTTTACTTTCAGACTTAGTGCAACTTAAAGAGAAAATGGTAATGGAGACTTTGTCACTCCCATGAACGTGGATTGCTAAAAGTGGTTGAAGTGGGAAACCAATAACCCCATTGAAAGAGATTGAAAAATTAACCCAAAGTGTCAAAGATGGTTTCATTAGGAATATTGGAAGCTGTGGCTCTGTCCCCATATTATATATATATATATATATATATATATATTCTTGGATCGAAAAATACCTTTATATAATAAGATATTCATCCATGCCCATTCAGACAATACCGTATTTGTGTCAATTGTTTAATTTAACATATAAACTAGTTTATAGGACCAATAACATTATCATGATTTACGTTTAGTGGATTAGTGTTTTGTGATGTTCCTAGATTATGTAAGATGTAAATTCTCATGCAAGTGCACCATTCCCATTTTTTTTAAAAGTGTTCAGGTTAATTTCAAATGATTTTAAGTTTAAGTTATCTCGAGTTCAAATCATTTTGAATTTAGGTTACTTTTGATTCAGACTGATAATTTTTATTATCAATCAAATTGGACGGATTTAGATCCAAATTAATCGAATCAAGTTTTCAAGTTTAAGGGTCTACTAGCTTGTGTAGCTAATATGGGTATTTGAAAAACAACACCAGAAAAACTACCTATTGAACTTGAAAATACAAAATCCATATAAACCCTACAAGAGAATCCGATCTTTCCTAAGGTATATGCAAATCCTATACCTTAAAATTAGAATTATTTATAGGTTGGGTTATCTGTCAAAGTTCAAAGGCTTCGTTCGAAATATGAGAAGATTTGGACAAAAGTATGATGTACGAAAAATGGGCTTGAACAAAAAAATAGACCCGCTTAAAATATAAGCCAAGTTTAAACTTCAACATTAAAGGCTCAAGCCCAATCCGACTTGTTTTTATACTTTTTTAATATATTTTCATTTTTATATATATTATGTATTTATATCACATAAGATAAAATATAAAATAAAAGATACCATATAAACATTAAAAAATGTTAAACTTGTTTAAAACGGATTTGGATTAGTCATTTATAAATAGGGGCAAATTAAAGCAAAATTTTAAACTTGTATTTTGGACAAGCCGAGGTTAGGAACATATAAAATATACTAATATCATACATAGGCTCGAACAAAATTAAATCCGGCGTGACCCAAACCTAGCTTAACCCAACCCAAACTTGACTCGATTGAACATGACTCAACCCACAAACACCTCTACTTGCAACTTGGCATGTCTATCTCGAACAGATTTGATTCCTTGGGCATTGGGGGTCCAACTTCCGAAAGGAATCAAGTTTTGTTTTTCAAATTTCTCATGCCCCATAATCATGAAATCAGCTTCCATTATTGCCTAAAACGGGCGAACAAGAAGACTTGTAGATAAGACCCTTCAAAGCCATCGATAACAGCCTTGAAAGTTCCATTTGAGATGTATATATATCAGGGGAAGGTAGAAGCTGGCATGGTGCGTGTCAAAATTGATTCTATATATGAAGAGAGATATGTTTGTTGGATGAGAGTGATTGCTAATAAAATGGTTGCAATAATGGCAAACACTTTTGGACATTTGAGAGTGACCGATTGATATTTGTTCACTAAAGCCCTAGACAATTTGTTAACGAGTGGTAGAGAATTAAAGAAACCTAAATATAGTGACTATATTGTTAAAACGATTTAATGACAATGTTGAAATCACGTGACTTTTGAAATCTTAAGTTCGAGTCTCGTAATGTGTTAATGTGTGGGTTTTTCATTAATTTTATTATAATTAATTACAATTAATTAATTAAATTGAGTTAATTTTTCAATTTATTACTTAGAAAGATTAATTTTATTGAAATTGATGTAGCTGTAAAAAAAATTATCTTTATAATGTTAATATATCTTTATTTTTTTTGAGAATAATATATATTCTTTTCTTTTGGTAGAATAAAACAGTTTTAAATAAAAATCCCATATTGAGTGTGATGATTCTTCAAACACTTGGGTTCTTGTGAAACATTGTAGCCTTAAATTTAGTCATATAGTCAGCATCTATGTTCTGAGCTCTCGAAATATGATGTATATAAACCTTTCAGGTCTGATGTATCATACAATAAATAATATGTAATTTCATCATTTTACTATCAGCAGCTCTACCAGCCAAAATCGTCTCTACCAAAAGGACATTATTCAATATTAACATATAGATTTTTATTCTAAAGTATGATAGTATTAAATTAATAATCCTAACTTATCATCTCCTTGATTAAAAGAATATTACTTCCAATAGCAAGTTAGTCCATTTTGATGACTTAATGTGTAATCATCAAGGAAGATTTTTCAGTCAAAAAGAAGGGAATAACAAATCGTTAGGGTGTGTATGATCCAAATAAAATTTAATTAAGCTATTTGACTTAATTAATTAATAAAATTAATTTTTAATTTTTTTTACCAAGTTGTGAATTTGAAGGGAAAATTATATCAAAAGTTTGAATCTTGATCATTGGAGTGTTAGCAAGAGGTTTTAATCATTATCTTTTACGTTGTTGACAATTTCGATTATTAATCATGCATTATCTCTTAGATTGGATTTTTCAATGTCTTCATTGTATTAAATGTCAGAATATCCTTGGATATATAAGAAACTTTATTTGAATTAATAAAGAATTAAGGTTTTAAACTAAAATGATGATGGAACAATTAAAATTCAATTAATTCAATAAATTCGATCTATTAGTACATGATTTTGCGTTTGATTAATGGTAAAAGAAATCAACACCTCAATTAATGACTATTGGATATATGATTGTATTTGAAGCGGTCAAGGGAACATCCCTTTCAATTATGGATCGATGCCTAATGGTAATGAATGGGAATAGGGATTGATCTCCCTTTAATAATTACACTACATAGTATTACGTAATTTGTAAAATTACATGAACCTATCTAATCATGTTGATTGCCTTCTACAAAAGCATGTAAAGCAACTAGATAGTTTATACTTTTACCAAGCATATGCCATACTTGCATGGTCTAATAAATATTTTCATGAGTCGAGTCGTATGATTTGCACGTCTAATAAATTTAGTTTAAATCGTGTTAGAACAAGATGATTTTTACTTTGAAACAGTTTTACAGAACTGTTTTAGAACTAAACTAGTTTATGAATAATTTGATTAAGATGTCTACATGGATAGTCGAGTCAAATGAAATTAAATTTAAATTTAAATATAACTTTTTTATTTCACCAAATTTGAGTCATGCACATTTTTAATCTGAGTGTGAGTGTGGGTGGGTGGAATCACTTTATGTGCTAAAAGCGCCAAGCAAAAGCAATAAAAGGCATCACTACTAGTAGTGGTTTTGTCCTCTAAGGAGTGCAATACCCAAAAGGAGCCAACCCATATATAGCTAAGGAGATTTTTCCAAAGGCATAGAGTTAAGCTTCTAGTTCTAATTAAAATTAAAAAAAAAGGGTGAAATATATTTAAGGTCACTAAATTATTGGTAAGTTTACATTTTAATCACTTAATTTCAAAAATTTACAAAATAGTCATTGAACTATTCGAAATTTATCATTTAATTCACTAGGCTGTTAAATTCACTAATGTATGACTTTCTTTGTTTGCACTGTTTGCACCAATCAAAAGTTTTCTTCCTTTTCTTTTATTGATTAAAATTTTCATGAAATAGCTTTGAACATCACGAATATGCGGGTCAAAGTCCAAATATCTTTCTTCTCTGATCTTCGGCACTAACTGCCAGATCGACTTGAATTTAAGATATATATTTTTTCTCATTGATGGGTACTGATCCACTGTATCGATCATCGAATCATCGCTTGGAGCTTGCTAGCCGGATTTTAAAAACTTCCGAATAGTTCAGTGACTTAAATGAAAATTTTCAAATAAGTTAATAACCATTTTGTAATTTTTGAAGTCGAATAACCAAAACGTAAAGTTACTAATAGTTTTAGTCGGGTTAAGTGCAGCTAACCCAAAAAAATAAAATAAAATCTCTCAATCTCATCAAAGCTATGACATCTTTGGGGGATACATGGGCATTATTGTTGTTTTCGATATCCAAAAACAAAGAGGGTCCAAAAAGAAAAAGTGAAGGGAAAAAAATGTTTGCTACTTTTGTAAGTAAGGTTTAATACAAACATCCAAGCTTTGATGATCCCCTAGAGATACACCTACTGAAAATCCTCTTTAACTTATTATGTCTTTGGAAGTTTGTTTGTGAAATTCAGTTCAACAAATATTCCCAAACTTGAATATGACTAAATGATTCATATGATGAAGGTTAAGCCACAAGCCAAGTGCCGTGCATAAAGGATCACCACTTGACCTAGCTAGGCTTCTTTTTCATAGCATCACAATGACTAGCTCCAAGCCAATGAGATATGGCCTGATTCAACTCTATAGTGGCTTTTACTGCAATTGATCTTTGTTTTTACAGGGAGATTAGCTTTCCCATACTTTTCAGCTCCTAGCTAGATTGGTTTTTTCATCAATAGGCCTATTGATGATTGCTGATTGATTTCCTACGTTAATGTTGCATTTCACTGTTGTCAATTTAGTGGCCCTGGGTCACTCAATGATCTAAAAACACAATCGAGTGGTAGATTTCGAGTCAAATTAATTTGAGTAGGGTTAGTTTAAATTTTTAAATTTTCAAATCATTTCATGTTCAAGTGATTTTGGGTTTAGGTGATTTGTGTTTGTTAATCGAGTTTATGGGTCGATCATTTTTTGTATGAGTAATTTTAATTTTTTTTTCATTTGGGTTTTACACTCAAGTTTGAGTCATTTTGGATTACTTGTTTAGATTATTTTGGAGTTGAATCATTTTGAATTCAGGTTATTTTGGATTCAAGTTATTTTTTGGTTTCAATTAGACCGTTTTTTATTTCTGACCCTTTGTTATCAAGTTAAGTTGAATCAAATTTGAATTTTGATTACTATCTGCTCTGAAAACACAAAGAAAAGCTTAATTAGATCTAACCAATCTAGAAAATGAATCTTATGTAATTTAATATGTCAAAATGCCAACAATTGTTAAGTGTAGTAGTAAGACACGTATTTTTAGGGGGAGAAATCAAGTTCAAACCTTAGAGATGATATTGTTGTAGGGAGTAGCCACGAACTTTGACAAGATTAATCTTTATGTTCCACAAAATGGAATAAAAAATACCTTAATCATATAGTAAAAGATTTAAAAATTTCGGGGTTGATCACAAAATAATAGACACCGAGATTGGTGGGGATTTTAGCCTTCAAAAAATTAATTTAAACTCCTTTAAATTTTATAAAATTATAATATAATCTAATGATGAGTTTACACTTCAATTTTTTTAAAAATAATTTAATTTTAATCCTTAAAAACGAAAATTCGGGCATAACCTTCCATGCAGATTAGTGATGAGACACATTACCATGGGAAACAAAAAACAAGGTAATTTCAGGTTGTCTTCAAAGTGCTCAACATCATTGTTACATGGTGTGAAAAAGAACGATTTCAGACCCCCCCCCCCCCCCAATATATATCATTTTCTTTGTTAATCATGAAATTTAACTGCAATTAATTATATGTCTAATGTCACCCAATAAAGTTCACTAATTTTGAAATTCCAGAAAAAGAAAAGGTCATCTATGTCATGAACAAATTTCAAAGTCATAGCAAACATTATTATAACTAATAATTTGTATTAATTAACGAGATGTTGCATGCTTGCATTCATCCATTATCAGCAAATATTTTTTTACAAATAAATCAAATTTTTTACAATCTTTTAATGAAAATTTGATCTATACAAAACATTAAGAGTTAAAGCGTAATACATCGATTAAATCTTAACTTAACGTAGTTCAGATTCCTCAATTCTACATATGTATAATTTTACGCAGAGAATGGTTTTATTCCTCAATTGTCCGAATCATTTATTGTACAAATCTCTCTCCCTATCCCTCATTTTATACAATCAGGAAGTGACTAAACACACCCCACACAACTAAAGACGAATGTCGATCAGTAGCCTATTTATAAGTTCTCCAATGTGATTAGCAACCAGTGTTTTGATAAGTTTGAAATACTTATTTAAAGGCTAAAATTATCCCATTAATAATCTTGAATATTTATCACATAAAATCTTTCATAAATCAATCTTCTACTAGCTCCAAAACTCTCTTAATAGGTAAGGATAAAGATAAACATTTTCTACACTTTAAAATTTTCAATATGATCAATTAAAAAGTTGAAAAGTTCTAGCCGAACATCAACTATTATTTTACCAAACATATCACTACTTTGAAGGCAGAAATCAACAACCGTCCATGTGGTCGAAACATCCCACACGGTTCAAGCAAAAAATTCGTTCTTATTCAAACAGAACATGAAATGAGCAAATCAAAGATCCAATAGAAACCATATGATTTTTATGTTTTTTTTTTATAAATTTATTACATAAGTGTTAGAATTGGGTGACTAGAATTCTTGTTAAAATAAAATTCAGTGGTAAAATAAAATAAAAGTAAAGTCCAAATAAACTAGACTTCTTTTATTTTATTTTAATTAGAATAGGTCATCTATTTTATTTTAATTAGAATAAGGTGTTTAAACCTTACTACGTTACTTCTATTAGTTGTTGATTGGAATAAGGTTTTTTAATCTATAAATAGGTATGGTCATCTCCTCTTATAATAATTCAATTTTTGACATTAGTGAATCTTCTTCTCCTCTACCCGTGGTTTTTTTCTAAAAGGGTTTCCACGTAAAATCTTTGTATTTTTTTCCCGTTTTCTTTGCGATATTTTTTCATTGTCAACATTTAATTTTTCAAATTGGTATCAGAGAATTTCGGGTTACTAATCTCGATCATGATAATGACGATATTGAAGTATGATATTCCGTTGTTGGATCGCAACATCAGATTCGTGTTGTGGCAGGTAAAGATGCAAGCAGTTCTTGCGCAGATGGATTTGGAGGATGCCCTGTTAGGGTTAGATAAGATGTCTTCGAATTTGACAAATGAAGAAAAGAAGCGTAAAGATCAGAAGGCTTTGACGCAATTACAGCTGCATCTATCGAATGAAATTCTACAAGATGTGTTAAAGGAGAAGACTGCTGCTGCATTATGGGCAAAATTACAGCAGTCATGTATGTCGAAAACTCTAACCAGTAAATTGCATATGAAGCAGCGTCTGTATTCTCATCGTTTGGAAGAAGGTGCGTCTGTGCACGAACACTTGAATGTGTTTAAAGAAATTGTCTTGGATTTGGAGGCAATGGAGGTTTAGTATGATAAAGAGGATTTAGGGTTAATTCTCTTTTGTTCGTTACCACCGTTGTATTCAACCTTCAGAGATACAATTTTGTATAGCCGTGAATCTCTCACAGTTGATGAAGTCTATGCTTCCTTAGCCTCGTATGACAAGATGAAGCATCTTGTGGCTAGATCTGACTCTCAGGGAGAGGGTCTCATTGTTCGTGAAAGATAAGATCGAAACACTAATGATAATCATGGGAGGACACATAAACGAAATCCCCGCAGTACATCTAAAGGTAGATCGAGATCTTCAAACAGAGGTAAAACTTGTAACTTCTGCAAGAAGAAAGGGCACATTAAGAAAGAGTGCTACAAATTACACAATAAGATCAAAAGGGAGGCAGAGAATCAAAAGGGAAAACAACCAGAACAATCCGGTGAAGCTGATGTAGTAGAAGACTACAGTGATGGTGAACTCCTAGTTGCTTCTATCGATAATTCTAAAGTGAGCGAGGAGTGGATCCTCGATTCTAATTGCACCTTCCATATGAGTCCTAATCGGGATTGGTTTACAACATATGAAGTTGTGTCTGAAGGTGTTGTTTTGATGGGAAATAATACTTCATGTAAAATCGCAGGTGTTGGCACAATCAAAATAAATATGTTTGATGGGATCATTAGAACTCTTAGTGGTGTGCGACATGTACTAGAATTGAAAAGGAATTTGATTTCGTTGAGTACTCTTGATTCAAAAGGACACAGATACACAGCTGAAAGTAGGGTTCTAAAAATTAATAAGGGTTCCCTCGTTGTGATGAAAGGGCAGAGAAAGACTGTCAAATTACATGTTTTGCAATGTTCAACTATTACTGGTGATGCTGCAGTCGCTTCCTCTTCCTTGTCAGATGATGATATTACTAGACTTTGGCATATGCGTCTAGGGCATATTAGTGAAAACGGCATGGCAAAATTGAGTAAAAGAGGACTCTTGATGGGAAAGGTATTAGTAAACTGAAGTTCTGTGAGCATTGCGTTTTTGGGAAGCAAAAGAGAGTTCGATTCACCAGAGGAATCCATAACATGAAGGGAACATTTGATTATATTCATTCTGATCTTTGGGGACCATCTAGAGTACCTTCGAGAGGTGGAGCTAATTATATGCTAACTCTTATTGATGATTTTTCCAGAAAAGTTTAGGCATTCTTTCTGAAGCAAAAAAGCGATGTGTTTTTCGCATTCAAGTCTTGGAAAACTATGGTTGAAAAAAAAAAAGGAAAATAGATAAAACACCTTCGCACAGATAATGACTTGGAGTTCTATTCTGATGAGTTTAATGAATTGTGCAAATCAGAACGAGTCGTGAGACATTTGACAGTTTGTCATACTCCACATCAAAACGATGTTGCAGAATGAATGAACAGAATGATCATGAAGAAGGTTCGATGTATGTTGTCGAATGCTAATTTACTGAAGTCGTTTTGGGCTGAAGCGGTCTCTACTGTATTTTTTTGATCAACCGATTTCTATCCGTTGCCATTGAGAAAAAGACTTCACAAGAGATATGGTCTGGTAAGCCTACTGATTATTCCGATATAAAGATTTTTGGGCGTCCTGCTTATACTCATGTTGATAATGGAAAATTGGAGCCAAGATCCATTAAATGTGTTTTTTTTGGTTTTAAAGCTGGGGTATAAGTTATGGTGTCCTGAAAATAGAAAAGTTGTGATTAGCAGAGATGTTGTTTTTGATGAAACTGTTATGTTACCTAACTTATCTCTTAAAGACTCTTCTAGTAAAGAACAACAAATGTAGGTGGAGTTTCAGATTGATCCAGTATCTACAACAGAGTCAACTTCTCAAGTTAGTACAAAAGTTCAAAATAGAGTCACTTCATCACCACAATATTCTATTGCCAAAAATAGAGCTAGAAAAGTAATTAAACCTCCGAAGAGGTATGTCGAGGCTGATCCAGTAGCTTATGCTTTAAACGTGGCTGAAGATATTGATGTAAATAAAGAGTCATCTACTTATTTCGAGGCAGTTAGCTATGAAGACTCAAAAAATTGGATGATTGCCATCCAATCAAAGATGGAATCACTCCATAAGAATAAAACGTGGGACTTAGTGAAGCTTTCAAAGGGTAAAAAGGCTATTCGTTGTAAATGGGTATTTAAGAGGAAAAAATGGATTCTAGGAATTGAAGAACCCAGATATAAAGCAAGACTTGTTGCAAAAGTTTACAGTCAGATACCCAGTATAGACTTCACAGACATGTTTTCTCCAGTTATGAAACACAGTTCGATTCGAGCCTTACTTGGTATTGTGGCCATGTATGATTTAGAGCTTGATCAGTTAAATGTAAAAACAGCGTTCTTGCATGGAGAACTTGAGGAAGATATTTACATGCAACAACCAGAGGGCTTTATAGTCTCAGAAAAAGAGGACTATGTTTGCTTGTTGAAAAAGTCCCTCTATGGTTTGAAACAGTCACCAAGGCAGTGGTACAAGAGGTTTGATTCTTTTATGACTACCCATGATTTCAAAAGAAGTAGTTTTGATAGTTGTGCTTATTTTAAGAAAAACGGTGATGGTTTTTTTGTGTATCTACTCCTTTATGTTGATAGCAGCGAAAGATAAAGAAGAGATAAGAAAGGTTAAAGCTCAACTTAGTAAAGAATTTGAGATAAAAGATTTGGGAGCAGCCAAGAAGATGCTTGGGATGGAGATTCTTAGAGATAGAAAGACAAGTAAGTTGTACCTAAGTCAGAAAGGGTACATTGAGAAAGTTCTTTGCAAGTTCAATATGCAGAGTGCCAAACCTATTAGTACTCCATTAGCAACCCACTTTAGACTTTTATCGGCTTTGTTTCCACAATCAGATGATGAGATTGATTACATGTCACGTGTTCCATATTCTAGTGCAGTGGGTTCTCTAATGTATGCTATGGTTTGCTCACGTCTAGATTTATCATATGCAGTCAGTGCAGTTAGTAGATACATGTCGAATCCCGGTAAAAAAACACTGGAAAGTAGTTCAGTGGATTTTGAGATACTTATGAGGTACTACTGATGTTTGCTTACAGTTTGGAAGAACTAGAGATAGAGTCATTGGGTATGTTGATGCTGATTTTGCTGGAGACCTAGATAGAAGAAGATCTCTTACAGGGTATGTCTTTACAATTGGGGGTTGTACAATTAGTTGGAAAGCTACTTTGCAAACTACAGTTGCTTTGTCTACCACTGAAGTTGAGTACATGGCGATTACCGAGGCTTGTAAAGAAGCTATTTGGTTAAAAGGACTCTTTGATGAATTTAATAAAGATCTTCAGATTGGTACAATATTTTGTGATAGTCAAAGTGTCATTTTCCTTACAAAAGATCAAACTTTTCATGAGAGAACAAAGCACATTGATGTTCGATATCATTTTGTGCGTGATATTATTTCTCATGGAGATATTGTTGTGAGCAAAGTTAGTACTCATGAAAATCCTGCAAATATAATGACTAAGTCACTTCCTATAACCAAGTTTGAGTATTGCTTGGACTTGGTTGATGTTCATTGTTGAAGAATACCCCTAAAGGGGTTTTGTGGAAGAGGTGGAGAGCTTGTTCGTTGAGAGTTCTTGTTAGTAGAGAATTCTTGTCAAGGTAGAGATTGTTAAAATTGGGTTACTAGAATTCTTGTCAAGGTAGAGATTGTTAAAATTGGGTTACTATAAAATTAAATGGTAAAATAAAACAAAAGTAAATTCCAAATAAACTAGACTTCTTTTATTTTATTTTAATTAGAATAGATCATCTATTTTATTTTAATTAGAATAAGGTGTTTCAACCTTATTACGTTACTTCTATTAGTTGTTGATTGGAATAAGGTTTTTCAACTTATAAATAGTCATAATCATCTCCTCTTATAATAATTCAATTTTTGACATTAGTGAATCTTCTTCTCCTTTGCCCGTGGTTTTTTTCCCAAAAGGGTTTCTACGTAAAGTCTGTGTATTTTTTTTCCCGTTTTTTTTGCGATATTTCTTCATTGTCAACATTTAATTTTTCAATAAGTATGCTTAATCCTAAGATTTTGGATTTTTATTTGGGTTTAAATCAATTATATTTTATATAGGTTTTTACTACTGTCAATCCGATATATTTCATGTAAAACTTGTTAGATCAAAAAAATATGTATAATTATAGTTTTAGTCTTCTTATACTAAAAGTTGAGAGTTAATACTTCGGCTTTAATTTAATATAACTTGGCCCCCTATTTTTATAATGTTATTAGTAGATCCAAATTGATAATCCCATTATTTATTGTCATTAAAGTGATGATGTACAATGTACTACATGAACTTTGATTTAATGTAATAATATGCATAAAATTTTAATTTGATATTATTTTCACAAACCACTAAATGTCAAGGTAGCAACATTTTATAATCCAAACAAATATGTTTATCCAATAGGAAAATAAATGAATGTATTATTTTTAAAAAGCATACAATTAAAATCAAAATTAAAGTTTTATGTTTATAATTTTTTTAACATTAATCTCATTATAAATTGTTATCATATCTGTTATTTTTAATATAATGCTTAGAACTACCCATAACTCTTCCCCACTCTTAAATAAGAGGATAGTGCGCTTCAACGCATTCGAACCCACGTCCTCCTGTACTAGAAATAATATCGAAGTCAATCAATTTAAAACTCAATCGATAGTTTTATGTGCATAATTAAATCAAAATCGAAATTTTATTTTATACAATACACTAAATTAATATATATATATCACATTATCCATTGAATTAAAGTTAATTTATAACCCTTCTTAGTGCACATGTTATGATTGTGTCATTATCAAAACTCATCAAATTTAACTAAAAATTTTCTATTTAAAAATGTTTATAAGCCAACTAATAGTCTCAAGGAAAAAAAAATTCCCTTAAACATTGTTTGATATGTGTATAATTTTCTCTTTTAATTCTATTTATAGGCATAATAATAGAAGTCCACTATATGAATGTACAGTTTGATTTTTCATATGCCCTACCATTAATTTTGAAATGTTGGGATATTCCATCTTTGTGCTCCATAGGCTGAAAAGGGATCCCATGTTTCCTGGACTTTCCTTTTTTAATTAAAAATTTATAATATCAAATAAACTAATTATATATATGGCCATTGTATTTGTCATCAATGAAATTAGTACTATGCTTTATTAAAGAAAGAAAAAAGGAGGGTGGTATTGAGTCAAACGAGTCGACTCAGACCTCGACCAGAGTCTGGCATTGAAGATTCTCTCCCCAGGAAATAAAATCTATTTTAGCTAGCTGTCAATCATCTACTTCAATAAACTTTATCCCTATCTCTTATAAAAAGAATCACAACTTGATTGATTAGTTTCGTGTATAATCGGTTTATGTAGGTTGAGATAGACTTTGAGTTGAAATTTTTTAGTATCTGATAATTAAATTAGATTCAATTAAATTTGGAATTGAGTTACATCCACCTCTAAATAATTAGGTTGATATCTGATCGATTCATATAGATCAAGTTAGATTCAGATCATTTATTTTGAGGGTCTTAGATTTTTTGGTATCTGATAATAAAATTGCGCTCGATTGGATTCGAAATTGAGCTATGTCAAACCTTTAAATGGAAGGACAAAACTTTCTTAACATTGTTTTCTCTATTCATAAGACTCAAATCTCAAATTTTACTTACAAGGATGTTGAGCTTCTTAATCCTTAACTCAAGGACAAACATTAGGAAAATCAAGGATACATTGCAACACAAATCCCTCAAACTATTAGCTAAATTCTAT
Organism: Gossypioides kirkii; assembly: GCA_005610355.1. Taxonomy (NCBI): domain Eukaryota; kingdom Viridiplantae; phylum Streptophyta; class Magnoliopsida; order Malvales; family Malvaceae; genus Gossypioides; species Gossypioides kirkii. Next base: position 516,349 of record CP032248.1, read on the forward strand.
GGGTCTTAAACTTCACAATTTTCCAATTGAATCCTCAAAACTAAAATATCATACCAACCAAACCCTTACATTAGTCTAGTCATAGGCTTTCACGTTAAATTTAGAAACAAATCAAAAAGTTCCAATTGACTACTGAAATCTAAAGTATTGTTCCAATAAGATCCTTCTATTAGTTTAATCGTCGGCTTTGACATTAAGTTTATGGACCATTTATGAAATTACCTTAGACATCAAATTCATACCTGTTTAAAAAAAGTAACAACACTATATTTAAGTTGATATTTAATACCAAAGCTGAAGGCTAGACTGATGGAAGTGCCTGAGTGGAATTAGAATGTTTTGAAATTGATGATCAGTTCAAGACTTAATCAATAATTTAGGGATATTTGATGCAATTAAGTTAAATTACATAATTGCAGGGGCAAGGCAGGCCTCCTTTTTTGAAATATAGAATGATGGTGGTCTCAATTGGCAGGGGTCAACATGTCCCTTAAAGCAAGGGAGTTGAGATCATAAACAAAGCCCAGAATTGAGCATACTTTGGGAGTGGGAACTTTATAGTGGAAACACTTCATTAGGTTCAACATCTTTTATGTTTAAAGACCCTTTAATTCAATTAATTATGGTAATTAACCTGCTCTACACTAAAACAACTTTTGATCATTTCTTTAGTATATATGATTCCTTTTTTAAAAAATATTTATTTACAAAACAGAAAGAGAAAAGAAAAGTTACAAATTGTTGAAAAGTTGGATTCCTCATGTTGGCAATGGCACCTACTCTTATACATATATATACACACCATAGTCCTCTACTTGCTCCAGATTAAAAAAAATGTTTTCTCTTTTTTAACTTCTCTTTTACAAGCACCTAGTGGACCCTAATCTCATTTGGAAAAGACCCTTAGAGCTAATTATCTTGAATTGTTTGACAATTTTGTTGTTGGCTTTATTATTTGGCTTTCAAATGAAAATCAGATTGCTTTGATTATTCTATCAACAAATTAAAGAAACACACAATTAGATTTATTAAATAAGTATATCTATGCCGATTGAGTTTTAGCTCGATTGGTATGGGTATTGTTGTCAATGCAGGAGGACGTGAGTTCACGTGCGTGGAAGCGCATTATACTCCTATTTATGGGTTGGAAAAGGGTTCTGGGTAGTTCTAAGTATTGTCTTGAAAAGAGCAAATATGATCAGAACCTATAATGATATTATTCAAATATATATATAATATGTGTACTTTTTTTTAAATTTTATATAAAAATATAGAACAAACTATCTAAATTATGTCACTGAACTATTTGAAATTTTTTTATTTAAGACATTGGACTGTTAATTTTTTTAAAAAAATTTTACTAGCAAGCTCCAAGCAACGATTCGACGATCGGTATGATGAATTAGTATCCATCAACGAGTAAAAGAACATACCTTAGATCCAAGTCGATTTGATGATTAGTGTTGGAGATTGGAGAAGCAAATTGTTTTGATTTTGGCTCTCATATTCATGATGTTCAAAGTTGTTTCATGAAAAAAAAATCTGAATTGTAGAAGACAAGGGGAAGAAGAGCGTTTGATTAGTGCAGGTGGTGTGAACAAAGAAGGCCATACAACAATGATTTTAACAGCCTAGTGATTTAAATGAAAACTTTCAAATAGTTAATGATCATTTTTTAACTTTTTTAGCTTGAATGATCAAAACATAAAGTTACTAAAAGTTTAGTAACCATATATATATATATATAAGACATAAATACACTCACTTTATAAAAAGAATGAGAAACCTAATTAATAGATGACATTAACTTAATCAAACATAAAAAATAATAATATAGATCAACATTTCTTTTCCACAACATTGTGTTAAGTTAATTATTTATCAAATTATAATTTTCATCCCTCACTATGCACAAAATTAGGGTTTAATTTCTATACCTTAATTTGGTGTAATTTGGTATCTACTTCTGGAATGTTATTAATCGTTCAAAATAGTTAGCAACATTAACTATCCCAGTTTAAATATTGATGTAATTTTTTTCAAAAACATCCTTTCTAATAAAAAAAGGATTCATGTCAGCATAACGAGCTAAAAAAGGTGTTTTCCAAAAAAAAAATAGATTTTAATCGATTAACAAATGACATTATAAAAATATAAAAAAAAAATCAAATTACATCAAGTTAAACTACGAAAACTAAGCTGGATCCAAAAAACTACGGAAATTAAATATCAAATTTTAACATAATAAGAGGACCAAAACCAGAGTCTGACTTTGATTATTAAATGGTAGGGATTGGTGGTAAGAAGTTGTGATCTTTTGGATATTGTATGCAGGTGATAAATGATGGAATATTTTTTTTTTTTGGATATAATCATAAATGTTTTAACTCGTTTATAATAATTTTAAAATTTAAATTCGATTCAAATAGTTTTTTTTAATAATTTCATTATAGATTACGATCGTATTTGTGTTTTTTTTACACAATGCTTAGAATTATTAATAGTCTTTTCTCAATCTAATTATAAGAGGATAATGCATTTCAGCACACTCAAATTATATCCTCTTATATTGGTAACAATATTCATACCAATCGAATTAAGACTCAATCGATGAAACTCGATCCAAATAATTAAAAAAAGAAGTTTACTGCCAATTGCCCAATACTTCTACACATGGGTTGATTAATATATATATATATTTTTTAATATTGATTAATATTTTATTACAAAGAATGGTGAGAGGGGGGTTTCATGGAGCATGAAGACGCATGGGGTGTGTACCCATCATTCACCCCTCGTGCGTGTTATTTATCAATGGCGGCTCACTCGCCTTCAATTATCATCATGAATGGCATGGAGCCAAAACAGAAACCTCTTAGATAATAGTGTATAGTAAATAATCATTTCTTTTTCTTTATTTTCATTTCAATTAATGTCATGTCAGCTAATGAAGAGAGGGTGGAATAGGGAAAAGAATGTGGGAGACAACCCAAAACATTTGAAGGGCTATCACCAGTTGACATTACGTCTTTTTAGGTCCATTGCGGGTCACACCCTCCACTTTCAAATCTTTTCCTCTAATTCTAGTTTTACTCCTTCTAATTTATTGAAATTACAGATTTAATCCCTCTGCTTTCATTTGCATAATTTAAGCTCTCTATTTTCTTAATATTTTTCTTAGACCCAAATTGATAACAATGTTATCTAATACGATAATTTTATGAAGTAGATATATTTAACTATTATTTGATCATACAATTAGAGCCGTGAAAATTCAATCAATTATTTTCAATAAATAATAAGTTTATATGTGAATTGAAGCTTATGATTGTTTTAAAAGAAAATTTTGTGTCGTCGTTTTATCGGCTGTAAATAACATTCTTATCAATTTAGATCTATTAATAGCATTATAAAAGTAAATGATAAATTATGTCAACCTAAAGTAGAGGATCAAATAATAAGTATTGATATAATGGTAAGACACATTGCATTATTAGGAAAAAAACTCAAGTTTGAATCGTGGAGATGATATTGTGAAAAGGACAGCCATGAATCTCGAAAGGATTAATCCTCATGGATTGTAAAATGGGCATGTAGGAATCCACCTTTTGACTTTTGATATTGTATATATAAAGGATTTTAAAGGATTTGAATTCAAATTTTTACGAATCTCAATATTTATAAAATTTTTTTGGAAATTTTGAAATATTTTTTTTTACAGATTTGGATATTCAATTGATAATAGCATTTAATTTAGATTCGAATTTTAATATTAATGCTAGGATAATTTATCAATAATAAACGAATTCAAATTTTTAGGTAAATTTACGGGTTCAGATTCAAATAATTTAAAAAATGTAGATACTTGACTTGCTACCATACCTAAATTATAGGTGGTCCAAATTGATAATATTATTAATTGTTGAATCACATGAAAATCTAATTAACTATGTTGAACAAATAATATATATACGTATCAGCAAAATACTTGAGACTAATTTAAAAGGAAATCTTCATCATTATTTGAACAGCAACAAGTAACAATGTTACCAAAAGTATTATAAAACTTAAAAGGATTCAAATTATAAGTAGAGTGACCAAAATAAAAATTAGACCAAATCTCTTTTCTCTCTCCCGCTCTTCAAATGTATTTATATAAATACCAGCACCTCGTTCCCTAGCTTCCCATCCTCAACTTCCCTTTAATCTCTCTCGTAAAAATCCTAAATATTTTTTTCTTTTAGTTCAAGACCTTTGCTTCAATGGCTGATGCAGGTGGTTCAGCCGTCTCTAAGAGGATGTGGTGCTCGGTTCCCGAAAGACTCCAGCTGCATATGGCCATGTTGGCCTTGCAGTTCGGCTATGCAGGGTTCCATGTGGTTTCTCGAGCTGCCCTTAACATGGGCGTTAGCAAACTCGTCTTCCCAGTCTATAGAAACATCATTGCTCTGCTTCTCCTCCTCCCATTTGCATATTTCCTAGAAAAGTAAATACAAATATACATATATATATTTATATTACAAGCATAGGTAAAAGTATCATGAAATTTTTTTTATTAAGATTTAGATTACATTTTATCTTTTTACTCAAAAAATGAATAAATTAATCTCTATAAGTTAGATTAAAGAGCAAATTGATCTTTCTGTTAAAAAATTTCATTCATTTTTACTGATAAAAATTAGTTCATGAAATAAGATACACATGTAATGGTCTGATTATTTTATTAACCATATTAGCTTTTAATATTAGAAGTAGATAAAAATTTTAATTGAAATGAGTAATATACTTTTTGATCTAACATATAAAGATTAATATACTTATTTTTAAATAAAGGGGATAGAGCAAATACTTTTAACTACAAGCATGATATGCTTTTTAAATTAAAACCCTAACTTGATTCTTCTTTGTTCCACAGGAAGGACCGACCAGCCATTACACTAAATTTTCTTTTACAGTTCTTCCTCTTAGCTCTTGTTGGGTATGCTTTAAACACACTTAAAATGTAAAGAACAATGGGAAAAGAAACATAAAAAGCTAACCCTATTTTTATTTTTCAGGATAACAGCAAATCAAGGTTTCTATTTGCTTGGTTTAGATAACACATCACCAACCTTTGCATCTGCAATACAAAACTCAGTCCCCGCCATTACTTTTCTAATGGCTGCTTTGCTTAGGATAGAAAAAGTGAGGCTTGATCGAAAAGATGGGATCTCAAAGGTAATAGGAACAGCCTTATGTGTGGCTGGAGCATCAGTGATAACATTATACCAAGGTCCAACCATATACAGTCCAACACCACAATTAAATGGACCTACACCACCTATGTTTGTTTCTTTAGGTGATGCAGATGGAAAGAATTGGACACTTGGTTGTTTGTTTTTAATCGGTCATTGCTTGTCGTGGTCTGGTTGGCTAGTGTTACAAGCACCGGTGCTGAAGAAGTACCCGGCTAGACTCTCGGTTACGTCCTATACATGTTTCTTTGGTCTCATTCAGTTCCTTGTTATTGCTGCGGTTTTTGAAAGGGATGCTCAAGCTTGGGTTTTTCACTCTGGTGGTGAACTCTTCACTATTCTCTATGCGGTTAGTAGAAACCATTTATGCATTTTCCTTCTTTTCTTAATGGGAATTTGTGTTTCGGGGCAGGTTTAGATTATTAATCTAATGTTGAGGGGAAACTAGACCCCTAAAATAGAAAATTTTGATTTAATCATTTAAAAATTATATTTTTATTATCATAAAAATTACAATTTAACATTAAACCCCTAAAATTTTTTTCTGGTTTTGCCCTTAAGTTATTTCGGAGGACCATGCCAATTGCCAAGTGACCAGTTATCAAATACCATTAGCTACTTGGGAAATTGGCCAAATGGTACTAAAATAAACATTTTAGGTACATGGGGAAGAGAGATGTAAATAATCTTTGTTGAAATTCTTGGCACACATTGGCTTTTTCTTTTGTTTTGTAGAGTGTGAATCTTTGTGCAGATTAATTACTTCAATGTTCATGCATGCCAAAAGCGATGCCCAAAGCTATCTTTTATGTGCATGTTATTTTAAGACCCAAAATTTTTTTGGTGTGGAAATGAAATGTGCAGGGAGTGGTGGCATCGGGGATTGCATTTGCTGTACAAATATGGTGCATTGACAGAGGTGGCCCTGTCTTCGTTGCTGTTTATCAACCTGTTCAGACTCTTGTTGTTGCTATCATGTCTTCCGTTGCTTTAGGCGAAGAGTTCTATTTGGGAGGGTAAGTGGGTCCTTTTGTTTCTCCTTTTTCAACAATTAATAATGGGTTAATTACACTATACATCCCCGAATTATGACCTAAATCGTACTACTCAAGTCTTCAACGTATTAATCCCATATTTACAATTTGACCACTTGTTTTAATTATCTTTCATCCATTTAACACTATTTTCCTGGTGGTAAAACACTGTATATTACAGTATCATAGGGGCAGTGCTGATCATAACGGGATTATATTTAGTGCTATGGGGTAAAAGCGAAGAAAGAAAATTCGCAGCTCAAGAAAAAGCCGCAATTCAGTCGTCAACGGCGGAGCACGGCAACAGCAGAGCATCGAGCCATATCAAAACATCCCTTACTCAGCCACTTTTGCCACCTTCAACGGAAAATGTTTGACCCCTAAAAAAACCCTAAACTTTCAACCATTCTGCTTTGCTGCAAAAAATGAAAGAAGAAAAAAAAGAAACAAATGGGAAAAAAAAAAATCAAGCACTACCCTATATCAGAAAGTTTGTGTGTGTATGAATTTTTTTTAATTTCTTTTCTTTTTTTAATTTAGTCATCAATGGCTGTTCTCTGAGTAGCAGAGAGGGTTTTTGAAAGATGATGATCACTGTCACAGCTGTGTATGATGGCTTATGGGGGGCCTGAAATTCTCCATATGCTTTTTTATATGTTAGTCTTATGGTTTGTTTTAATGATAAAAAAGATAATGCAAATTATCAAGTTAAATTGCTCAAAATCATCATCGTTAAATTGCTCAAAATCATCATCATGCATGTATGCAAATGGACCCACGTACTTATATAATATGCAATCTTTTTTAATTAAAATGATAAATCAACATTTAGTCCTTCAAGTTCATAGGTTTTTCCAACTTAGTCTCTAACATGGGCGAAGTCAGAAAATTACTTTAGGGAACCAAAAATGAATCATAATTTTTTTGAGGTCAAAGTGTAAATTTACTATTATATTAACTTGTAATTTTTAAAATTTTAAAAGAGTTACAAGACAATTTTATCATTTTTGGAAGTTTGTCCCGTTTTCAGAGAAAACTTATCAAGTTCGAAGATTAGTATAGAGAGAAAAAAATTATCAAATTCAATTACTAGATCTTACTTTATCCCATAGTTTTTTTTTTAACAATCTTATTATAAGTTCTGATCATATCTGCTCTTTTTAAGACAATGTTTAAAACTACTCATAGCCCCTCCCCAACCTATAAATAGGAGGATAATGCGTTTCAGTTCACTCGAACCAATGTCTTTCTTTATTAACAATAATACTCATACCAATCGAGCTAAGACTCAATCAACTATTTTATCTCATAGTTAAACAAATTCCCATCACACCAAACAAGCTGTTTGCAAAAATATGGAAGCTCATAATGAAGATAAATTAGAGACCGACAGCATGGCACCAAACCCTACATTTTGGAGGCTAACTAATTTATATATTATGTTAGAAGGGAGCCAAAGAAATGAGACGCAATGAGAAGTGACAAACATATATTATATAATACAATATCATTTCATCATTTCATATTAAATTATATTATATAGTATAGGTAAGTGATATGACCCATAAAGCTTTTAGAAACAACCAAAGGGAAAACAAAATAGGTGCATTGGGTTTCAACTATAAATTTTTTAACCAAAAAAATGTTAGAGAAGTATAAAAAATATGTTATTTATTTTGTGGAGGTAAACAAAAAAAACTGTCAAAATTAAGTAACTAAATAGAATATACGAATTCAGTTTTAATTCGATTGATATAAGTATTATTATCGATGAAGGAAAACGTGAGTTTGAGTGCGTTAAAGCACATTAGAAACTATGAATAATTTTAGATATGATGTAAAACAAAAAATATGATTAATACCTATAATAAATATTAAAAAATATATTTTAAGAAGATTGAGTTAACTAGAAGTGTCTTGGTTCAATTCCTTCATCCCACCTATTAAATTATGTACTGAAAATTGAGTTAAAAGCAAAAGGTAGGTGAAGGGATCCCAAAATTAATGCTTCAAATAATATTAAAGAGATTGACATCATTAGGTAAATTTTTATTTATCACATTAATTAGTAAAAATTTTTCAAAAGCAATAATCCTCTTTTCTTTTTCTTCACTATTCAAAATATGCTTTGGCTCTTTACTATAATGATGTGAATGGAATATGCATCATTTTGTTTCTCTTTAAACTTCTACTTATCTTTGTTGTCTTCCAATTAATTAATTACTCTTTCTTTTGTCTACACAAAGTTTTTGTCTCAATGCATTGTCCTAATTAATTGCAAATCCTAGATAGTTTTGAACTTTTAGGAGTTTCATTTCACCCTAAAGTTTCATATAAGTTAGTTGATTGGGTCTTAGTTTCATTAGTATTGATATTATTGTCAGTGTAGGAGGTCGTGGATTCAAGTGCGTTGAAGCGCATTATATATTTACAAGAATAATTATATATGGATAATTTTAGACATTGTATAAAAAAGTAATATATATATATATATATTCTTATATATTTACAAGAATAATTATGTAATTGATTTTATAAAGAAAAAAATTATTCACATCATTTTTTAAATTTAAAGTATTACTTTTTTTTGTTTGTTTTATGGTTCATAAATGATAAGTGATAAAAGTAACATGTTTTAGCCTCATTCTTAATGCGTTTTTGGATGATTAATCTATTTAAAATAATGAATTTTATATTCATAATCTTTTAAATTCATGTTTCTATACTTAGGAAAGTAGTTGGGAGTGAAAGGAGCGAAAAACAAGTGAAAACCGGACAAAAAGAGTAGATTTTAGGAGCCACACGAGTTGGACACATGGCAATGGACTAAATCGAAGATAAAAAGGAAAATTTGGGGCAAAAGTGTGAATGTGGAAGAGTTAGGAAGAGATATTGGAAATCAGACTTTATTATTGTTATATTGTTTATATTTAATTTTAATTTATCTTTTAGGCTTTTAGAGTTTTGGATCCAATTAAGGAATTATTGTTTAGATTTAATTCTAATTATCTTTTTAGAATTTAATTTGGATCCAACTAGAGATTTCTATGTATTATAAATAGGGGATGGAGTGATATGAATTAACACTTCTAATTTTCTACAAAATCCTCCATTCCCCAAACCCTAGCCGTCAGAGATTATTGAAGGAAACAATTGAAGAAACACCACAGAAGCCGTCTTTGAAGCAGATCTCCACAAAGATTGAAGACCTCTTTCTAAATCCTTTTGATTTTATTATGAGTTTTTTTCATCTTGTGGTTATATTGTCTTTAAGATGTTTCCATTTATTAGCATGAACTAAATTCCTAAATACCTAGGGGAGATGAACCCTAGGATGAATTCTGTCATTTGATTTTTGATTTTACGCAATAAATACTTAGATTTTGTTCTCAGTTATGTGTGCTTAATTCTTGATTTAATATTCTTGATATATTAATTCTTACTTGATGTGCTTAAATCAGAGGAGGAATAGACCCTGTTTAAGAGTAGATCTAGCATAATTGAGTGGAGTTGCATGCAATCCTAGAAATAGGACGACATAAATCTACCGGATTAGAGTCAAATCTAATAGGGGAATCCATAGATCGAATTAATGCGACAATAGGGGTTTTAATTAGAAAGAAATTTCAATTAATCAACCTAGAGTCAGTTACTTTTATGCTTGAATGGAGGTATTAGCATAATTTAAGGATTTTTACGGAACAAAATACTAAGTGAATAAATTGCTTAATTCAGAATAATAATGACAGATAAAATCTAGGTGGAGTCTTTCCTAGGTATTGTTTGCTTCTTGATATAAAAATACTTATTATTTCTTATTTTAATCTTTGTCGCACTTTTAGTTTATTAATTTAGTTAAATTAGTTTAAACAATCACTTTATTCGATCAGTTAGATAATAGAAAGACAACTATTACTAGTACTTTTAGTCTTCGTGGGAACGATATCTGTGCTCACCGTAACTATACTATTAATTGATAGGTGCGCTTGCCTTAGTCATATTTTTAGTTAGTTTGACTGCATCAATAAACATTAATATTTTCGAGTTTCGTGGCTACCCATCTCGACAACATTGTCTCCAAGATTCAAATTGAATTCTCTCCCTAAAAGTGAAATGTATGGTAAAAGTATCGTGGAAGCTCTTGTACTAAGAGTCAGATTGCATTTTACTCTTCTATTCAAAAATAGGTAAATTAGTCCCTGTACGTCAAAATGAGGTAAATTAATGTGGCACGCCACGTGTGACTGTCTTGTTATTTGTCAGTCACACCAGTTTTTAATGGTAGAAATGTATGAGATTTTTAATTAAAAAAAAACTAATTTACTTTTTGATCTAATATATAAAAACTAATTTATTCATTATTTGAATAAATGACATGAAATACAATCTAACTCGAACTATATAGCCTTCCATATAATACTTTTACTTGCCATGTAACTTATTACTATGCTCAATATTTATTAATATATGCATCGTTTTGAATAACCATCAACATATATTTTTCTCTTTTCGTATACTTTTATGTGTTTAGCTTTTTAATTCTAATACTTAAATTCTTATATGCATGTTTTTGGTATACATGTGGAATTATATGTAGGGTTTCAATGAAGGCCAACAGCTTGGGCAGAACCACTTGAGAAAAAAAATTGCATAGGCCACTAGATCACATGGTCCAATACGAGAAGATATTAATTTGGATCTCTAGGCCTTCTTTCTTGGGTATCAAACACCTTTCACATTATTTTCTTTGGGGTTAATTATATGATTAGGACCAAACAAAAAAAAGGTTTAATGATAATGTTGAGATCTTAAAATTGAAAATTAAGGGTGAGCATTCTATTGAATCGAGTCAAAAGTTTTAAGTTATTCGAGTTAATGAGTCTTATTTTATCATTTTAAATCGATTTTTTTCGAATTAAATCGAATGAAATGAAATCCGAGTCAAATAAATCCGTTCAAGTTAAATTTAAAAAATTAAATAAGTCAAGATAAAATATTGTTGACAATATGACTAAATTTCAAGTTAGAGTAGGCAAATTTGAGATTATATATATTTGAAAACTCTTTCAAAACAAAATAAAAGGGAAAAAAAAAGACAATTTAAAATGATAAATCTGATTTGAAGAATATACTTTGATTTATTATTGTATCTAACACCGTAATTGTTAAAATCAAACCAAACAAACCGATCGAATTGAGAATTAACTCCAACCTAAAATAAGAGAAAAAAACTAATGGAATTGAGATAAAAAAAAAACCGATTTGATATTATTTTATAATATTTTTAATAATTTATTCATTTAAAATTGAATCAAAGATTAGACCGATAAAATTGAAAACTGACCAAAACCATTGATGGAATATTAGGTACAAAGAAGCAACACCCATGCTTGCTTTTAGTTGGAATATACCTACAAAGCAATGTGACATGCCATATGACATTTATCAGTTAAATTTTAATTTTAGTCCTTTTTATTATACTCAAATTTTAAAATTAATCAAATAATTAATAAAAATGTCATTCCACACACAATTATGGGTTATTAACCCAAAATTATGATTAGTTAAGATATTATTACTGATTAAATATGATATGTTTTTTTTTTTTTGAATTATAAGAGGAGGTCAAAGTCCTAATAACAACAAGACTGGCACGACTTGAATCCAAATCACACCTAGGGTAATAAATATCCTTAATCATCAGGCCAACGCACGAGGTTTAAATGAAATAATTTTTTTTTATAAGAAGTGATTAGAAAATCAATGTAGAGCATTTATTTCTAATTAAACTTTCCATTGAAATAAAAGAAGGTAGATAAAATTGGTAACATGCATATGTTTGGCAAGTTTTTATTTAAACATTATATAATTCATAGCATTTGTTATTTATATTTGTAATATATGGGATTTAATGAAATAAATGTTAGAATATAGTAAGATAATGAATGTAATTATAGTAGGTTTGTAGAATTAAGATAATTTATATTATAATAAATCTTAAAAAGGATATAATTGATTTAATTTGATATTAATATAAAAGCAATACTCTCTCTATATAGTACCACTTACCAAAGCTCAAATGCTATGCTTTGCCATTCCCATTCCCATTTTATTTTTTCCTTTCTCATTGTTGTCAATGATTAGCACGAAGAACAAAAGTTTTAATATTAGATTCATGCTACTTTTTTGGGGTTTATGTTGGTTTTTGATTTTTTGTGATGCTGTTCCTACAACAAGTGAGGGCAATATTTTAGTTTTTTAAGTTTATTTTTTTAACAATTTGGTTAATTAATTTATACAAAATTTCTTTGATTATATATATTTTTATATAGGAAGCCTCAAGTTAAATGAGGAATAAATCCCCTCTTCTGTTCAAGAAGAGTTACTTCCTCAGGTTATTTCTCTATCTTTCAAGTTTTTCAAACTTTTTTCTTTTTTTTGCATACATATAAAATTATCTGATATTTTATCGATGAAGATTTTAAACTCCAGAAATGGAGCAATATAACAACGTATTTTTAGGGGAAAAAATAAACTCCTTTGATAAATTCTTAATCTTTAATTAAAAGAGATGCTTTTAAGCATCAATACTAACAATTAAGGGCGTAGTTAGAAGGGCAGGTAGTGGTTTTGACCACCTTAATATCTCTTTTAATTATGAGGTATTCAAATATATATATAATTAGATTAAGGTTGTATATATGATTACATTTTGCGGGATGTGAAAGAATCAACTGAAGCAGAAGAAAGGGTACCAATTGAAACCACAGATTATGCAGAAACTGGTGCCAACAAAAAGCATGATCCTTTAACTCCTCCTCCTTTAATCTAAATATTTTATATATTTATATTATTCCAATAAATCTCTATTTGTATATAGAGATCTCATTTCTTTCATAATTATAAAAGTTAAGTCTTCTGTTTTTATCTGTATCTGTATATTATACAAAATCAGTTTTTTTGAAAGCCATTAGAGGTTGAGGAGTTCTTATCATATCTACTCTTTTTTTATACAATATCTAGAACTACCTATAATCCCTCCTCGACTCTTAAATAGGAGGATAATGCGCTTCAATGACTCGAACTCATGTCCTCCTACAGTGATTTCTTTAAAAACCTAAACCATCCTCCCTAATTATTTTGAAGCTATTATTAAGCATCTTCACTAACGTTATTGAAATGTTACATTTTGGTCATTTATCTGTTACCTACAGTTAAAAAGATGACATGGCATATTAATTTAAAGGGTTAATAACTAATTTAGCCCCTAAAATATAACTAAAATATCAATTTAATACTTTAAATATATTAACTAAATTGATTATTAACTCTTTAAATTAATGTACTACATCATCGTCTTAAAAGAAGTTAACGGATGAATGATCAAAGTGCAACGTTTTGATAATTTTAGTGATAATTATATATGTAACTTTTAAAAGTTAGGTGACTAAAATATAATTTTAATAAAAGTTCAGAGACAATTAATATAGTTTGCACTCAAATATATTGCTTACCTTAATTTTCAACTCCTTAAATCATGCCCAAAATATCAATTAAATTCCTTCTTATTCTATTTATTTTTCTTTTATCTTATTAATGTACTAAGTTCATATTTATTTCAATAAACTTATTTTATCGAAAATATCGTGTCATGCAATGATTAAATTGATTATGGATACAGCTTTATGTTTCTAGTACTATAAAATTTCAAGTTTATTCAATCAATTCATTTTATTTAATTATTTGCAATAAGTATTAATCACAAAATTATAATTTACATTTCTACAAATTATTTATATCTAATTATATAAATCATATTAATTTGGTCTATAATATACACCAGTAAATTATATAATTTAATTATGCTAATTAATAATTATATTGTTAATTCAGTTAATGGTATTTTGATTTGGATATCGTATAAGTCATTAGATTAGTAAAAGTATCAAAAAAAAATTTATACTAAAAATTAGATTGTACTTTAATCTTTATACTAAAAAATAAATAAACTAATCACTATATATTAAATGAAAGAGTAAATTTACTGTGGAGGATGAGGAAAGAATTTCAATACTAAAACCCTATCCCTACGTTTGTCAGCAAATTTATTGAAAATCAAGGCTCACTGGAGACAACAGTGAGAACACATCTTTGGGGTGTAGAGTTTGGTTCTTCTTTTTCCAAGAAATTTTGTTTGTGGGAGTAAAAATGTCATGATTTGGCAAGATATGGATGGGAATCCCTTTCTCTTTCATTGTCATTAATTACAAACTGTGATGCAGGAAGAAAAGTAAAGTTTCAACATTCTTAGAGTGGAAGAGATGAAAAGGCAATTTGATTGAAATGTTGTAGCTTTTGATGTCAGCACCCCAAGTTAATGGAACATCCATTACGTTTTTATTTTTAATTTTCTAATAACTTTCGGTTTGAATACTTGACGAGACTCAATTCATACTGATAAAAGATCGAAATTAAGAAATTACATCATGATTAACAACTATAAAAATTGTTTGGTAGTTAACTTTTTATTATTTTATATTTTAAAAATTATAAAAATCTCTTGTTCAAATGAAAAAGTGTTAGAATGCTCTATGTGAGAAGAAAATTCTCAAAACACTACGGTGAAGTAGTCCAAGCTCTAGTTGTTAACAATCATGTTGAAACAATTTTAGATTTTTATGCTAAGTTGTGTGATATTTTTAATTAATTTTTTTCGCTTGACAATGATTTTTTTAATCCAAAATTAGTTTGTGAAGTCTCGAGATTTTTCAAAAAAATTCTCCATCAGAATAATTTTCTGTTATAAAAATAAATGAATTGATTGAATCTCTTCAAACATTTGAAATGAGGTTGAAGGAAACTAGAAAGGACAAGGTGAAATCATAGAAGTTCCTTCTTCATTTGCAACACTCTACGGATAAACTAATGCTGAAGTTGTTTCTTCGGTTCTAAAATATTATTATTTTAATGATTTATTTAATTAAATCGATGAATTGATGATTTAATTATAATTTAATTTTTTAAAAAATTAATAAAATCGTTAATATCAATAAAATTTTTTAATGAAATAATTTTTATTTAAAAACTTTCACCAAATTCAAAACTTACCTTCCCAACTAAAAGACATCAACGTTCCTATCATTACAATATATGTATTATAAATTCCCATAAATACTATATATATATAAACGTTAAAATTAAAAGGATAAATTATATCACTAGTCATTAAATTATAAATAAATTTTTAATTTAATCACTTAATTACAAAAGTTATAATTTAATCATTAAATTATTCAACAATTTTTACTTAAGTTACTAAAAAACACAGTTATTAAGATCAACAATCACAAATTTTGAAAAATTAAATTTTATAAATATTAAAACCAACATCAATAGAATTTTAAATCGAAAAAAAAGAGTCATGTTTTGTGCATCAAGTAGGTCATTATAGCCAAAAACTGCCATATCAGAAACAAACAAACATTATGACAAAACCCACGCTTTCTCGAGTTGTACAGTTCAGTCATAGGCACGTGGTTGGCTTTCCTATGGTTTCTCCACACACTTCCATCTCCTTTCAATTGAATCCACAAAATAAATTTATATACATTTTTATCCATAAGATGACACCTACTAAAGGGGAACAATCACTTTACCTACCATTGCCACGCACTTCTTCTTCTTCTTCTTTTTTCTTACATAACACATCTATTCCATAAGGTAGTAGGTTGAAGAAGAAATGGCCCTTCTTACAGCTTCAGACACTTGTGTTCTTTATTTCCTATGTTTCATGTTGTGTTCATTTGGTGTCTGCAATGGTGGAATAACTGGTAACTTTGTAAGAAAAAAGTATTCGCCTGATATGCCCCTTGACAGTGATGTTTTCCAGGTTCCTTCTGGTTACAATGCACCCCAACAGGTATGCTTGGTTTCTTCTTCAAAATCCCAAATTTTTGTTCTTTTTTCAGACATTACATGTCTGTTTCTTTTATAGGTACATATTACACAAGGGGATATGGATGGTAGTGGGGTGATCATCTCATGGATAACCCCTGATGAACCTGGTTCCAACATGGTTTACTATTGGTCTGAAAATAGTAACCATAAGAACAGAGCTGAAGGGATTTTTGTGAGATATAAGTTCTTCAATTACACCTCTGGTTATATTCATCACTGCACCATCAACAACTTAGAGGTATAATTTTCTTTGATTTTTGTTTCATTATAGGCCAAAATTGGGTAAAAATACCATGCTCTTTTGCCCTTTTTACTAAAAAAAATGAGCGATTTAATCTTCATACGTTAAATCAAACAGCAAACTGATATTTTTATTAAAAATTTCGTACATTTTTATTATGAAAAACTGGTCCGTGTTTATCAGCAAGAGATACATTAGCATGCCATGTATCACTATTCGATTATGTTTTCAACCATTCCAATTTTTACGGAAAGAACCCATTTGCACTTTGATCTAAGTAGATAAATTAATTTGTGCTTTTTTTTAGGAGAGGCGACAAAATACAATCTAAATCCTAATACTAGGCTTCCATGATATTTTTACCCCTACATTAGTGAAAGATATATCTGGGTTTTTTTTTTTTAACAATTGCAGTATAATACCAAATACATATATGAGATTGGAAGAGGGGATTCCATCAGACAATTCTGGTTTGTAACACCACCAGGAACTGGTCCTGATATTCCTTATACTTTTGGTCTAATAGGTATTTTGATTTTTACAATGTTGGTTTTTGTCTTGTTTCATTATGCTTCATTTTATGTTTGGTTTGGTTTGGTTTTTGAAAACAGGGGATCTTGGTCAAACACATGATTCAAATGTTACACTCACACATTATGGATCGAATCCGAAAAAGGGGCAAACAGTGTTGTATGTAGGGGATCTATCGTACTCAAATGATTATCCGGTCCACGATAATTCCCGGTGGGATACATGGGGACGATTCATCGAGAGGAACGCTGCGTATCAACCTTGGATTTGGACTGCCGGGAATCACGAACTCGATTTCGCTCCGGAAATCGTATGCCATTCAAAAACTAACTTGTTTACATAGAATTATCCTAACGGTCTAATGACCATCGTTGTTTTGCAGGAAGAAACTACGCCGTTTAAACCGTATACGCATCGATACTATGTACCGTATGAATCGTCACGTAGTACGTCCCCGTTATGGTATTCGATCAAGAGAGCTTCGGCTTATATCATTGTCATGTCTTCTTATTCCGCATATGGTAAGGCTAAAACCTGACCTATGAATGTATGTGTTTCTATATTAGAAATTAGATTGCATTGTCCTCTCTATTTCAAAAATATACAAATTAATTGTTGTGTGTTAAATCAAAGAGTAAATTGATTTTTTATTAAAAATTTCATTTATTTTTATTATTAAAAATTGATTTGGCTGACGGAATAACGAAACACGCCAGGTGTACTGACATAGAGAGACTAATTTTTAACACTAAAGATTAATGAAATTTTTTAATAAAAGGGTCAATTTATCTAATTTTTTTTTGGTAGAGGTAAAATACGATCTGATTTCTAGTATACTTTTTACCTGTTTTACCCCATATATATATATATATATATAACTTTGATTTTAATAGGAAAATCGACTCCTCAATACAAATGGCTGAAGAATGAGTTACCAAAGGTGAATAGAAGTGAGACACCATGGTTGATTGTTCTTATGCATTGCCCGATTTATAACAGTAATTCGCATCATTACATGGAAGGTGAAACCATGAGAGTCATATACGAGTCATGGTTCGTAAAGTACAAAGTCGACGTCGTGTTTTCCGGTCACGTTCATGCCTATGAACGATCCGTAAGTACAAAACCCAAATTTGCAGAAGCAAAAGTTATGATGGATATTAACTCGTAAACTCACATTGCAGAAGCGGATATCGAACATTGCATACAATATATTGAATGGAAAGTGTACTCCTGTTCATGACCTGTTTGCACCGGTTTACATAACAATCGGAGACGGTGGAAATCATGATGGACCGGCTTTAGGGTAATGGTTATTATATTTGGATTTTGTTGATATAATCCGAGATCGCCTCGGAACATAACTAATGATTGTCATTCCTTGGTTTAAAACAGCATGGTGGAACCACAGCCGAACTTCTCGGCTTATAGGGAGACGAGTTTCGGCCATGGTATATTCGATATCAAGAACAGGACACATGCTTATTTCGGTTGGTATCGTAATCAAGATGGATTCGCTGTTGAAGCTGATTCTTTATGGTTTCATAATAGATATTGGAATCCTTATGGTAAATCATTTGTAGCTTCATATTGATCAATCAATGTAATTTAAACCAGTTACCTTTAATCTAGTGTTTAGTTATCTCCATTGCTCCCACTGCAGACTTCGAGTTTTAAGAACCGTACTTACCCGGAGTTTCTTTTGGTTTTTCCTCTTTTCGATGAAAATTGCGGCAATCCGGAATTTCTTTCGGTTTTTCCTCTTTTCAATGAAAATGGCAGCAACCCATCCTACAAAACCAAGTTTGATGTTCCGACGGCCAAAGTATTCGATCGAGTATTCAAGACTGTTACCTTTGCATGCTCTAAATTTAAGCATTATTGAACTACAGAACAATCTAGTTGCGATCGAGTGTTCAAAATTGTTACCTTTGCATGCTTCAAGTTTAAGCATTATCGAACTACAGAACAATCTAGTTGCCAAATTCATGTACTAAAATAGATTTCAGGTTCAAAATAAAAGTATCCTAGTTTGTTTAAGAGCTAAAAATTATATTTCTTTGGAAGCAAAGAAATGAGTTTGTCTTTCAAAATCGGATGGGGGATGCACAGGGGTTAATAAATTCTGCACTTGTCATGGTGGCTAATTTTGGTGATGCTAGTGTTAAGATACTGCCCAACGCTGCAGCAAAAGGAAATTCGAATAGGTGGTGCCCTCCAAGTCCCGGCTGGTTCAAAATAAATTCGGATGGGGCTGCAAGCTTGGATGAAAACTGGTCCGCGGCTGCTGGAGTTGTGAGAGATTCAAAAGGGCAGTGGGATGTAGGGTATCAAAAGTTTGTGGGTCGAGGCTCGGCTTTGAACTCGGAATTGTGGGTTATTTTCCATGGAGTTCAACTTGCAAAACACCAAGGGTACATCAAAGTAGTGTCGAAAGTGATTACTCAGTTGCGGTTGGAATGATCAAAGATTGCTTGGATAGAGTGCACTCAGAGCCCGCGGTTAGGCAAATAAAGGAGGTTGCTCGGCAATTTTGAGCCTTTTAAAATTCAATTTGTCTGAAGAATATTTGATTGCGGATTTTCTAATCAAATCTTGTGGAACGGTTGAGGATGACATGCGAATTATAGAGACTCACAATGCTCATGTTAGGAAGCTATTGTTAGAAGATTTAATTGTTTCCTCTAATGTATGAATAATTTGAGAATTAGGCACTAAAGTGCCTCTTTATTTACCAAAAAAACAAAATTATATTATCCTTTTCAATTTTTATAATTTCGTATTTGAGTCATTTAAAGTTGTTTTGATTGTGTCATTTCTAGTTCAAATGAATTCAGATTCATTTTAAAAACATCCGAAAATTTTATTTTTTAGAATCAAAATGATAAATTTATTATGTCTAATTTTTTAGATAAAATAAGCTCCAAATTCTTGTACTTCAAAATTCCATCTTAAGAATGCTTATGGGTTAACACATGGAGCCAAAGATAAGAACTCTAAATTCACCTTTGTCCATTGATGAAAACAGCTTTCTTACAATGTGTAACGCTGCAATTAATCAGCTATAACATACTAACAAGTCTCCATTTTCCATCTGCAATAGCAGTCAACTTGGAGGAATTGACATAAAAAAATGATTAAATAGAAAAGCTCTAGCCAAAGTTCTACTCTAAAAACTAGCTAGTACACAAGCACATCAAACGACAATCCACTCCAAGCTTAAGATCACACTCAAATTTGCAGTAACATTAACAATAAAACATCTCTAAAAAGCTAGCTTATGTGCAAACTAACCATGTTAACATCAATAATTCATTCAAGACTCTATTAACTAGTGCTAAAATAACAAGCTGAGTTAAGTAAAACTTTTGCAGCTTTCTTACCATGGCTTATGCTAGGTAAAAGTACCATGTAGACCCCTGTACTAAGAGTAAACTTGTATTTTGCTCCCTTTACTAAAAATAGTAAAATTAATTCTTGTCCGTTAGATAAAAAATAAATTAATTTTTTTGTTAAAAATTCCATCCATTTTTATTGTTAAAAATTAGCTTGACCGACAAATAACCAAATAGTCACACGTGATGTGTCACATATACCTCATTTTGACGTACAAGACCCAATAATGACCAATTTACTCTTTGATCTAACTATAAAGATTATTTTGTCTATTTTTTTAGTAAAGGAGGCAAAATACAATCTGAATCCTAATACAAGAGTCTTTGTGGTACTTTTACCGGTAATGCTGCAATGTATCAGCTTAGAACACACTAACAAAGTCTCCATTTGCCCTCTATAATAACAGTTCACTGGCTAGTACCCGGTTCAAGGAAATCCGCCCCAAGCTAGCTTATGTGCAACCTAACCATGTTAACATCAATAAGCATCAAGATTCTAATGACTATAGTAAAATAACAACCACATGAAGGAAAATGATTAAATAGGAAAAGCCCTTTCCAAAATTCCACTCGAAAAACTAGCTAGTACCCACTTCAAGGAAACTAAAGCACATCAAGCATGCAATCAATTCACTCCAAGCTTAAGAATAGAATCAAATTTGCATTAACATTAATGCCTCCTTGAACTAGTGTAATAATATGAGGGAAAAGCTTATTTATTACCTATGTATTACAATAGTTAGTACAAACTTAAGCTTGAAACTAGAAAGATAAGTAAAAACTTTGTAAAAAATAAGACTTCTTCAATGTAAGCGGAAAATTTTTCCTTCTCTTTGCTAAAAATAAGTTATAGGAGTGGTTCACTATTACCAATTGAGTTAGTTTATTGTTAACCCATATATTAAAATATGTGTAAAAAATAATACTTATATCAAACGTAGGATAATAATAAAACATCTCCAAAAAGCTAGCTTATGTGCAAACTAACCATGTTAACATCAGTAATTCATTCAAGATTCTAATGACTAGTAGTACAATGATAAGCACATGAAGGAAAAATGATTAAATAGGAAAGCCCTTTCCAAAATTCTACTAAAAAAACTAGCTAGTACCCACTTCAAGGAAACTAAAGGACATCAAGCATCCCATCAATTCACTCCAAGCTTAAAAACACAATCAAATTCGCAGTAACAATAAGAATAAAACAATTCCAAACAGCCAGCTTATGCGCAAATTGACCATATTAACATCAATAATTCATTCAAGATTGTAATGACTAGTAGTAAAATAACGAGCACATGAAGGAGAAATGATTAAATAGGAAAACCCTTTCCAAGATTCCGCTCGAAAAACTAGCTACTACCCACTTCAAAAAAACTGAAGCACACAATCAAGCATGCCATTAATTCACTCCAAGCTTAAGAACAAAATCAAATTTGCAGTAACATCAAGAACAAAACATCTCCAATAAGCTTAAGTGCAAATTAACCATATCATTCAAGATTCTAATGACTAGTTGTAAAAGAACAAGCATGCATACAAACTTATATATCAAAATTTTCCAGCTTCATGCATATCAAATTGCTCATTAAAACATCTATATACATTCACCAAAATTTCAACAAAGTTTGGTTAAATTTACTTAAACCCATCGTCATGAAGAGGGAAACACATCTTTCAAAGCCGATGCTGCGGACAAGTAATTAAGAGTGTTCCTTAAAGTTTCCTTCTCCCTTTTTAGCCTGGCGGCCGTACATTCCAGCTCAAGCAAAGCTTGTTGTTCTCTCGGTGCCCCTTCAAATGTACTCCCTACGAAAAACGAAAACGGAGTCGGAAAATGGTTCTTCCTCAAATCCTTTACTTCCTTCTCCGGTTTACCATTAAGCCGATTCGATAACCGTATCACGTCTTTCATACAACTTTCCACTTCATTCGCCAACCCTTCCAAATCTTCATTGTCAACGGAGGGCCGGTCTTCAAGCCAGTCGACTTCCGCGACTAAGTACGGTTTCGTACGGACGAGGTCGGTTATACGGAACCGTTCCTGTCCTTTACATATAAGAAAGAACCGATCGTCAACGAGACGCTCGTGTCTGACAATCTCTCCGACGCAACCGACGCCGGAGATTCCGGTTTCGGCGTCGGAATAGATAACGCCGAACCGGAGATCGGTGTGGAGGAGGGTGTGCATCATGATGCGGTAGCGGAACTCAAAGATCTGGAGAGGGAGAACAGCACCGGGGAAGAGAACTAAAGGGAGAGGAAATAGAGGAAGCTCAACGATGTCGTCTGATTTGGCCTGGTTCATTCGGTGTTTCTCCGGGAAAGAAGAAGCCGAGCACCGGAGAGAGGTGAACCTTTGGAATTTGCGCCACTCAAGGAGCGAAGATGGCTTTGAAATGGGTTTTAAATTGGGGTTTGAGAGAGAGGGATTGGAGGAATTAGGGTTTATCGAAGCTTGATGAGTGAACGATGAATGGGAAGGGATTAATTGAGGGAAAGCCATTGAAGAAAATGACCAGAAACTGTTTGATGTATTGCCGAAGTGAATACACATTAATAAAGTAATAAATGGAAAGGATTCATACGTGGAACTGACTTACCTTATCCACGTATGCCTTTGTCGCCTGTATTTATATGAGACGAGAGGGGTCGAGTCAGGTCCAAAAACTCAATTCCATCTATTTCATACCCTCATTTTACATTTTAATAAAAATTTAAAACACATTTTATAATTAATTTAAATTTAAAAATATTTTTAATTATTTAAATTAAATTTGAATTCGAGACAAAAAAAAAAAAAAACTCTTTATCCAAACTCAGGACAACTCTATTAAATAATAAATATTATTATATAACTTTTTTAATTTTTTATATAAAATCTATAAAGATACTTTAAACTTAAAATAAATCCCTCATTTAATTTTAATACAACTCTTTTATAAAAATATTTTTACATCATTTTTTACCTATATCGTAAAATGTATAATCTTTATACATTAAATCAAAAAGTAAAATAATCTTTTTTTGTTAAAATTTTTATCTATTTGCTCTGTTAAAAATTGACATAGATGATGAAATAATCGAACAATAATACACGGCGTGCCATGTGTAACTCATACTAACATACAACAATCGGATTTCGAACTGATCAAGCAAGAATGATTCATTTCTTCAAAACATGCACTCTAAAAACATTGTTTAATAACCTCTCTTCTAAAAACAAACAAAAATGGCGCATTTAGACAACGAAACTGCAATATTTTCTCCATCCATAACTCTTTATCCCTTATGATGGTGTCTATTTAAAACCGATCTCCTCACAAGTGAAATCTTCGATGCATCTCCGCCGAGTTCTTCAAACACTACCAACAAATTCTGTTTCGGTTTTAGCCACGATCTCGGAACATGGTACCTAAAAATGTTCGAATCACATACCGAGATTAGAGTTGCATAAATTCAAGTTCCTTGGGAGCCAAGTAATTTATCGAGAGCTTACCATCTTTGTGTTGGATGGCCGCAACCGCTCTGGCACTTTGTAGGTCGGTACGTCCCCGAGTAACTACACTTACCGCACTCACCATTCCCGTACGCCATCCAATATCTTCCTACGCTTTGCCCGTTGATCCATACTTGACCTTTTCCCATACTCTGCATATCCAAAGCCAATGGTTCATTATCCATTGGTTCATCGAAATATGCCTGCAACAATATCAAAGCCAATAGTTAAGTCGGGATACACCATCTAAATAATCCCAATCTCGGGTCCCTTCAGTTTTTCTACCTTGTACCAGGTCATTGACTGGCGACTCTGTGTGGCTAGTGAACCTTGGATCCATTCAACGGATGAGACTCCTTCTGGTGAGGTCAAATACATTGCTTCTCCTTTTAAACCAACCTGTTTGAAAGTATGGTTTTTATAAAGCATAATCCGAACCGGAAAATTTGTATATGTTGCATGTTAAAGCAAGTAGTTATCGAACCTGGTACGACCATTTATGTGATGACAAATCTTTCTTTCCTTTGTCAAGGCCGTTCAAGTAAACACCTACGATTCCTGTTTTCCATGTCTCAAAATGCAGTCCAACATTCTTCAACACGACCATAAATTTGTATCAGATAGTTCAACATGCATGGAGTTAAATATGGTAAAATAGCAACTAACCGGTAATCCAACAGCTACGCTGACAAGTGCGATATGATTTGTTCCAGCATGTAGGTTCACCGGCCCCATAAATGTGAATCCTCGGTCTTTCCTAGTCCCGAATGCTGACCCTGTGATTTTTATCTTATGACTTAGAAAACATATATCGAAATTTCAGTCACTGAGTAAATCAACAAATATACCCAAGAACTGTCCATTGATGAAGACATGAAGGGCATGGCCAGCCGAATCTACATTGAGTGTTGGCTTTTTTCCTCCTCGTAGAAACGATTCTGATGGACTAATGTCAATGCTGGAACGAAAGTGTATGGGGGGTTTATTTGAGTTGCAATTTCAACAATTATGAAAAACGAAAAAAGAATTCAAGCATATAAAATGCAGTTCTGCACCTCGTTGTGTACCAAAGGTAGTCGCTTGTATCTCTTGTAACATTCATCTGCTCCAAGAGTCCCCGAGCCGTAATTCTTGAACTTTCCCCTAGAGAAGAAATGTCTTCATCGTAGGTCTCCCACGAGAACATCTTCGAGTTCGTCAGCGACATTTTGGTATGCGAAGTTTTAACCCCGACCTTGACATGCATACAATAATTATATAAGTACTTCCATACGAAAATCATCAGATATAATGACAGTAAGGCCTTAGGATTCACTTACTTTTGCAGTATTAAAAGCCGTGTTTCTACAATCAGGAAGGATACTAATAGACCAAGGAGGCAACTTGTAGTGCCGATTATTGAAAATCACACTGGCAGCGGATTTCATATCATAATTCGAGAGAAAAGCTGCACAACTTCCTTTCGAAGAAAATACATGGGCCTGAAAGACAAACATAATTAACATTATGAGTATAAAGTTCTAATTAACACCAAATTCTCATATCACCGATGGATGACAAGAGATGGCATACTTGTTGAAAGGTTCCCAACGAAGTAACTATAGGATCCGAGGAAACTAAAGCATGTTCGCATAGCTTAATAGCCTTATGAAGCTCCTTTAGATGACCGTATTTAGGCTGCCGGATTAATCCTAAACAACTTGAACTTGTAAGTACAAAGGATCTATGAGAACACAGCAAGGAAATGAACTCAGTTTCTCACCGTATTCATCAATCGGAGCATCATAGTCATAACTGGTCGTAATAAACGGTCCACCAGCTGTCCGTCCAAAGTTGGTTCCTCCATGGTACTATTCAAGGCAAATAGAGCATAACCCGTAAGTGGTATGACTCATTTTCAATCGTAAACCGAAATGAATATGTTAACTAACCATATAATAGTTAATAAATGTGCCGCCCTTTTGTATGAAACGAGCAACCGCGAATGCTAAATCTTGAACTGGGCGACGGTGAATTGGGCCGCCAAATTCAGTAAACCTTCTCATCATCGAGAGCAGAAACATTGGTTAAACAAACAAGCATAACATTACATCCATCGAAAAAAAGTACTCACCAACCACTCCAAGCCTCAGTCCACAACATAGGCTTGTAAGGTTTGTTCGGAGAGAATGCATCGCAGTAAAAGCCATTACACGTATTTATCTGCATTCAAGATAAATTCATCAGCAAAACAATGGAAAATCCAGGAATGAGAGAGCACAAGACAGCTTACCACAGGGTCCGGTGCATCATCTTCCTTGCACATTACCCATGGAACTCCGGTATCTAATCCAACGGCCATTTTTGCAGCCCAATTAACATATGCATGACCAGCTGCTCCTAGTTCCTTACTCTCAGGACCATATTCATTCTCAATCTAGAATACATGCATGCATATACATGTACATATATGAGTCAACATAGTAAGGCATTGAGAAAAGTACCACGGAAGCCTCTGTACTAAGAGTCAGATTGCATTTTACCCCATCTACTATAAAATGAAAATTAGTCCTTGTACATTAGATCAAAGAGCATATTGGTCCTTCTTGTTAAAATTTTCATCCATTTATACTGTTAAAAACTGGTTTGGTTAACGGAATAACCAAACAATGACATATACTTCATGTTGAAGTAGAGGACCAGTTTTTAATCATAAAAATTAATGGAATTTTTAACAGACGGACTAGTTTGCTCTTTAATCTAACCTACAGGGACTAATTTGTCCATTTTTTGAGTAAAGGGGGCAAAATGCAATCTAACCTACAAGGACTTATTCTCAATCTACATACAAATATACATGAGTCAACACATAGTGAGGCATCTTAATTTCAAACCTGAGAAAGGATAATGGGGCCACCATGTGAAGCAAAAAGCTTTTCATTCTTCATCATTTGGACAATTTTCTCTGTAAATCCTTGCATTGCTCTCTGCAAGGAAGAAAAAAAATTAGAATTACTAAAAAAAGCTATTAACTTTATGACTTTTTCCAATTTGATCCCTTTCTTCTTCAAATCTAAAAAAGTT
This sequence comes from Gossypioides kirkii, assembly GCA_005610355.1. Taxonomy (NCBI): domain Eukaryota; kingdom Viridiplantae; phylum Streptophyta; class Magnoliopsida; order Malvales; family Malvaceae; genus Gossypioides; species Gossypioides kirkii. The sequence goes on from CP032248.1 coordinate 543,303, forward strand.
CAATCTTTACCTTGAAGGGCTCATTATCTGTTCTAAAGCTAATATCAGGAACATACTTTAACCAAACTGGAAATCCTCTGTATTAAAAAAAAAAACACAATCTTTAATCATAATCAAACATGCATGTACCTTAAAAAATGCTAAAAAAAGGGTTAAAAATAGTAAGTACCCAAAATTCCACTCTGCACAAACATAGGGACCAACTCGAAGATGAACATATAAACCCATTTTTTGCACTGTCTTGATGAACCGTACTAAATCATATCTGCCCTCGAAATTATACTGTACCATGGGGGGGGGGGGGATGGAGTAACAATCAAAACTTAAAAAATAAAAGGCATAGTTTTTTGAGATCTAAAGACAAGTTTTTTACATTGCCTGGTGAAGGTTCATGGCCATTCCAAAAAACATATGTGTCTATAACATCCAAGCCACCATTCTTAGCCTTTTTTATAAGACCTTCCCACATCTACATTCACAAAAAAAAAAAAAAAAACCCAGAAATCAGTGTTGTTTTTTGAGGGGGGGGGAATGGAAAGAAAGAAAGAAAGAAAAACAAAGGGATGAGATTGAAAGGAGAATCACATCAGGGGTGCTTCTTGGATAATGAATGGAACCAGAGATGAGGATTCTTCTTTGTCCATTGATGACTATAGATTTCTTGTCATAGGTAATGGTGCAGTGGATCAGATTGAAGCTCATAAACATGGCTGTGATGAAGAAAAATAAGAACTTGGGAACTGAGATAGTTTCCATTTTCACTTAAATTTTGAAGAAGAAAAAAAAAAGAAAGCTTGAATTTTTGGTGAAAAATGATGCTACTCTTTGATTAACAATCTAGCATTGTGTAGTTGGATCATGTTTTGTGAAATGTTATGACAGTGTGTGTTGTATGCTTTTTCAGCCAGAGAATAAAATGGTATTATACACTGATAAGTGACAATAAAGAAACAAAGAGGTAGCTTTAATGGAAGTAAATTACCTAAAAAAAAAAGTTTTAAAATAAAAATATGATTACACTTTCTTTCTTTTTTCTAAAATTTCGGTATCTCCTAGCTACATTGAATCGCGATTATATCTGAAATCAAGTTAGATTAAATTCTTAATTGATAAAAATTCAGTAAAAGTATTTTGTAGGTTATTGTATTAAAAATTAGATTATAATTTTATTCTTTTTACTAAAAGAATTAATTAATTAATATCTTTATATTAAATGAAAGAGCAAAATAATCATTCTTTTAAAAAAAATTATTCATTTCTATTAGTAAGGTGTATGTAGGTCAACATGAGTTATAAGTGGCAAGTCATGTGTAACTTTTAATTATTTTGTTAGCTACATCAATTTTTAACAGTAAAAATGAATAAAATTTTTAATAAAAATGACAATTTATTTTTTAATCTAACGTACATAAATTAATTTACTCATTTTTTAATAAAAAAGTAAAATACAATCAGACTCTTACTATAAGAACTTTTAAAATAATTTTACTTAAAAATTCTTTCAATATTTTCATCTGGAATTAAACTTGAAACATTACTAGTATTGCACTCTACAAATAAGTTATGAAAAATTTAATGGTCATAAGTTTAGTATTTAATTCTTATACTTTTATTAGATATTTTTAGTTGATAATACTTTTTCGAATTTTAAAATTTTAATCATAATTAAACTATAATTATTAGATTTATTAAATTTAATTATGCTATTTTTAAAATTTAAAGTGATAAATATATAAATAAAATTTAATTGCATCTGAACAAATTTAATTGCATGTTACTATAAAGTTTATATGTTAATATTATCCTAAAGATTGAAATTTTTTTTATTAAATCTAAAGATTGAATTTTTAGAATTTGAAGAGAAGAATCACGAGAGTTCATCGTTTTGATGTATACAAATAGGAGTAATAAATAAGACAAATTTCTGTAATAAGAAAAACATACCTTGAAATTAGCATTTTCTTTATTATTTTTGCACATTGCATACCTTCAACTTAAATTTCACATAAAATATTTGTAATAAAATTTGTTTAAATCTTATCGTATTATATTATTATAAATTTAATTTTTAAATAAAATAAAATATTATACAATTAGATGTCGAGTTAAACTCAAATTTTAAGTACTAAAAATTAAATTCGATTAATATTTTAAATGAATCTAATAATCGAAGTTTTGATGAAATTACTTAAAACATAAGTAAACAGATGCATGAAGAGAAGGGATGATTCATGATTGTTAAAATGTGTGGAACACTTTTAAAGTAAATTCCCTTCTATTATTGGGACTTCTTTATGTTGATTTTAGCTATTTGTGTAAGGAATTTATTAGATTAAATAATTAAAGTTATATAGTGGGATTTTCTTTTGCATCATTATTTTTGTTAAAAGAATTGCATGATTGACTTTTGCCTCATTATTTTGCATGCAGGGGTCCTCTTATTTTCTTTTGTGCTTTTTTTTTTAATTAAAAAATATTTGATATATTATTATTATTATTATTATTATTATTATTATTATTAGAGTTTTTAAATTTTACAAATAAAATTAAAATGATAATAAATATTTAAAAAATAAATATATAAAAAATATATAATTTTTTAAAAATTTATTTATAAAATTTAAAAAATAAATCGTCGGTATATCAAATCCAATTCACTCATATTTATATTTATCCAAAAGCTTTTTTTTTTTTTTTTTTTTTTATTGGTTTTGGTCAATGACTCATTGCTACTTCAAACCTAATTATATTTATGAACCCAAAGCAACACATGATCCATCAATTTTGAGTCAATTTGATGGACTTGAATTTAATTTCAATTTGATTCAATTTTAAAGAATTAACAATTTGAATTTGAAATGTCCGAAACAATTTAAATATAAAAAATATTTAAGGTCAAAATAATTAAACAATAAAACAACACAAATTTAAATTTGATCTAAACAAAACAATGTGATAATTCTAAAATTAAAATTTACTTAATCCGAAACGAATTGGACAAATTTATTAGGAACTAATTATTAATCATGATTGTGATGGATGGGGCTTAACCACAATCTTCATTATTCTTATAAATCATTACCATCACTACTGAAAGTTATCTACAAACTATACGTGGAAAATATATTGAACTTGACGACGTTAACCCAAGGTTTTTTATTCGAAAAATTCAATCAATCATGCAGTGCGATAATAATGATGGAAGAATTGAGAGAGGAAGGGTGGTGTCGGTAGTAGAAATGATAACGAGTCTTAATTTAATTGATATGGATATTAATATTAATATAAAAAAAAGTAAATTTGAATGTGCTGAAATGTATTATTTTTTATTTATAAGTTAAAAAATAATTATAAATAATTTTAAACAAAATTAAAACAGCAAATATTTAAATTTACAATCTAAATTATTATCCCTACACGGGATCCCTGGTTTTCCTAATTTAGTGAACGTAATGGTTAGGAAAAGGGGCACCGTTGAAGCCCCGTTTGTTTCTCAATTTTAAGGCAAGTAAGAGTGTGGGGGTAGATCTCCGTTCCGTTTACGTCGGTGAAAGCAACATATCCGAGTACAAATATTTGCTTACAGCTTACCACGATTCTTGGATCACGTGAAATCAAGGTATAGGCTTATAGACCCTCCTCTCCTCCATTTTTAGGGTTTTTCCTCTTTTGGGGCCTTAGCTTTGTTAAAAGCTTTAATCCAGCCGAATCAAGTTTGAATGATTGAAAATTATTGTTTTAAATTTGGCTACAATTTTATGGAATATTATTGTAAAAATTCAAGCTTTACTTTAAGAAATTTGATTTTTTTTTTAATTTTAACTATCTGCACTCACATAATAATTACATTACACGTTTAAATCCACTTGAATTTGCTATTTTCTACAATAATATTAATACCAATCGAATTAGTTTCAATTGGCCTAATTTTTTTAAAAAAATTTAAATGACAAATTTTAAGTTTTAAGAATAAAGTAATAATCTAATATTAAAAATTGTTAAAATGAGAGGAAAAATAATTGAAAAATGCATAGTCATTTTTCTGTGTATTAATTTACAAAGTATCTACACATTTATATACTGACTATCACTGCTATAACCAATTAACTACATACAAACTAATTATAACCAACTAACTACTTCTAACAAAAATATTATAAAGTTTGATTTGACTTACGAGGTTCTCGAGTTAAATATTAAAATACTTTGAAAAAGTATTCGATTTGTCGAATGTTCTAATTTGTTGTCGTAATTGTTTATGCGACATAGATTAGAACATGGGAGTATAAATAATAAATTCGAAAAAAGAGTAAGACAAAAAGAGATAAATTGATATACAATATTTATTAACGTAGTTAAGATAATAATCTTACTATATAATTTTTTTCTTAATGAATGATTTTTATCAACAATTAATCCAAATCACTTATTGACTAAAATCCAATCTACCCTTACAAGTTACAACGATAGAATAATCACCGTAACTAATAATCATCTACAGCTAGATCGTTTGAAAACTACATTTTGTTCCATATGAAAGACATAAAATTCAAATCAAATTGGATTCCCTTCATTTCTCTTTGCATTGATTCCCTCCAAAGTGGAACACAGAATAAGCTTCTTCTTCATCACAAATTGAAAACTACATTTTTGTTTCATTAATATTTCAACTCAAAAAACACCCATTTTCGTCACTCAAATACACCTGTTTTTGCTCCTGGCTCGAAGAATTAATGGTAAACATGAATTTCCTTTTACAATTTGTTTTACAATTCTATTGATTTTCATCTTTAATTTAATTCTCCTACATGATCATGTCGCAAGAATCTTGACGGCGATCAAAACCCGGTATCGTATGGTCCATGGGGAGGCCAAGGTGGATTATACTGGGATGATGGAGTGAACTTCACCATAAAACAATTGGTGATAGTTCACGGAATTGGAATTGACTCCATCCAGATCGAATACGATAATAAAGGGAACTCTATTTGGTCAAGAAAGCATGGAGGTGATGGAGGGTATAAGACAGATAAGGTTAGCCTTTTGAATTAAATTCTACTATTAGCGTCTGTAATATGTGTAAGTTATGTGTATTTAGTTCCTTAACATTAATTTGGTCACTGTACTTTAAGAAATTTAGTCCTGACCAAATGGCAGTTATTAAATTCATAAGTTAAGTTTTGCTATTTTCAAAAGTTGATGCATGAAACGCATTATCACATGTGTAATGTCATGTCAGCTTGTTATTCCTACATGTGACTAAAAAAACAGTTAATAGAATTTAAGATTGAAAATTCGAAAAATATAGTGACTAATAATGATCTAACTGTAAAATATGAACTAAATCTACAACTATACGCATGATACAAGACTAATATAAGAATTTAACCAAACAAATTTAATTGCAACTGTTTGGTCAGGACTGAACTTTCAAAATTCAAAAAGTACAAGGTCTAATAGCAAAATTTGACTTTAGAAACCCTATACTTATTTTTGTGATTTTTTAACTTGTTTTAGGTTAAACTTGATTACCCAAATGAGTTTCTTACATCAATCCATGGATACTATGGTAACCTTAATGAAAGGGGACCTATCATGGTTAGGTCACTCACTTTGCAAAGCAATAGGAAAGCTTATGGACCCTATGGTGTTGAAGAAGGGACATGTTTTTCAATGAATAGGGGGAAGATTGTTGGGTTCCATGGCAGGTCTGGTTGGTATTTGGATGCAATTGGGGTTTATTCAATGCCTATGCTGAAAATGAATCACTCGAGGACTATTGTTCATGCACAAACTTTTGCTGGTAATGGAGGTGAGAGAGATGGGTTTTCAGTGATACAAGGAAGTGTTGGAGAAAGCTATGATATTGTTTTAGCTGTTAGACAAAGGGATTTGATAGGGAATTCATTGCCAAGGGAGCTATCTAGGCGAGACTCTAGGAGTTGTACCGATGATTCTAGTGATGGAGAAACCAAAGGCAAGGTAAGAATTAAAACTCGACTTGGTTAATTTGGATTCGAATATGATTCAATTTGAACTTGTATAATTCAAATTTGAAACAATTTGAACTCAAAATGGCCTGAATTAAAAATAATTCAAATTCGATTTAGTTTGAGTTCAAAACGATTTAATCAAGTGATCTAAAATTACTAAAACCCTAGTGTCAAACTTGAATCACTAGACTTGAAAAACTCGAATGACTCGACCTTAAAATTGACATGAATTTGAAATGACACAAACTCGAAATGAAACCAAAATGATTAGAATCTAGAACGATTAGATAAAAAAAATAAGATTAGTCTAAACCCTGAAACCTAGCTTGATAAATTTGAATCCAAATATGATTCAACCTTTTTTTTATACAAATGAACAATTACATTACATTGAGGGAAGGGGGAAAGAATTTACAAACACAAGGATCGAACCATGAACCTCATGCCAATTAACTTGAAACCCACACAAGTGTGCTATTCAGCTAGTAGTGTGATTGGAAAATATTCAAACAAACTCAATATGACTTGAATCTAAAATAATCCAAACCGACATGAACATGTGACCTAAAATGATCCTAACTCAAATATAAAACTTAAAATGACTATATTTGAAAAAGTCAAAAGCTTAAATGATCTGGAATCAAAATTGATGCAAATTCAAAATAATCCAAACTTAAAATGATTGTGCTATTCAAATTGATCCGATTCAGAATAAATTAAAATCTACTTTTAATTTTCCTTTTATGTTATATAAACAATACAAATGTAAAATCTAAACTTGAAAATCAACAAACCCTAATAATTTGAATCTAAAACGGACATGAATTCAAAATGATGAAAACTCGAAATGAACCCAGAATTATAAAACTCAAACTGATCTATCTAGATTGCCTCAATTAGAAATCAACCCGACCTATTCAATTAATGGGTCTAAAATCTACTTTTGATTTCCCGTTTAAAAAATAGGCACGATTCAATTTCTTCTTCTTTCTTGCATGTTTAAGGTTTCATTTCAGAAACCTGAGAAGCTGCCATCGAACGCACCGGAAGGAGTGATAACTTATGGACCATGGGGTGGCTATGGTGGAACCAAATTTGATGATGGAACCTATACCGGTGTAAGGCAAATTACTTTATCACGTAATGTTGGAATTGTATCAATAAAGGTTTGCTATGACCACAATGGACAAGCACATTGGGGAAGCAAACATGGAGGCACCGGAGGATTCAAAACTGAAAGGGTGAGCCTAGTTTCTCCTGTAGAATTCAAATCAATATTCAGAAATGAAGGGTACAAAGAGTTCAAATTACCGATTAACTTGAGCCCCGAAGTAAATGCAGTTTCCGTGCTCCTTGACGTTTTCAGTTTTTTTTTATTCTTACTGTTTATAGTGTTGTTGGAATCGAACTAGACCAGTCGATATACTAGAATACAAACAAATTGTGAATTAAAATTTGGATCTAAAGGTTGCATTATCCACAGATAATGTTTGATTATCCGTCAGAAATTTTGACGCACGTAACCGGAACGTTCGGGCCATTAATGTACATAGGGCGTAATGTGATCAAGTCACTTACATTCTACACCAACAAAGGAAAGCATGGACCATATGGAGATGAACAAGGACCCTCTTTCTCCAACAAAATCAATGAAGGCAAGATTGTTGGATTCCATGGCAAAGAGGGTTTATTCTTGGATGCTTTTGGCGTGCACGTCATGGAAGCTAAAGTACCTCCACCAAAGCCACCTTTGTCTCGAGCAATCATCCAAGGTGAAAGGACTATAGCCGAGATCGATAATTCTCCATGGTCGAACAAACTAGTGCTAGCCAAGCGAGGACCGATTGAAGAGGTATTTCGTTTTCAGTGATGTGTTGTTACCGGATTCACTGATGGCGTGTAAAATTATGTACTTACTGATGTTTATGATTTGGATTGAATTTTTTTAGGTTGCTTGTAGTGTGGTGAAAGAACCAGCACCGTGTGGACCTGGACCTTGGGGAGGAGATGGAGGACGACCATGGGATGATGGAGTATATTCTGGGATTAAACAAATTTATATAACGAAATCTGATGCTATTTGCTCAATTCAGATTGAGTATGATCGGAATGGACAATCAGTTTGGTCTGTAAAACATGGAGGTCATGAAGGAACTACCACAAATCGGGTAATTAAACTTTAATTTGATCTCAATCTAGTTTGATTTGGCTATAAAAAATTTACAATCCGAACTAGTCTACCCAAACATGAAAATGACTAAAATTTTAGAATAACCCAAACACAAACTGATGTGAGCCCGAAATGATACAAACCCAAAATGGCATGGACCCAAGGATCAAACTCAAAATGACATATGCAAGTAACAAAAAATAATCCAACCTAAAAACTTCAACTGATAAACTTGAACGCCGAACGCCGAACCCAAAATTATCCAAACCAGATTGACCCGAACTCAAAATAGTTCAAACTAGAAACAACTCGAATTTATAAACTCAAATTGACCTAAGCTTGAACCTAACCTGTACCTAAAATAATCTAAATTTGAAACTATACAAACCCGAAACAACCTGAACAAGTAACTCAAAATAGCCTATACTTAAAATGACCAAAACCCAAAATAATTTGAATCCATAATGACTCAAGGAGAAAAACTCGAGCCTTGAGTCCAAATGACTTAAACTTGAAATAATAAAAAGGAAATAATTCAAATGACCCGAACTAAAATGACTCTGAAACTTAAATTGCTTTAACTTGAAATGACCTGAATTCAAAACAATTTGAGCTAGAAATAACTCAAACAACGCAGCTGGCAGGTCTACTAAGCTGCTATTTTTTAACAGACCAAAACCTTAATTTTTTTGCAGGTGAAATTGAATGATCCGCACGAGGTACTGAATTGCATATCCGGCTATTATGGCACCATTAACAATGGGGAGCAGCTCAAAGTTGTAAAGTCGTTAACGTTTAACACCAGCAGAGGCAAGTACGGTCCATTTGGCGAGGAGAAGGGGACGTATTTCACTTCAACCATAACAGAGGGAAAGGTAGTGGGGTTCCATGGGAGGAGCAGCTCTTATTTGGATGCCATTGGAGTTCATATGCAGCATTGGCTAGGAAATCAAATAACAACTAAGAGGTCTCTCTTCAAAATTTTCAGTTGAATTGTAATCTATATGGGCTTTTTTGGTACACTAATTAAGATAATATTGGTAGGCAAATGACTATGGATTATTGTTGTTTTTGCTTAGATGGGATTTAATATTTGTAATAATTTTTATATAATGTCTACAACTACTCATAATTCATCCCCAACCCTTAAATATAATGATAAAAGTGTTTCAACGTGCTTGAACTCAAGTCTTTCTATACTGACAATAATGCCGATGTCAATCAAGCAAAGACTTAGTCGGCTAGTCTTTGTATTTAATTTGACATAATTTGAACCTCATCCTTTTATAATTTTATTAGTTAGCTCAAATAGTTCACACTATTAAATTTTGTTACCACTCACACACTAATGGTAGTAGCAAATCACTGTCAACACACAACACAATAGGCTATGCTTCTACGATTCGAACTCAATCAATTTTTGAAAAAGATGAACACTCGATTAATGGACAACAACTTGAAATTCTTCAATTAAAATATTGATTTATATATATTTTTAAGAAAACTTCTTTCAGCACAAAAAATAATCCATACCAACATACTTTAGAGGGATAAATTAACATTGAACCTTCTCAATTTGATCCATGAATTTGAATTCTTTTTAAGGTATGATGATGTGGCACTTTTAGATTATGTCATATCATCATTTTTTTAATTAAAAATATTATAATTTACTTATAACTTTTTAAATAATATTTTTATTTTTAGATTTTATATAATTTTTTAAATTTTCATGTGATGACATCAAAGTGTCACATTATCACTCTTAAAAGTAGTCCAAGGTCAGAGAGCGAACTGAATTCTTTTTTCAAGTCTCGAGACTAACGTGGAGCAAAAAAATCAGGGACTAAATTGAAAAAAATTGTCAAATTTAAGAATTAAATATTACTTTATCTCTAATTTCAAATAGGTTTTCAAAACAAAAAAATGCTTAAATATTTTAACCGAAATAATTGATCATGTTGATTAATTGAATTAACTAATGATATTAAAAAAATAAGAGACTCAATTATATAAAATTAAAGTATATAGACTATATCCTAAATTTGAGCATAATAAAATTATCAAAACCATGATTTGACCTTCTGAAAAACAGCAACTATGGGTATAGGCCTGTTGGGCTACACGTCAAACTCGAGCATCCCCAAAGCCCAATTAATATTTAAGGAAACTCTTTTTTTTTTTTTTTAATTTCAAGGAAACTCTATTTTGGGTAAAGAAGAATAGAATCAAATTAACATACATATATTGGTTCGGTATAAAATATAGGTCTAAATTTTTTTCTAAATCCGTTCATATTTGTAAATGGTTAATCTGAATCTATTTTAGTTATGTCTATATTATTTTTAAAATTTTAATAATTTAATATATTTTTTATTTATTAAATTTTATATATGTCATTTTAGATTTTTTAATGTTTACATTATAATAGTATATAATAGATTTAATTTTTATGTGTTATAAATTACATAATATATAAAGATAACATGATATAAAACATTACTAACTTAAAAATGGGTCGGGTTCGGCTTGAGCCTTGAAGGTTCAAACCTCGATCTTGACCCATATTTTAAATGGACTTAATTTTTTTGTCCAAGCCCATTTTTTAAGACTAATATTTTTGTCAAAAAAAATTTAAAAGAAAAATTTTAGCGGTGTTAAGAATCAAAATTATAAGTTTAAATCTGAAATGCATAATAACTAAATTCATTGGAATAAAAAAATTAAAATTTTAATGTATGAAAAACACAGGTACTTAAAAGCATATTTTAATCTAATGAACCAGGATAATAGATAAAAGGAAGTGAGGGGCTTAGCCCCTTAATTAAATGGAATAATTATAACTTTAATCCCTCGTAATTATAAAATATTCAATTTAAGCTCTATTTAAATAAAATTTTTACTTTCAACCTTTAAAGTTTTAAAATTTTATTTTGACCCCAAAACCCAATTTCTAGCTTTATCATCTTCCATGTGATCCACCGTCAAACCAGCTGGTTTTATCATCAATTGATTTGTGTTATTGCTGACAACATTGTTGGATTCATATTCAATTAATTAAATATTGATTTGAAAGGCTAATGTCTCGGATTTATATGGACAAAATAACATAATTTGCATATGACATACTCTTATAAACATTGACAATACATAATTAATCTTCTTAAATCACATATAATCTAATCAGTCATTTGGAATTTATTTCTAATCATATTATTGGCATAACCAAAGGCATGATGCAATTTCTATGGGGGCCAGTGAGAAAATTTGTAGGGGTATGATACGATATATGATTCAACCCATTTTGTAATCCAAACTGTTTTTTTTTCTTTTAGTAAATAAATATTAATATTTTATTCACAAATGACATACTAAATTTTTGTGTATGAAAAAACATCATTGAAAAAATTTGTACTCCAAAATAAGATCTGATCCAATTTAATTCGACCTTAAACAATATCCTTATTACTACAAGACACCATGAAGTCTTAGACAAAATTAATAATTACTAGGTGATTGAAAACTAATTATGTAATTAATAAGGTGATGTAAGAAGGCAAAGATTGAGGAAGATTAGCTGTCTTTTTTTGTGTGTGGTTTGGACAAAAGCAAGAGACATTATTGTTTTTTATTCATGTCTAGATAGTAATATATGTACACACACAAATGAGTTCACATAAGAAAAAATATTGAAGGACTTTGACCTTGGATGTTAATGGGTTCATCTTTTCCTAAGCTCTTAAAGAAGACAAGTTATGGAATCTTGAAAATTTATTTTGAGATAAAAAAAAAAACGATGGTTCCTAAAAAATTTTGCTTGATTGAATTACGAGGGTTTTGGTAATTTCATAAATCAGATGATGGGTCTTATTTTTAGGGAAAATGATAAGATTTAAATTCGAGTCTTTTAAGTGTCAATCAAGAATTTTAATTATTACTCTCAACAAATCTTGACATAATGCGTCATATTTCAATCTCGTAAAATATTGAAAAAAAATCAAATGAAGCCTTAATATAAAATCACACTCAATTAATCACTTTAAGTTATGAATTGCAATCGAGTCTTTGAGATCAATTTTCTCATTGAATCACTTGACAGTCAAATAATAATGACGTGGCAACTAAAGTAAAAAATTGATGATATGACAATTGAAGTGGGAAAAAATGATAATAAAAAACTTCAATGTGGAGTAGAAAAGCATATGTTTATGAGTCCAGTTGATATATATTAATATATTTTATGTTTATTTAAATTTAATTTGGTTTGAAATATGATTCTTAGATTTTATCCAAGCCCATCAATATTTATAAATGGTTAATTCACCAATATTTATAAATGATTAATTCAAACTCATTTTAGTACTGTTCATATTATTTTTAAATTAATATTTAATAATTTTATATATTTTTATTTTATTAAAATTTTAAACATAAATAGCTTAACAATTTTTTTAGTGTTTACATTATATATTTAATTTTATGTGATATAAAATATATAATATATAAAAATAAAATAAAACAATATGTTATAAAAGTATAAAATGGGGCAAACTGGATCTTTGAATGTTGAAACCCAAATTCAACTTTATTTTTCAGGCCTCATACTTTTATCTAAATCCTCATATATTTTTGAACGAAATTTTAGATTTAACCACAATTCTCCCTCTCTTTTTATGAACTATAAGAGGAAGAAGACAAAACCTTAACAACAACGTAATTAACGTGACTTGAACTCAGACTACACTTAAAATAATGAACATCCTAATCATTAAACCAATAAACGAGTTGAATCACAACCCTCTTTTGAATCTAAACCATGAGGAAGGCGGAAAATGGACACAACAATTGCCACAAAATGTAGGTTATAATTAAGTAAAGAAATGAATGAAGTGACAAGGATGTTGGTGTTGGGGAATGCAATTTGGCAAAAGCATAATTAACAGTAACGAAATGGACAATAGAAAACTCAGTTGAAACCATAATTGAGATTCGGTAGACCTATCTATATATAAGTGAAATAATTAGAGGTGGGCGCCTTATTCCATGCTGTTTCTAAGGAATAGTAGCCAAGGGGACCAAATTGAAAAATCCCATGAACACGATGAAAAAAGGTGGGTCCCCATCTTTCTCTAGATAATGATGTGGCAACCATATCATCCCCTTAATAATGGACCAAGATTTTGTGTTAGATTTTATTCTTTTGACCTACCCATTTTTATGTCAAATTTCAGTTTTCATCTTTTTATTGTGATTTAATCTTAATATTTTAATTTGAAATTGTTTGATTTTTTTTTCTTTTATAATGTATTGACATGAATTTTGTTTCTTAAAAATATTTCCTCGAACAAAAACAACCCAAGCTAACAAGTTGAGTTGGAAGAATTTTCAATTACCAGGACTAGTTAATGGTATTAGCTATTTCTTTAATTCAAGGGCGAAGGGAGAGGGCAGGTGGTGGCCTTCACACCCCTAAAAATAAAAGGCAAAATTATATCAAAATAGAATATAAGGATTAAATCACAAACTTGAGCATAATAGAAGGACTAAAACCAAATTTAACCTTATTTCTTTTCATGCAGGATCTAGCACACCACAATCAAAGACTTCAAATTTAGAGTTTGGTTTTGGGTTTCTTTCGTCTTTCTTCACAGACATGTTAAGGACATGTCTTAGTAAGGAACAAATCTTCACGTTAATGTCATAACAATATGAACAATTTGTAGCCATATCACCTACTCCACAACATTTATTTTTTCAATAAAAACTAAAAGGAGAAAATTGAAATAAAAAAATAAAAAGAAGAGTCAATTACAATATTTATATGTGTGTGTATGCATGAATCTCGAGGTTTTAGAAAGAAACAATTAATGCCAACTATAAATGAGTTTGGCATATAGACAAAGGCAAAAAAATCATTGAATGTTAGCATCATCTTCCTTTAATGGTTGCCAATATGATTTTTCTATTCAATAAACTTCAAGGATAAGGGTTTAGGTTTTTCTTTCTTTCAATTATTAAAAGAGGATAAAGTTTTAACAATAACACGATTAGCACGATTCGAACTCAGGCCACACTTGAAATGATGAATACTTTAACCATCAGACCAACACATAAAGTTCAAGATAAAGATTTAGTTAACAGGTGTCTATAGATACCAATCAAGAATTATTTATTATTATTTCAAAAAAAAATTCGATATCATAATTTACAAACTTAAAAAAACATTAATCAGTAAAAGTATCATAGAGGATACTGGGAGTCAGATTACATTTTACTTTTTTTACTCAAAAAATCGACAAATTAATCCATGTACATTAGATCAAAGAGCAAAAAAATCCTTTTGATAAATATTTCATCCATTTCAATTATAAAATTTCAGTCCATGTACATCAACATGAGGTATAGTGACAATCCATGTATCATTGTCTAGTTATTTTGTCAGCCACGCCAATTTATAATAATACAAATGGATGGAAATTTTAACAAAATGACCCGTTTGCCCTTTGATCTAACATACAAGAACTAATTTACTCATTTTTTGAGTAGAGAAAACGAAATACAATCTGACTCCTAATACAAAAATTTTCATAATACTTCTATATGCATTAATTATATTTTTCTTTTTAAATATAATCTAAACCCCTATAACTAAAAATCAATTTTTTGAAAGGTCACTTGAAATCACTTAAGATTTCCAAAACATATGGGTTTATGTATGTGTTAATTCATAAATATTTTTTTTATATAATTTTAAAATTATTCATAATTTTTTCAAACTCTTAAATCGGAAGATAATACGTGTTCAAGTACGCTTTGACTCACATCTAATAATAAAGTCAATGAGCAGGTAAGGACTTTAGCGCCCGTGGTTAAATGGAAAAATTTTTCTTTAACCCCTTCAAAAAATATATAATTCAATTTTAGTTTTTTTTTAACTTTTGAATAAATGAAAATTTTACATTTTTGGCCGCACAAAATTTTATAATTTTATCTTAGGTCTCTTAAATAAAATTCTTGACTTCACCTTTGATTATGCTTTCTTAGTTGTTGTAACGGTAATCATACTAAATGAATTAAGACTTAATCGAGCATTAATGATAAATATTCAGCTTGATTGGTTGTATGTCTTTAGACATTTATGAATTTTGCAAACTAGGCCTACTATATTTAATTACTCGTTTTCAGAATAGTAATCAAAGTATATGCCAAAGTTTTGGTATGCATACCACATCACATTCATAATATGTCACACAAGATCTAACTACTTGTTAAATCCGCAATGAATGCCTTTCTATATCATGAGATGATCAAATAAATTGTAAATGATTTACAACCATTTTCTCTCACGAAATTGTAATTGAATAATTCATACGTACATACATACGAGAGTGGATTAACGTAACACGTTGCACTTGAAATGGATAAATGAAGCTAAGTAAGATATAAACAAATACGAATCTATATATTATTGAAGTACTAATATTTTAAGGAATAATATTTGGTACACTGTTAGTGGAGTTTTTAGACTTCACAAGTAGGGTTAGAGAGTTAATAAGTGTCTTATAAGGGTAAGTTTTTTTAGAAATGATTCTATGAAACAATGATATTATCTCTTTCCAATAATTTTATGTCACATCAGTAATTTGATCCCAAATTTCAAGTTTTTAATTTGTAATTGATTTTTTTCAGGATGGAAAATGCTGATGTGGCATAAAACTATTGGAAAGGGAAACAGATGACGTGGTGTAACTATTTCATACAATCATTTCCCAAGTTTTTAATTTGTAATTTTCCGTAACTATACATACATACATACATGGCAAAGGTAGAAAAGTTTATTTACGGGCCAAAATGTGAATTTTTCATTATATTAATTTATAATATTACAAATTCAAAAAGATTTTCATTTTAAGGGCCAAAATCACTGCCTACTCCGTCTTAGTGAGGCCCCTGCATGCATATATATATATATATATATATAAACATGTTTTTGCTCATCCATACATACATATACACATACATAATCACCATATCAATTGTTTCATCCTTATCACTTCCAACTAAAAATTTTTACTGAAAATAGTTATTGTGGGTCGCTATTGCAATAAGCATGCGTAGTACGAAATAAGAGGAGGGGACATGGCAAAATTAAATTGTTGGTCCCTCTAAGGATGTTTTCATATTCTATTGCTAAGCTAGCCATTGCCCATTGTTTTGTTTTTGGCTTATGTTACAACTTTTACCTAATATTACATGAACTTTCTTTTGACATTTTATTAGGTTTTGCTTGTGCTGTCTATTTGATGTCTTCCGTATGGATAATGCTATGGCTTTTGTCTTTATGCATAATGTTGAAATGGTGTTTATGAGATTAATGTAGGATTCACATGATTTTACTAAGATTTTATACAAAATATCAGCTTTCTTTTTAAATATAATCACAGTATTCTCGTCTGTTTTATGGTCTGAATTAATCCTATTATTTGGACCGAGGATGATATTCAAGTAAAGGCCTCTCAATAATATCGATTTCAAGATTCGAACTTGATGTATTATTATACGGAAACGGTTTACCTTAAGATGGTAGTCCCTACATTATATGTAAAATGAAAAAAAAAATTGTTGTTAGTCCCTACATTATATGTAAGTTGTAAATTTAGTTCATTTACTCTAATTTAGTTATTTTTAATCTTATACTTTTTGAAATTTCATTTTTTACTGAACTGGTAGTCATTATATTCGTTAAGTTAAATTATGTAATTTCTTCAAAAATTTTATGTAGTAAACATATTATTACATGTATAATGTTATGTCAGCTTACTGTTTCCACATAATACTCACAGAAAGCTACCTTTTAGTTAATAGATTTATTGACTATTGTTTAAATTAGGACTGAAGATTTAGAAATTTGAAAAGTATGATGACTAAAAATGATCAAATTGAAGAACATAAATTAAATCCATAACTTATGCATAGTACATCACTAATAACATAATTTGACTTAACAAATTTAACCGCTACTGTTTGGATTAAAAAATACAATGATTAATATTAACCAAATTAGACTAAATCTACAACTTATCCATAGTATAGAGGCTAATAGTTGAATTTGACCAAAAAAACTATCCCCGTTCACTGGATAAATATGATCTAATTATGGTTTTTAGTCCATCCACTTTGTTGAAATTTGAGATTTAATATATTCACAAACGTTGGCATAATTTGATCCTCTAGCTTATAATGTTGTTAATACATTCAAATTGGTAACACTGTTAGTTTCTACCGCTAAATTGATGATGTGGACCTTTTTTTTACTATTATTCTACCACTTAATAAATGTCACATGAAAATTTTATCAATCATGCTCAACCGATAAAAGCTTTTACATATCAAACAAATGCTTGAAGTTGATTTAAAAAAAAAATTCACATCATCACTTAAATGGTAGGTAATTAATGATGTTATCAATTTGGACCTAATTGTAACATTATAGCCAATGGTGTGATATTAGAACTCAAGTTCAATCCCTAGAAAGTTCATCCCTACTCTCAATTATAATAACTTTTTTTTTTTTTTGGATTTTGAGCTGTAAATAGAAGAAAAGCAAGATTTTCTAACTTTTTTCCCTCATAATATTCCATGCACTGTTCCCTCCTTTTTCTAAAGGCTACTATGGATCCCCCTAATCCCGTAAGTGATATACAGTCTAAGTGTAGTATGCTATATATATATATACAGAAACTTGAAACTTGGGGCTAACCCTACTTTATAAACTGAATGAAAAAGGTTAAAGAATCTAATCTAAGGAATAATTTAGAGGCAAGTAAAAGAGGATGATTCTCTCATAAAAAATATCCATTTAAACACACACACACAAAAGATAAAGTTGATTTGTTTGCTTCTTAATTCCACACCTTTGTCTTGCAAAGTGACAGTGGTGTAGGTCCAATTAGTAATATTCATTCGCCCACTGCATTGCACCTTTCAAAATAAGTTTTAGGGTTTAGTTTTACAAAGAATAGAGATGGGTGATGATGTTATCATATACTAAAAGACAATCAATTAAAGAGAGTGTAGAGAGATACAAAATATAACTTTCTCTTGGGGGGTCATTATGCATTAATATGAAGATTAAAATAGAGGACAAGCAAGTGCATTGAAACTTCGTGGAAATGATAATGTCCAAGAACCAAAGTGTAAACAAGAAAAAGAAACCGACCAGAGAAGCCAAAGTTCCGGGGTGTTTTTTGAAAAGCTATATCATGTCATTATGGAATTTGCCCTAACATTTGCCTTATTAATCATTATTGTTGGGTGAGACGTGTCTATTATGGCAAATGAAGAAAATTGTTATGTAAAATAATTATTATTTTCGCAAATCACTCACCCGAATATCTCATAACACAATCAATAACCACAATAACAGAGCAAAGCTGACGAAAAAGACACTCCAAAAGCACACCTCAAGTGATGCCACAAGCAGCCTATTTATAGGTTGATACAAAAGTTCATTCAACAAAGTTTGATAAGCTTTAAACACCTATTTTAAAGTTGGAATTATTCTATTAACTATCTTTAATGTTTATCTCACAAGACCTTCATAAACAAGTTCCCCAATAGCTTCAAATGCTTTAAAAAATAATCATAAGTACTCTCAATCCTTATCCAATAGACTCTTTGCTTCATCAAGAATATCAGCTAAAGGGTTAGAGAGTCCTAATTGAACAATAATAACGTTTTGTTAAATATGCCACCATTTTATGGGTTATTATTATCTATCAACAATCAACTTGAAATCTTCTAATGGCCCAAGCAGAAATGCAAAAAATTATTCTCATTCTAACAGAACATACAACAACCAAAAACCAAAAACCCAACAATTTCAATTCAACTAGGAATATTTTATCGGTGCAACCAAATGTTTTCCAATAACATGAAAGTAGAAATACCAAATTATGTCAAATTAAAGCAGAAATATTAAATTCCAAAATCCAGCATATTAGGAGGACTAAAATTAGAATTACACCTGTATATATACACACGTAAAATTACACATAGACAATATAAAAAGAATAAATTCAACAATAAATACTAAAACAAGGCAATGGTATTATTTAATTTATCAAATTGAAATTAAAATAAGAGAATCGAAAATCTAGCAAGGAGGCCGTAAAGAGGGAACCCACCAAATTGATAGCTATAGATTATACTTGAAAGATTCTTTTTTAATGGAATATATATTTCTCTCCCAGGTCGACATTATTACATAGATTGGCATAATAATTATGTTCATGTTTTTGTCACAAAAAATATGGGTTCTCTTTTTTTTTTTTTTTGTTCATTTGAATGATTACCAACCAAAGAAAATGAAAATATTAATACAAAATAAATAAATAAAACAAATCATACAGAAAAAAACATTAATTGCACGTGCTGGCTGCTAGAAGAACTAACAAAAATTGCAGTTAATGTTGCAAGCCATCAGCAAAAAAAATTCCCTCAAAATACTGCCTTTTTCCAGTTCATTGGTGGCCCATTTCATGTACCAAAAACTTGTAGTAATTCCAAACGATTTTACCTTACTACAACTATATATATATATATATATATTAGGGTATGTTGATTGAACTGTAAACTTGTTCATGCATTCCAAATTAAATTTACCACTTGTTTGAAATACCCAAAGAATTATTGTGCTTAACATTCTCAAACCACCTGTAGTTTCTACTTATCGATAAGTGTTGGGTGTAGTGATAAAGTAAATTGCACACTTAGAGAGAGAATTCGGTTTGAACTCTAAAGACGACACTATTGGGAGGAGCACCTATGAACCTTGAAAGAATTAGTTTTCATGGAACATAAAACAAATATGAAAGATACCTTAATAAAAATTTGTACCTATCAACAAGTGTTGGATGCAATCATAAGACACATTACACAGTTAGAGAGAGAATTTGGATTTGAGCTCTGAAAATGACATGAAAAATATTTAATTTAAAAAAATAATTTGCACCAACAACACCAACACATAAATAAATGTGGTTGAGCACATCTATGTATAAATGATTAGCATATATATATATTCCTTGTTAGAAGAAGAGAGCCCTTATTCACTGATAAAATCTAAGGCAAAACTGTTGGTTGGTTTTGGATTCCAAAGCCTAGATAAATAATTTATTATGATAATGTGTATATATTATAAGATTAATGTTATAATATTTAATACAAACCATATCTAGATTAAGCCAATGAGATGCATGAAAGGCAAAAGAGTCGTGGTCATGCAAGCTTTGTAGTATACTTTAAAAGGAATTAATTAATCGTATAGTTAATCAAGTTTGGCAATGCCTAACCACTTTTGTGTGTATATATATTTATTGAATTGAATTTTCAATATGCCAATAATGGAGAATAGGGAATACTATACTATAATAACAAAGGGTGGATCACGATTTGGATTGAGAAATTGACATGAGTTCACAAAAACCAAAACTCTTTTGGAGTTGGAGTAAGGTTTCGGGACATCCATGCATATATATATACTTATTACGATGAATATGAATGGATTGTGATGTCTCATCCATTGTTAGGTCTAATCCCATTGTCAGGATGAATTTTCTTGGTGTTTGACTTCATATGTCAAGTATGGGATGAATTTTCTTGGTGTTTGACTTCATATGTCAAGTATGGTATGAAATTTCAAATTCGGTTAATTTGAATTTAAATTTGATTCGATTTAATTTGATTATAAAGAGTCAATAATTAAAACTTAAAATTAACCCTAAACTGAAATAATTCTGTTGATGACAAGAGGACGGAAGAAGTTTGAGATATAGCTTACCGAAAGGTTGCGAGCCACAAGAGATCTAATGGATAGCCCCCATTGACTTTCGAGAGGTTTTTTAAGGAAGGGGACGTGTATGAGCCATGTGTCCTCCTCTGATTGGTTGATCATCACTCAAGTCAAATAACGTAGGTCTTCTCTCTTAAGTCAGCAACGTGAGTTAATGTGATGCAGTTGCAAGGTATGTGAGTGCCTTAACATGACTTAATGAACAAATAAATTGAAATTATCTAAACTTGAATTGATTAAAATTTGAAATGAATTTTATCCGATTAATCAAAATAACTCTAAATTTTAAAATAACTTAAAATTAAAATAACTCAAATCCAAAATATCACAAAAACTCAAAAATGAACTCAACAACATAAATCAAAATAACCCAAAATTTTTAAGATTCAAATTGGTGAGGAACTATTGCATGACACTATTCCAAACATAAAAAGAAAAAACAATTAAATTTGGAGGAATTGTACCTAAAAAGATGTTGGATTCAATGCACAGATGGAAACCCAGAGTTGATTTGTTTGTTTAATTAATGGGTTTGTTCATTTATTTACCTCGAAGGCAACAACATGGTTATATGCTGGGGGACTTTTTTTTCTATTAGGAAAAGAGAATCATTTTTGTATATGCACAATACAAGAAAGGATGATATAGCAACATTGAGATATGTGGAATAGCTACAGTCTCCTCTTTTAAGGAAATAAAATAAAATAAAGAAAACCAAAAATTTTAATTGAGACTGCTGCCCACTTGAAAAAAAAGTACATGACAACAACTCCTTTTGTCTTATAACAATATATATATATATCTTTCATATTATAAAGTATATGGTGAAAATCTTTTATGGAAGATTTTGAGTTTAAAACCCTTTAACTTTTACTTTTTTTATTTCAAATTTCATGTGGCTAGTTAATTAACCTTTTTTTTACAAAGATTTTTTCCTATGATGATATTATATTGCAAGTGGTATTGTCTTAAAAAAAAGCAACTAACTTGATGTTCTAATGTCCAATATGTTGAAAGAAAAGCAACTTGTCTACATGAAATCTTGGTTTTTGTTTCAATTGTGTTTTGATTATGAAATGAAAAGCACACACAAATAAAAAATAAAAAGAGAATACAGTTAGGATTGAAGCAAGGATATGAGACATGGGTCATGGATGTGTCATATGGTTTGACAATGAGCAATGTATTGCCATGTCTTTAGGACAAGAATCACTGTGAAACATCATTTCATGTGAAGTGAAAAAACAAAACAAAGAAATTTTCTTTCCATGATCATAGTGACATGGGTTTTGGTTAATGTTCTGATATTTGGCAATGTGAGAGAAATTTTATGTCATGTTGTAGGGTGAAATGGAGATTAGGGGACAAATATTGTGAAATAATTATGAATTCAACATGAAAGTTTTGAAAATTTTGATTAAACCGTCTAAATTTTTTGACAATCGCATTAGTCTTCTCAATTTTTTTAAATTTTTTTAATAAGATTCCTTTTTTTCTTAAATTCACATAAAACCCTAAATTTTTTTAAAAGTTTTAATTAAACCCATAAAATTTAATGCTACATTCCACCACTATCGTCTAACCCAATTTGAAAATTTTTCAAATTCTAAATAACTCGAACAAGCTATCTAAAATTATCAAATTCGAAAAATTTAATTAATAAACTCAAATGACCAAAATCCTAAATCAATCAAACTCAAAAAAATTTAAAATTTTTTAATTAGAAACAAGATGGTATAATGATTTTGGGCTCATGTAAAACATTGATTTGACCTAAAGAACACGTCAAGCGAAGATTGATTCAAAATCCAAAACGTAGGACACCCAATAGGCAATCGTAACGAATCATCCAAGAAAATAACACTTCATCTCGACTTTCGACTTCAACAGTTCACATTCAATGGAATATTTTAAAAAACAAAAACACAGATATAGCAATCCAATGTAAACACGTTTACGTCAATGACTTAATTGCATTTAGGTTGCTTTCGACGACATTGTAATCCCCACTTGTTCCCTCCATGCAATAACTATTTCTATATATAAATTTAATATTTTTTAAGTAAAATTTTATTGTAATTCTATTAGAAGTTGGATTACATTTTATCGTTTTTATTAAAAAAAATGAGCAAATGAATCTTAATACGTTAGATCAAAAAGTAAATTGATTATTGTATGTCAATATGAAATATACGTGACACGCTACATGTTACTGTTTAGTTATTTTGTCAACCGTATAAGTTTTTAATAGTAAAAATAAATAAATTTTTTAATAGAAAAGATCAATTTACTCTTTAATCTAATGTATCGAAATTAATATGTCCATTTTTTAATAGATAAAGTAAAATATAATCTAACATCTAGTACATAAGCTTCCATAATATTTTTACCGTAAAATCTCATATTCTAATATTACGGATAGAGAAAACAATTCCAGAAGAGATTTTAGTTCTTGTTTAAAATTTGATTTGACTCAATTTTAAATTTAATCGAAATCTAATATTATTAGAGTAAAATATCAGTCCGAAAATAATATAAAAATAGGTAAATTAGACGTGAATTTTAAGGCATATATGCTCTTCTTCCTTCCAAATCTTTTGATGAAATTAACCCCATATTCGCTGCAGCTGCAGAAAAACAACAGCACCAACAACAACGTAGATTTCATGGAAATTTGTGCATATCTATGTATCTATATATTTAAATAGTAAATATACATTTGGGTCGAATTGTAAAAAATTTAAAGTTTTTAAAGAAATTGGATTTAACTTAATTTTATTTTAAATTTAGTCAAATTCATCAAATATTAAAATTTAAAAAAAATAAATACTAGGATTAATTACTTTTAAGGTTTATTTACTTATTTGGAGTTGTAAGAAGTGTGTGGTTGTTAAATACTTTCGAAATCAAAGAATGGTCCATGAGAGTCAACTTCCAATTGAAATTTTCCTCGAAAAGTACATTAGATTTACGAGTGGCCCATATTAATTTTCCAATAATATGGAAATTAATAATTAATAGCGACCTCTCAAGAATGAAAAATCCATTTGGAAATTTACTAAAATTCTTTGAAATATTATGATTACAAAATTGGTATATAATTAAATTGAGTAGAAACCAAAAAAAAAATACAAATAAGTGGTTGATTTGGATTACTATATGTAATATGTAAATTATAGAGATCATGAAACTATATCAAGTTTGAGTTTCAAAATCTTATTTGATGAAAATAATTGATGCCATAATGACTGATTTAATAAGATATAAAGGTTTGATTTTAATCTCAAATTTTAATTAATTGTTAATTTAATTTTAGTTTAATTAGTGTAGTTGTTGTTATAATAATCATAACATGAATTGCAACAAGTTTAAACGTGTATTATACTTCAATTTAAGGGTTTGATACGTATGAGTAGTAATAGAGCTTGTATTAAAAAATTCTGGTGATTACTTCGAGTCAATTTGATTTAATTATAAAGATATATAATATGAATTTAAAAATGACCGGAACACAAAATAATCTAAACTCAAGATGATGACAAACCCAAAGTGACCTAAACCCGAAATGATTTGAATCCATCATAACCCGAACTCAAAAATTACACAAACTCAAAATGACTTGAATTGAAAATGACCCAAACCAAAAAACTAGACTCTCAAATTTAAAATAATCCAAATTGAAAACAATATAAACATGAATTAACTTGATCATAAATAACTTAGACTTGAAAACCCCAACATTCAAACACCAAAAACAATACAAACCTAAATGAATAAAAATTTTAAAACCCAAATTAATCGGACATAAACGAGAGTTTGTAATAAGATGGAAGAGCAGTGGCTAAGGCAGCCGAGTTGGGCAGCAGCACCCACGTGAATCCATCCGCAGCCTGGGACCCCATATAGATCCTCCGTATCCAAAACTTGACCCCACCACCGTATGTAAATTGCAAGACAGGGAGGAGAACGGTGGTTTCCTCCTCCCTCTCTCACACGTGCCTCCTCCTCTCCTCGCACGTGACTCTCCTACCCCCCTCATGGCCACCCTTTTGACCTATAAATTTAGAAGCTGTATGACACCAAAAAGAGCAACACCACCATTAGGAACAACACCAGCTTTGAAAATCCATTGTTTTGGTTTCAACCCACTAATTTAAAACCCATTTCCCAACGTGAAAAAGAACAAAGAATCTGTGCTTTTGCATGTTGTATTGATTGTTGGGAAGAAAAAGAATAAATGAAATCTTTAAAGTGTTATCCTATCTTACGTTAACACTGCCACCAAAAGATTTTGTTCCTTTTTTTTCTCTTTCTCTCTATATATATTCACACAAACCCAACAAGAGGAAGCATTGTTTCATTTTTGGTATAATGGCTACAAAGCTTCTTTTAACCTTTGCCATTTGTAGATTAATCGTTACTGTGGGATTAAACCTTGAACCCACGGAGCTTCTACGTTTAGGTCTCACCGTCGACCCCGTCGACGTTGAGTCAGCTTCTGTGGATTTTGGGTTGATGACTAAAGTTGAACCGCTTGCGGTCTTACGTCCTTCTTCGGCTGAAGACGTGGCTCAGCTCGTTAAAGCAGCGTACGAGTCGAGTCATGGGTTTACTGTGTCGGCTAGGGGACACGGACATTCGATCAACGGGCAAGCACAGACTGGAACCGGGGTGGTGGTTCAGATGAGTGGGGTTGGGTCCGGTGGTAAGCCGAGAGTGTGGGGTGGTGATATGTATGTGGATGTGTGGGGTGGGGAGCTTTGGATTGATGTGTTGAAGAGTTGCCTTGAGTATGGATTGGCCCCTAAATCATGGACCGATTACTTGTACCTTTCCGTTGGTGGGACTTTGTCAAATGCTGGCATTAGTGGCCAAGCTTTTCATCATGGTCCACAAATTAGCAATGTCCATGAGCTTGACGTTGTTACAGGTTGGTTCATCATCTCTTTTAACTTCGCATCCCCTTGTTTCTTGTTCATAGCTCAGTTGGTACTCTTGCATGTTTTCACCCATGTGTATGTATTTGTGGTGAAACAGGGAAAGGTGAGCTTATGACATGCTCAAACCAACAAAACCCGGAGTTGTTTCATGCTGTTCTTGGTGGTTTAGGACAATTTGGGATTATCACAAGAGCTAGAATTTCTCTTGAACCAGCTCCACAAAGGGTATATAATATTCTCCATAGTTTCTTCATATACATATATACACACACATATTATATCATTATTTATATGAACTTGTTTAAAAATCGGTCTTGACATGGGTTTAAATCCTAAAAAGAAAAATGGGGTTTGGGGTTAAACCTAGTTGAAACCCCAAACTTTTACAATTTCCTATAGAATCATGGGCATATATATGAAATGACATTAGAAAGTACCTTTTTCACTTGTTTAAAAATGGGATTTTCCGAGACTTGCTTGTAGCAGTTTGTCAAAGCTCCATCCGACACATAACATAGTTTACATCCGAGATTAAACCTAATCATAATCCTATATGAAATGAGATTACAAAAAAAAAAAAAAGCATGCTTTTTTACCCTTTTTTCAAGCACATGCTATTGCTATCCAAACACTATTTCATGTTTCATTTTTAATAATTGTGTTCACAATATCTGTAGGTGAGGTGGATAAGGGTCCTATATTCCAATTTTTCAGCTTTTACAAAGGACCAAGAGTATCTAATATCATTACATGGTAACCAAAAATTCGACTATGTCGAAGGTTTCGTTATCGTAGACGAAGGTCTCATCAATAATTGGAGATCGTCCTTTTTTTCACCTCGAAACCCTGTCAAAATTTCATCCCTTGGTTCCAACAACAATGGCGGCGTTTTGTATTGCTTGGAAATTACCAAAAACTACCACGAATCTACGGCCGACTCCATCGATCAGGTAGGATTAATATTTAATACATAGTTACCATAATATCGTAATGATAATATGATTTTAATTTAGCTTAAAATGTATTTTCTGAAAATTTTACGTTTAAATTTTTTAAATTTAGGCTAACTGTTAACATTATTAATTTTTATATTAAATTTTGAGTTCATTACAATAGGAGCGAAGCTAAGAATTTTTTTTGAGGGCATCAACATTGAGTTATATATTTTTGTGAAAATTAAAATGTAATTTCATCCTTTTATTGACATATATCTTTGTAGTTTTTAGGAAAATTAAATTAAAATTTTATCATTTTTGGAGACTAAGACTTCCGTCTACCAATTCCTTTCGCTCATGATTACAATGTCATTTTTATTAATTACATGACTATCGAGTTTTTTTATTTCAAAATGCCACTTCAACAAATTTAATAATATTAATAATTAAATCTTAATTTTAAAATCTGAAAAATATAAAGATTTATATAATATTTTAACCTTTAATTTATAACATTTAGGGACCACTTACCACATTATTCTCCTACAATTAAAATATCTTTTTTATTGTTTTAAATGCAGGAAATTGAGGCTTTGTTGAAGAAATTAAATTTTATACCCACATCAGTATTCACAACTGATCTACCATATGTGGACTTCTTAGACCGGGTTCACAAGGCCGAGTTAAAGCTCCGGTCTAAGGGTATGTGGGAGGTTCCACATCCATGGTTGAACCTTTTTGTCCCTAAATCAAAGATTGCTGATTTTGATAGAGGGGTCTTCAAGGGCATTTTGGGAAATAAAACTAGTGGGCCTATTCTAATCTACCCAATGAACAAAAACAAGTAAGTTTCTTATATTGATATTTGTGTAATTTTTTGATTTACATCTGATTTGTGTTAGTAAAAATATTATGAAGGTTTTTATATTAAAAGTGAAATTGTATTTAAATTTTTTTACTCGAAAAAAGAGTAAATTAATATTTGTATATTAGATTAAAAAGTAAATTGATCATTCTATTAAAAATTTCATCTATTTTTACAGTTAAAAACGGGTTATTATACATCGTAATGAGATACACGTGGCACGTCATGTATAACTATTTGGTTATTCTATCAACCACACCATTTTTAACCGTAAAAATAGATGAAATTTTTAATAAAAAAAATTGGTTTACTCTTTAATCTAACATACGAGGATTAATTTATCTTTTTTTAATAAAAATTACAAAATGCAATCTGATTCTAAATATAGGGGCTTCTATGATACTTTTATCATTAAGTTTTATCTCGAGTGGCAAACAATGCCGTTTTTATTACACACTAAAAGCATTCCCATGCATGAAACATGCAAATATTCAACATCATTTTCCATCATGGCCCCGCCCCCTTATAGCCACCATATGCACATCATGAAAGATGTTGGTGTCACCTTTTATATATTTATAACATGATTTTTACATGTTTCACTAACAGATAAATTTAGTTAATTGTATTAATATAATATAACATGCAATGTAAGGAATGATGCCTTTGAGATTATATAATGACATCATCATACATGCATGATATTTGCTAATTAGAGTGTCGGCAATAAAATTTCCATTGCTTTCGAGCTTTCGAGCTTTCAAGTGAGGGTTTTTTTTTGTTTTTTAATTTTTGGTACCTCTATGCCATGTAAGGAAAAAATGCATATTTGCATTTAAGGACAAAAAAAATATTGTCCATGTCGGCAACTGTAGGTTAATTTTACGTTGGCTTTGAGTTTTCGCTCTCAATAGAGAGGTAAATCCATGGCTTTTTTTTTTTTTTAAAGTTTAATTTATTTTAGTCCCCTATTTTGTTGGAGTTTAGAATTCAATTCTTAATTTGATTTCCCTGCTATTAGTAAGTTCAAATAAAATAACACCTTTGGTTGGTAATAAAGTTTCACGTCAACTAATGGTGTTATCAATTTGAACCTACTAAAAACATGTCAAATTTTAGAATAGTAAAAGGGACTAAAACTGGAATTAGACCATTTATTGGTGGTCCTGGCACCCATAGCACGTGGGGAGCAGCATGCAAATGCTCCTATCCCCAAAGCCAAGGGATTTGAATGTTTATTAGTGATGAGAAAAGGCCAGCTAGGATTTTTGATAAAAACACACCCTTTTAGCTCTTTTTGTTGACTGGTAATGGTCATCCAAGTGGGAAGATTCTGGTCTGTCAGGAGATCATGTCTTAAGGTCCCATGATGGTAACCATCCTTGTCTTGTTACCAAAATTGTTCCACAAACATAGCTGTTATAACCACTAAGCTGGGTGGAATCATGTCCGAGTTTAAATCAATTTTGAAATATGCTGAATGTTAAATTGATGTAGCGTTGTTTTTCGTGATGTGGTATAGATGGGATGAACAGAGCTCGGTGGTGACACCGGATGAGGATGTGTTTTACCTAGTGGCGTTTCTGAGATCGGCGTTGGATAATGGGGAGGAGACGCAGAGTTTGGAGTACCTGACAAATCAGAACCGTCAGATTCTAAAATTTTGTGATGAGGATGGGATCAAGGTGAAGCAATATTTACCTCATTACAAAACACAATCGGAGTGGAAACATCATTTCGGCGGTAAATGGGATCGATTCCAACGAATGAAAATGAAATTCGACCCGAGACACATTTTGGCCTCGGGCCAAAACATTTTCACTCCCACCTTCCTCTCCTCTTCCAATATGGCTTCATGGTGATAGACATTACCAACACCGATACTGATTAAACAAAAAAGCTAGAGAACCAATAGATTTTTAACGTACTGACTTAGGAAAATACCACTAGTTCTTTATGTAAATACAAAATGGCATAAACAAAGTAAAATATTTATTAGTCACATTACATCTTGACTAAATCCAGAATCGAGTCAAGTCAATTTTCTAAAGGAGACAAGCTTTCTAAATGTTGTTTGTTATATTCACAAAACTAAAATCCGAGATATGGCAGCTGTAAAAAAGATGCAGTTCTTAATCGTATTACAGATGATACAGACTAAAGAGTAGTAAGATCTGCAAGAATCTTTGTTTTGGGTTATCCCATGATTTTCCTGTTGGGGACACTTAAGGATTGGCAACATCGCAGGGAAAAAAATTAGAAATAAAAACAAGAATACTTTCCAAGCACCGGTAATCAATAAGACGTGACTTGAAAGAGACCTTTATTTGGGATTGTTTTAACTTATACTACCGACAAGAATTTAAGATTGCCTTCAATAATGTAAGATTATAATGTTTTGTTCAACAATTTCTTGCTTCATTAACTATCCTTTCAATGATATTTTGTTTTTTAACTTAAAAAATAGTTAAATTAATTTTTATATATAAAATAAAAGAGCAAATTGATCTTTATTCAGTTGTGTAGGGACCAATTTTTTACAAAAAGATAAAATTGTTCTTTCATCTAACGTACAAGAACTAATTTATCCATTTTTTAGTAAAACAGATAAAATACAATCTAACTCTTAATATAAGAACATCCATAATACTAAGTCAATAATGTCAAAATTTGATTATCAACAGGTAATTTCATTGAACTATATGATATGTAAGGCTTGGACTTAAATAAGTAAAACTAGAGCTTTACTCACTTCCTTCTTTGAGTTAATAATGTCTATTAGAATTTTTAACATGTACAAATAAAATATATACATAACACACTTAAGTTGATGTTAAAGTGTATATAATTTCTATTGCATCAACAAGGTAAGAGCATGAAATTCAAAATATATTTACTTTAATATTAAAATAAATGGCTTTTATGAGTAAAAGTCATAAGTAAGAGCCTTATTTAACTAAAAAAAATAGTCTAATGGCTGTTTAAAGGCTTTTTAAGTATATTAACTAAAACTGTTTTTAGATTAAAACGAAGGCAAAATTTTTGTATAGGAAGGGCCAAAATGAAATTGGGACAAATCTAAAAATTTTGGGTGATATCAAAATCAATTATTAATTTCTTAAGGGAATAAAATTGTAATTTCCTTTATTTAACCAAATGCCATAAAAATTTAAATTGAATTTTTAAATTTGAGGGGCTAAAAAAATTTACCTATTTAATCAAAGAGGCCAAGACCACTATCTGCTTGCCAACTTCCCCAGCTTGGCTATATTAGGTTATCTTATACTCAACAAAATACACTGTGACATGGTCATAGTTCCCCACAATAAAAACAGACAAATTAAAGAATAAAAATGAGCTACTTTTACCTCAAAAAGTGGACAAATTAATCCCTATACATTACATTAAAGAGTAAATTAAACATTTCATCCATTTGTATTGTTAAAAAACTAACGTGACTAACAAAATAACCAAATAGTGGCATGTGACATGTCACATATAGCTCATAATGACGTACGAGAATCAATTTTTAACAGCATAATAGATGAAATTTTTAACAGAAGAACGAGTTTACTCTTTGATCTAAAGTATAGAGATTAATTTGCCAATTTTTTAATAGAAAGATAAAATGCAATCCAACTCTTAGTACAGAAACTTCTATGATACTTTTACTAGAAGGTAAACATACATGTATATTGTGAGCTGGTATCATGCATAAACCTAAGTAATAGGTGAAAAATTTTGGGGATCCACCTAACAATTTCAATGATAATTTCAAATAAGATATAATAACATATCGCGAGAAAAATAAATAAATATAATACCTTAAGTACCATTATGACATGAAAATAGAAACAAGAAATGGCAATTACCACAAGTGAAATGGTAAACTCAGATGAATGGCAAACTCCAGAGATGAAATCAGTGACATGGCTATTAAACTTGGGCAAACTAATAGTACAAAATCTATGCACCTCGACATGTAAATTACAGGGGTTGTAAACTACTTTGTTTTTAACTTTGGGCTTACCATGGCGACCCTGGACATCCAAAAATGAGGGTGAAAGGGCAAATAACCTAGCACTGGATATCGATCATCCCTGTTAAAGCAAGATGTCAAAAGGGGTAAGTTTTGTTCTTAACTTTCATACTTTCGAGGTATCGAACTCTTACAATTTTAATCTTACCAGTATGAATTAGAAGCAGCGAGGATATAATGTCACAAGCATGCTTGATATTAATTTGAATTGTCTGCTTTGGTTTTCTTTGCGAATTTTCTCAAGGCAAGTGAATATATTGTTTTCTTTTTCATTGATGTTCCTTCGGCCACCAATTTGACTGCCTGAAATGAACATCATATTCGATTATTTTTATCATATTAAACCGATGGATGCAAGGTATAAATTTGATAAAATGAGATGGTGAAATGAAGCATACCGAAGAAAGACTATGGCCATTGGAGATCAATTCTCTCAGGTCATTTTCTAACTGACTCTCTGACAGAGTTTCCACGCTGGAATTCGAATTGCCCTCAATCAAGAGGGTAATTTCTCCCTTTGGCTGGCGAGTTGAGAAGGCTTCCTTTGCTGTCCCTAGAGTGCCCCGCCAGAACTGCCGGAATTAATCATTGTCGTTACTAAATGATCACATAAAGAAAATTCCACAAAGTAAAACAAGGTCAAACTGGCTAATAGATTTGGAACAAATCATTTAAGGCATTGGTCTTTGCTACTGGTTTTTTTATCAGAAGCATGAAAATAGAACATTATATTACTTATTGAAGTTATAAACATTGATAATTTAGTTATTGAAATAACGAAAAGAAAAAAAAAAGAAGCTCTGTTATCATACAAATGGTAGGTAAAAATACGAAGTAGCATACAAATGCATAATGAGAAAAATAAATACAGACCAACCTCTTCGTGAATTTTTGTTAGTTCCCGAGCTATGACGCATTGTCTGTAACGAGGTCAAACTGTCACTGTAAGCCCTAAGATTCGACATATACAACTAAGATTTCATAGAAGTATCAAAAGACAGAAAGCTAACTGAAACAAGAAAAAAGCACATAATTTCAACCAAGCAAGCAGAGGCTCATGCACTTAAAATATGACAATAAACCAGATTTCTTCACCCTCTAACCCGATTGCCGAGGGAACTGCTGATACAGATTCCTATTTGATATTAGAGATTTCAGCTATTAATCTGATAATAGGTTACATCAAAATTACAGCAAGTTAATTAACAAGCTTCCTATATATGTGTTCTTTCCCCTCTGAAGACTTCCTATATATGTTTTTGAGGAATGTAGATAAACAGATGCTTAGGCATCCAAAAACAAAGATCCACCCAAAAAAGAAGATTTCTCCGCCACGATAAAACGTACATTCCATATTTCGTACTGAATCCCTTCACCTAGACTGACTTGCATTTTCATCCCTTTCCTATGATTCTCACCATTTTATAGTAAATTGACCGCTTAATGAAGTAATGAAGACATATTGTTTACCTTGAGTCACCAAAAATCAGGGAACTTTCTTCGAGAAACTGGCCAAGCTTGTGAGGAGGAACATAGAAGATTTGTGTTGTTCTTTCACTTGCAGAAGCAATCAACCTGTCCTTCCGTGAACCAGCATGTTTTGGAAGAAATCCAACTGCAACATTATATGACATATAAGAGTCTTTAACTTTACAAGAATTTGCAAAAGAAGCATGTTCAACCACAATAATTTACAAACGAGTTACCAAATGTGAATTCATCAGTGGACAACCCCGAGGCAGAAAGAGCAGTTAAGAAGGCAGATGGTCCAGGAATTGGAATCACAAGAATGTTTTCATCCACACATATCTTTGCCTAAACCGCAATACCAAACGTCAATAGTTCCATTCTTAATCAAAGACTAAGCACTCTATAGAATTCAGCCAATAGGGATGCAAAAACTAACCAGTTCCGTACCAGGATCGCTAATGCCAGGCATTCCAGCATCACTGATCAAGGCTACAATCTCCCCTTGCTTTAACCTTTTTAAAACTGTGTGTTCTCTTTGAGATTCATTATATTTGTGATAACTTAGCTGAAATTCTAAAACCCACTCAATCAGAATTGTTGAAAGAAGAAACGAAAGGTACCAAACTGATCAAGGAAAAAATTGGCTCGATCTCACTTACAAGAGGTGTTTTGATGCTGTAATAGTGAAGTAACTTCCCGGAATGTCGTGTGTCCTCCGATAGTATGACATCAGCTGATTTCAACACCCGTAGAGCACTGCATTGATGAAATCACCAATAACATGATAGTTATAGGCCAATCAATTTGATGGGTCAAGTTGATTTTGGTTCGATCAATCTGGCTCAGATTGATTGGAGCTTGAAATTTTCAAGTCTTTGTATCAATCTGACTCAAATTTTTGGATCAGATAACAACTTTGAATCATTTTAAGTTTTGCTCAGTTCAAGCTCTAGTATTTTTGAGTTACTTGTTCAAATCATTTGACTTCGTGTTAGACAGGTTCGGGTTTGAGTTCAGATTGATTGACTCCGGTCTTCGATTTCAAGTTAGAGATTGTACTGGAGCAGAGCTGATCCTGAATACTAGCGAGCTTGACTAGAAATACGGAGCTCGATTCTCGGCTCAAGCTTGATCGAACATTTATTTTTCAGCTTGAGCTCAGCTCGAGATGTAATTAAGCTCATTTACCAATTTTTATATTCAAGAAGGTCGTACATATTCAACCTCAAGCTTGGCTCAATAATTAAGCTCAATAAGACTCACGAACAGACAGTTCGAGCGGAGTATTACTAAGTTCGAATTTGCTATATTGATAGCTCAAACTTGAGCTCAGCTCAATAATTATCTAATCAAGTTTAAGATTTTTTAGTCAAACTCGAGCTTGCAAGCACAATGTATCTCATTTACGCCCCTACATCAGGTCAAGATTCACAGGTATATATATATATATATATAAAATAAAATAAAAATAAACTAAAGGAATAGAAATAAATTACCGTAAAGTTATATCTTCAAGGTTTCCAATAGGTGTTCCGACGAGATACAGTCCAGGTTTGAGAGGTCCCTATAAGAAACCAAAACCGAATTAAACATTAATCCAAATAAATTTCAAAAGCAATTTTAAAATAAAAAGTGAAAATTTACGCGTTTAGAGGACTGATCGGCGATTAAGTCGGTAAATTCCGGTGATATTTCGGAGGTCGAGCAAAAGGAAAAGAAGCTAAGTGTAGGGTAAAAGGAGATGGAATTGAAGGACTGAAGGCGGCGCTGAGAGGAGAACAAGTGAGAAGTGTAACACCGGGATAGAGCGGCGGTTGCGACGGAAACAGCGGTGGAAGGCAGTCGTCGGAGCAGCATTATCACTAAACTGAGTAGAGAGTATAAGGATTTATCCCTCCGAGGATTTTGAGTTTAACGAATGCCGATTCATATAGTAGTTTGCATTTGAATACTAGGCCTAAAAGCCCAACATGGCCCTTCAACAAGCCCATTTGTTCTACTTTTGTAATTTTTTAGGCATAATAAATTTAGCCCTCAACGTTTACATTTTTATCAATTTAATTATTATTTTTTTAGTTAAATTTTACGTTAACCTTTCAAAAGGAATTAATTTATTTTTTTTAATGGAAATTCTGATTAAAACATTAATCTTTTAGTGATGGTGTGACAACTCTCTTAATAGTTCACATGTATTGCTTATAATTTTAGACAATATTTTTGTTAAAAAAAATAACAATTCGATTTTTTTGAAAGTTAATGGTCAAATTTAATTCTTTTTAAAAGGTAAGATCAAATTTAACTTAAAAAGAGAAGAGGGTCAAATTGATAAAAGATATAAATATTGATGAATTTATTTATCATTATGCTTTTTTTATGAAATCTGAATTTACAAATATGTTTTGAATCTAAAATCGTATTGAATTCAAGCATTATTATTTGAATCATTATCATTTATACTTATAATAAACCCTTAATTAAGTTCTCACGAGTCATCCAAACACCATTTAAGTTTTATTATACTAGTGTTTTTGTCGTTTATATTTTGATATAAAATCAATAAAAATGCTATCGTAAATATTTGATCAAGTGATACAATACATTTTAAACATTTAAAATTATCATTTCAATCAAAAAACTTATATTCAAATATTTCATTCACATCGGTCTTAGTTTCAAATTTGAATTCATCATCTTATTATCATCTTTCCATGATAAATATTTGGAGAGAAGTGTTGTGTCCATTGAATAATTGATCGATATCTTAACAAAAGAAGGTATTGTCCTCTGACAAGGGTTTTATCTCCGGTACTCTTCTGAGACCCAACGTGCCATAAGTAATTGCCCAATGAGCTTGGATCACAAAGTTGGGAGTGCATTGATTTGTGTACTTATAAAACTTAAGGAAGATATGTCGGTACAAGATGTGTAATAATTAAAGCTCACTTGCATACAAAAGGACTCAAACACCAACCTAAGGCCTCAGATTGGTGGTTCGAGTCTCTACACACCCAAGTGAGCTCTAAATTATTATATGTCCTATATTAACACCTCTCCCTTAAACCTTGAGTCTTGCAAGTCTATCAACCGAGGTGCTTCAACTTTGTGAATCAGGCCCATTAGACAAATGCTCATGGCACATTGACTCTCGACAGAGACAATACTTTCAATTGTTAAGGGATTGACCGAATACTATACAGACGACACTTTAAGAATTTTTCCCAAAAGAGTGGGTCCCTCAAATCATATCATGAGAAAGAAGAGAATTTTTTTCCACTACTTGAATCAACCCTCAATAAGATCATGAGAGACGTGTTGTGGAGAATCTGCAGACTCCTCTTTGTACATTTCTTCAATCATTGGTTTCCATAGCCGAACTCGAGCATTTATAAACCAATTGGATACCTGAAATTAACAACAACATCAATTGAAGCTTAAACAAATTGAGAAATTTGTGGATAAATTTTAAATTAGATTATAAAAGAATTAATACTTGGTTCTTGGTCAACCCTGTTTGTGATGCCAACATTAGCTTCTCAGACTCTGTTGGATACCTGTTAAAACACCAAACAACAAAATTGGTTTAGGTAATGATTAATCTTAATCAAGTGGGTCTTTTTGGGTTGTTTTGGAGTTTGAGGCTTCAACTTTTCAATAGTTTTATTATGGGTTTGGATTAATTTTGATTACTTATTCGAGTCATTTTGGTTCTGTAATATCCGCGTGCTCGAACCGGATTTGGAACAGTGATAAAATAGAATTGAGAATTAGAAATGTTTAGTTGAAGTGATGAAGGTTAGAAAATTTTAAGGATTAAATAGTAAAGGAGAGAAAATATGGGGGACTAAATAGCGAATTATCCAAATTGAATTTTGGGTCATCATGGGAATTAGATTGATTAAGGAGGGGAAAAAGAGTAATTTGGTGGAAGATATTTTTGGAGACAAAGAATTGGGCCAAAGTGTAAAGTTGGAATGTCCGAGGGACTAAAAGTGCAATTTTACCATTTTATTAAGTGAGATATTTTAAGGGAAAATTCTAAAGAAATTGAGAGATGGGTAAAATGGTAATTTAAAATATTTGATATTTTTAGAATGAGTAATGATTGAAGAAAGGACTTAAGTGTAGAAGTGATGAAAGGTCTAAGGACCTAAGGAGAATTAGACCATTTTTTGGTAAGTTGAGATATTCTATTAGAAACGTCTGGAGAATTAAAGAAGGGATGATTTTATATCATCCATTTCCTCTTTGCCTTTGCCGTAACTACCCATCTCCACCTGTTTCTTCTTTTCATTTTCTTCATTATTTCTTCTTAAATTTCTAAGGCATCCAAGCTTCAATCTTCCATTTTTCTTTGGAATCTCTTTAAGAAAATCATTAGAGTAAGCTATTACTACCTTAATTTCATGAGAAAATCCATAATTGAAGTGTTAAGGAGCAAGAGCTCAAGTTGGTAATTCGAAATTTTCAAGTGTCAAGGTAAGTAATGGAGAGATTAGCATGTCATACATGTTTAATTTATGTTTTGGCATGAAAATATTAGTTGCTGGAATTTTTAGCTTACATGTGAATATATGTGTTTTGCATGAAATTGAAGAGAAAGAAAAGAAGGAGAAGGACTCAATTGAAGAGAAAGGAAAAGAGAAGATCAAAGAGAGAAAGGAAGCTTTCTACAAGAGTTGTAAGTACTACAAGTATTAAAAGGTTTAGAATTAATTAAGTTAAAGTGTTTATAATTTTAATATATATGATTAATCATGATGAAAATGAGGTGTTTAATTATAATTATGATAATTATGTGTGATTGAATGAAATTTAGTATAAAGAAGCATGAGAAAGGAATTAATATCATTGAAACAGTTTGGACAGAACAGAAGACGAACTTCGAAAATTCACCAAATAGTATAAAAAGATTTAAGAGTTGAATTAAATATTTAATTGAAGCTTATTGAGTGTAGTTTCATATGGAAGACAAAGTGAAAGAAAAGGAGCTGTATATTTCGAGATATACTAGTTTTTGTGTAACAATGTCAGAATAGATTCGAGTTCCCCTGTTCTAACTTTGAAAAATCATATAAAAAAGTAGAAATATTATTAGAGACTGAAATTTATATGGTTGAATCCTTAATGAATCTATTTTCAAAAGAAACAGACGAGAACATTATTGGATCTCTGTACTAAAATATAAATAATTTTTTGTAAAGAAAGGTCGAAACTGTTAGACAGCAGAGAAGGGGTAAATTGAAAGAATTTACTGTATAAAATGGCTAAAGTAAAAATTCTGAAATTTTTATGGTAAAAATATATTTGAGTCTAGTTTCAAGAACATTAAGCGGATATTAATTTCGAATTCTGTAGTTCAAGATATAAATAATTTAGTGACTGTAACGCAAGTGGATAGTTTTAAAAATTAATGTGAAAATAAAAGTAAGAGGTATATGATGATGAATATGTGAGAAAAATATGTGTGAAATATTATGTGGTTAATTATAAAGATTGATTGTGTGATTAATTGGTGAAATTGTGGATTTATTTGACGAAACAAAGGTGAGAAATACATGAATATGTATATTTGAATTGAATCTGAATGATCGGTGATCAAAATTGAAAGTGAAAGTGAAATTGTAAATTGAAAATCCCTGTTAACTAGTCGGGCTGAGTTAGATATAGTTGGCATGCCGTAGGATTGGAAGAGTTCAGGGATACTTCGACCTTGAGTCGATGAGACACTGGGTGTCATTATTTCACTTCGGATAGACTCGAATGGTCTTAAAAGATATTAGTTTTTAAAGAAAATTTTCTGTTACTTAACTTTCTGTACCATACTGTAATGTAATGCTTCTATATTGGGTTTATACGTATAAATCGAATATAAAAGTGTTACAGGTTCGAGTAAATTTGAGTTTATATCGATTTGGATCGAACAGTTTATATTGTTGATATTTTATGATCAGTTAAATTATACTTTTTGCCCCTCTACCCAAGGTGAAGGCAAATAAAAATGTTTCAAGGTTATAATTTATTTATAAATTTTTGAGAAGTTAAAAAAGTAATTTTATTATATTAATTTATAATTCAATACTTAAGGGGGACTATAAATTAAATTTTCCCATTTGATTTGATAGGGGTCAAGGCAGATGACTTCCCACCCATTGAATTTTATCAATGTACTCTATTACGTTCAAATTTGATATTAAATCTCTCCATTTTATAATGTCATAAATTGATCCAAATAGGCAATAATGCTTAAGCTGTAGATGTGACTTTTTTCTTAAAAACACTCCTTTCAACTCATCATATTAACATAAAAAAAAAAATTAAAGTTGAAAGGGACAGATTTTAAGAAAAATCTAGGTCGTGTTTTAA
Organism: Gossypioides kirkii; assembly: GCA_005610355.1. Lineage (NCBI taxonomy): Eukaryota > Viridiplantae > Streptophyta > Magnoliopsida > Malvales > Malvaceae > Gossypioides > Gossypioides kirkii. The sequence goes on from CP032248.1 coordinate 582,931, forward strand.
AAGTTAGCCTAATTAATAGTGTTATCAAAATTGAAAGAGCAAATTATGCTAAAATTAAATATAAAAGTATTATGAAGGTCTTTATATTAAAAGTAGAATTGTATTTTTTTTTTCTACTCAAAAATAGATAAATCAATCCCTATAAATTAGATTAATGAATAAAGTGATCTTTTTATTAAAAATTTCATCTATTTTTACTATTAAAAATTAGTCATTGTACGTTAAAATAAAGTACATATGGCACGCTACATGTAATTGTCTGATTATTTTGTCAACTATGTTAGGTTTTAACCGTAGAAATAGATAAAAATTTTAATAGAAATGATCAATTTGCTTTTTAATCTAACGTATTTGGACAAATTTGTCCATTTTTTGAATAAATGAGGTAAAATGCAATCTGATTCCTAATACAAAAGCTATAATTTAATTGTTCATAGCCGAATTGAGTTAGAACTTAAATCAAGCTGGGCTTAAACTTAATCTAATTGAGTTTTTGAATTCAGATCAAAATCAAGATGGAAAAATGAATTGATTGAGTAAACAAAAATCCACTTACGGGTGAAGGAAGTGCTGGAATAGCCAATACCGAAGTATTGCAAAAGAGGTTTGAGGCAATCCTCTAACAGATCTCCATACTTGTCTTTGAACACACAATGTGTTACTATGCCTAAAATCTCCATCAAACAAGCTCATCCGCGACAACCCTCGGTTTATTCTCGGCAAATCGTTTCGAACCTTCGTTCTAATGTATTTATTCGAGTCAAGATGGTATCTCTAAGCTTGCCAAAATGTCTACACATGGCTTGCAATGTCAAAGCAGTGTAACACCTTGCTGCTCCTACACCAACAATCGATTCGAATAACGAAACCACTTGTTCCATTTGGTTGTTATACTTCTCGAATTGGGTTTCGACCTGTAAATGAACCGATAATCGATGTTAGAATCGTGTTTGAATGAAAAGAAAATCATGGTAAGTTGGTAAGTGGTTTAGTTGTTACCTCCTCAAGTAATCCAATTAGCTTCGTAAGTGTGATGTGAAGTTCGTGTTTATCGGGCGATGGTACTATCTTGCTTCTGAAGAATTCGGAGGAAAGCTTTGGTGTTTCGTCGATGTTTTTGAATCCGACATTGACGAGTTCGTTTAAGAGGGATTGAGCTGGTATTAGGTACCTCGAGTTCCCGATAACATACGTAGTTGGATGGCCTATGAAAGGGTAGTCATCACTTGTATCTTCTGCCCCAGGATACGATGAACCGAGCACGCAAGAGCCGAGTGATAATGAGAGAGTTTGAGTTCTGTGGTGACGGTACGAGTCGTTAGGTGCTCCGAGAAGGTCCATCAGGTGTCTTGTGTGGCTAATCTCAGTGTTATAAGCATCAAAATGGTGTAACATACGACTAGTTCGATTCGGAGACGGGACACCATTGTTAAGAGGAGATCAAGAACACTAGCCTGTGAGTAAAAAAAAAAAGAGAAATGATGAACACTTTTATTACAGTATCAGATCACAATGACTCACTGAGTTGACTACCCCATGTCGCAGAACTGAATGAGAAATATGTATGTAATGAAGAAGATGACAATGGGGGAAAAGAATGGTCCCCCAAACTTCATGCCTGACTATAAAACAACTACCAAAAGGCATCAAATTTTCAGGTTTTTTTTTTTTTTTTCTTTTATATAAGCCATGCATTGGGATGTTGAAATGACAGTGAAAATCACACAATCTTTCAAGGACTTGCAGGCAAATATATATATATATATATATAAATGGGATTCTTTTTGCCTCTTTATTCAAAAAATAAATAAATTAGTTATTGTATATTAGTTCAAGTAAACTAGTTCTTCAGTTAAAAATTGATCATATATATCAGCATATACACATGACATGTAACATGTCAAATTGTTTTTTATTCTAATGTACAAGGATTAATTTGTTTATTTTTTTAGTAAAAAAAAATACAATCTAATTCTTGGTACAGAGATATCATAGTATTTTTAACGAGGAATGAGATTAATTCTAAATGTGATGGTTAATCTTTTGGACCAATATATAGTTCGAAAAAGTGAAAATGAACTTCTTTTCCTAACATTTGAACTAAGTTCAAAACCCAAAATCGAAGCAGTCTCCCTACATTTGCTTCTAACACAAATAGGACCAATCTTAAACTATAAAGCCTGGAATTGTAAAAGAAAGATGTCAATGTTTTGGAGTGGTCCTCATGGATGTTTTAGTGAAATGATTGCCACTTCCTTTGACATCATCCTTTAAGTTGTCACCCCACACACGTTCTCTCACTACTTCATAGGTTAAACTTTAAAGCCTGCATTACTCTAATTCAAGCATTAATTGTTAGCTTTGAGAACATGCATGGCATTCAGTTTATTAGCAACATTCATGTCAACCTGTCAATTGTGGGTAATTTCGGAATGGATGGGATTAAATGCTTTACTTAGTGTTTAGTGAATTATTTTCGTCAGTATAAAACTCAGACAATCATTTTGATTTTATTGTATCCTCGATGTTCTTTGGCTTATAATTCTTTTGCACACCAATATAGATAAGGATAAAGAAAACTTGCATGGTTACACGAGTTGATGCATTCATTAATTTGCATCGGAGCTTTGTACAAATTAATTTTGACATAATATTAAATTTAACCTTCAACGTTTATATCTTTTAGATAATATTTCTTTTAAAAAAACAACTCTACTCTTTTTTATAGTTAAATTTACTTTTTTTAAAAGGTTAAAAATTAAATTTAACTAAAAAAATAAACCAAAATGACAAAAGACATAAACATTAAATGCCAAATTTATTGATTTTTCGAAATTCAATTTACTTTGTAATCATATGTATTTCCAAAAATAGCATACATCAATATCACAAATGAGAATACACTTATACAAAGAATCTTTATTCATACAGAAGCTATATATGTATCAATTTTTTTTCTTACCATATCTTTACAATATATGTATATATATATACCTGCTACAACAATATATTTGTATGTTACAGATGAGTATATCATATACCCATATCTATATTCTATCATGACAATGCTTCGATCGAAAATGAAACACATGACAATGCTTTTGTTTGTCCGGAAAGCTCGCTCGAGGCGGAAGTTATTCATCAGACTACAAAATCATGCAATATATGAGGATTTCCGAACCTGTCTTGTTGATTTCCCGGTTCCATGAAACGGAAATCCACCGTCTCCGATCCTACCAACGAATCCACCTTGTGGTTAGTTGATCCGGACATGGTAAATACTTTGTTTTCATGATTCCGTAAACCAAGTGCAAGTGAAACTTGATTGCCAACCACGAAACCGTTCAATTCCGTTAAGTCATACATGGTATCACCGGTCATAAGGGTACCATGACCATGTTGGTTGAATGGGATTACGGTGTTGGGATAAGGGTTAGCAATGTTTTGGTACATTGATCTCGCGGTTGGCCTGTTCGGTTCTACATCGGGGATATGATCCGGTTTCGGGTATTGAACCTGTCCTGGTTTGATATTATCAGCACAAGCAACTTTGGATGTAATATTCTCGTGCAACTCTTCACCTCTATCCTCGGATGCTGAAGAATTCTCACCGGTTGCTTTGGCTGCATTTTCCAAAGAAGATTTGAAGTTCGAGTCCATTTCACCAAACTCTTCTTTGTACATCTCTTCGATCATCGGTTTCCAAAGACGCACCCGAGCATTAATGAACCAGTTTGCAACCTGATCCACACAAACTGTTAGCTACTAATGATTTGCAGGTCAGATAATTGCATTTTTCGTCTCCATACCTGGTTTCGGGTCAGACCTGTCTGTTTTGCAAGCATTATTTTCTCCGAATCCTTTGGATACCTGGCCAAAAAACCGAATTTGGAAAGGGTTAACCAAACAGAAAGCCTCAGTATTAACATGAAAATAACGATCCGAGCACGTACGGATGGAGAAAATGCTCGAAAAGCCAAGCGCGCAGGACAGAAACAGAGCTTTCAGGAAGACCTCGTTGAGGCCTCCAAGCGTTTCGCAGCACACCAAATTGTTGAAGAGCTCGTTGTTGTCTAAGCTGATGATCGACGTAACGTAGACGCGGTATTACCGATCCTTGATTGTTCGATGAATTATCGTGCTCTCCAAGACTTCTTTGTGTCAATTCAATTTGGTTGCTGATTGCATCACGTAAACAACGGAAATGTCGGGAAATTGTTTGCAGGGCAAGTGAAGTGTATGGTTTAGCTGCCCCACAACCAGCTACCGAGTCGAAAGACGACACCAAGATTTTCATCTGATGGTAATATTGCCTGTATCGTCTATCGACCTAAATAACAAAAAACAATCATTAACAATCTTGTGAGACAAGCAAAGTTCAATTAACATCGAAAACACTATTAAAGGCTCACCTCATCGAGCATGGACAAGAGCTTTGTCTTCTTATTCTGCAATTCTTGTCGTTCCGTAGGTGATATCTTGGAAAGGTTATTAACTGACTCGTTAGACTCAGATGACTTCAGTTGAGAGCTCACGTTTTTATCGAAATCGGGCTGTCTCAAAGCTTGTTGTACATTAATCACTTCATTAAGCAACTCTTGAACCGCCTTGAGATATTTTGAATTCGAAATAGTACTCGTAAAACCCGGTTGAAACTGATATATATCAGAATAAGCCTGGTATTGACACGGCAACGAAGGCAAAGAAACATCTGGTGGTATCTCCGATCCAAGACTAAGAGATAGTCCCTGAGATTGACAATTCACAGCGCTTGTCGTAATGTTTAACCTCCCATTAACCGATTGTAACGAGTCACTACAAGGCGGAATCAATGAAGTACCAGACAAGATCTCTGTGAATTCCCCCATTGAAGAAGCTCGGTAAGGTATCGGTTTTTCGTCCTCGATCGATAAATCATCTCTCCGATTGGTAAAACTCGGATAATAAGTAGCCATTAAAGCATTACCAGTTTCCCCCACAAATAAAAATGATTGCTGCATAATAACATATATATATATATATATCAAAGCAATTTCAAAGTTCTCTAATTCTATCGAAAAACACAAAACCCGAACATGAACCAAATAATGCAGAAACAAAATCAATAAAACAGAGAAACAAGCAAAAAGAAGCATTAGCAAAGCCAAGAATTCAGATAAAAAAAAAGCAGATAATCATGGAAAACAGAAAGGAAAACACATAATTAAAGAGCAGTGAAAACCCAGATTTTAAAAGGGAAAAAAGTACAAAGTTAACAACTTTTTTGATTTTTTTTTTTTCAATTTCATTCCTCATCACTTATATAAGTCTATCACCATCATCACTAAGTACCCACAGTTACTCAAATACCCAGAAGGACCATAATTGAAAACCCAGATTTTATAAGGGGAAAAAAGAAGAAAAAAAAGTACAAAGTTTACAACTTTTTTTCAGTTTCATCCTTCATCAATCATCATCACTAAGTACCCACTGTTACTCAAATAGCCAGAACAACCAAATGATCACTAAAAAGCTTAAAAAGCTTTCAAAGTTTCATCTTATTTTCATTAAAATCAACCATTAAAGCTTCTTAAAAACTAAAGATTCAGAACACAGAAGGATTAAAAGTGAAAATACCTGGAAAAAAGGACGAAGCTTGAAAACAAGGAGACAAACAAAAAACAAAAACAATCCCAAGAAATATAATCATAAACGTAAACCAGCTCTCTCCCTTCTTCCTTATCATTGGAACATTGACACCAACCCAAAAGAAAATATTATTAAAATAATTCTATACCCAATATAAATAAATAAACAAATAATAATAATAATAATTGATGACAACAACTGTAATATTTTAATTTTAAGAAACGATGATGATGAAGAATATTTGAGAAACCAAACAACAAGAGTTGCTTCATTTGTCAAATCTTCTTACAAAGAATATCTCACGTGTAATAAACAAAAAAAATAGGGACCAAAAGCCACAAGAGGCAATAAAGATGGGTCTTTTATTAATTATTTTTTTTTGGGGGTTGGTTTTAAGCAAAAATGGAGGACCAAAAAAAAAAAAAAAGGGTGGGTGTTGGTTTTTTTTTTTTATTGCTTAAGTTAAGAGAGTTCAAAAGCTAACTACCAGTTGGTAGACCTATTACCCGCCCTTAAACCTTCTTTTAACGCATAAAAATGGCGACTTTTTTTAGGGGTTTAATTCTTCTCTTAGTGTTTATACTTTTTGCATGTTTAGAATTTAATCCTTTTATTTTTAATTTCGAATTATTAATCTTTTTACTCTTTTGATTTAATAATTGATCACTATCAAATAATGATGCATGGGTTGGGTTTAGTCGAGTGTATGTTTTTTATATAGAATAATATTTATTATGTTGTGATAATTTTTTAAAGTTGTTTGTGGAATAAAAAAGTGCGTTATCATTGTACTAAATATTAACTCTTTTTATATTAATATTTGTTTTGGTTCATGAACAAAAACTCTTTATCCAAACCCAACCCAAGTTAGATCACACGGATTGGATCTGATAAGTTACCTGACCTATGAACAACTCTATTATCAAAAAACTTTCGTTCAATTTTTTTTTAAATTGCTCACATTATGAAAGTCGGATAAATAAAAAAATATCGATTTTCACTTTGTTTCCCTGAATTAATGTCGAAATACTTTACAACAATCCAAATTCAAAATTGAAAACCTTTAAGCTTCATATGCAACATTTTTATTTGCTTATTTGACCTTCCAAACGCGTAATATTGTTGATGCGAGCAACTTTTATATTTTAAAACTATCGCACAATTCAATTTAGCTGAAGTTCTATAATAGTGTTACATTACTAAATCCAAAAGAAAATAGAGGGGCTAAATAAAGGATTAATTCAAAAATGTATAAAGAGTGCAGGGACTAAAAGTAAAATTAGACCAATTTTAGGATTATTTTCTTTTTTGAAGAAATGGGTAGGAAACATCTAAAGCTATCGGATATAGGGGGTTGTTTTTAAATAATTAATAAAATAAAAATAAAAATAAAAAAGTGAGAAATAGACTAAAAATGTTAGCTGTACTTTGCAGTTGGTGAGAGTGACAAACACACACGTTATTACCACGCGTATGCTTCTATACGCTTACCGGCATTTGCCTAACGAACTCTCCTTCTCTTCATTTTATTTTATATATATTCTGGATTAATTGCAATTACATCCTCCATTATGCTCTACATTTTAAATTAATCTCTAAACTTCAAAACCTATGTCTTGAACACCAAATAGGTTCTTTCAACTTAGACATTAAATGTTAGACGTGGAGCATGTTTAAAATATATGGACCAATTTGTGGTAAGAGTATTATGGAGGCTTTTGTATTAGGAGCTAGAAAGAGCAAACTAATCCTTTTTGTTAAAAATTTCACTCATATTTACTGTTGAAAATTAGCGTGGTTGATTGAATAATCTAACAGTTCATATGTAACCTTATTCTGACGTACAATAACCAATTTTTAACAGTAAAAATGGATGAATTTTTAATAAAATGACCATTTTATTGGATTCATAGTATAAGGACCTCCATTGTATTTTTACCATCAAATTGTAAATACATTTTTTGCTTACCGTATGGACAAATTTGATTTGAGAGGTTAAAATAAAAAGGAAGAGTCCTCTTAGATTTTATTGATGTTGTACGGTTGTTTTTTTTAAATGTGTGAGATTTAAGTTGTTATTACAATAGTTATTTGCGTGTTTTAAATATGTATCGTGTCATATCTGAATAAGCATTTAATTCCTAGATTAATGGCTAAGCTGATGGACAAATTTGATTGATATGCATTTTTTTTATTTTTCAAGGTATCTCTGTCAGAGCGAGTGTAATAATTAATTCTCTGCATTCTATAGATCTATTAAGGAAGTAGATGCTGATAACAAGTTTTAAAGCTGCTCCATACCGATCGAATCCTCGACCATTAATTAAGGTAGGAGTGACCCTTGCCATCTAATTGATATGAACTTAATTAGATTATTTTAAAGTTTATTGTCCAATTTAGAATTTTTGCAATAATCTAGGGATGTTTAGTGGAATTATCCGATATTATTTTAAAGTCTTTCTTTATATTTTTTAATATTATTTTTTTGGTTGGTGATTGAATATTTTTGTGCAATTCAGGAACACATGAATCATGGGATTCTATCTAATTCTCAAAATTTAAAAGGTGAAAATTATGTATTTTTTTAACTATATATTATTTGGTCAAAGGGAAAAAATTATATGCGTTGTGTACCATAACAATAATTCCCCCTTTTTAATAAAATATAAAATATACATCATTAATATTATTAAAATAGATTTTAGGCGTATGTATATTATTCTCATTTTTATAATATTTTTTTTTCAATTTTATATATTTTAAAATATGTAAATCAACATTAAAATTGTTTTTTTAATTGTTATTATTCTAATATATATATATATATATATTTAATGATTAAATGTATATAAAATTGTAATTAACATTTGTTTTAGATAATATTTCAAGTTTTAATCTATTAATAGAATTTTTTTCATTTAAAAAATGTAATTTAAATCGATTTCGAATTTAATTAAAATATGATATAATAGGATCATACCAAAAATAAAGTGCAACTAATTTTTGTTGTCATCATTCTTGCCTTTTAGAGTAAAAAAAGAAAGTGAACCTAAAATATTCCTTTTTCATGTTTTATGACTTAAAAAAAATATAAGTTTTTTTTTTCTTAAAATGTAAGTAAAATGTTATTCTCTCTTAACAATAAAATCAATATTAAATATTATATGATGCCTTAAATTTATTGCAATTAAAATTATTTGAGTATTTTTTACTCTTTTGAGAAAGAATTGTAAAATATTGTTTGTCTAAAATTGACGAATCTTTCAATATGTTTGATATTTTCTTTAGTAAAGATTTTGCCTCTTGATTCTGTTAAGAGCTCGAGCGCTTAAAGATACATCAATGACAAATTCATAGAGTAGCAACATCGGTTTGGCTAAACAATAAATAAAACCCTCACTAGAGATAATACAACCCATTGAAGGGTCTGCGAGTTTCTAATGAATGACACTGCACAAATTTCTTTCAACAAAATCAATATAAATTTATTTTAAGATTATTAATAATATCAACAATGTCAAAATTTATTCCCATACAAAGCAATATATACATTATAATATATTTTTATGCAATTACTTCATAAAAAAGCAAGTGGGGATTCTGGTTGGCTAGCAAAAGGAATATATTATTATACACATGGAATGTGTTGTACATGTTTTTATGTACATTTTTTTTCTTTGGATTGTAATTTAAATGGATAAATAAGTCTTTATTGTGTCTAATTTTCTAACAATGGCCAAAGTTTATTTATTGTTTTTTTAGACTATAGTAGAAACAACAAAGAATATGGGATTATTATTGAAGAGTAATTATACATTTTTTTTGGAAATAATAATTTGTCAAATTAAAATGCAATACATGTTTATTTTTTAATTTTTGTGAAAATCATTCCTTTATTGTGTAAGAAATAGAACAAGATAATAATGCAAGAAATCAAGTTTGTTAACAAAGTTCGGATCTAACAATCTTTTCTCTACGGAACTTAGTTCGAAGAATGAATTTATTCTAATAATTTAATCTGGTACAACTTTTGATTTAAGTCTAATTTATTTTTCACACTAATAGATAATTGCAACCTTAAAATTAACATCGGAAGACGAAATTTTTATTAAACTTTCTGTCTTAACCCAATTTAATCTACACGCTAACTTGGCAACATCGGATAAATGAATATCATGTGTCATCATATGACTCGTTTTGGGTTTTGCTATAAAATTTTATCAGCCGAAAACATTTCATTAGATGATGAAAAGTATTAAACAAGTTTAAAAAAAAAAAAAAAACTACGTGGGATCAATTTAAAATCAGAATCCAACGGAATTAACCCTAATTATTGTCCATTCATATAAAATCAAAATACACAATACTGGGCCATCTTCAATTCAGTTTTGCCAACAAAATTCAGACTGGACTTAATTTATTGATGGCCCAAGCCCATGCCACAACTTTGTTCCAAAAGCCTTACCTTTTTTATTTGGTCAAATTCTACTATTAGTCCCTGCACTACGCATAGCTTAATTAGTCTTTATATTCTTGTTTGATAATTTTTAATTCTTGTATATTTTGAAATTTTAGTTTTGACCCAAGTAGTAATTATTAAATTCTGCTATTTTCAAAATTATGCAGTGAATTATTACCATACGTGTAATATCATGTCATCTTGTTATTTTTACATAATATTCACACAATTACTTTTTTTTATTATTTTAGTTAATGAATTTAACAACTACCTTTTGAATCAGGTCTATTCAAAAAAGTATAATGACTAAAAATAATAAAAATTAAAGAATGGAGACTAAATTTACAACTTAAGCATAGTACGAGACTAACAGTAGATTTGACCTAACAGAATTAACTGCTATTCAAAATTAAAAATTGAAAATTCGAAACAAGCATGGACTAAAATTGACTAGATTAAAGTATAATGACTAAATTCACAATTTAAGCATGATACAAGGACTAATAGAAAGTTTTGACATCCCCTTTTTTGCTAATTTTTGCATCTGATTCCGACCGGGTAATAGAGATGGGTGCAGGGTAGGAGCAGTTTTTTGGCAGCCTCGATAGACCTGACTCGAAATTGAATATCAATTTACTTGTCCTAAATTCGTTTTGAAAAATCCAAAGCTATACTTGACTCCAATCGCCCTGATCCTATATGCCATAAATATTATTATTTTTTAAATATTTTGATCAAAATATAATAATATATATTTTCATTTTCAATTTATCTTTTAATAATACTAGTAATTGTGTTTTTTTAAGTATAATTATGATGAAACAAATGTTTATATATAATGAGTGAGACGGATTTTCCCTAAACCCGATCTGATTATTTAAAAAAGTAGACCCAATCCGACTTGAAACTCGTACCCTATCGGGTCGGGCCAAAACCCATCATGCCCATGTTTTTTTCCCATTCCTAGCCACAAGTAGAGCTAAAAAAGTGGCCCTTTCTTTCTCAGGAAAAACAAGATAGAATTTACGATCACGAAAATGGGTAGCAGGCAGTCATAAAACACTACCCATTTAGCTATAGCATTTCAAGCTGCTTGGCTTCATTGCTTTTTTCAATTCAAGGTAACTTCTTTTCCTGTAAATCTACCCAGTTGAGTAAAACTTTTCATTGATTTTTTTGGGTTTTTGTTTCTTTATCAGATGAGCTTAGCATTGGGTTCAAAAGATGGTTATTAGGTTTTCAATTTGAGGATTTTATTTGGATTTTTTCTTTTAATTGTTGGGTTGATAGCTTTTAAGTGTAAAACATTCATTTCAATTGCTTAATCATGTAAAAGATTTCTCTTTTTTTAGTATTATATTTACTTTGTTGCTGGGATTGGGTTATAAATTAGTGTTATGTTTAAGCAAGCATGTTCCTCATATGTTTAAGAACCAATGATAAAAAATGTGAACAATGTTGAACCAGAAACACTAATGCTTGTATTGGTACTAGGAGTTTACTGTGATTGTTCCGGAGGATTTTTTCTGGTAATCTTTACTAAAATTTTTTCATGTGCAAGTATCGATTTGGGGTCCATATTCCTCGATTAGTACAGAGATACATCCGCCGATACGAAATTTTCGATATCTTATAGTGTGGTGTGGTGTGTTTTCATGACTTTATGTTTTAGATCATTTGAATGAGTGGGATTTGATAGTTGATCTTGTTCTGTTTTAACATTTTCCCTCTTTTTGCTCTACCATGCCGATAGAAAATCTCGTGCATTGTCTCTTCCACAGGTAGTGTTGCCATGATTCTGAATGGCTTTACCTTTCCGTCGAGGTCTGTTTCAGTGAGTTCAAGGCTTCGTAAGCCTGTGCTGTGTAGCTCTAGTTATGGATGTTCTCATCATTTGGCTACCACAGCTCTATTTCGAAGCAGCAGTGAATCTGGAGGTATATGCAATGGCTTACATTTATTTGGTTTTTCCATTCTGTGGTCTTGCATTGATGAATGTCTCAATTTCGAGCAATTTTTCTTATTTTTCTTTTGTACAAACTGTCCAATCTCGTAGATGTGTCTTTCTTGCGCCTTTCTGCTGCATCATCTCCGTTGTTGAGTGGGGATCTAGGTGGTCTATCACAAGCTTTACCGTCATTACCTAGACGTCGTGGATCTAATTTGGTGCCTCGAGCTTCAAAGGATGTTCCGTACAGTTTTCGTTTTCCACCGATGACTAAGAAACCCAAATGGTGGTGGAGGACTTTAGCGTGCCTTCCTTATTTAATGCCTCTTCACGAGACGTGGATGTATGCAGAAACAGCATATCATTTACACCCATTTTTAGAAGACTTTGAGTTTTTGACCTATCCGTTCCTTGGAGCCATTGGAAGTCTACCGAGCTGGTTCTTAATGGCATATTTCTTTGTTGCATATCTAGGGATAGTGAGAAGAAAAGAATGGCCCCATTTTTTCCGATTTCATGTCGTGATGGGCATGTTATTGGAAATTGCCTTGCAGGTAATAGGGACTGTGAGCCGGTGGATGCCACTTGCAATATATTGGGGTAAGTTTGGGATGCATTTTTGGACAGCCGTGGCATTTGCTTATCTCTTCACCATTTTGGAGTGCATAAGATGCGCACTTGCCGGTATGTACGCTGACATTCCTTTTGTATGTGATGCTGCGTATATCCAAATTCCATATGATTAATAATCGAAAACATACTGTAGAAACTGTTCTAAATTTGCATTATGCAGCGTTTATTTCGAATGGAAAACTTTTCATGCAGATATGAATGTTTTAGGTTGAACATCATTCTCAGTTTTCCGATGACAATCATGCTAAGGCTGTTCTGGTTTTAGTTATTATTAGTGTTATCCTGATTACCCTTTCTGACAACAATGATCCTTTTCTGATTAACGTTTCCGTTATTGACGATTTTGTTATTGACGATTTTGCTTTCAATGTTGCTATTTTTAATGTCTGAATCGTTTTGTTTCGTCTATTTGCTTGCAATCTAATGGCTCCATGGTGTAGGAATAGTCCAATGTTGATTCGGTTAAGTCAATTAAGACAGAAGTCGATCCCGTTAGTCGGTTAAGTCAGTTTTTCGATTTTTTTAAACCGAATCGAGCTATTGTTCTCCTCTAATAATACGAGGCCTTTCCTTTTATGGTAGAGTCTATGACAAACATTACTGTAAGTAGACAACCACCATGTATAACCTTTAGTTCCATGTTCCATTAAAAAAAAGGGTAAACTCATTGATAGCCACCCAACAATCGATAAGTTTCTTTTTTAATTACCTAATTGTGAAAAGTTACAAAATGATCATTCAACTATTTGATTTTGTCATTTTTGGTCATCAACCGTTAAATGGCTAACGAAAAGATGACATGACAGTTTTTAAAATTGGCATAATAACAAATTTAACATTCAACTTTTATTTATTGTGTAATTTGATTTTACTTTTCTTTGTTACCGTTTCTCTAGCTAAAAAAAATAAATTTATCAACCAAATTTGATCGAAAATATTACAAAATTGGAAACACCAAAAAATTAAAGATAATTGTTTTTTTCATTAATAATTTAATTTTTTGCGACCAAAAAAGTTTGAAAAATTGGATGACAAAAATTATTAATAGTTGAATGATTATTTATATAATTTACTTGAAATGATGCAATTGTAACCTAAAAAAAAAAAAAAACATATCTTACTTTGATGTTTGTGGGAAACTCACTTATCAAAGTGGTGATTTGAGATGATGCAATTGTTGTAACCTACAAAACTTTTGGATGAATTTTAATTGTTTTAAACACAATTATTTGGATTTATTTAATGTTTTAGGTGGGAATTCATTTTAATCTTACATCATATTTTGTCTCTGTGTGCTTTCTTTCTATTTTCCATTCTACCGAAAGCCCCATAAAGTCCCTGAATTTAATATTTTTTTTTCTAATTTAATCCTTAAAATCATCTTGAATTGAAATGATTTGATTTTTTTCTAATGTGTTACTATCACAAATAGAGTACATGCTGGATCAACTACAAAAAGTATTATTAGTACAAATAAAATATATTCATAAGTTTGATATAAATACAAATATTTTTTGAGTAACTACAATGTAAAATTAAACCATTATAAAGCACAATGGATGAAGAATGAGTTTTTTAAGTGTTGGTATTACAAATAGAATACATTCACAAGTACAAATAAGTATAAATACATGTTCGAGTAACTACAACGTAGAATTAAATCATTACAAACCATAAAAGGCGAAGAACTAGAAATAATCTAGAAAAAACTCAGTACATGATACACGCACGAGATGAGCTTAAGAGACACAAATATCGCATTTGCACATGGTGGTACTCAAACCTGAGTACTCAAGAACCTAAGGTCTTTACTTTAACCAAAAATGCAAGTCCGTGACAAGAGTATCGTGATATGAAAGCTTGGATTCAATCCTTAATAACTTCATCTTTACTCTTAAATAAGAGATGAAAAATGGCTTAAAAATTTTAAAATTTGAATTTTTTGTTATTTAAATTAATTCGATCCAAAATTAATTTGAACCCATAAATCTAAATTAAGGTAAATGAATGGTGGTGGGAAAAATTCAGTGAATCCAACAAAGATGTCTTCTTCTTGTAATATGGAAAGACTTTCCACCATAGAAAAAAGTAAAATAAATACAAAGTGCTTATGTCTTCGCTTGCGTTATCGAAAAAAATATCATTCAAGTAAACACATGAAAGCTATTTAAAACTATTGGTCTCTTCCATTAAGCAAAAGGAAAATGACACTATTTTCTTCAAATGGATCCCTTTTTTTGTTAAAGGTTCATGCTTTCATCATTTCTTTGGTTATTAAACTAAGCATGCAATTGCAATCATGCACACCAAAGCAATTTGAAAGCGATTCCAATGGAGTTTGTTTGGTAAAAATATTACTGAGTTTTTTGTATTAGGATTCGGATTATATTTTGTTCATTTTATTAAAAAATGGATAAATTAATCTATGTATGTTAGACCAAAGAGCAAATTGGTTCTTTCTATTAAAAATTTCATTCATTTCTACTGTTAAAATTGGCGTGGCTGACGAAATAACTAGACAATTATACATGGTGTGCCATGTGCCCCTCATGCTGACATATAGGGATAAATGAATGAAATTTTTAACAAAAGGGTCATTTTTCTATTTGATCTAATGTACATGGACTATTTTGTCCATTTTCTGAATAGTTGAAGCAAAATGTAACCTAATTTTCAATATAAGGGCCTTCATGGTGTTTTTACTGAGTTTGTTTGGGGTTTTGGTTAATGTGGGTTCGGATTGATTGAGATTCAAATTAGTTAATATTTTGGCCAAATTATGGTTTTAGTAGATTCAAATTGATGTTTTTTGGACGAAAAAATTGACTAGACTCTTAAAATTTCTTCGACATTGACTTGATAATTTACTTGACAATTCACGCGTATTTCATAAAAGAAATAAAGAAAAGGTCATAATTTTTTCTAAAAAACCTATCCACGTTAGTAATTAAGTACACATGGATTGTTACGTGAGTTACCACATTAATACCATAAAAATTTTAACAGTTTAAATAGCTTTTCTATCCAAAAACAACAACAATTTGACTAAATTTAAAAGATTGTGGGTCAAAATGATAAAAAAGAATTGGGACCAAAGTGACAAAAGGAGAAAATATAACTGGCTAATTTTGTTATTATAGAAAAAGGGGTTAAAAAGCTTAAAGAGAAATGGGGACATGATTAAGTGTAAAATGAATATTAAAAACTTAAGCACCGCCAATTAAGTTAAGTAATGATAAGGAGGATGGCATCTCAATTAAACTATAGTAATCAAAGGGGAGCATGACAACCCATATCTCTATGCTAAAGGGTCACCTTTAAGCAATTAAATGGCTTTTATATGCTTAATCTTTGTTTATATCCTTAATCAAATTATAATTAAAAAAAAGTTAAAAACAGCTGATTGAGTGTTAGCTTGATTGGTATGGGTATTGCTGCCAATGTAGAAAGACGTGGATTTGAGTGCGTTGAAGTGCATTATCCTCCTATTTATGAATTGGATAGGGATTATGGGTAGTTCTAAATCTCTCGAACAGAGATGTTAAAAATAAAAATATATGAAGTAAATTCCAAATTTATAAAAGGTACAATGACTCATAACACATTTTAACTTTAAAAGAAACTATGCATAAAAAAATGTAAAATACAAATGAAGCTTTGGTTAAAATAATAAACGTGAGATTTCAAATATTACGGTGCTTTAGGTCCATATCCCACCATGTGCGAATGTTGTTTCTAGATTTATTCTGTGACTTTATATAAAAAGACAAAGGTATCTTTCTAATAATATTTATTATTTTGTAGAAAAAGAAAAAATTAATTATTTCTCAATTGAATTGATATCACATTGACTTGTGACACCTAATGTTCTAATAATCGGATCGATAATTGAACCGATCATATTACCATTTCTTGGTTCGATTAATTTTATTACTAATCCAACAATAATTTGTCTGTGCTTCTAGTTCAGTCAATTTTTTGTCATAATTTTTAACTTTTCACTGATTTCTAAACAATTCTTTTAGAAACCGATTTAATCTTTATATTTAAATGGATATATTAATTGAATTTTAATTCAATTGATCTAGCTAATCGATTTTGTATTCAAATAAGGTTGAAGGTGCCTGAGAGTGGGGATTGTGACTGAATTCCAATGTCTAACTTGTGTTGATTTGTTAATTCTTTTAAAAAATTTCCTTTACTAATAAATTATATTGTCATACTAATTCGTCTCTCTATATATCCTTGTTAATTAGAGTAATAGTTTTAATATAAAATATGTCGAAACCACCTCGAGCGACGAAGTGTCGAAAAATTATTTTAAAATTAGAAAATAGGGGAGTCGCTACCAATCTTTTATTTGGGTGTAATTGGATCACCACAAAACGTTTAAAATACGTTTTTAAAAATTTTAGTCTTCGGAATCCAGAAAAACAAGTTCGGGAGTCGGTTACGCATGAGGAAGGATTAGCACCCTCATACGCCCAAAATTGGTACCGTTTTGATTATTTTCGGGTTTAAATTTGTAAACCTTAAAAACTCGAATATAGTTTAAAATACGATCCTCGAATGCATGAGTTATGTTTTAAAGAAATCAAATTTTTTTTTTGGAAATCTCACTATTTCAAAGTGATCCAGGAAGAAAAATTATGCCCAGTGAGTTAGGACATAATATTTCGAGATCCAAAAATAACGAGCTTTCCTTTATATAACTTTTTTTTTAAATTTTGGAGAAAGATGTTTGATTATCTCGATTTGAAGAAAGGTTGCACCTAGTAAGTTAAGGCGCAAATTTTCCATAATTGAAAATAAGGAAACATTGCCTCGATTAAGGTTACTCGATTATTTCGATTTTGAAAAAAAATTGCACCTAGTAAGTTAAGACGCAAAATTTCGAAACTCGAAATAAAAGAATATCACATCGATTTTAAAATTTTTGTGAAAATAATTTTGAAAATGTATATGCAAATTTAATATGAATGAGTTATTAATGGCAGATATTAAATAACACGAAATAAAATGATTAAGTAGATAAATGGTAAAAAAAATATGAATGTGTAATAATTAAAATTAAATGCAAATATCGACAAAGAAAAAAAATGACACGATCGGGATTGAAAACAAGACTTTTTGGATACCCGGGAGTAAATGTAATTTTTGAAAAGTTTGGGAGGTCAAAATGTAATTTTCAGAAAGTATTGGGGTTAAAATATAATTTTAGGAAGTTTTAGGGTTAAAATGTAATTTTTAGAAAGTTTTGGGGTTAAAATGTAATTTTTAGAAAGTTTTGGGGTCAATTTTGTAATTAAACAGAAATTGATTTAAGGACCAAATTAAAATAAATTAAAAATAAAAGGGACTAATTGCAAAATAAGCCAAAAAAGTGCCACGTGGCAGCTTCCGGTGCATTCAAAATGTCAAAGGATTAAATTGAAAAGCAAACAATATTACTGGGCTAAATTAAAAATAATTAAAAGTATGAAAAGGACTAAATTAAAATAATAAAAAAAGCGGAAGGACCAAACGCGCAAATAACCCATTTAACGAAAACACGCGGATCCCAGAGGCGGGTCGGGTCGGATCAGGTCGGGCCAACGGGTTGTATATAAATGTTATTTAGGGTTTTTTTAATATTCATTTTCACCATTTTCTAAAATTTCAGCCCCCCTGTCTCTAAACTCTCTCAACTCTCTCCCTCACACCCCATGGTCGGCCATGCTCCCGCCGAGCCCCGGCAACCGTGCGTGGGGGCGCGTCAACAATGCCCCTCGTCCTGCTCGTCCATCCGACCACCGTCTGGGGTAAGGTTTCCCTTCCTTTTTCTCTTTCTTTTTTTTCCCTTTTTTAGAAACTCCTTTCTTTTCATTTCTCCTTTTTTATAGGTTTTTTAAAATCCTTTTTAAACTTTTCTAACCCATCCCTTTTATAGAAACCTATTTTGAAACATCAAGGTTCGTTAAGAACTAGGTTTGTATATGATTTCTATTTCATTTCAGAGGCCATTTTTGTTAAAAAAAGAAAATCCCTTCTTTTTATAACTTTGTTTTTTCTTGCATGTTAGAGACTGGCATTTCAAAGGCAGAATCAGAAGTCCCGAAGGACGACGGCGGTGGTGGCTCCGGTGACGACAGTGGCACCCAAAGGACAGTGACTCGACCAACTCTTCGGTTCTTTTTATTTTTATTTATTACGTTATTAATTATTGTTAATAAATTTGTTATAAATGCTATTACCATTATTCTTATTATTCTTATTATTAATATTTATTACTATTATTTATTATTATAATTATTAATGGTATTATTATTAACAACATTTAAAAGGTTGCAACTTACCATATCAAATCCCATAAATTCATTCATTCACTGCTTTGGAAATTAAAAAGATTAATAAATACTGGCAGTAAGATAGTTAATGCTTGTTCATACATAGTATGAATTCAAAACATTAAAAGTTTCAGCTGTGGATGCATGTATACCTGATTGTTAATGCTTGAGTGGCTTAGTATTGGATGGAACCTTCTTGTGCTGCCTGTTGATATTTGGTTGAACGTTTTTTGGTAACCGTTCGAATATTTGCTAGAAAAGGGGGTTTGTATTGATTTTCAAAAAAAAAAAAATCTCGGTCCTTTTACAAGTGATTTTATTCTGGCTTTATAGCCAGTTTACAAATGATGTTTTTTGGTTGCTTGTAATTAAATGCCTGCCTAACTTCTTTGCTTGTTGCAGATTTCTCTTGGCAGCAACGATGGCAGGACATGGTGAAGCTGATGGTGGTAGATGGAGCTGGTGGGCAGCAGATCAGCAGAGGCACGTGGGTGAAAATCTGATTTTAACTTTAGGGTTTGACTGTGTCATTTGGGTTGAAAATGTAATTTGGTTTAAGGGTTTGGGTCATTTGGTTTATGGGGTGTAAATGAGTTGGGCCAATTGGGCCTTTGTATTGGATATTAGAATTGGGCCCAAATGGGTCAAAAGGCTGTAATTGGACTTTTTAATTAATTTTAAATTTAAATTCAAATCAAATTTAAACTTAATTAAAATTTAAACTTAAAAGAAAAGTTTAAACTTAAACTAAATTAAAATTTAATCATGAATTACAATTTAAAAAAAATTAAAAATTAAAATTGGATTTAAATGTTAGGCCCGATCAAAATTGGGCTTCAACAAAATACATTAATTTTTAATTTGAGTTTAACAAAATCACTTTGAATTTTATAATTTAAGTTACTCCAACTTGAAATATCTAAAACATTTAGATAATTTTTAATGAATTAAAGTCATAAGAAAAAATTTAAAACTTCGAATTAAACATTGTACATTGAACCTTTACCAAAAAAAAAAAAACTATGGGTGTTTCCATAAAGTGACACAAGAATCAACAAACAAGAAATTAGTGGCACTCAAATTGGGAGATTTAATTTTTTATTTATAATTTTTACTAATTAATTTATTGCTTCCATGATATCATAGTTAATCTTATCTTGATATTGATAATGTTTAGTGGTAAAGCAAAACAATTAAAAGGGTTACATTTTACGAATTGAGTCATAATTTGATTGATATGAATATTGTTGTTAATGTAAAAGAATGCAAGTTCGAGTGCGTTGAAACGTATTATCTTCCTATTTATGAATTGAGGAAGGACTATGAATAGTTCTGAGCATTGTATAAAAAAAACAGATATGATTAGAACTTATAATAAAATTATTAAAAAAATGTGTTACACCGTACCATATATAGAAATTTGATTTTAAAATAATTAATAGAATTTTTATGTGAATTGGGAAATGGTTTTAAAAAACATTTGCTTAAAAAAAATAAGAGGTTGGTAATGAATTCAAAAAGTTTGAGAAAAAATATCTTTCTAAATAATAACACTAATGATAGTCATGCATTCAATGTAATTGAGTAGGTTTATTGAGCACGCCATACGTATGTGAATTTTTATGAATAATATCTATGACTTTGACAAAGGTGATAACAAGGGTCAATTTATAATTTATTTTATGAACTAAAAATCAACTAATCAGTCAACTTAATTAAATCAACAATAAGAAATTTAATCGATTTGTCAATTGAGTTTTAGTTTGATTGATATTAATATTTTTATCAGTATAGAAAAATGTGGATTCAATGTACTGAAACGCATTACTATCCTATTTAAGGGTTGAGAAAAAATTAAATATTTTATCAGACATGATAAAAACCTATAATGAAATTAATATTTTTAAAAATTTAATCGATTTAATATCTGATTCAAATTTTCATATCACTACATAGCACGATGATGTAGGCAAGATTTTCAATGTTGCCTGTTGGAATAAAATGGAATTGCTGAAGAAGCAACAATTGTCTTAAATAAAGGACAACCTTTTTTCCCTTTTAATTATTTCTTGGCATTAGCAATTATTTCCCACTTTTCTTCACACAAAAAGCATAGAGAGATGGAGAGAGGCATCCATAAAGAACAAAAAAACATCATAAATAATGACTCTTTCAAGGCAGAAGAAGACAACAAACAAGTGTAATAAAATTAATTATGTGGCAAGGGACACCACATACATACATACATACATGCCATATTTTATATCTAAAATCCACCATTCACAAATCAACTCATAATATTTTGTAATGTTATTAGTATGTCCACAAAAATTAAGTACTTTTGAACCTTATGTATTAGTTAGGTTCGAGTTACGTCACTATTAAAATTTTGTTGAATAACATAAAAATTAATTTTAATAATAGAGTTAAATTTATTTTTATTTGGCTTTATTTAATTCTTTTTAATTATAAAGACTAAATTCAGAGGTGAAACAAAAAAAAATTATTTAGGAAGGGCTGAGATAAAATTAATGAATTTTGGAGGGGCCAAGGTTAAAAATTTTCGTTAAAATGTTTAAATTACATTTTTTATATTTGTAGAAGGACCGGAAATAGAAAATTTCTATTTATTGAAAAGCTAAAAAGCTTAATTTGAATTATTTATATTTTGAGATGCTAAAAGGAAATTTTACATTATTTAACCAAGGAGATCAGGACCCTTGCGGGCCCTTGGTTTTATTATTGACTAGATTGATTTATTTAATAGTGGAGAAATTGATTTAATCCGATTTTTATGATAAAAAGATTTGTCAAATACATTCATAGAAAGATTAATTTTTAGTATCGGTTTAGATGGACAGTGTAAAAATAGCGATGATGATGAGATTAGATATTGTAATAATACGATAGCGTGAGATAAAAAATAAGCTAAAAGCGCCGTTAATCCAAAGGGTAATTAATTTCAAGATACTAAAGAGAGTAAAATTAGAATTTGACATTTTTAATTACTAGTTGCTAAATTCACTTGCAGTCATCTTGTACATCATCATCTCATTTCCATGGCACCACCAAAACATTTTGACTACAAATTTCAATAAACACCACCAACACAAGACAGAAGACAATAAGAACAACATCCCAACACCAACAAATCATTGCAAATATACATTTTCACCCATTTTTTCCCAATAAAATTTAGTATTGAAACATCATGATATCACTTGATGCCATAATGGGTTGGTTCATAATAACAAAAGGATTGTTGTTGTGGTTGGTGATAATGGTGGTGAAGCTGTCATCACTTGTTGTTTCAAATCCCTCACTCGTTTCAAACCCATCGTTGCTGTTGTTGCTATTGGTACCACCATTAAGATAATGGAGGATTTCATTGAGCGACTCCAGTCTTTGACTCAGTTCCATCATCTGAGCTCTCAAAACCGAGTTCTCAGCTTCCATGTTGATGTAGTGTTGAGTGGTGAAGTTGATGGTGGTCAAGATTTGATTATTATCTTTAACCAACTGAGCCACTTGTGCCATTAACTCGTCCAAGTGCTTTTGTTTCCTCATCCTAGACCGCCTGGCTGATTCTCGGTTGGATTCCTTCCTTTTCCGTTTCCTTTGATTGTGCAAATCCTCTTCGGATCCTGAATTGGACATGGAGTTTCCACTAGAAGAAGCCATTAAAAGAAAAGAAAAGACAGACTAAATTGTAAGCTAAATAACTACTTTATATATATATATATATATATATATATATATATGGTGAAATAGGACAAGTTATTTATGAGAAAACATAAAACCAGTAAAGAAAAACAACAGAGAAAGATTGAACAAGATGCGTCCTTCGTCTAAGTGAAGAATTTATCATAAACCCAGAACGGAGGATTTCACTAACAACGGGAGACATGAGTCTCAAACATGAAAATTTTCATAACACATAAGACTTCAAACAACACAGAGGAAGAAAAGAGAGAGATTGTTGTATGAAATGGGAAGAGGTTTATGAGAGAAATGACAAGGGAATTTATAGAAGAAAAAGGAAATGAAATTGAACAAGTGAAATGGAGTGGTGATGAGAGAGATGATTGGGGGTGTGGGGTGGAGACGAATTTCTCGTATACGTCCAGTTTTTCCAGCTGGTACCCATTATTCACACCCTACAAATTATTTTAATCATCTCTTATTTCAGCTTCTTCTTTTTTATTTATTTTATTCATTGTTTGGACCCCCAACCTTTCCTCCTTTTTCTTTTCATTTTATAGTTATTGCCCCTTGGTTTTGTTGGACATTTATCATTTCTAATCACTCTATTTCATCTTCAAAACTTCAAATTTTGGGCCTAAATTTAACACAAAGATGTCGGAAATGATCTAATAGTATAATTGTGAGACGTATTTTATTCTTGAGGGGAGATGTATGTTCGAATTTTTGTTAAAAAAAATAATTCTAAACTTCGAGCATGAATCGTAAAATCGAAAATAAAATATCAAAAATAATAATTATAATTAATGGTATCTGAATAACTAAAATCAACACTATAAAGTAATGATGATAAATGATAAGATTTAAATCGAAATAAATATGAATTGAATTAATCTTTTATTTGTTTATAATTAATTTGAAGAATATGAAAATAATGTGTGAAAAGGGTCGAAGTAGTGTATCATTTTTTGCCCTTTCACCTCATTTTCACCGCCACTACCAGAATTAACCGTTTAAGTCTGGCACTGTTGCTTTTCTGACAAGTGTCAGTTGCTTTGAAACTAAAAGGAATCTTAGGGATGGCGGTGTTATTTCAAGTTTTTCGAGGGGTATTCTAGTCATTTTTTGTTTTGGATATATTTTAATTCTATGCTCGGTTTAGGATTCAATTCGTCTTTCAGATCGTTTGGGTTTGAGGTTCGTACTTTTCTAATCAAATCATTACAGATGTAGATAATTTTTAGTTTTGTTGGCTTATATTTCGAGTTGTTTTAAATTATTTATTCGAGTTATTTTATATTTGAATTAATTTTTGAGTTTGGATCGATTTAAATTTATGTTTGATAGATTTGAATTGTTAATAAATTTAAATTAATGAATTAAATTTAAAGATTTCGATTTGATTTAATCTAATCGAATTTACGAGTTTAAATCAAAACAAACAAATAAAAATTGTTTTTTTTTTCAATTTCCTTTGTAATAAAGCATAAAATCTTTATTTAATACTCAAAACACCATCACAATTTAATTATTAATTCTTTATATATAAACAATTTTTTAGCTATTAAACTTTTCAAAAACAAAAAAGCATGTGCATGTGCATGTGCATTAGTGCAGCTCCAAGAATGGTGCTAAAGCATGGGTTGAACCTCAAAGTAACCCATCTAGGTTTTGACTTTAATTAGGATACCAATTGCTTTAAAGAATTTGAAAACACTAGATTTAATTATAATTTATTATTTGATATATTATCTGCTTTTATTATGTTATTAGTAGGTTTAAATTTATAAAACTGTTAGTTATTGTTGTTAAAGAAACAATATTAAATTTACAGGTCACGTATCGTGAAAGTTTGACCAATCATATTCAACTGATATTAAAATTATAGGTCAACCAAATGCTTAAAACCATGTTAAAGAAATTTCGTATCATCAATTTTTGGTAAAAATATCATGGAGGCACTTGTGTTGGGAGTTCGATTGCATTTTGTCTCATTTACTCAAAAAATAAACAAATTTGTCCTTGTACGTTAGATTGAAGAACAAACTGTTTTTTTTTTGTTTAAAAAGTTCATCCATTTCTACTATTAAAATCTCGCATGGCTGACAAAATAACCAAACAAATACACATGACGTGCCATTGTATCTCATTCTAAAGTACAAGGATCGATTTTTAACAGTAGAAATGGATGAATTTTTTTTATAGAAGTACCATTTTGCTCTTTGATCTAATTTATAGGGACTAATTTGCTCATTTTTTGAGTAAAGGAAGAAAATGCAATCCAAGTCCTAATACAAGGGTCTTCATGGTATTTTTACCTCAATTTAAGCAACAATTAACAGTGGTATCAATTTAGAATTACACTAACAAATAATAAAAATTGAGAGACCAATTATAGTTAAACTAAAAGGATTAAATCTCATATTTCAATATAGTAGAAGTACTACAATCATAATTTGACACCTTTTTTCAAAAGGGGTACAAGTCCAATCATAGTACTTGACAACTATAAATATAATACATCAGAATCACTACAAGCAAATTAGTCACTAAAAATGAACCTAATGAGTGGCTCTAGTGGTGGTAAAAAGAATGTTATTCATCTTAGGAGATTTGGGTTCAAGTAATTGTGCGTGCAATGTGTGTGTGTCTTGTCAAAGGGTTAAGAAAGCATGAATAAATACTACCATATAATCACAACAGTATATTCAAAAAAAAATTAGTCACTAAAAATACAAATCAAATATTTCCAAAATCAAAATGACCCTGAACATGATCCAAATTGAATAAAATTTAAACCAAAATAAAGAAACAAAATGTATACAAAATTTACACAAAATGAGACTCAATTTTAAAAACTCGACATTTTACCGTTTTATTATAATAGATAAAGAAAAAAAATACAAATGTTTAAACATAGAGTAAACTACAAAAATAGTCACTTTTGTTTACCTCAGGTTACATTTTAGTCACTTTTGTTTGAAATGTTACGTTTTAGTCACTATGTTAGTATTTTGTTACGAAGTGATCACTGTGATGTTAAGTTCCGTTATCTCCCTAACATAAGTGACTAAAACGTAACATGTCAAACATAAGTGACTAAAATGTAACCTGAGGCAAACAAAAGTGACTATTTTTATACTTTACCCTTTAAACATATATTTTAGCATATTCCATTCATTATTACCTAAAAGTAAAACTAGTTGCCTAATTGATCTCCAACTATTTCCCTTTGTGTTACCATAATTGAGCTAAGCTTATGGGAAAATAACATATGCTTTTGCTTTACTACAAAAATAGAACATCAATATTTATTTTATCTCTTCTAAAAACGTAAAGAGAATATCAATGTTAAAATTTTTCGACTCAATATGTTTATTTCTCAACAATTGTATATCATATCATATCATATAATAATAGCCTAATCGATATGTTATACCGGTGAATTTCAACAAAATATACTAATGTTATAATGATTAGATTTAAATTTTTAAATAAAAAATGTAATAGGAATTAACCTTTTAATTGTTTAAGTACAAGGTAAAATATCAAATTTATCAAAGTATAGGGACTGATAAAATATTTTTTTCTGAACCCTACTTCAACGGACGACTTGTAGAATGCACATGATCTTTCTGTTTTGCCGACAACATTGATACTTGATGGAACATGTTCATAGCCCAAATACCGCAGATCAAATCATCCTACAGAATGACAATAAGAAAAATATTTAATCCAAGGAAATAAGAAATAAGTGGAAGACAATCTACTTAAATTTGCTATTTATTGTTCTGATTTAGTCTCTAATTTGTTTAAATTTTAAAAATTGTGTTTTGATCAAAAGGTAACTATTGAATTCATTATGTTTTTAGAAAATAATGAGGTATGCATTATATTACACATGTAATGGCATGTCAGTTTGTTATTTCTTGCGTATTACTTATAAAAATGTTAGTTAATGCATTTAATGATTATCATTTACATTAAATTGAAATATCGAAATTCGGACTAAGAATTTAACTGTAACAGTTTGGGTCATGATTGAAATTTTAAATTTTGAAAATTACGGGAATTAAATTAATTGATTTGAAAAGTATAAGGATTAAAAATGACCAAATTAAAGTATAAGAATGAAATCTACAACTTAACGCAAAGTATAGGGACTAATAGCAGAATTTGACCCAAAAGAAAAATAATGTTGTAAGGTATGGTATAGTAATTATGAATGTGACATTGTGGATTTTGAAGAGAAAGTTAGGTCGATTATTTGGACCTTTTGTGAAGTTGGTTGAATAAAGGCTATAAACAGTAATTTTGTAGATGAAAAATTAACATTGAAATGCTAAAATAGCAATTTCTTTTTTAATTTTTTTGATATAGAGTGAGGACCTAACTTTGTTTTGTTATAGCTTGTGACTTGAAAAGTTTATATTTATATACATCTTCTTCACTTTGAACATAAGAAAAGTGAGAAGCTAAAATTGACATTTGATCAAAATAAAGCAAATGGAAAAAGACATCAATGAAGGGAAAAAATTGCATTACCGGAGTTAATCAATTAATTAACTCGATATGAGTCTTAGCTCGATTGGTATGAATATTATTATCAGTACAGGAAGACGTGGGTTTGAGTGCGCTAAAGCGCATTATCCTCCTATTTAAGGGTTAGGGAAGAGCTATGAGTAGTTCTAGGTATTGTATCAAAAAGAACAAATATGGTTAGAATCTATAATGAGATTGTTCAAGAAAATATAGGGACAACTATGAATTTTATATTACAAGAATGAAATAAAATTATAAAATTTCAAGGACTAAAGTCATAAATTTTGGGCTAGAAAATATTTAGATTGAATTATTAATTTTCAAGGGAATGAAACTGCAATTTCACCATATAAATAAAAGGAAGACTAATGTTGTAAGAATCAAATTAATAATCTAAACCACTGAACATTGTTTTTCAATTCAAATCTTGATTCAATAGTGACTCAATTAAAAAAAATAAAAAATTTGATAAAAATCATAAAAAAAAAAACATTCTAGAAAATTAATAAAAACAAACAAAGTAACATTAAATAATCATTTAATAATGATAAAATTAAAATTTTATACTTTCCATAAATTGAACACTGATGGTGCATTGTCGGAAAGCAATTATACTACTACGACTGGAGGAGTGTTTAGAGATCATGATGCCAATTGGATGTGCGATTTTGCTGTGTGAATTAGGAAAGATTCAGTTTTCAAAACTGAGGTAAAAGCTATATCAGAAGGCCTCAATTTAGCATGGATGTCTGGTTTTAGGCAATTGAAGTTGGAGTGTGATAATGCTTTAGTAGTAGAAACTATCTTAGCTGGTGGTGCGTGTACTAGTATGCTATTGGAGTTACGTTTGATTAGTCAACTTTTATGCCGAAATTGGAAGGTTCATTTTCGACACATCCCTAGGGAACATAACAAAGTAGCTGATTGAATGGCTAAATCGAGAAGCGAGAATTATTATGAGATGTAGGTATATGAAGAGGCCTCAGCCCAACCTTATTACAGGAGCTTCTCGAGGTTGATCTCGATTCTATGATTGTTACTTCTAGTTAATTTGATGTCTTTGCATTTGCTTTTTAGTTGTTTATTGTTACCAAAAAAACAACTATCCAATAAATAATAACTTTAACAAAAATATTCTTTTTTCTAATATATTGGTGCGATTAATATCTGTTCATACTTTCTTAATCCTTTGACAACGCACACACAGGTGTTCGAATTCGGATCTCCTAAAATGAACATCATCATCTTTTCCACTGGTGTCACTCGTTAAGTTTTTAATAAAAATATTCAATGAGTAAATGTAAGAAACTCAATTAGTCACCATAGTTCAAAATTACAATATTCGAATGATATTTTTTAACCATAATTTTCGGATTTGATTTTATGTTACTTATTAAAGCATTATACGCATCAAATTTTGTTCAATCAATTTAATTGACTTGTCAAATTTAATTTTGACACTACTAAAATGGAAGGCACAACTTGAGCCTTTACAACCGCCCCTAGATTTCAAACAAGTTGCTAGCATTTTGTACCAATAGAAAGGTGGAGAAAATCAAACTTGAAATGTAACATAAAACAAAAGTGAGCATGCATATTTGGGGAATATTAATTTGCAATAACAAAAGGACTATACATTATATAGCTAAGTAGCTATATAGTATTATTAATTATTGAAAGAAATGCTTCCAAGATTTAAAAAAAGAAATGGGTTGCTAAAAACATCACATTTTCCTCAATTATTGCCTTTGGAAGAATAAAGTGGTGTTAGTGTTTACTTCGTGTATATCTATATACAACTTGTTCATGGTCCCCCGAATATCATGAAAACATATATTAATAACTCTCAAGTTTAATTAGTAGGTGTAGTGTGGTTGTTGTTCACTTCATTCTGTAATCATGCCGTTGGAGGTTCAATCTCATAAGAATGGAATATATTTCATGGTTAGCCGTTTACTTTTTCGGAAAGCACTTATAGTGAGGGCATTAGTCATTATCACCAATAGTGGATGCCTTAGTTTCAATAAAAAAATAATTCTCGAGTTTAAGATTTAGGACTCATGATCTCAGATTTAAAGTTTAGGGTCTTGAGTTTAAGAATTTAGTATTTAATTATGTTTGGTGTTACTAATATTTATTTGTATGTCGGTCCTCCACTATTCTCTCTTTTACTCATTCATAATGTGTTATATTATTATTTACTGATGATGTATGAAACTCATACAATCTTCCCATATACATATAACACAAAGTGGAATGATCCATGCAACCCAAAAATAAAATTGCAAAAAGAAGCTAACAAAGAATTTATGGTTAAGAAGTGCTCCAAGGGGATGATTTGGGCTTTAAGGAAGAGCTTTTGGTCGGTCTCTGAAAGGTCCTTTCTCTTTATTTGTAACATAAATGCTTGGTGGAGGGGTAGGAGTAGCTTTCAAAAACTGATGTGTTTATTGGGTGTTACTTTAGAGATCCCCAAGTTGCTTAGGCTATTGTCCCACTTGTGTCTTCAAATGTTTGGGAATGGAGGGTGGGAATTTAAATATTTGTGAATTTTTTATTAATTTTTATATTTGGATATTTTAATTGCTATCCGTGGTGGATTCAAAAGAGACAAGGGATATTAATCTATATTTAGAGGAGGAAAAATTCACTATGTTGAAAAATACATAATACAAGAGGAGTTCAACTAAATCTATGTGTGAGTTAAAAACCCTGTTATAATCAATGTCTAATAGAAAAAAGTATAGTTCTATATGGATTTAACTAGTGCGACATGATTCATACCGCAAGCCGATCGCAATCCCAGTCTAGTTTGGTGTTTAATGGGGATCTATCCTTCACCCCCACATATCCCCTATTTAGCTTTCCTATTTTATTCTTTAACAAATGACGGGATTCGAGTCACACAACTTTAACAGAGTTCTTACGGATAAAGATTCCAAAACCATATGTCTGTTGTAAAAATCATGTTTCACAAAAGAAAATGTGTTGCATGTACTAAAAAATATTTAAATGTATACCACCTTGTTAGGTGAGAGTGTCCCTAGTGCGGGATAAATGAATAACCTCTCATCATCATCAATCAAATTATTAAGGGAAAAAAAGGTGCACCATCTACATTGTTAAAGATTTATGTTTGATGATGAATTGGAAGTATATGATTAGTGATTAAGTAAAGGTTATATGAAGTAAATTATGTCTTTTCAAAATTATTAATAAAGTGATATGAAATATTAAAATTTTAATTTAATTATATATTAATTTTGGGATTGATTCTTTCCTTTCTTCCGTTCCTTTATATTTTTCTCTTATATTCTGATAAATTTATTTTTCATTAGTATCTTCTACGTAATGATAATTAAAGTTAATATATAATTGAATTAAATAAAAAAATTAGATTATTTATTTTAATTAAAGTCAAATATAATTTTCCGTACCATTTACCAGATTTTCTTTAAGGTAAGTGTTTTATATTAATCGTTTAGAACTTATATTTATTTTTTTAATAATATTATTTGTAATATTTAAATTTAAATTTTTTCTTTAAAAATATAACGCATCTTACCGTTGCAGTTAACATTTGCTGGTTCATGTAACCATTTTAATTTAATAAATTCGTTTTGTAATTTTTTTTTTTCAAAATTGCCAATCCGCCATTAGTCTATGAGTCTCTTCACTCCACCCTTCTTCATCAATTATCAAACAATATAATAAAGAATGGTCGGTTTTTGTAGGGTCAAGAGACAGTAATCTATTTTCAGCTTTTGCACAAGTGTTCAATTTTTATTTTCCCATGTAGGACTTCAACTTTTGATTATTTTTCTCACTTCTTTTCTCCTATTTCTTTAGGTCATAAAGCATTGATTAAAATATGCTATGAGATTTTGTAGATTTGAAATTTAATTCCTCTATTTTTATTTTTAAGAATCAGTTTAATCATTTTTTAATTTTTAAAATCTATGTTTAATTGTTAACATCAGCAAAATGCAATTATTCCATTATAAGCTTATGCCTTTATAATTCTAGCATGATTAAATCATAATTTTATCATTTTAAAGGGCCAAAATACATTTTTACTATGTATCAATCTATAATTTTTTTTTTAGATTTTAAAGGGGTTAAAGCACAATTTTTCTATTTTCGGGGAGCTTTGCCCCTGGTTAATCTTCTTCTATTAATTTTTCTAGTTTGACATATTAAAATGAAAAAAAAATCACTTGATAGTCATGTAACAGAGAAATTGACATTGTAATGAACTTAAATTTAATAAAAGAATTTAATGGTGTTAATAATTGGACTTGTAATTTTAAATCCAAAAAAAAAAATAATGAGATTAAAAACCTTGTAATAAAGATAAAGGGACTAAATTCTAAATATGCAAAAAAGTGATCATATTTTAACCTAATGCATTTAATCCAAGGGTTTGGTCCCAATCAGATTTTCCTTTTTGCCTACCAACTGACAAGGTAGGGCTTCTTTCTCCCTTCAACTTGATTCTAAAGACTTTATAATTCAAATGCAAATTCTCCAAATTCTCTGTAATAGAATATGCAAAAGCTAATTACATATAAGTTCGATCGTACACATTTAAAGAAATGTTGGAAATTGAATTAAAGTAAAATTTCGTGTATAAAATCATACAAAATTAAATGACATTGCACATTGAATCAAATCCATGTATAATTTTGATATTTATCTCTTTCAGATTTACATAATTTTGGGTTTAGATAATTTTAAATTTTGGATTCGTGTTATTATTTTTTAATTCAAATTATTAATTTTTCATAATCAAATCATGGATTAATCAGATTATTACTAATTAAATAATTATTTTTTTATAAATTGAATGGTGCTCATTGTGGGAGGAAAAAATAGAATGGTTCTCGTATTGTATTTTTTATGTAGTTTTGTTAATTCTATTATCAATCTTTTTAATCTCATCAATTCATCAACAATACATTCTGATTTTTTTTTTAAAAAAAATCATTTAATTTGAAATTTTTAAAAATTATTAATCAAATTTTAATTCGATTGATATTAATATTATTATCAATTTAAGAAGATATGAATTTGAATACATATTATTTTTTTAATTAAAAAATAAAGAGAAACTATGAACTGTATAAAAAAATTGTGTCGGAATTTAGAACTTTGCATGCACCAAATAATACAAAAGAGGGCATAATCTTTAGAAATCGTGAAAAAAGGTAGTAAGACAAAATTTTGAAATTTCCAAGAAAAACATGACGATTACTTTTTCTATGTGAAATTACTTTTAATTTTCAAAATATTCCAGTAGGAGGAGGACGAAAAGGAAGATACAATGATTTTGACCCATTGGTTAAAATATTGCATAAAAATATTTTTCACCACAAAATTATAAAATTTATTTTAATTTTGATTAAATTAAATTTCAATTTAAATAGTTTAAATTTAATCATATATTAATTGTGAGATAAATATATTAATTTATTTTTGTTTAAAGTATATAAAGTAATATTATTCTAAAATAAATAGATTAAATTACATGTTTGTTAATAATAAATTAACTTTTGTTATATATATCACTAAAAATGTTAAATTTAATAAGATTTATATTTTATTCAATGACAGTAATTTCAAAGTTTATTATCAGAATCCCAATAATTACATTCTTTATTAGCATCTTTCCATGAGAAAATATCAAACGCTATATTATAATTTTTTTAAAGAACATTAAATTTTTGTTCTTTCATAAATTGAAAATATATTCAATGTAGCTGGAAAATTGTGGGAAATGGAACCCAAAATTCCAATTCTCTTTTTTCTTATTTTTAATTTGAAAAGTTCCATAAGGAGAATCACATTCGAAGCATGCTTGATTAATATTCGATCTAATGAATATATATAAGTCCAAAAGTGTATAAACATATATATATGGAAAATTTTACTGAATTTGAACTACATTCAACCTTTCAATGAAAGTAATGGGAATATAAAAGTATTCTAAACCCTAATTGTCTAAAGCAAACTGCTGTTTTTAAAATCACAAAATCATGCATGCATGTGATCTGTATACTTTTTATAAAAAAGAATGTCCAGAAGCTGACAAAGAATCCATGAACTTTAAATCTTTAATAATTTTCTTTTCCAAGAAATTTCCCATACATCTCGCAGAAAATTTTGGTTCAGTCTCACAATAGTATAGTAGCTGTTATTTAAAAAGGGTTAATAAATATTTAGTATTTATTGTATTTTTTAATGTATCGAATCTAAGTTATTTATGCATTGGGTATATACATGTTTACATTTTGCTTTAAATATGTTTCACATCATACTTGAGCTGCTATTTAATGTTCAAGCTAATAGTTAATCAATGAAATTAGAACATTTCATTTATAGTAAATGTACTACGATAACGTCTAATGTGAGATATTTTTGTAATGGGATTCCATGAGATTTTTTTTAAATAAATGGTTTTGATTAAAATATAGAAATGAAGAGACTGAAGTTATTTGATCAAGTCACGTCAGAAATTAAGAAATTTTGCTGGTGACTTATAACATGTTAAATCGATTTTCAAATACGTTGTTTTTCTCTCAAAATTAATCTCTCATTCTTTAGTATGGAAAACGGTTGAATTGGTTAAAAGGTAAATTCATGTTTTTCAGTACAACTCTTAGTGGCATGATCAACGTGGATTGGTTTTTTCTTCTCTTTTTTATTTCAACCGTTGATTTAAAAGGATCTCACATGATTTTACTATAATGGGTCTTAATTAAATTTGTGACATTTTTTTAATTTTAAAAATTGAAATGAAGATAAATAAGAAAACAATTGAATAAGCACTTAAAAATAGTGAAAAAGATTCTTTCATCATTATTTTAAGAAGAAAAAGAATAATAGTACACTCACTAAGAAATAATAAGGGTCTTATAAAGAAGGTTTATATGCAATGGAATATCATTAATCAATCAGTTGATTGATTCTGTTTTAGTGATCCGATCTTACCTGCTTATTTGATTTCTTCCAAGTGGTAGATAAAGCTAGAAAATGTAATTCTTCAAGCACAAAGGTGGGATTGATTTTGGATCGGGTTAATTTTTATTTTAAAATTTTAGATTATTTTAAGATTGAATTATGTTGGGTTCCACAATTTAAAGTTTAGGTCAATTTTCAAATTTGAATCATTTTGAGTTGTCAATCAAGTTTTTTTTCAAGTCATTTTGTAGATCATTTTGAGTTATTTGTTCGGATCATTTCGATTGTGGGTCATTCCAGATTTAAATTCTTTTGAATTTTAGTTTTTTTTTTAATTTGGATTATTTTAGAATTTGAGTTAGTTTTCATGTTCAAGTCATTTTTATTTCCAGTCGATTTTTTCGGTCGAGTCATCTTCTGTACGTCGTCATAAGATATACGTGACACGTCATGTGAAACTATCTGATTATTCCATCAGTGATACCAATTTTTAACAATAAAAATGAATGAAAACTTTAACTAAAATGATAAGTTTTCTCTTTAAATTAACGTAGAAAGATAAATTTACTCATTTTTAAGTACTTCGTATAACTTTTACAATAATAACTTCTTAACCAAGTGACATTGGAAGCACTTTGAAGGTTTTTAAGAGTTAAAGCCAAAGGCTATATGTCATTGTCTTTTTAGGACATACTTCATAGGATGTGATCCCTCGGCTAAACAGAAAAAAGAATAGTTGGGTTAAGAAGGGAACCAAGTTGAAGGGTTAGCACTTGCCAACACAATAGAAAGCTGAATTTTGCCACTTGTGTGGGTGGGTCGACCAAATTCACCTTTCCGATTTGACTTCACCTGCTTACGACTTTAAATTTTTACCCAAATGTACTTTGAAAATTTAATCCTTTAATCCTTCAAATAAAAGTTGAATCGGATTTAAGTATAATATTAACATGTTTTATATTTTTTTAAATTTAATCCAAAACATGAGTTGAATATTTTATCAAAATTCGTTTATATTTATAAATGATTAACACTCTATTTTAGGTTCGTCCATATTTTTTATTTATTTTTAAAACATATAATTATATTTATTTTAATTTAATATTTAATAATTTTATAGATTTTTTATTATAGTTTAATATATAGTCATATTAATTTTTTAATATTTATATTATAGAAGTATTATATATTATTATAGATTTAATCTTTTGTGTTATTATTACATAATATATAAAAACAACATAATATAAAATATAACAAACTTGAAAAACCGGCTGAACTGAGCTCAAACCTTGAATGTTCAAGCTCGAGCCCAACTCATAACTTAAACAGGTCTAATTTTTTTGGTCGAACCCTTTTTCAAGCCAAATATTTTTATCCAAACCCTTTCAAGTTTCGGACAAACCTTCGAACTTGGATAGGTAACTTGGCCCATGAACAGGCCTAGAACAAAGTAAACAAAAGTCACTTAACCTACTTGATCAATCATTAGAGGTTCAAATTTCATTTCACTCTATTTGATTAAAAAATCAAATTAAATTAAGATGATAAAATAGAACTCACCAACTCAAATCAAGGGAAACACCAAGAGGCGACTAAAGTGAGAAAATATCACATTGACCCTTTTATACTTCATAAAATTATAAATTAATAAATGGTCAAATTACACTTTAACCTTGACCGTTTGCTCAACTCTTTTAGTCAAAGTCTGTTGGATGGAAAGTTGACCCCTTTCCAATGATCACTCTCCCCCCCCCCTCGTTTTGTTGTTGGGTCTCATTATCTCCTATTATATAAAAAGTGTAGTCTTTATCATTGAGAACATGGTGGGCTTTAGATTCTAGACCAATGGGAAATGGAAATAGCAACCATGGCCGATGATGACATTCTGTTCCTGGTCCAACCCTATATATTAGATTGTCTTGTGGAGAGAGATAGTGAATTAGAATCATCAATTTGGACTGTTAAATGAAATGCCTCTAAATGAATCATCAAAACTAGTGACCATTGAACAGCTTTAGTAGGTTAAATTTCAACGGCTAACAATGAAACCCTTTGTCCCTATTGATATAATGTCTTAGTATGATGGGACAATGGAGGTTAACACAATGATGCTGAGATCTTAGATGATTAAATTAGATATTTGAATGATAGAAAATATCTAAATTATATATTAAGTCTTTGATTGAGTTGGTATAACGAGTTAATTGGATATTAATTCAATTAGTTAGTGACTAAAATACCGATTGAGTCTTAACTCTATTGGTATAGGTATTGTTGCCAATGTAGGAAGACGTAAATTCGAGTGCATTAAAGCGCATTATCTTCCTATTTATAGGTTAGGGAGAGGCTATGAATAATTATAAGTATTGTGTCAAAAAGAGTAAATATGATCCGAACTTATAACGAGATTGTTAAAAAAAAAACATATACTTAATAGGATTTGAACCCAAGACATTATTATGATTTTTTTATATCATTTTTGCATTACCATTTTGCATTTGTTTTTTTATATATTAAATTTTTTAAAGAATGCTTGTTACATAATTCTATTTTTCACCAACATCATGTGCCATAATTTGATTTCAATAAAATAACAAAATTTTTGATATCATAGGGTAGAAGATGGTTAGATGGACCGTACAAGTGTTTCATGTGAGAGAATTTAGTATAGAGTAATGAAAGGCCCTAAACACGTGCTATTGAATGAGATTGGAGAATGCATTTTTTTATCAATGTAATTGACAAGGATTCATATGTCTATCCATGTGATGCTTTATTATTTTTAAGAAAATTGATCCATATAATCATATGATTAGACATCAACTGAATTTGAAGTTGGTGTGAACTGTGAACTAAAACCCCTAAGCATAAATTATTTATCACGTTACCTGTAATCCGATCCATTCTTAAATTATATTTAAACTTCAAGAACCATCTTCATATTTATGATCATAAATCTAATCCAATCCAATCCGCCCAACTAAATTGACTTTGATCATAGGCTTAACCAATCTATAGGTTGGATTTGGTCTCCATTCACTTCACCCGTATGCATTTGGGTTTTGGGAATCGGCATCGCAGCCATGTCTGTTCTTAGGGGAGAGGAATATTGGGTATGGAGATTGCCTTGTCTCCAACATAGAAGTGATATTTATTGGGAGGAAAATTCAATTGAAGTCAATTTAAATGAATTAACCAATAGTTTATAGTTGATTTCATGGAGTTAATTATGATGATTAATTCAGTTTCATAGATTATAAAATTAAACTATTTGATTATTAGATGAGATCGATTATCATTTATAAATCTTGATTACTGATTGAATCGATGTGTATAATTTTCACCATGTATAAAAAATCTTCATGGATCATATAGCATATACTTTAGAACTTATTCACTTTTGACCCCAATGTCAAGTTGGAGTTAAAAAAAAGGAAAATCGAAAGGTCTGATTCTTTTGCTTTCCATGGAATGGTGAACGAAGTTCCTTACCGAAAGTGGATTCCACCTGAGATTTTGGTCAAATTATAATTTTGATCCCTCTATTATAGCCAAATTTGAAACATAGTTTGTATACTTTAATTGGCATAATTTAATATTTTACTTTTATAATATTATTAGTTAGTTTGAATAGTTGATACTATTAACTATTCTAATTAAAATGTTGTGTGGTTTAAAAAAAAAAAACAACCCTTTCAGAGTCAAATGAAAAATCATATCAACATGGAGAATTGAAAGGAGTTGTTTCAAGAAAAACTATGTTGGCATAATTTATGGACTAGAACCCTAACTCTTGGCCAAGCAACACTGGGTGTTCACCCTAAAAACCCATTTTGTGGGTTAGAATTATAGGGGGCAATCATGTTTATGGTGCGTCAATTGGCGATGATTTAACGAGGTCGAAATGTAAGAGTTAAGTCAGAAAATTGTTTTAGTGAATCAAGTTACAATTTTACTATTAATATATAATTTTATGAGTTTTAAAGGGATTAAATAATAAATTCACTATTTTAGGAAACCAAGGCCGGTAATTGCCTCTAACTATTATAAGAGGAGGGTAAAACCTTAACAGCAACGTGATTAGCACGACTTAAACTTAGATCACATCTAGAGCGATAAATATCTTGATTATCAAGCCAATACACTAAATTATAAGATTACTTACATTATGATTTATGCTGGCAAATTTTGACTACTTGTGTCGACAATAGGAATCGCATTCCATTATTTCAATCAACTAAGCTTTGTTGAAATTGGAAATCAAAAACCCAAAAGCTTTAGCTAATTGAAAGTAGCACAATTAGTGTTCAAATGTGTCAACTAGCATAAAAAGAATGTTGAATCTTTTTGTTAATTGTCCAATTTTTTTAAACAAATTAAT
Organism: Gossypioides kirkii; assembly: GCA_005610355.1. Lineage (NCBI taxonomy): Eukaryota > Viridiplantae > Streptophyta > Magnoliopsida > Malvales > Malvaceae > Gossypioides > Gossypioides kirkii. Next base: position 621,513 of record CP032248.1, read on the forward strand.
TTGCCTAAAAAGTGGTGGGATTAGTATTCCAAAGCATAATTTTTTTTTGGTTAATACACACTAATAAAAAATATTTATATTATTGCGTATTTATTTAAAGGTTAAAATATGTCATAAAAATTTATGTACTCTTCGAAAATTTAGAAGGTAGTTTTTCTAATTTCAGATTTTAAAATTTAGGTCTAACTGTTAACAATGTTAAAATTATTTTGTTAAACTCAAGTTCATTGCAATATCAATTTATAGTTGCATGGCTACCAAATGAGTATTTTTTTATTTCAAAATGTAACACCTGTAAATTTAACGTATTAATAATTGGACCTGAATTTAATTTTTTTTTACCCGCTAACAAATATTGCAATTTAAAGCTTTGTTTATCACAAAATTTTTAGCTTTAATAGCTCAAAATTTTTATAATTTTATTTCAAATTCTCATAAATAAAATTCCTAACTCCATCCTGCATGTCAATTATATTAACTTTATTTAATTTTTCTTCTAATAATAATAACTAATCCTCTTGCCATGATTGTTTTCCGAAAAAATAAACGGTTGGACACAAAGTATGCTCCATTCTTATCAATGAAAATCAAACCTTTAACTATATAATTAAAAAATAAAGTGAACAATTACCAGACGATGCAAAAGGTATCTATAACTCATTTTCTTACAAAAGAATAATAAAAATTTTCATTACACAAAGTAAGACAGCACATGAAACCATGATAAGGCCACTCTGGCAAACTGATAATGTAAGTTCCCCAACACCGAAACAGGAAACAAAGTGTAATCCATTGTCTGTAATCCCAAATTCCTATTTCTTCAAATAACATTTCGTCAATTTCCTTCATTTGGATTTTTTTTCGCTCTCTTTTTGTTCTTTATTGTGGCATATACTCTGTTTTTTGTCCTTTAAAATAGACAATAACATGGACCACTTATGCCTTTCATTTAAAATTTAAACGTGCACCACCTAACATGAGACCTATGCCAAGGTTTTTGAAGGGCAACCATGAAAATACCCCTTAATTATATTATTTAGTACCTGAGTTTGATTTTAATATTTAATTTTATACTTGAGTTTATCTTTAATGTTCATTTTGGTGTCTAAATTTTTTCAATTTGATACTTGAATTTTTTTTGTCCCAATTATGTACCTAAGTTTAAATTTAATGTTTAATTTGGTACTTGAGTTTTTTTTTATCCCAATTAAGTACCTATGTATTTTTTTATTAGAATACACGTGTCAAACATTCATTAGCAAGGGCGAATGCAAAGGGGGCCCTGGCTACCCTCCCCCATTAAATTACAAATTTATATATGGTAAAATTGCACTTTCCTCCCAATAAAAAAATTATATTTTGAAAATTTATAATTCAATTCCTGCCCCTCCTAAAAGAATTTCTAGATTTGCTCTTGTTCATTAGGCTACATGATACTATTTAGTTTGGGTGCCAAATTGAACATCGAAGCCAAATTTATGTGTCAAAATGATATATTAACCCTTAACTAAATAAAAAAAAATGGTTTGAAGCAGTTTTAGATTCGAGTCATTTGGATCTTAGATTAGAGATTTTTTTAGCCAACTCGTTACAGATTCAAATTATTTCAAGTTCTTATTACTTCGAGTTGTTTTAGATTACATGTTTAAATCATTTTAAATTTGAGTCATTTTAATTTAGATAATTCAAATTTGAAACTCAAATTTTTTAAAATCTCATTACGTGTTTGAATTATTTCAAATTCTAATTATTGTTCATATCATTTCAATTTGATTTATGACTTTTTATAATTAAACGAGAATCAAAATTTGAACTAAGAACAAAGAGCATTCGTTAGCTTTTGGTGTCTAATTGGTATTGGTTTCATATAAGAGACTTAAACATAGTCCATTATATTTGCCAAAATCATTACGAGACCCAAAGCAAAACACACACACACCATTAGCCCAAAGCTAAGCTTCGTGTCAGTAAATCAAGAATCTTCCATCCACACCACCGTCCACAAACCCCAAAAAGAAAAAAAGAAAAAAAAAACCAGTTTTGGCATTGTCAATGTCTGAATAAAAGTGCTTAAGAAGTGGAGATCAAAACCAAATATAAAAATAATTTTGAAAAAAGTCATGGACTTATTATAAACTCACTTCCATAACCCCTCTCCTCCTCCCCCACTGTCTCAAAGGAATCTGATCGTACAATCACCATATCCACCCATAGATCTTACCCTACCCCACTGTTCTTCTTTCCCCTCCCTTTTATCTCTCTTTCAATCCTTTGTCTTTCAATCAAAAATTTCTTTCTTACAACTTCAGAAAAAGAACAAGACATGTTAAGATCTGAAGAACTCCCGGATTGTTTCTATTACCAAAACAAACCAACCTTAATCACCCCAAACCCTTCAACCCCAAACCATTCTTTGTATCTTTCCAACTTAGATGATCAAAAGTTCCTTAGATTCTCCATTAAATACCTTTACCTTTTTGAAAAAGCTGTTGCTATAGATATCTTGAAATATTCACTTTCTAAGGTTCTGGTTGATTATTACCCTTTGGCCGGAAGGTTAAGACCTTGCAGCGGCGCTGGTGATGATGATAAGCTTGTCGTTGATTGTAATGGTGAAGGTGCTGTGTTTGCAGAAGGTTTTATGGATATTAGTTGTGATGAGTTTATCCAATTTTCTCGGAAACCAAACAGGTCTTGGAGGAAATTACTATATAGAGTTGAAGCTCGCTCGTTCATTGAGATCCCTCCTCTTGTTGTTCAGGTATCGTTAAATATCCGTACGAGTAATACCTTACTGAATACATAAAGGTAAATTTGTTGTTTTGGTCACTTTTACTAATCGTATGATAAAGTTTAAGATTTACTTTTCAGGGATACTACAATGTTTAGTCCCTGAACTTGATAACTTTTTTAAATTTGGTATTTCATTTTGAACTTTATTTTGTTTCACGTTAACTTTGAAATTTGGTTCATGTGATGGTATGGTACTTTGATATTATGCCACATCATCACCTAAGTGTCACATCATCATATGGATCAAAGATAAAAATAATTGTCAAGTTTTAAGATTAATGTGGAATGAAGAAAAGTTTAAAGGTTAAATTGGAAAAAAGTTGTTAAGTTTAGAGCTTAAGTGTTGTTTTATCCCTAATTTTTATTAGAAGATGACATGGCACGATCTTATAGTGTTATATCATCAAATATCCAATTTTTTTTAAAAAAACACCAAGTTTTAGAATTAGTGTAGACTAAAAATAGTTTAAGGGTTAAGTTGGAAAAAGTTATCAAATTTAGGGATTAAATGTTGCTTTATCCCTAATTTTTTATTTTAATTTTATATTATATTTGTTAATTTTATTAAGCTGTCGAAATTATTAACAAAGTTTTAAAGTGCTGAAGCATAATTTTAAAAAAAAAAATCAATCTTAAGCAATCAATTAAAAGTAAGAGGATGATGTTATGATGAATTGAAGTATATGAAATAAATTATAAACTGTAATATAGTATAGGGACTAAGACTAAATATGACCAAGAAAACCTTAAATTCAAATTTTATTTATTTATTTATGGTGCAGGTAACGAATCTCCGTTGTGGGGGTATGATCCTCTGCACCGCGATAAATCATTGCATATGTGACGGCATAGGCACATCTCAGTTTTTACAGGCGTGGGCGCACGTGACCACCAAACCAACACTCGATTTACCCATTTTACCCTTCCACTCTCGCCACGTGTTGAAACCCCGAGATCCACCCCAAGTTACCCACACTCACCTAGGATATACCAAAACTACCTCCAAAGACAACGACATCCACGTGGACATCAACCAATATTTACAATCACAACCACTAGTTCCGACCTCCTTCACCTTCACCTCCGCACATATCCTCCGCCTTAAAAGGCGGTGCATCCCGTCATTGAAATGCACCACCTTCGAGGCATTAGCCTCGCACACATGGCGATCATGGGTTCGATCTTTGGATTTATCAACCACGTTTAAAGTCAAGCTCTTGTTTTCCGTCAACGTTAGGAAAAAGTTGATCCCGGAAATACCCCAAGGGTATTACGGGAACGGATTTGTCTTGGCGTGTACGGAAACCGTGGTAAAAGATTTAGTTACTTCAAATTTACACCATGGTATAAAGCTAATCCAACAAGCTAAATCAAGTTTAACCGATGGGCATGTACGGTCAATGATTGATTTACTGGAGGACAAAAATGAGAAAACAGATATTTGTTCAAGCATGGTAATTTCTCAATGGGCTAAATTGGGATTAGAAGATTTGGATTTTGGACAAGGTAAGCCATTACATATGGGTCCTTTAACAAGTGATATTTACTGTTTGTTTTTACCGGTGGTGGGTAATTTTGATGCCGTAAAAGTTCAAGTTTCCGTACCCGAATGTGTAGTTGAAAAATTCGAGTATTACATGATGGATGGTTTAGATGAAGAAGAAAATGGAGAGCAAATTGGTTTTATTTGAATATGCTCCTTCAAGGTTTTTTCTTTTTTATCATTTTAACCCTCCAGTGAAAATTTTACTGTAATTCAAGTATATCTAAAAGTGAATATCTGACTGCTTTTTTTTTTCTCTATATATTTTGTAAAAGAATAATAAATCGACTTGGTGTTATATCATATATTTGTAAAATATTAGTATCGTATTAATTTAGTATTTTTTTATCAATTCTGTTACTAATTTGAGTATTAAATGCTCGTTCAAATATGACGCGGAATATATTTAAAACACGTTGATCAAAATTGTAAATACGTGTACTTACTATATGAACGACTTGTATCTGACGTGTGAGAAAAACAAAATCCCACTTGAATTTTAATGACATTGAGAAAAACAAAATTGCAAACGATCTACGTCATACTTGGACTAGCATTCAACGCCTAAACTAATGGTTAGGCTAATGTGAAAACATGTTCAATACAATATAAATAATTTGACGATTCACTTAGAGTGTTTTAAATTTTAGGGTTCAATTTAGAATTTAAAATTCAGATTGATCGGTGCGGTATTAATCATGATTAATTTAGTATCTCATTTGTAATTGTTTAATTGCTGTTTTTATTTATCAAAAAAAAAATTACAAGAATTTTTAAAGGTCGGTGTTTAATGAAATTTTAATGGTTAGTATTGTATCTTATCGATTTAATAAAAAAAATACTTCATTTTTTGGTGAATTATAATATGAGAATAAAACCTTAACAGTAACGCGATTAATGCGACTCGAACTCAAACCACACCTAAAAAAATAAATGCTTAAATCATCAGACCAACACACAAGATTTCGAAATACTTCATATTAAAGTGCTAAAAAAAGTGGGGAAATGTAATGATTATTGAAAATCGAGTTAATAATTGATGTACAATGTTTCTATCTCATTTTTTGTCATAAGAGAAAAGGCTATAAAAGATGGGTGGGTTTTTGTAATGATTTTCACAAAAGATGACCTTGCTCATGATTTGCCAAACTAAAGAGGCTAAAGTTGAACATTAATTAGGCAATAATTATTGTTAGGGTTAGTGATTCTTATCCTAAAATTTCTAACAATTTATTAGGGTTAGTATCTAATATTGATATTAAAATATTTCAATTTTATAAGTTTTAATATTTATTTTTTAAGGTAAAAGTTTTGGGTCTTTGAATACCAAGGTTTAAGTGCGAAGGAGGAGCTTGTAGGGACTTAGCTCCTTTAAAGTGGGAAATTATTATTTCAATCTTTAAAAATTGATAAAATTTTAAATTAATATAATAAAATTACAGTTTGGCTCTTTAAAATGTTAGAATATTGATTTAGTCATTTTAAAAACTATAAATATATAAACCAATACAGGTATGAAATTGCATTTTAACTCTCATAAAAATATATAATTTAATCTCACTATTTTAGAAAAAATTTGGGTTCGTCCTTGTCAAAGTTCGAGTCCTACCATATACAATTATTGGGTCTCTAATTTCACTATGTGTGGATTTTGATCAATCCTTCGTTTATTGTGTTTTATTACGTTGTAGTTAGTTATATATATATATATATATATATATATATATATATATATATTTGTATTGTACTGACGAATTTATAATAGTAGAACATTACAAAATATTTATTTTTTACAATATCTTAATGGAACATGTGTTGCCTAGCTTCCATTTAATTGACAAAGTGGGTGGGTATACACAATGGGGAAAAGCCCCCATCCCCAACCAAAATGCAAGTGCTAGTTATATTCTTCTCTTTTCCTTTTTTTTTTCTATTTAAAAATTGATTATAAGATAGTGGAAAATGGCACTCACAAATTTTGCTCTTTTTCTTCACATTTTTAGTTTATGATTAGGTTATTTGAATTTTTTTTTATAAATTTTAAAATACAATAAAATAAAAAATTAAATATAACTATTGACTTCTTATCATATTTTAAAAAAGAGAGAAAGTCGAGTTAGTACAAAAAAGATATTATTTAAGAGTGTGTTTGATAAATTGAAATTTTAAGTATTGAATTTTTACTGTTAAATTGTACGAGTATTGAATTTATATTAGAAAATTATTGAATTTAAGTAAAAAATTAAAACGGTTATCAAACACGTCCAAAATATTAAATGTTGAATTTTAATGGCATTGTAATATACTAAATTCAAAGTGTGAATGTGATAAATATATATGTATTTATGATCTGTTTCATATATTTTAAATATGTTCTACGTCATATTTAAATTAATATTTAATATTTAAATCGATGATTAGAGTAACAATAAAAACACATTAAAATGTAGAAATCAATTTAAAATTTAAGCATTAATTTAAATATTTATTTATTTTTTAAGACTGAGAGAAAGAGAGTCGTGTCAACTCTTTCTTATATTGTTAAAACTTTTTATCCTATAATTTTATATATTATCATATGAAACTAAGAGTGCCTAAATATTTGCACGTGTTGTCACTTCGATTTGGCTTTTTCTTAAAGCATTATCACTAGATGTAGTTTATAGCATCCACATCGACAAAGTTTTGCCTAAATGTGTTGACACATGGCTCACGACTTTGTTTTCGGGAGTGTATGGATCACTTGCATGTTGTTATCCTTTATATAGCCCATGTCCCTCTTGTGTTTTGTCGATGTGGGATTTATCTAGGCTGTTATATAATTTCTTTTAATATTTAAAAAAGAGGATAATGCATTTTAGTATATTTGAACTCATATATTTTTATATTGACAGCAATATTGATATCAATCGAACTAAAACTCAATCAACATTTTTTTTAAAAATGCAACATGCATTACCACTGAATTCAATACTTATTAATATAATTAAAGTCGACTTGAAGGACCCAAAATTGAGGGAACATATCTAAGAAAGTAAAATGAAGATGGAGAAATATGTGGTATATATTAAAACTATGAAAGGAAAAACCAATGTACAATAAATGAATACATTAAAGAAGCAAAAAGTAATTGAGGAAATTAAGTGCCTCCAAATGGCCTACCATGATAATGCCCTAAGTTGGTGATAAAAGGATATGATATGTTTCACACCCAAAAAAAAAAAAGGATATGATATGAAAAAAGATTTTCAAAGTTCCATTAATTTTTTTTTGGTAGAATTCAAAGGTCCATTAATTAAATCTATAGCACTAGACAATATACATTATACTTTGTTTAATTAATTATTTAATATCTATAGATATAATTAATAAACCCCACATCTAAAGTAACATAATAAAACAATTAAGGTAATTTCTAGTTTTAAAATACTTCTCCTCTTACCAAGTGTCACCATTAATTGATTGACATATTAGTCAATTGACTTAAAAATGAGTTGAATTGAGTTCGAGTTTTAAATGTTTAAGTTCGAGTTTAATTCATATTTTAAATGGGTTTAATTAAATAAATTTTGTTCATATTCTTTTAAATTTTGTCGGGTCTTCGGACTTGGACGAATAATCTGACCTATGAACAGTTCTATATACAAGGCATACACATTTATGGATGCTTTCCTATGTGGAATATTTTATATTGTGACAAATGACACATTTTATAATTGACACGTAGACATTTTAATTATAAGTATGGTATGACTTTCATTTTTTAATTGATGTTTGTTTAGAGTGAAATGTTTTTTTTAATTTATTATGTTAAAATTCTTCAATTTACAAATTTTAATGTTAGATTACAATTAAATTAATTAATTAATTCATTAACACTTGCATACGTGTGTCCCCTTTAAAAACAATTTCCAACAAGCACTAGTGATAGACCCTTAGCATACACACTACACACATGAGAGGTTCCTATTTATCATTTAATTACATCATTGCTAAGCTTTCCCCCACCCCCTTAAAGTTGTCCTTATAATTTGTATTAGACTTATTCTACTTAGACTACCATCTTCATCAATGGATTTGATGCTATATTTTGATTATTTATTTGTTTTGTGAATCATCTATTTTTAAAAATTAAGTTTGAAAGGGGAGAGAAGACACTAAGTTTCAAATAAGATGTTCAAATACTGATTACTCGATAATTAATCATCAGGCCATACACTTTTAACGAGAAGGTAACTATCAAGGGATCGCTAGACGTAATAATCTCATATTATCCCAGTTAAGGGAATGTTTGAACAATATCGTGGATGAGGATAATCGACTTACCACTTGATCGACCACACGAGCAAGTCACCACATGTACTATCAATGACATGATGCTACTAGTCAAGGGTCTTTCCCCTATAAATACCCTCTAAGACGATGAAAGAAGAATCTTTGACCTTTCAACAACTCTAAACACTTCAGAACACTCAACCTCCTTTATAAAAAATGTACTAAAGATAAAAGAAAAGAAATAAAAGAGTCAAATTTGTCATTATGTACAAAAATTAATTGAGTCAAGACTTGCCATCCCTAGCTGAGTTGGATTTTTTGTTTCTAAATGCAAGTGGCGAAATCCCATTAAATCTAGGGTTTAAAGTTTAATGGTGAATGGTTATAGCCTTAATTAAGGGGAGTTATGTCGGTAGTGATCATAAAAAATATAGTAGACCCTACATCTTTAGTATGCCATCTCAATTTAGTATGTGTTTTAAAGTTAAATCTAAACATGTATATACAATACTATATAAATATATATAATTTTTATTAAGGGATTAATATCAAAACTATACATGAACTTTGATTCAATGTATAATGTCATATATGAACTTTGATTTTGTGTCATTTTATACATGAAATTTTGATTTGATTTAATTTTCACAAATCACTAACAACATTATCGAATCAACACCATTTTACGATGATATATTGCATAAATAAATAATTATATTAATTCAATATGGAAATAAATGTATGTATTAATTTATCTAAATGTGCACAATTGAACCAGAATCAAAATTTTATATATACATATGAACCATAATTTAAGTTTCATGTATATAATTACACCAAATCAAAGTTCATGTATCAAATTATACATAAACCAAAATTCGTATATAAATTTAATATTTATCTCTTACATTAAATATATTCATCACACATGCATATATAAAGTTCATAAAAAGAAAAAATAGGGTTTTATAGAAAATAAAAAAAGTGATCACAACTCTTATGGAAAGAAGGAAAATTCAAATTTTGAAAATGATAAAATAATTCCGAAGCTGAATATAAATATAAAAGAACAGTCATTTTCTCCATTGTCAAATAAGTTTGACGAAATTTAAAGGAAAGTATTGAGTAACCACTACATTAGTCAATATTTCAAGCTCTTTTTTCTTCTTTTGCTTTTTCTTTTTTTCTACGAGTATATTTGTTTAATATTTCGTTTCGAACTCGAGTTAAATATTTTTTAATATGATATCTATGTTACTTTTTGTTTAATCTAATACTTGTATTTAATAAAAAATATATATTTTAGTACTCAAAAGTAATAATATTAAATTTCTAGAGTTAAGTCAGGTCACTCATCCGAATTTAAAAGTTCGCTCGACATATGAAGGAATTTAGACAAGTAGATAAAGCTTGAAAAATTAGTTTAGGCAAATGTATAAGCCCCTTTTCTATTTGGACTGGGTCTCAAGTAGAATTTTTTAGTCCTTGAGCCTGGCCCAATTCTACATGAATATCTATATATTTTTAAATATATATTTGTAATTATAAAAATTTAATATATAAAACCAACCTAAATCCAAATAGTATTTATTTCAAAAATCCAATCCCATCTTTAAAAAATAAAATCCCAAGCCATATGTTGGATTTAATATCTAAAAATCATTTCTTATTTCGACTTTTATTTTGAATTTGATTAGACTTGTACAGAGACGATATTTAATCTAAAAATCTCTTGTCTAGGTCCCGACCTGAACTTGACCTAACTTAACTCATAGACATTTCTAATCAACGATCACCTTCAAATCAAAGAGAAATTCAAGCAAAAAAACCAACACAATTGAAGACCCCTTGCCTTGCGCCATAATAACCTGTCATCATTGGGATAACACAAACAACAATATAAAGAAAATAATTGCTAATATTATTAGTAAATTATGAATTTTCGTCAAATTAATTCAAAAACTCGAATTAAAAAAATAAAAATATTAATATCGATAATTTTAGGTATTAAATGTATAATTTTTGTTAAATGCATATATACCATAATAGACAAAAAAAACACACAAGTATTACATTAAAAGAAATTATCAAATTCAAATACTAAATTATATATTAAACCTATACGATAAAATATATGTTTTGAAAGGAAAAAGTGGTCTATATAAATAAATTCTTATTTTAATATTTGACCTATTAATTATAATATTTATTAATTTATATCTTTTGACATTTAATTTAATTAAATATTTTGATTATTAATATGAGTTTATGTTTCAAACTTGAAAGAAGATATTACTTATTTTTATTATCAAATTATAATATATTTTTATTTTTTAATATTATACAATCGAGAGAAATTACTCAAATAAAGACGTAGCATTTACTCTTTAAAAAATTTGAAATCGCATACATCGTATGAATGAATAACTCTTGTCCACTCAGAGTTAGGATCATTATTATTGTTGTTATGCATTCAAAGTGGAAGTGGGATTTGCCCAAATGAGGGATGGGCTTTACTGCCCCAAGAGAAAGGTCAAAAGTAGATTTAACAAGAACAAGTTCTTAGCCCACATCTTGTTCTCATTGCATCAATGATGAGGTTTCCACTCTATCAAATAACGGGCCACCAATGATTACCCTTATCTTTCTATTTCATCACTAAATCAATCATTTCATGCAAATAAATTCAGTGAATGAGCACTTCCCCCTCTTCAATCTCATAGTGGAGCCAATGAGTACTTCCCACAATTGGGTAAAAGTGAAAATTTTGGGTTTTGAGTATATCTATGTTCGAGAATTATCGTTTAATTAAATGTATGGATTTTAGAATTCTATCATGAGCACTTGTTATGTGTAGGGTTTTAGTATGATTAGTTAATTTGTAGTCTGGATTGTTTCAATTTATTTACACTTGAAAGTTTGTAATTGCACTTTGATTGCACTGTACTTGTAAATTTTAAAAAAAAAAAAAAAGTTTTTATAGGTAGAATCAATCATTAAATCAACAAGAATTGAGTGTAGTGGTAAAACACATCACATTTTTAAAAAGAAAAAATAAATTTTAATCTTAAAAATGATATTATTAAAAAATAATAATAACGAAGTTCGAAAAAATTAATTTTCATACACGGTGAAATGAAATCATAAAAAATAGGATTTGCATATATTTTACTTTTTGAAAAAATAGTTTACTATAACATATATGTTACCATTTTTTTACTCATGCAGTGTATGAAATTATTGTATTTAATATTGAAAATATACTTTCTGCAAGGTGGGTTGACAGAGAACTCTTCGACTACTTCAAGCCATTTAACCGAAGTTCCCATTTTCCCATGCAAAACACTTTCCATAATAGACCCACACTTTGAATCAATCCTCCCATTAGCCAAACTTTGAATTTGAAACCTTTGGCCAGTACGCTAGTGTAGTTAAATTTTAAATTTTCTAAAACAATTTTTTTATGATATCTAAAGTTATAAATTTAATCAAATAATTACTTGTGTATCAAGGTTTAAGTCACTAAATCTTTTGAAATGATGGCTCGACTTTTTGTTAAACTTAAATTAAAATTTGAACTCTTCAAACTTTCAACTAATTGATCTTTTCATCTATCTGTACTCACAATTGCTTAAAAAGTAAACTCTAATGTTAAGAGACAAACATAGGAAAAAATCGAAACTTTCTCGAGGAGGATTTTGCAAACCTCTACATGTTAATCCAAAAGTTTTGAACTCTCTAGATCCCAATTATAATAGCTAGTGTTGGAGTTATGTGACTCAAACCCCATCACATGTTCGTCTTTATTTTTGGGAGTTAATTCAGCTTCAATAGCCAACACAAGTGATCTACCAAATTTGGTCAATTTGACCCCATAGATTACAAACCATTTAAATTATTTACTAATACAAGTTGTTTTATCACATTACAATCCAACCATGTAATACAATTTAATATTAATTAAATCTTAAAAAATCACTAACCTATATATGTGTTAAATGACAACTTACTTTGTTTTGCCATGCATCCTACAAGCCCTTTTCGGCCTTTATTTCCTTTCATCACATTTGAGGATACGTCTAACTTTTGATCATCTCTCTCTATATATGATACAATCAAGCCATGCCCATTATTAAGCCTTTAGCTATTGTGTTTTCCTCATCTTTTTCGTACACTTATTCAAACTCTTCTTTTTCCTTTTCTATCGTTTACCAATGACATATTTGTTGATAAAAAAAAAACAATAATGTATGAAAAATGTCGTAAACTCATTCTTCAAAACCTTCTTAATAATTGGAAGAGATATGCAAAGAAAATCTGATAAATTCTCACTTGAAACATATACTTATCACCGTATAATTACATGTCACAATATAATTTTATGAGCTCAAAGCTTTACTATCATTTTGAAAAATCTCATCTATCAATTATATTAACATAGAATCAAGATGATGATTTGTAAATCATACATCAAGAATCCATTCTTGATCATGCCTATAAATAATAATATACAATTATTTTTATTTTATACACTTTATTCTTGAATCAAGACAACTTCTTTTTTCTCCTTTTCATGTGTGGAGGACATGACATGATCCATGAAGGATTGCATCATATTGAGAGAAACCAAGACATCAAACTTTGATCAAAGTGGTCTGGTCCAATATAGAAACTCAAATATGTGTAAGCAAATTAAAGTGTTTGAATCATTCGGCTATCTATTATCTTGCATTAATTGAACTAAATTTTAAAACTTTTTTGAACAATCTCAATATAGATTCTGATTATATATGTTCTTTTTGACATAATTCTTAGAACTATTCATAGTTTTTTTCCAACCCATAAATAGGAGGATACTACATTTTACATTCGAATCCACGTTCTTCTGTAATGGCAATAATTTTTAAAATAGATAGGGTCAAGATGAGGTGACAGAATATAAAGGCAATGGTGAATGGCCCTTGTGTTGGATTTTTCATGACGGTCTAAGCTTGAGAGAAAGCATATATTCTGCTTTTACAATACCTTTGTCTTCTTCTTAACACACTCCTTTAAATCTTTCAAAAACTTTAGACACACTTTCAAGGGCTTTCTGAAAGCTTTTTGACTAAAAAAGTTTTAATAATGTTTAATTGTTGAAAGTGATTCTAAATGATTTCTTCGTATTTGCTAGTCAATTCTTTTCTTATAAGGTCTTCAGAAAGTTTGAATCAAATCTTAAATATACCAAAGACTATGAGGTTTATAAGGATGCTATGGACAATATAATATTAAAAAACATTTTCCACCCATAGAGCAACTATTTATAGGACCTAGGGGCTCTAAACATTTATTACTCATATATGAATATACATAATATATAAAAATATTCATTAATGCGTGAAAAAATATAAATTCTTTTGGTGAATTATGAGAAGAGAGAAAAACTCTAATAGTAATGTGATTAGTGCGATTCAAATCTAGACTATATTTGAAACAATAAACATTTCAACCATCAATCCGACACACGAAACTCAAGAAAAAAATACGAGTTCATAGTTGAAATTACAACACAAGTTTGTAATTTGATCATTAAAAAGTAATTTGAGATAAACTTCTCATTTATTTATTGATGAATGCATGGATGAGATAAAATCAGAAGTCCAATTTTCCTTATTGGTTGATTAAAGCATCTTGTCAAGGATTTATTCAAATTTGTTTTTAGCAAATGTATTCAATGTTTAATCAACTAGCAAGGATAATCTTGATGATGGTCGTTCATTGGAGGCCTATAAGATTTTCGCATGAAATTTAAGAACCTATAAAATCGACATTACGCGAAGCCGTAGGCAGGGCTTTGGCACCTATAAATTAAATGGTGTTGTTGCATTTTTAACATTTAAGAATTCAATTTAATCATGCTTAATCCCTTGGTTAAATGAAAATTTTCATTTTTGGCCCTGTAGAAGGGTTCTTTTAGTAAGATGAGGAGATATTACAATCTAGTAAAACGAGATGTTGAGCGATGATGGAGAGGAAGATCAAAGTAGAATCTAGAAAACAAGTGCAATGACAGGCGATGGTGATGGACGCAATAAAAAGTGTTGTGATTGTAGAAAAAAAATTATGGAGATAATTTTAGAGAGCTAAGTTCGTCAAAAGATAAAAAAAAAAAAATTCACAAATGAGCGTGTAGTGGGGTTCAAAGTGGTTTCTTGAATGTGGGAAAATGGAAGGTAACTTACATAGATAATGAGTATAATTTCTATTAATGAAAGTTGCACCTACTTGAAGTAGTTTAGAAAGAAAGGCTTTTAAGTGTCAATGCAGCTGTTGTTCATTAAAAAAATAAGGAGGAAGCACTTGCATTCCCAAAGAAAGGTTAAGAAGAGATTCTTAACAGTTTTCGTATACGAGTCTCCAAACCATGATTTCCAAAACATCTCCAAAGTAAAATAACCCAAAAAACCTGTCTACCTTTCAAGGTTATTCTCAAAAATCATTCCCAATGTGGAGTTGTTTCCAAAAGAAGTTGTTCCCAAGGTGCTCAATGCAAAGAGCAATATTTCCCAAATATCTAAGGCCCCTCCAAAAAATTATAATTCAACTTAAGTCATTTTAACCCAAAAGATTTAGCCTTGGTTCCATTAGTTAAATGGTAAAGCCCATGTTTAGCCTAATTCAATTTAGTCTCTTTTAAACCCTTAGTTAAAGGAAAATTGCCATTTTGGCTCCTCAAATTAATAATTAAATTTATGTTATTTTAACACAATTTTTAGCTTTGACGCTCCAAAATTTTTTAATTATCTCTTAGTCACCAACGCAAAATTTTCTCCATTGACCAATAACTGCTCGACTCAAACTTAAAAATGACTTGAATAAAAAAATTTCTCAAACTCAAAATAATTTGAACTCAAAATAATCCGAACCTAAAATGATTCTACTCAAAAAACTCGACTAGCAAACCTGAATGACATGAACCTAAAATGTTTTAAGCTTGAAATGACCTAAAATCGAAACATCCAAATAGAAGAAAACCATCCCAAGAGATCTAATTATAAATATGGAAAGTTTGGAGCACAAATATAGCAATGATGAAGCTTGTAATTACCCATAGGGACTTAAAAGGAGTGAGAGTTCATTTTTAACACCTTTATTATATCTATTTTTTCTTTTGATTTCTGTTTTATTCTCACTTATGGAAAGAGACATCTATGTATGATTCATCCTTTCAAAAAAAAAAAAATTCTAAAGCTATAAATATCTCTATGGGCACAACAATGGTCACCCATGCTCAATTTATTCTCAATAATGTTGACCTATATTAACTCAAGGTAATTAAAATTTTAATCATGAACTAAGTGGCCACCTTTAAAAAAAAAAAGATTCATCATGAAAACGAGAAGCAGCTTTTATGAAATAATTCTTGGAAGATAGTGAAACTATGAAGTAAGCAAAAGCTAAAAAGTATCACAAAAGAAAAGAAAGAAAAGGAAACCCTAAAAGAAAGGGTTTTGTTTTACCAAAGAAAGTAGGGATAAATAAATAAAGGTGCAAGATGGGGTGGGCGTGCTCCAAGAGAGAGTTAAAAAGGAAAAAGATAAAGCAAAAATAAAAAATAAAAATAAAAAGAGAGAAAGAGGAAAGCAAAGTGAAGCTTAGGTCAATAAGGTAATGCCCATACTCTCTGTCTCATCACACATTCTCTCCCATTATACATATACATCAAACATTTATTTATTTTTTTATCGAAATCAAGTTATCCATCTGGTTAATCCCTTCATCGCATGTGCTCTTCGAAAAAATAAATAACTGATTACAAAAGACCTTGAACAACCACCATGCCACATATTGCGATTTACACCAACATTTAAATACTAAATAAACAAGATTGCTTATAATTTAATTTTTTGAAGTTACAATCGTTCCAATAGAATCAATTGAAGAGAATCCATGCATTTACATATAGTGAGATTCAAACATGATATTTCGAAATTTTCAAATTTTTAATTTTTTTCCTTCAATAACGAAAGTCTTTTATTAAAAAAAAATGAATACAACTATCACACTGTTAAAGGCAGTGTTCGATCACCAATTTTCGCACTGCTTAAAGTCTTAATTTTGCTATTGAACCAAATCTTCAATGACGATTACTTATAATTTTTAACAAGTCCATATATATATATATAGGTGTCGTAGAATCATATGATAGTGTCCATTGTGAAGTAATTACTTTAATGAATACATGTACAATAAAGAGAGAGAAGAGGAGGGGATTCAAATGAGTTAAAAGACAGGTGAAATAGAAAAATTGGAATGGTGTGGAAAAAGGAGGTTTGTGTATCACATAGGGGTTAAAATTGTTCGGAATCTAGGGTTATTGGGATTTTTTTTGTTTGCCACCATAACCTATGTATGGGAAGAAAAAAGAGCTGATTCAAATAACTAAAAACTTGAATTTTTGTGTGTTGATATGATGGTTAAAATTGTTCATTGTTTTAGGTGTGGTTCGGGATGTTAGTCTTTGTACGTTTCCAACTGTGAGTATAGTGCTCTTCGAAGAGGTAAATAATTTGCTATGAAATGTGACCTATTCTTATAAGCGGAGATTAAACCTTAAACCATAAGATTAAGGGACAAAGTGATCAATCATCACGTCATACCTCATTATTTGGATAACAAATATATTAATATGTATATATCATAAATATGAGTGCTATAAAATTATATATATTGAATATACTGGTGTGATTACATGGTAGTATCTATTCATACTTTCGTAACCCTTTGACAACGCACACACACCTTGCACACACAAGCGCTCGAACTCGAATCTCCTAAAATAAACATCATCATTTTTTCACTGGAACCATTCATTGAATACTAAATTTTATATATCAATAATACATTAATAAATGATATATTATGAGTGAAAAATTTTAATACTATAAATATGATTAAATACTGCCTCATATCATTTTTTTAAAACACTTGAAATTTTTATTATTTTACTACATCGTATACCTTATTTAACCCTATTTATAAAGTGTTTAAACTCTATGAAATAAGTTTTTAATTAATTTAAATATATCAACATGTATATACAATACAATATGGCCCATATCTCCCATATCGATGTATAATTAAATTATCAAAAAGACAGCTTTCATTAATTAGGAGAGAAGTCAGTACAAAGGGATTGCTGATATTATATATATCAAAGCCTCAAATTGGATTTGAACCACACAAAAAACATCATGAATTAATGGTAGTGAGAAAAAAAATGTTAAAACCCACCACCAACATCGGGGCGACCAAAGTTCAAACCATAACTTGATGTTTAATGTTTATTTTTATTCTTAGGTGACCAATCCCAATGCAAAGAAGCACAACATATGAGTTATTAGTGTCTCCATCAAGTACAATTATCAATATAGGAGAATAAAAATTTAAATGTACTTGAAAGGTATTATTTTTCTATTAATAAATTGAAAAGATTATGAATAATTTTAAATATTATGTAAAAAAGAAATAGTTTAATTTAATGTGTTCATGTGATATATACATGTTTAAAATTTGATTCATATGCTTTTTATATATTCCACGTTAAATCTAAACTAATATTTAACACCCTAAGCTGATAACTAAGTTAACAGATAAACCTAATTAATATGATATTAATACTTTTAAGATCCAATAAAACATTTTCAAGTTTATAGATTAATTTAAAATTTAGATTATAATTTGAGATAGTATGATGTAATTAACCTTAGAGACGAAACCAAGGGGCAAGGCCTTGGTCCCTAAGTCAAAAGGGAAAATATTATTAATAGTCCCTCGCAAGTATTAATTGTTCACTTTAATCACTTGAGCAGATGGAAAATTTGTAATTTTGACCTCTTAAAAATTAATTATATAATCTAAGCTTTTTTAGATTTTTTTTAATTTCATCCCCTCAATTTTAGAATTTTATCTCGATACCCCTAAACAAAACTTATGATTTCTTCCTTGATTAACCCTATATATAGAAATATTTTAGAGCCCTCGACAGAGATCGGTAAGAGCTCTGACCCCAAAAATGGAAATTTAACTTTTAACCCCTTTAGAATTTATAAAATTTAAATTAATATATGGTAAAATTACACTTTAGCCCCATAAATGATAAAAAAAATTGATTTAATCTTTTAAAAATTATAAAGATATCGACTATTAAAATGGTGAAATTGCATTTTTGATATTACAAAAATATACAACTTAATTTTGACCCTCCCAACAAAATTTATGTACCTTGCCCCTGAGCCCATGCCTATTGCTGATTTATAAATATATAAGAATAGAATCTATATATATATATATATAAACACACACATAAGAGGGTCTTTAAAAGTCTTGGGATCAAAGGCAGTGTAGAGGAAGTATTAATCATCTTCCACCTTTGTAATTGCAGTGAGTAGTACTGCAATAAAAGCATTCAGTCATAGCTGCAAAAGGAGTTAGTTAGCCTGAAAAAAAGAAAAGAAAAGAATTAAAGTTAGAGAGAGATAGTGTTAAAGAGTAAGGAGAATGGATTATTCATCTTTCTTTTGAAGAAAACCAAATATGTGGGTGTCACCTCAAGTGTGTTCCTTTGATTATAGCTGAGAATTCAACAAAGCTCTTTTGTTTAAGTAAATTTTCTTTTAATCACTCAACCTTGGGATTTTCAAGCCTTTAATCATGGAATCTGAAAATGCCCATCATCAACATCAGCTTCATCATTATAATCAGCTTCTTGTTGGGTCTTCTTCATCTTCTTTACCTTACTATGGAGTATCAAGCAGTCCCCATTCTTGGACCCCTACTAATACTTTGTAAGTCCCCTCCCCTCCCTCCTCCATTTATTTCTTTTTAATTAAGCTTCTTAATTAACCCATTTTTTATTTTTGCAGAAATACCAGTGAGTTCAATCATAATGGAGCTATGTTGCAACCATGGACTAACCATGAAGGAACCTTCAACAACCAGTCTCAGCACAAACTAATGCTCAAAACAGTATCTTCTAGTTTCCCAATGTTATCACAAAACTCCGAATTTTACCCCAGTACCCATAATTTATCTCCTTTACCTACTAAAGGGAGTTTCAGCCATATATACCCTAGTATAAACATTTCAAACTTGAACCAAGCTAGTTCCATGGAAGCCTTTGATCTCTTAAGCCCTTCAAGACTTACCAAAAACAGTAGCTTTAAGCATTATTCTTCAGAGGATCATCATCATCATCATAACCTTGCTTCTTTTGGTCATTCTCACCAACAATTTCAGTTGCCAAACCAAAGGCTAGTTTGTAATAATAGCCCTAGTAAAGTAAGTGCTCTTGCTCTTAGGCACTCACTGCATGCAATTTCTTTTGTAGGTATAGTTGAACAAATCTTGATTAACAGATATACTGATAAGCATGAATATATGATTTAATCATATACTTTTGATAAAGTTGAAGACCTTTCTTTTATTATTATTGCTGATCTTTATTGAAATTGCTTTTTTCATGATTTTCTTTACTCTTTGGATTTCAAAGATATCATCATCCTTCAACACTGAAACACTAGAGGCAAAAAGATCAGGCAATATATTGAAGGAAGCAAAGGCATCAACAACAACAAAGAAATCTCGTTTGGAGTCACGAGTATGTCCTCCCTTTAAGGTGAGACCATGCATAACGGAAGCCAGAAAATTCTCATAAATTTTTGGGGAGTTAAAATGGAATTTTACCATTATATTAACTTATTGGTTAATCATTTGCCTTTTTGCATCAAATCAGGTTAGGAAAGAGAAATTGGGAGATAGAATTGCAGCTCTCCAACATTTGGTTGCTCCTTTTGGCAAGGTAAAAATTTTTGGGTGCTTAAAAGATTAATTACTAATTAGGGTCTAATTATAGTTTTAGTCCTTGTATTATGTTAAAATTGTGGTGTGGGAAATTTATAACAGACAGATACAGCGTCCGTATTAATGGAGGCTATTGGATACATCAAATTCCTTCAGAATCAAGTTGAGGTACTCCCATTTTCCCAAACATTCTCCTTGAATCTTTCATATATATATATATTTTAATAATAAATATTCTCTGACATATTTATTAAAATATTGCCTCAAAAAGAGCCTCATGCCCCCATTGGACTGTTATGGGTGCAAAGTTAAGCTAGCCTCAACTAATTGATTCTTTAAATTAAACCCTAATCACTCTAGTCTAGCAAACAAAACTAGGGTTCCGATTTATATAGGGTTAATTATACCCAAAGTCCCCGAATAATTATCAATATGTATCAATCAAGTCACTCTTGTTATTTTGCCATTAGCTTGAGAGTTGAGTTCTAGTTCGAATATGATGTATAGCATATGAAAATGAATGAATTCAATTTAAATACTTTCTTACCTAATGCATGAACCAACTTGCATCTAAGATGTTTTTAAAGAAAAAAGATAGTATCATTCAAATTTATTAGGATTATTTTTTAGATTATGTGTTAAAATTTGATGGTCACATGTTTTGAATATACTCAATGTTTGAAACCATATTTGAGTTGATATTTAACACCTAAATTTGTGATTCGACCGACAAAAAAACTTGATGATATAATATTGATAATTCGATGTTTTAGCCTCAATAACTCTAGTATAGCAAACAAAATAGGGTTTCTCCCTAGGATTCACTTATTAGATGTTTTATCTAAAGGATTATAAATTGATTCCAAATTAAAAAAAATATTTGAGTCTTGAATATCAATATTGTAATCAATAAATGTTGGGTATAGAGGTAAGATACAATAGGCTTTTAAGAAGAGAATTTAGGTTCAAATCTTAGAGATAATATTATTAAGAGAGGCAGTCACAAATCTTTAAAGGATTAGTTTTCATGAACCATAAAAATGAACATGAAAGATAATTTTGGTTATACTGAAAATAAATATATCAATATTGTATCAATAAAGTCTTTTTGTTCTCCTAGCTTGTAGATTGGGAATTAAATTCCACCTCGAATGTGATGTGGAGCATGTTTAGAACACATGAATTAAATTTTAAATATATTTATACCTAATATATGGACAAATTCGTAGCTAATGTGTTTTTTAAAGAAAAATAGTATCATTAAAATTTATAATTGCTATTTTTTAACACATTATATCCAAGACGCCTATGCAATCATATGTGTTAAAATTTGATCTCAAAGTTCGAAATATACTCGACATCATATTCGAGTTGACATTTAATGCCTAAGCTAGTGATTGAATGACAAAAAAACTTTAGTTAATACGATATTTTGATATTTTGATATTGAAAAGAATTTTTTTTGCAGACATTAAGTGTTCCATATATGAAGTCGTCTCGTAATAGAACATCAAGATCCAAACATGGGGTAAGAGAAAAAAAAAATTCAATCTAATTGCCGAAGGAAAATAACCCTTTGGAATAACTTATTTTCTTACATTGAAAATGTTTGTAATGATCATGTTTATAGGGTTCAATGATGGAGATGGGAAACGAAGAAGAAACAAGGCAAGATCTTAAAAGCCGAGGTTTATGTCTAGTACCATTGTCATGCATGTCTTATTTGACCACCGACAACGGCGGAGGCGGCAGCAGCGGTAGCTTTTGGCCACCGCCCAACTTTAGTAGAGGATTTTAACGAACAATTAAGAGACATTAAAACCTTGGGATAGATGATAAAATACTAATTTATTTTTGTAACCCCATATGTCGACTTTACTAGCTAGGAGATATAGTTCATAAAATCTTACTTTTCTTTTTTTATACAATGCTTAGAAGTTATCGATGTTTCTTTCTCAACTTTTAAATAAGAAGATAAATGTGTTTCAGTGCATTTATACCTACCTCTTTCTCAATTTTTGCACATTAACCTTAATTTCTAATCAATCTACCAACTATCAGAAATTAATTATTAGAGTATCCCTTTGAAAAAATCAAAATCATCTTCCCCTTCTAATAGATTCAGTCATCTTCTTCGAATCAGATTGACTAATTCCCAAAACCTATCTTTCGAATATGAGGTTGATTCAGATGACAAATCCATGGCCTCAGCTACGTCAGAATCTACTTGTTTGTCCTTAAATCGCACCTTCTTGGCATTCTGATCTTTTGTAACACGAACATCATCCTCATCCCCTCACAAAGAGCACCCGCAATTGCATGAAAATTATTTCTACGAAGACATATACATGGTTACAAAACTTCAAATTTTATCACGTCAAAAAACCTATAAAATATAAATTTTTATTCTCACATTGAATCTAAATACGTAGCCAATCAATGATTTTAATCTCTCATGTATAGTATTTAATTTCAGATAATTAATTTCACCATCATTACCATTTTAAATCTCATCAAAATAAATCTCACTATATTTACAAGTACATTTTTCTCCTATATAATTAATTTTATTTTTTTGAAAGGTTTTTAGATCCAAATTAGTAGTTAAACCAATCAAGCTATCGATTCTTACGTCCAACCATTTCATCCAATTCGATTAAATAATTCATTAAATTTTTTTTAAAAAAATAAAAATTTAATTCAATTAATTTTTAACCTGATTCAATTTATTCATTTCAATTTCTAAATTAATTGGACTAACCGATTTAGTCCAATTCAAACAACAATCTCTTTCCCCTAATTTCATTATTGATTTGGGCTGTTTTGTGATTTGGGGGTTAAGGTGTGTATAGGACCCAACAATGTTTTTGGTCCAATGCTTGCAAAAATCTAAAAGAAAAAAAATTCCTAATCATGAAGAATCATTCAATTTTTAAGGTGTTTTCATTTTTGTCATCTAAAATGAAATTATTTCAGTTTTTTCACTCAATTTTTAGGGTGCTTTCATTTTAGTCAATCAAGTGTTAAATCTCTAACGACGGTTAACTCTATATACCACATCATATTTGCACTTTCATTCTGCTTACTCAACTTCTAGGTCCCTTTCATTTTAGTCAACCAGAAATATCTTTTTTAAGTTTTTATTGTAATAAAGAATTAAAGTGAAAAACCAGTAGAAATTAAAATAATACAAAAGAATTATCAAATTGTATTTCTTTATTCAATTGTCGAAAATTTTGAATTTATTTTTTTATTATTAAAATTTTAAATTTCAAAACATCAAAATAAATTAAATAAATTGTAACATATTTTAACTTTTAAATATAGATAACATATTTTTTAAAATATTTATATTATAATATTAAAAATTATTATAGATTTAATTTTGTGTAAAATATGTTACACGACATATTAAAAATATAAAAAAAGAACAGGTTAAGCCAAACTCTGATAGTGTATGTAAAATTTAAGCTCAATCCATATTTTAAGCGAGATTCGAGCTTATATATTGTATATAATATCTTGCGAAGCTGGATGCTGAGTTGATGAATCAATTGATTATTCTTGAGGATCCTCCAAACTCGATTCGTAAGTTGCTGGAAGATGATCTACAACAGCTTCTATGTGGCAATGGATGACATCATTGAATCCCTAATTTAATATTGCATTTATCTTTTATGTACCAAAAAAAAATGCATTATTAGACTTCAAATTTAGACAAATAACTCAAATCTTATATAATTATAATAAAATAAATTTATTTTAGAAAATAATGCAATGATTTGTGACATTATATGAAATGTGAGATATTTTGAAACAAAGGCTACCAATTAGATATTTTCCATTTTGTAAGTATGATGTGCTGCCTTATCCAGTTTGTCTGAGAAAAACAGTATACACGTGGCGCTCATATGAAATCTAAGATATTTTCGACCGCCGGCATCGTAATCGGTTGGAAATAAGACGGCTAGGGTTGGTGTTAATATCTAATTCTTTTTTTTGGGGGAGGTTATTTGCATTAAATTTTCTCAAATTATCCTTCTGATAACAAGTTTTTTAAAATATTTTTAGATAAATATTTATTTTTAGTACGATACGTTTAATTTTTTATTTTACATTACAATATTATTATAATATTTAATTTTATTATTATTATTATTTTATATTAATTACAAATAAATATACTACTCATCGAAAAAAGAATCCGAATAAATTATACTTTTGAAGATATATGAAACTTCTTGTAATGATTAGATGAAGTATGCATGTTTAAGAAATCATGATTTGGAACTGTTTTAATTTAATGGTTGCAGTATCAATTTCAAAAGGATATCCCATATATTGCATGCCAAAAGTATCTATTTTACCAAATACCAAATTCAAATTTCCTACTTCTCACTTGCTTCATATATATATATATATATATATATATCGAGAATGATTCATTTATATTGATGTAAAATTTAAAAGGTTTTATATTATTTTGTATTTTTTTTATATAATTAACAATTTAACAATATAATCGTTGAATTTATCAATATACTTGTATTTGTTATACACGTAAAATTTTGAATCTGTCTAATATTTTTATCTTATTAATCTAAAATATTGTATATATTAATATATATTTAATGAATGAAAGTTTTTTTTTTACATAAAATGAATAGTTATAAAATTTTAATTTATATCAAAATTGACATGCATGATCTACATAAATTGTGCATAAAATATGGCGGTTAGATTATTATATTGTTAGCAGGATAAAAAATTATGAAAGGGTATAAAAACAATTAATTTAGGTTTTTAGAATATATTATAGATCATAAATGAAGCATTGATTGTATCAATAACGATGAAGGTTTAAGATTTTTAACAACTACCAAACAATCGTAGATTCAAACACACTTAAGCGTGTATTTTTCTCTTATTTAAAGGGAAAAAAATAAACTTAATATAAAAAAATCCTTTAAATTTTCTTTTAATTTTATTTAAAAAATTAAATAATATAAATATATAAACATCCACTATAATATCTTTTCTTTTACACAGAAAAATATTACTAGATATTTCTTTTGCTTTTTTTTTTTTGGTGTAAATCATGTTCATTAACACAAATATTATAGGAAAATATTTTTGCATTTTTTTTTGGTGTTAATCAAGTGATATTTAATATATTATTTCATTTTTAAAATATATCTTTTTTGTCAATCAACATTTGTTGAATCAAGTTGAAGCTCAATTTTTTTTAAATAAAATATCGAATTTAAATATTGTAGATGAAAAAAATAATATTGAGAAAATTTTATCACTATTTAAAGATTCAACCCAATTCAAATTTAAATTTAATCAAAATTTAATATAATTAATGAATCCGAGAAAAAAATATGTTTATTCACATTCATGCCAAAATTATGAGATCCAAATTTTCATTGATTGCAACCAAAAGCTAAATTGTTGCTGAACCTATGGACCAGCTTGAAAGGTTGGCAAAGCATGTTTAGAGAAAATATCTCAGTATTTTGGAGCTTATAGTACCCAACTCTATATCTCCACTACCATTTTAATAGTGATATTTTGAAGCCAATTTGTATGTTATTGGAATCAGATTGGATCAATCGATTAAAATATTGATTTATTTAAAAAATTAAAGTGATTTTTGTGTAAATTATTTAGAATCGGTGAAAAATCGAAAATCAGAACAAAAAATTTGATTGTTAAATTCATTGAACCAATTTATAAATGTTTAATCTTTTATTAATATATTAATTATTTATTAATATATGTACTAATTTTCTTCCAAATTATTCTAATTAATTAAGTTGAGTGGAACTACTTATTTAATTCAATGCTTATAATATTATTAATATAATTAAATAAATAGTGCTTAGAGAAAAAAAATATAAATAGTGACATTTGGGAAACACTATTCATAATGAAGCAATTTGGCCATCTAAAAGTCAAAAAGTTAATTTTTGGTCCCAATTTTAATGATGCAATAACTGAGATCCTAACTCAATTCCTCCAATCACGTAAACTTAAAATTTTCTTTATACTTCTTCAATGGTTTAAATATGAGAACAATCACAAGATTCAGGGACTAACATGGAAATAAAAAATTTCAAGCCTCTATGAAAAGAATCTCTTATCTTCTGCCCATCTCTCATTCCTTCGTCTGATCCTTAACTTGTCGGTTTATTTACTTACTTTCCATTTTTCTAAATTTTCTCTTTTATTTTCCTCCTTTTTCCCCTGTTTTTTCTTTGATTTTGATCGTCAAAAAAGGCTTCTTTCATAACACAAGCTTTCCTTCAACTTCCAAAGATTCGTAATTCTCTAAAACCTTTGCTCTGATCGCTGATCAAAATCGACCCTTTTGATCATTTCATCTCTATACTAACACTTAATGTCTTGATTTTTATCTATAATTTTTTTCATTTAAAAAAATAGTTGTTGCTTTAATTATTGTAATCGAGTGTTGATCTTTGATGGGTTTTTATTTTTCCCTTTAAAGATATGATCTTTATACAAAAAAAATCTGATATTTGATATTTTTATTTGTTTCAAATTGTGGGGTAGGTTCTAAAAGAGGGACCAAAAAGAAAGATGGTTTGTTTGCAAGGACCGGTGATTTGCCCCGCCGTTGATAGCAAGCAAGTTGGGGTTTATACGCTGCCGTTTAATGGGCCTTTTCCGAGGACTAGATTGCATCGAAGTGATATATGGGGATATAGAGGGATAGTTGATGGAAAAGGTAAACCACGTGGCATTTCCGGTCACCTGAAACGGCGGAGGAGGTTTAACACCACGGTGCAGTGTATTTTTAGTTCATCTTCCGATGGGAATGGAAGTATGGCTGAGAATTTCAATGAAAATAATGAAGATTATGTTAATTCTAGTGTGGTTGAAGCTGGTATGTGGTTTTTAAGCTAATGAATTACTTCGTATTTGATGTTATTGTCGCATTCGAATTCGATATAGACTCGGGTTTTATATGTAGAGAATTGTTGATATGTTGTTGTTGCTGCGGTTGTCATCGAATTCGATATAGACTCAGGTTTTATATGTAGAGAATTGTTGATATGTTGTTGTTGCTGCGGTTGTCATCGAATTCGATATAGACTCAGGTTTTATATGTAGAGAATTGTTGATATGTTGTTGTTGTTGCTGTATTTGTAGAATCGGGTTTTATATGTAGAGAATTGTTGATATGTTGTTCTATGAATTCAGATATTGAATCGGTTTTTTGTATGTGGATAATTGTTGATATGATATGTATGTTTGTTTCATATGTAGTTGAGGTGAGGAGTGGAGCTGATGGATTTATGATCAAAATGAGGGACGGTAAGCATTTAAGATGTGTCCATAACAATCCTCAAGGTGGTCATCTCCCAGATTACGCGCCGCATCCTGCTATCGTTCTGAAGATGGAAGACGGGACCGGTCTTCTTCTCCCGATCATTGTTTGTATGTGATCATTTTACTTGATCCTTCTATCTTTCGGCTCTGTTTATTAGCCTTTATTGTTGACGTTTGATTTCGATTTCAGTGGAGATGCCGAGTGCGTTGCTCATGGCAGCATTACGTAATGTCCAAATCGTATGTTATTGCTTTCTCTCCCATTGAGTTAGGATTGGAGTCGGTTTTGTATTGAATATGAATGCTAACATATTTTTTAACTATCATTTCCAGGCTAGACCTACTATGTATCAAGTAGTGAAGAACATGATTGACAAGATGGGCTACACGGTACGATTCATTACCGCCACCATATTCGGACTTATCTTCATTCATTCGAAATCTGATTATGAATTCATGGTGTTTATCTTGGGTTTTTGCAGGTAAAGCTTGTTCGAGTCACTAAAAGAGTACACGAGGCCTATTTTGCACAGCTTTATCTGACGAAGGTATACATGTACTTCAGTGTTGAACTTCTGGTTCCACTATTAGATCGTGTGACATTTAATTTTGGGATATTCTTGTATAGTCTTCATGGACTCATGTTGGATGATGTTCTCACAGGTCGGTGATGAGACAGAGTCTGTCAGTTTTGATCTTCGGCCTTCTGATGCCATCAACATTGCCGTGCGATGCAAGGTACTCGTTACGCGTTATTTTCTAGTATAGTTCCTTTTTGGTAGAAGTATCATGGAGGCCTCTGTAGTAGGAGTCGGATTGCGTTTTGCCCTCTCTACTCAAAAAATGGGTAAATTAGTTCCTATACGTTGATATTTCTGATAAAAATTTCATCCATTTCTACTGTTAAAAATTAGTCCTTGTATGTCATGCTGATGTACACTGTTTGGTTATTCCATTAAGCACAACAGTTTTTAACAGTACAAATAAATGAATTTTTAAAATTTGCTCTTTGATTTAAATACATAGGGATTAATTTGCTCATTTTATAAGAGGGGAAAAATGTAATTTAACTCCTAGTACAAAAGCTTCTATGGTACTTTTACCATTTCTTTACCTTTTTCTTTCTTACCAAATGCTCGCATTGTGCAGGTACCTATACAAGTTAACAAGTACTTGGCATACAGTGATGGTATGCGCATAATCGAATCAGGGAAGCTGTCAACACAGTCCCCAGCTTCAGACGGCTTATTATTCACTGAACTTGATCAGTTAGATTGCTTTTGCTCTTTCATCAAGATAATAGAACATGCTTACACTTGCAGTTTCAAAAACACTTAGAATGTAACATGCTTTAATTTACGGTTCCAGGCCAAGCGGTCAGCATTGCCTCGACACGGAGGAGTTCAACATTGTCTGTGACTTAAACAAGGCTATCAATCAGGAACGCTACAAGGATGCCGGTACATCCTCTCACTCGTTCTCCCTTATCTATTCAATTGTAGCTTGTGTCTTTTAACATATTTATCATTGTGATACTCTCTGACAGCCGACTTGAGAGATAAGCTAGGTCAGTTTCGAGCTCAAAGGAACTTGAAGAAATATACATGACAGGTGATGTTAATAAACCCAAATTAGGTTGAATCTTTTAAGGAGTCTAATTGTGTTTCATATATCGGTCTCCGGCTCCATTGACGAGTTCTTATTGATGTCTCAGTCGTTCCATTGGCGACTTCGACTGTAAATAGGAATTATTGTTGGAAGCCGATAAACTCAGCTGGGCGGTGGCAACATACGGCAACAAAGCAATCAGTTCGGTTATATACATATATGTTATCTTCCACCAAATATGTAAGGGGGAAAGTATGTAAATATATGTATAGATACATACATTTAAGAAAAATGGGATGTTTTTATGCTTATTAATTTATAATGCTGTTTTGATAGACTTGTCTATTGGAGTCAAATTCAAAAATCCGATTTGATTCCTCAGAATTCAAACTTATATTATAAATAACTTAAATTTGGTAAAAACATTAAAGAGTGCTCTATTTTGATAAATTAATATTTTAAATCAAAAAGTAAATTAATTTTGTTAAAAATTTTATCTATTTTATTATCAAAAATTGATTTTTTTGCATCATAGTAAAGTGTGCATGTCAGATTTGAAGGTAAAAACGAATAAAATTTTTAACAAAAATATCAAATTATTTTTTTATTTAACGTGTACAAATTAATTTAATTATTTATTTATTTAGTTATTTTTTAATAAAAAAATAAAATATAATTCAACTCTTAATAAAAAAAATCTCCCATTACCTTCAAATTTTAATTAAAATGATATAAATTTAAAATGATTAAACTTGAAATGATTTAAACCCGCAATCACCAATCAATTTGAAATCAAAATTATTCAAACTCAAAATTGACTCTTAACTAAAATTACCCTATCCAGATTAACCCAACTTTCAAAATTCAATTTATAATTATCAATTTGTTATTCCAAAGAGAGATCATTCATTTCAAATTACATTCATTTTTCTACCATAAAAGAAGTAACCTTAAAACATACTAAAATTTGTCAAAAACATTGGCAGTTTAAGATAATACTAAGAACAAGCGATACATGCTTATCTAGCTACCAAAAAGAAATGGAGCTTCTTTTAAACGTACTAGAAGTAATACATCAGGAATATGTAAGATTTATAAAGATCATCATCCCCCATAACATTCAAAAACTTTCTCTAGCATGTCTTCTCCAAGTTCAAAATCGTAACATCTTTCCGGTCCATGATTTTGCTCGTCCTTCTTACGAATCATGCATGTTTGTCTGAAATTTGGATGCTACTCGAGCCTTTTTTTTTCTCATTATTACAAGTACAGTACGGGTTGTATAAATATATATCCGACCAACTATAATGTAGAATCAAATCAATACAAAGTGTAGCAGACAAAAAGCTGGACTAAACCCTCACATGGCATACACACCTGGTGGGACAAAGATACACATATCGCAATTGTGCATGGTGGAACTCGAACCTGGGTACTCAAGGACTCAGGGTCTCCATTTTTTTTCACTATTACAAATACAATACAAGTTGTATAGATATAATGCCCGACCAACTATTAATGTAGAATCAAACTCGTACAAAGCATAGCAGATAAAGAACCGGACAAACCCACTCATGGCATATGCACATGGTGGGACGAAGACCCAAACATCGCAATTGCGCTTGATGGGACTTAAACCTGGGTACTCAAGAACTTGTGTCCGCCTTAACCAACAAGCAAAGGCCTCATTGGCATTACTCAAGCTTTTAAGTACACAACTTAACAAGGTTCTCTATGGTTATCGACGTTTATACCTCCTCTTAAGGAGACTATGTGAGAGTGAGTTAGTATATAAACTCGGTGGTTCGGAGTTGAATGGACAAAACTCAAGACTTAAATAATTCATTTAGGTCCTTTTCACTCAAGCCTTCAACTTTAAAATATACATTTACATACAAGCAAGACTTCACAACAATCACAAAACAAAGCTGATTCTCGAGTATAATAGGCTTTGGTAGAGATGGACATTTGGCAACTAATGCAAAAGTTTGATGTTTCTAAGCTAATGAATCTAAGTCCCTGAATTAGGAGTAGTTTATCCAGTAAAAGTACCATGGAGGCCCTTGTACTAGGAGTCAAAATGCAGTTTGCCCCCCTTTACTCTAAAAATGGACAAATTAGTCCCTATACGTTAGGTTACAGAGCACAATGGTACTTCTGTTAAAAAATCCATCCATTTTTATTGTTAAAAATAGGACCTTGTACATCAAAATAACTGTTTGGTTATTTTATCAACCATTCCAATTTTTAACAGTAGAATTGGATGAAATTTTTAACAAAAAGAACTGGTTCTCTTTGATCTAACGTACAATGACTAATTTGCTCATTTTTTGAGTATATGAGGCAAAACGCAATCTGGCTCCTAGTACAAGAGCCTCCATGATACTTTTACCCAGTTTATCCTACTCAAACATTAGCAGAAATAAAAAACGTGGTTGTTACCCACAATGCCAAGTTAGGTAGTATACGAATTTACTCGAATTAATAAGAGCAGAGAAAGCTAAGAAATGATCTCCCAAGAATTGAAATATCTTTCTCATTAGTGTGGAATCAACTGAACTATAACAAATAAAATAACATTGAAGCATTGAACAAATACCTGGCAAGCCAGAAATATGTGTGAAATTGCAGACATAGAACTCTATGACGACAATGGACCTCGCTCAACCATCCAAGCTTTCTAGACCTGGCATCTCCATTTCTGTCTGGACAAAAGGTCTACAAAATTCCAATACAGACTACCCAGAGGTGAATAATTTCAGTAAGAATAAACTTCAAATCAAGAGTTAAACAATCAGCCATGTTGATTTCACACATATCCCAAAACATGGCAGAGCTTTTCATGAAGAGGTCATATCTTCAAAGCAAATGCATTTTAAGTTACAGGCTTATGGCCGAGGAGACCATGGACCATGATAACCACGCACAGATGATATCAGTCAAAAACAAAAGGACAGCAGAGCTTCTACAGAAAGAAGCATGATGAAAAATGAAAATGCAAATTAATGTAAACAAAAAATCAAACCCCTGTTAGGCATGCTTTTAGTGTCTGTTCCAATCATAACTCAAGCTGTTTTCCATAAGAAGTTTATTATGCTAAATTATTTCACATGCAAGCATTACAGGAATTGATCAGGTTTAAGAAGGAAAAAAAAAGAACAGAATGCACAATTAGACTTTCACAAAAGAAATTCTGCTTTGATAATCTTCAAAGGAAGAGTATATTTAAGAAAGTCTGCTAATAACTTCAATTTTCACCACCATAAAATACCATCAAAGCTTCCACTAAAAACAGTAATTTCAATATCCAGCTGTATGAATTAATTGGCTGCGCGGGCTCATGATATAATGGCGGTAAGTGGTTGATAGTTGATACATCATTTTCCCTGTTAGCCCAAACCCTTGCAGTCTTATCATTTTCTCTTTTTCTCTCGTATAGCTCCCGCTGGTCATGGAATGAACCCACATTCCTGAAACCAGATGACGCATGTATTGTAAGCATTACAACTACATAATGTTTTGAGTGCAAATGCATTAACTCTTTCAAGCATGAATAATCATCTTTCTACATAATACTAGCAAAACTGAAAACAGAAGCAATATAAACAGGAAAAGTTCAATGGCAAACTGGTCTAGCAAAACCCCAGTAAAAAACGAATTTTCCTTCAAGGGTTGAAAAATAGTGTAGCTCTATAAAAAAGGATAAATTATTTATAGACTAGAAAGAACAAAGTATAGAAGTAACATTTCTGGTAAATTATCAACCATACTATGGTAAGAGTAAGACAAACTGGATAGCAAATTTCAGAGTTATGCATAGCATATCTGATTTTGAGAAAGTCCATGTTATGCTGGGTGTTATACAACAAATTGGACAAGCATTCCAATCAAGTAGTCCCTCTCATAGGCAAATCTGATCATAAATCAATATGCAACTGCTGTGAAAGTAGAGGACCATTTCATTTCCACATAAGAAGAAAGAAAATAATAATAATAAAATAAACAAGCATAAATCTCTAAGCAAAATATACAGCAATAAATTAGTTTCTCAAAGGGAAATCCAAAAGTTGCAAAATGAGGTGAAGGAAGAACTTGAGCTCAAAGATGAGTAATTCTCATATTCACTCCTACAACTTCACTTCTATGAAACATATAAGAACTAATTGCACTTACCAGTACAAATCTTCAGGAAAAGAAAATGTCTTTTAAAGCACATCTTTTATGTCAATACTTCTTCATATGTGTCCCTTCTAGCAGCTTTATCACCTTTTATGCTCAGTTTTTGCCATCTGACAATAGCAGTTAACAATCTTCTTATCTAACTTGTAATAGTCCTCCATTTTCTTCAAAGGTTTCAAATCCAGATCAATGAAATACACCTAGAAATTTGCAACTTAGATAAGATATACAGTAACACGAGAAGAAAGTAGCAAACCTTGTCATAAAGGAGTTCAATTTCAGCCCAAAACAATTTCCTTACTATATTAAAACAGAGAGCTATATGATGTTTTTTTCCGGATTTGTTACAAAGATTGAGCAAATTACAAAATCCACAGCGAAAATATATTTGCAAACCATAAAACGGTTTTGACTTTAGAATCTCAAACGGTTTTGAACAAGAAGACCAAAGCGTATAAAAAAAAAACATTTCAAGAGATTCCTTTTCAAATGCCATGAAAATACTAGATAAAATATTTTAGCTTTAATAATGGACAGTAAGATGCAACTGAGAATGGCAAGAAAGTCTACCTTGTACTCAAAAACTTGCTTAGTTGATCCTAGATATACAGTATTGTGAGAAGATTCAGATAGCACATCTCCATCAACCATTGGTCTAAAACTAATCATCAAACTACAGTCCTTTACAGTAGCAGATATCAAATAATCCTTCACAATCTTCAAGCTTTCTTCCAAAGGAATGGAGTGCAAAGAAGTATGGCGGTTTGATAATTTGTCTTTACTCAATTCTCTACAAACCATACAAGGTTGAGAAATTATGTTATAATATGCATGAATTGCCCCTTCAATGTCATAAGCATCGAGCTTCTGAACTTCAAGAAGCTGATCTAACACTCCTGAACTGTAAACTGTCTCAGCAACGAGCTGTATAAAGCTAGTTTTGCACATGCCATCATCTGCCTTAATGACATCCTTGAGTGAATCTTCAAAGGCCTCACCGACCAGAACAGTAGTACTGCCTGCACCACCACCCAAGCCCCCAAATACGATAGAGCCATTCAGAAATACACGGAAATTATTCTGAGGGGTGGCATATAGAGCTTCAATAGCTTTGCATATCCTGTCTAGGGATCCAGAGAACAAATCCAGTGGATTATATTCACTATATTCTGATATCTGTAAATATTTTTGAAATGTCAGAAATATTAAGGAAGTGAGAACAAACATAAATATTAACAAAAATTGACCACATTAGCTATCAGGGGAAGAAAGGGGCCAGAATAGACACTCTTCTCTTGCATGTGGACATAATAGTGACTTAGCACACACACAAAATAATAATTAAATAACTAAGTAAACGATAAAATATAAAGAAACAAAAGTTACCTCTTGATTATGCAATTTCAGTTCTTGGTGCATTTTAAATCGACTTAGAGTTCTTTTAACAGCATTTTCTTCAGCTATGAATCTTGAAATTGGGAGAAATCCACATTTGGGCTACTTCACCGGAACAAATGGAAAGTAAAACTTTAGTAGAACGAATGGGAATGTATAACAGACACAAATGAAGTTGATAACACAGATATTGAGGGAAAAAAGACATAAAAAGGCAACCACCTTTATCTCAACTGTTATACATGGTCCACCTTTAACAGTACCTGAAATAGAGAAAGTGCAATGATATGAAATCCTAATGGAGACTTTGCCATATTGCATAACTTAAATATTATTTTTTAATGGAACCCAGTTTCATATTTGGTTATATTCAAGTACTTGCATTTGACATCATTGTTAAGTTCTAGGAAAATGAAATTGAGGAAGACCGCATACATGTCTATAAGTTCTTCTCAAACTGTTGGATTTTCGCACATAAACACGTTGTGCAAGTACAAGCTACCATTTACCAATCTAATTAAAAAATCACATTAAGAAAAAAGAATCTTCAGCTGGCTACTTTGCTGAAAGTAATTTTAGATGTACGAAATTCCATATAGATAACATATAGAGAGCTACTTCCTAGTCCTTTCCTTGCCATCAAACTCTATCAGGAAATTATTTTGGCACCAGCATTCTAGACTGGAAGGTAGCTATAAACCCATCTGACTAAACTTAGCAGAACAAGATTAAAAAGTCCTATTTTCCACTGTCTGTAAGAGTGAGAAAAAATATATCCTCCCTTGACATTTCTAAGAACATGATACAAAGCATCAAAATTTATAAGGAAAAGATTAAAATTTACCATTCATAAAGACTGAATGATCCGATATGATCAGAACAGAATCACGATTCACATCAACCTGTGATGAATCAATTCGACAAGCAGGCCGACGACAAGTCACATTCTTCTCAATGGACAAGAGGAATTCCTTAGTTACACGGACACGCATCTGCCAAGCTCAGGACCAAACATATTAAGTATCAATCAATATGCAAATTATAAAAAGCTCATAAAAACTGGAAACAGAATTATGATAAGCAGTACATATATCTATTCGACAATACCCCAGCATCGACATGTTGCGGTCCTAGCAATGGGCTCATTACATGCTTGACATAAAGTTGCTGCACAATCTCTCTGTTTGGCCACACCATTAGCTCCTTATATTCTCGCCAAAGAAGCCGTTCATGCGCTGTTAAAACTTCATTTTCGTTCACTCTACTTTTCCCCTTACGTTGTGACTTTTGTATTCTCATCACTTTCCCAATCTTTTTTTCATCATAATATCAACAAAATCCCAAACCAAAAATAAAATAACATAAGCAAACATGACACTAACATTCCAATTATCAATTTTTTTGAATAAAATTCAAAATTACTTACAAATGAGGAAGATGATCCAGTGTAAGCGAGAACAAGATTAGCAGCTCCTTCACCTCTATAAACCCAATCAACC
Source organism: Gossypioides kirkii (assembly GCA_005610355.1). Taxonomy (NCBI): domain Eukaryota; kingdom Viridiplantae; phylum Streptophyta; class Magnoliopsida; order Malvales; family Malvaceae; genus Gossypioides; species Gossypioides kirkii. The sequence goes on from CP032248.1 coordinate 658,005, forward strand.
GCATCCTGTTTGTCTAAAATCACCATCTCCATTTTAATCTACGACGGCTGCGATTCATAAACTAATCAACAAAAACACAATAGCTAAAATTCAAAAAAAAATTGAAACGAATCAAATACCTGATCGGGAAATTTCTACAACGTAGAGTAAATTAAAAGCTGTAAAAAATCGATAAAATCGAGAATGAGTTAATAAGTGAAAACAAAGTGTTGTAGCTCATCATCATCATCATCATCTTCGTCTTGAAAATTACTAATTAGAGAAAAAAATTGACAGGACGGCTTTACTTTTTAATTATAATTTCTTTTTCTTTTAATGGAAAATGGCGAGACTGTAATCAGTATTAGCTGAGCTTTTAGTTGACTGTAAAACAAAATTAAAAATTGAAATTGGCTGCACAGCTCAAATAGGTTTTTATTAATTTTAGGATTTCCAGTGTAAGATTATAATTTAATACTGTTTATTCTATTGGTTCTTTAATTTTAAAATATTTTAATTGAATACTCGAAATATTAATATCATATCAATCAAATCCTTTCATCAACTTAATCAATTTGCGCTTTAAATGTTAGTTTAAATATGACTTAGATTATTAACACGTTTGTACTTAATATATGGACAACTTTGATATAACATATTAAAAAAATCCTCCTAATTTTTATTTTTTAATTTGCCAGATCCAAATTATCCATGCAATGGTGCATGCGTTGTCACAATTTGATTTAAGTGTATTAAATATGATTCACGTTAGATCTAAATTGACAAGTAAGGCTAACGAAAGGATTTAATTAATAAATATTGATACTTCGAAAACTCAATCATAACCTTTTGAAGTTCAGGGATCGATTCAAAATTTAAATGATAGTTTAGATGTGTTTGTTGAAAATTACCCTTTAGGTATATAAGTAATATATTTTGATATGATTCACGTTAGATCTAAATTGACAAGTAAGGCTAACGAAAGGATTTGATTAATAAATATTGATACTTCGAAAACTCAATCATAACCTTTTGAAGTTCAGGGATCGATTCAAAATTTAAATGATAGTTTAGATGTGTTTGTTGAAAATTACCCTTTAGTTATATAAGTAATATATTTTGAAGGTTTAATTCACGTTTTAATTTATCTATTATTCTAAGATTTAAGATTTAATCCTTTTTATAACACCCCTTGCTTTGATCGTCGTTGATTTCAAATAAGTGATTAATTAAATTTAAACATTTATGCATCATTCCACAATATACTTCATCGATAAGCATCAATATCATCAATTTAAGTTGAGGTATCGATGCCTTAAGATAGAGGTATCCATACAAAAAAGGTAGGTATCGATACAATTCCCCTCTGTGAACTAATTGGTAAGTTATAAGATATACAATACTCTTACTCCCTATTAATATGCCAATTATATCTAAAACTATTTCCTACCAAGTTTATTAGGGCATTTAAACTCATAATGTTACTATTTCACAAAAGAATCACAATCATTTTTACATTGCATTCAATAAGCACATAGTCATAACATTCATTTCAAAATCATATCATTCTTACCTTATACTCTTCTCTTTGACAAAACTTTCTAAATATCATATTATTAATCGATTTAATTTTAGACATTGTGTTAAAAAAAGCAGATATGATCAAAACATATAAAGAGCAGATTATTCAAAATCTAGCTTTTCCTTCAAATCAACACTTCCTTTAACGAGTAATAATCTTTTGGTCACCTGACGCGACTCGAACCTAAGCCACACTTGGAGTGATAAATTCTCTAACCATCACGAGGTTTATTTATTCTTCATTTCATTTTCATATTGCTTTCTCCATGTTATTCCACTAACATAATCTAGTGCCTAATATTGCTTCTAACAAAGTTAATGGCAATTTAATGGTTAGAATTAAACCTCACTTTAATCTAATTTCCATTAATCACAAATTCTAATATGATGTCCATTTTACCTCCTCACCACAATTCATTCATAAAATTAAGTTTAAAGTTAATACGTCATTTCCCATCTGTCATGGTTTATTAATCCACAAAGTCCTCCAACATGATATTAAAACAAAGGTCTAATTTTACATTGAATCCCTCATACTTCATTTCCATTCCAATCTAGTCCATAATGAAATTCTAAATTCCAATTTCCCTCCAATTTAATTATCTACCGGGTTCAATTAAATATTGTTGATAATATTTTTTAGCAAAAATTATACATGTTTCATAAATAAATTTCAAAATAATGGATGAAATTTTGTAATCAAACTCTTTAAATATTCTTATTTTTCACTTTATGAATGCCTTTTGTTTGCTTTTCTTTTTCTACTAAATAGTCAAAGATGAAGGAAAGAGACACCTTATCAACCCTTTTATCTTCATCACTTGCGCATATAAGGAAGTAAAAGAATGGTTAAAATATGACACAAGCCCTTATATTTTGTTAGATTTTGAGATTTAGTCTGCGTTCTTAAAAATTTGAAAATTAAGTTCTCTTTTTCCATTATAAAATCTTAGTCCAACTATTAAGACAAGTAGTATTTTTGTCAAAATCTTCTAACCTATCATGTTGATTAGGTTGTTCTCATATTATTTGACATATAATTGACATAATATAAACGCTAACAATTTTCGATTAAATAAATCATTAAAAAAATTCATAAAATAAAAATATTGAAAATCCAGTCCAATTGATTTTTTGTCCAGTTCAATATCTTTCTTTACACCGATATCCCAATCTTTCAACCGACAGATCAAATCCAGTATTTGGTTTGAAAAGAAAGCTTTTTAATCTCAAATTTTATCTCTTATGTAGCAATGGTATCATCCTTGAACCAACTTGATGATTTGTCTTTCACAATTCAAATTGATCATCATCTCATACTTAGTGCATGTCTTTATCTTCTTTCTTTCTTTCATGTAATATACATTATGAGATTGTTGCAAACATGTATATACATAAATTATATAATTGTTAAAATATGCTATATACTATAATTTATATTATATTAAGTTTGACATAATCTTTTATTTGATTCACATTTATCATGTTTAGAGGTGTTCATGGGTTGAATCGAGTTGGATTTGGGTTGAATCTAAGCCTGTTATAAATATACTTTGTACTTGCCCAAACTCGATCCGGCCTAAAATACAAGCTTAAAATTTTGTCAAAACGCACTCATATTTGCAAAAGACTAACCCAAGCCTATTTTAAACTTGTTTGTATTATTTTTTAATTATTTTTTAAAAATATATATTATATTACTTTAATATTTAATAATTTTATACAATTTTTATTTATTGAAAATTTTTATATAGTCATCTTAATATTATTTAATATTTACATTAGAGTAGTATTATATATTTACTATATGTTTATTTTGTTAATGTGTTTTAAATTACATAATATATAAAAATAACATAATATAAAGCATTATTGTTATGATACTCCCTATTATTGACCCACTAGTCCGTTGGGTCCTGACCCGCACTCTGTATGGATTCATACATGTGTAGTGTGAACGAACTCAAGATGGAGACGCGGAATATGATTTCGCCTACATATGGTGCGAACCCTGTGTATACGAACCCCCTTGAGTATACACATGTTAACCTTAAAGTAGGGTATATGTCATCATGCATGGAGATCTACCTTAAATATCACATCTATGAACAGTGATTGTATCATACAAATACATAAAATTAACCCATTTGAGAGGACACACACAAAAAAACACTCAACAATTATAAACTTAAAAATAGATCAGGCTCGAGCCTTGAATGTTCAAGCTTAAGACCGATCCGTATTTTAAAAGAACCTATTTTTTTTCAATACCATTTTTCGAGTCTAATAATTTTACTAAACATTTTCAAATTTCAGACAGACATTCGAATATAAACGAATAACCCGAACTATGAATTAATTTAGGAGTAATACTTTTGTGATCCAATCATTTCAAACATTAAATTTTAAAAGTGAATCTAAAGCATCCATTTATAAACTTAAAATTTGAAATAACATATTACCATAGTTTTAAAAAATACTGCACATTAAATTACTTTGGAAAGTGAGCCATGCAAAGAAATTTTCTTAAAAGCAACGTCGCTATGAACATGCAGAGAAATTTTAGTTACATGTGAGAGGACCAGTCCCTTCTGCCTGCACATTAAATTGCTTTGGACAGTGAACTATGCAGAGAAATTTCAATTACATGTGAGAGGACCATTCCCTTCTCTGCTTTTAATTTTTTCTTACCTAGAAATTGAATAAAAAATTAAATGTGGTGTTATAATAAATTTCGATAATAATGATAAAACGATTTTAAAGTAATAAGAAAAAAATAAAAATATATAGATTTTGCGTGAAATTTTTTTTTGAAAAAAAATCACGGATAGAGGAGGATAAATTCATTAATGTTGAAAATCGAATGATATAAAAGTCTCAACTACATCTATTTAGAGGTTGAAAATTTATTTTTTATCAATGTCAAATAGAAAAGATGTAGTTCTATACGAATTCAACTTGTGCAGCATGGTTCGACTCTCGATCCTTCGCCCCCACAATCCCCTTATTTTGCTTCTGTATTTTTCTTTAACAAGTAACGAATTTCGAGTCACATAACTCTAACATGTGGTATTTATAAAATTAATATTCGAGTTTTAGCTCAAACTTAGGTTAAAGCTGGATTTAAGCAAATTTTAATATCTTCAAAATTGAATTATTTTAGATTTATATCATCTGGGCTTATATCCGAATTCAACACTGTAATCACATTGGATTAAAAAATAACAAAAGTATCACATTGTGGAAAAATGTCAAACTCATATACTAATTAAATAAGTATCCTTGTTCTATGAAGTCCCTGTAGAAAAAACAACTCCAAATTGGTCCCAACAAGCAAAGGGCATGCAATGTTTGAAATAAATGTGTTGATATTAATTGAAGAATATGTTGATCTAATTTTCTTAGCATATGCTTTTTCGATTAGGTTCCCATGTTTACTTCATCTATGAACTCGGTCCCCCATTGTTACTAAAGCTTTCAAAACATGAGGATAAAGTCACCAATGCTTTTTCAACATGTGCTTTTGAAGAAAAAAACAAGTAATTCTACATTTTTGTACATTTAGAGGCGAATATAAGAGGTAGATATCGGTCTTGGTATAATGTCGTTATTCACTTGCATACTCAATGTGTAAATTCAGTTAATTATATTCGAGTAATAATAAATTTACATGATAAATGAATGTTTAATTTTTTTTTGAAAAAAATTTTATGTCATAACTTTAAGGATAATAACTAATAGCGTTATTTATAAGTCTTCTAGGGGTGAATTTAGAGGATTGGTAGGGTTCCCGATCCTCTTAAAATGAATTTTTTTTTCATTTAGGCTCTTTAAAGTTTTTAAAATTTTAAATTAGTAATAGTAAAGTTGTATTTTGTTCCTAAAAATGATAAAATTTTGATTTAATATTTTAAAATTGAATTTCTACTATCGTAAAAATTACAATATAATTTCGGCTCCCTTTAAAAAAAATTTCTAGCTTCACCCCTGAAGTCCTCTGCTATTTTTTTTAATTTCACCGGTGATGAGATGTCATATTATTGTTCAGTGATGATACATACGACTCATGCAGTGATGGTGCATCAAACATTCGCTCGTATTAATTCAAACTTCAAAAGATTTCATGATTGTTTATTTGGTTGATATTTTCTAGATATTCACATGTTGAATTTGGTATAACACAAAGGTTGAATAATTATTTTTTGTCGAAATTAGGGTTTTTATTGATGGTAGTAGAGACTAATCCTTTCATCACGGGTGCTCTTCAAAGAGGTGAAATGCTGATCATGAAATGTGCTCCATTTCCATGGGTGGGATCGAATTCCCAACTTCATGATTAAAAAAATAGTGAAAGATTTATGAACAAAAACTAATAACCGTATAAAAAAAACTCGAAACTTCTAAAATCTAAATCATAAACTTCAAACTCAAAAATCGAAAAATATTACTAATAATAAAATATCATATTTTCTTTTGCATGAAATTCATGCATTGCAATATATTCAATATTCAAATTTTCTTAAATATATAAAAAGAAATCATGAAATCTTTTGAAATTTGTATTAATATTCCAATAAATGGACACATCCATAACTTTATTTCTTTTCAATATTTGCCACTCTATATAAAGGGTGCTCTTCACTTTGGCTTGCAAATAGAACAAACAAAAGTAGTAAGGCAAAAGCAATAAAGTTGCAAACAATGCAAGTACTTCACATGAACAAAGGCAATGGTGACACTAGCTATGCAAAGAATTCCACTGTTCAGGTTTTTTTTTTAAATATTCGGATTTCTTTTTTCAAAATAAATGCATTATTTATGTCTATTTTACTGTTCATGGAATTTTTTTTTTCAAAATTTTCATGGTTTTTCATTTTGTAGAGCAAAATCATATCTGTTGGGAAACCAATCATGAAAGAAGCTGTGCTAGAAATGTTATGCAACAATGTGATAGAAAGCATGGGAATTGCGGACTTAGGTTGCTCGTCGGGACCGAACTCTTTATCAGTAATCTCCGAAATCATGGACACGGTGGAAGCCGCGAATCGTCTTCTCGGTCGGCAGTTGGTATCGGAGTTTAGGGTATTCTTGAATGATCTTTATAGCAATGATTTCAACAACATATTCATGTCGTTACCGGCATTCTACGATAGACTTAAGGAAGAAAAAGGTCTCGAGTTTGAGTCTTGTTTCGTATTGGGTGCCCCGGGGTCTTTCTATGGTAGATTGTTCTCTACTAACAGCTTGCATTTCGTGCATTCTTCTTCTAGTCTTCATTGGCTCTCACAGGTTAGTGCTTATAACATTTAACCCGAGTTTAAATTCTACTCAAAACCATAAAAAGGACATGAAAGATACTTACTCATTGAATATTACAGGTTCCGGCTGGGTTGGAGAGCAATGCTCTTAAACGATTGAATAAGGGAAAGCTGTATATTTCAAAGAGCAGCCCACAGAGTGTGGTGGATGCTTACTTGCTGCAGTTCCGAAATGACTTTTCATTGTTTATAAACTCACGTTCCCGGGAACTGGTTGCCGGCGGCCGCATGGTCCTTTCTTTCATGGGCCGGAACTCCACCGATCCCACCACCGAAAATAGCTGCTACCAATGGGAGCTGTTGGCCCAAGCAATCATGAGCTTGGTTAGAGAGGTATATATATTGCTTTGTTCTTTTCAATGTTTTGATTTAATTACATGCATGCAGTGGTCAGATGCGTAGCCGGGGGCTGGTGAATGGTTGTTTAAAATTTTTAAAATTTTAAATGATGAAAGGTAAAATTTCACTTTAAATCTTTAATAATAATAATATTTTAAATTAATTTTTTAAAAATTATAAAGATATAGATTATTAAAATAATAAAATTATATTTTTACTAATTTTTTAATTCCTTAACAGATTCTCGTAAATTTACAACTAAATTATTTCATACCCACAATGTGGGTGCTACAAAACTCGTATCCACGTACTCTTTATCGTTACTTTATTATTTTCATGTTATTGTTTATCACTTATGAAAAGAATCACCTCAAGAATTAGTAAAGGTGGAAGTATACATATGGACTGAGCTTTCTAGGTAGATTTAGCTATATATATATATATATATATATATATATATATATATATATAATATCAATTTTTTTTAATTTTTAAATTTTGAATACTTTTGTAATCAACGTCACGTCACCAATTATTGGGTAAAGAAACATCACATGACAAGTTATGCCTAAGAGATAGTTTAAGTATCAATATAATATAAAAAATTAGATATTAAAATAAGAAAATGAGTATGGTTTAAGGATGAAATCATAATATATAACTAAATAATTTGTTGAACTTTTTCCAAATATCTAAATGACTAATATATCTTATTGAACTTTTTCTAGGGTCGAATTGAAGAGGAAAAACTTGATTCTTTCAATGCCCCATACTATGCTCCATGCACTGAGGAAATAAAAGATGAGATACAAAAAGAAGGGTCCTTCACCATTGATCGCCTTGAAGCTTTCGAAATCGATTGGGATGGAGGTGTTGTGACCGATATCCATACCCCTCATGGGAAGCTATCGGTCGGACGACGAGTGGCCAAAGCTATACGAGCTGTTGTTGAATCGATGCTCGAATCTCATTTCGGAATCGAACCTGATATCATGGATGATTTGTTCATTAGATATGGAGACATTGTCGGGACTCACTTGTCTAAGTCTAGAACCAAGTACATCAATTTGGTGATGGCCCTCACTAAAAAATGGTAAAACCATAATCAAATTGGAAATCGCAATAAGTTCCATCACAATAGAAACCAGCCATTGTAATGGGATTGTATTTGATACACATATTTTCAATATCCCACCATAGTTAATTGATGGTTGAATTTCGATACTTTTTTAATGAGTGTTATGTTTTACATTATGCGTTTTTTTCTTGCTAAGTTTTATGTTGTTGGAATTGAATTGGATTGATCAATCATATCGATTAAATTGATTGAATCAATTGGTATACTAGTCTAGATAAAAGAATTGATTCGACTTTTAAGCAAACCGTTCAGAATCGATAAAAAACCAAAAATCGAGATAAAATCGGCATTTGAATTGGTTTGTTAAATGTTTTAAATTTAATTATTGTTAGATCGACAATCGAATCAGAAATTAATGATCTGAATGAATCGACCACCAGTCTAATCTAATATTAAAAAAAAAAATAAAGCTCTTCTAAATTTTTTGAACAATAATCTCATTAAACTCTTAAAATTTTTAAAGATTTTAATTAAACCCCCTAAAATTAATCCCAAAATCTGCCATTGATTGTACAACATTAATCCCAGAAACTTCCTGGTGCCACTACTCTAGAGTGCAATAACATCCGCTCGAAGTGCACTCAGCATTGAAAATAGAGGAAAATCAATGATTTCAAGCACCATAGGCAAAATCACTGTAGGCCATTACACCAACATATCATTTTTTTTTAAACCGTAAACGTGCTTTTTTTCCCATTCAATGATTCAATATGAAAATTTCAAAGGCTTTTCAGATAAGCATATAATGAAATCTTGAAGCTGTTGATCATCAATATCACCCCTCTCAAATGAGAGTATAGTAGAAAACAAGAACAAAATGTTTGAGGTTTTGGTGGAAGTAGGTCCTTATGGCCTTTGTTTATACGCAATTTTGGGTGTTGGTGCCTTTGTTTTTGTTGCGAGCGAGCTGTGGAAGAAGATGGTGCTGCGGCAGCTTAACGGGGAATACTCCGGGACCAGTAATATTCCTCCGGGGAGTCTAGGGTTGCCGTTTATCGGGGAAACGATCCAGTTTATGGCTGCCATTAATGGCGACAAAGGATTTTATGACTTCGTACGTGTACGAAGTGAAAGGTATGTACGAATATGGTGCCTTTGTTTTCGAAGGGTTAATATAATGCATGATACTTTAGTCTTCAGTTTGGTTTCAGTATACTATTCAATGTTTATTTTGGTATCTGATTTTTTTCAATTTAACACTTGATTTTTTTAACCAATTATGTATCTGAGTTTGATTTTAATTTTCAATTTAGTACATGAGCTTTTTTCTCCCAATTAAGTACCTTTACTGTTTTTACTAGAGCATTCGTCTCAAGTATTTATTAAGTCACATGATGTCGATTGGTCTTGATACCAAATTGAACATTAAAATCAAATTCAGATACCAAATTGATGTCTTTGAAGTGTTTTGGAGTTTTTTTGATCTATTTTGTTTGCAATCTGGTTTTTACTGTCTGGTTTTGAGCTTGCTGTGTTTGGCAGCTCAGTGAGGGTCTTGGTTTGGCTTGTTTGCCTTCCAATACTCTTTTGTAATTTCTCGACTGAGCAAAAAAAAAATTTTTGAACAATCATTGGTTTCTTATTAAACCCTTTAAATTTTACAAGATTTTAATTTAGTAAATAGTAAAATTACACATTAACTCTTCAAAAATGATGAAATTTTAAATTACATTTTAACTCATAATATAGCTAAATTCAGACCCCAGGAAATTTGTGTGGCTTCCCCCTATACTAAACTAACTTGTTTGAGATTCCTTTACTATGTTTCCAAAGCAGAGCTTTCATGAAAAAATCTAAAAAAAGGTTCTTTTTAAGACTCACACTTCTTTGGAGAATAAGCATCAACTTGGGGCTTCGCACATGTTTTTTCAATAACCCAAATTTCCAAAGCATCCAATCGAGTTGATAAAAGGAATATAATTTTCTTCAAAAATTTGCAGATGAATGTGTTGTTGTTTTCAATGGGGTTCATTATCAAATTTTGCTAAAAGAGTCATTTTGTAAAACAGATACGGGAATTGCTTCAAAACCAACATATTTGGTGAGACGCATGTGTTTGTAAAGAGCACCGAATCAGCCAAAACAATACTAAACAATGAGTTGGGTCGATTCACAAAGAGGTACATAAAGTCAATTGCTGAGCTAGTGGGGAATCAAAGCTTGCTTTGTGCTTCGCCCCACCATCATAAGCTACTTCGTGCGAGGCTAGTCAACTTGTTCTCCTCGAATTCCATATCGTTGTTGGTTAAACAGTTCGACCAACTCGTTGTTGATGCTCTTAATGGGTGGGAACATGGTGGCACTATCATTGTACTTGATGAAGCTTTAAAGGTTTGCCTATGAAAAATCCTTTTCTTGGATCAAGATTTAGATGTATACATGATTTGGCATGATGGGTTGCTCTTTTAATTTTTTTGATATAAGGTTGGGATTGTTGTGTTTCATGACGGTTCATCTATCGTGCGGAGAGTTATAAGTGATTAAAAATGATTGGGATCTGGGTCTCCTGAGACAACTAAAGTTTAAGAGGAGGAAGAGAGAGATAGTTGAGAGTGTGTGATGGAAGAGAGTTGTTTTATTCTGAAATTTGTAAATTTTAAAAGGGATGCCTTTGGTTATTCCTTAGATACCATGTGTCATTCCCATATTAATTCCATAATTTCTACAACCCAGCTGACCTTTAGATGTCCTATTCTTGTAGGTATGGTTGTAATGTCAGGCCAACGAATATATATGACTTACAAGTGATAGGTATTTTGTCCACGTCAAGAGTCCTTATCATGTAATTTCTCGAGGACTTGGGCTCGTAGAGTTTTGAGTTCACATGATCTTAGGCTTGTAGGTTTTCTTAGCTTGTAAAGTGATTCTTATTTGTGGCTTTAGCCAATAAAATGATTAGGACATGAGGTGAACTTGCCAGGCGTAAATATAACAAATTTTATTTGGGTTTCATCCAAGCTGAATTCGCTTGAATGCTTTGTGGCCTTTTACAATGTTAAACCCCAACAACAAGTAGCAAATATTGATGTGAAATTTAGTACGATGAGTAAAGGGAGAGGTTCACATAATGATGATGAGAGCCCTGAGGGTCCAACAATAGTGAGATAAGTGTTTAGGCAAGCCAAGTACACTGATGAAGATAGTATGAATAAGATGTTTATGGCCTAGACCTTGCTATATAGGTGTCTTATGTGAGAGAGTAGCTCAGATATGAAACTCTTAATACGTGCTCTGTGATGTGATTGAAAAATGTGTTATTCTGATGCGTTCAAGTGTTCTCGCATGTAATACTTTAGTATTTTTTGGTTTCAAGATTAAAGAATACAATATTTCTAAAAAATAATTAACAGAACATAAAAAAAATATAGAGATTATTAATTGATAGATTGGAAATTGAATTGGGTGCAGATAACATTCAGGGCAATGTGCAAAATGTTGCTAAGTTTGGAAAGTGGAGTAGAGCTAGAGTTATTGCAAGAAGATGTGAGTCAAGTTTGTAAAGCAATGCTTGCATTCCCTTTGAGGTTTCCTTGGACAGGATTCTACAAAGGCCTTCAGGTAATCAGAATAATAATTTAGAAAAGAACCCTTTGAGGTTTCCCTATTCTAACATTGACCCCATGAATCCCAGAATTTAGCACTAAAGCTTTGAAATTCCAATTACAAAACCAGGCTAGAAAAAGAATCATGAGCACATTGGAGAAGATCATTAGTAGAAGAAGAAGGGGTTTAGACCCTAATTCCAAAGATTTCCTTCAATGTCTGTTGGCAAAGGATGACAATTCTAGTTTTGATGGAATGCATAGACTAACCGATGCAGAGATTCAAGATAATATATTGACCATGATTATTGCAGGTGACCTTTTTTTTTTTTTTGCTTTCATTACAATGTTCATCATTCATAATCTTCAATTAGTATTTGTTTATCAAATTGCAGGCCAAGATACAACAGCAAGTGCAGTCACATGGATGGTCAAGTATCTAGGGGAAAATGAAGAGGCCCTTGAGGCAATCAAGGCAAGTAGAAAAACCCAAATGGGTTAATATACTATTTGGTACTTGAGTTTAGTTTCAATGTTAAATTTGGTACCTCTGTTTTTTTAATTGATAAATGGTCAATTTGTGGTATTGAGTTTTTCTTTTGTCTCAATTACGTACCTATGTTTTCTATACTAGAGTACTCAAATATTTATTGTGCCACATAATCCCAAGTAGAACATAAAAGTCAAACTCAGATACCAAATTGAGACAAAGAAAAGTTAAATATCAAATTGAACATTTAAACCAAACTTAAGTACCAAATGGCATATTAACTCAAGCCAAATTTATGGAAGTTGACGATTTCAGTTAGATTTAAGTAATTTAAATAATATATTATTTGGTAATTGAGTTTGTCTTTAATATTCAATTTGATACTTGAATTTGGCTTCAATGTTCAATTTGGTATCTGAATTTGACTTCAATGTTCAGTTTGAAACCCAGGTCACACTTGGGGCGATGAAAACCCTGACCATCATACCAACATACGGGATTCATTTCAGTTAGATTTAAGTAACTTATTTTACTTTTTGGTTTTTAATGACTAGAGCAGGCTGAGCAACGTCAACTTGCAGAAAAAACTTCAAAAAAGTCATTTCTTACTTTGGACGATCTTAATGAAATGCCCTATGCTTCTAAGGTAAGCAAATATGCTTCAAAAAATTCTTCAAGGTTTTAAATTTTCTCAACTTCAAGCAATAGCTTAACATATTAATGAAGTGAAAGGTCATGAACAGGTGATTAAAGAGTCACTGAGAATGGCATCTGTTGTACCATGGTTCCCAAGACTTGTACTCGAAGACTGTGAGATTGAAGGTTTGATTTCTACCACCAAAAAACTTCTAGCTTTGTCCCTAGTTTCAAGCTTAGGTTATTTCAAGTTCAACTCAGTTCTGATTAAGGTCATTTGGTCACTCGGATTTTTTAGTTAAGTTTTTCAAGTTCATATCATTTTGAGTTTTTCATTTAAGATTTAACACTTGAGTTTGAGTCATTTTCGAGTTTAAATTAAACTTGATCAAATTTTTATATGATTAAATAGGATTAAATTGAACTCGAATCAAAATTCACAGATTTTTTTATGTTTTTTATTGTTTTGCCAATAGGATACAAGATAAAGAAAGGGTGGAATGTGAACATTGATACTAGATCAATACACCTTGATCCAATGCTCTACAATGAACCCAACAACTTCAATCCTTCAAGGTTTGATGTAAGTATCCTTGCTTATGTTAAAAAAAAAAGAAAAAAAAAAACCAATTTGATTTATAAAATCGTGGAAGAATGATGAAAGTTTGTGTTTTTTTTTTTGCACCACATAGGATGAACATTTTTGTAAGCCATACAGCTTCTTAGCATTTGGAATGGGAGCAAGGACTTGCTTGGGAATCAACATGGCTAAAGCTATGATGCTTGTCTTTCTCCACCGTCTGCTAACCTCATACAAGCAAGTTTTCATTATTTATAATAATTCATTGGGTTATATATTATCTTTATCTATTGACAACTATTTAAATAACCCTAAAATCCAAAAAAATGTTGATAATTGATCTGTCTTGAACATTGTTTTTAGGATTAAACTGGATTGATTGGTTGGACTGATTGGACCGATATTTAATTAGAGTATCGGTTCGAAATAAAATATTGGACCGATTGAGCCGCGAACCGATTAAATCAACTGGTCAAACTGATTTTTTTATTTTTAATAATGTATTCAATTCAATCAGACAAAGCAGTCAGATCAGAAACCGATGTTCTAACCAGTTGGATCACCCATCTAATTCTAAAACTTTGGTTTTGAACTAGTAGAAAATCGGATACAAGAATAAAAGAAATTGAGTATTTTTTTTTATTTTTAATAATTTTTTGGCTTCTTTTTACATGTTTTCTATATTTTTATCATTTTTAAATATAATTTTATTAAACATTTTAATTTTTTTTAAAGAAAAATTATTAAGTGATTGAATTGATGTTGAATCTCTTAATTTAATTAATTATGTTTTGCTTTGTTTTTTAGGTGGAAGGTAATTGATTCGGATTCAAGTATTGAAAAATGGGCATTGTTTTCAAGGCTAAGGAGTGGTTGTCCTGTGCAAGTGTCACGTATTAATAACATAGAATAATATTGGATTATGGTACATCCATAATGTAAATGAAAAAGCATTATATCAAAATATATAAAAGAATTATATAAAAATCAAACAATGTATTAACTGAAATGATAAAATTAATAGTGTTTTAAGTTTAAATTCAATTATGTGTAAATATTTTATAAATTTTATATAAAAATATAAAATGATAAAACATCTTTAAATTAATATTTATTATTTTTGTAAAAAAATATCTTTTTATTTTATACATAAAAGGCCTTTAATTAACACCATTAATAACATGATGTCATACCAATAAATAGATAACACGTGATATTCTTATCACATCATTCAATATGTTAGATGGAATTTAAATTTAAGGACTAATCTAAACAAAAGAAATTAAAGAAAAAAGTTAAAAATTATTAAATTTATAGATTAAATGTTACTTTGTCCCGATTAAATTTTGAACATTTTAATTGACTTTAATTTTCGCTCGACAAATGTTTTTACAAAATGGAATTAGAATTGTTATACCATAATGTGATTCAGGACAAATATATTGAGAGTTAATATAATTTTTAGTCCTTAAATTTGACAATTAGGTCTACTTTAATTTTTATATTTTTTTTTCTTTTTGATATCTAAACTTGACAATTAGGTCTATTTTGGTCCCTGAACTTGGATTCTATCAAGATTTGATAATGTGGTGCAATGAGATTATGCCACATCATCACCTAATTTTTTTTTAAAATTATTTCTAAATTTTCAAGTGGCGATTGGCGCAATGTCAAAGTGCTAAGTCATTAATTTTTTACATTTGTCAAGTTCAGGGATTAAAATGAACTTAATTATCAAATTTTAATATCAAAGTGAATCAAAAATAGTACATGTACTAAAATAGACTTAATTATCAAGTTCAAGAACTAAAAGTTATATTAACCCGTATATTAATTGTTTTTTTTAATTACCACATGTTAATTGTTAAACGCCACAAACTCAACTTAATATAATCTGGGATCACTCTTTAGACCAACAACTGATAAGAAGCAAGCCTTGGGATCAAACACAAGGACAAGAGGCATTATCCCTTACAAGTAGGGGCGTAGTTAAGGGGTTGACAGGAGGCCTAATCCCTCTTAAAATGGAAAATATTCTATTTAGGCTGTTTAAGTTTTTAAAAATTTAATAGTAAAGGTAAAATTACACTTTGCCATCTTAAAAATGATAAAAATTTGATTTAATCCTTTAAAATTTATAAAGATATAGGCTATTAAAATGGTGAAATTATATTTTTACTATCGTAAAAATTACAATTTAATTTCGATCCCCTAAAAAAATTTCTAACTTTGCCTCTGCTTACATAGATCATCATTTTGTGATATTCTTCTCATATCTTCTATTATCTTCGGCCCCATATTCAGGGATAAAGGCAAAGGAGACAGGTTGTGACATTGGCCTCCCAAAAATGATAGATTTTTCATTTAGCCTCTTAAGTTTTTATAAAATTATACATAATTTATGATTCATTTCTGATCTCTAAAACAATTTTCTACCTTTTTCTCATTGACTAAAAGATCTTGGAGTAGAAGCTCTGATGCCTCCCACAATTTATCTTCATCTTGTAAAAACTCGAGAATACCCAAATTCGTCTCCAAATCTAATATAGGCATCGAATTTCATCCAGCATAAATGATTTTTTTTTTAAATAGTTTTAATCACCAAAGAAAATTCTTTAATTGAACTAAATTGGATTTTGAGCTAAGTGTTTGATTTAAGACCATTTACTTAGAATCTACATTTGGGTCATTTGTTATGGATTTTCATTTGGGGTTTTTAATTTCAATTTTAATTTTGTTTTGGATTGGATAAGATCTTTTTTATGTTTTAACTTGATTTTAGGCTCATTATTCACTTGAATTTTGGGTTTTAATTTGTAATTGGGCTAGAACTAAACTCACTGAACAAACAATATTCCAAATTTGTACTAAATATATGCTATATTCAGATTGCTTAAATTCATGATGAAAATATTCAAAACAACACTCACTGAACAAACACTAAACTCAATACTCAAAACAATATTCAATTCATATCCTCTACATGAAATGCTATTTTTTCAGTTGATCCGATCTCGTATCAAATTATTTTTCAAATCTGATCATATCTATTCTTTTTGACACAATCCCTAGAATTATCCATACCCTCTCCTCAATCCATAAATAAGAATATAATGCGCTTCAACGCACTCGAATCCACATCCTCCTGTATTGACAACAATACATGTACCAATCAAACTAAAACTCAATCGGCACATACCAAACTATTTCTAATCCTTTACAGATCACATCTGTCTCATAATTCTAAAATAGCTACACCACAAAGAAATCTTCAATCTACTGAATTATACAATAAGTCAAACGAATTGCCAATTAAAATTCGGGTCAATATTTGACGGATAAATTTGCTCCCAATCTTCGTCCGAGTCGTTCGAACTAAATGCACGCATATCCCCAACATCATCCTCTACTAGGATGATATGCTTGTCCACTATGATCTCCTCCAAATTACAACGTTCCGTTTCCTCCTCAGAAAGTGAAGGGACAGATTCAACATCGTCGACGGGGAAGTCGTCTCGATAAGATCCAACATCGTCATCGCGGACATCGTAAGGTGATCTGAGCCGTGTGTGGCTAGATAGAAAGCAAAGAGCAAAGATGATGAAGTTGATGAAGATGAAAATAGGCAATTGCTTGTTTGAAAGAGCTTCAGCAATATCTACATGGATGAATAACCAAAACAAAAATGCCAAAGCCAACACTATCCTACGCAGAGGAACACTATTATTGTTGTATGAGTGTTCTTCCATGTATTTCTAAAAAAAAAAAAAAGCCCAAAATTTTAAAAAAAAAATTCCCTAGCTAAAGTCGAACAAAATTGGATTTTGGATGCATTATCTGGTGAACAGTATGGGATGTATTTATATGAAAAACTTGGAAGTTAAGTTACCAGATTTGCAACTAAGGTCAAAGGTCAAGAAAATTAATAAAAGTTGGTGTTCTGATGAGGACAGAATATAATAATAAGTTTTCATTTCAATGACAATCTAAAGGGTCAATTCCACCAAAGGTCCCCAAATTATCACCAGATTCTATATTGATTCTTAGACTTCAAAATGTTTTAATTAAACGCTCAAAGTATCAATATTATAAAAATCAAACCATACCATAAGACGTGAGCCTATCTATTAATTTAGACATTAAATGTCAATTCTAATATAATGCGTAACACATTCAAAGCACATAGATCAAATCATAAATATACGTGTATCGACAACACGTACAAGTTTTTGGAGGATTATTTCTTTCTATTAACACATAAATTTAAGTTGTTCATACAATAATTACACACGTGTTTTTGAATGACCCCAAACTACTAACAAAGTTAACATAAAAACTTATTTGATACGATATTTATATTTAAAGACTCAATTAAAACGTTTGAAGTTTGAGGACCAATTTATGATTTAAATCATAGTTTGAGAATGCTCGATAAAATTAACCCTAAATAGAGGGGGAAGACCTTAATTCTTTCTCGAACCTTCAGAAATCATGAGGGGATCAAGCAAGGAAAGTGATTAATCTGATCTCTGTTTGATTAAGAAACGCGATTATATATTAATAATCATAGGGTTTTGTTGACTTTTAATTTATTTATGAAAATAAATATTGAAGGATTCTAATAATTGTATAATCTTGCAAGAAAACGAAAATATATGTAGACGTGGACGGAAAATATTCAAGCAAAACAGGTGCCATTTGGAGATCTTCATGGCGGGATCGAATTAAGCTTAAGTATTATAATAATACATTTTATATTTGTTTAAATTTTGTCTAATCCAAAATAACAATTTAAAATTTTATTCGGATCTCATTCCTATTTGTAAATACTTAATCTAAATCCATTGTAAGCTCGTTTATAATATTTTTAAAAATTTTAAGAACATTTATATTATTTTCATTTTAATATTTATTGATTTTTTATATTTTTTTCATTTATTGAAAGGTTAAATTATATCATAAGTTCTTATACTTTTAGAAATTCTAAAATTTAGTCATTGTACTTTCATTTCCAATGATTTAGTCCCTTCACTTTTTCAGATTTCAAAATTTTGGTCCAACTATTAACATTATTAATTTTTTTTGTTAATTCACTTGGTAGCATATGATTAAAAAATGATTTTGCAATTAACCTGAATTTAACAAAAAAATAACAGTGATAACAATTGGACTTGAAACTTTAAATTTGAAAATTGAAAAGTAAAGGGATTAAATTTCTCAAAATAAATATATAGGGACTAAATTCCAAAATTTTGAGGAGTATAGAGAATTATGGCATATTTTAACTTTATTAAAATCATTTTTATACAATACCTAGAACTATCTATAACCTCTCTCCAACCCTTAAATAGGAGGATAAACACGACTCAATGTGCTCGAATCCATGTGTTCCTACACCAACAACAATGTTGATGCCAATCAAGTTGAGGCTCAATCCACACCTTATTAAAATCATATTGTAATGCCCTAAACCCGACCCGATTCACCAGATTTAAATCTCGAGTGTTACTTCACATACCACTTAACAAAATTTTGAAACAGTTGACAAAAACTCCTTTCTTGAAGCATTTTTCCTCATTATTTTTAAATAAAGACTCCACTTTAGAGAATCAAAAGAAAATATTTAGAAACAAAATATTACGTCTTATTTATTACAACTCATTACTACAAACATTTACAAAAGACAAACTCTTAGGCATAATCTTACAATACGCCTCATTTACAAATAGCCCATTGTATGCATAATAATCCCCTTCGTCACTTCCTTGACGTATTCCTAGTGTCGTCCCTCTTGAACTTACAAATGTATTATTTATGTTTCAGGTGGTGTGGTAAGAGATAATGCACTAGGAGAGACGACGCCAAGAATACGTCAAGAAAGTGACTGAAGTGGATTATTATTCATATAGTAGGCTATTTATAAATGAGGTGAATTGTAGGATTACGCCCTAAGATTCTATTTAAACAAATTTTTGTGTTGTTAAAGTGCTGTAGTAAACTTGATGAAATAATTTATGTATAAATACTTTCTTTTGTTTTCTTGAAATTGTGTTCTTAAACAAATGATAAGAAAAATGTTTTAAGTAAGGAATACTCGCCAACTGGTTCGAAATTTAACTAACTGATTTGTGTGTTAAGATCCAATATAATGGATCAGGTTAAGGACGTTACACATATACATAAGCAACTTAACATCTTTTTTAATATGTTTATGTTATAGTATTATATATTACTATAAACTTAATTTTTATATATTATAATTTATATAATATATAAAATAACATAGTATAAAATTATAATAATATATTACAAGCTTAGAAAACAAGTTAGTCGGGGCAAAAATCGGGCCTTGAATTCTTGAATCTAATCTCAGCTCATATTTTAAATAGATCTAAATTTTTTACCCAAATTTATTTTTCAAACTTAATATTTTTACCCAAACCTTCCTAAATTTTAGGCAGACCTTCGAGCTTGAACAAATAAGCCAACCTAAATCTAAATTGCCATCACCTTCAAGTTTGGTTTTAATCCTTCTTGATAATAAAACTTGATATTAGCATATCTAAATTTATAAAATTGTTAATTGCTCTCGAGCAGTGATCCTGCTATAATTGTTAATTCTATTAAAAATTAATATCATTTGATTTTTTTTAATAGTATAAAAATTAAATTGATCTATTTAATAAATGCACATAGTAAATATTTTTATCGGTCAACTTTCATTTTGTGGGCAAAACGGGTTTGGATTTTGTTCAATATTTTTCATCCATTATTTTTTAATACATTAATCATCATCATTTAAATGTGTAAAGCGCATCTATGAATTGTCAAATTCGTACTTTTAAATAGTAATTAAAATTGTATTGGATAAAAATTTATACAAAAGTAATGAATGGAAGCCAAATCCCAGCAAAATAATCTCACCCTTAAGCATTGGAATCTCCATAATCTCTGGCAGTTGCCCAATCTTCTGACCTGGTTGTAGGGGGTGAAGGTAGAGATTTTGTTTAAAGAGCGGCTCTAAAAATATAAAAAAATTGGCTTTTTAATCCCTTAATATTTAAATTAAAAATAAAATCTTTTCAAACATAATGAAATTATAAATTCATACATAATAAAATTACAATTTAACTTTTCGAAAATTTATAATATAATTTCATACAGTTTAATTTTTTTTTAAATTTCACCCCTATCAACAATCCCATTAACCTCTTTATTTTTAATATTTTAGAAGTTAAAATTTGAATAAAATTATCATATGAGAATTAATTATTTAATATCATTTAATTAAATTTTTGATTAAACACAAAGAGTGGACAAAGTGTGATGATGCTCTCATCAATTTCTTTCACAATTATGTCAATATCCCAACATTCCTTCTCAATATCATAGCTTAATTCAACAAGAGGTGACAATTCACAAATACATGATGACATTGGCCACTTCCTAAAGCATAGCATGCTCCTTAGTTCACATTACAACTCTCAACAAATTCAAAAATTAATCTAATTATTAGTAAATATATTAATTTAAATTATTAGTTTTTATTAATAATTACACATAAATTATTGAATTGTTTATTTTCTAAGTTATTAATTTAACAATAAGATTAACAATGTTACTCAATTAGACTAATTTCTTTAATTCTCATAAAGTATCAAGACCAAATGCTGACAAATTTAAGTATATGGATTCACTTATCAACTTGATAGTTATATATATATATATATATATATATATATATATATATATATATATATATATATATGGGGTGTGCCTCGTATTTATTAGACGTTTTGGGGTACTTGAGAAGATGTTCGATGATTTATTGAAAAAGAGGTAAAACGAAGATGACATCATGACATGAAGACAAGTGACGTCGTGATGATGCAATGAAACCCCAAACGAACGTTGTGGCGATGTCGTGACGAGCATGCATGAAACATCACGATAATTTCTCCAAATTATGTAGCCGCGTTTTAAACTTCAAGTAAGATTTTTTCTCTCAATTGAATTCTAATTATTTCATGGATATTTTAATATGATTAGAACTCTAATCTAATATTTTTTTAAAAAAATTCTTTGAAATGATAAAATGTAGTCGCATATGAAATTTTGATGAAAATTTTTATGATAACTAAAAATAAATTATTTTTAAACTAAATCGAAAATTAACAATCTAACCAATTCAATTGATATAAAATTCTTTGTACCTACTTTCACTTGAGGAATGGCTCATTTCCCACATTGTCACATAGTTTACTATTTGATCATAAAATCCAATGTTTACAATTAAAATTTTTGTTAGCCACCATCAAAATATATCTTTCTTGATTTGACAGAGACATAGATTCTAAGAAGGTGAGAGCCACATGGCATCTATCAACCCATATGTTTGTTACTCTGCCTCCTGACCACTGATCTGTCTCCCACGTCGCTTTCAGCTTGATGACTTGCCAATTTCTATCTAATCCCTGATATAGTCTCAAGTTTATAATTTATTCAATTTAGTACATTTCCAATTATGTAGGATAGGACCCAGATTTTGGATTTTTGCAATATCTTTAGCTGAAACATTAAATAATCTCTTAGTTAGAAGAATTTACAAGTTCATACAATTTCTAGTATTATCTAAAAATTATATTATCAAATTTAAAACTTGAAAAATATATATCTTAACAATGAACTTACATTAATTATTTTAAAATTACACTATTCATTTTACATTTCGCTCAATGTACAATTTATAAGTTTTAACTTTTTTAATTTTGAAGTAATACTCATATTATTCATAAAATGATTTAATTTATACATATATGTGTTTGCCCATGAGCAAGTCAGCCAACCGATGAAACAAGCCCCTCTTAGTGTTGGCAAAGGCCCCAGATGGGGACGGAGGCGACTAAGGGTGTAGACAACGACCAACAAGGGCTTAAGAGGGCCTCCTCAAGTGTAGCAGGAGCAAGAATGGTGCATATGCGAGAATAAGGAGTCCAAGGGTTCTTTGAATGTCTCGAAATGTTCTAGAATATGTGAGAACACCTTGGAAGCTCTATAAGTTTGAAAATCCGAGGAAGGAACCGTACCCTTGTAAACCAATGGATTGTAAACCAATGGATGAAAGGGGCTTGGCCTATATAAAGGAGACAACCCTCTCTCATAGTAACATAAGCTAGCTTAAGAGTAATAACACTTCCGACATTCTCTCAACTCTCTTGTGCTATTTACTGTGTTCTTTTTGGTGTGCTTGTTAAGTGCCTCTCTGAGTGGTTTGAAGGTTATACTTAGGTATACCTTGGCGTAAGACATGAGAAAAGTGGTATCAAATAGTTCCTTTCATCACCTTATCTATCAATATAGCTAAGTGGCAACTCAGATTTAACATGGAGTATTTTTTTTTTTGACAAGTTATATCTAAACTCTTCTCATAATAAGTACAAATTACGAGCTTTAAATATGTTTCACATCATATTCAAGTTAGCATATAACAACTAAATTGACGAGTAGACCCAAAAAAGCCCTACTTGATATAATTATGATATTTAATACAACATTCTGACAAATAAGGACGAATTTAAAATCTAGACTATCCTTTTAGTGTAATTTGTATTTTTAGTAAAAGATATGCTTTAAGGTAAGTGTAATTGAAGTTTGGGAAACTGCAAAACTCTACAAATTCAAATACTTATCATAATTTAGAAAGTAAAAATAACTTAATTACACTCTGATGAACTATTATAAAAATGAAAATTAAATATTTATTTAGGTTTTGAGATATTCTCGGATCTGACTGTTTCCAATTTAGTATTTGTTTTGACTAAGACACAGTCTACAATTTTTTAATATCTTTTTATCTATATTAAAGAAAAATAGTTTTCTTTTTCTTTTTCTTTTTTTTTCCTTTTTAGTATCTTGAGAGAATCCACTGGTTATTTTTGTGTTATTGATTAAACTTTGTTCAGCAATGTATTCTCACTTGATATCACTCAACACCAATGTCAATCCCTATAACCTTATCAAAGGTCGTAGTTATGGTGGTTCTGTTTTTTTGGGGGGAAGAATCAGTATTAAAAGTAGGGATTATGGAAGAGTTTTATGGAGGAGTTTAAGAATTGAAAATGATGTTAGAAAAGCAAAGATTGGTGTTGTTCATTGTGTTCAAACCCCAACCAGTGAAAATGATGATCCTACGGTAAGAGTGTTTGATTTTTCTGTTAAAATTTTTAATATTTTTTACAATGTGATTATTTTGATCATCGCTAAGTATTTGAATTTTAAGTTCCTAGATGGCAGATCCAAAGGAAGTGGCTACTATCATATTGGGTGGTGGTGCTGGCACTCGCCTGTTTCCTCTTACTAGCATGAGAGCCAAGCCAGCCGTAAGGAATTCAAATTCTTTTTACTCTTTTTATGAATAAAATTAGGATCCCAATGATTAGATTTAGAGTTTTTGATGATTTTTTATTGGTTTGCAGGTTCCTATTGGTGGTTGTTACAGGCTGATCGATGTTCCAATGAGCAATTGTATCAACAGTGGCATCAAGAAGATCTTTATTTTAACTCAATTTAATTCTTTTTCACTCAATCGTCACTTGTCTAGGACATACAGTTTTGGTAATGGTGTAAATTTTGGAGATGGATTTGTGGAGGTAAGCCAATTTTAATTTAACATCATAGGTTATTTATGTGAAGCTTTTGATCAAGCTATATTGGCACTGTAACAGGTTCTTGCTGCCACTCAAACATCAGGAGAAGCAGGGAAGAAATGGTTTCAAGGGACGGCTGATGCCGTGAGGCAATTCATTTGGGTCTTTGAGGTTAGTTACTGAAGTTTTATTCAAGCTGAAATCATTCGATGTTCACCGGCTATGATTTTATTTTCTAACAGGATGCCAAAGTTAAGGATGTCAAGCATGTACTGATATTGTCCGGTGATCATCTTTACCGCGCAGATTATATGGATTTTGTGCAGGTAACTAGTTCAATTTCTAGGACCCGTAGTGTAGCTCAGAAAATCATTATGGCTAATACACAGTTATGCTTCTTGCAGAAGCATATTGATTCAAATGCTGATATCACAGTATCATGTCTACCAATGGATGATAGGTACTTAATCAATGTTATTTTGTTATGATGAGTATAGTGGCTATAATAGTTATTAATATCGAGTTTTGTGCAGCCGTGCATCGGATTTCGGATTGATGAAGATAGATGAAACAGGACGGATTATTCAATTTGCTGAGAAACCGAAGGGCAAGGATCTTAACGCTATGGTACATGCTTTTACTACTCCATCACTTCTTAATCCCATTACCATATTTGTGTATATATTTACATATACTACGGCTTGTTTCACATTTGTATGGCAGCAAGTTGATACCTCGATATTAGGACTATCAACGGAAGATACTGCAAAATATTCTTACATTGCATCAATGGGTGTGTATGTGTTCAAAAAGGATATCTTGTTAAAGCTTCTGACACAAAGCTATCCTTCATGCAATGACTTCGGCTCGGAGATTATTCCATTCGCGGTAAAGGAACATAACGTGCAGGCAAGATAACTTTTCCAAGGGCCTTTACCTATAGCTTTCACTAGTAATCAAATGTCAATAAGTACTCGTTTGCAGGCATATTTATTCGAGGATTATTGGGAAGACATTGGGACTATAAAGTCTTTCTTTGATGCTAATTTAGCCCTCACAGATCAGGTTCGCATTATTATGTTATTCGGTATGGAATATGGTATTTGTTCCCTGAAAGTCGATTTCTTTGTATGCTCTATGCAGCCACCGAAGTTCGAATTTTATGATCCAAAGACACCGTTTTATACATCTCCGAGATTCTTGCCTCCCAGCAAAATTGATCAATGCAGGGTATTAACTTCAAGCCTTTTGTTTATATCATGATTAATAAATCCAGTGTCTTATCTCACGGCAAATTGATTGTTGCAGATTGTTGATGCCATAATTTCACACGGTTGTTTCTTACGGAACTGTAGTGTAAAACGCTCTGTAGTTGGGGTGCGGTCGCGTTTGGAGTCCGGTGTTGAGCTTGAGGTGATCCACAGCATCCAAAAGCTCTGCAAATTCCAATACCACATCTCTATTTATCTTTTATGTTCCTTTGTTTGTAGGATACCATGATGATGGGAGCAGACTTCTACCAAACGGAGAAGGAAATCAAGTCTCTCCTGGGAGAAGGAAAGGTTCCGATCGGTGTCGGACAAAATACCAAGATCAAGTAAGATTTAGATTGAAAATCCAAATATTACAATCGATAAATCTTTCCTTATTGTTGCTACTTGTGTGGTTTGGAAGGAATTGCATAATAGACAAGAATGCCAAGATAGGAAAAGATGTGATCATATCAAATAGTGATGTAAGTATTGCTTTCCTTTAATGAATGTTTAGTATAATTAGACTTTTTTTTCATATAATTTTCATTTACTTTGGTCATTCAGGGTGTTGATGAAGCTGAGAGACCAGAACAAGGCTTTTACATTAGGTCCGGAATTACGGTCATAATGAAGAATGCAACAATTAAAGATGGATCTGTAATATGAAATTCAAGTGGTTCCGGAGGTTGTCGTATTCAATCGAGCACGTCGTCGGAAAGCTTAGAGCCCTAGTTTGCTAGGTTTTGCTCGGCTGTTTTTGCAGTGAAAAATATATAGCAGTAATGCTTTGTACATGTAAAGTACAAGTTCCTCTGCGAATTTTACAAAGGAAATTTCATTGCCATTTTGTTGTAGTGGCTTGTGCTTAAATTTAATAATTTGATTCTCCAAATTCTATAATGTCATTAGTTAGTCTAAATTATTAACATAGATAATTATTCTCATTAAAATGCTGATGTGGATTTAAAATTTTTTTATGTCAATCGAATGTAAGATTCAAAATATCTATGCACTAGGTTTAAACACCATTATAATTTGATCTACATGTTTTAAAAATGCATATATTAAGCTTTTAACTTGTTAGCTAACGGCAGGTAGCTTGACGGAAAGATCTTATTGATACAATATTGATGAGTTGAAGACTGAATTAAAATGTTCTAATGTTTGACGACCAAATCAAAATATAGGTCATAGTTTGAGGATGACCAGTGCAATTAATCAAAGTGTTGGGTGTAATGATAAGATAATTTACATACTCAAAAAAGAGAACACGAGTTTAAATCTTGGAGACGATGGTGTAGAAAGATGCAACCACAAATCTTGATACGATTATTTTATATAGATCTTAAAACGAACATGGAAGATACTTTGATCCTAAAAAAAAAAAAGGTAAACTACACCCAGGATCACTAAACTATTAGTAAGTTTATGTTCTGATCACTCAACTTCAAAAAGTTACGAAATAGTCACTAAATTATTTGAAAGTGTTCATTTAAGTCACTGAACTATTCAGAAGTTTTTAATTAAGTCACTAGACTATTATGGTTTTTTTTTAAGATCAACTAGCGAGCTCCAAGTGGCAATTCGATGATCAATAGGGTGGATACGTACCCATCGACAACTAGAAGAATATACATTAGATCCAAGTCAGTTTGACAGTCAGTGTCGGAGAACAAAGAATAAAATTGTTTGGATTTTGGTTCGTAGTTTCGTGAAATTCAAAGATGTTTCATGAAAAAATTGAACTGTGAAAGATAAAAAAAAAAGAGCTTTCAATTGGTGCAGGCGATATAATTAGAAAAGGCCATACAATAGTGATTTTAAGAACCTGGTAACTTAAATGAGAACTTTTAAATAGTTCGATGACTATTTTGTAATTTTTTAAAGTTAAATAATAAAAAAATAAATTTACTAATAGTTTAGTGATCTTGCATACAATTTACCCAAAAAAAAGTCTTTAGTGGTTACCAACAAACCAGGTAAGAATTGGTGAGTAGACCACGTGATTGTTAGATGGGAAATAAAATGTCAATAAATAGAAATGGAATCATTGAAATTTGAATGCTTTTTTGAAAGGGAATAAATCTTAAAATTGTACATGAATTATGATTTAATGTGTAATTATATACATGAATTTTAATTTTATGTAATTTTATGTATGAAATTTTGATTTGACCCGATTCTTGTAAATTATTAACACAATTATTGATATAACCTCATTTTATATTTATATATTATATAAATACATAATTATATTTATCTAATATAAAAATAAATTGATATATTTATTTCTTTAAATGTGCATGATTAAATCAAAATTAAAGTTTCAAGTATACATTTGAATCATAATTAGAGTTTCATGTGTATAATTGCACCAAATTAAAGTTTATGTATACAATTGCACATTAAATCAAAGTTGACATATAATTATATTCAAAAAAAAAATTAATGTATAATTTTGAAATTTATCTCTTTTTATATATATCATTCTTATGTAAGTATCTTCTTATCTTTGCTAGTTTTATCATGGTCTTCCATTTTCAAATGTTTTTTTTTTATCTCTGCCATCAAGCACCTCTATAAAAAAATTTTATTTTTCATCCTTCTAGTTTTCTATTTCTTTAATTTTCATCCTTCAAATTTTGGTTTCACTCTACCAAGTCTTAATGTTTCACCCCAAAGGCAATAACTCCTATTAGAAGATAAATTACTTAATTAGATATAGTGATACACAAATAAATTAAGCTTCAAAATTTTCCAAAAAAAAAAAAGAAAGTAAAGGAAAAAAGTCTAATAAACACTTTATTATCATGGAGAGTAGGTTTTTTTTTTATTAAACTAATCCAAAAATAAATATTTACAAGAATGGTCCAACTTCAAAAATAATAATAAAAATGATCTAAAATGAATAATGGAGGGCGATGCCGACACTTCATGTCCGACAACCAAGTCAATCATTCCCCATCATTATTAGCTGCTTATTGTTGGGGGATTCAAAAATATTTTTTTTGGTTCCGACACTATAATGACGAACACCCGTATCTACCTTTTGATATATATATATTATTTTGATAAGTGTCAGCGTTGAAATGACCGACACTGATTCAAAATTTAAAAAAAAATAGATTGAGGAGAAAAAGAGTAACACTCTGGTGGTGTCAATTTTTTGAGGGACGTCGGTTATGGCTAACTTCATAGTGGAGTGAAGGCGACAACTAGAGTAAATGGAGAAGGAAAAAGAGGAGTAAAGAGGCTAGGGCAAATGGAGAAGGAAAAAGATGAGTAAAGAGTGATTAGAAAAGAGATATTTGAAAAGATGTAAAATTAAAATCTCTTTTGGTCCATTTGGTTTGCTCGCAATGAGGTCGTGTTCAATAAGAGGTTACCGATTGATGAAATTGTGTTTCTTGCTAAGCTTCGCTCTCTTTATTGGGTAAAAGCATCCAATGAAGGATGTATTATGATTGAATCCCAATGGTTGTTGAACCCAAGATTGTGTGTGTCGTGTTTGAAGGGAGAGGGACTTAGGTTGGGGTTAAAAAAAAACTTTTTTTATCAAACTGGTTAAATAATTGATGAACAATCACTAACCTAGATTCGAGTCACCTTAATTGTATTGTTGTTAAGGCTAAATTTGAAATTAATATTAATTTAAAATAACTTGCAATTAGTTTTTTTTTTTAAACAATTCTTGCAATTAGTTTTAAAATTAAATAATAAGGGTAATTATTTGTCGTATCATTAAATTTACTTATTTGATTTGGAGTTAACTAAATTTTTGTGGCAAAATTTCAACTTCTAAAAGGATATTATTTAGAGGAAGAGATATTTATCATGAAGATTTTGTGGTGTATAGTAAATGATTAGATAAGCATTTTGGAGGAAGTGTTTCAAACTATACGAGAGAATGAACTTCATAATAAAGAGGAGAAATACTTATCTGTTCAATGCGAAGTATTTTTCTTAAGTCGTATTATGAAAGATAATAAAATCCGAATAAATAGAAGTAAAATTCATGCGGTTGTTGAATGGGAGCCACAACCATCCATAGCTAACATTTTCAATATGATGAATGAAAATTCACGAGATCAATATTGTTCAATGATCATCATTGAGAGTAATAAAGTATGAGATAAGACTGTTACATGTTGAAAATTTCTTTCCTTATATTGTCTTGTTCTATTTCCATTTCTTTTTTTGAGATAAAAGTAGAGGAAAAGGAAACACAAGGGAGCAAAACCCGTTCCATCAATGTCTCGGTAAATAAAGCAAACAACAATAATTAAAGAACCTCAAAAAGAGAGAAAACCCTACTGGAAACCCAAAGAAAAAAACCCTCCCTCTACCTAAAGCAAGAGAGAAGCCAGAAAGAAAAGTAAAGCTCCTACACCCAAAACCCATCAGTGAGTTGAAATAAATCAGATTACAGAT
This sequence comes from Gossypioides kirkii, assembly GCA_005610355.1. Classification (NCBI taxonomy): domain Eukaryota; kingdom Viridiplantae; phylum Streptophyta; class Magnoliopsida; order Malvales; family Malvaceae; genus Gossypioides; species Gossypioides kirkii. The sequence goes on from CP032248.1 coordinate 687,938, forward strand.
CTGGTGCAGGGAAACCATCGTTTTAATGGAAAATTTATATCAAAGTATAATTTTACTTTTATTAATTTAAAATTTTAAAAAATTTCAAGCAATTAAATGAAACAATCTTCACCAATTTAAGAGGATCAGACTCTTGCCAACCCCTTGAATTCGCCCCTGTATAGTAAAGAAAAAGAAAATTGCTATGGACTTGGTAGTTGATATTCATTGTACTTTTTTATTTTTCTAAACTTGTTTAATAAGTTGCCGATGAATTTTTTTGTCTTTTAATCTCTTTTTATAATGTATAATATGGTAGATTGTGCTTGTATTCCTTTTACAAAATTTGCTAAATTGTTGTTAAAAAGTGTGCAACAAGTTTCACGAAACTAGTAATTTTATAATTTTTTAAAAGAAAAGTGAAAAGTAAATAGGAGATGAACCATTAAACTCGAATCAATAAGTTCACCTCATACACTCAACTTACCGATTAATTTCTTCATTCGCAGGCTCACCATGAGTAGAAACAATACTGTACCAAGTCGAATTGATTGTATTTGGAATGTTTAAGTGTTATTTTCAGGTCTTGCAAACTTATATTAAGTTGGTCCTTTACTTAGGACAGAAAATACTTTAACTATTAGATTAATACACAAGATTCATGAAATGAGATTTTTTTTCAATTCAAGTGATAATAATGATATGTATAAAAATAATTTTATTTATCTCTATTGACTAGAATATTACATTTCTATAAATTACTATTCATCTAATATTAATAATATAGTTGACTTTATGAAATTTTCCGTATTTAGAAGTTAGGTTTAATTATTTTTTTTATAGTTTTATAGTACTCTTACATTTAATATTACCCATTAATTTAAATGAATTTTTAGAAACTTGACCCACAACTAAAGTACGTGGTATAAACACTCAAAACTTGTTACTATCGTCGATTAAGGTTTTAGAGTCTTCCGATCATCTATTGCAATTTATCTTTTAATTTTTAAATCCTTTTAATCATATTTAATAAAATATTATATCATGCACGACTAAAAATCATTAAATGAATATCAATACAATGCAAAAGGGGTAAAAATGTCATTTACACGATTTTTAGAGAGTTTTACCGATACCTGTTGGACAAGTATCAATAGTTGTCAAATTAGTAAGCAATTTAAGAAACAGTGCAGACTTCTATCGATACCTATGACAGTTCTACCGATACAAGTGAGACATCTACCGATACAAGTCATGCTTCTACCGATACCAAAAACTCCAGAAAGCTAAGAAGTCCTACCTTGCATCTTCTACCAATACAAGTACATAGACTATTGATACTCTTATGGACAGAATTACCGATACCTGTTATACAACTACCGATACAACTCAAGTCAATGAACAACCTCTCTCCTACCCTGTACTTCTACCGATACATGCATGAGCACTACCGAAACAAGTATGCAGAATTCAATGAATCATACATAAACTCAAGTTTATCAACCATTCATCATTTCATAACTTCAAAATACTGCATGCTAATACATTATACATAGTTTCAAGACATTTCATACATCTCATAAGATATGTATATCACATTGAACTAGCATACAAAATTAAATTCAACATTTAACTAAAATTCACAACAAGGAATTCAATAATCTCATACAAGTAGTACAAAAGACAACTTCATTCTAGTACATGTCATATAATAAAGTGATGAAAAACTACCAAATGAGCTCCGCGATAATGTGACTTCTTGAGACGATCCGATCTTCAAGCAGCAAAATAATCTACAAAACAACAATAACATCACCGGTAAGCTTCATAGCTTAGTAAGTTCGATGAGTTCATAAATTTACTGAATAACAGGTGTGGTACAATCTGAAAATCAAACGAGCCAACAAAACTGTACTTTAGTGATCTTTATCCGATTTCATCCCTGTTGACCCAAAGGTCATTTCTGTTACCAGTATACGATACTGCTCACACTAAGTTGACAAGGACTCGCATCATATGCAGTACCTCAACCATTGATACGGTATAATTGTTCCCTACTATGCAGCTCACACTAAGCTGGCGAGAATATGCAAACTAGTATAAATCTCAGCCATCGTAGGGCCTGTAATCCAATCTTGGATTCTATTCACTTTACAATGAGTAACGATGCTATAGAGAATCCGCAACTAATACAAAATCTCAACCATCGAACCATTTTGAAACTTTGGCATAAGGTCGGGTAATTCTCCTTCTGTCGTTTCCATTTTCACATCTTCAATTGTTGTTTTCAATTTTTCAACAATCCTAAAGAAGGCAGTTATAAGAAATTACAACTAAGAATTTAACATTACGAACTTATCGGGCTAAATTGCAGTAACGAATAGGCTTCAAGGACTACTCTGTTAATTTCTCTTTTTTGCGATCCGTGGCACGCTCGTAATCCAAATCAAAACTCAAAGGTTGGAAAGGCAAAAACCTTAAGTTTCTCCTCTCTTGGCCGACTAGGTAAAGAAGATGAAGAAAATGATGAATTTTTCATCTTAAATTTCTTTTAATTTAATATATATTTTAATGACAATTTTGCAAATTTTGAGACTTTCATTATTAAGTTTAATTAACCCCTTTTAAATTTAATTAATATCACCCATTTTCACATAATATCATGACATTCCACTCACTTAACTTCTATTGGTAAATTTCCTTATTTGATCTTTCTAATAAAATAAATTCTACTTTTGCACCTTTTACAATTTAATCTGTTTTACTTAATTAAATATCTATTCAATAGAATTTCTTAACCAAAATTTAATACGATGCCATCTACCTCATGAATGTTTTAAATAAATAAATTTACGACTTGACTCGTCAGAGTTGTGATCCCGAAATCTATTTTCGACACCATAGAAAATCGGGCGGTTACATGTTAGATCTTGAACCCCGTGTGTTGGTTTGATAGTCAAAAGTGTTCATTACCCTAGATGTGGTCTGGGTTCAAGTCACACCAATCGCCTTGTTGTTAGGACTTTTACCTCCCTTTGTAATTCAAATATATATATATTAAGTAAATAAATTATTAAAAAATAAAATTTATAAAAAAAACATGTTCAACTAATTTTTTAGTCTGATTCAACCAGTTTATTGGTCAACTGATTTTATATCTCTAATCGAACTGATTTCCTTAACCGATTCCCAATCCAATTGATCTGATCGATAGATCCGTTTAAGACAACACTACTTTAAATTACAACAATTATTAAGACTTATAATGATGATTGTACTCTGGTTATGAAGAATTTGGTGATAAATAATGTTGTTACTATTAGAGTTGTGTGACCGGACCCTTGTTAAAGAAATAAAATACAGTGGCAAAACAAGGGAATATGTGTAGAGCTTAAGACCAAGGGTCGAAGGCCCGAATAAAATCGTATAGAACTATACTTCTTTTATTTGACATTGATTAAAATAGGGTATTTCAATCTTTAAATAGATGTAATCAAAACTCCTCTGCTCATGGTTTTTCTCGGAAGAGTTTTCCATGTAAAATTTATATATTTTATTTTTTTCATCTCACGATCTATAACACCCAAAACTCGAAACCATCATCGATCAAGGTCTTGGTATCTTTCTATTCATTTATCATTGTCCATCTTTTAATATCATGTCATAAATCATCAATTAATTATAATCATAACTCAACAACGGTAAAAAGGTCATTTTCATGATTTTTTTAGAGACTTCTACCTGTATCGTTAGTTGTCAAGTCAAAAAACAGTTCAGAAACGGTGCAGAGTTCTACCGACACTCAAGATGGTTCTACTGATACTTGTGACACAACTATCGAAATAAATCATGCTTCTACTGATACTAAAAACTCCAGAGAATTAAGAAGTTCTATCCTACAACTTCTACCGATACAAGTTCGCAGACTACCGATACTTATCTTGCATCTACCGAAACAACACAAAGTCAGTAACCTACATCTCACTTCCTCTGTACTTCTACCGATACAAGCAAGAATATTACCGAAACAAGTATATGGATGTCAAATATATACATAAATTTCCAAGTTTTCACTCTAGTCCACAGCATTTACCAATTTCTCAAAATCATACCTATATAAACATTTCATATTGGTATTTAATGCTTCACATAACAACAAAAAATATCTATCAAAACATTCATCAAAATGTTACCATGCTATTTAACCATTACACAAAGACAACTTAAGTAACACGATCCTAATACATCACATTACTTAAAGTCTATATTTCACATTGAACAAGCATAGAATATTTCATTAAGATCATATCAAGGAATCCAACAATCCCAAATAAGTAATATAAAGGACAACATCATCCTATTACATGCCATATAACCAAGTGATTTAAAGTTTACCGAACAAGCTCCCGAGATAGTGTGATTTCTTCGAGACGATCCGATCTTCAAAAAGTAAAATAGAATCATACGAAATTGCAGTTAAAGTGAACTTCATGGGTAAATCCATAATTTTTCCTTTTCCACGATCGAAAAATGATCTTGATCTATTACAATAATTTCATTCCATTATTTAAATCAACATGAATTTTTAATCATTTGATGCAATTAAGCATTTTTAGTATTTTTACAAAATTGCCCTTAACTTTCACTTTTATTCAATTTAATCCCTTAGCTCAAACTTGCAAATTAACCATTTTATTTTTAAATTTCAAGCTTGAAGAATGTTTATAACCATTTCTACAGCCCAATTTTTGCAATATTTCACCTCTACTCCTTACAAATTTATTCCTTTAACATTAAAATCATCAAAAACCACTTTACAAAATAATCAAATCCAACAACAAAGCTTAATAAACTTCAATAAATTTTCAAGAAACAACACATTCATCAATGGAAAAATTTATAGCCTTTAACGGATTCACAAATTAGTCCCCGAGTTAGCTAGATTAAGCTAATACGAACTCAAAAACATAAAAATTACAAAAAAAAAACAAGATTTACATTCCAAACCCATGAATTAAAGTTAGCCAAAGCTCCCTCCTTGGTGTTTAGGGTTTTGGTTCTATTTTGGAGAAGAAGAAGATGAAAAAAACTTGTTTCTTTCTTAATTTGGTTTAAAACCATTTATTTAGTAATTTACTATTTTACCCTTAATTACTTTACATGAAATTAGCCATTTAAAAAGCCAAAACCGTCCATACACATAGTTGGTGGTTTAATTACCATTTAAGTGCTTCAACTAAACCTCCAATTGACACCTAATACTTTTAATTCAACTTTTGCACCTTTACGATTTAGTCCTTTTCATTTAATTGGCTACCTAAAAAATTAAATTTCATAACCAAATTATAATAAAATACTAATGACCTCGTAAATATTAATAATTAATATTTACGACCTGAGATATCGAAGTCGTGACCTCTAAATCACCATTCTCGATCATATAAAAATAGATTAATTAGTAAATTCTCATTTAATTAGGATTTAATAGCAATTTACCAAAATCTAAAGAATTCCATTCATTTCTATTATTAAGTCATTTAAGGAGGGTCCAATTACACAATTGGTCCTTCAATTATTTTAAATTCCAACTAAATAAACTTTATTTCAATTTAACCTTAAACTACTTAGGACTAAAGGAATAAATATTCCAAAAGTTAGTGGAAGGTAATCATATCCTCCACCGCTTGGACTTTTTGACCATGGTGTAATTACCACTTTGGTCCTTTTTATTTTTAATCAATAGAAATTAACTTTTACCCTTTTTACAATTTACTACTTTTTCCTTAATTAAGCAATTAATCATCAAAATTACTCAACCAAACTTCAATTCACATATAATAAGACTTTGTAAATATTTAATAAAAATATTTATGACCTTTAATTTCAAAAACGAGGTCCCGATATCTCATTTTCTAAAACCACTTGACTTTTGAACCAATCCACTTACTAACTTTTAATTCAATAATTAAAATTCGTCAATTCAAAATTTCATATAAAACTATTATTGACTTATTTAATTTAAACACTCATTATAAAAATTTTCTCGTTCGATTTTATGGTTCCCAAAATCACTGTTTCTGACACTACTGAAAAACGAGTTGTTACACGATCGTTTTTATTATCATTATCGATGTTAATTTTAACCGTTACCATAATTAAATTATATAATATCTGGGAGAATATATAACTGTCAATTTTTTGTGAGGTGGTAGCCTTTGCAATGAGCACCTAACCCTTTTTTCCTTTTTGCTCAACAAAGAAAAATAAAAAGGTGGACAACCCCTACAGCCAATTACCGCCAAACACTAACAAAGAAGATGTGCTCCACACCCAATTTAGCTAACGAGTCTGCAATACCATTTGCTTCTCTCGGCACATACACACCATACATATCTAATCACATATAAATCCGTTTTGTTTCTTGTTTTCTATTCAAAAAAGTTTGAATTTTTTATGAAAGGAAGTTTCCCATACTCTTCTTCATTTTAGATTTATTCTATTCAATATTTTTGGAATAAGATCAATGATTGAATTTGTCAAACTATCGATTCTCAATTCGATCGATCCAGACAGTAAGTAAAAAAATTATTAAAAAATAACAATATTAAAAACTATAAAAAAAACATGTTCAATTAATTTTTTAGTCTGATTTAACCGGTTTGTTGATCAACTGATTTTATTTCTCTAATCGAATTAATCTCCTTAACTGATTTTCAATCCAACTGGCTCGACCGATAGATCCGTTTAAGACAACACTGATCTTATCTACTTTATGAATTTATGAATTTTTTTTGTGTTTAAAAATTAGTTTTAGTTAGTTACTATTTTAGTAGTTTTTAATACTCTTACATTTGATCATATATATTTTTGGTAAAGAGAAACAAATAAAATACCCTAATTACAAAATAGTTTTTTGAGCAAGACTGTCACTTGCTTGATCATTAGAAGAAAGTACAAGAACCTCTCTTGGGATCTCCTCGAATATCTTCAAGCTAGGGTTTGTATCAAAGGCCATCTTGACTAGACAGTCAACAACTTTATTAAGGTCTCTAGGAAAATATTGTATGACCCAAAATTTTGTACTCGTTAGAAGGAGGTGGATAAGTCTTATAGGGGCAGAATTTGAACTCGATAAGGAAGAATCCTAAATGGGCTTCATCGCTTCCAAATTGTCTGTTTGTATCATCACGCCTTCATAACGCTTATCATGAATGAAGGTCAAACCATTTAAAATACCTCCACAATTCAGCATCAATGATAGAGCATTTGCCTAAAGATATGTTGTATCCCATAATACACTCCCTATTTCCGTTTTTTATGACTCCCCCCGTTGTAGCATTTTCAACACCAATCTGAACCACTCCATCAGGGCAAACGTTGATCCAATTCTCCGGAATATGAGTATCTGAATTTGGTTCTTGTTGACTAGATACGTCCTCCCTGTGAAAAGAAACAAATTGTTTTGCCAAAATATATGATAATTTAACTATCTCATATGTAGTTCAACAGAATCCCTGAAAAAGAAAAAGGTTTTGATTCTTCCATATGAGCCAGATAATTAAACCAAATAAACAAGACCAATTTACCTCATCTGCTACTAATTTAGCATTATCTTGCAAGTTAGACTTTAACCACTAAAGCAGGTTACCTGCAAAGAAACACCCATTTGCTTCATCCGATAGGGCATGCATCCAAACATCTTTTGCTATCGGGCAATCTCCAAGAACATGCAATATGTCTTCAGAATGATGACCGCATATACCACATGACTTATCATATTCTATACTCTTCTTAACTCTTTCTACATTAGTAAACAGAAGTTGGTTCAAGACAAGCCATATGAAGATTTTGACTCTGTGAGGTCATTGAAATTTCTACGCCAAATTCCACTTCACATCCTTCGTATTACATGATCCTTCCCGAATGTGCCAATATGCACTTTTGAGAGAGAAAATACCATTTGAAGTATGAGCCCAACTAATCCTATCAGAACCTATATAAGAATGGGGTGGTGGAATACCCACAATACATCTAATTAAATCATCAGGTAGCTAGAGACGTAAAAGATCCAAATTTCAAGATCCCTCCTCAATGGTCATATCACTAAGAAGGCCATCCAAGTTAATATTAGCAAGGGTGGAACTTGAAAGATCAATAGCCCCATATTTGGGATCCATGGGTCTCTCCAAAAACTAATATTATTCCCATTTCCATCTAACCAAATCAAACTTCCTTGAATTAAGGGTCATGCCTTAGAAATGGCCCTCAAAAAAAAAAAGAACATCTCCCTTGCGAGATATTATCTAGTAAGACCTCTTTCATACCATATTTGGACCAAAGAACTCACACCCATAGGACATTCGATTTGGAGATTAAGTTATACCCTAGGTTCATCATAAATGAGTCATTTTGATTTCTCAAATGTCTAATGCCAAGCCCTTCATAAGAACGAGGTTGGTAAAAAGGCTTCCAAGTGGCCAAAGACATTTTCTGTTTGCGAGCAGATGTCCCTCAGATAAATTATTTGATGATGCGTTCAATCTCATCACATAATCTCTTAGGGATCATCATGGACTGTTTGAAGTAATTAGGAACAAAAAACAAGAATTTTGCTTAAATGCACAGAAATAGCATCATCCGTTCCTTTGGAGAAATAAATTTTAGTCTTTCGAGTATTAACCCGATGCCCAAAATACTTACAAAATCTCTCCAGAATATCTTTGAGAATCAAAAATTTTCTGGAGATCTACATGACTAAAAATGACAAGATAATCTGCAAAGAAAAAATGAGAAAGACTCGGGCCATATCTCGATAACCAAATAGGCCATCAAAGGCCATCATTTATAGCCTGATGATCTATAGCCTGATGAAACCAAAGGCCTAGCCATTCAATGCAAAGAGCAAACAAATATGGCGAGAGTTTACATCCCTACCTAATACCTCTCTCCGACTTGAACTTATCCATTTGAACACCATTCCATTACACCTACATAGAGGAATTCAAAATAGAAGACATTATAACATTTATAAGCATGTCAAGAATACTTGCGACCTTGAGAGAACCCCTTATGAACTCCCATCGTACTCTGTCATAAGCTTTTTCCAGGTCGATTTTGACAGTCATCCACTTCCTGTTCTTGTGCTAACTCTTTATTGAGTGAATGACCTCTTATGCAATCAGTATGTTATCGGTAATATTACATTCTATAATGAAACTTGCTTGTTCCTGGCCAATGATCTTAGAAAACACTATTTTGAAGCGATTAACAATTACTTTCATCTCTACTTTATACATCATAGAGCATAAGCTAATAGGATAGAATTGTGAAAAATTTTCAGGATTAGGAATTTTAGGTATGATAATTAATAGGGTATTATTCAGCTCAGGTACAATACTTTTACCGGCAAAAATCCCTTTAACTCATTCACAGATTTCCAATCCAATTAAATCTCAATTTTAATTTCATCATTTGATACCTTATTTCCTAACCACTGAATATCACAAGTATCAAGAATAGGGAAGGGATTTGGGGGTAGACTATTTATAAGTTTCGATTGCTCGCCATATAGATTTGGAAAGAACTTGATAGCTTTAGACTAAAGGGCATCATCATCATATAACCATGACCCATTATCGTTCTCAAAGCAATAATATGGTTCTATTTTATTCATTGAATAGTGCGACAATGGAAGGACTTGGTGTTTTGGTCTCCCAAATTGAGCCACTCACATCTAGATTTCTGTTTTCAAAGGAGTTCCTTATGATTAAGAACACTTTCCAATTCTTCTCGGGTTTCTATCTTAGACTAAAAGAGCATACTAGAATCAGAGAATTCCATCCTCCTTTGAATCCTTGAAAGCTTATTCATCAGATACCTTTTACAGGTACCTAAGTGGCCATATACAGTGCAATTCCACTTCTTAAGCTCTCCGGAAAGATTTGAAAGGGATTCAGCTAAGTTCTCATTAAAACCCCACTGATTTTTAATGAAATACAGATACGTTGGGTGCTCCACCTAATCAACTAGAAATCTGAAGGGTTGCTCTTTAGGGATACTAAGGTTTTGCCTCACAGACAAGAAAAGCGATCTATGATCAGATTTAGGTCACACCTCATTTCCAATAGCTTTGTCTAGTCTTTCGAAAATCCCTCCTCTACAACAAGTGAAAGATGGGCCTCTAAAGCCCAAACCATGTAAGACAACAAAATCGAGAAACCCCCTCAAAAAAGGACATCTCCTTCCTCTAACCCGTTGTTAGTATTTTAGCAACAATATGGAACATAAAAAATGTGAAAAGAGATATATTGGAAGCACACAATAATATGTTGCATTGTTCAAATTATATAGCAAAGAAAATAACAGAATCTTTCTAAAAATACTCCTAAAATAATGCCTCAAACACTTAACTTACTCCTAAAATCATGTAACAAAAAAACTAAAAATTAAAAAACCCTAAATACTTGGTCTACAGGCTATTATTAAGCAAGTCTAAGGCACATTCTCAATACCCGTCCACCTTTCTTCTCACTATCAGATAAGATCGTATTAAAGTCTGCAATAGCAAGCTAAGTGGCATCACCTGATGGAATAGTAGACATCAAATTTTCCTAAAGCATTTTTCGTTTCTGTCTGTCAAGACTTCTGTAAACAAAAACTATAAAGATAGGCTGACGTTGCAAAAGACCAAAAGCCCCTACCAAAATGAATTGTAGATGATTATGAACAACCTCAACCTGAACTGAGTTCTTCCAACCAACCCAAATTCCTCTAGAAAATCCAACAGCTCCCACTCAATGAGAAAATTGAAAGCCCAATTTGGCAATGATACTATCAACTTTCGTACCACTAACTCTTATTTATAGCAGACTGACGATATTCGATTTATACTCTCCAAAAATACGCAAAAAAATTTCACTTATACACCCTTGACAATTTCACAAAAAAACAACTGACAAATTCATAGCAAAACTACAAGAAAAAATTAAGTGTATATAAAACTTACATATCAGAGAGAGTAGGACTCTACAAACCTATCACATCCCTTGCGGAAGCATCCTTATCTTCAACAGCATCCACTTGAGAATTTAAAAGTTCCACCATGGAATTTATGGACTACAAGAGAGGAATATGTGAATTCTCATGCGCCTTGAATTTATTACCATGGCCCTAGAGAGTCCTGTTAAGGACCTTACTACTTTTTGCCTATATAGATACCTTTTCTTGAGTCCACAGAAATATTTTTCTTGACGACCTTTCCATTTGTTTTGGTCGTATTTTCCTTAAAAGAAAATACGGTATGCTTATTCGGGTCGAGCACTCCATTTTCCACCAAGACCTCTATACCATTTTGTCTTACAAAATTAAGGTTAGAAAAGGTTATAGAACTAGGTTCCATACTTGTCAAATATTATAAATTTTTGGAAATTTTACCCATTCTCGTACCTGGCATTAATTTAAAGATTGACATCCATGCACAGAAGCACCTAACATCAATATAAAAATTAAAGAACAAGCCCTTGCTAGCTATCAGCAATGGCTTTCATTCCAAGCCCTATAATCTAAAACATCCTCGTTAAACTACCAGTAAAATCTCTACCCAGATTCAAGTCCTTAAACAAGCTTTATTGCTCTTTCATCGATGATCCACATTTCATCCATGCCCATTTCAAGAACCATACTGTTGTTCATGATGATTGTCAAAACAACCTCGGAAACGAAGTTTCAAAAAATTATTTTAAAATTGGAAAAATAGGAGTCGCCACCAATCTTTTATTTGGGTGTGATTGGATCATCGCAAAACGTTTAAAATATGTTTTAAAAATGTTGGTCTTCAAAATCCAAGAAAACAGGTTCGGGAGTCGGTTACGCATGAGGAAGGATTAGCACCCTCATACGCCCAAAATTGGTACCGTTTTGATTATTTTCAAGTTGTAATTTGTAAACCTTAAAAACTCAAATAAAGTTTAAAATACGATCCCCGAATGCATGAGTTATGTTTTAAAGAAATCAATTTTTTTGTTTGGAAATCTCACTATTTCAAAGTGATTGAGGAAGAAAAATTACGTCTAGTGAGTTAGGACATAATATTTCGGGACCCAGAAATAACGAGCTTTCCTTTGTAAAATTTTTAATTTTGGGAAAGGGATAATCGATTATCTTGATTTAAAGAAGAGTTGCACCTAGTGAGTTAAGGCGCAAATTTTTAGAATCGAAGATAAGAAATATCGCCTTGATTAAGGGTATTCGATTATTTCGGTTTGAATAAAAATTGCACCTAGTAAGTTAAGGCGTAAAATTTCGAAACTCGAAATAAAAGAATATTACCTCGATTTTAAAGTTTTTATGAAAACAATTTTGAAAATGAATGTGCAAATTTAATATGAGTAAGCAATTAATGATGGATATTATAACATGAAATAAAATGATTAAATGGTAAGCAAAAATACGAATGCGTGATAATTAAAATTAAATGCAAATATCGACAAAAAAAATGACACGATCGGGATTAAAAATAAGACTTTTTGGATACTTGAGGGCAAAATGGTAAATTTGGTTAAAATTGGGTCAAAACGAGAATTTTGGAAAGTTTAGGGGCGAAATGGTAATTTTGGTGAAATCGGGGTCAAAAATAGAATTTTGGAAGGTTCGGGGGTAAAATGGTAATTTTTGGTTGAAATTGGGTCAAAACGAGAATTTTGGAAAGTTCGAGGGTGAAATGGTAATTTTGGTGAAATTGGGGTCAAAAATGGAATTTTGGAAGGTTCGGGGGTAAAATATAATTTTAGAAAAGTTTGAGGGTCAAAATATAAGTTTTGGATAGTTTAAGGACCTTTAGGGTAATAAAACCAAAAATAAGTGACACGTGGCAGCCCCACAGGCATCCTAAAGTCAAAGGACTAATTTAAAAATATTGAAAAAATTTTGGGCTAATTTTGTAATTAAATAGAACTTGATTTAAGGACTAAATTAAAATAAATTAAAAATAAAAGGGACCTACTGCACAAAGACCAAGATGTTGACACATGGCAACCTCTCAAGCTTCCAAAAAGTTTAAGGACTAAATTGAATAAGAAAAAAAATTAATGGGTGAACTTAAAATTAATTAAAATTATAAAAAGAACCGAATTGTAAATTTAAAAAAATATATAAGAGAAAAGGGGAAATTTGCCCATTTTTTAAAAAAAATCTCTTCTTACATGCCAAAACGACATGGCATAAAAGGGTGGGGGTTCTTAAGTCCAATTTCTAACAAAAAAACATCATTATTCATTTATTTTTTTAAAAAAACTTTCTTTTCTTCCTTCTTTCTCTCCAAAACAGACCCCCCTCCCCCTTTTGTTTTCCAGTCCGATCGGTCCTCCTCGGCGCGTCCACGTCGCCCACGTCATCATCGGTCGCCGTTCCATCGCCACGGGTCATCTCACGCGCCGGTCACTCCCATCTCCGGCCACCGACATTGAAGGTAAGTCCAAAAGCCATTTTCTCCTTTTTCATCCTTTTCTTTTGTTCTTTATTTTTTTAAAACTAAGCCTTTTTATTATTTATTATATATATATTTTTTAAAACAACAAATTCAGATCTGGAAAAAAATTTCCAAACCTTTCTTTCTTCTTTTTATTATTCTTTCTTTTTGGTTTGATTTTTATTTTGAAATCTAATCTCAGTTTCAAAATCTATTTTTGGTTTGTTTAAAACCACTCCATACTCGTCGTTTCTTTAAAATGCATGTTTAATCTCTTGTGTTTTTCTTTGTTTTGAAGATGTTCGAACAATCGACAGCGGTTTCGTGGATTGAGGTGCGTCGATCGGCAGTCAAGGGCGATATAGGCGCGATTTCCGACAGCACTGGGTTCCGGCTCCGGTGGAAACAAATAAGTCACTGCCCTTTTAGTTTCCTTTATTATTATTATTATTGGAATATTATTATTATTAATGCTTTTATTTAAAATTAATTAATACTATTTAAAACATTAATTAATGCATTTAAAATATTCAATGGGCAGATGTATACATAAAAACGTTTGAGTTAATAAATGTAAACTTAATAACAACATTAATGCATGTTTAAGAGAGAAAATAAGGGTGTTAATGTATAATATAAACTGATGAATAAAGTTTTAAAACATTAATGATAATAAGTGCATTGTATGTACCTGGCTAACTTCAATGGCTGAGACTTTGAATCTGTTTCTATTTCTTGATGCCTATTCGAATACTGCTTGCTATTGATTATTTCTGTTTGAGTTTCAAAATGATATTATCTTTTTTGTATTGATATTTCTCAGAAGGGATTGTAACCCTTTTACAAGTGATTTAATTCTGGCTTTATAGCCAGTTTACAAATGATGGTTTTTTAGTTGCTTGTAATTAAATGCCTGCCTAACTTCTTTGCTTGTTGCAGATTTCTTCTAGGCAGTGGCAATGGCAGGGCATGGTGAAGCTGATGGTGGTAGATGGAGCTGGTGGGAAGTAGATCAGCAAAGGCATGTGGGTGAAAATCTGATTTTGACTTTAGGGTTTGATTGGTTTGATGTCATTTGGGCTGAAAATGTAATTTGATTTAAGGGTTTGAGTGATTTGGTTTAATATGTAATTGGGTTGCCTATTTTGGGCTCAATTGGGTCAAAGTTGTAATTGGACTTTGGACACCCTATTAAATTTATAATAATTTTAAAATTTACATTAATTCTAAATTTAAATTAAATTTAAATTTAATAAATCTAAATTTAAAATAAATTTAATTTTAAAATGAATTTTAAAATGATTTGGCTGGCCCATTCAAAATTGGGCTTCAACAATGATCTTTGCTTCATCCTTTCATGCATAGAGCATCAAAATCTCAACAATACCACCAAGATTCACTTCTTCACCATCAAACACAACGAGCATGCAATGATTGAATACTTGATTCCCGTAAGTTTCGACACTTACCATATCTTACCCTCTTGTAATGGTTTAGTTTGCTTTTACGGTCTTCACGGTAGTGTTCATGTATGTAACCCCACCACTAAAACCATCGTCAATTTGCCCAATATTGATCATCATCGTAAAACCTTTCAATCATGTGGATTCGGGTTTGATGGAACCAATGGTAAATATAAAGTGATTAAATTTTTTGACCCTCATAAGATTGAAATATTCACTCTGGTGAATGGTTCTTGGAACAAAATAAGGTACACTTACTCACCTTGTTTTGGTTTTCAACACCATCAGCCACCAGTGTTTGCTAATGGGTTTTTTTATTGGTTTTCAATTTCTTCCTCCATTGTTTCATTTGATATTGGAACCACTCATTCGATTCTTGACATGGCGAAATATTAAAATTTCATGTTATCACACTTTAATAAAGTTCAAATTCATTCACCAAATTAAAAAAAGTTGGACCAAATTAAAAATAGTAGCCAAGTGAAATATTTGTTTGTAAGCTGGTTTGGATTTTAGTCTAAGGAACCACGTGATGTGTTGGGTTGCAAGCTGTGTTGGATTTTAGTCTAAACAATTGGTTTTGTTTTGAGCATTTTTGGGGTTTATAGAACTTATGTTATCTCGTTTTGGGTAACTTTTAACATTGGCTGAGAAAAAAAATTCAATTTCTTCTCCATGTATTGCCAAAATACCAAGGGAATCTTTTTTCTTTTCTTTTCTATTCAAATAAGTTTTGAACCTTTATGAAAGGAAGTTTTCCATATTTTTTTTCTTCATTTTTGTTTTGTTCTGTCCAATATTTTTTGAATAATTCCGGTGATTGAATTGGTCAAATTATTAATACTCGATTCGATCGATCTAGACAGTAAGTAAATAAATTATTAAAATAAAAATATTAAAAGCTAAAAGAAAATAAGTTCAACTAGTTTTTTAGTCCGATTCAACCGGTTTGTTGGTCAACTGATTTTATATCTTTAATCAAACTGATCTCCTTTATTAATTCCCAATCTAACTAGTCCGACCTATAGTTCCGTTTAAGACAACACTACTTTAAATGACAACAATTGTTAAGATTTATAATGATGATTGTACTTTGATAAAAAAAAAAGAATTTGGTGACAAATAATATCGTTATGTGTGACCCGAATCCTTATTAAATAAATAAAAATAAAATGGCAAAACAAGGGGATCTATGTAAGGCTTAAGGTCGAGAGTCGAACGTCCGAGTAGAATCCGTATAGAACTACACTTCTTCTATTTGACATTGATTAGAATAGGATTTTTTAACCTTTAAATAGATTAGTCGAAACTCCTCTTGTATCATTCGATTTTCAATATTAGTGAATTTTCCTCTCCTCTGCCAGTGATTTTTCTCAAAAAAAAATTTCACTATTTTTTTCTTATTATTTCACGATCGTTTCTATTGTCATTATCGATATTAATTTTAATCATTACCGTAAATAAATTACCATAATATGTGTGAGAATATAATTGTCAATGTTTGTGAGGTGGTAGCCTTTGCAACGAGCACCTAACCTTTTTCCTTTTTCCTCAGCAAATAAAAAAAAAAGGTAGACAACCCCTACAGCCAATTACGGCCAAACACGAACAAAGAAGATGTGCTCCACACACAATTTAGATAATGACTTTGCAATCCATTTGCTTCTCTCGGCACATACAAACCGTACATTTCTAATCACATCCAATTACTAGCTTGGCAATTTGTAGGAAAAGTTAATGAATGTGTCAAAAAAAAAAAAGCTTGGGTTTCCATTTTAATTTTAAAATCTGTAATTTTTTCTATTTTTTTATTAAACTCTATTTAAGTTCTTATCAAATTCAAGTCTTTTATAATGTACCTTAACATTACCGGATCAAGGCTAGCAAGCATTATCGAACCATTCAAACATTTAACTTGATTTTCGGAATACAATTCAACTTTAATTATACCTTAACATTATCCATATCACAAGAATACATTCCATAATTTGTACTTTGAGACGCTAAAAATAGTTTTAAAACGATTCAGGACTAAAATGAAACCAAACAGAACATTTAAGAAAAAGTGGGAAAATACTGGGAAACAGGGGCACACGGCCGTGTGCCAACCCATGTACTTGCCCATGTGCATGCTCGAAAATGAGACACACGGCCGTGTTCCTGACCGTGTGTCAAATCGTGTGTGACTTTGAAAATGGAACACACGGTCATGTACCAAATCATGCGTCAGGCCGTGTGACCACTACACCTGAATTAAAAATCCACACGATCATGTACCAGACCGTGTGCCTGTTCTGACTTGGACCACACGCCCATGTGTCTGCCCGTGTGAACCTTGCAAACACACCCCCAAGGCACACGCTCGTGTTTATCCAAAAATACTTAAAAATAACCCTCAAATATTACCTATTTAATTTAGAACCCTAAACAAATTTAAAACACAATCCAATCATACTAACCATGGCACCATTTAACTATATCAACTCTCATTCCATCACTTGAACTAATTCACAATTTTATAGATAAATTAAAGATATAAGAATTACACCATTCGAACACATTACACTACAATTTCAAAAGAACATTATAAGGTATAAATGCATACACTTGACAAATGAATAATAGTATACCATACAAAAGCAAAATATGTGTATTTTCACATCCAAGACAACCTAGACACATGCCAAAATTAACCAAAAGTCAAGACATCAAAATCTACCGAAGAAAAGGCGTAGGTTGATGTGTATGCTGTGGTGGTCCAATCCACGTGATCTCAAAATGTTCCAAAATCTACAAAACATAACAACAATGATAAGAATAAAAATACTTAGTAAGCTTTTATAAAAAGTAGAATAAACCATTTATAGGTGGTCCAAAACATATGATACTCATAAGAGTAATTCAGATACAGAGAGATTGTGTCAAGTTAGCCTTTCGGATTAACCAATGATCGCACGTATGAGCAAACTTTACCAGAGGTAGAATAAACGTATGAATCGGCAGCGGATAGCTTCTTATTTGCTAAATCTGAGTCACGTATTAATTTGAGTCCGCAACACATGCAGGAGCTCGATCAGAACATATAATCGGCAATAAACGCCACGTATGAAACTTTTATACAAATCATCAAACATATCTCATGTAATACATCCACAATTTCTTCCCAAGAACTTCACAATACATACAATATATATGCAATTTTATAAAAGTAGAATTTATTTACAATACTTCAATATAATTTACCACATAAATAGGAAACTTACATGTTGTGTAGTTCAACCAACCAACACTATTCGACGACTTTCCCTTTTCCTCGTACGTCTTCGACAAGTTGCAATTTTTGATCTAAAACAATAATTTCATTTAATTAAGTCCTCCAAATCCACATATTAAAACTAATTCATTTTTAAGAATCCCTTCTTATGGTGATTTTATGAAATTACTGTCATTACTTTAACTTTGGTACAAATAAGTCCTTAACTAAATCTCACCAAATCAATTACAATACATGAGAAAAACTAAATTAGTTCCTTATCTTATGAACTCATCTCAACCCAAATTTTTCCACTATTTTCTCATCAAGTTCCTAAGCACCAAATCATTACAAGTCACTTAATAAAATGCATATATCCAACTAGTATCATTTAATCCTTCTTCCCAACTTAACAATTTTAACATTTAAATCTCAAAAATTAGAATCGAAATTAAAATAATTATACGACTCCACTCGAGCACTCATAAATATTAAAATACCATATTACTCGATCACTTGTCGGAAATATGCGGTCTCAAACCACTGTTCCTGGCACCACTGAAATCCAGGTGTTACACTTAAATAATTTTTCGAATAGTTTAGTGACTTAAATGAAAACTTTTGAATAGTTTAATGATCATTTTGTAACTTTTGACCAAAACGTAAACTTAATAACAGTTTAGTGACTTTAAGTGTATTTTATCCTAATTTAAAAGAAAAGAAAAGGATACAATGAATAAGTTTGATGGAAATTGTATTTTAGTATGTTGATGTTAGGATCCCAATAATTTAAAAGAATGGAAAGCATAAGCATGAATAAGTATGGTGGAAGTTGTAAGTTTGGTAGAAATAGTATTTTAGTATGTTGATCTTAGAATCTTAAAAGAATGGAGAGCATACAATCAATAAGTTTGGTGGAAGTTGTATTGAAGTGTGTTAATCGTGCGATTCCAATATTTTAAAGTTAAACTATATTCAATGTGATTAAACTATTAGTAAATTTATGTTTTGGTCACTAAATTTTAAAAAGTTATAAAATGATTATTGGTCTATTCAAAAGTTTTCATTTAAGTCATTGGGCTGTTAAAATCGTTGTCATATGACATTCCCTGTTTGCGCCACCTACACCAATTGAAAGCCCCCCTCCCTCTTCTCTTTTACATTTCAGATTTTTCATGAAACAACTTTGAATATCACGAATCTGTAAACCAAAGTCCAAAAGATTTCTTTTTCGATTTCTGATACTAACTATCAGATCAATTTGAATTTAAGGTATGTTACTCTACTTGCTAATGGGTATTGATCAATTTGAATTTGAAATACATTTTAACCTTCAAATTTTCACTTTATAATTTAACACCAAAACAAAATTAACCAAACGTGAAGCATTATCGGAAACCATTAGTATTCTTACCAATGGGTGGAGGAAAACAATATTATTGGGACCCTATGATCAACATATACTAAAATACAATTTCCACCAAACTTATTCATCCTATCCTTTTCTTTCTTTTAAATTAGGATAAAATACACTTAAGGTCACTAAATTATTATTAAGCTTACATTTTGATCTCTCAACTTCAAAAAGTTACAAAATGGTCACTAAATTATTCAAAAGTTTTCATTTAAGTCGTAAGTTTATTTTTTTTTAAATAAATCCAGTTACTGAGGTTCAAGCGATGATTCGATGATCGATATAGTGGATCAATACCCATCGAACAGTAGAAGAACATACTTTACATTCAAATCGATTTGACAGTCAACGTCAGAGATTGAAGAAGAAACTTACTTGAATTTTGGTTTGCAAATCCATGATATTCATAGTTGTTTCATGAAAAACCAAATTGTAGAATAGAAAGGAAAGAGTTTTTAATTTGTATAGATGATGCTAATAGAGAATGTCATACGATAACAATTTTAACATCCCATTGTCTTATATGAAAATTTTCAATAATTCATAACTACTTATAAATTTTTAAAATTTAATGACCAAATTTATTAATAGTTGAATAACCTTGGTCCTACTATCCTTTTCATTCATTTAATTTATAAGATTTCCACTATCCTAAAGGAAAATACAATTTCCATTAAGTTACGGTTCGTCTTGTTGGTTTTCATGATTGAAGTTGATAGCTAGTTGTTTTTATTAATTTTCAATAATTTTACTTAGTTACACTGTTACACTTAATCATATTTTCAATGTTAATATTATGAATTTTTTGAAATTTTACCCGTTCCCGTGCCTGGCACTAATTTCAAGATCTGACATCCATAAACAGAAGCACCTAGCACCAATAAATAAATTAAAGAACAAACCCTTGCTAGCTATCAGCAATGGCTTTCATTCCAAGCCCTATAATCTACAACATCCTCATTAAACTACCAGTAAAATCTCTAGCCAGATTCAAGTCCTTAAACAAGCTTTATTGCTCTTTCATCGATGATCCACATTTCATCCATGCCCATTTCAAGAACCACAGTGTTGTTCATGATGATCTTTGCTTCATCCTTTCATGCATAGAGCATCAAAATCTCAACAATACCACCAAGATTCACTTCTTCACCATCAAACACAACGAGCATGCAATGATTGAATACTTGATTCCCGTAAGTTTCGACACTTACCATATCTTACCCTCTTGTAATGGTTTAGTTTGCTTTTACGGTCTTCACGGTAGTGTTCATGTATGTAACCCCACCACTAAAACCATCGTCAATTTGCCCAATATTGATCATCATCTTCAAAGCTTTCAATCATGTGGATTTGGGTTTGATGGAATCAATGGTAGATATAAAGTGATTAAATTTTTCGACCCTCATAAGATTCAAATATTCACACTGGTGAATGGTTCTTGGAACAAAATAAGGTACGCTTACTCACCTTGTTTTGGTTTTCAACACCATCAGCCACCAGTGTTCGCTAATGGGTTTTTTTATTGGTTTTCAATTTCTTCCTCCATTGTTTCATTTGATATTGGGAAAGAAACCTTTGAAACCATTTCTTTACCACAAAGTGTTGTAAACAAAGACAAGTACAAGCTTTACTTGGTGGAATTGAAAGGGGAAGTATGCATGGTGGATATGGACTTCGAAGATAAGAAAAGAGTTGATATCTGGATCTTCAAAGGCAATGAAGAGCATTGGGTGAAGCTTGGAACCATTGTTCATAGATCAGAACCTATTGATACTACTCGTCCAGTGGGGATTAAAGCTAATAATAAAGAGATTTTACTGCATGGATTTATCAAAGGATTGGGGCATTTGAGCTGCTATAATATGGAAACCGGTGAGTTTAGGCCAATTGATATCAAAGGCTTCACTTCACACTACTTTCATGCAAGCCATCATGTGGAAACCCTTTTCCAAGTTGGCCATTAAACAAGTGTAAAATCATGGATTTTATCCCCCAAATGTTGTAATTTTCAGAATTAATTTCTATTTATAAAAGTTGATGCCTCTATAATTTGCATCTAATTTATGTTTGAAAATCATGAGAATTGAATTATTCATGGAATTGATTAAATTATTAATTTCAGTTGAATCAATTTAATCGATGATTAAATCGTTTTTTTAAAAATAATAAACCTACTTGTTCCCTTTGTAATCTCTTTTCAATTTTAATATAATAATTATTTTTGCCGACACAATGATAACAGCCGCATGTTTAATGTGTCCTTTACTTTTTCAATTTCTTACCTATAAATATTATTTAAATTAGACCTTTATCGAATCCTATATTTTCTTTCCCATGGAGATGACTTTGAATTGGGTAAAAAAAATTTATTTTAGTGTCGAAATTTTGTAATTTTTTAATTTAGTCTCTAAAGTGCTACATTATCTCTTAATTTTTTAAAAAAATTAACTTTTTCTTTAAATTTTTTGTATTTTTTTAAAATTTACTTGACAACTTTTTCTATCATGGTACTTAAACATTTTTTTTTGTTCACATAAGTCTCGTAATTTGATAGTTTTTCTCAATTTAGTCTCTCAACTTGATTCCATTAAGATATAATGATGTGATAACTTGATATCATGTCACATCATCACCTAATTTTTTAATTTTTTAAATATATATTTTAAAAATTCAGATATTAACATATCGTAATTTAAAAGCGTCATATCATCACATTTTAACAAAATCCAAATTGATGGACCAAACTAAAACTAGTTGCCAAGTTAAATATTGGTTTCCAAGCTGGTTTGGATTTTAACTTAAGTAACCATGTGATGTGCTTGCTTGAAAGGAATGTTGAGAGTTTCATTGAAGCATGTTCACTAGATTTTGCATGAAGCAACATCAGTAGTTGAAGCAACTTGTTAGTTTTGGCATCCCCATGTTTGATTAGATATTATTTAGTGTTTTGAATTTAATATGGTTTATTTATTGGTAATTTGATTAAAGGGTAATGCTTTGATATTATATTTTGAAACTAATAGGTTGATATTAGCTAAATTAAGTGTGAGTAGATTTTCTTTAAAAAGGTGGGTTTGGATGGATTATTTGTTTATTTGTGATTAATTTAAAAATTAACGGTAACGATAAGATTAAATATTTTAACGATACTGTAACATAAGATAAAAAATAAATTAAACGCATCGCACTATCCCGCCAATCCAAATTCACACTAATGTATGGCAGTAATTGAATGTAGGGGCTGTCCACCTTTCTATTTTTCTTTTTATAATACAGATATTTTCTTTGCTGAGAAAACAAAAAGGTTAGGTGCTCATTCAATGGCCACCACCTAACAAATATTTCACTCTTTCACAAATTGATTTGACAATTAGTTTCTCACGTTTATTATGATTATAATGTTTTTCATGAAATCAATTTATTTTTTTAATTATTTTTAAAATCAACTTAAAAATCTAAATAAAAATAAAAATTGACATATATTTTTTATTTAATCGATTATAATTACAGTACAATTTTATTGTATTTGATTTGACAAATTGATTTAACAATTATATTATCACAATTATGATAATTTATTTATTTCATCAACATTATTTGTGAGGAAAATACTTGTGTACTATAATATCTCATTACTAGATTTTGTATTCTTTTTCTTGTAACATTTAGGAAAAGTTCAAGTTCCATGAGCTTGTGTACTGTAATATCCCATACTACGCATGGGATGTAAAGAGTGCAATACAAAAAAGTAAGGTTTAAAAAGTTTTTTTTTTAATTCTTTTTAAATGGTTAATCGGTTATTTGGTGCTTCAACTTGATAATTGTGTTTGCATTGAGGGTTTGTATTTTTTTATCTAAATTAATTCTTAAATTTGGAAATTATTCCCACATTCGAGATTAACTTGAAATAAAATTCAAGCCTTAATGTAGGAATAATTGTCAAGTTCAGGGACTAATTTGGACAAAAAAAATTCAGGTCTCGATGTGGGAACAATTGTTTAGTTTATGAGCTAACTTGGACACAAAAAACAATCAAACCCCTTATGAAAACAATTATCAAATTCAAGTTCCAATCAATTAAATATTTAAACCATGAAAACGAATCAATTAAACCATTTGAACAATATTGACTATTAAGTTTTAATGTTGATCAGCGTTGATCATTAATATATGGGGTTTTTATTTGCTTTTGCAATGTGTTACACCACCATCGTACCATGTGATATTTAAGGTTTTTTACTTGGAAATGTTTAAAAATATTTTTTAACGAAAAATTAAAATATTATTAATAAGGAAAATGAAAGAAACAAGAGCTGGATTAAACTAAATCCCAAGCCGATGCTTACCCACTACACATGTTCCTATTGTCATCTTCTCCATTAATTTCAACAATACGAGCTTCCGAATTAATATTAATAGATAAACAAATCAAGGACATAGATTTACTCAACGGAAAATTTTTTATTTAGATTTTTGAAATTTTTTAAAATTTTAAATTAATAAAATAAAATTATACTTTTACCTCCTAAAAAAGATAAATTTAATCCTTTAAAAATTTCATTTTTATTATTATAAAAATTACAATTTAATTTCGACCCCTTAAATTTTTTTTCGAGTTCGCTCCTATTAACATTTCTACGAATACATTAAAAGGATAAATCATTAAAGTGAGACTTAACACAAATACAATGCTTGCACAACGATATAGGTGAGAATAAGGTTAGAGAAAAACCAAAAACACATTTGATTTTATACTCTCTTTTTTTGGTGAAAAATAACTTACAAAATTAAGTTAGATGATTTTGTGAAGTATAACGAATCATATCTTTATTAGCTTGGATAAAAGTTAAAATTGCTTCCGGAAGAGTCTCAACCAACTGTAAATCTTCCTTTCTTGCAAAAGCCAATTTGATTTCGTACCTTTTATCATTCCTCAGCACAGCTAAAATTATTGAAAATTAATAAAAATGTGTTTATAAATCCAAACATCTCACTCATGAAACTTAAAGTTTGATCAAGCGATCCAAACATATAGTTTTAAGCAAAGCATTCATGATTATTGTGTTTATAAATGAATTAAGGATGAAAAGGTAATATTCCTAATTTTGTATACCAAAAGTATTATACTAATTAGGAATTAATGAATAGATATTATTACTGATTAAATCATAGCTCACTCAATAGTTTAAAATGAATAACTTATGAGAAGTTAATTATGTCATTGATTTTGAAACGTTGCACAGCAAATTACGTAAATAAAGGTGGGCAATTTTTAGTATCAAAATTTCATCCAAAACGAGTTTTTTTTGCCTTTAATTTTTGATTTTTTCGGTTTAAATTTGAATTTTGAAACATCCAAACTATTATTTTCCTTGATTACTCGAAGCAAACACAAATTTTTTTTACAGAATTATCATATTATTTTTTTAGATTTGACATGTGTACAGAATAGATCCGATAAATCTTTAAAACACGTAATATAAGTAATATAATAATATTACTTTCTTAATATGTCAATTAATCAATTTGACTTTAATGGTTAAGATGCTTGCTTATTTTACTTATGGCCCTATTTCAAATCTCATTGTTAACAAAAAAATTATTAGTTAAAAATTTAAGCTTGTGTGTACCATATGTAATCACACCAGTTTAAATAAAAAAATTATTAGTTAATTTAATTTAATTTAAGATATATAAATTAGCGGCATTTTTCACATAAGCGCCACTAATACTCTAACCTTTAGTGGCACTTGCCCATAAGCGCCGCTATTGCTCTGACCTTTAGCTGCGCTTATGTGCTTTATACTTTAGCGATGCTTTCCCATAAACGTCGCTATTGCTCTGACATTTAGCGATGCTTTTCCAAAAGCATCGATTACTCTGACCTTTAGCGGCGCTTGCCTATAAGCGACGCTATTGCTCAGACCTTTAGCGACGCTTGCCTATAAGTGCCGCTATTGCTCAGACCTTTAGCGGCGCTTGCCCATAAGCACCGCAAATCCATTACGCTCAAACTATTTTGCCCATAAGCACCAATTTTGGTTCGTAAATCCATTACGCTCAAAGTAGTTTGGTTTTTTCATGCAACTACTTTGAGCATAATGGATTTGCGAACCAAAATTCAAACAACTTTCTTTTCCAAGCTTTGACACTGATCGTCAAATCAATTTAAATCTAAGGTATGTTCTTCTACTCTTCGATTGGTATTGATCCACTACACCGGTCATCGAATCGTTGCTTTGACCTCGGTTGCTAGATTTTTTTAAAAAAAATTAAACTTAACAACCCAGTGACTTAAATAATTTTGCGAATAACTTAGTGACTTAAATGAAAACTTTTGAATAGTTTAATGAATATTTTGTAACTTTTGACCAAAACGTAAACTTAATGATAGTTTAGTGACTTTAAGTGTATTTTATCCTAATTTAAAAGAAAGAAAAGGATATAATGAATAAGTTTGATGGAAATTGTATTTTAGTATGTTGATGTTAGGATCCCAATAATTTAAAAGAATGGAAAGCATAAGCACGAATAAGTTTGGTGGAAATAGTATTTTAGTATGTTGCTCTTAGAATCCCAATAATTTAAAAGAATGGAAAGCATACAATCAATAAGTTTGGTGGAAGTTGTGTTGAAGTGTGTTGATCAATAAGTTTGGTGGAAGTTGTATTGAAGTGTGTTGATCGTACGATTCCAATAATTTTAAGGGTAAATTATACTCAATATGATTAAATTATTAGTAAGTTTATGCTTTGGTCATTAAATTTTAAAAAGTTATAAAATGATTATTGGTCTATTCAAAAGTTTTCATTTAAGTCATTGGGCTGTTAAAATCGTTGTCATATGACATTCTCTGTTTGCACCGCCTACATCAATTGAAAGCCCCCCTCCCTCTTCTCTTTTACATTTCAGATTTTTCATGAAACAACTTTGAATGTCATAAATCTGTAAACCAAAGTCCAAAAGATTTCTTTTTCGATTTCTGATACTAACTGTCAGATCAATTTGAATTTAAAGTATGTTATTCTACTTGCTAATGGGTATTGATCCACTATACCGATCGTCGAATCGTCGCTTGGACCTCGCTAGCTGGATTTTTTTTAAAAGAACTTAACAGCCCAGTGAAATAAATAAAACTTCGAATAGTTCAATGACTATTTTGTAGATTTTTGAAGTTGACTAACCAAAAAGTAAATTTAATAATAATTTAGTGACTTTGAATGTAGTCTACCCTAATTCTCCATTCTCCATTCTCCATTCTCCATTCTCCATTCTCCATAACCTCCGACTCTCCGTCCCGACTGAATGAACTTACCTTCTCAGCAACTATTCTCCTTTCTTTTGTACTCTCCCCTTATCACTATAATTCACTCCATTATCATCACTGCAACTGAATTCAAGTATGCATATCTCACAATCGATTTTAATATATTACCATAATATCAAATATTATCACTGCAATAACTAATTTCAATGCAACAACTATTTTTGATCTCATAATCACTAATTTCACAGCTCATCTAAATGTACCTTAAACCTAATTTTATTCATAGCCATATAGATGTATTGGGTCCAACTTTCATACTATCAAGGTCAATGGATTTTCATACTACCTACTTTTTTATATTTAAAAAATTGGGTATTACTACCCAACTTTCATACTATTAAGGTCAATGGATTTTCAGTCTTTGTTGAAAATATATAGTAACAAAATCAAACGGTATTTAATTAAGGGGTTACTATAGTTTCCACCCTTCAAATTATAATTAAATAAAAAATTAAAATTCTAGCTTTTTTGAAAAATAATAAAAAAATTAAAAGGTATTTGATTAAGGGGTTTACTATAGTTTCCATCTTCAAATTATAGTTAATTAGTATAACAAATATTCTGGTCTACAGAGAGTGGGGTCTACAAACACTGCCAATTTTTTTACCAAACATTCAAAGACAGTGATAGCACTGAAATCTAATAAAAAAAACCGAAGAATCTAAGTTTCCAATTGAATAAAAAAAGGAAAAACATTACCTTTTTATTGAATCGAGACAGAGAATGTAAGGGTATTTTCATGTAATTAAATAATTTTTTTGTTGAAATTATAGAGTCCACATATGATTTCTTTTAAATGGTTAACTTTCCCTCATTAAATTATTAAGGCTATAAGTAAAAAAAGGAGGATCATTTTACAAACCGAGACACTCGTGAAACCGAACTATCGGTATCACGTACTCAAGGACAAAACTAAAAATTTTTTTTACGGAATCGAAATTAAATTATAATTTTTATTATAGTAACAATATAATTTTAAAAAATTAAATTAAAATTTTATCATTTTTAAGAAGTCAAAGTATAATTTTACTATTATTAATTTAAAATTTTATAAATTTTAAAGGACTTAAATGAAATTTTTTCTATTTTAAAAAGGAATAGGATCTCTGTCTAACCTCTTAAGTTCTTCCCTGCATGTACTTGACATGGATATAGAACATCTATCACTTACATATCACGTATATCCAATCCTCGTACATGACAATCAAACACTAAAACCTATCCATCGAGAGCAAAATAAGAAAATTGTTTTAAGAGAGATCAAAGACGAATCATATATTTTGAGTGACAGTGTATAAATTAACGTGTAATTTTAAATTTTGAAAGGACTATAGAGCAAGTTTACCAATTTTGGAGGGGCCATCGCTTGGCCCTTGTCTATGCCGACAACCCCAAAAAGCCTTTCACAAAGCTACCCGCGTGACGGCGTGACCTACCAACCAAGCACGTGCATATCGGTAAGTTGACCACGTGCGTTTAACCAAATTGTTGGGACTAAATTGTTAGATAAGAAAAAAAGACAACTAGAAATTGCATCATTGACTTTGAAGGTCCGCTTTTTTTATTGGGTGAGTGAAGGTCCCCTTTTTTATTACAAGCATATACCCCATATCTTTATATATATATACAAGTTTCCAACACATTTTTAGTACACAAGACTTTGTTTTGAAACCCCAAAACTGAAAAAACACTCCAAATTTTATCAAATCTTCTGGACAACGATGGGATCTGAATCTCAGGTCGTTTGTGTCACTGGTGCCTCTGGGTTCATCGGTTCATGGCTGGTCATGAGGCTACTTGAACACGGTTACAGCGTCCGGGCCACCGTCCGTGACCCCGGTTCGTTTCCCTTTTCATTTTCGATACGCTTTTTCAGTACTTCGTTTAGCTTTGCTTTTTGTTTGTTGGCCTAGCTTTTGAGGTCACAACGAGCTATTTCCGTAATAAAAATAACGATCGGTTCATATGAATGAAGCATCCATAGTGAGGAGATTAATCACTGATACTCTAACCCTAAAAAAGTAATGCTTTTGGCTTAATTAATTTCTTATCAAATCTGTGTTGTGTTTTTAAAGTAACGTTAAACCAACAGCAAATACAGTGAAATTAATTATTTTTTATTCATATAAATAGATAATGAAAAGAAGGTAAAGCACTTGCTTGATCTACCAAAAGCCGACACCCATTTGACATTGTGGAAAGCTGATTTATCTGAAGAAGGAAGCTTTGATGCAGCCATTAATGGCTGTTGTGGTGTCTTCCATGTTGCCACTCCAATGGATTTTGAGTCCAAGGACCCTGAGGTTTGTTTTCCTTTTACACTGGTGTATTCGTACGTCTGTTGTATATAATGTATACTTTTTATATTATATATTGTTGGTGTTTTTGACTTCTAGGCCGAGGGGAATAGAATATTTATAAGATATGATTACTGTTCATCGAAATTACGTCTTAAGTAAGCCCCATGCATGTCAATATGTATACTGCTCTAAATTAGATAACAACTAGCAGTTAGCTAGTTTGTTAAGTCAGTTAATCTGTTAGCAGTTAGTTGAGTGTTGAGAGCTCTCGCCGTGAGCCCATAATGTCGGGCCTTATGGGTTGGTAATTCAGGATTATGTTCGAGTTTCAGATCGATAACGGAAAGTACCATAACATATATATTATTAAAAGTTGTATGTATATGTATTATGATAAGACTAAAAATGGGTAATATTTTTTGGCCCTTTGCTAATCAAAACATTATACTGTAAAAACGGGTGTGTCTGCAAATAGCAAACCCTATTTTGCTAGAATTTTTTTTACTTTTTTACTGCTGAGCTGATTTTTTTTTTTTTTGGCAGAATGAAGTGATAAAGCCAACAATAAATGGAGTATTGGATATAATGAAAGCATGCATCAAAGCAAAGACAGTAAAAAAATTGATTTTCACATCATCAGCTGGAACTGTCAATGTTGAAGAACACCAAAGAACTGTTTATGATGAAAGTAATTGGAGTGATTTGGAATTTGTCTATGCCAAGAAAATGACTGGATGGGTTAGTTTCTCTCTTTTTCTTTTTTAAATAATTATTATTTTATTTTTTTAACTGGAGTGATTTGGAATTGAACTGAATTTTTTATTTTTTTAATTGTACCAATCAGATTGAGAAAACGATGGGTTTATCGGTCTTGTCGATTCGATCACTAGTTCAATTATAAAAATATTGATTTAAACTCAATCATTCGAATTAAAAGATGGCATATGCTTTTAAATTATAATAAAGAAAAACAAAAATTTCTGCATCTAAAAAATTAATCATAACCATTAGCTATGAACATCTTAATTTCGACTTAAAAATTAATCTAAAAATACTTATTTTTTTAATTTCGTTCATAGATTTAAAATATTTGAGGGGAAGACAATGGAGGTTGGCAGGCAGTAGCCCCCAAATAAATTTCTGGTCTTAGCATTTGTTAGGAAACAAAAAAGAATGTTTGTGTGTTTTGTCCTTCAAAAGGGATTATTTATGTGTTGGGACCCTTATTTTTTAATTTTCTTTAAATAATATATTCTCTTTTAGAGTAAGGTAAAAATGTATTTAATCGTTCTAAACTTTTATTTTGATCCCTTTGAAAGTTTATTAGTTTGATATAATAAATTGGGTAACACTTTTGATTAAAATATATCAATTTTTATTTCAAAACATATTTAATAATTAAAATTAAATAAAATATTTTTAAACAAAAGATCATATTTTAGATAAAATTCCAACTATGAATTTACTAATCTCAACAATTTTTATTTTACTATCTCGACTTTTTGTTTATTACATTTCTGGCTTCGCCCTTGCAAATATGAATATGTTTGTTAAATATAACTAAAATAAATTTTCTTTTATGGTTTGTAGATGTATTTTGTCTCCAAAACATTGGCTGAGCAAGCTGCCTGGAAGTTTGCAAAGGAGAATAACTTGGATCTCATCACTATAATTCCAACTCTTGTCATTGGTCCATTTCTTATGCCTTCAATGCCACCTAGTCTACTTACCGGCCTTTCACCTCTTACCAGTAAGTTCATCTTGGCATTAAGTTTTGAGGGACTTAATTTCTTTTTAAAAAAAATTTAAAAGTTTTCAGGGATTTAATAAGTTTTTTAAAAAATTTTGATTGGTCTAATTAAAACTTTTAAAAGTTTTGAATGCTTATTAAGAATTTTTCAAAAATTTTAAGGGATTTAATGAAAATTTTCAAAAAAATTGAAGGGTTAAGATCTTTTTATTGGTGTTCATGGGTCGAGCTCGACCCACCTGAACCCACCCAAAAGGCCTATTCACTATTTAAAAATAAAAAAACTTGTTTGTATTTAAATTTAATTATAATATATGTAAATATTAATATAAATTATTGTTATATTTTGTATTACCTATAAATAATAAATTTATTCGGGTCGGGTTAGCACAAGATTGAAAATTTTAAACCCGAGCCAGGAAAAAAGCAAGCTAGGCTAGGTGGACCTTTTGGCTCATGAATACCTCTACCTCCCTACTCCTATTGATGGTCAATCCCTATTCTTTAAGGATATATACAAAGAAGAAGGGAGGGGAGGTAAAGACATTGATCTCCCTAAAATGAAAAATTATGTTTTTAACAGTTGAAAGTTTATAAAAATTTTAAGTGAATAAATGGTAAACTTGTAGTTTGACTCCCTTAAAAATGATAAAATTTTAATTTAGTCCTTCTACAAGTTATATATATATCAATACTAAGATGAAATTATATTTTAACTCTCATAAAAATATATAACTCAACCTTGACCCTCAAAAAGAAGTTCCAGCGATATATATATATATATATATATATATATATATATATATATATATTAATTTTTGCACTATTTAATGTAATAATGCAGGGAATGAAGCTCATTACAGTATCATTAGGCAAGGGCAGTTTGTGCACTTGGATGATCTCTGCATGTCTCACATATTCTTGTTTGAAAACCCTAAAGCTGAAGGCAGATACATTTGCTCCTCCCATGAGGCCACCATCGTTGAGCTTGCCAAAATGCTAAGAGAAAAATACCCGGACTACAATATTCCTACTGAGTAAGCCCATTTTTTTTAAAAATCAAATTCTTAATTTTCGTTGCTTTTTTAGAATGCCCAAATTCTCATCCGAACTCAAAAATTTGATCCGATTAATCAAAGTTCAAATCCGATACAATTTGATTCAATAATAAAAACTCAACAACCCAAATCAGATATTATTAAATCATAATGACAGTGGTGGAACGTGACATTAAATTTTGAGGCTTAATTAAAATTTTAAAAAAAAAATTAGGGTTTATTAAATTTTTTAAAAAATGGGGTTTAATGATATTTTTCAAAAAACTAAGGGATCTAGTTTAAAAAAATTTGAGAAAATTTAAAAGAATTTTTGAAAATTTTAGAGATTTAATCAAATTTTTTGAAACTTTTTTAAAGCTTAATTGGAATTTTTTTTAAAAATTTACAATTCTAAGTAAAATTTTCAAAAATTTTGAAGAATTTAATGATAATTTTCTAAATTTTTGAGGGCCTCAGTTTAGCTCCTTTTACATTCCACCCCTAATAATGACCTAATCTAGAATGGCTCAAACTCAAAATAATTCGAATTTGAGTGTCAAATCAAAATAACTCAAATCTCAAATCGACCGTAACTTAAAATGATCGATAAATTTTAAAATCCGATTTAACCCAACCCACCCAATTATAACCCTAATGGGTAGCTTGTCTAATTGATTATATGAATGTTTTTGTTACATGATCAGGTTCAAAGATGCAGATGAAAACTTGGGAAATGTGGTCTTCAGCTCCAAGAAGCTGTTGGATTTAGGGTTTCAATTTAAGTACAGCTTGGAAGACATGTTTGTAGGAGCTGTGGAGACATGTCAAGAAAAAGGGTTAATTGCACCTCCAACAAAGATTGAGACATCAACCACTGCTACATGTTAGAATAATATCTATCTACCATGGATGGATCACCATTGTCATGTTAAGGACTTTGGTGTTCTTTTTTTCGAATTAAAATAAAGATGTTCATGTGGATTTCATATTAATTTCAAGTTTTATTTCTAGATAATTCGTACCCTTTTAGTCGCTATCAAAGAATAAAAATTATATGTTCTTTGGATTTTCTAGGGTTTGTTTCTAAGAATTAGGTTGTATGATTATAATTTGGTGAATATATCTTTATGCACCAACTTAACGGAATCTATCATTAAATTTTGAAAGGTCTAACTAAAATTTTCAAAAAAAAATTTGAAGGACTTAAAAGAGATTTTTCAAAACAAATTAAGAGTTTAATTTTAATTTTTATGCGTTGCAATGCACTTAAACCACGTCCTCGAACCACGTCTTCTTACATTAACAACAATATTCATGTCAATCAAACTAAAGTTCAATTGACTTTTAATTTTTTATCAATTAGTCATATAATGAGTACAAACGTGAAAAATCGCACTATCAATTGATAAAACGAAAATTTTAACATACACTCCAAAAAACCGTTCATTAAAATTTCTATTGGCCTATTAAAGCCAATAGGCACGGTGTTGGCATGACTCAACATCAGAAAACAAGAATACTTAACCAACTGGTCAATCATGACTTCTTTTAGGGTAATTACGTCAAAGGTTATTAAATTATTTATAGGTTTATGTTTCGATTACTTGATTTCAAAAAATTATAAAATATTTATTAAATTATGTGAAAATTTTCATTTAAGTCATTGAATTGTTTAAAAGTTTTATTTAAGTAGTTGTTAAGGGTTTTTTTTTTAAGTTCGACTAGCGAACTCCACAACGAGTAAAATAACATACCTTAGATACAAGTCAATCTAACAATCAGTATCGGAGATCAAGAAGAAAACTGTTTTGATTTTGATTCACAAATTGGTGATATTTAAAGTTATTTCATGAAGAAAAAAATTAAATTATAGAAAAGAAAAAGAAGTGTTTTCAATTGATGCAGATGATTAGAATAAAGAAGACCATATAGAGTAATAATTTTACAGTCCAATAATTTGAATGAAAAATTTTAAAATATATTATTGCACTAAGTTTATAGAGTTGGAATCTGAATTCATTCTTTCAAAATGCAACGTGATTTAAGAAAAGAAAAAAAAAAAACGTATGCATGCATGCACAAAATGCCATAATTTACTTAGGCTATAGTTGCATGTGAATGCTGCATCTTCAATGTTAAATAAAAGAAATAAAAAAAAAACAACTAAAGCATTGTAACTATTTGTGATTGTAAGCTAAAATCTTTTCATGGATATTATTAGGTAATAATATCATGGAGCTCTCGTATTAGGTAATAGATTGTATTTTACCTTCATTTTATTCCTTACTTAGCAAATGATTATTATCAACACAACAATGACACATAATATATTATATGTATTTTATGTTAATGTATAAAGATCAATTTTTAACCGTAAAAATAAAAAAAAATTTAAAAAATCTATACAATGATTAATTTGTCCATTTTTAAGAGCAAAATACAATTCATCTTCTCATACAAAGACATTCATAGTTATGGTGAATATTTGATCGAATCAAGTGAAAATTGACTTAATCGAGCTTATTAATCCTATTTTATCATTCCAACTTAATTTGAAATTTTTTTGAATTAAATTGAATGAAATAAAATTCAAGTTGAGTCAAAACAAGTAAAATTGCTCAAGTTAAATTAAAAAATTAAATATATCAAATTAAAATATCATTATCATATAACTAATTTCATATTAAAACACATAAATTTAAAGTCATATATATTTAAAAAAATTTCAAAACAAAATAATAAAAAAAGTAAGATATTTTAATATGATAAATTTAATTATTAATTAAGTTATTTAAGTCGCAAAATTATTATTTTAAAAAATATAATAAATATTTTGAATTTTAAAAAAATTGACAAAGACCAAAAAAATATTTATACCAATCTATTATTCGAATTATAAAATTCAACTCAACTCTAATTCGATTCGATTAACTCAAAATTCGAAACTTTTTTCGATGTTTTCAAATCAAATTGAGTTTTGTTCATCCCTATTTACAGCACTTTTACTGTGTAAAAGGCAATGAAGCTTTTTAAATTCAAAAAATATTTTAGAGATTAATGTGAAAATTATATATAATATAATCCAATTTTCAAATGATGTACATTGAAGCTTTTTTTTTTTTTTCTTTTCCATTTCAATAGGGCACTTAAACATTGACTAATATATATGACAGCACCCTCCATGGAAACCCAATCTCTACCTTTCTTCTGCACTAAATCGGTTCCAAGCCTCCTGTAGATTTCACATATAAAATAATATATATACACATAAAATTAGATACTTGTGATGAACTAGGAATGTAACAACTCAAATTTCGTTTTCTTTTATTGTAGGTTAAACTATGATTTTGGTCGGATTTAGTCTATCTACTTTAACCTTACATAGTTTTGGCAGGTCCCTTTATTACAAGGACCAAATCAAATTAGTCCTATTATATATAGACTAATTTAGTCCCTCTATTATTTTAAAAAAATGGTTCTACAAATGAAATTTTTTGTTTAGAGTTGAATTTCACATGAAAAAAATAATATTTTGAAACCCCATTTGATTTTTTTTAGAGAGACTAATTTGAGGGACTTTCACCTATTTTTATCCCCTACTATAATTAATGTTATACTTTAGTCCAGACCACTAACACCATTAAAATTTCAGTGAAACCGATATAGAATTTTTTATAAAAAATCCAAATCATTATGTTGAGCTGGAAATTTTCTTTTAAATGAAAAATTAGTCGAAAACATTTATATCATAATTTCACTATTGAAAAGATATAGGGAAATTTTAGGCTTCTGAGGTTTTTCTAAATTACACCGACTAACAATTTTTTTAACCATGTTAGTGATATGGACCAAGGCATAGTAGTAGAATCAAATTATGTCAAATTAAACTACAAGGACAAATCCTATAATTTAACCTTTTGTTGTCTTGTTTCCCTAACTCAATATAAGAAATAAATAAGAATAAATCAATGAAAGCTTTGGTTAAAGAAGGAAAGCAACAAACCTTGAGAAGATCAAAAACTTTCTCGCAAATGTACTTTTGTTGTATGGTAGCACCTCGTTGCTGCAACTTATCAGGATGAACACAAAGTGTAGCTTTTCTATATGCTTTCTTTACAGCTGCGGCGGCTAGAATATCCGTAAGCGGTATTGGCTGCCAACCGCTATCAGGGCCAAGGATCTGCCAGCAATGCAAATACTCAGTTAAACTAGGGCGTCCTAAGCAGTATATAGCCAGATATCTCCAACCCCATGGCCACAGGCCAGTGTATATGGCAAAAGATTTAATCCTACCATCATACGATGTATTTATGAACAAAAATAGAAAAGATGTTACATACATATTGTAATGTCGATAGCAGTGCACGTAAATTTCCTTGCTTCCCACTTGACCACCTTTTGACTTCGGCATCCAGAGTTTCTGCTAACCTCTGCAATATAAATTACGATCCAAAATCGTAAGACAAGAACAGAAACCGGCCTCATTGCGAAAAGATTTATCGTTTCATTTGAATGTATAAATTACATTTCTTTCAGATTGTTCCTTCTGAGCAAGAAGATCACGCTCGTTCTTCTCTGCAAGTGCTTTGGCCTGGAAACAAAAGAAAGTGAGATTCTCAATACTCGTCGTAAAATCCATACTGGATATGTGACAAAGATAGTAGAAGGCATACCGCTCGTTCTGCTGTCCTTTGATGCCTTTCCAACCTAGCTTTACATCTTTGAGCAGATTCACCAACAGCTCCATCTGATATAAAGATGATTCAGAATTTAAGGGTTTTCTTTTCTTTTGCCCAAACAAGTAATCTAATCATCATAAAAAAAAGTGCCGTTTATTTTTCTGTTTTGCCAAGTCCATGCAGAATAACTTTAAATACCAGTTTACCACATACCACTCTGATTTGAAGAATTAGGGTATCTGGAAGTTGCAGGAGGACATGAGCCTTTGTATCGAGAATCCTGCAAAACATTCCAGTAATCATTTCTTTTCCCTTTTGTTCCATTTCAGCAAAGACGAAAAATGGATGACAAAAGAAGACACTCACATAAGATTGGTAGCTCTGCTTTGAATCAAACTTTTCAGCCTGGTTCCTGGCTCCAAGGGAAGCCTTTTCGGACAAAGCTTTCTCCAAGGCACGCTGCCGGGCCTCTGCAGTTGCTCTCTCTACTGCAGCACGCTCAGCTTTAAGTTTCGCTTCCATAAATGTCTTATCATTGGTATCAGCAGAATGCTTGGCTGACTCTCCTTGGGTTGTTTCAGCCTTTACCTTTCGCTGTGTTTCTATATTCGTTCTTCCAGCAGCAGCCCTCTCCCGGGCTTCAGCAAAGGCCCTTTCACGAGCTTCACGAATAGCTCTTTCAACAGCTATTCTCTCCTTCTCTTTTTCTTTTTCCTTTTCCCTTTCTCTCTCTTTTGCTTCATCTACTCTTTTTTGTTCTTCCTTAACTAGCTTAACTTCTTCCTCGGAAGCATTTTCGGTTTCCCTCTCTTCCTTCATCAGGGTTTTAGGACAACTTTCCTCTTCGTATTCTGTACTTTGGCCTGCTTCAATCTCATGACTTATTTGTGTGGCTTCATTTTTATAGCCAAACTCGCAATGTAACTGGGAATCAACGAATCTTACCTCATCAGTGTGTTCAAAGCTATACTTGTTCTCTTCCTGTTTCAAACAAATGACAGCCTCCCTTACATCTTCTGATTTACAAGTCAGTTCTTCAACATGCTTCTCCATGGTGAAGGTTTTTTCAGACTTCTCGGAATGCTGCTCAAATTGATCTTTCTCAAATGTTACGTCAACTGGATCAACGTCTATACTGCATCTTTCAAAATTAGATGCATCAGCTGTATTTTCTGCTTGCCACTTAATCTCATCGGGTTTCAAGTTGCTTTCAGCCAAGTCAGACTTATCAAATTCCAGGTTTTCTTCCAAGTTAGTAGCCATTTCGTCTGCTTCTGAATCTATTTCAGTTTCTTTACACTCACTATAAGCTTTGCATCCTCCCACAATCCCTTCATTTTCTTCATTACGAAGGAACTCCGGAGTCATTTCACAGCTGTCTTCACTAATAGAGGGCTCCAAAGTGCCACCTAGATCGTTAAATTCATTGCCATTGGATGCATTATCGGCTACTTCAAGGTCTTCCCAATAGCAATCTAGAGCATCTTCCCTTGCTTCCATCATCTCATCTGCTTCTTGATTGGTCTGTTTTTGCACCTCTTCAATTTCCACACTCTCAGAAGCCATCATCTGTCCCTCATCCGCTGCTTCCATCTGATAAGCATCTTCAAGCAATTCTACATTCTCTTCAGCCTCCATAAATTCCTCATTCCCCAACGAATCACCATTTTCTTCAAGTTTCCTCATTTCTTCCTCATGATCAAAAGCATTATCTCTAGGATCAATTATTACCGGTTCCTCTGTTTTGTCGGACATTTGCTCATTGTCTTCTCTATCATAAGCATCTCCTTCTTCATTGTTTGCTTCTGGTCTACAAGTCGCTCGAAGTTCCCCCTTCAGTTCTGATATCTCAAAAGCTTCTTCAGATATCTCTTTAATTTTTTCCTGTACAGAAACATCTTCTAACAGCATCTCATTCTCTTCCTTCTCGGAAACATTTTCTTCCCGAGAACCATTTTCTTCCTGTTCAATCTTATGCTGATGTTTCTCCTCCATATCCACCCCTTTCTTAGAAACTATTAATCTCTCCAAGTCGTCAGAATCCTTTACTTCTTCCATTTCAACGTTTTTCTCATCTTCCATTGGTTGCTCTGGATCTTCCGATTTCCTTTCACATGGTTCTAGTTCATTGCACATGTTCTCTTCAGTTTCCTCCCACTGTTCACCAAATCTTAGTTCGGTTTCATCTTCTTTTGTATCATGAAACTCTACATCAGGCACTGATTCATGCAGACATTCCTCGTTATCAGAAAACTCTCTCGATTCATCTATTTTCTTCTCCAGCTCAGTATCTTCCTCAACAACTTCTGATACCTCATTATGTTCTTCTGGTTTGTCAATGGTTGTCTTCTCTTCTCCTTCATGTTCATTCAGATCCTGGGTTACATTCTTTTCCCTTTCTCCGTGTTTTGTGGCTTCCCTTTTCTCCACTTCATCTTGTCTACAATCAGCCTGCAAAGATATGAAATCCTTTGCACATGTTTCACCAGCAGCTTCTCTTGCAATGAAACCTCTCTTCCCGTCTTCTAATTCAGCAGCCACTTGGTGAACTTTGATCACATTTTGCATGTTTACTCCATCAGAAGTTTGCTGAGAAGCTACTATCTTTTCACTGGTCTCCTGAGCTTTATATTCCCTGAAATTATTTTGACTGACAGTATCTTTACTCTTCTTTCTCTCCTTACCAGTCGAACTACCATTAGAACGGGGTTTGACCCGGCCCATATAACCTTTTCTTCTTTCCATTATTTCTTTTGCAACTTTTAACCTAGCTTGAGCCTCCTCTATTGCTTTCTTCACTGCTGCTGCAGAAGTTGCAGCAACTGAATTCACGTCCAATTCATCATCAAAGTAAGGGGGAGAAGAAACACCCACATCACAATCCAAAGATTGACTCCTCGGAACCCCAAACTTCAAAGAATCACGCTTATTAACACCATTGTTATACAACATGCTCGAAGCTCGCTTCACTTTCGAAGGAGGTGTTCCATGGCCAAAATCATAGGTCCCAAATAGTACATCACTACAATCAGACCCATTACTTTTAGGCTCACTATGCAACTGATCCACACCTTTCGAAGTCTCTTTACCAACACCACAAGCTTGAACATCGGACGCTGGTTTCTCACAATGTACGCCATCATCCCCTTTCCCCCCACCTAACTTCTCAGTCCCATAAGGCTCGTTTACAGCAGAAGAACCCGGGTTCTCCCTCGGCGGAGCTATGTTTTCATCAACAACACAAGTGAAACCAGGAACAGCTACATGTATCGTTCCATTCATCCCATTTTTGCTTCCAAGACTACTTTTATTATACGACATTTTGAACTGCTTCACACCATTACTTGATCCATGGGAAGCCTCATCATTCGACACAACTCGATTCCCCATCGGATTACTCGAAGCACACGAAAACGACCCTTCCGAATGTGATTTTGTCTTAGCTGGTCTCCTACAAAATTGATCTAATTTATGATAGATCTTTCCTCATATATATAAAGAGAAAAAAATCACAATATTTAACGTGTTAAATTTAGCACTACCACTTTCTAATGAATTTAGCATTCAACATTAAATGCACAGATCAAAAGTTAAACACAACTATTCTCAAATCAAACAAGCTCTTAAAGATCAAGGTTTTACCTATATATAAAAACACAAATATATTTCAACATCCAAACACGCCCTAACACCATATTTACATATGTAAGTAACTAAATAGAAGATCAAAAGGAAAAAAAAATTAAAATGAACTTACTTTTTTTCTCTAGTTGGCTTAGCAACGAATTCTTCATGAGAAACAGCAAAATCCACATCCCCAAAACCACCAAAAATGTTGGAATAATCAAGCTTCGAGCTAGAAACATCGACGGAGAACTTCCTCTGGTTCAGTTCAGGGACATCGAGGAACGGAATCGAAGAACCGGAACCACCGCCGAATATCTCGGCGTAATCTTCAACGGCCGATCCAACTTTGGTTTGACCACCGAAAACGCCGTCGTACAAGCTTTTACCATTGAAACTATGGCCGTTACTAAGTTTCTTACTGAAAGATGTAGCAGCCGAAGCTCTTTGGTACTCCATTGAAATAACAAAAATAAAAATAAAAAAGAGATCTTTAGGGTTTGTTTTTCAGAGGATTTTTTTTCCCTCTGTTTCACTGCAGTGTACGAGACACGAAGAGAAGAAGAAGACTCTGTGAGGAGACGAGAAAATGAAAAATAAAATTATTTGAAACGAGAAAATGAAGAGAAAAAAAAAGATATGTATTAGTAAATGTGGGGGATATTTGTCAGTGTACGGTGAAGGTTCAAATTTATCATAACTCCCTGTATTTTTTGAAAATTAGGAATTTAATATTTATACTTTTATTTCTAGGAATTTAATCTTTTTACTTTTAAGATTTTAAAATTGAGGTACAATTCATACTCGAACTCGAAACTCCTAGGATGAATAATATTCTTTTTCATTGAAACCACTTATTGGATTCACTATTACTCTCATTTTAAATTGATCTTAAACTCCAAAACATTCTAATTACAAGTGGCAAACGAGGTGGCTTGGGTGGGCTCGGATTGGGTTTTCTTCATATTCGGGTTTTTTCAATCCCAAATTAACTTGGACTTAGATTTTTTGGGCTAGGAATTTTTCAAAGTATGATTTTCTCAAGTTCGAGCTCTTTTGGACTTGGACTTTTTCAGGCTCAATTTTTTCGGATTCAGGCTTAGGTTCAAGCAACGGACTTTGATGGGTTCAATAATTTTGAATTTTTGTAAGTTATAGATATTTTAATTTTTGAATGTAATAATTTATTTTACTTTTATACGATAACAACACAATTCAGACTTTCTTTGATTCTTATGTACCTAGGCTTTGTCAAGCTCGGTTTAGATTTTCTCGAGCTTGAATCTGTTACAGGCTCGGGTTTTCTCAAACTCAAATTGTTATGAGCTCATATCGACACGGGTGAGCTTTCGGGCTCCGGTCTATTTTGTCAGCTTTAATTTTAATTACATCTCCAAACTATTAATGTTATGTCAATTAAGTCCTTTCGTTATTAAAACTGTTAATTTAATCATTAAATTAAACGTCAAATATTACGTAGCTAAATTTAAAATAAATTTTTTTGAAGAAATAGAACTTTTTCACCTCTTTTAAAAGTAAAAATTAAAAATAAAGTAAAACTAAAACTAAAACTAAAAAAAAAAAGTGAACACTAAAACTTCTATAAAAGTTTTTAAAATCTTAAAATTAATATTTTTAAAATATTTATTTTTATAATATTTATTTTTCTTAAAATTTCATTCTAAATTATGTTACATAAGATTTGGCATGTCATTTATCATTTAAATTATTGATTTTAGTAACAAAAAAACCTAATTGATATAAACTCGATAATTTAGGGATGTAATTAAAATTATTTGAAGTTTAAGAACCGATTTAAAATGAGGGTCATAATTTTGGAGATGATTGATACAATTAACTCTAATTTTTTTGCTGCAACATTCTAAAATAGAAAAAAATTCACTTGATAATCTTGTAATGGAAAAAATAGTATTGTAATTAACATGAATTTTAAAATAATAACATTAACAGTTGGACCCAAAGTTGTTTGAATTGAACCAGACCAGTTGGTTCTGGTTGGACACGGAACTGATCGAGGTACCAATTTGAAGAAGGACATTAAATCGATTAACTCGGGAACCAATTCAAACTTGTTGAACCAAGCAATAAATACGTTTTTAATGATTTATTTAATTGAACCAATCAGACCGATCGAGGTATTGGTCCAAAGAACATTGAATCGATTGACCTGAGAATCGATATGAACTGGAAGAACCAAGCAGTTGAATCAAATTTTTAATATTTTTATTTTTATGATTTATTTAATCGAATCAGTTAGATCGATTGGATCGATAAATCGATAGCCTGACCAGTTCGCTTTGAAAACTTTGATTGGACCTAAATTTAAAAATCTGAAAAGTAGAAAGATTTAATCTTTGGAAGGACTAAATTCTAAACTTTTGAAGAGTATAAAGAGTTATTTTATATTTTAACCGTAAATTAAATTTAAGAAATTATATAAAAAATAAAAAGGAAAAAAAGGGGAGAAATGGAGGGAAAGATGAAAAGGATGTGACCGGGAAAAGCCGGTGGAGAAAGGGGGTAATTGGGGGATCACATTTCTCGATGATCAGCTTTTTTTTTTTTTTAATAAGTTGTCGTTTTACGAGAACTAGAATGTCGTCTTTCCAGGCTCCAACCTGTCACCAACCAACCATTCCACGCCGACGCCGTGGTCAATGCAAGGGTAGTTTGAGGTCACGTAATTGCTCCTATTTTCATCCTTTTTCTTCAAATATTTGCATTTAGTATTCTCTCCGGATTCATAGCAACATTTCACCTGGATTCTTTTTAATTTCATTACAATGTATCAAATAATTTTTTATTTAATTATATTTTTACATATGATATTTTATCATTATTTATATTAATTGGACAATTTAATTAAGGTTATTTGAATTAAATCAATCGGTCGAATTAATTGGACAAAAAATCGATCGGATTATCAATCCAGAGAAGGGCATAACTTAACGAATTCATAACCTGACCAATTCAAACGATCTGATTCTAAAAAATTTGCTCAATAATGTAAAAGAAAGAGTCCCTTTACGTCGTGTCTAGAGGTGTTAATGGGTCGGGTCAGACTGGATTTGAGTTGGATTAAACATAATATTAACATACTTTATATTTATCAAAGCCCGACCCGACCTAACATATGGACCTAAATTTTTGTCTAAACTCGTTTATATTTTGTAAAAGACTAACTCGAGCCCATATTAAACTCCTTTGTGTTATTTTTTTAAAATATTTATTTTATTTTATTTTATTTTATTTTTAATAATTTTTTATTTATCGAATTTTTATATAGTCATTTAATATTATTTTATTGTTTAGATTAGAGTAATACTATATATTTAGTATATATTTATTTTTCATGTGTTATAAATTACATAATATATAAAAAAATAGCATAATATAAAACATTATAAACTTAAAAACGGGTTGGGACTCAAGCATTGAATGTTCAAGCTCGAGCCCAGCCTATATTTTAAACGAACATAATTTTCTTGCTCAAAACTTTTTTTGAGCCTAATATTTTTATACAAACACTCTTAGTTTTTAAACGAATCTTTGAACCTGTGTAAATAACCGGACCCATTAACATTTCTAGTCATGCCCCACAAGGACTACGATTAGTTGTTTTTGCCATTTCCAAGCTTAGTTGTTACTGATTTTTATTTTTGGTATAACAACTTTTGTCATGAATTTTGGTGATTCAGTATCTCTCTTGTACTTACATCTCACAAGAGCTTAATTAATGTTAAAATATGTTATAGGTTGTTATATTTTTCATAAATTTAAAATTTTGTCTATATATTTTTATGTTTAGGAATTTAGTCTTTTTTATTTTTTTGATTTCAAAATTTAAGTTCAATTATTAACACTATTATTTTTTTATTAAATTTATTGGTGTGAAATTTTGAAATTAAAAAATAAAAACTCATTTGGTAAAAATGTAACTAAAAAATAATATTGTAATGAACCTGAATTTAACAAAATAACTTTAACAGTGTTAACAGTTAGACATAAATTTTGAAATTCGAAAAGTAGAAGGACTAAATTCTTACAAATAAAAGTATA
Source organism: Gossypioides kirkii (assembly GCA_005610355.1). Classification (NCBI taxonomy): domain Eukaryota; kingdom Viridiplantae; phylum Streptophyta; class Magnoliopsida; order Malvales; family Malvaceae; genus Gossypioides; species Gossypioides kirkii. The sequence goes on from CP032248.1 coordinate 732,309, forward strand.
AGGATTAAGTTCCAAAATTATGAAGAGTACAATGACTTATGACATCTTTTAACCTTTAATTAATTGTGGTTTAGTCCTTATATATTGTTGAAATTTTTTATTTTTTAGAACCAATATAACTTTTGGTTTTATGGCCTATGAAAATTAATTCTTACAAGGTTCACCCTCCCAACAACATCCTCTTTAGGGTTTGAAGCTCAACTTTCTATTTGGAAGTGCAATGTGTCATTCCACTCCAATGATAGATATTTGTAATTTAAACATTTTATTTTAATTTGACATAATTTGGTCCCCTATTTTTTATAATGTTATTAGTAGGTTCAAATTGATAACATCATTAGTTATTGCCTTAAATTAACAACGTGGATATTTTTCTTAAAAACAGGCAATTGATATCAATGTTTTCATAATCGTATTGGTGGTTTAATCGATCAAACCACTAGTTCAGTCGATTCGATCAGTTGATATGGTTTGATTAAATAAATTATTAAAAAAATAAAAATATAGAAAATCGGTTCAACTAATTTGTAAGCCAATCAACCTAACCCCTCTAATTGGACTAGTATCGCAATTTATTCTCGGTCCATCCAATCGACATTGGTTGGTATATAAATTTATTATTCTTTAAATATTATTGATCGAATTTTCACTTGACTTTGATTGTATGATTGAATAACAAATAACCACGTCATCATAATCATAATATCAATGGTGAATATACTTGAGAGATCCCTCTATTATAAGTATTTGATTACATTAACCCCACTACTATTAAATGAATCAATTTAGACCCCATACTATTAAAAAGAATTGAACAAGATCAATTTGGAATAGAGTTAACATTTATTATTTCAATTATATCATTTACAATTTAACAAAGTTAATATTTTTTAAGTTTTTATGGGTTTGTAAATAAAACCTTTTGTTTAAAACTGAACTACAATTGAAAAAAAAATTCAATACAAAAATCGATCTATCTAATAACAAGAGGATTAATTTACTCTAATCCCTATAATACAAAAATCTCATAAACAGATTAATATATTATCAATTCACCAAATCATACAATTTTCAAACATAAAGAATAAAAATCATAGTTTCTTTTTTTTTTTGTAATGATAAAATGATCCCCCAACTTTCACATTGATTGATTTTTTCTCCAAATGTGTGAAATTATTGCCAACACTAACATTGTGTGACTATAGCTAACATTTCCAAGAAGATTATACAATTCATGAGCCCTCATCAAATAATGTCCCCACTTTACAAATTTAAAATTTCAAAGGCTAATACTTTGTTTTGAATGTTTAACTTAAAGACCCAAATTATGACTAGCTTTTCACTATTTAGCATCATTTTGGCATTTGAAAATTGGCCAATCACCCACCCATATGATGATGCTTCTTATCTCTTTTCCTTTCATTACTTGCATCTATACACCATCTTAAATATCCTAAATTTTGTGTCATCATTACAGTTGAATTGTGTTAATGGTCTTTTTAGACGGGTGTTTATTTTGAGTGTAATGCGTTTAATTTTTTTTGTTTCACATTATAGTATCGTTACAATATTTAATCTCGTCGTCTTTATTATTTTTACATTAATAGCAAGTAAATACATTGTCCATTCAAAGGGATCTATGTTTATTAAATTTTTTGAAGTTTTTTAAAATTGGATTTAATTTTAAATTTTTTTGTTGTGTTTTTAAAATTTATTTTGATAAAATGAGTTTTGTTTTTATGATTTTTTAATTTTATTTAAAGCTTTGATATATCTTAAATATTATGTCATCGTTAGAGTTGAGTTCGATTTGATTAAATTCGATTTGATTTTTTTTTTGGAACTTTTTAAAATCGTGAATGTTAATTTAGTTCAATTTAACTTTTAATATTTTCATATTAATTCGGGTTTTTTTTTTGTTTTTGGAATTTATTTTTATACAACGAGTTTTGCTCCGTGACTTTTGATAATATTTGTTAAAATTTTAAAGTTTCGAGTAAATAAAAAATAACTAATAATTTTTATATAATATTTAAAAAAAACTACATAATATTTGGAGTTATTTTTCTCTATTTTAAATATAAAATATTAATTTTTATATTATAAAAAATAAAATTAATTATGAATTAAATGTATTTTTAGAGAGTTAATCCATTTTATATATTTTTATCTTTTTCTTGTTGTGCTTAAATTTATCAAATTAACTCTATAAATAGAGGTGAAATCAAAAAACTTTTTTAGGAGGATAAAATTAAATTGTAATTTTTACAATAATAAAAATACAATTTTATCATTTGAATAGTCTATATTTTTACAATTTTGAAAATAAATCAAATTTTTATTATTTTTAGAGAGCTAAAGTACAATTTTACTTTTAATAATTTAAAATTTTAAAAGATTTAAATAAAAAAATTCATTTTAAGAGGACCGAAGGCACTATCAACCCTTCCAGATATGCCCCTATCTATAAATATAAGCATCACTAAAATAGATTATCCATAAGTCCTCTCAAACCCTTAAATAGAAAGATAATATGCTTCAACGCACTCAAATTCACATTTTTTTGTATTTACAACAATGACGAAACTAATCGAACTAAAACTTAATCAACAATAATAATTTATTCTTTAAAGTAAAAGATGTAATAATCATTACTAACATAAATCTTTAGAAATACATCTAATGGAGATTATTATAAATGATGGTGATGTGGAAAGCTTGCTTGATTATCAGTATATTATGTATTATCCAAAGATGTAATAATTATTATATTAACAAAAATCTTAGCAAAAAGCAAACACTATAATGGATCTAAGCAAGCTGTTTTTTTTTTAGAATCTAAGAAGGTGAAACACTTTATCCAAAAATATATATGCAATTAAGTCTTTATATTTTTTAAAATTTTATAATCTAGTCTTTGTATTTTTATTTTCAGGATTTTAATCTCTTTATTTTTTCGAATTCAAATTTTATTTATGTGACATTATGAAATTAAAAACGCAATCATATAATTAAAAATTGATGTCGTAATAAACCTGAATTTAACAACAAAAAATAATATTATTGATAAATTGATCTGAATTTTAAAATTTGATCACGGAAACTTATGAAATATTTTAATTATTTTTTCATTACTAATAATTACATTGAATTTTGATAAAATTTAAAATCAAACCATTAAACGAAAAGTAAAAGTTTCACAATTTATTTATTTCATCTATGAAATTAAAATCCGAAATCTTACTTATAACACATCCAACTTTTTATTTCCTGACTCGATAAAACTATATAAATTATAAATCATGATTGAATGAGAGCATTTTTTATGAAAGTGATGAAAGCCCTTTTGATCTAAATCTAACACAAAGTGGATCTCTCTGCCATATCAATAATATATCATAAAAGAAATCAGAATCCAAAGCATAAAAAGCAGATTTCTGCTTTGCTTTTTTTTTTTTTATTTGTGTGCTTTTGATCTGAATTACCCAGTTCTCTCAATTCAGTGACTAACAGCTCACCTCATCCATTTTGGCCTTTTAAGCCTTTAGCCTTCAAATACTATATTATTTATCCATTATATATACGGTGGAGCAGCACTTATCGATAAGTAGAAGAATATATCTTAGATTCAATTCGATTTGATGGTTAGTGTCAAAGATTGAAGAAGAAACTTGTTTGGGTTTTGGTTTTGGTTTGCGAATTCATAACGTTCAAATTTGTTTCATGAAATAATATATTGAACTTTAGAAGAAAAGGGGAAAAAGAACTTTTGATTGGTATAAGTGGTGTGAATAACTTAGCGACTTAAATGAAAACTTTCGAATAGTTTAGTGACTGTTTTGTAACTTTTTGAAGTTGAGTGACCAAAATGTAAACTTAATAATAGTTCAGTAGTATTGAGTGTAATTTACCCAATGTTTATATTTATTTTACTGTTTATAAAAATTAAATTTTTAAGATTTTATACGATCCCTTCCAATAATGTCATATCAAAGAGAGAAACCCGTCATTGTATCAAATTTGTAAAAGATTGAAATACATTGTGCATGATCCAAAGTGTTATTAACCAGTGAGGTGAGCAATAAAAGAAGATGAAGGTAGGATGAAAGGAAGGAGTATGAAGGTTGGAAGGAGATTATGGTTTTGTGGAGAAAGTTCAGAGATTCAGTGAAAGGAGAATGAGAAAAGCGACTTACTTGAGTTGTTTGCATGATCTTTTTATAATCGTGGAGAAATTAGCTACGTGTCTTAAGATTGTTGATATGAAACTCTAATTTGATACATTTGGTAGTGGCGGTGACGTGACGGCCTAGGATGAGATATGTTAGAACGACTAGCAATCAATTACTCTAGGCTTCCACGTGGTCCTTATATAGACTTAGTGAAGGTGAATGGTTCTGAAGTTCATCAGGCTGTGGTTTGCGAACTAGGCGTGGGTCCGCAATATTGTTGGTTCCATAAGAAACACGTGTCAAGCTCTCTATGTGTGCTCTATGAGGTTTGGTACACAATGTATAACAAGTGTCAAAATCCAAATGAAAATATCTAAGATGATTTAGAAAACCTAATTGACAAACCTAATCCTTTGGTGACTCGAATTAAAACAACCAAATTCGAAATGATTTGAATCGAAAAATAGCTCAAATCTCAAATGATTAGAAAACAAAATGACCCAAGTTTGAAACAACCCAAACTCAAATTTGGTCGGAACCCAAAATGACCCAAAACCAATCTGATCTGCCTAATTAACTAGTTGAAGAGTCTAAAAATGCTAGCATTAGTGCACTAATTACAAGTTCAAATCCAAAATAATCAAAACTCTAAACAATACGTGGTCGAAAGGACTCCAACCTCAAACAATCCAAACTTGAAATTACATGAACCAAAAATGGTCCCAAACCCAAATGATCCAACAATTATAAGTTTAAATTCACCTGGTTCAAATTAACCGGTCCAAATATTGAAGATTCATTGGGTCAATTCCTTAGAGTGCAATCCAAGACCAGGCTAATAGCACATCTACTCAATGCCAAGAAGCCTTATCAGTGACCCAACCTACATAATGGGGCAGACCCGAACCATGAAATGGCCCAATATTTTCTTTAGGTTAAAACTTGATGTTAATCCCTATACTTTGTCAAAATTTAAAATTTTAGTCCATATACTTAATTTTACTTTTCCAATTTAAAAATTCCAGTGCAATAATTAACATCATTAGTATTTGGTAAAATATTCTGTAAGTCCTCATACTTTTCATAAATTAGGAATTTAGTTCATATGTTTTTAATTCTAACAATATAGTCCCTCTAATTTTTAGATTTCAGAATTTAGGTTAAACTATTAACCATATTAAAATCATTTTATTAAATTATGTTCATTAACATCACTTTTTAAGTTACAATGCTACCAAGTGAGAATTTTATTATTTCAAAATGTTACACCAATTAATTTAACAAAAAAATAAAAATAAAATAAAGTGTTAACAATTGAACCTGAATTTTGAAATATGAAAAATAGAGAAACAAATTTCTTGAAAATAAAAGTATTGATACTAAATTCCAAACTTGTGAAGAGTATATGGACTTATAGCATATTTTAACCTTAATATTTTCCTTCATAGTTGTCAACTTGTCATATTGATTAAGTCGCTCTTATATGACTCTAAACGTGATTGACAGAAAATAAATAACGAATTTTGACACAAATAGCTAATTTTGTCAATGATTGAATTAAGATTTTTAAATTGAAAGAAAATAAGTGGTTTGTTTTTTAACTTTTAAAGGAAGAGGACTAGTCTCAAAATTTTGTAAAAGTACAAGTACTATAAACAAAATGTAACCATTTTCTTTCTTATGGGTGTTTTCTCTCTCTTTGTCTTGAAGAAGAAGAAAAGAAAAAAAAAACCCTCTTAAATTACAGTCCAGAGAAGAAGAACCAAGGGGAAAAATCAAGTTTTTTTTTTCTTTTGTAGAACCAAATAGATAATGTTCAGGAACCAATACGATACCGACGTCACTACATGGAGCCCGGCGGGCCGGTTGTTCCAAGTGGAGTACGCGATGGAGGCCGTGAAACAAGGCTCGGCGGCGATCGGACTCCGATCTAAGACCCATGTTGTTTTGGGTTGCGTTAACAAGGCTAATTCCGAGTTGTCTTCTCACCAGAAGAAGATCTTCAAAGTCGACGACCATATCGGTGTCGCCATCGCCGGTCTCACCGCCGACGGACGCGTCCTTTCTCGGTATATGCGGAACGAGTGTATCAACTATAGCTTTACGTACGAGTCGCCGCTTCCCGTGGGCCGACTCGTTGTTCAACTCGCCGATAAAGCCCAGGTCTGTTTTCATTTTGTCTCAATTGAATCACTTGGTGATGTTGATTTAGGGTTCTTTTTATAGAATTGGGAAAATTTCTTTTTTTAGGGTTTGAACCTCAATTGGGTCTCTGCTGAAAAGTCTTCACAAGCATGAAAATTTCAAGTAATTGAAGCTAAAAAATAGTTATTGACTTAGCTAGAATACTGTTCTAAATTGAAAATTACTTTACATAGAAGACTATATTATGTAGAAAAAGATTGAAATGATAAAAAATGTGGAAATTTTAAGTAAATAAGACTACCCAATTGCATTATTGTTGAAATGGTTTATGATTAACACCTAAAAGTACCATGGACGTGTCTCTACAAGGAGTTAGATAGTATTTTGCCCCTCTACTAAAAAAACAGTCAAATTAGTTCCTGAATGTTAGTTCAAAGAGCCTATTTTTCCTTTCCTTTAAAAATTTCATCCATTTGCATTGTTAAAAACTGACCCACCTGGTGGAATAACCAGATTGTAAACGTGGCATCATGCTGACATAATTTATAGCAAGGATCAGTTTACTTTTTGATTTAGCATACAGGGATTAATTTGCCCATTTTTAAAGTAGAGGGTCAAAATGCAATCCAACTTTTAGTACAAAGGCCTTCATGGTATTTTTACTATTATTAACATTGTAAAATTATAACCGAATGTCCAATACATAATAGCAAATGGCAAATGGTTATAGCTGAGGGAATTTCGATCTTATGGTTTATTCCATTATTGAGTTAGCAATACTTGGATGTTGAGGATAAGAGGCGGCATCGAGTGATTAGGGCAAAAGCTTTATGGTATAAAATCAGGTTAGAGAAATCAAAAGAATGTTGTTATGAGTGCCTTCCATTGACTGTTAATCGAAGGTCATCCGTGTGCTTATGTTTAACTGTGCGGGTGTTAAGTGATCAAGTAGCGTTTTTAAGATAACTTGTGATAAACCTAATACGGACCGTGTACTTTTGTTGAAGTAAGAGGTGAAGATTGTTGGTGCTACTGTGCATTAAATGATATTAAGTATTTGAGGTGAGTTATAGTTAGTACGGATAAGTTCGTTGTATGATCACTTTTTTGCTTATGCCGCTTCAATAGTTGGTTTGTTGAAGCTTTCAAAGTTTCTCTTTTGTTTCTTTCATCACTGTTCTCTGCTTATTCAGTTTGCTGCTCGAAGTTTTGTATATTTCTTGAATGTAATAGGAGTAGATTCTTGACTCTATTACATACTTGAAGGTCTAATATAATTTGTATATCTTCATTTGTATCGTTATCTAGCAAGCTTTTTGTTTTTCGGTGTTTAATTTGTAACCCCGATTAAAAACTCTCTTTTTTCTTCTTGTGGAACACCGACCTATTGGATTTCTCGAAAGCCAAACTATGTTATTTGTTTGTGCAATTGAAATGGAAAAATGCTTCTGTTTTCGGTGGCAGGTCTGCACCCAACGTTCTTGGAAACGACCTTATGGTGTCGGTTTGTTGGTGGCTGGCTTGGATGAATCTGGGGCTCATCTCTACTATAACTGCCCAAGCGGAAACTATTTTGAGTACCAAGCTTTTGCCATCGGATCACGCTCGCAAGCTGCAAAAACTTACTTGGAACGCAGGTTTGAGAGCTTTACAGACGCATCACGGGATGATCTGGTCAAGGATGCTCTTATGGCAATAAGGGAGACCCTGCAAGGAGAAACCTTAAAAAGCTCAGTATGTACGGTTGCCGTGGTAGGGGTCGGGGAGCCATTCCATATCTTGGATCAAGCGACCGTACAACAAATGATCGATGCCTTTGAAATTGTGGCAGAGCAAAAAGGTCCTGCTGCTGAACCTGATGCTGGTGCAGGACAGGAGGCTTCAGCCGAGCCTGAACCTGAACAGGGTGCTGCTGCTGGCGAAGGTGTGGCCCCGATGGATATTTGAGGATGAAAAAACCAACTTCCCGGTCCTTCTAGATGAGTTTTTTTCGACAATGTGCTTGGAAATTCGGGTTAGTCACTATATAGACATTATTGTGTTGGATATTTCCTTGCTAGCCTGAGCTGAAACTTGAAACTACATTTACATTTATACTCAAGACAGTGGTCATTGATGTTGTTGACTTATTTAAGTGTTACTGCCTCTTGAATTATGAAATTTGGTGCAATTCTCTTGGAAAGACCAATGTCAATGTGCATTGTGGTTACTGACAGAGTCACTCTTTGAACCCGTTCGGGTTTTAGGCAGAATAGGGAGATAAAACTTGGGGATAAAACCAAACATAAACACTCTGAACCCAGCATTGGACATGTTTCGGAGAACAACACACTTTGCAAACTTACTCCGATAGGTCAAAATTTAGGGAAAGTACCGTAAAGACTTGTATTAAAAATCGGATTGTATTTTGTTTTCTCTTTTAAAAAGATAGGTAAATCAGTTCATGTAGGTTAAATTAAATAGTTGATTATCATTCTGTTAAAAATTTCATTCAAATCTATTGTTAAAAATTGATCTTTGTGTATCAGCATGAGGTATATTTGGCAGATTACATGTTATTGTAAATGAATAAAATTTTTAACAGAAAGTATTAATATGTTTTTTGATATAAGGTATAATGATTAATTTATCAATTTTTTGGGTGGAGGGGATAAAATGCAATTTGATCTCTACAGTTAGAAGTCGTTTTAATAATATACAAAATGACATCACCTATGTGAGATGTTTAATAACCACAAAAATAATGTAATAAATACACAAAACACAATGCATATATACGGTCTTAAGATGATAATGGATAATGAGAATTCGAATATTTGTAAATATTCGATTTATTTTTGCAGATTGATATATTGAAGTTTTACTAGCCAAAAAAAAAAAAACTCAAATTTAGATATTTAAATTCATTAGTCGTTTTACTTCAAAATAATTTTTAATTTTTTTTTAAGTTGATTAAGTAATTTCTAATATTTTGTAGATTTAAATATTCAATGGATGGTTTTTAATTAATTTGGACTAGGATACTAGTAATCAAATTCGGATTTGATGTAAATAATTAACATCTTCAAAATTTAAAACAAATTTCCAAATTAAAATATATTAGAATGGGATAAAATAATTTTTGGTCCTTGAAGTTGTTAACTAGGTTGATTTTGGTATTTGTATTTTTTTTGCTTTGGTCTTTGAACTTGGTAACTAAATTTATTTTGATCCCTGAACTTGAATTCTATCAAGATTTGATAATGCAACAAATGTTATTGAAACGACGAATCTAGGATTGATTGATATAATGATCTGAACAAATGAATTGAATCGATTGACTTGAAAATTGCTTAAAATTGATAAAAATCGAAATAAAAATCAATAGTTGAGCATATTGATTCAGTTAAATAGTTTTTTTTAGATTTTTATAAAAATTTAATTATTGTTGATATGACGATTGAACCAATCGAATTGGTTTAATCAAGAATTGTTGGTCTAGCTTGTTCAATCAATGATCCAATTATTAAAAAACAAAATATGATACTTTGAGATTATACTACACCATTAATTAAAAACTTATATAAAATTTTTAATTTTCAAATAATAATGTGACATAATTTTAAAATATCGTATCATCAAGTTCAAGGATGAAAGCCCATAAAGACAAGGGCCTATTTAGTGATATGAACAAAACGTCGTGATGATGGTGCGTTTGGATGCATTAGACACGGGCGAAGTAACTGTAAACTACCTGCAAATTTGTCCTTTTTATTGTTTTCAAAATTTCTTACTATTTTCGTGAAATTCGGCATTAAAATCTTCATCTTCAATCAAAGGCAACCCACAAATAAGAAATTTGTTTAAAATTTTTAATTAAAATTTGTTTATATAAAATAATTGATTAATTTCTAAATTCATCATCCGTATTTGATTTTTGTTTTTGTTTTTAGGGAGGTGTTTGAAAATTAAAATTATTATTTTTTGAATGGACGGATCCGGTGACGACGTTGCCGCGGTGATAGCGCCGATAGCGAAGTGGAAGAGCGATTTCTCACGGACGTTTCAGTACTTTTTGGATCGTTCAACGCCACACCTGATGGAAAGATGGCTTGGAAGTCTCGCCATTGCGGCCGTTTACGTCCTTCGCGTTTACTTATTGCAAGGCTTTTATATCGTGTCTTATGGCATTGGGATTTATATCTTGAACCTATTGATTGGTTTTTTATCGCCTAAGGTTGATCCTGAACTTGAGCATTTGGATGGTGCTTCGTTGCCGACTAAAGGTTCTGATGAATTCAGACCTTTCATTCGCCGACTTCCAGAGTTTAAGTTTTGGTAAATTTAAATTTAAAACCCCTTTTTCGATTTGGGAATTACTTTAACTTTTTTTTTATTATTTTATGATCAATAAATTTCATGAATTTTTTGCATTTAATGACTGGAACTTGAAATGCTGAAATTGGTAAGAATTTATGGAAATGTTTACTGTATGAATAGCAAATTAGGATAATAAGCACTGTCTTAGTGATTTATAAGGTGCTAGGAAAAGAAATTGATCGCTTAATTGAAGTTTGTTGATACTAGGCTGGGATGATGGTAGTTGTAGACTGTTCATTTAGTGGGTAGAGAGCCATAGGACATATTACGAGTGTTCAAAAAGGAAGAAAGGTGGTTGAGGGATGCAAATAGAGATAGAAGAGAGAGACCGGAGAGAGAGATCTCAAAGCCTTGGCCATCTTATAAAAGGTGCTTATGGTCCTTCTTGAGACGTCACGTGTCAGTTTCATGTCGGTTTCGTATTCTTGAAGTTTAGCCGACCTATTGATATCACTTCCTCCTAAGGACAATGGGTAAATATGGTGTAAGAATTTGTTATCACAAGCTACCTTAGCTCACAACAAAGTTATCTTTAATTTCTTTTATTATTAAACACTATAATTCTCAGTATTTGAGTATTCAACAACATAAATGGACCATAACAAAATCATGCACATATTGACCAATAAAGAATTTGCATGTTTTGTTGATAAACTAGAACAACTCTAGAGTTTATTACATATCTTTTATTTATAGACACATCCCTCATGCTAGCACCTTTTCTTGTGTGTGTGCCTTGAGCATGAGTCAATATGAGAATTGTAGTGCCTGGAGTGCCATGCGCCCTTTACAACACTGCCAACTATACTGGATCAAAAATGACTTGCTTTTATTTGGTATTATGATTTCAGGTACTCAATAACAAAAGCTTTTTGCATAGGCTTCTTGATGACTTTCTTTTCAATATTTGATGTTCCTGTCTTTTGGCCCATATTACTCTTCTATTGGATTGCTCTCTTTGTTCTCACGATGAAGCGTCAAATAATGCATATGATCAAGTATAAATATGTTCCATTCAGCATTGGGAAACAGGTCATAGCTTAGATCTTACTTGCGGTAAAACTTGTATCATTGGAACACCTCATATAACATTAACATTTTTACCTTTTGGGTTTCAACAGAGGTATACAGGGAAGAAGACCTCTCCCACTGGCGCAGGTTTAGTGATGGATTGAAGGGGTTGTTTACATCCTTTTCTGGAAAAACAATCCAGAAAGTTGCAACCTTTTCTAAGTTCCAATTTTCATTGTTTTAGATTTTTAGAAGGAAGAGTCGTTAAACACATCACATGTATGTATGTCGGGAATTCCGAGTTTTTATTTCGAAGGGTCGACTATGTTCCACACTGAAATTGGTTATTCTTCTCTCTATAACTTCTTCCTATGTATTAGACTATTAGTCAATATATATTCTTTTCATTGCTTCATTAAAGTTTGTTGATACAAGGCTGTGATGATGGTGGTTGTAGAAGATTCATTCAATGGGTGGGTAGAGAGTCGTAGGATATATTATGAGTGCTCAAAGAAGAAGAAAGGTCGTTGACGAATAAGAATAGTGATAAGAGAGAGAAAGAGATCAGGAAGCCTTGGCGCTAGGGGGATCTTATAAAGGGTCTCGTCGGTCTTTCTTTTTGGTGCCACATGTCGGTTTCTTATTGGTTCCACATTCATTAGAGCTCACAAAGGCGTATTTAGGGGGTTGGTAGGGCTCCAGCCCCGCATAAAATGATTATTTTGCTATTTTGGCCGTTTAAATTTTTAAAAAGTTTAAATTAATAAAAAAAATTACACTTTGACCCCTTTAAAAATAATAAAAATTTAATTTAATGTTTTAAAAATTATAAAAATATAGATAATTTAATTTGATCCCCTAAATTTTTTTCTTAGCTTCTCCCCTGGGAGCTCGGTCAATTTATTGACACATTTCCTCCCAAGGATAAGTTGTCTTGTTAGGAGAGCGGGTAAAGAACGATGTATCTATATGTCACCTTTGCCAGGTGTGTGTTCCCCGTGCTGTGGGTTTGTGAGGTAGAGAGTTCATTGGCCCTCGTCAGCAGGATTTTGTTCTTGCAGGAGACCTTAGCTCGTGGAACACTCCGCGTGGCTGGCGGATTGTGAGGTGACCTTGTGAGGTGTAGGCATAACAAGGTTATCTTTAGGAGGAAGAGTCGTTAGTCGTATGTATGTATTTATGTTGGGAATTTCGGGTTTTTATTTCCAATGATCAACTATGTTCCACATCAAAATTGGTTAATCTCCTTTCTCTAAAGCTTCTTCCCATGTATTAGACTATTAGTCAATATATATATATATTATCTTCATTGCTTGAGGTTTTAGGCCCTTTCCCCCATGTTTTTAGCTAATAAGAATACTCATTGCTCAAAAACTTATTTTGCTTGCATTGTTGTTTGTTGACCTCATATTGGTTTTTGTGGACGGTACGAAAAAAAGGGTAGTTGTCAAGCAGTCATCAAGGAGAGCTTCTTGGGAATCTTTTCAAGCCTTGATAACATAATATTTAAAGCTTTTAGAAATTATTTTCACTTGTGAATTATATGGTATTTTAATGGTGGTTGTATAAACTGAGTGCAGAGGAAATTCTTCAAGAAAATTGACTTTGAGGGATGATGATACATAAAATGCCAGATGGATTCCTAATCATTACACACACGTCTTAGAGAACAACTCTCCAACAACTAAGCCACAGTAATCCCCATGAGTTTCTTTTCTTTAACTTTTTTTGTTTGTATTTGACTTTGATTACATAAGGAAAAGAATATTACAATTTGAGTATTAAGTTTTATAATAGCATTGTTCCTTAAACATGGCCAGCTAATTGTTGAAGGTTTTTTTGTGTCTGTCACTTCCCCTAGCTAGCCCTGTCTAAAAAAAACCTTACATTAAAGCCCTCCAACAATATTCCGTAGGAAAAGAAAAATGGGTGATAGAACCTTTGTTGTGATATTCTTCTTTTGGGCATTTCTTACAATAATCACCCCAACCCTTGTTATCTGGTCAGAATCTTCCAAACCCTTGATGGAAATGAATGGTAAGAGCTTAAAAAATCTTCACGTCTTTTAGTATTTCATGTCTGAATGTTATGTTTGAATTGTTGTTGCTTTGGTTTGCGTTTTGCAGGTCAGAAAAATGTGGGAATAAAAGATAGGAGAATGATTGGATATGGAGTGGAACAAGTAAGCAATGCAAGGATATCTTCAACTCAAATGGAGGCAGCAACAACATCCACAACAACTGAACACCATAACTGGAGCTGGTTTCAAGAACTTGAAAGCTTAGCCAGCAAAGTCTTTCAAAAAGCAATGGGGTTGCTGATCAGTGTCAGCTAAATTCAATGATAAACCTTCAAAGAAACTGTATGTTTCAATACCACCTTCATCAGGTTTAAGTGGTAAAAGTAGCATGGAGTCCTTGAAATAAAAGTCAGATTATATTTTGCCTTCTCTACTAAAAAAATAGATAAATTAATTTATGTACGCTAGATCAAAGAGTAAAATTGATTCTTTTATTAAAAATTCCATCCAATTTTATTGTTAAAAATTGGTTCCTGTACACTGAAATGAGGTACAGGTTATTCCGTCAATCATGCCAATTTTTAATATTAAAAATGGGTGAAATTTTTAACAAAAGAAAGCAGATTACTCTTTAATCTAACATACATGAACTAATTGTCTAATTTTTTAAGTAAAAAAAACAAAATGCAATCTGACTACTAGGAACTCCATGGTACTTTTACTGGTTTAAATTTGTTAAGTCATTACTGTAAAAAATAATAAAAGAAAGCAAATATTTTCAGATATATTGATTCTGTATACAAAAAACACAAAATTACATACTTGTCAAAGCCTATTGGTAAAAAAATTCTGGGTAGAATAGGTTACTGAAAAACAAAACCTTGAGTTTATTGAATGATTTGTTATGTTAGACTTTGGACACAAATTTTAGACTTTGGCTTGTTGTCTCTTGAAAATGAATCAATTTATTCAATGATATTGAAAAACATACTGTATGATTGCTGGTTTTTTTTTTTTCCTGAAAAAGACGATATGTTTGACATTGACAGCTTCATATATAGGAGGCTGCCGAGCTTGATTTTTGTCCTAGTGTGAATTGTCTAAGTTTGGAAGAATAAGGTTAGTTGAGGAAGCTGACAGATGATTTGTTAGTTCTAACTAATGATTCCAATCGAGTTTTCAATATATATACACACACACACATGTGTGTATATGTATGTATGCATGTTATATAATATTATGTTGTTAATCAGAGACCATCCGGGCCATGGGCTTTGAACAACCAGGAATCTTCTTGTTGGAGCCCGAGGTGATAAGGGATGAACTAAAATAGCAGCAAGTGCAAGGTTTGTCTTCTGTTCCATAGCATATAATTAAGGCTAGTTTATTAATGTGTTTTTTACAATGATAATTCCAACTTAAATTAGAAGCTAATTTATTAGTTATTGCGTCAATAAAGTGATTGCTTTTGTATTTGATGCACACCAATCAATTAGGCGGATAAGAATGAATTTGGATGGGATCAATTTAGAATAATTTTAGATTTAATTCATTTTGAGTTCGGAACATTTTAGGTTTGGGTTTAAATTATTTCAGATTCTGATAATTTTGGGTTTGAAGAATGAGATTTTCAAATGGATCATTACGAGTTTAGATAATTTCAAGTTCGAGATTTAATTTTTTCAGTATGGATCGTTGCGGATTTTGATTATTTCGAATTGTGGTTACTTTAAATTGGGTCAATTCAAAATTGAATCAATTTCAAATTTAAATCTAGTGTTACTTTAAGTTCGACTTTTTAATTTTTTATCCTAAATAAGATCAAATCGAATTTGAATTTTAATTGATTCAACTAGGATAAAATGGACAAGTTTATAATAATATGATGGCATTGTTTTTAATAGTAAGGATAGGTGTTTTATTTGACGATATCTTCGGGAAAACTATATTAAAATTTGGGATAATGCAATCTTTAGTCTCTAAATTTGGTATTTTCTATTAATTTATCTTTAATTTTTTTTTAAAATTCAAGTGATGATGTGACACAAACATCATCATAACTTAAATGAAATCTAAGTTTAAGAATCATATTTGAAAAAAAAACTATCAAGTTTCGAGATTAATGTGAACAAAAGAATTCAAGATCAAAATGGAAAAAATTTTAAGTTAAGAGATTAAATGTTATTTTATTCCTTAAAATTACCTAGTTATTGTTTTTTTTTTTCTTTTTGCAATATAAAAAAGGGTAAACGACATTAGTAGTATGCTTTTTTTTTTCATCCAATTATATTTTTTCTGGTCACCCAATTTTATTGGATATTTTAGTGTTTTCACTGTTATGTTAGTCAGTTGGTGACAAAAAATAAAATAAAATAAATTAGTTGATTGATCATTTTATAATTTTTCATAGTTGGGTGACAAGAATATTTTTACTAATAATTAAATGATTATTTTATAATTTTTTATAATTGAATGAACAAAAACGAAAAGAAAAACTATACTTACCCTATATAAAATGCTTAATTAAGCCTCCCTCTTAAGACCAAAAGTTTGATGGGAAGTGCCTCATATCAAGGGAATTAGGCTCCTATTTAGAACCTTGAAGACCAAAGGATAGTAGACACCGATATGTTGCAGGCCCAATAACATAAAAACGTTTTAGATAGTAAACGTTATTTTATTTGAAAAGTTCGTTCAAGATGTTCATGTATTGAGTCAAGTTTTACTGTTTAAATTACCCGTTTTACTTTCAAAAATAGTAAAAATATTTTTATTAAAATTTAAGGTTAAAATATGCGATAAGTTTTTATTTATTCTTTTCTTAAATTTGAAATTTAGTCTCTATACTTTTATATTTAAGAGTTCGGTCTTTTACTTTTCAGATTTCAAAATTCAAGTCATATTATTAGCACAGTTAAAATTATTTTTGTTAAATTTAAGTTTATTACAATGTTATTTTTTTAGTTACATGGTTATTAAGTATTTTTAAGTGTTAAGAAATAGATTTGAATTTTGAAATTTGAAAAGTAAAAGTATTAAAATTTTGAAAATAAAAGTAAAAGGATTAAAATCCAAGTTTGAGAAAAAGAACATATGACATATTTTAACCAAAATTTAATTATAAAATTATTTTTATATTTTTTTATTATTTTTGAATAGTAAAAAGGGTCAAGC
Organism: Gossypioides kirkii; assembly: GCA_005610355.1. Classification (NCBI taxonomy): domain Eukaryota; kingdom Viridiplantae; phylum Streptophyta; class Magnoliopsida; order Malvales; family Malvaceae; genus Gossypioides; species Gossypioides kirkii. Next base: position 749,190 of record CP032248.1, read on the forward strand.
CAGATTAACTTAGAATTGAAAAATATAAACCTAAACTCAACTCAAAATAAATTAAATTTCTCGACCCATAAACACGTCTAGGATTAAACCTCAACCCCCAACATAAGTTTTCTCAAAGGTTTCAAAGGGAAAAAAGGGTAATGGAAATATTTAATTAAACAGTCCCTATCTACATTATTGATTATCCATAGGGGTATAATACAAGCAACTCCTCACTTTGTTTTAATTTGGTTCTTTCTTGTAGCATAAACTTTTGCCTTTTCTTTTTCACCCACTTTGTCTTAAAACAGTACCAATTCCTCCATTTTACATTATTTAAGGCTCACTACAAGCTATTGAAGCAACAACAATCCAACCATATGTTACAATATTCTATATGTATGTATGTATATATTTTGCTCTTTTTTTTTTTTCTCTTTTGTTCTTTAATCACCATCGAAAGCTAAAACAATCACTTTCATGAAATTTCTTCACATTGACAACACGAATACGAGTCGATATTATTCTCTTGAGATTTTATAATTACATAATTCTTGATATTATTACGAGAAAGCAGAATGATAAATTTAACCTCAAGGGCGAATTTAGAAAATTTTTTAAGAGGGTTGAAATTGAATTATAAAATTTTGAGAGTCAAAATATAACTTTATCATATATTAATTTATAATTTTATCATTTTAAAAAAAAAGATTAAACATAATTTTTTTATTTTGTGAGTTCAAAGTATAATTTTACCATATATAAATTTATAATTTAATGATTTTAACGGGATAAAAATGTAATTTTCCATTTTTAGTGGAGCCAGGCGTTGCCTGCCCCTTTGCATTCACTCTATTTAGCCCCTAACATTTTACTCTTTTTGTTATTATGAACCCTAATTCTTTTTTTTGAGATATTTAACCCTCAACCTTTATAATTTAATCAAAATTACTTTTTTAGAGGGAAAGTTAATTGGACCGTTAAAATTTTAATTGTAATGATATGCTAACTTGCGTCACAGTTTATGTATACTTCATAAAAATTCTATAAAAAAAAATTCAACAAAATTTTAAAAATTTATCCACGTCAACAGTAAAATACATGTAGTTTACCACACAACAGCCATGTCCATACTATTAAAATTTTAATTGTTCAATCAATCTTTCCATCCAAAACAAAGAATTTTAACTAAACTTTGAAGGTTAAGGACCAAAGTGATCCATAAAAAGAATTAAAACCATAATGAAAAAATGAATAAACATTAAAGATTAAATACGTCTTTATGCCTTTCCGGAAATGGACTCCTATATGAAGAATTTATGAGTTTCAGTTCGAGGAACCATGCTTTAACCATGAAAAGACAATGAACATTCAAAGAAGACAATACTGATTGATACTCGTGAAGTTGACCAACATTAATTTAGAAAATAAAAGTAGGTAACTCATGTAATCAAAAGACATTAGGTAAAGTAGGGAGTATAATTTGGTTGACATACCAAAAAATTTCATCATTTATTTTCATTTTATTTGCAATGGGAGGCTAATAGTTGCCTCTAACACCCAAATCTTATCCAAGTGGGATATGCTTATCAAGTTCATGTCCTTGTGGGCATCCCTACTTGTTTGGCAAACTTCCAACTTGCAAAAAAGGATTGTTTATTTTCATCCAAACTGGTAATGCCATACACTTCATGCATGAAAAAAAGGGCTCCACATTTCACTTCATTATATATTTTTAAAAAAAATATTTTCTATTTTATTTTGAATTTTTTAAAATGAAGATTAAATTAACAGTATTTATAAAGTTGAGAGTTAAATTTATTGATTTCATTAGAATTAAGATATCTAACTTTGTTAGTATGCCAATAAATAAGGATAAGTCAACATTCTCTTAATGATTTAAAAAAGAAATAACCAAATTATGAAATGTCGATAAAGTTAGTAAATTGGAAATATTAAAGTTGAGTGACGAAAACAAAAATTTACTAACAATTGAATGATTAAGTGCAGAATTTAACCCTTTTTTTGCTTTGCTTTGCTTTGCTTCTACTTGACCTCATTGTAAAGCTTGTCTGCATTTATATGTTCTTATATCCCAATACAAGAAAGTTCATAACTAAAGCAATCAGTTTCCTTTTCCTTATTTTACAATACAAACAGATAGACACAGAAGTTAGCACTTTAATTAGGTAGAAATTGTCCGATCCCAATCTAGAAAATTCGATTCGATCAATTTAAACGAAAATCCAATTTATCCTGATTTGGTCATAAAAGAATCAATAGCTCAAACTCATTGAATTTGATCCGAAATAACTCAAATTCAAATAATTTAAGTTTGAAAGATACAATTTTTCAACCCAAAAAATCAGAAAATTTTAAAATTCGAATTGACCCAAATTGGATTAACCTAATCTAAACCTAACGCAATTCCCCCAATTTAGAAAATTTCCATCGAGTCCTTGAAAAGTTTTTACGAATTTTAATTAGACTTTCCAATTTTTTAAATAATTCTCGTTAATCTTCACAATTTTTTTTTGAAAATTTTAAAAGTAGTATTATGAAAGGTTTTGTACTGAAAGTCGGAATAGCTTTTCTTTATTAAAAAAAAAGTAAATTAATCCATTTACGTTAAACCAAAGAGCAAATCGATTTTTTATATTAAAAATTTCTTATATTTCTATGATTTAACGTAGACAAATTAATTTATCAAAATTTTAAATAAAGAGGTGGGGACTTATTTCGGTGGCCATGGTAGAGCACTTTCAGTTTCATATTCCATCAAATTATACGCAGAATCCAGTTTGTAGGTAGCATTCACCACAATCTAAACCCCACATTAAACTTTTGAAAATTTTTTCAAGCCCCCCAACTTTATAAATTCATTTGATTAAGCCCATAAAAAAAGGTCCTAATGAAAGATACTGAGTAATATTACTATTTTAAAGCACTACCAGCAGTTTTCGGCAGTCAGGTCAAGGGTCTCCTCTAGGTTTCGCCGGTTGGTGAGTGGACCCTAATGTTGGGATCCTCACATTAATCCCTACATGATTTAATTCCATCTCATCGTATCAACTATTCGAGTTGATTTAATCGAAATCCAAAATAATTTACATCATAAAATAATTTGAATACAAATGATTTAAAAATCTCAAAACTCAAATTAATCGACTTAATTTAATTGAAGAGAGAATCAACTCAACCCGCCTCACATAAAAATTGTATACTTAGTTTTCGACCGAAAAAAGAACATCTATTTAATAGATTAAACAATATTAGCATCAAACTTATTTAATAAATTAAATATATTGTTAAACTATATAAAAGAGAAAAAAAGATGATGGCATTCCTTGCTATAATTCAAAGCATGCATGACAAAATCATTTTCCTATACATTAGAGTTCCTTTTGGAAACATATTAATTAAGGTAAATGCTTTTCTTATGTATATAAACATAAACATAATGAATAATTATTTAGTACTTCAATGTATAAGCTTTTTAATTTTCTAAGTGGATTGTCGATTGAGTTTTAGCTCGATTGGTATGGGTATTATTGTTAGTGATGGAAGATGTGGTTTTGAATGCCCTGAAGTACTTGTGCATTTGTGTAAAAAAAAACAGATATAATTAGAACCTATAATGAGATTGTTCAAAAAAAATTGTTGAGTGGATTAAAAAGTGGGTAAATTGATGATCGAGACGGTGGATCAGAACTCATCGACAAATAAAAAATCATGCCTTGGATTTAAGTTGATTTAACGTTTAGTGTCGGAGATCGAAAAAGAAAACTCTTTACTTTTTAAAGTTAAATGAACAAAATATAAATTTATTGAGATTAGTTTAAAAAACTAACACTTTTGGTGAATTTCATTTAACCCGAATTAATATTAAATAATAAAATAATTTTAAATTTAATTATAAAATATATAAGTTATGTACACATTTTATAATATATATTTCAAACAGTTAACCAACACATAAAAAGCCCGCCAATTAAAAATTAACGGAAAACAAAAGTGAAAAAAAACCGGTTTTGTTTAAATTATAATCAAAGAGAAACTGAAAGAGAAAAAGAAGAAGAAGCAGAACCTTCATTGTGAGGTAATCCTCACAATCGCAGAGCAACTTACGGCGGCGGTAACGACGGCGACGACGGAGAGAGGCGGAACTAGAGAAAAGAATAAAAGAAAACAACGAACAACTAAACCACTGGGCTAATCGTTTCAAAAAACAGTAAAATTATTAGACTGAGATCCTCTCTTTCATTTGATTGTAGATTGTATTACATCTCAATTCCAATCTCTCCGTTTCGAGTTTTCCGATGAATTTGTCTCTCCGTTTTGTAAATTTTGATATTTTCCCCTTTTTTTGAAGAATTTTTTGTTTTTTTTATGAAAAGTTTCTCTCTTTTCTTTCTTTTTTGACAATTTAGAATCCTAATCTTTCAATTTAGCTTTGAAAATGCCATTTACAAGCTTTGTATGGGAGATTGGGAATATATCAAATAAAAGTTCGAGGAAGAGACATAGGCTTCGTCGAGGTCAAGCTCATATTACTCCAGAAGCTTCTTTCTCTTCTTCACCTGGCTCACCTGGTTCTTCAACTGTACAAATCGAACAACGGCAATGGGAAAATTTGCCTCCAGAATTACTCTTAGATATAATTCAAAGAGTAGAACAAAGGGAACAATGTTGGCCTGGAAGGAGAGATGTGGTTGCTTGTGCTTCAGTTTGCCGTTCATGGAGGGAAATTACTAAAGACATTGTTAAAACACCTGAGCTTTGTGGCTTCTTAACTTTCCCAATTTCTTTAAAGCAGGTAAATTTTGATATATTTTTACCTTTCTTTTTTTTCCTATTTATGATTTAAAAAATCGGGTGTTTTTTTTTAAAGCCTGGACCAAGGGATACGCCGATTCAATGCTTTATTAGAAGGGAGAGAGCAACTTCAACATTTCGATTGTATATGGGTCTCAGTCCTGGTAATTTTTCTATTTTTTTGGGTGAAAATGTATGTTCTGATTCTTGTTGAGGGGGAGACTCCTTAGGGAGAAGTCTTCCAGTGTTGTCCACTAAGCAGTGGGTTGAACCCCAAAATGTCAAGGTATTGTTCTGTGTCGGGGTTTTGTCTCCCACCTCTGTTGAGAGCCTTGTACGTTCACAGAGGAAGAGCACCTCAGTGTAGATACGACTTGCAATGCTCAGAGGAGAGATGTTGGTATAGCGCATAACAATAATTATGGAAATCACCTGCGTTTGGGGGACTCGAACCATCAACCTAAAGCTTATAATCCACATACTGGCAAATACGGTACCACTTGAGCTACCTTGACATTGTTGGGGGTCCAATTGGCTGCTTGGCGGATGACACTTAGAAGACTTCTCCTATAAGAGTTGGCTTACCTTAACAATTCTTAAAACTGTGTTTCAGCTTAGTATTATGTTCATATAACTGATATTTATTAGTATGTTATGAATTTAAAGCTTTGTCAGGTGAGTTGAGTAAACTGTTACTAGCAGCAAAAAGGGTCAGAAGGGCTACTGGTACTGATTTTGTTATATCTTTAGTTGGGGATGATTTCTCTAGATCAAGCAACAAGTATGTTGGAAAACTCAGGTAAGCTTTTAGATATGTGGAACTGTTACTTTCTTAAGGATTGGTTGGTTCCTTCTTTTGTGGAATTTAAGTGTGAAGCTTTAACAGGTCTAATTTCCTGGGGACCAAGTTCAGCATTTTCGACAGTCAACCTCCAAGAGATTCTACGGTCTGCTCCAGTTGTGAATCGTGTCGAAAAACTCATATGGGGAAGTTGGCTCCAAGGGTAATTACGAGTAACTATAACACTGCCAAAATATCTTATGAGCTCAATATTCTTCGCACTAGAGGTCCAAGGAGAATGCAGTGTACCATGAATTCGATCCCCATCTCCACCATTGAAGAAGGAGGAACTGCTCCTACACCTACAGCATTTACAAGTTGCCTTGATGAGCATTCTTCTCCCTTGTTAGATTCAGCAGGAAGAAGGCCACAAGTTGGGTCCACTTCGAGATCAATGCAAAATGTACCCTTAGTCTTGAAAAATAAAGCTCCTAGATGGCACGAACAGTTGCAGTGTTGGTGCTTAAATTTTAAAGGACGAGTTACAGTGGCTTCCGTAAAGAATTTCCAGTTGGTGGCTGCTGTGGAGCCAAGTGAAAATGTTACAATAACTGAACAAGAAAACGTGATTCTGCAATTTGGGAAGATTGGCAAGGACATTTTCACCATGGATTATTGTTATCCACTCTCTGCCTTCCAAGCATTTGCAATCTGCTTAAGTAGCTTCGATACAAAACCTGTATGTGAATAACAATTCTCTTGTTCCCTCTACTGGCATGATTATGCTAGTTTTCATTATATTTTGGTTGTAATTTGTAAATATTCTCCTTGGATGTACTTTAGGCTAGCCATTTCACCGGCAACTGCCTTCATTACTCTGCAATATGCATGCTTCTGTAATAATAAGTTTAGTATCTATATATATATATTTGGATGGCAATTACCAGACTCCCCCTCTTATCACATAGCTTTATCACATTCTGCAGCTTTTACGTTTACTGTCAAGAAAATTGAAAAATATCTGAGGAAATTTTCTCCCTCTTGGTATTTACTTGCAGATTGCAGTACAAAATGCATTTTGCTTTACATAACAATATATCATGCAATTACAAAAGGTTATGGATCTGGAGCTTGGCTGTGGACAATATGGCATCATTACTATCAATGTATAATTATCATTCTCTATATCTTGTTTGCATATGCTGTCTGCAAATTGGCAGATAATTATTACAAAGTTGCGATTTATATCATCAGAGATCCTCCATATCCTTTTGTTTGTTCTTCCCCCCACACTTGAAGCGGCAACCGTGTCGTCGAGGCTTTTCGGGATTATCAGGGTCCGAGTCACTTGATTCTGCAAAAAGCCCTCTGAGGCATCTTCTTCGTACTGTAGGTTCATATGTACGCTTCTCTGCTGGTGTAATATTAAATCTAGTTTTGCCTGGCTCGGTATGCTCTTCTTTTGCTTTAGGCTTGGTTGATTCTGCTAAATTGTGTATAAGTTCCAGATAAACACCTGGATTTCTTGAATTCACAGAACTTTCACACACAATTGAATTATTAATGCTTTGTATGTTATTATTGGCATATGCTGTTGATGCTGGATTTTCTTTGGTTACTGAATCCTTACGCTTCCTTCCCCTAGAGCTTTCTTCTCCATCAGTGGTAGCTTCAGGGCTGTCATCTGCGTTGATCTTATAACCCCGGTGAATATGAACCAATCCCTCCTTTTTGCTTGATTCCGAACTTAAGTGAAAAGATGCCCCTCTATTTTCTCCTGCTAGTGTTATAACACTGATCAATTTTTCATCTGTAGGTAGCTCCAGTTGCTCTGTGGTGAGCTTATGAACAAACTTACAAACATTTTCTCGGATGTCGTTCTGGAGGGGAACTTGTTCCCAATTTGAAGAGACAGGCTTTTCATGAGCTTTATTTGGTATGCTCCAGTTTCTTGGATATGCTGAACTCACGGTTTCGGTTCGTTTTTCATCATTGCTTGAGGTTTTCAATGCCTTCTTTATTTCCATATCATCTTGCTTGTGCTGGTGTCGTTTTCCTGTTTCCAGAGCAGTCATTAACTGCTCTTTGGTTTTTGTCCCAGCATCTGTTGCTGCAGCAAGGAGTTTAGTAATTGTACCCTGCTCTGGCTCTTCATGAGTTGAACTCTCTGGTGTTGCTTTCCCGTGTTCTTCTTGAACCTTCTTCCTTTCCGCTCCTTCCTTTGGCTTTAGTAGTGCTGAAGGTGTTTCCATAGTTGTGCCAGAAATTGGTGCAATTTCTGCAACACCAAATGGTTGAGTCTGTTGAGAGGCAGATGGTGGGGGTTGAGTAGAACTTGGAGGTTGGGACCTTTCTTGTATAGCTGTTGGAGAATCTTTTGGTGCAGACACGTCTCGAAGTGATGGAGAAGAGGGTTGTGGAGATGTTTGGCCTGCTGGCTGAGAGGCCAAATGGAATGAAGATTGTTGCTTGGAGACTGCCTGCGCCGTTGATAGAGGCTGAGAAACCATGCGAGATGGAGATGGGGGCACAGAGATTGCCCTTGCTGGTGATCGCGTTTGAGAGGTAGCCTGAGTTTGAACTGTTCCACGAGATGCTGATACTGGCCGAGACATCCCTTGCTTGTCTGTTACTCTACGAGATGCTGATGGTGGAATTGAAGAACTTCTGATTTTATGTCGAGGCGTTGATGCTGGCCGTGAAGTAGCTGGATGTGATGTTGCAGCTGGCTGAGGTTCTGTCTTTTGTCCTGGCACTCGAGCCTGCGTAGGAGCAGTCTGTACTGGTGCGATCCCTGGAGGCCGAAATGGTGGCTGTTGGATAGATGTCGTAGTGCTTGGCTGGGAAGGGACTTCAGTTTGAACAGTAGGACGTGGAGTGGCTGCAGCTGACAGCCACGGGAGTCGAAAACGAAAAAGTTGCCTCCGTTCTGCCATACATGAAAACAAGAAAACAACGATTGAAAATCGAGACGGGCAGTGTTTGCCAATGATATAACTGACATCTGATGTCTGGTATGCATATATAGGTTCAAAGTCTGATGATGCCTTTGGAACATGGCTTTCTTCTTGCTTCTCCAAAAGGACAAATCATTTCATGCAATATTCTGCATTCTTAAGGTAAGCTTTTTTATCTTGTCTTGTCTAGTAGGGAGAGCATCTAGTGTTTTCTCATCGTTGCCTTCATAGTTACTTACATTCATGTCTCTGTTATTCTTTTCTTAAATGCATAAACCATACTTACAAGTTCCACCACGTGAGTCATGCGGGTCTAATTATGGTTTCAGTCCTTATACTATGCTGAAATTTGAGATTTAACCTGTTTGATCTGACATAATTTGGCCCCTTTACTGTTATAATGTTATTAGTCCAAATTGATAACATTATTAATAGTTGCCGTAAAAGTGATGACGTTGATTTTTACCATAAAAAAGTTATCTGATCTATCTTTACTATAAGAAATTTGTTAACAACAAAATCCTCATGTCAATTATGTCAATTAAAAGGATCAAATCTCAAATTTCAGAGTAGTAGAAAGATTAAAACCATGATTTGACTTAATAATTATAAGGGTTAATGCAACTTTTGTCTCATGAACTTGCCAATTAGATTCATTTTGGTACTTGTACTTTTTATTAGTTCACTTTGGTATCTGAACATACGATTAAGTCCATTTCGATCCTAAAATAGGAAAAATGTAAAAGTTTGATTATATGGCTCTATGAGTTAGGTCCACTTTTTTTAGGTGTCACATCACCGAACCTTTACATTTTTCCAAGTTCAATGATCAAAATAGACCTAATTGCTAAACTCAATTACCAAAATGGACAAAAGAAAGTACAAATGCCAAGTGAACTTAATTGCCAAGTTCAAGAGCCAAAAATTATATTAACCCTAATTATAACCTAATGTAAACAAAGCCAAGAGGTTCCTACTATATTTCGGTTTTCATACTTTATTCCATCTCTCTAATCCATGGAAACAATTGTTAGCTTTCTGGTTATGGGAGGCTAGGAAAGGAACCTTCTCAAAAAGACAAAATGAATAATAGCAGACCAAAAGTTTCCTTTTTCTTTGTCTTGTTAATCAAGTAAAGTATTCCCTTTCTCTAAATATAAACTTTAAGACAAAAGTGGATCAAAACAATATTCTTGTTTGCTTCATTGTCAATTGTCCAAGAAGCTGCTTTTCTAAGGTATATGCCACTCTGCATTATAATGTAAAACCTATACATACACTTCTAAAAATGTATATATATAGACACACATATATTTGCATCTGATCTTTGATTTACAGTGCCAACATAATGCAAGGATTGATCCAAGGACTAAGATCTTGCTGGCAGGAAAGAATCAAGCTAGCAATTCTAAGAAATTCGGGAGGACATAACCGGAAAAATATGTTCTCGCGTACTGGTTCCGTTGAAACAGAGGAAAAGGGATTAGAAAACATTACAGTAGCAGATGTATTGATCAGTAAAGGCGAAGAAAACGTCGGGTCTTGGCTTTGGTGTCGGGTCAACGACAATGTCGATGATGCCATGAAGAATGCAAGTATCATACAACAATTTAACTGTTATTGTCTGGTCTGATTTGGTTTGGTCTGGAGAATATTTGTTATTAAAATGACACAAGGGAGATTTTGCAGATGGCACAACATAACATTGGGTCATTGGTGGTGTTAAAACCAGGAGATCAACTACATATTGCAGGGATCATCACAGAAAGAGGTAAAAGAAATATATAACAGTTATATTTTTTTGCTCACTATCTACATTTTAGACTAAACCTGTCAATTAGATGGAATGGATAGGTTTTTAGGTGGGGTCAATTTCAGTTTTAAATTATTATTTTTTGTTCATTTTGGTTCAGGTTATTTTCAGTTTTGAGTACAAGTCATTTTGAATTTGGGTCGCTTGTGTGTGATGCTTCAATTTTTTGAATTGGGTCATTTTCAGATTATCTCAATTTTAAGTCAATTTTGAGTTTCAATCAATTTATGATCGAGTTGTATATTTATTTTAAGTTTAAGTTTGAGTTGTGTGAATTGATTTTTGTGTTCGAATTATAACTGATAAATCTATTTAAGGAAAAAAATAAGGGTAAATCTCTCAATGAAATTTTATTTTTTTTCCCTTTCAAATATAAACAATTTAATTTGAGCCCTTTGTGCAAATGAAAAACTGATTATTCGTCCTTCCTAAAAATTTTAATTTTTAGACCTTTTAAAATATAAATTTTAGCTTTGAAGTCTCTCTCAAAACTTTATAATATTATCTCAATTCTTACTCAAAGTTGTTGGTTTTCTCTCTGTCTACTCTTGATCATTGACCATTCACCAATTATGTTGTTAATCCAATATTTGTTCACAAGAGTAATCAATAAACATGCAAGTTTCAAGCATCGCAAGAAATTTGTAAATAAAATTTTCTAAACTTTTTAGCCTTTTTTTTTCTCCTTAGACTACTTGAGAAAGATCATTGGGCAAGGAAGATCACCAAAATACACAAGAGTGGGGGAAATCATGACAGATGAGGTATTTTCTCTCTATCCAAACATTTTTTTCATGAATTAATATAATATTTGGTATCAGAATCTAATTTCAATATTCAATTTAGTACTTAAATTTTCCCCCCAATTTCATACTAGAGTGTAGTTTCAATGTTTACTTTGGTACTTAATTTTTTTTGTCCCTAGTACTTTTCATGCTCAATTTGGTACCTAAGCTTTTTTTCAATTCCAATTAAGTATTTATGTTTTTTTTAGTAGAGCATACATATCAAACATTCATTAAGCAACATGATGTCATTTAGTCCGGATATTAAATTAAACATTAAAGCCGAACTTAGGTATCAAATTAGAAAAAAAAAACTCAAGCACCAAAGGGCATATTAATCCCTTTTATTTATTTATTTATGTTCTTGCTACCATTAAAACCTGTCCTTTATGAAACAGAACACATTAATCACAGTGAAATCTGATACAAGCATTCTTCAAGCAATGCAACTCATGACAGGTAAACTTGGTTTATTCATTGCCATAGTGTGTTTTAAGAATCTCAAAACTCATAGTTTTTCCCTTTGAATTTTATAACATCAATCATCCTTGATAATGATCCCTCAGACAATCACATACGACATGTACCGGTGATAGACGGGAGAATTGTCGGCATGGTTTCGATAGTAGACGTTGTACGAGCTGTGGTGGAACAACAAAATGGTGAATTGAAACGACTCAATGACTTCATTAAAGGGGAATACTACTAGAACAAATACATTTCTACAATATAGATGTCTTCTTTCATTTCAATGCAATGCAATTGTAGCTCAATAAAATCGAAAATTGCATATAATTGACATAATTTGATTCTTCTACTGTCGGATGTTAATAATAAGAGAACTAATTTATGCTTGAAGTGAACATTGCAATGGTTCAACCAATAATCAAAAATGAAAACCATGTTCAAGATCTCAAAAGAAAATTAGGTTGACAATTAAAAAAAAAAAACATCATAGCAGCATACTGGGTTTTAAACAAGTAAGTTATGTCTTGGGTCTTTTCTGGCTGAAAACCTGAGATGTCGATACAGAGAATTTCAATTGTTCCGATGCAGCAAAGCCCTTAGCTTCCATCAACTGGAGTATCCTTTGAGCATCTTGCACGAATCCACCTGCACAAAGTGCGCTTATAATTCTCTCAAACTCATTGGGACCTAGTTCATCTTTCCTTGCTTCCAAAACTCCAACAGCTTGAAGAGCTTTTTTCTCGGATTTCGCCCTCGAGTACATATCACAGAGGCTTACGTGAACCTTTAGAGGAGGAACTTCGCCTAGTTCCGCAATCTTATCTAGTAACTTTTCGGTTTCGTCAACCAGCTGCAATCTACCCAACCAATCCACAAGAACGGAATATGTTTCTATGCCGGGTTCAAAACCGTCCTTCTCTAGCTCCATTAGAAGGTTTAAGGCCTTATCTAACAAATTTTTCTTCTCATAAGCAGCAATCATGTTAGCGGTACACTTGTCATCCGGTTTATGTCCGAGTTTTATCATGTGGTCAAAATTGCTCCTGGCTTGATCACAGTCACCCGCTTGCGCGTATGCCTCCACGAGCAATGCAGAATACTCCGAAGAGTGATCAAATCCTGCAAATTGCATGCTGTGCACAATTCGTGCAGCTCCAGCAGCCTCACCTCTACGAGAATAAGACCGAAGCAATGCCATGTAAATCTCTTCCGAGGGTTTGATGTCTCTTGTTTCCATATCTCTTATTAACTGCTCACAATGTTGAGGTTCACCAGCATTGATATATGCCATTATCATTGAGTTGTAGATCTTCATGTCCGGTTGGAAGCCATAGTTCCTCAAGCTTTCAAACGCATCTTTAGCACGGGTAACGTTCCCTACCTTGCTATACATGTGAACAAGAACTGTGATAGTTAAACTATCAGGCATTATACCATTTTCAACCATCTTCCTAAGGATCCTCTCAACGTCTTCTACGCGATCCTCTTTAGCATAGGCATCAATCAGTTTGGTATAGTCACGAACGTTTGTATGGAAAGACTCTTCACCCAAAACCAGTTCTGTAACCTATAAACATTCAAAATCATAATAGCAAGTTCAGAACCTGTAGCTCCGCTGTAACAAATTTTACAACGCAAATACTTGTACTTACATGTGTTATTCAAATAGGACAAGAAGAGAATCATGCATCCAATTAAATATAGCAGATAAACAACTCCTAGAGTGTTTGAACAATAACGTATAACTATAAACGAAAGCATACTTTCATGACCTCAGGAAGAAATAAAACAAGATGAAACACATGCACATACATATATATGATATAATATATCACCATACTGATAATCAATAATATGGGATGTAAATCAAGTAATAACGGGATAAACAACTCCTAGAGTGTTTGAACGATAACATATAACTATAGATGAAAAGAATACTTTCATGACCTCGGGAAGAAATAAAATGGGATGAAACACATGCACATACATACATATATATATATATATATATATATGATATATCACCATCTTACTTAGAACAAGAAAAACTCAATACTCAATACTGATAATCAATAATATGGGATGTAAATCAAATAATAACAGGATAAACAACTCCTAGAGTGTTTGAACAATAACATATAACTATAAATGAAAAGCATACTTTCATGACCTCGGAAGAAATAATACGGGATGAAAAACACACATACATAAACAAGACAAGAAAACTTGATACTGATAATCAATAACATGGGATTTAAATCAAGAAATAGCAGGAAAGTATAATGCAAGTTATTGTGACATCATGAGGTGGACAAAGGAAAAATTATACCTTTAAGTGTATGCTGGGATTCTGTTGTTCCAATTTATCAAGGAAAGTGATCCAGTCAACACGAGTAGGTTGCAAAAGTTGTATCCATTCAGCCAAAAGCTGTGAAGGATCATCTTCCTTTTTCAAAGAAAGGATTTTATCCATGACCAATTTGTTCTTCCCGGATATTGGCTTTGGCTCCATAGGCCAAAGCATTTCCTCTTTCTCATGGATTTTATCAGCCACTTCAGCCCACTTAGGATCCGATAAATCCAGTCCATAGATCTTATACTTAATCTTTCCCTTTCTTTTCGGAAGAGAAGTAACTGCGGGTGTATCCTCTGCTGCAACAGCTTGTTCCTTCAAGACATTCCCACCCTTCTCTTGCTTTCCGGACCTAAAACGTTGCAAACTCTCGTAAAAATCATTCTCCTCCATCTTCTCTTTCGCCCATTTAAACCGTAGCTCCCTCAACAAATCCCCACGAATCCCAACTTCACCGGCGAACCTACACATTTCTTTCACTTCTTCGGCTTGCAAAAACTGCTTCATTCTCTCCTTCTTCCTCGCCTTCTCCATATCCTCCAACACCATATTACTTGCTTCCCATACAGTCTTCCATAAATCTTCGCTAAAATCTTGCGATGGCATCGCCACTTTTGGACTAACCATCCGCTGAATACCGCCTTTCTCCATCTCTTCCACAACCTTCTCCACGATAACTAAAAGCATCCCATTAATCGTCTCCTTATCACAATCGGTATACACTTCGGATAACTTCCCTCTCATTATCCAAACGAATCGCGATAAGAACTCTTTCATAGTCCCATCATCCTCATCCTCAGAATCACTGGACGCAACATTTGCTTCAACACTACCACAACTTAGCTTAATTTCTCTGGTTAAGTGAATACATCTAATAAAAGGGGAAATGGGTTTAGGGTTTTTAATATAAACAGAGCTTTGAACACTACTTATTGAATGGAGGGAAGTAGATATTGCGGCTGATATTGAAGAAGCTGGTTTTGGACTTAATTTTGACATATGATTGATTGATTTCCTAAAAATTAGATGCTTCAAATTCATATTTAATCAGCAGTTGAAACCAAAAACCCTATGCCGAATTCCTAAAAAACTTAGAAACAATCAAGCAAAATACCAGTGCAATTACCTGAGAGATAAACGATCAGTGATGAAATGAAGCAAGCGATTAAGCGAGAAGAGCCACTCTGTTCGGATATCGGGAAAATAAGAACGGAAAACTAGCCGAGAAAAAAGGGTATAGGCATAGGTTGCCCTGAAAGTTAAGTGTTGAAATGGATGGCTAAGATTTTAAGGGTTTAGCGGAGGGACTGATAAGAAAGGGGAGAGATTATTAGGGTTTTTTTTATTAAAAGCATCTCATATAAATTAATTATTAAAAAATAGTTTTCTTAGGTCAAATTCTACTATTAGACCATGTGCTTTGTGGGTAAAAGTACTATGGTTATTGTATTAGAAATTGGATTGAATTTTGTCTTTTCTATTCAAAAAAATAAGTAAATTAGTCTTTGCACATTAAATCAAAGAGTAAATTGATCCTTTATTAAAAATTTCATCAATTTTTGTTGTTAAAACTGGTTTTTGTACATCAACATGAGATACATATGACATGCCATGTGTCATTGCCTAATTATTCGGCCAGCCACATCAGTTTTTAATTATACAAATGGATGAAATTTTTAATATAAAGGACCAATTTATTCTTTGATCTAACGTATAGGAACTTATTTGTCCATTTTTTTAGTAGAGGGGGCAAAATACAATGTGACTCTTAGTACAAGAAACCCATGATACTTTAATTTGGTCTTTTTCAATCCTTGGTACTTTTAAACTTTGAAAATTCTAGTTCTAGTCAAATGATAACTAATTAAATTCATTATGTTCTATTATTTTCAAAATTTGATGTGCACAACATATTATCGCATATATAATGCTATGTTACCTTATTATTTCAACGTATTCCTTTAAAAAATATAGCGACTAAGAATAATTCAATTGAAGAATATGGACTAAATCTATAATTTTAAGCATAATAAAAAACTAATAGCATAATTTAACCAAATAAATTTAACTACTGTCAACTAAATAAATTTAATTACTGTCATTTGGTTAGGATTAAAATTTCAAAAATTGAAAAATATAGAAACTAAAATTGAACAACTTAAAGTACAAGTATTAAATCCACAACTTACACAAAATATAAGGTCTAATAGTAGAATTTGACCTTTTTCTTGTAGCTGAAAATTGGAAACAAGTCAGATGCTTCTCAGATTGGCTGTTGGTACAAAAATAAATAAAGAAAGAAACGAAAAATTATTATTTGTCTTTAAAACTCTTTCTATCTTATGGTGGAATTATGTGTTTTTACTTTATTTTTCAAGTAAGGTATAATTAATGTTAAACTAATTTTGTTTTCATATAGATATTCAAAAATTATTATTTTTGGTACCTTTCATGTTGGTTTTATCGTTGAGTTTGTTATTGTTGTATCATATAAAAATATTGGTTATAATGAGTTTTGGATTTGTGATCAAATACCATTGATTTTCAATTCAATAGGTTAAATTATCGGTTCAATAATAATTAAATAAATTTAAAAAATTATAAATAAGTTTTAACTGATTGAACCGTCAGTTTTCTTGTTTTTGTTTTTGGTTTTGGTTTTCCTCTATATCATAGTCAAGGTGAAATTAGAAAAAAAAAATTGGGGGAAGGGGTGATGAGATTAAATTATATATTTTTATAAGGGTTAAAATGCATTTTCATCACTGAAAGTGGGGTAGCGGGATGATGATCGGCATGAATGGCAGTGATGGTATGGTCTCGCCGGTGGTGGCGAATGGAAAGGCTCCAAAGAAAGTGAGACACCGTGAAGAGGAGCCTCCGGATGTTGGAGGGGATGAGGCGATGCAAGAAGATGGAAAGCCTAAGATTTTCTCTTTCCGTGATGCTGTTTTAAATTCAGGATCGGATAATTTGAGTAAGGAGAATGAATGGGAAACAGATGATTTTGTTCTACAAAAGGATGACGTGACGAAGAGTGTGGTTGATGGTGTCCCAACCATTGATTTCTCTGAAAGATTGTATGGTCTCATTGATGACAGCATGTCGAAAACCTTAGTTATAAAATTATTGGGCAGAAAGATAGGATTTAACGCCCTGTGGAATAAGATGTGTGCGTTGTGGAAACCTACCATGAGGTTTCAACTCATGGATATTGAAAATGACTACTATTTGGCCAAATTTGAATCTGAGATAGATTCCAGTAGTGTTCTTTCGAAAGGGCCGTGGGTCATATATGAGCATTACTTGACGGTCCAACCATGGTCGACGAAGTTCACGTCTATGGAAGCTTTTCCACATTCTGTTGTGGCTTGGATCCGTATCCCGGGGCTGTCTGGTGCTTACTACAAAAGAAGTCTTTTTCAGGAAATAGGCAGTTTGGTGGGGAAAGCAGTGAAGATCTACGTGCAAACCGATTCAGGTGCAAGGGGCCAGTTTACAAGGTTTGCGGTTCAAATTAATTTAGCTGAACCTTTGGTGTCAAAAATCCGGATTGCTAACAAAATCCATCGTGTTGAATATGAATCTCTTCCATCCATTTGCTTTTCTTGTGGACGTTGTGGTCATTCAAAAGAATATTGCCCGAATGTTAACTTGGATCGGGATTTGGATGAGACCAAAGGCAGCGGGGAAAGCAAGACTTCAATGAAATCGGACATGGGTGGTCCAAAAGTTCAGGAAAGAGTTGAAAAAGAAGAATTTGGTGACTGGATGGTGGTCGAACGCCGGCGACGGAAACAACAACGGCAAAAAGAGACAGATTCCGATTCTATTCATGGAAACTATCGAGTGGGATCTCGGTTTAATGCCCTTTCCATAATTGATGTGGATAAGGATCATAGGAATGAGCAATTGGAGGAGCCATTTAAATTTGGGAACCACAATCAAGCTATGGATAAAGGAGCTGATATTTCGGTTTCTTATAATGATGACAGCTCAAAGGTGAGCGGCAAGGAGTCAACGTTTGGTGTCAGACAGGATATGGGACAGGGTGTTAAATTCAGAAATAAAAATAGGAAATCCAAGTTCGATTCTGCTAGACATACAGGTTTGAAGTTGGGTGTTAGGAAGGATGGGCCAAGAGGTGGATCAAGCAATGTTGCTGTGGGACTTAAAATTGGATCGTCTAAGAAGCAAAAAGATAAAGAAGTGGGGCCCCGAATTTTAGACCCAAAAAATCACTCAGTGTAGTGATTAAAGAAAATAAAAATCCAAACATGCCATTTGGTGGTAATGATAATATGTCAGACTCTTTGGGGTTCAAGAATTTAATATCCCTGAGCTCGTTTCCTAGTTCATTGAAGGCGAAGATGTCGAAGGTATTGACAAAGCCTGAGGGAAACAGTAGTGGTGGAAGCAATTATGCGAAGGAAGGGATGATTCCTTTGGAAAAAGCCTTGGCTGATATTATTCATAAAATAGATGATAGAAATAATTCAGTGGGGGTTGGTACTGGTGGTTTTACGGCAATCTCTAAAGTAGGTGAGCATGAGGTTCGTGAGTTGGAAGTGATCCAGGAGGATGACTCAGTTGAGGGTGATGAAACCATAGGAATGGATGCGACTGCAAATTGATTTCTATGGGTACAGTTTGTTGCTCTGTTTTTTTAATGAAAGCTGATATTTTTATTTGGAACTGCCAGGGGGCGGGAAATCCGAAGTTTCACAGAATTTTGAAGGAATACCTGAGGGATTTTGATCCCGAAGTTGTGGTGTTGGTAGAAACTAGAATCAGTGGTCTCGTTGCTGATAAGGTTATTAAAAAAATTGGGTTACCGTTCTCTCACAGGGTGGAAGCTCGAGGATTCTCGGGAGGCATTTGGGTGTTGTGGAAAGGTAATGTCGATGTGGTAGTGGAGTACAATAATTTTCAGTTTGTGCACATGAGGGTGAGGTTTTCAGGGATGCAAGACTGGGTTCTTTTCTCTGGTATTTATGGAAGCCCTCGATGGATGATTCGGAAAGATCTTTGGGAGGATCTCGGGTCTGTTGCTGGTAATATCACTTCTCCATGGGTGTTGGCCGGGGATTTCAATGCGTTGTTGCATGAGGATGACAAGAAGGGTGGTTCTAAGTCTGGCAGCCACTCATGTATGTAAGTTGTTTTCTAAATTTTGTAATTTATGTCTTAAGGATGTGGGTTTCCAAGGTTCTAAGTTTACATGGAACCGAGGTGCGGTGTTTGAGAGACTTGATCGGGCTCTTTGTAATCATTCTTGGGAATCGTTGGTCCCAGATACAAGGGTGTTTCATCTGCATAAAATCAAGTCAGACCACCGTCCTCTCGCTATTAATTTTGGTATGATTTCTACTCCTAAAGTCCCTCGACCGTTTAGGTTTCTAAGTGGGTGGCTGAATCATGATGATTTTAGTACATTAGTGGTTGCAAATTGGAGTCGTGAGGCTTGTTTGGAGGGATCTGTTTGTAGATTTGAGGATGCTGTTAAAAAGTGAAATTGGGAGGTGTTTGGGAACATTCATCGGAAGAAACGGATTCTTTTGGCCCATCTCCCTGGAATTCAAAGGTGTCTAGAGAAATATTATTCTCATAAACTCATCATGCTTGAGAAGGAGATTCGAGCCGAGTTGGAATTTGTTCTTGACGATGAGGAGTCGCTCTGGAAGCAAAAATCTAGAAAAGATTGGCTTGCTTTAGGCGATCGAAATACTAGGTATTTCCATAGCCAAGTGAACAAGCGCAGGCACGTTAATAATATTAAGTCTCTAAAGCTTGCGGATGACTTGTGGAGTTACAATGAGGAGAAGATTAAACATGAAGTTGTTTCTTTTTTCAGGAAGCTTTATACTACGGAGAGTAATGTTCCTGGAATTTTTCCTTTGAGAAATTCCTTCCCTAATTTTGGAGCTGAGATGGATTTTTTTCTGAGGAAGGAAGTATCTAGTGAAGAGGTTCATGATGCTTTGTTCGATATGGCGCCGTTAAAGGTTCCGGGAATTGATGGTCTCCATGCCCAGTTTTACCAGTCGCAGTGGAATTTTGTGGGAGAATCACTGGTTTCTATGGTGAGAAAGGGGTTTAAAGACGGTGAGATAGAACCATTTCTCAACAAGACTCTTATTGTTCTTATTCCGAAGGTGCCAGGACCTGTGGATGTGACGCAATTTCGGCCTATCAGTTTGTGTACCATACCTTACAATGTCCTTTCGAAGGTCATTGTCAACCGGTTAAAATCTGTTATGCCCAAGTTAGTCGCTGAGAACCAGACTAGTTTTGTTCATGGGCGCCATATTGCGGACAATGTCATCATAGCCCAGGAGGTGGTACACTCCATGAGGATTCGTAAAGGGAAGAAAGGGTGGATGGTAATAAAAATTGATATAGAAAAAGCTATGATCGTTTGTTGTGGGATTTCATCAAAGACACTCTTGAGGTAGCAAAAATTCCTAGCTCGCTTGTTCAATTAATTATGCAATGTGTCTCCTCTCCGACGATGCAAATTTTGTGGAATGGGGGGTTCACGGAGGAGTTTTCCCGTCTAGAGGGATGCGACAAGGCGATCCCATTTCTCCTTATTTATTCGTTTTGACTATGGAGAGATTAGGTCATTTGATTCAAGAGGCTGTTTCTAAGGGGAGTTGTAGACCGATTATGCTTGGAAGGGGTGGGCCGGTGTTGTCTCATCTTTTTTTTGCTGATGATTTGGTCTTATTTGGTGAGGCGAATCTTGAGAATGCGAGGGAGATACATGAAATTCTTGATAGATTTTGCTACTATTCAGGTCATAAGGTGAATTCTCTCAAGTCGAAAATCTTCTTTTCTACTAATACGGATGATGTTACAAAAGATGCTATTGGGAATTTGTTGGGATTTCCACAATCTGATGATTTAGGCACTTATTTGGGAATGCCACTCTTTCACTCAAGAATTAAAACTAGCACCTTCCACTTTATCCTGTATAAGATTCAGGAAAAGTTAAATGCATTTGATGCCAAGCTGTTATCTTTGGCTGGTAGAATTCTTCTTGCCAAGTCTGTGTTGCTCACTATACCCGGGTATTTCATGCAAACAGTGTTGATTCCAAAGGATATTTGTGACAAATTTGAGCAAATGGTACGGCGTTTTGTTTGGGGATCGACTACAAATGATTTTAAAGTACCATTAGTGAAATGAGAGTATTGTTGTAAATCTGTTCTTCAAGGTGTGGTTGGCATGAGACAAATGTTTTTGCAGAATACTTCGTATTTAATGAAATTGGCGTTTTCTTTTGTGACTAAGATTGACGCCCTTTGGGTTCGGGTCCTTCGTGCTAAATATAAAGTAGTGGAGAGTTGCCCAAAAAAGATCGATCGCACTCCTTGCTCCTATGTGTGGAGATCATTATCTAAAATTTGGGAACAGGCTTGTGATCGATTCAAGTGGAGTATTGGTAATGGTCAGACAGCAAGCTTTGCACTTGACGATTGGGTACCATCAATTGGACCTCTCCATCGGCATATTATCCCAGGTATGTCTATTCTGGCTAATGTTAAAGTAGCTGATTTTGTTACTGTTGATGGCAATTGGGATCGGATGAAACTAAGTCTCTTTTTTAATAAGGAGATTTTGGACAGAATAGTCTCCTGTCATCCTCCTTCTGAGGAACTTGGTGAGGATATTTGTATGTGGAAACTGAGTTCTAATGGTAATTTCACACTTAAGTCAGCTTATAAAAGTGTGTCTTATAGCGAATCCATTTTGGAGGATGGGAATTGGAAGTTGATTTGGAAAAATCAGTTAACCCCGCGTATTAAGCTTTTTTTATGGTTAGCAAGAAATGAACGGCTTCTTACGAATAGTGAGAGGGTTCGAAGGAAGATGGCTAATGATGCAGGGTGTGTCAGGTGTGGGGCTGCTGCTGAATCGGTAATTCATGTTCTGCGGGATTGTGAGTTTGCAGTAGCAGTTTGGAATAAGTTGGTTGGCCAGAGGTTCTCACAACGTTTTCTTGCATTGATTTTGATAATTGGTTGCTTCTTAATTTAAAGGGGCATTTTGGCATGCTTCCAAGTGGTATAGCTTTCCCTATTGTTTTTGCAGTGACATGCTGGCAGTTGTGGAAGCAGAGAAATGAGTTGATTTTTCAACAAAAATCTGGTGACGCTCATGAGTTGGTTAAAGCGGTAGTGTGCATGGCATCCAATATAGAGAGTGCAGCTCGTCGGAATTATGGGTATGTGGATGAAAGTCTGGTACGGGAGAACAGATGGTGTCCTGCTGCATCAAGTTGGATAAAAATCAATACTGATGGAGCTGCTACTACTGATGAGAATTGGTCAGCAGCTGCTAGGGTGATGCGTGACTCACAGGGTGGCTGGCTTCTGGGATATCAAATATTCTTGGGAAGGGGCTCGGCACTGAATTCGGAGCTTTGGGCTATACTTTATGGTTTACAGGTTGCGGCTTTAAAAGGGTATCACAATGTTTGTATTGAAAGTGATTGTCTTGTGGCTGTGCAAATGATCAAGGACTGTTTTGATCGGGCTCCCTCAGAGACCATTGTGAGAAAAATCAAAGAATGTGCACAGCATTTTGAGGCTTTCAAGATCCAATTTGTTCATCGAGAGTGCAATCGGGTCGCGGATTATCTTGCTAAGTCTTGTGCTAAAGACTTAGTTGACATACGAATTATCGATAGGCCTAGCATGATTGTTAGAAACCTGCTCTTGGATGATTATCCTGAGGGGTCTACTGACTGATTTTTTTTCAAGTCTTAGGCATTTTCATGCCTCTTTTACTACAAAAAAAAAAAAATGATTTTCATCCTAATTATGATTCACCTTTAAAACTCACTAGCGTTTACCCTTTAATGAGCCTGTCGAATGCAAAAGATTAATCATTGAGCTTGCTCTAATGGATATCTTGGGCAACAACAAAAATGCATTTTCACCTTATATTTGCTTATATTTTTATGGTTTTCAAAAGAACTTAATTGAAATTTTAACATTAAGGCCCTACCCCCTCTCTTCTCCCGTGATTTTCAATTATATACAATCGGTCAAATCATCAATTTTCAATTTAATTATTTGATTAGTCAATTTGGTTCGATTCTAACATCATTGTTGGTCCAAACAACTTTAGAATAAGGATAGAAATTTGAAGCTCTCATTTAAAATGGGTCGTTTTCTTATGGAAAAACTCAAATCTAAAAACCTAAATCAAGGTTTCCTTATTTGAATCAATGGTCAAATCAGTTAAACAACCAATTCTCAATCTAATCGGTTTATTTGGTTCATTGATTAAATAATAATAAAAATCATAAAATTAAAAATACATTTACAAAATAGAAAAAGCTGGTTCGACCTATTTTATTGCCCAATTTAATCGATCCATAGCGATTGCCTGATCAATTGGTCCAACCCTTTGTTTCGGATCAATACTCTAACCAGCTCTTGGTTAGACTAACAGATCTAATTCAATTATGAAAACAGCGACTCAAACCCAGAATTTGTGTTTTAAGTTTGACCAATTATTATATCCAACCATACAATTTTTTTGCTCAAATCCCCTCTAAAGAATCTTCGAGCTTAAGTAGATAACTCGAGGTTGGAAGTTTTGTGTAAGAATAATTGACATTAATGCCTAAATTTAGTATAATATTATTTGTAAGAGTTCCAAGATAAAGTTAAAAACACAAAAATTACTTGAGAGAGAAGTTACCAACGACTTAGTCGTGTATGGCCATTTGAAAGAAAAAATTAGTGAAAAAGGACCCATTGAAGTCGCCACAAATGCCTCCTTTTAAAGAAACCTATAAAGTGGCCCTATTTTTATCCATTTGAACCGAGACTCTTCCATTCAACATTTCTTGTTGTTTCCTTTTCAAGCTTTTTTCAAAAACCATGGCGAAGCTTGCTTTGGTTGTGGTATTCTTTTCGGGTCTTGTCCTTTCAACCCAAGGAGAATTCGACCAATTCGAAGACTTCGCCGGAGGCGTGTTAAGCTCTGCGGAAGATGAAGCCGAGAGTGCCAAGGGGTCGTTGTTCCAGATGTTTTCTCCCGATATAAACAAGGTTACTACGGAAGTCAAAGGTGCGACTGAAACCTTATCATCCTCCGGAACAGATGTTGCCAATATCATGAAAGAGAATGCTGAGTCATGGGTTGATACCACACCTTCCCCTGATGCCTCCTCGGGCCCATCTGCCAATAGTCCGGAGAAGTCATCATGGATTGGTTGGATCATAGACAGGCTCAGGTAAAGATTATATTAAACCTATTCACGAGCAAGGTCGAATTGTACTACAATTAGAATAGAGAATGGAAGGTTTAGTCAATTCAATTGGTGACATATAATTAAAAATAACTATAACTATTTTTTGAACTATTTTTTTGAACTCATGTTCTTTTCATTGATAACAATATGCATACCAATAAAAGTAAGACTCAATCGATAAAAATAGATAAAACTGTTTTAAATTGATAAAAAAATTGGAAACTGTAAACTAGAAAAATCGATTAAAACCATAAAAAATCTTTTTTTTAATTATGTTTATTTTTTAATGAAAATTTTAGATTTTATTTTTATTATTTTTGTGTGGTTATATTTTATTTTTGTAATTTCATGATTTTTGTAATTTTAATATTTTTTTGAATTTTTAATGTGGTTGAACCAAAAAATCAAGAACTAAATATTCAACTGATTTGATCTCTTATCCAATTATAACATTAAGTTTGGTTCCAAAAAATTTCAATGTTTAAGTTTGAAATTGACTCGACTTGATGTACTTTTTACTTTTTATATATTACAAAAATATCAAATATATAAAATTTAAATACAAATTTATTATTCTTTAATTTGAGTTCAAGTCAATCTTACATAATATTAAAAAAAATATGGTCCATGTTTGACCTAAGCAAAGTTCAACCTACCAAATTGAGTTGATTTTCTGATACATGAACTATATTTAGGGGTGAAATAAAACATTTTATATCAAGAGATTGAGATAAAATTATAAAATTTTGAAATCAAAATAAAAGAATTTGAGTTAAAATCACTTAAATTATCACTTTTTAAGAATGACAAAATTATAATTTTTTTCACTTAATCAAAGGATCAAGACTTTTGTCTACCCTAATTTTGTCCTTGAAAAAAAATCATAATTGATTTGTATTTCTACTTAGGGGCATTGGGCTATTGCCTTCCGATGACTCAAAAAAAGAGGCAAAGAATTTGGCACCGGCTATGGCACCAGGACCAGCGAATGCAAGGCGGTTTGCACCTACCCCTGCACCCATGTAGTTCGTTAAGATGGATTAGTAAGTGTTGGATGCTGGATGCAGTAGTAAGACACATTGCAATTCTAAGTAGAAAATTCATGTTTAAACCTTGAAGATAACGTTGTTGAGAAAGGTAATTATAAACTCTGAAAGGATTAGTCTTCATAGATCGTAAAGCAGATATGGAAGATACTTTGAGTTTTCAGAAAAAAAAATTCAATGTAATAATATTTGTAAAAAATACATACATACATACATTGTTTGATTTTTTTAATGGTTGATAGATATAAAGTGTAACGCCTGATGCTATGTAAGTTTCTTTAGGAAAAAATATTTTTGTAATTGTTGTACTTATATCTCGTAAGCTCACTTCGCATCCTTGAGATTTCATAGGTTAACGCCTTTGACTAAGAAAATCACCTTGTGAACTAAAGATTCTTGCAAGCCCAAGGCCTCGTGACTCTATACCATTGAGAGTACATGCCTAAAATGGATGAGGTGCGTCATATATGCCACTCCCAATCTCACATGTTACATATATTTGATCTCATGACAAGACAGTCTATATCTACGAAGATAAGGTATCAATAGGTTGATTAAAATTTAAGGAGTTTTAAGTCGAGCTTTATTTAAATTTATTTTTATTTAAGTCTGAATATATTCTAATTATGAGTCTAATTGTACTTTATAATGCTTAATTTTGTATTAATATTTTGTATATTATTGTAATTGTAATTATGATTATATTTATATTTGTACTTTTAAATATCTTTATGTTTCAACAACTTTTGCTACATGATTTGGGTTTGGAATATCAACGCATACAAATTTTTTTTAAAAATTGAATATTGTGAATTTGAATATTATAATTATTATTTACGATTGTAGATATTAATTTTGATTATGGTGAATTTAAATTTTTTTTAAGGGATCGAAGTTGAATTATATTTTTTTGTAAGGTTAAAGTGTAATTTTATATTATATTAACTTATGATTTCATCACCTTTGAAAGGATTAAATAGGAATCTTTTCATTTTTTGGGCTAAAGTGCTATTTTACCACCTAATAACTTCTAATTTTATCATTTATTAGGGACTAAAAGATAATTTTTTCATTTGATGGGGTCAAAGCTCCTGCCTGCCCCTTTAAATTTGCCCCTGACTTTCATATATCCATTATTTAAACCCACTTTTTTGTAAAGTTACGACTAGCTATATCAACAATTCCAATAAGAATCCTTAAATCTTAGTTAATACAATGATTTTTAAACGAGCCTAATCTTTATATTTCATATTGTAAATGATCTTGTCTAAAATTTAGACAATCTTGAAAGTTGAAGTCTAAGCCCAACTCATATATTAAACAGGCTTAATCTTTTACCCAAAATCATATTTTAAGCTTAGTATTTTTGTCTAAATCCTCTCATATTTCGAGTAGGCCTTCGGGCTTGAATCAGGTCCATTTAAAAATCATTATATTTTCTAATACAGTACTGTTTAAACATTAAAAAATATGTTAATTTGTCTAAAGTTAAAATTTTAATAAAATAAAAACCATCTAACATATTAAATATTAAATTAAAAATAATATGGGTAAGTCTAAAATGACTTTAAGTTAGTCATTTACAAATATGAACTGTTTTGGATAAAATTTTAGACTTATATCTTAGGTCAAACTAAATTTAAACAAACATAAAGTTTTCTAATATCATGCATAGGCTCGAAACAACCCCAACCTAGCCCGACCCAAGAATATTTTCTTTTTAAATTCTTAATTTACGCTTAACCGAACTCTTGTATTTATATATATTTTTAAATATATATTTATTTAGTTTGGATATTCGATATCATGTAGTTACATAGTCCTAATTAAATTTGAAGTTGAATCGGATAAAACTCTTAAATAGGGAGCAATGTTCTCTCAACATTGTTTTCACTATCCACAAAACTCAAATCAGAGGCCTTAGTTGAATAGCAAATTCATTACCACTCGATCCAGGTATCAATATAGCTTTTAAATTTTTGTTTCCAAAAGAGTTAATTGCACCAAACATCCTCAAACTATGACTTCCATTTTAAATTGGTGCTCAAACATTAAAACATTCTAATTACATCTTCAAACTATCAATGTTACATCAATAAGATCTTTTTGTTATTAAAATCACTAATTTAACCGTTAAATGATATGCCATATCTTATGTGATATAATTTAAAATGACAATTTAAAAAAAAAAAGAATATTGTAAAAATATTGATTTTGAGGTTTTCAAAACTTTTACAGAAACTATTGTTCACTCTCTCTTCTTCTTCGGTTTTACTTTATTTTTAATTTTAAAATTCATGTAGCAACATTTTACTTTTCTTTAAAATTTTCATTTTAAATTATACTATATAAGATTTCACGTAACATTTAATGGTTAAATTATCGGTTTCAATAATGGAAGAATCTGATTTATAGAATATTGATAGTTTGAATATATAATTAGAAGATTTTAAAATTTAGAGACCAATTTAAAATGTAGGACATAATTTAGGAATGTTAGGTACAATTAACTCTTTGAAAAAATATATAATTTCAATTTGGACCAAGAAGTAATGAAGATTTGGTGAGCACATGCTTAACAACAAAAGTAGGAACAATTTGATAAAATTTCGAAGTTTTTTTTTTCATAAATATTTCTAAAATAATACTTTCAAGTAAATAAAAATTACTTTTATATTTTTTTCAAAAAATAATTTTTTTATATAATTTTTTTACGTTTTTCATTATTTTAAATATAAATATTTTTATTTTTACTGTATGAAAAATAAAATTAAAAACAAAATTCAATGACCGGTAGTTGGAATTCCAAAATGGAACAACATGGGATACCATATCAAAAAAAAAAAATCTTATTTATTTATTTATTTATTTTCCTTTGGTTGGTAGGATTTGCTTTGTTGGGTATATTTGTTATTGGCGCGAGATAATTGAAAATGTTGGTCAACAAATTTATAAATTTAATTGATTAAAATATGCTTTTAAGTTTTTATATATTTTTTACATTTGAAATTTTTTAACTTAAAATTTATTTTATTTTATTAAAAAAATTATTATTATTGTTATTCTATTACAATCAAAATCACGTGAAAATTTTAGTTAGTCAAGTTCAATCTATAATAAATTTATATGTTAATCGAATGGTTAATGTTGTCCTTTAAAGAAAATACATAATCACTTTAATACAACAACTAACATATTATCAATTTGAATATATTAAAGTTATAAAAGTTGATAGATTAAATTATGTCAAATTAAAGTAGAAAGATTAAATCTTAAAATTCAGCGTATTAGAGGGACTAAAACCATATTTAAATCTAAAGTTAAGTTCCTTTTTAATGGAATGAACTACCCGTAATATAAATTTGGAATTTACTAACAACATTATAAAAATAAATTACTGAATTATATTGAATTAAAGCAAAATAATTAACCAATGTAATCTTGAATATAACATTATTGGGAAGAGATTAGCAAGGTTCCGTAATTATTAATAAATTTTAACATAATAGAGGAACTAAAACCGCAATTATTAAGTTTCTAAAGAGATTAGCAAGGTTAAATTCGTCTATTAGTCCTTTTAATTTATGAAAGTTGTGGATTTAGTCCATGTACTTTAATTGATCATTTTTAGTCTTTGTACTTCTCGAATTTTAAAATTTTTGTCTTCTTCAAATGATAATTGTTAAATTCATTAAGTTCTGCTATTTTCAAAATTTGATACAACAAGCATATTATCATATGCGTAATGTCGTATCTACTTGTTAATTAACAATGTCATTTACGTCAATAATGAAATTTCAAATTTTGAAAAGTATAGGGACTTAGAATGATATAATTAGAGAACATAGATTAAATTTACAACTATACACCGTACAGGGTTAGTAATTGAATTTAAAGAAACGGATTTAACGGCTACTATTTGGATCATAATTAAAATTTCAAAACTTGAAAAGTACCCAACTATGATTCTTTTTTCTTTTTTGGTCATCCAACTATGAAAAGTTACAAAATGATCACTCAACTATTAAATTTTGTCTTTCTAGTTCACCAGCTGGTTAATGTACAAATAAAAACACCAAAAAATCAAATATAGTTGGGTGGTCAAAAAAAATAAATTGAATAATTGAGTGATCATTCTGTAACTTTTCATAATCGAGTGGTCAAAAATAAAAAAAAATATAGTTGAGTAATGTAGTTTACCAAGACTAAAATTGACCAATTTGAAAAGTATATTGTTAGTTAAAAAATACAGCTTATTAAACCTATATGAGTGATTGTGGTAGCTGACTCCGTCCTGAGGTGGAGGTTTGATTCTATACCAGCGGTGATTTGGACAAAAGAAAGAAAAAGTACCTTCAGTTAAAGAACTTGAAAAGGATCTTTAATGGTAATTTTTGAGCTGGAACTAACGGTTCTCTTCCATTACAGCTGAGCAAATGAGCTTTTATATTATAGATAAACACACAATATTCACGTTGGATTCATTAAATACCAATCCCATTTTCTCAATTTTCCCAAATGTTTTTCATATATTATATAGTTCACAAGTAGCACCCCATTTGTTTATTTACATTTACCAGTTCATAACATTAAGAGCCTAAAAGAACTAACAAAAGGGGTTCTTCATTCTTGTCTCTGGGTGATCACTAAGTGTTTGTTTTATTGTCTAAGTCACTGCTGGTAAAGAGAAGAGGAATATGAGTTTCAGGGATGATGCTGAAGATGGGAGAGGGGATCTAAGGAAGCCATTTCTACATACTGGAAGCTGGTATCGTATGGGTTCTAGGATGGGGTCTAGTATGTTAGGATCCTCTCAAGCTCTTCGTGATAACTCCATCTCTGTTGTAGCTTGTGTTTTGATTGTGGCTTTGGGTCCTATCCAATTTGGTTTCACTGTGAGTTTTACTTTCTTTCTTTTTTTTTTTTCTGATTTAGCTTTGTGTTTGGTATCATTTGAATGAAGTTCTAAATTGGGTTTCATTTGATTTTGTAGTCTGGTTACTCTTCTCCTACACAATCTGCAATCATGGAGGATCTTGGACTAACAGTCTCAGAGGTAATATTTATCCTTTTTTATCCTCCCCCCCCCCCCCCTTTTATTTAAATCTTGCTAATAAGTTCTATTTGTGGGATAGTTTTCTCTATTTGGTTCTTTATCAAATGTGGGTGCCATGGTTGGAGCAATAGCCAGTGGTCAGATAGCCGAATATATTGGACGAAAAGGGGTAACCGAATCTCTGGTTTTCCTTCAAAGCTATGTTGCTCAGACTCCTCATTTTTGTTGAAGTATCCGTGTTAGATGCAGTCCCGTGTCTGACTCTCACACCCGAGTCTGAGTAATATAACTTCAAAGCGGGTAAAATGGAAGCCCATGTGCTAGGTGTCCGATTGCATTTTGGCCCCTCTAATAAAAAATGGGTAAATTAGTCTTTATACATTAAATCAAAAAGCAAATTGATCATTTTTCTTAAAATTTTCATTCATTTTTACCGTTAAAAACTGGCATGACTAATAGAATAACCAAACAGTGTCACGTGCACTTCATGCTGATGTACAAGACCAGTTTTCAATGGTAGAAACGGATGGAATTTTTAATAAAAAGACCAATTTACTCTTTGATCTAACATATAGGGACTAATTTGTCAACTTTTTGTGTAGAGGAAGCAAAATGCAATCCAACTCCTAGTATAAGGGCCTCCATGGTACTTTTACCCTTCAAAGCGTTGTTTTCTGTTTTAGATTTGGATTACTAAATATAGTTTCTTATGTTCATTGCAGTCTTTAATGATTGCTGCGATTCCTAATATAATTGGATGGCTTGCTATATCTTTTGCAAGAGTGAGTTCTGATGATAATGTTAATATCACCCAAGCTTGATGTAGCAACTTTGGTATAAAATAACTTGATTGCATTTTGCAGGATTCATCTTTTCTTTACATGGGAAGGTTGTTGGAAGGTTTCGGTGTCGGAATAATATCTTATACGGTAACGTGGAAAAATGTTCGGTCATTAAGATGGAATTTTTGTTCAAAAAGGTTTAGAGTGTATGAATTGTGTTTATTATGTATAGGTGCCTGTATATATAGCTGAGATAGCACCTCAGAATTTGAGGGGCAGCTTGGGTTCAGTGAATCAGGTTGGCCTTGGCTCCGTTTATCATTAGCATTGTTAATGAATACTTTGTAGAAGACTTTGATCACCTATTAGGCTACTCAAAATATGCAATGTTGTAATGCTTAGCTATCTGTCACTCTCGGAATAATGCTGGCCTATCTACTCGGACTTTTTGTTGAGTGGAGGATACTTGCAGTTTTAGGTAATCATTCTTTTAAAGACATAATTGAATTTGATCATTTATTTCATTTTCTATCTAAATGGATTTCAAATTCAGAAAATGGTCTCATATTGCTTCATTTTAATATAACTTGGCTATCCACTTCTTTTGTTGCAATGATCAACTTTCTCCTCCATGTTACCGAGAATTGTATAAAGCATTTACCAGTAAAATCTATGAGATAGATTCATTTTTGGACACTAATGTTGTCCTTTTGCAGGAATACTTCCTTGTACAATTTTGATACCTGGTCTATTTTTCATTCCGGAATCTCCTCGATGGCTGGTAAGCTCAAGAATGAGGTCATAACTCAAGGATTCTTGCACAGAGAGTTATATGATCACTGGATTTACATTTCCTTTCCTAATTCTAGGCAAAAATGGGTATGACAGAAGATTTTGAAACTTCTTTGCAAGTTCTCAGGGGTTTTGATGTTGATATTTCTATTGAAGTGAATGAAATCAAGGTAATAATAAGCAATTTAACGGTAAAAGTACCATAGAAGCCCTTGTACTAGGAGTTAGATTGCACTTTGCCCCCTCTACTAAAAAATGAGCAAATTAGTCTCTGTATGTTAGATCAAAGAGCAAACTGGTCCTTCTATTAAAAATTTCATCCATTTCTACGGTTAAAAACTAGTTTTTGTATGTCAGCATGAAGTACACATGGCACATCACGTGTAACTGTCTGGTTACTCCATTAGTTACACCAGATAGAAATGGATGAATTTTAAAAAAAAAAATAATCATTTTGCTCTTTAATCTAACATACATAGACTAATTTGCTAATTTTTTGAGTAAAAGGGGTAATACGGAATTTGACTTTTGTTACAGGGGCCTCCATGGTACTTTTTCTGCAGTTTAACAGCTTTTTCTTCAATTGCGAACCTTCCAACATGGTCTGCCACTTGCATGTTTGCAAGTTCTTTGTTCAAAACTTAAGTTGCTTATTAACTTGACAGAGATCTGTAGCATCAACCACTAGAAGAACTACGATTCGGTTTGCAGAGCTCAAAGAAAGGAGATATTGGTTTCCATTGATGGTAAATTTTACTTGCAAATTACAAGCTTTATTCTTTTAACTTTCCACTCATCACAGTTGTCCTAGGTCTTGATAGCCTGATAAAGAGGAATCTAATTGGTTTCATTTGGATCTTTTAGGTTGGAATTGGATTACTTATGCTGCAACAGCTTTGTGGCATTAATGGTGTTATATTCTATTCCAGTACAATTTTTGAAGCTGCTGGTAAGCTCATATCCAAAGTTTAATGATGCTTATGTTATGTTAAGCCATATTTGTTAGTTTAATGTTCAAGTTCGAATTTCAAAGGCTTAACGAGTCGATTTAACCGTAACTTGAGCAGGAGTTAAATCAAGCAATGCAGCCACCTTTGGAATTGGTGCCATTCAGGTATTGCTCGAATAAATGCCACAGCTTTTTTCTTCTCATTGGTTCAGAACCGCAACTTACCAGAATTTATGCACACTTAGGTCATTGCTACCGCCATAACTACATGGTTGGTGGACAAAGCTGGCCGCCGGCTTCTGCTTATAGTAAGTTCCCTCTACTCTACTGACCATTCCGACACACCCCCGACCTATTTTGGTTAGGACCGAAAACATACCTAAAGCGGAGTTAGGACCCAACACCAAAAAAGAGATCATTGTTTGCAAATGTACTTTCAGGTCTCCTCTTTTGGAATGACTCTCAGCCTCCTAGTTGTAGCAGTATCATTCTTTATAAAGGTAAACAAATGATATATATACATGTGATTCAATTACGTAAAAGTACCATGGAGGCCCCAATATTAGTAGTCAAATTGCATTTTGCCCTCTCTACTAAAAAATAAGCAAATTAGTCCCTGTAGGTTAGAGCAAAGAGCAAATTGATCCTTCTGTTAAAATTTTCATCCATTTCTAATATTAAAAATTGGTCCCTGTACATAATCATGAGGTTCATGTGGCATGCCACGTGTCACTGTCTAGTTATTTTTAACAGAAGGGACCTATTTGTTCTTTGATTTAACATACAAGGACCAATTTACTCATTTTTTGAGTAAAGGGGGTAAAATGCAATTTGACTCCTAAAGTAGGGGCTTCCATGATACTTTTACCAATTCAATTATATTAAAGTTTATACTTCATTTTTTTTCAGTTTTTTACCTAAATAATAAACATTTTTTGAATTTTGGCAATTGATCCAGGATGTTGTATCTAGTGACTCCAGTGTTTATAGCATTATGGGAATCTTGTCAGTAGTTGGAGTTGTGGTATGTTTACTTTTCTTGTTTCTGATACTATGCTTATTGCTAGAATGGCAATTGTTTTAACTTAGTTCTTTCTTTCAGGCCATGGTGGTTACCTTCTCTCTTGGAATGGGTGCCATTCCTTGGGTTATAATGTCAGAGGTACCAATATTTTACATTATTAAACATCGCATTTGATCACCGTAAAGCTTTAAACATCATCTAGACATGGCTCATACATAGTGGGATTTAAACCGAGAATAAACTATGAGAGAACCCTCACATGATGAGACTTGAATCTAAGCCATCAAGT
Source organism: Gossypioides kirkii (assembly GCA_005610355.1). Classification (NCBI taxonomy): domain Eukaryota; kingdom Viridiplantae; phylum Streptophyta; class Magnoliopsida; order Malvales; family Malvaceae; genus Gossypioides; species Gossypioides kirkii. Next base: position 783,352 of record CP032248.1, read on the forward strand.
TCCTAGAACCTCAACCTTACCAACACGGTCAAGGTATTATTGGAAAGAGCTTTAAACATCATTTAGACATGGCCCAAACATAGTGGGACTTAAACCTAGAATAAAATGTAAGAGAACTCTTGCGTGACAAGTGCACGTGACGAGACTCGAATCTAAACCATCAAGTTCCTAAAACCTCAACCTTACCAACATAGTCAAGGCTTTATTTTTGGTGCAATGCCTAAAATCATCTATAATCCCTCCTCAATCTTTAAATAGGAGAATAAAACACCCTTGAATGCGTTCAGACCCACGTCCTCCTGTATTGACAACAATGCCGATGCTAATCAAGTTACGACTCAATCGGTATAGTCAAAGCATTATTACAAAGCTTTAAACATCATCTAGACATGACCATAGTAGAATTTAAACCCAGAATACACTACTAAAAAGCCCTCCTATAGCAAGTGCTCATGGTTAGAATCAAACCATCAAGTTTCCAAAACTTCAACCTTACCAACACAGTAAAGATGTTAGCTGATTTATTTAATTACTTGAATCCATTTTCAATCACTTGACTGCTTGTAATTGCTCTTTTGTTGAAATTTGCTGAATATGGTAAAAAATCATTTTCAATCATTTATATTGCATTGCAGATTCTTCCAATAAACATCAAGGGTCTAGCTGGAAGCATAGCAACACTTTCCAACTGGTTCTTTGCTTGGGTGGCTACAATGACTGCCAACTTGCTTTTGGAATGGAGCAGCGGAGGTACATTTCTCTCTCTCACTCACACATGCACCCGCGACTCTTCAATTCTAACCCAAATCCAAAAACATAGTTCGTCTCAGCCCAATTTGACTACAAAACCAACAGCCCAATCTAGCTCAAACCAATCTCAAATTGACTCGAACCTGAAATGATCAGAATCTCAAACAACCAAGACTCAAAACGATCAAAACCCGAATTGATTCCATTCAGATTAACTCAACTCAAAACTGACCTGAGGCATTTTATTTATTGTTTTGGCTTTTCCTAGCTAACTCAACCTACATTCATCTTCAACAGGAACCTTTACAATTTACATGGTGGTGAGTGCTTTCACCGTTGTATTTGTGACACTCTGGGTCCCTGAGACCAAGGGGAGAACACTTGAAGAAATCCAATGGTCTTTCAGGTGAAACCAATCCTTCTCCTTGTTCCATATTTTTTGCTTAGAAGAAGCCCTGATCCTGCAAATTTCCCATTTTTTTACAATAGAGATGAAAAAAAACAGTTCGGTTTACAAATATATATTCCTATATGTATTGTCTGGTGATTTGAGTGATCAATTCATTTACTTTCTTTTAGCACATTGCACCTTAGTAAAGAGTAAACTATAGTTCGATATGACGAATCTGCACACTATTGAAGCTTTGGGGTGAAAGAATGTTTTGGGAATTTAATGTAATGAGTGTTAAAGGTGGACTCTTTTTGTCTAAAGATGGATTTGGATTTAATTTTTGAATTTTGATTTAATATGGAAAAATAGGGAAGGTGAAAGGAAGATGAAGACTTTTCAGGTCTCATTATTATTTGAAAGATTTGATTGAAATGGTAAAGATAAAAATTTAAGGAGTAAATTATATTTAATATTACTAAATTTTTAGTAAGTTTATGTTTTGATCATTAAATTTTAAAAGTTACAAAATAGTTACTGAATTATTCGATCAATTTTTTAAAGGAAAAAAAAGGGTTAAATTGTAAATTTGTAACCATATTATAGGTGAATATTGAAATTTGTCCCTATATTTTATTTTAATTGATTTTTGTCCTTACACTTTGAGAATATGGGTAAATTTACCGTTCAACTATTATGTGATTGAATTTTGCCACTAACCTTTAAATTTTACAAAGTTTTACCACTAAATTTGATTTGTTTAATTAAATTTTGCCTCTCAATATTGATTTTGAACAAAATTTATGAGGAAAAATATTATTTAAAATATTTTATTTTGATTTTTAATAATAAATTAATTTATAAGTTATTGATAATTACCTTAGAATTTTAGTGCAAGAAACACTAGAATTAATAAAAAAGAAAAAAGAAAAACAAGTTTTTTTTAAGAAATAATTGTTATGTTATGTTATATTATATTACTTAATTTACTTTTTTAGCTATTAAAATAAAATATTTAAAATATGTTGTCTTCAAATAGCAAAATTTAAAGAAAAACCAAACATGAGTACCAAAATTCAATCGAATAAAAATAAATGTAAATTTTAATATATAGTCAAAGTGTAGTGGTAAATTTATTTTTAGTTCAAAAGTATAATGATAAATATCAATTAATGTGATATATAATGACGAATTTCAATTTTCACTTAAAATATAAGGACAAATTTACATATTAATTCAAAAAATATGAAATATTTAATATATTCAAATATTAAATTATCTATAAAGACAGACCCTCTCGAACTCCCCAAAGTTCGACACGAGCACTATCAATTACTCCTGTATTCGGTATTATTTTGACGCATTTTTATCTTTTTTATATTTTTACATAAAATTTATATAAAAAAAACACATGCAGATTATGGGATTTGAACCCAAAACATCATAATTTTTAGGGATAATATCAACTTTATACATGAACTTCGATCCGATATGTAATTTTATACATGAACTTTAATTTGGTGCAAATATACATATAAACCACAATTCTAAGTTTCATGTGTATGTATACAATTGTTTGTGGTTCATATGTATATATGAAACTTTGATTTTGATTCAATTTTATAAATCTAAAGAAATGAATACATACATTTATTTTCATACCGGATTAATATAATTGTTTGTGTATGTATATCAATGTAAAATGGTGCTAATTTGATAATATCGTTAGTGATTTGTAAAAATGTAATCAAATTAAAATTTCATGTATAAAATCGCACAAAATCAAGATTAATGTATGATATTGCACATTGTATCAAAGTTCATATGTAGTTTTGATATCTATCCCTAATTTTTACTATCTCAACTTCATCATATCAATCAAAGTCATTTAATTTTTATGTCAATTTTTTTAAATTTATCACATATTTTCGAATTAATCTAATATTTCTATCATATTGATCTAGAATATTGTTTATAATAATGTATATTGAACGATTAATTGTTTTCAGGTAAAACAAGTAGTTAGAAAATTTTATTTTATACAAAACCTAACATACATTATCTACATGAATGCAATTAAAATATAACGATCGAATTGTTAAAACATTATTCGTACAAAAAATTACAGAAGCATGCAAGACTATTTTAATTTTATAGTAGTACAAGTAAATCTCCTCCATATATATTCATAAAGATAAAATATAACGGTATATAAGGACCTTTGCGTCTTATATCAATGCTATGAAATCGATACATTTAACATAGTATATATGCAAATGAGGCATTGACATTATTGATTAAGACGGAGGCACTAGATCTTTCCACCGTTCGTAATTACATGTGTGGGTCTTCCATCCTAATATGTGTATATTCTTTTATTTTCAACTCTTCACTCGTTATGTTTTATATTGATTTAATCTTAAATTATAGTTAATCGGATATATATTTGTTATTATATTATGCCTATGAATATATTGTAGCACATATATGGAAAAGAAGTACATGAAGGTACAACTTCAGTGAAGCCTTAGATTCCTCATCCTGCAAGAGAAACATATGTAATTTATTTCAGCTTGGATTCCTATAAAGCATTATTTTATGTTAGGGTTACCAATGAAGTAGGACATGGGCAGGATTACCATATTTGTTTATGTCCATATTTGCATGCATGTTGAAAATATTCGTGTTGATAAATAGCAATGATATTAGGAACGGATTAAATCAGTCGGTTAAATAAAAAATTAATAGTCTATAATTAAATATAAAGTAAATCATTGATCGACAGTTCAATCGATTGAATCAATTTATGATTTTTTATGAATTATTTATTTTTTTATTCGATGATTCAATTGATTAAATTAAAAATTCATGATATGATCGGATCAACTATTAATCTAATTTTTACAACATTAATAGATGCTTATATTTATAACTGGTACACTCTGATCTATGCTGTTTCACCCAACTTCTTTCACTAATGATTTTTTTCAATTTAATATTAATATATTAATAATTTATTCATGGATATGATTTCAGTATATATGATTTATTGAATTATGCATAATATGAATTATGACTATCTGGTTTTAATATTTATATACATACTAGAAAAATGTGTTATTATGCCATAAAGTAGACCTAATCATGGATCAAATCGAGTTTGGGTCAAGTCGATGTAGAATTTAGGTTTTCGACCTAAAAAATGAATATAAAATTTTATCCAAATTCAGTTCATATTAAAAATGTTAAATCCAAGCTCGATCGTAATATTTTTTTTATATAAAAACAAATTTGAAAATACAATACATCAAGTACACTAAAAATATTAACATAAATATTTCTCAACAAATTGAAAATAAAAAAAATAGGAATATGATTCGAGCAAGGCTCGGGCCAAAAAATTCTACCCAAAGCTCGGACCGTTTAGAAACCAAATCTTATTTTTTGTCTAATCCCATTTTTCATGTTTATATTTTTGTCCAAACCTTCTTACTTTTCAAGTAGGTTTTCGAGTTGGACGAATGACTAGATCGATGATCAGGTCTACCACAGAATTGATGAAAATTAATATATATATATATATGGATGGCTGGTTAAAAAGAATACTAGTAGTTAGTTTTTTTTAAAATGATAATAATATATAAATGTCTTTATAACCACGTAGGTTCTGTTTTAATACTTGAAGTTTTATATATATTTTGTATTGATTGAGCGATATTGAATTCAATCAAAATAATAATTAAAATATTATAAAAGGTAAAATAACAGTTTTAAAAATTGAGTAGTAAAAAAAGCATTTACCGCAACTATTCCATTCCACTATTTCCATCTACTGTTAAAAGAAATCATAAAACGGTTCGTATTTTGCCAACCCTACCTTTGTACACTATCCACGCAATTATATCCTTTGCTACCTCCTCCTGGTATCTTACCATAAGGGGGTAAAGGCACATTGCCAGACTCAATCTGCTTGATGTCTTCAACAAGATTGTAGTAATGCATCTTCACTTCCTCCACGGTTTTGCCTCCGACAGCCTTGGCCAGGTTCTGCCACCGGTCCGGACTTTCCTTGTCGTAAATTACCAAAGCATTTTCGAACAACTTGTTTTGCTTTGGTGTCCAGCTCGAACTTGAACCCATTTTTGCAGAATCTCAAAAGTTTTAAGAGAGAAAAAATAGATTATTTTGTATGCCCAAAATAAAATGTTGGTGGCACTTATATAGTGGAGAGAAAGGGAGAGAAAATGGTTTAATTCTAGTTTTAGTCCCTCAAATATTCTGGATTTTGAGATTTAATTTGATTTCATCTGCTTTTTATAATGTCAAGGGACAAACCTCAGAATTATATATGAATTTTGATTCGATATACAATTTGATACTTAAACTTTTATTTGATACAATTATACACGTAAAGCTTTAATTGTAGTTCAAATGTATACATGAAAATTTAATCTTGATTCAATCATACACATTTAAAGAAAAAAATACTTTAATTTATTTTTATATAGGATAAATATAATTATTTTTGCATGCAATATATAAACATAAAATGTTGCTATATCAATAATTATGTTAATAATTTGTGAGCATTGGATCAAATCAAAATTTCATGTATAAAATTACACAAAATCAAAATTCATGTATAAATTTACACGTTAAACCAAAATTCATATATAGTTTTGAGATTTATCCCTAACCTAATAGCATATCCAAGTTGATGAGACTGTTAGTTGCAACCATCGAAGTGGTTGGTTATGTGAATTTCTTTTATTGTTTTTTTTATCTAGGATGGCAAAGTAACGTTAAAAGTACCATTAAAGCCTTTGTACTAAGAGTTAGATTACATTTTGTCTCATCTACTAAAAAATGGGCAAATGGATCCCTGTATGTTAAATCAAATAACAAATCGATCAATTCTATTAAAAATTTCATCTATTTATACGGTTAAAAAAATACCTATTAAAAATTTCATCCTCTCTCCTGGGATGGCAAATTACCCCATCTCTTCTAATAGTGGCTAGATTCAAATATTTTATTGTATTTTATATTTATATAAATTTTAATAATTAATTATTTAAATAACATAAATTAGGGATGACAATAAAGCGAGCAATAATACAATTTGTCTCATTTACTTTTATCTTATGTTTATATGGAAGCCGAAAACACTTATATTCTTGGATGTAGTTTCATAACACATAGCCCCATACAATGATAACAGTAAATATTAACTCTATTAAAATTTAGTTATATGTGATATTTTTTTAATGTTATAAGAATTAAACTAAACCATTTAATGATAAAATAATTAATTCGATCCGATCCTCATAAGGATATAATTAATGACAATCGACTGGCATTATTTAAATTTTTGTTCACTTCAAATAAAAAAATAAGCAAGGGAAGAGAAGTGTGGATAAGCATGTCGTTTCCAACTTTGGGGGAATATCCAGAAAGAGGATTCATTTCAAGTACCTATCTTGTTGATGATTAGATTCCTTATCAACTACCCCGTTGCAAGAATATATATTAAATTATTGTATACCTGAGTAAAAATATATTTATAAAATTAATAAATATTAGAAATAATAGAGACGACATTGTTAAAAAGAACAATTTTAAATTTCGAATATAGATTGTAAAATGTACATGAGAAATACCAAAAATATATATTTATAAAAAAATTATATAAAAACAAATGAAGCTTCAAGTTAAAATGGCAAAATTGATATTTTGTATTTATTTTGGGTTTAAATTGATTTTTATAGATATAAAAATATTTTACAAAAATAAAAGTGGCCCTATAATAAGTTTGGTTACTTTTTAAATAGCATTTTTTTTTTTTTATAGTTTTCCGACTAAGCTAACATTTAGTTAACTTGTGATATCAATTTAGCCATACATTTTAAGTTATGGCGTGCTTGATAAATAATTGAAATTTTTTATTTCATTAAAAATAAAATTTTTAACATTTAATATTTTAAATTTGTTTGGTAATTATTTTAACTTTTTACCCAATATAAAGTAGGTAGATAGAAACTTAATATTTAATGTAGAAAATATTAAGTTGATTTTATTTTATTAGAAAATAAAATAAAATATATTTTTTAAAATAAGATATTCAAATTTCCCTATGTATCTTTTATCCAAATCTATCTAAAATAATATAAAATATTATATTAATATGATTAGAATTAAAAATAAATAATCTTTTAAAATCTATATTTACTTTTATGAAACAATATAATTAAATTCAATACTAATATTTATTAATTTACCAAATAATTTTATAATATAAATTCAACACTTAAAAAATTTAACAATAAATATTCATCTTGGTTTTTCACTAGATATGTCTTTTCTATTTCAAGGTCCTTTTATTTTAAGTCAGCCATTTCCCTTTTTAGAGTATATAAGCTTATGATGTTAGGATTCACTCATCTCTTGCATAGTAAGTTTCTTTAAGCATTGTGGGTAAAGCTGATTAGTAAAAATCAATTAATTTGATCGATTCGATTATAAAAATTCATTTGATCGATTCGATTATAAAAATTCATGAACTATAATTGATCGAGTTAATTTATTTTAATTATTTATAAAATTAAATTATTATTATTATAATTGATTTCATCGAAAATTACGGTTTAATTCAATTTCAAGCTTGTTCTTGCTAACCCCTATCACACAACATTCTGTCATTATTTTTTTTTGGAATCCTTATCGTACCCATGTCATTATCACAATAACGTGGTCTCTATTGATACCATTTTCCTCCCATCACTAGGTTTGAGGGAATTTTTAATGAATTGTGAATTTTAAAATTGAGGATATTATGCGTTTAGGCATATTAAAATCAAAGGTGAAGACAGAAAATTGCTTTAGGATAGGCAAAAATGAATGATAATTTTTTGAGGAAATTAAAGTGCAATTTCATCGTTATAGTAACTTTTGATTTCATAAAATTTAAAGCGATGGGGTAGGGATATGATGGATTTCGAATTGATACACTTGGAGTGGATTTTTTCTTTTAGAAAATGGAGGCGGATGAGGCGAGGCGAGACGAGACGAGACAAGGTAGATTTTTTTTTGGACAGTGAATATAGAGTAGTTATGATAATTGATTGTCTTACCTCCGTTACGCTTCACTATATAAAATTATCATTTTATCCTTATATATAATTATTAAAAGAGTATAAATATAATAATATGTTACAGAAAAAATCCATGTTTTACGTTTAAATATTTTTTTGAAGAATTATGTTTAGATATTTATTTGCCTTTCAAAAAAAAATTGAAAATCTTAAAGAAAGTAGTAAAAATTAAATTGAAACAAATCAAGATTGGTGGGATGGATGCGTCAAACATCAATGGATGTGACAATGATTTTCAAGATTATACATCCATAGTGAAACAATATTGATGGTGGAGCAAAACATGCTAATTGTGGAGCAGTGATGGATTTAGCAACATTCGCTCCCACTCCACTCCACTGCTATCCTTAATTGGGGGAAGGGGACATAACGCTACTGCCTGCCCCTTATTTTCGTCCTTGGTTAAAACTCATATCTTCGGAACTATTATAATAACAATGATACTAACCGAATTAAAGCTCATTCGATAATAATTCATAAAGTTGCAACCCCAAATTTTAAGTTAGGACCAGATGAAGAGAGCATTTTCTATGGAATCAAAGTTGGCTTATCCTCTTCCATAAAATGGTGATTATCCTTATCGTTTGCATTTCATCTTCACAATAAAGTGGTCACTATTTTGAGACGGACGGTCATAAGAGCTAAAGGCTAAATTTATTTTAAAATCTCTCTTTAATTCACTGAAAATTTTAATTAAACTGTTAAATTTTTTAAAAGTTCTAATTAAATATCTCAAAAAATTGAAAATTTTTGTTAAAACACCTAAAATTTACTATCAAAATCCATCATTGTAATCAATAGTTTCACTTTTTTCGGTAAAAGTATTATATATATCCACATGGATTTTAATCCTTATACTTTCAAAATGAGAACTTTCACATTAAAAAAACGAGCAAATGATTTTCTATAACTATTGAAAAAACTATTAATCTTACGAGATGAACTTAATTAAATTATGTGAAAGTAATTAAAAATATGATGTGGCATGTTCCCTGATCTATTCTAAAACCTCAAACAATCATATTTAACTCAATTTTTTTTTTGTATGTGTGTGAATAAAAGAGGAGGACAAAACTCTAACAACAATGCAACTAGCGCAATATAAATTTAAACCACACATAGGACGATAAACACCCTGACCATCATCAAGTCAACACATGAAGTTCTCAACCCAATCTAATTTTATATCCAAATCACAAGTTAAATGTAATAGTTTTAAACTACAATGGGTAAGATAAATATGACAAATCAAATTTTAAATTAATTTAATTAAGTCCATGGGCCACCTCATAAAATTAACATTTTTCAATAGTTAAAAACATAACTATTTTATTCATTTTTCTAACCTTATGCTCATGTTAACATCTAAAATTGCAAGATGTGGTCAATTGTCCTGGCTAAAAAAAAATATTCTAAAGTTAGGATCTACTATCTGCATAACTTTTTTTTTCAAAGGACAATTCTCCATTGTGGGGGACCTAAAATAATGCATCCAACAAGCAAACGATCAGTTTTTGGGGAAATATTTGAGGAAAATTAAGCAAATTCTAAGGAAATTCTAAGGTTGCTGATCGAGTTTGACATTTAAGTTCGAGTTATTTTGAATTCAAGTTATTTTTTGTTTTGGTCATTTAAGGTTTGAATTGTGAATTTTTTATGACTAAATAGACTTGAATGAAATTTGAATTGAATTAAATTTTGAGATTCAAAATAAAATTCACACATCTCTAAGAAACAAGTAACTCACAGAATTGTTGATGAAAACCTATTAGATAAAGGGAAAAGGGTTAATATACCATTTGATACCTGAGTTTAGTTTTAATGTTCAATTTGGTACTTAGATGAAACGATACCTTGTGCCCCAATGACTGTTTGACATGTGTGTTGTAGTAAAAAAAAAAGTACTTAATTGGATAAAAACAAGCTCAGTACTAAATTGAACATTGAAGTCAAACTCAGCTACTTAACTGGAGCAAAAGAAAACTCAAGTACTAAATTGAAAAAAGAGTTAATGCAATATTTGGGACCTGAACTTGACAAATGTTCTCACATTGAGGCTTAAAGTTTTTTTGTTCAAGTTAGTCCCTGAACTTGACAATTGTTCTCACATTAGGGCTTAAGCTTTTTTTGTCCAAGTTAGGCCTTGATATTTCCTTGAAAAAAAGTTGGAGAAAAAAACATTTATTCCCCCAATATGGGAACAATTGCCTAGTTTAGGGGCTAACTTGGACAAAGAAAATTCAAGCATTAATGTGGGAATAATTGCATAGTTTAGACCTCAATGTAGGAACAATTGTCAAGTTTAAAGATTAACTTGGACAAAAAAAAGTTTAGACCCTAATGTCAGAACCATTACCAAGTTCGAGCCTAAAAAATGGATTAACACTTGGAAATACTCAAGTCCCTAATTAGAAAAAACTTAAATATCAAATTAAACATTAAAACTAAATTCAAATACTAAATAGTATATTAACCTAAAAAACACCTCAAAAGGCAACCCAATAAAGATTGAAGTGAATAGGTCCAAAAAAAAAAAAAAAGAAAGAAAGAAAAAAAGTAGAAAAGGAATCCATTTTTGGTGAATCCCACTTTCGCCAAGCAAATGAAGTTTACATCAATTGGCAAATTCTTCCAGGCTGTATAAAAAAGTGGAGAATCTTGACATCAATGGAGACTCTCTTGCCTTTTATCATTATGTTGTCGGTAGAGGTAGCAATGAATCCCTCAAAGTATTAGTTTTATTAGGAGTGTAAATAAGATATTGATGCTAGCAAGTTACTCAAGTTTAACTCGAAAAAATATGAATTCGATTCAATAATTATTGATTCGAGTCGAGCTCAAGCTATTGGTCGAGATGAATTCAAACTTAGTAATATTTGACTTCAACAGCTCATGAGTCTTATTGAGCTTTTCACATTTTTATATATTTAAATTATGTTATTGTCGTTAATATACCCTTAGCTTAATTATCAAGCTCGAACTTGACTACAAAATTGGTAAACAAGTTTAATTAAGTTTGAGCCAGTTTGATTATATCTCGAGCCAAACTCTAGCTTAAAAACAAATGTTTGATCGACCTCAAACCGAGTATCTAGCTCTGAATTTTGAGTTGATCTCGAGCTCAAGCTTGGCAATATTCAACCTCAGCTCAACTTGATTACACCCCCTAATCTTTATGGATTGTAAAATGGACATAAAAGATACATTGGTTCCATTCAACTTGATTAGATAAAAAAAAATCAACCCGAATATAAATTAATACACCTAAATTCACTCAAACACAAAATGATCTAAGCAAGTAATCCTAAATAACCCTAAACCTAAGATTCCACAACTTAAAATAATCCAATTCAAAAACCTAAACCTCAAATCTGAAATAACTTGAACTTAATACCACTCATACTTAAAAAGGCCTAATCCAAAATCAACCAAATTCGATATAACTCGAATCCAAAATTAACTCAAATTCTCAAAATTTTAAAACCCGAATTAATTTGATTTAGATTAATTAGACCCAAAACATTGGGTGAAGTTGGACTAGGTGATTTTCAAAGGGCCAACTTTCTCATTTAGTTTTATCCTAAGTCCACAAACAAGTCCAACCTACAAATTTAAGCCACAGCCCAAATTTCCAAACACTATTCAGCCTATTTCTCTATGGTTTTGATTAAATATATAATGTGATACGTAAATTTTAATTTAATGTATTTATATAATATTTTGATTTTAATTTAATTTTATATTAGGAAAAAGTAAATTAATTTTTTTCAATAAATATATTATTTTTATATATAAAATAATTAAAAGGATGTTAATGTTAAAGAAATTTATAAAAATTGAATTAAAACAAAAATTTTATATATAAAATTTCATCAAATCAAAATTAACATATTAAAAATCATGATATTTATCCTTTAGTATTATTATAAAGCTTCGATTGTTTTGTTCTTGTTTTTTTTTTGGTAAATAGTAAGTTTAGAACAATTCTAAGAAAACATCAAATTAGAGAATTCTATTTATAGTCAACAAAAATTTTCGAAAATTTTCTTTCAAAAAGTCCATCGCATAACTTGAGGGATTGTCAAGAATAATCAGTTGGTCTATCACATCATCATCTGCCTTAGCAACATGAATGCATCTTATTTCATCAACATTATTCACTGATATTTAACCATTCCGAATGAATTTAATCAACATTACATTATCACTTTTTAACTCAACTTGCCTCAATACTCGGTTCCAAACCAATTTCAAACCTTCTAAAACTGTTCAGGCTTCTACTTGTAAAACATCAAATTAGAGAATTCTATTGATAGTCAACAAAAATTTTCGAAAATTTTCTTTCAAAAAGTCCATCGCATAACTTGAGGGATTGTCAAGAATAATTAGTTGGTCTATCACATCATCATCTGCCTTAGCAACATGAATGCATCTTATTTCATCAACATTATTCACTGATGTTTAACCATTCCGAATGAATTTAATCAACATTGCATTATCACTTTTTAATTCAACTTGCCTCAATCCTCGGTTTCAAACCAATTTCAAACCTTCTAAAACTGCTCAGGCTTCTACTTGTAAAACATCAATCAAACCAACTGTTATTTTGAAACTCACCAACCAATCAAGCTCTCAACCACCTGTAAAATTTACTTATTTCTCTTTTAAATATATATTTTTTTAAAAATTGTATCGACTTAAAAGGAAAGAGATTATAATATTGTCTAATAGTGGGGTTATCACTGTAAATATGCAGAATTATGTTTAATCTTCAATAATGGACTTGGATTTGAGTAGGTCTAACTATACTTTTAGTCCCTCTATTATGCTGGAATTAGGGATTTAATCCTTTTGTTTTAACTTAACGAATTTAATCATTCTACTTTGTTATTAGCAAGTCCAAATTAATAACATCAATAGTTGTCGTTGAATTGATGATATGAAATTTTAAAATAGCCTTAAACATTCAACTTACATGTAAATTTGGACCTACTAATAACATTATAAAAGATGAATAACAGTAATGATTAACGATATTATCAACTCATACCTATGCATAACATCACAAAAGTAGAGGACTAAAAGCATGAAAATTTATAATAGAGGATTAAATTTCAAATTTTAACATAATAAGAGGACTAAAATCAAGTTTAAACCAAAGAAAATACTTCGGTTTTATTAAGCTAAAGCAAACTTTGTAAGGATAAGATTCCTTTTCTTTCCACAGTAAAGTCTAAAGATGAGATTTAAGATATTCTTTTTTAAGTATTATTGTTTAATTGTGAACTCCATCCCTCCACTTTACGAACATTAAGAAATTAGTTCTTCTACTTTAGTTTGTCAGAATTTGATCTCAAACTTTACAAAAACTAAGAAATTAGTCCATTAAATAACATTATTAGACCTTTTCATTAAACCATCGAATGAAAAATCAGTAGTTGAATCATTTATATGCAATTAATTATAAAACAGAGCAACAATAATTTTGTAATTTATATACAACAAATTACCAAATCCAACGGTTCAAGCTTATGCGTTTATCAACAATTAAACTAACCTTTCAATTTTCGTAAACTACAAGAATTAAATTCTAATAAATTAAAATAAACGAACTAACTTTTTTAATTGTTTTAATATAAAATAATTAACTTCATAATTACACGGTAAAAGCACCACGGAGACTATTGTACTAAAAGTCAAATTACATTTTACCCCTATACTCCAAAAATGGGCAAATTAGTCCATGTACTTTAAACAAAAAAAACAAATAAATCATTTCTGTTAAAAATTTCATTCATTTGTATTATTAAAAATTGACGTGATTGAATAACCAGACAATGATACATGATGTACCACGTGTACTCCATCTTGATGTACATGATTAATTTTTAACAGTAAAAATTGATGAAATTATTAATAGATAGATCGATTTGCTTTTTTATCTAACATGTAAGGACTATTTTGCTTATTTTTAGAATAGAAAGAAAAAAATGCAATCTAATTTTTAATATAAGTTAATTTATGGCACTTTCACCTAATTGGGCAGTATTATTATTAATTTATTATTTTTCATTTTTTATCTTTATCTAATTATATAATTGTGATTTGTCTGTTATTTTCTAACAGTTTTCAACTTTTTTATTTAAAAAAAAAAAACTTTTTTGTCGGAAATGTTTGGCAAAGACCAAGTCAAAAAAACATGCTGTCACTTTCGTGGCGGCTACTAATAAAACTTGTCAACCAATAAAACAATGACACGTATAAATGTTGATGATTTCAATGATCTTTGTCTCTTTCATTCGTCATCGAATTGGTGGGGCCCTTGACGTGGAATAATTGGACACGTAGCTTTATTTTTTTCTTCTTTATATGGTAACTTAGACACGTAATTTTCATTGCTTTCATTTTCATCCATTTCCTTTCCTTTTATATTTTTCTTAACTATTTTACCGGTGAAATTCCTTGAAGGTCCCTCTATTACAAGAATTAGATCAAATTAATCATTCTATTATTAAATAGATTGATTTAATCTCTGTGTTATTAAAAAAGAATCAAACAAAATCGAAATGAAACTGAAATAAATACCCTCAGGTCTATCAATTTTAAAAATATAAGTAAATTGGTTCCTCTAAGGTTTCAAAAAATATAAAATACAGAAATATAAAAATTCTATAAGAATGTTATATAAAAATTTTATTTTTTTCAAAAATGATAAATCTAAGGCCTAGAACAAGTAATTTACCAAAAATATTGTTTTTTTCTCTTATTTCGTTTCGAAAAAATTTTAAATTTATATGCTCTACCTTGAAATTTAATCATATTGTTACCAAGGTTTTAATTTAATCTATTTAATTATTTTTAATTAACTGGATAAATTTATTTGACTCAAGTTTTATTTTATTTTACTCCACTTACTTCGAAAGTTTTTTAAATTAATTCAAGATAAAAAAAATAAAACTCTTCAACTCAACTAATTTTAAATTAATTAATAATATATTTAAATAATATTACTGACTAAACGAAAACAATTGGCTACGAAGAAAAATGATGTTTGATGTTACTCGTGAGCTAAAATATTGTCGTTTTCTAAGATAAAAAGTAAGAAATAATTTATATTTAGAAGAAAAACAAAAACCTTTTTCAAGTGGGAAAAAAAATTGAAACGCGTTTGGCTGAGGGGGTCCACGTGGAAATCCCGCGTTGATATGCCACGTCAACGACTATCTTATTTGTTTTTTAGGTTAATAATTTATAAATTATGAAAAATATCTAATACAAATTTTTAGAGATAAAAATATTATACCGAAAATCAAATTACATTTTATTCCATCTACTTAAAAATTGAATAATTTAATCATTGTACATTATATCGAACAATAAATTTATCATTATGTTTAAAATTTTATCTATTTCCATTGTTTAAAATTAGTTCATGCACGTTACACATGTATGACAAATCATGTATAATTATCTAGTTCTTTTGTCAACCATGTTTGATTTTGACGATAGAAATTACTGAAATTTTTAACAGAAAATGATTATTTTATTTTTTTATCTAATTTATTGAGATTAATTTACCAATTTTAAAACTCTGTAAATATAATCTTAAAATTATACATTTATTATTATTTTTTTATTGTATTGAAATGAACTTTGGATTAGACCTTTGACCATAAAAACTTGATCGTTGACTCCTAGTAGTTGCTTCATCTTTACAAATTGTTCCATGTATAATAAAATTCCAATTTTGCTTCGTTTTATGTACACGAATTTAAGTTTATAAAGATGGGTTAATTGCGTATGCATCCCAAAACTATAAGCCAAATTTTAAATTAGTCTATAAACTTTAAAATATTTCAATTTAATCCTTAAATTAAGGCTTATATGAAAAATAGATACTTAAACTATCCAACTTCTCTAATTTAGGTACCTAAGGTTTTGTTCCGTATCACTTTAGGTATCAACCTTTAATTTCGGTTAAAAAAATCTCTAAATTAATCAAATTATGACATGTGACATTTTTAGTTAAATGGCTACTAAATGAGTTTTTTTTTTTTAATTTTAAAATATCATACTAACAAATTTAAGATAGAATTTTCAATAGTGTTAACAATTGAACCTAAATTTTGAAATATGAAATGTAGAGGGATTAAAATATTGAAAGGTTTAATTCATGATTTGGCCCCTAAAGTATACCCATTTTCCCACTTTTGTACCTAATTGTTTTCCCAATTTGGTACCTAAAGTACACACAAATTCCTAATTTGGTACCTAAAGTATGCCTCCATTTTATTTTTTAGTCTATCTTTTATAGGCATTTAAAAAATTTATAACCAATCACAAAACGCCACATGCCGTATATATGTAAAAAATAAAATTTTTATTTTATTAAATGTATACACACATTAAAAATATAAAAACGGAAATAGATATATATTCAGAAAAAATATATATAATCTAAAAATATATAGAAATAAAACTTACAAAAAATAAGACAATTGAAAAAAATTAATTGAAATTAATAATATGATTAAAAATGTTAAAAAATGTAAAAATTATAAAAAAATAATTGTAAAAAAATTTAAAAAAGTTTTAAAAATAGTTTTTATAAAACTATAAATATATAATTCTAAAATTTTAAAAAGTATTTAAATTTCAAAATTTTTTTGCAATTACTTGAAATTTAAATATTTTTTTAATTTTTATAAAAAAAATTCAATTTTATATATTATTTTGACTTTTTAAAATTTACAATTATTATTTTAAAATTTTATGAAAAAAATATTTTAAATTTTATTAAAATATTATATATTATATATGATTTTTTTACATTTTTAATTAATATAATATATAAAATACTAAAAATAACACATGGCACATTCTAATAGCGCCACCTGACCAATCAATGTCAATCAACGGTTGGTCAATACCGATCGACAATCGACCAAAGTTAAAAATATTTTTTAATATTTAAATATTTAATATTATAATTTTTTATTTTCAAATTTAAATTTAATATTTTTTATTTTAAATAAATAATTATAATGTGACATTTTTCATTGATCAAAGTTGTTTAACAGATTTTTTTAACATTTGTTACAAAATGAACCAAAAATAAATGAAATTGATACTTTAAATACTAAATTGAGTCAAAAAATTTAAATACCAAAATGAGTAAATGTATATTAAAGATTAAATCGTAAATTAAACTTTATTAAAAATAAAAATACAATAATTAAAATTTAAATTTATAAAAAAAAAAAAAGGAGTACATGTAACATATTTTAACCTATAATTACAAACTGACAACTTGGTATGGGAACAGAGGGAGTGGGCCAAAAGAAAGCAACTCCGTTGATAATTCTTTTTCCAAGAAAAATTAGAAATGAAATACTCAAGGGAAAAGAAGATTTTAAGTCAAATTGTGATTTTAGTCCCTCTATTATATTCAAACTATAAATTTAATCTCTATACTTTAATTTCTTGCTTTTATAATGTCTTTACAAAGTCCAACTCCAAAATAATTAAACACTAAAAAAAACTATTCCGCTTAAAATCCCAATATTGATTATTTTTCTCCTGCACGTTTTATTTCATTATGTTGAGGTAAACGCTTTTGTATTGAAAGAGTTTATTTATTTTTTTTGTAAAAATCCATGTCATCATTGTAATTATTTAAACAAATTAATGACATTACAAACGCAAAGATTAAATTATGTGAATTAATGATAAAGTCTAAATCCCAAATTTGAGTAAAATAAAGGGACTAAAATCGTTAATTTGACCAAAACTTTACCACTTCCCTCATATTCCCGAAGATTTAATCTTTGTAATTTAATTTAGCATAATTTGATCATTTAATTTTATAATCTAGTTAATTCAAGCAAATAATTAATATTTTGAATAAAGTAATAGCATATTTCCCCTAAAAAAAAACCTTTATCTAACTTATTATGAAAAAATTTCACATTTTGATTGGAATAATTATATGTTAATGATATTATAAAATGGTTTAAATGTAAAACTGGCTCTCAAACTATATCACTTTTCTCATTTACATATTTATATTTTTTTATCAAAAGTGGTATTTAAACTATCAATTTTATCTCATTTTATGCCACAACATGATACAAACCAATAAGAACGTGATATGTTATTAGACGTTTGTACTTTTTTGAGTAAAACGAAATGAAGTTTATAGCTTAGATACCACTTTGACAAAAAAAAATATTTAAGTGAGAAAAACAGTATAGCTTAAAGAACAGTTTTGTTGTTTAAGCCTTATAAAATTAGAGGATAAAAACAAAAATCCAAATTTGATAATAATATAGGGACCAAAAACAAAAATTAACCGAAAACTTCACTACTCATTCTCATATCATTTCCCAAGCTTGTACTATTTGATTGATTGCAAGGCGCAATGATATGAAGCGAAAGCATTCATTGTTTTTTCTTTTTCATACACATATTCACAAATCATAATCACAAAGTTTGTTGTTTAGCTTAGCGGCCATTCACGACTAAAATCAAAACACCTTTTTTTTCCCAGTTTTTCCAAGTCAACGGAAACAAAAATCATAAAAAATCCATCCACCATTGAAGCTAAAATCTGGTTCACAAACAAAAAAACCCCATTGCTTTGCTTTTTTTTTTTTTTGAGTTTTAAGTAAATTAGGAGTATAATTTAGTGAAAAGGGTGTTAAAGAATCTTTTCTACAGTTCATTGGAAGGCCAATTTTTTATCATTAAATAGCTTCGGCTTCGGTGGATAGTGAAATGAAACCATTTTTTTTTTAACTCATTAATGGCTTATGACCCCCATTCTCTTAAAAGCTCGTGCCAACATTCATTCATTCTTCTTTTTTAAAATTTTTTCTCGAGAAACAAACAACAACCCTTTTTTAGCCATTTTAGTTAGCTTGGCTTAATCTTGAAGATTACCCCTTTTTAGCTATTTTTCATTGGTTAAATTATTAAATTTTTTTGCAGAATTCAAGCTCGTGATTGAAGGTATGAATTTTACGAAGAAACAAAAAAATTCCCATTTCTTTATTTTTATTGGATAATTTAATGGTAATGAGCAAGATAAGAAACTAATTTTTTTTTGTTTTTTTTTAATTTTTTAATTGAAGAAGATGACACAGAGCTTCATGAGGATTTAATTTACATCAATGGGAGCTCAAAGAAATGTGTTACCAATCTTATTTTTAGCTCTAATCTCGCTCTTGACTCAGTCCGTGTTAACTCAGCGAGTTACAATAAACTCACAAACCGAACGGCGAGCATTACTCGATCTCCGTTCATCGTTGGGTCTCCGAGGCAAAGATTGGCCGATCAAAACCGACCCTTGCACCACCTGGACCGGCATCCGATGTCAAAACGGCACCGTTACGAACATCACCATTTCCGGTTTAAGAAGAACCAGAATCGGACGGTTGAATCCCCGGTTCAACGTCGATTCATTGGTGAATTTGACCCGTTTAATCTCTTTCAACGCTTCCGGGTTCCCTCTTCCCGGTTCAATCCCTGATTTGTTCGGAAACCGGTTGGTTCATCTCGAAGTACTTGATCTCCGATCATGTAATATCTCTGGTTCAATCCCTAGTTCACTCGGTAACTCGTCCCGACTCAGTTCTTTATATCTTAGTAACAATAACCTTGCTGGTTCAATCCCTTTTGTATTGGGTGAATTGAAGAACTTAAAATCACTTGATCTTTCGATTAATTCACTTACTGGGTCGATTCCATCAAGCTTTGGGTCACTTATAAACATTGAAAAGCTTCAACTTAGTTCAAATTACTTATCTGGGTCAATTCCACTTAGTTTATCTTCATTAAAAGCTCTTAAAGTCTTAAATGTCTCTGATAATAATCTCTCTGGTTCAATCCCTGTTCCATTTAGTAACCTTTCTAAGTTACTTGAACTTGATCTTAGTAAAAATTCATTCTATGGGTCATTACCTGTTGAATTCACCATGTTGAAAAGCTTACAAAAGATGATAATTGAAAACAACGAGCTCGACGGTCGGTTACCGGTTGATTTGTTTTCGAATCTTGTTGAGTTACAAGTTGTGGATTTGAGTGGGAACAGGCTTGATGGTGATGTTAATGGTAGTTTTTGGTCAATGCCTAATTTGACATTCTTCGATGTATCGAATAACAACTTTTCGGATCATTTACCAGCTCCTAGTTCTAACCGTGGTGTTGCTACGGGTGCTGTGTATAATTTGTCAAATAATCTGTTTTACGGAACTTTGGATTTTTCGCTCGGGATGTTCAAGTTCATTGATGTATCGGGTAACTATTTGCAAGGCATAGTTAATGAAGGTGAAAGGAATGCTAGTGTTAACATGAATTGCTTTCATGGACCGAATCAGAGGAGTTTGGATGATTGTAGGATCTTTTATAAGGAAAGAGGGCTATGTTTCGATAATTCCGGGGCACCATCGTCAACTGCTGTAAAGTCTAGGTCTGGGAGCCGAAGATGGATATTTATCTTGGCCGGAGTACTTGGTGGACTTGGCTTCATTTTAGTTTTGGTATTGGTGCTAGTGCTACTCTTGAGACGGTACAATACGGGGCTTACAAATCAAAGACGGAGTACCGATATAGGGCCTGTTCGGGAAAGTGATAGCGCCCCTCAACTTCCTAAAGATCCTACAAATGTATCCGGTTCCGGAGATCCATTCACATACGAGCAATTGCTCCAAGCAACCGGTAATTTTAGTGACACGAATCTTATCAAGCATGGTCACTCGGGTGACTTATTCCGTGGCATCTTAGAAGGTGGTATCCCCGTGGTCATCAAAAAGGTCAATTCGAGCTCTTTCAAGAAAGATTCGTACACGACGGAATTGGAATTATTCAGAAAGCTTTCTCATACGAGGTTCATCCCGCTGTTGGGGCACTGCTTGGAGCATGAAACCGATAAGCTTTTGGTCTATAAGTATATGCCGAATGGAGATTTGGCTAATTCGTTTTACAGGGCTATCAACTCGGATGACGATAGTTTAAAGTCCTTGGATTGGATTACGAGGTTGAAAGTAGCTACCGGAGCTGCCGAAGGCCTATGCTACTTGCACCATGAATGTAGCCCTCCCCTTGTTCACAGGTAAATTTTATAACTTTCACGAGCTTCACAATTCCCTTTTTGATAGAGTATCAATCCTTAATTCTGTATTTACTGTTTTGGTTAAAGGGATATTCAAGCAAGCAGTATCCTTCTCGATGATAAATTCGAAGTGAGACTTGGAAGCTTGAGTGAAGTTCATTGCCAAGGAGAGAATACACACCAAAAAGTGCTGACGAGGTTGCTTCGGAAGCCGGGGTAAGTATCATACAAGTTACTCTATTTTACCTTTTTTTCGAGTTTGCATTAGTAGTTTTGAAACAACCGACTATATCTGGTTTTGCATTCTCTTCTTATATTCTAGTCTTTTAGTTTCGACTATACCCGGTTTTGCATCTTTCAGTATGCAGCTCCGGCACCCTATTGTTTTCACCAGTCTTTTTATCTTATAACGAAAGCACTTGGTACCTTATTGCTATGCATATTGTAAGCCGGGCCCTATTCAAGCCAATACATTGGAGTCAATACCGGATTGGCTCAAGGTTCATATGTAAGGTTGAATGATATAATCGAACCGTTATTGGTTTGCAGGCCCGGTGAGTTGCCTGGCTCTTGATGAGTTCGTTGTTTTTGACTGTTTGTGCTACGTTTGCATTTGCCGGGCTGTTTTCAATACATGTTTTACAGTATCGGTACTGTCAAAACTTGATAATCAAGGCAACCTAGACATGCATGAGGTTAGCCATACTCGTAATCCAACTCGGTTAAGTAATGGATAAGAGTTATAAACTTTTAAATGGAGTGATGAAATAGTTCGACACATGTGTTTCTATTATTCATTAACATCCAATCTCAATGTGGCCTCGTAAATGTAAAACAATATGCATACAATCATCGAAGTTGTTAGGATTTGATCCCCGGTATTGTATATTTTGTTCGGAGATTTAATAAATTTCTCCTTGTGATGTGCAGAACCTCCGAGCCAGGCCCCTCAGGTTCAGGTACCTAAAACTCTATTTCACGGTTCTTAATATTCTTATATATACATTACCATTTGGTTTACGCATGTGTGTGTATACCCTTTATTGAGTAAAAGTACGATGAATGCTCTTGTACTAAGAGTTAGATTGCATTTTGTTCTCTTTATTTAAAAAATGGGTAATCCTTGTCCATTAGATGAAAGAGCCAATTGGTTCTTTCTGTTAAAAAAATCATCCATGTCTGTTGTTAAAAACTGGCGTGACTAACAGAATAACTAGACAATTACTTGTGCACACTAACATACATGGACCAGTTTTTAACATTAGAAATGGATGGAATTTTTGATAGAAGGATCAGCTTGTTCTTTCATCTAACCTATAAGGACTAATTTGCTCATTTTTTGAGTAGAAGAGGCAAAATGCAATCCTACTCCTAGTACAATAGCCTTTATAGTACTTTTATTCTCTTTGCTGAAAATGATACGATTTGCATAAGGAACTATGAGTTATCCCTAAAAATCATAGTTCCAGGCAGAGGCGACGTCAAGGGGGCTGGCAGGGGCTTTCCCCCCTAAAAATAAAAATTTTCAATTTATTCCCTTTAAAAATAATAAAATTACAAATTAGTTTATAGTAAAATTGCACTTTGACCCTCTAGAATATGAGAAAATTATGTTTAGTCCCTTAAAAAACGACAGAATTATAAATTAATATATGATAAAATTACATTTTGATCACTAAAAAAAATTCTATAATTCAATTCTGGCCCCTCCCCCCAAGAAATTTTTTTTGGCTTCGCCCTTGGTTTTGGAGTCGGGGATTCCAAAATACAAAACAATACATCATTTCATAGGCTTTTTTCAGCATATTCTTATATGTTTCTTTCGGAATGGACAGGTTCTGCTTCAGTTACTTGTGCCTACGATGTGTATTGTTTCGGAAAAGTATTACTTGAGCTTATAACAGGGAAACTCGGGATCGGTAAAGCAGAAGATACATCTACGAAGGAATGGCTCGAGCAAACCTTACCATGCATCAGCATATATGATAAAGAAATGGTGACAAAAATCATGGACCCATCATTGATAGTAGATGAAGATCTATTAGAAGAAGTATGGGCAATGGCAATTATAGCAAGATCATGCCTTAATCCAAAACCATCAAAAAGGCCTTCAATGAAACATATACTTCGAGCATTGGAAAACCCGTTGAAAGTTGTACGAGAAGAGAGTTTTAGCTCCATGAAGCTAACAACGACTTCATCGAGACGGTCATGGAACGCCGCGTTCTTCGGTAGTTGGAGACAAAGCTCGTCTGAGAACACCAACATTTCAGGTCAACAAAACCGAGAAGGTTTTAGTGGTATAAGGCAATCAAGTAGAGTAGGTTCTCATAGTAGTGGGAATATCGATCACTCGTCTTCGAATAAAAGGTCGTCGAATGAAATTTTCCCGGAACCAATCGACATACAAGACACGGAGGGTTAGATGAGAATTAGCCGATTGAGTGTTTGCTATTTGTATAAAAGATTGTTAGTGCCGGTTCAACCTTTGGGTTTGATAGCTGTGTTACGAGGAAACCAAATAGGCTCCGACTAGGCCTAACCAAAGCACCCTAAGCTGGCCATGACGACAAGACGGGGAAACTATTGAGTGAATGAGAATTTTTGTCAAATGTGTCATTACAAGCAGCAATTTTTCAGTGTAATTGTCACTTTCTATATAGAGTGTAAAGTTGCATTAGTACTCCTTGTTGCATTATAAGTGCTACCACAACACAATTAAATTAGGAAGGAGTATTCGATCTAACTTGTTTGATTAAAAAACCTTGAAATACAAGCTCGATCAATCAATCTCATAGTTGAACCAATTCATTAATAGAATCGGTCAATTCAATTAATTAAGTTGAACTCAATATTTTTCCTTCTATATACAATAACTTATATCAATTTGTTTAGGGTTTGGTCAATATTGTAAAAATCAGACCAATGATCAAACTAATTAAAGCATTTATATGCTAAGTTAACAAAAATTTAAAATTTATAAAAATATTTTAAAAAAGCAAAATTTTAAATATATGTAATTCGACAAAATTAACATAAAATACATGTAAATTCTTATATTTAAAATTTTAAAATTTTAATTAATATTTTCATTAAAGAACAAATTTTTTAATAAAAAACAAGAGTAAAAAAAGAATTAAATTGACAAAATATGTAACCATTAAAAATTAATTTATTATTATACCTCAATTTTTTACCAATTAATCTCAATTTGTTTTTTTCATTAAAAACCGATTATAACATTACTTGTTTTGGTTATAAAACTTGTCTTTTTTTTTATAACCAATTTTTGCTCACCTCTTACATTAAACAATACCACAAAATCAAAAAGTGATAAATCTCAAAATCATACATAAACTTTAGTCTAATGTGTAATTTTATATACAAAATTTTAATTTTATCCAATTCTAAAATTATCAACATAATCATTAATATAACATTATTTTATATTTCTATATTACATACCACAAATAATTATATTTGTCCAATATAGAAATAATCTAATGTATTTATTTTTTAAATAATGTATAATTAAATCAAAATTAAAATTTCACATATACATTTTAACCACAATTAAAATTCATGTATCAAATTACACATTAAATTAAAATTCATGCATAATTGTACGAAACCAAAAAAAACAGAGAATCAAAAGTAATTGACACTTTCTCTTGCATAGCTCAACATATAATAGTGTGCAAAATCAAGGATCAAGACAAAAAGTACAAAAGCATATATATATATATCTTTTTTCAATCAAGTGAGAATTTTATTGAGTAAATTAAATACAGTAAAGGAACCCATGATTGCATGGACAAGAACATAAAATGAAGATGTTAAGGCTATGTTTTTAAGCCTCCAAATAAGGGTTTTTGGGGTTTTGCTTTTTTTCAGAGGGGAAGAATATGAAATTCATGGGGCATGAAATCTTCACTT
This sequence comes from Gossypioides kirkii, assembly GCA_005610355.1. Classification (NCBI taxonomy): domain Eukaryota; kingdom Viridiplantae; phylum Streptophyta; class Magnoliopsida; order Malvales; family Malvaceae; genus Gossypioides; species Gossypioides kirkii. The sequence goes on from CP032248.1 coordinate 808,688, forward strand.
GGTCTATAATACTTATCTGGGGAATACAAGCTTAAGTTGGAGACTTGGCTAGTGTATAGACAAGCAAATCTTTCGACCTGCATCGGGCAAAAAAAGGGAACAAATTCAGCGAATAACGAATAAAACATTCTACATGGTTTTTTACAAAGTCCTATTACTGTCACGACCCACTGTATCATGCACATAAGTAGTTATTGTCCTCTTAGGATGACCAACCGGTCTCTCAAGGCTTTGCCACCCAAAGGTGTGAAATGAGAGTATCCGGTTGGCTGATGGGTCGTGATCAAACTCTTATAAGCAGGATGATGGATGGTTCGGTTTACTCTTACCTGATGGGCAAAGCGAGAGTTTTGATAGCCAGTCTTCATGAGTTGTCCCCAGATATTATGGAACTATTATGTGAAAAGATAAAATAAGCATTGTTAGTGCCTGGATTCAAAGGTTGATCATAGGTAAAATATTATAGAGGCCCTTGTATTGGGAGTCGGATTGCATTTTGCCCCTTCTACTAAAAAAATAGACAAATTAATCCCTGTACGTCAAACATGTATCTATTTGGTTATTTCGTCAACCACATCAATTTTTAACAATAGAAATGAATAAAATTTTTAACAAAAAAACTTAGTTTGCTTTTTTATCTAATATATAGGGATTAATATGCCCATTTTTTTAATAAATGGGACAAACTGCAATCTGACAACTAGTTCGAGAGCCTTCATGGTATTTTTACCGTTGCTCATACTATCAAGCAAATAGAAAAAGGAAGTTCCTCAACCTTTTGGTGACACTCCCGTTGAGCTTGTTGATGAGCAAGTCGTGCTTGATCCTTTTGAGACTGTTTTAAGGAAAACATTGAACATAAAAATCTGAGAAAGCTTTAAATCAATATCTAATCTGATACTACATAAAATATATCGATCCTAACCTCCAGTTCACCCAAAGCAGAAGTCATTTTCTGTTTTTCATCATCACGAAGACTTTCAAATCTGAAGAATAGGAATGCAACTCTTAACAGCAACAAAAACCGAGTATTAATAACCTACTTTTGAATGATAGAATAGGCACTTACTTAAGAGACCATTTCAAATGATGTATTTGATCTTCAACAAGATCGCGCTCGTTCCTCAACAATCTTAGTTGCTGCATGAAAGCATCAAGTATTAATTGCAAGGGAAATAAAATACCAGTGGTAACAAATTGGCATCAAAAGAAAAGCAGCATGCAAATGTTCATTACTAGAAAATCATCCAAGCTACGGAATTAATTGTTATTACAACAGATTCTTCTCAGTGAATTATATAAATTTACACTATATTATCCAAATAATATTAAGATTGAAAGACCACTGCAACCATCTCAATTTAACATCATATTAAAAACATGAAAAACCCACCTTTCGCATATCTCTTAATCCCCAAAGCAATTTGACCTCCCGCTCAAGCTCTGGAACAACAAGCATTGTTCTCCATCCTTATCAAAGGTAAATTACAAAATTAAAGGAACAATATTTGCTCATCTTAACAGCAATGAAAATAACAAAACAGTCGATGAAAATAACGATGACAAACATACAGAAAATTTTTTATGAATGCATACTACAAAATCTAATTATATACCATAGACTAGAAGTACTAATTGTCCCAATTAGATACCATCAAACATCAAAGGTCAATCTCACAAGATTAAACTAAACAATAATGAACAATTTAAATGCTACAGAAAACAAGGAAAAAGGGGGGATCAAGAATAAATATAATTCATACCAAGAACCTTCTTGCTCCGCAAAATATCTCCATAGATATGGTCACCAACATAAAGCACCTAAAGGAAGCATCGAACTAATTAGATAATGAAAGACAAACAATGAAACAAGGGCCTCCAAGGTGGACTCAGAGACCAAACTATGTTAGAGAATCTACTATGGAATTTAACAAACCAAAGATTACATGATAAAACAACAAATCAAGGCCACAACTCATTTATGATTCACCACATCAAACAAAGAATCACCTGTGAACTTGACTCTATAGAAAGCAACTTATGAAGATGAGCGACATTGCCACCCTGAAAAGTTCAAATAAAATTTAGTGGTAATCTCATAATATCTAATAATAACATTGAAATGAACAAAGAACAATCTGTCAATATCCAGTACTAGATAGCATTCAAAATACCTGGAAGACTCGGCAACTCTTGTTTAATCCCTTGAGTAGAACTTCCGGTGATGTACTTCCCACCTTTTATCAAAAAATATGTTCAAATCACCAAATTACCATACAACAAAGTCATACTACTGAGTGAATCCAGAATGACGATAGTATATTTCAACCAACCTGGGGCATAGGAGTTCCATTGTCAGTATTGAGAAGCATTCCAGACTCAGGTTCGACCTCAAAAATATTGGCACGGTTCTCTTCATGAAAGAATCCAGGTTTTGCACTGTAAGGATACTTTCATCTTCAAAGTCAGAAATCAAAGGATGAAAGCAGATAACATGTGTTGTAGATATAAATAAAAAGAAAAGAGAAACTATTACTAATATTATGATGAGCTAGGAGGAAACTAAACCTGCCAGTGATGACGACATCAAAATATTGGAGCCAATCAAAATTGCAACTGAGACTACCATCCAACGTACGAGATGCACAGAGAAAGTTCATTACAATATTTGTGTAGTCCCATAAACTGCAAGAGATGTCCATTATTAACTTATCGTTCTAAACAACCTTAGAAAATGAAATCAGATATGGTAATATAAAGAAGCACTTGTACATACTTTCAATTAAAAAGCAAAAAACTCAAGAATCACCAAGTACAAAACCAAAACCATCGATAGCATGCATGCCAAAATCTTCCAACATTAGGCAAAATCTCTTAGGAAGAAAAAAGGACAACAAATTTGCATTGAATCCCTTACTACTTTTCATGCCTAAACAATGAAGATATGAAATCAGCAAGAGATATATACCTATTTGTCACCAAGAATGTAGAACGGCCAGAATCCCTTAGCATTTTGAACATTGGTACTATAGAGATATCTTCATTGATATACCTGACAATGAAATGGAAAACTAAATAAAAAATCTCAAAATGCATTATCAGAATATGTCAAAACAAATAACAATCTGCCCCATTTTGCCAACTTCCCTTGAATTTAAATAGAGATTGACAACCAATCTTAGTCTTAATTGTAATTTAAAATTATAAAATTAATGTCACTGTTTAATTACCTTTTTGGATCCTTTGCAACCATCTGCTTTAAGGTGCCATCCCTGTGGCACAAATCAACGGCAGCACGAACATCTTTGTACATGTAGGAGTAACTGAAAGCATCATTTATAGTAGGGATTGCTCAATATACAAAACCTGATAAAAGGAATCAGGATTTAAGTACCTAAAAGTTCTCAATTTATGTTATATTGAGTGTCAAACCATGTAGCATTTTTTTATATTACTGTTTGGCAATTTTATAGTAGAACCAAATAAAAAATTCCAACCGTGTGCTGCTTTCTAACTTAATATATCTCGTTAAAAACTTCTACTACCAGGTGGTACTACCTGTTACACTGATGGCAACTTTTCAAACATTATTTGGATTTTTCTACAAGAGTAGAAAGAAGCAGTAACACAGAAATTTAATTAGTTATAAAATTCTTGAAGAAGCAGTAGTTAAATTTCTTACTCAGCACCCTCAGGAAATTTTCCAGGATTATTGTCCTTATAGTCAACAAGTTGAGCAAACAAGTAAGCTTCAGCTAGTGAAAAGAGTGTATCAATGAGGGCATAATCTGGCTCATCAAAAGAATCCCGAATGAGCGTATTCCCATAGGTTCCAACTTTATCTTCCTTGGACAACTCTCTGAACCCATGGTATGCTACTTTAACATACTTATGTCTATCCATCTGTTAAAAGGACAACCATCACAAGAAACAAACATAGTCAAGCACAGTAGATGACAGAGAGCAACAGACAACTATTAATTTAAGCTGGCTAGAGATAACTGTAGCAGAAAACAAATGTGTCAACCTTTAAGATATTTCCTCTCTTTTTGTCTAGAACCAAGCCTCTAACCATGTACTTCGGGTCAAAAGTCCACTCTAGTAACTGCATGAAATTTTATCCCTATCAGCATGCCTCTACATATCACTCAAAATCAACATTATTTCTCAGTTGGATTTAGAAATGCTTAAACTTAACAAACCTCTTGAGGATAGCCCAAATCATACACCAATTTTCTGATTGTGCCTTCATACGCAAGGGACTCAAAAGTCTCAGGTTTATATTGTGCTAAGGTATAATCCATATCAAAGCCAACAGCAAGAATATTCCTCATATTCAGTGACCTGTTGCAGAAAATTTGTTTTCCTATATCAATTTTACATCCTCCTTCAGGAGATGACCATACATGCAGTCCCTCAACACCGTTGCTGTTGGCCATAAGATGAGATTGTGAAGCTTTATCACCTAAAATGGTCCCAGTACTATCGTCCTTTGAGTAGTGAGAGTTCAATTGATTAAACCCTGAATATATTAGCATGGAGAAAACGGGGTTAGCACTAATGGTAAAAAATATTCATATCCAAATTCCCTAATCCATTAACATGTGTCTCATGCCAACAACAATCATCATGTCCCCAAAGAACGGATATTACCCAAAAGCCACTAGAAGCCTGGTTAATTAAACCAGCAACATAATCACAGCAACTATCTTAACATTTTCATTAGATTCATATGAGAATTCAAGTATTAGATATACAAACCAGCAAGATGGCTCATACAATCAAATTAGTATAAACCTGAGTGCCTCATCATGCTGATAACACAAAGGCATTATTCGGCTCAGCAGCACCCGAAAAGGACAATATCTTTGTTTTATTAACACAATACTCTAACATTACTCAATTAAAACAGTGAAGAAATTACAAAAAAAAAGAACTTTTTAAAATCTAAAAACAGTACAATTTCCTAGAGACAAATAGGCAAAAAAGAAAACCTTGACATCTTACCTCAGAAGTCAAATCAAAAGATCAAACAGCGCAACCACGTTTAAGGTCCAAGCCTAAGAATCTTCCAACATATGCGCCAAGTAACACCTAAAAATTCCAATTCCTCAATCAAAACTAATCCAATTTTCCAACTAGATTAACTTTCAAACTCTATTATTCCCTCAAATTTTACACTTATAGCACCAAAAACGAAAACAATTTCCCTTAACCTCAATCACAACAAACCAAACAAAAAACAATCCAAAAAATGAAAATGATAAATGCAACAGCGCATGCTAAAAGATGAGCCAAGTAGTATAACCTGCAGTGTACATAGGTCTAATTTTGGCGGGAAATCCAGTGGAGAATCGAAGTATACGGGAAGAAAAAGGAGCGGGAAATTCAGGGGAGAAGAGGGATAAGCAAAAGGCAACGTTCTTCTTGGGAATTCTCATTGTGGTGGAATTAAATAGGCATTGTTGAGATATTAAGTGGGAAACTGAAAAGATAAAAAAAAAATGAGAATCTGATTCTGATGACGAACAAAAAAATTTATTGGGAATGTGGGAATACCAGTTGGTGATTATATTTGTAGATAAACAACGACACGAGGAAGAATGGAAGGTGAAAAGACAAGTTAACAATTAAATTGAATTAAATTGTTCTCTGTTTGGGGGAAAGGAAAATTAATTTAAAAAGAAAGAAAAAAAAGGGGAATATTGTTATTCCCATTTATGGAATTGGAATTGGAATCGGAATCGAAACTAGATAATGAATTAATTATCCATTTGTTGGTTAATTGGGAAAAACGTGGAAGAGAACAAAAGGGTGAGAATTCAATTCTTTCTGATCTGAATTTTCTCGCTCTATACAGGGAAAAGGAAAAAGAAAAGGTATAATTTTGTTTTAGTCCTTATAATATGTTAAAATTTGAAATTTAATTTGGGTAAACTACTACTCAAATATTAGTAAATTTGTGCTTTAGTTACTTAATTATGAAAAGTTACAAAATGGTCGTCCAATTATTAGTAAAAAACTTTTTGGTCACCCGATTATGAGAAGTTACAAAATGGTCACTCAACTATTCGGTTTTATCTTTTTTAGTCACCCAACTATCTTGAAGTTTTGGGTGTTTTCATTTTTGCGTTAGCTCACTAGTGACAAAAAATACAAAATTGAATAGTTAGGTGACCAAAAAATCAATTTACCAATAGTTGCATAACCACTTTATAATTTTTCGTAGTTTGGTGACCAAAAAATAAATTTACTAATAATTGGGTGACTACTAGTGTAATTAGCCCAATTTAATTTCTCCTTTTATAATGTTAATCGTAACCGCTAGACTTACTCATAAATTGAGTTATCTATTAAAGCTCGAAGGTTTAAAAATTTAAGAGGATTCGAATAAAAATATTAAGTACGAAAAATAAATTTGAGCAACAAAATTAAACCCGTTTAAAATATGGATCAAGCTCGAGCTTAAACATTTAAAGTCCAAATTTGACTCGAAACTTTCTCTAAGTTTGTACCATATTATATTATATTTGTATATTGTTAATTTTATAACACATAAATTTTAAATTTATATTAATATATAAAATATAAATATTAAAAAATGTTAAGATATCTATATATAAAATTTTTAATAAATAAAAAATATATAAAGTTATTAAATATTAAATTAAAAATAATATAGCAAGAACTAATATAGTTTAATGAGAATTTTTAAAAAACTGATGTGAAAATTCTTACATCTTATTTATAATTCGTCTCTAATTGATTAGATTCTCACGTTATCTTAACAAGATAATTGAATAAAAATTTAAAAATTGTCCTAATAATCAGTTTGAGGGCGGTAATTAATAATGCTATCAGTTTAGACTTATTAATAACACTATTAAACAAAAAAAATTATATCAAATTCAAGTAAAAGGATTAAATATTAAACTATAACATAATTCAGTAGTAAAAGCAAAATTAAACCTAAAATAGAACAACGAAAATGAAGTGACACATGGCATCATTACTTGTTAAGAGGATGATGAAAACAGTTGTACAATCTTTTGTCGTCTTTTTATTTCACCACGAGGATTACGGGATTCTGTGGTGTATTATCTGTGGACTGTTTTCTTGGTCAAATTTTATAGAGGTCCCTGAACTATGTGTTTTTTGTAAGCTAAGTTCAATCACTATTATTTGATTGGTATGGACATTGTTATCAATGCAGGAGGACATATATTCGAGCGCGTCGAAGTGTATTATCGTTCTATTTATTGGTTGGAAAGAGGCTATGAATAATTCTAAACATTGTGTAAAAAAAACAAACATAATCAGAACTTATAATTAAATTGTTCAAAAATATGTATATTTTCATTCCAACATTTTTTCGTGAATTTCTTCAAATAGTTTAGGGTAAATTATATTAGTAGTCATCTAACTATATTTTTTTGAACACTCAATTATGAAAAGTTGTAAAATGATCACCCAACTATTAATAAATTTTTTTTGGTGACTCAACTATAAAAAATTATAAAATGATCACTCAATTATTTAATTTTATTTTTTTCATCTAACTATTTAATTTTTATTTAAAAAGTTTTTATTTATTTATTTATTTATTTTTCTGGCTTTGCTTTGTTGATGCTTGTGGTGATAAGTGATAACGTAAATATTTTTTTTCCCAATTGAGTTGCAATGTTGATCAAATCCTATCCACTATTTTTAGATAATATACATGACATATATATGATGTATCAATTCAATGCATATATTTTCTTCACGAGAAAATTTTAAATAAAAAATAATTGAACAAAAAATCCAAATATCATATTATAAAATAAAACAAAAATTGTATGAAATATTACGTAAGCATGTATCAAGTTGATTCAAATTATAATATACTAATGTTTATTCTTAAAGTACGAGAATGACCTACCAATCAAAAGGCATAGGTATTGTTTGATAATTCATTGAAATATTTAAATTTATTGAAAATTAATAATTTTAGTGTAAATTAAGTCTTAATTCAATTGGTATGGGTATTGTTGCCAACGTGAGAAGACGTGAGTTCAAGTGTGCTGAAGCGCATTATCTTTCTATTTATGAGTTGAAAAAAGATTATGGGTAGTTCTAAGTATTGAGTAAAAAAACAAATATAGTCAGACCTTATAATGAAATTATTCAAAAAAATTTAATATTTTCAGATATTTAATTTTTAAGCATGTTTGATAAATCAAACTAATAAAATAAATTATAGAATTTTTTAATGAAAGATGGTTGAAATAATAGATAGAGAGAAATACTTATCACTTAACCATTTAAACATTTAATCTTTTAAATTTTTAAAATTATTATTTATCTAGTAATATACCAAACAGATTTTATAATTTAAATTAGTACTTAATTGTTCAGATTATTAAACATCGGTATTAGTTAAAATATCTTGAATTTATTCGGTGATTGGGGTAAAAACATCATAGAGGCCCTCATACTAGAATTCAAATTTCATTTTGTTCCTCTACTAAAAAATGGACAAATTAGTTTATATATGTTAGATCAAAAAGCAACCTGGTACTTTTATTAAAAAACTATCCATTTTTATTGTTAAATTTTGGTCAGTATACGTCAAAAATAAAGTACACGTGACGTGCCACGTGTAATTATCAAGTTATTTTGTTAGTCACGCCAATTTTTAAGTGTAAAAATGGATAAATTTTTAAACTGAAATAATCAGTTTGCTTTTTGATCAAACGTACAAGAGTTAATTTGCCTTTCTTTAATAAATATCTTTATTAAAAATAATATAGATTATGACACACCCACATTGTAAACGAAAAAAAAATTATGTAACAAATATATTTAAAAAAATAATATAGAAAAACAAATAAAACTTTATTAAAATAGTAAAATTCAAATATTATTTCGTGCAATATTTTAAATTTTTCATAAAATACAAAAATGATAAAAATACCCTCATATTTGTTATTTTATAAAAATATTAAATTTTCAGTAATTTTTCAATTGAGTTGTGATGTAAACCTAATTAATAGATAATACTAATTTAATAAACTATTTAAATAAATAGTATATATATTATAGTGGTTTCCTAATCAACCATGATGAGTAATTGTATTACATTTTGGCATATATGGTCCATAATGTGATTCTTATATGATGATAATTATAATTTATTATTTTGTATAATATTAATCAATATGATCCAACATTCTAGAAGAGATAATGTATAAAGAGAAATTGAATAAATTCCTTTCTATATAATTAAAAAAAATCAATCGTGATTCATGAGGTTACATAAAAGCACTTTTAAGAATAAATTAGGCACGAAAGAGAATTCCCTAATTTTAATTAGAATCTACATATGACACATCTATAATATATAAAATGATTATATAATAACGAAAAAGAAGGTAAGTAGTTGATTGAGTCTTAGTTTAATTAGTATTGATATCGTTGTTAGTGCAGGAAGATGTAAGTTCGAGTACGTTGAATCGCATTATCTTTTTATTTAAGGGGTTGGAGAAAGACTATGAATAGTTCTGAGCATTATATCAATAATAGTAGATACAATAAGAACATATAATGATGTCTCTTCATTTAATTTATTTGCGAAGCCATAGGGGGGCTAACAAGAGTCTCGCCCCCCTAAAATGAAATTTTTTTCATTTAAGTCTTTTATAATTTATAAAATTTTAAATTAGTAATGATAACATTGTACTTTGACCTCCCAAAAATAATAAAATTTTGATTTAATCCTTTAAAAATTATAAATATATAAAATATTAAAATGATAAAATTACATTTTTAATACCATAAAAATATACAATTTAATTTCTCCCTTAAATTTTTTTTCCATCATTAATTTTATTTAAAAAATAAATATAATCAAAATTTATAATTAAATTATTAAAAAAAATCGAATCCGATTAAACTCATCTGTGCGGCAGTAGCATAAGGCTTATCCTCTTGCCAATGGTACCTTACCAAAAGTTGGGCTGCATTTAACTCATAGGCAAGGCATGGTCGCTAAAAGACCAAAGCTGGTTGGGACCACTTCAACTTTATGCAATTTAATAGATACTAGGTTCACGTCCACATAAACATGTACAATAACATTGATAAAAACGAGACTACGACACACCGATAATATGAGTGAAAAAATATATTTATTAAATAATTATATAAAAATAAGTTTTAGTTAAAATGATAAAATTGAGGGTGTGAAAATTATAGTGTCTTATATTTAAATTTTATTATGTAAGTATTTTTTTTTGTATAATTTTTCTATATTTGACCTATATAATAGTATTTATTACTTTTTCGATGGGTTCATGACAACAATTCAATAAGTATAGGTAAAGTCAGAACATTTTTTAAGGAAGGGGTAGAATTAAATTTTACATTTTTATGAAAGTTAAATTATAATATCACTATTTTAATATGGATGAAAAAAAATTATGTATATATTTATTAAAAAAACAAATGAGGTTTTAGTTGAAGATAAAATCAAGGGTTTGAAAACTATAATATTTTAGGCAAAAAATTAATCCAAAATTATCCATATTTGTAAAAAAATTAATCAAGTCTATTTTAGGTTCACCCATATTAGTTTTTAATTTTTTAAAAATATTTATATTGTTTTATTTTAATATTTAATAAATTTATAAATTTTTTATTTATTAAATTTTTTTATATAATAAACTTAATATTTTTTTAATGTTTAATATTATATTTAGTATAAGTTTATTTTTTTAATATGTTTTTTTTTTAACCCAGTCGAATTTATTAATGACGGTAATAAAAGCACTTAACTACATACACCAAAGAAATAAAACCAAGAAACCAAAGAAACAATTCTAAAATAAAACGACAAAAGAAATGGAAATTTGAAACTACACCTAATAACAATCAGTCGTTCGGCCGGCAAACAACAATAGAGCTTTAAAAACCATGAGCAACCCAAACAAAACAGCTGGGGTTAATAGAATTTGCAAATCCCCAAAAACTCCCAAAACACCAGCATCCTAAGGTGGATCTTGATGGCGTCGATCCCTCGCAGCCGCTACAAGTACCAACTCCGGTGCGTCCTCTATCCAAAACCCGTCCTCAGCACGACGAAAACCCTCCCGTGCCATTTCATGCGCGACTTCATTGCCCGCCCTTCCCAGAAATCGAAACATGCAGGTATGAAACTCTTTCGCCAGTTCTTTGACAGACCATATTAATGCACAAATATCACAACGATCCTGCTCATTACTGTTTATTTTCTGTAAAATCGTTCTGGAATCTCCCTCCATGGTTATGTCGAGGAAACCTAACTCTTTAGCAAATCTGAGTCCGTGCATCACCGCCCTAGCCTCAGCTGCAAAAACCGAAAGCACCGGGTAAGTTATCCTGCAACAAGAACCCAAAATTTCCCCAAACTCATCTCTAATCACTATTCCTGTTGTGGCCGTTCTATGATTGAACCTTTATCTAGCATCAAAATTAACTTTAATTAACCCCGCAGGAGGCGGAGACCACCGGATCTGAACGGGAACAGCTGGGCCATTCCGCAACACAGGTATCGATGACCATTCCCCAACATAGCTGCGCACAAAACTGACAATCTCGCCCGCACTCTGAATCTTTCCCTCATGAATCATACGGTTACGGGCAAACCACAAAGCCTGCATTGTAATACATATTTCAGTTTGTTGTAACTTGTCATGCATCTGCAAAAACCATGATAACCATTTATGGAACTCCATCTGGACAGCAACAGCAGTCTCTGGATAACACAACATTACCCAGACATCACGAGCACATACATACCATCGTAAAATGTGGTTAACCGACTCCCTCTCAGCAGTACAACGAGGGCATAAAGGGGTTGGGGCAATACGCCTAAAATACAAACACTCTCTCGTTGCCACGAATCCACAAACAAACTTCCATACTGCAATCAGAACTTTGGGGGGACATCTAACGTTCCACAATAATTTGAAAACTTCATGACCCGTATAACGCATTTTAGATGACTGTAACAAAATTCTATATCCACTACGAACTGTGTATTCACCAGACCGCTCTCCTCCCTAAACAACAGTATCAAGTTGCGGAACACTCGGCAATGGAATTCCCTCAATAAGGGTAGCCTCCTCCACACCAAATAGCGAGTCCACCAGATCCCAATTCCACCGCATACCATCCACCCAAATGAGCTCAGACACCCTCTCGACAAATCCTACTCTAGGAGCATGTACTCTATTAGGGATAGACTTTGGTACCCAACAATCCTCCCAAATACGAATGTCATTGCTCGATCCCACCTGCCATTTAAGGCCCATTTCAATCAATTTCCTTGAACTCCAAATACTTCTCCACACCATTGAAGGATGTGACACCAACCTTGCATTCAAGAAACTAGTATTAGAGAAGTATTTTGCCCTCAAAATTCGAGCCATTAATGAAGTAGGATGCATAAGGATCCGCCGACCTTGCTTTGCCAAAAGTGCGACATTGAATTTTGCAAGGTCCCTAAAACCCATTTCACCGTCTTCCTTTAACTCACTTAACCCCCAACTACACCAATGAATGCCTCGCTTATCAACACTCCTTTGCCACCTAAATTTCACCAAAATACCTTTAAGTTCATTATAGAAAGAACATGGCAGGAGAAAGCACATCATATATAAAAAAAAAACATAATATAAAGTATTATAAATTTAAAACGGGTCGGATCGGGTTAGATTTGGGTTTTAAATATTCAAGCTTGAGCTTAATCCATATTTTAAACGAGCTTAATTTTTTTGCTCAAGTCTATTTTTCAAATTTAATATTTTTGTCCAAACTTTTCCAAATTTCGAACGGGGCTTAGGGCTTGGGTTGGTAACCTGAGCCATAAAATATAACTAAAGAACTAAGAATCAATTGGTTTCACAATTAATATAGAATCAAAATTTTATATTTTTTAAATAAAAATTTTAGTTTTTTCATTTAGTTTGGGTTATTTTTGATTTATTTTTTTAAATATATATATATATATATATATATTTATAAAGGCGTAATGTTAAATTTAACCTTTTATTATTGTTTTTGAATATATTGGTGTGATTACATGGTAGTACCTGTTCATACTTTCTTAACCATTTGACAAGGCACACACACTTTGCACATATAGGCACTCGAACCTGAGACTTCTAAGATGAATAACATCATCTTTTTTACTAGAGTCACTTGTTGGGTTCACCTTTTAATATTTTAAAAAGAGTCAAATTTGATCATAAACTTTAAAAAAAGTCAAATTGATATTTTAATTGAAATACTAACTAAAATATTAAATTTTTAAATATTTCAACCTGCATGACAATTCACATACACTTCAAGCTATTTTTATAATTTTTATGAAAATTTTATAATTTTTTGGATTTATTATTTGAATATTTTTATCATTTTTAATTTATTTGTTAGATAGGATGTATAAGACAAATAATGTCATATCAGTAAAAGTATACTTGGGTTGCCACATTGGTTTAGTTACCTTAAAAAACGATTTGACTTTTTTTGAAAGATTAATAGTCAAATTTAACTAAAAAGATAATAAAAACTAAATCAACAAAAGATTAAATTTGATATTATGCTTTTTTTACAATTATTATTGACATTAGGGGCATAGTTAGGGGGTTGATAGGGTCTCAACTCCATCTAAAATGAAAAGCTTTTTAAAATGGAAAAATTTTAAAATGTTAAAGGTAAAATTACACTTGATTCTTTTAAAAATAATAAAAATTTGATTTAAATTTTTAAAAACATAAAAATATAGACTTAGAATATTCAAATGGTAAAATTACATTTTTACAATAATAAAAATTATAATTTAATTTTGATTCACCATAATTTTTTTTTGGCTTCACACCATATTTAACTATGTTTTTTTTTTTTTTTCAAGATGGTTGTCTCATCCTGTTCAATTTCTGGTTCGGTTTTTCATAATAGAAAAATCAAATTACGTCAAATCAATATACAAAGACCAAATCCTCAAATTAAAATAATACAGGGATGAAAACAATAATTTAACCGAAGTAAGAGACAAAGATTTCTTTTATATATTTAATGTGTAGAAAAAAAAAAAGTTAAATTCGAATTTTGAAGAGGATATTATTAAAAGGATAATCACGTGACCCGAATATTATTAATAACATAAAAAAAAAAAAGGAAGTTGCAGAGATACGTATTCAAGTAGTGGCCACTGGCCAGGCTGTAGGTAAGCTGTATATATGTAAGTGCTGGTCGCGTATTGAATTTCGTTTTACTATTTTCATCCATTTTTTCAGGTACCCCAAAGCAGTAAACTCTTAAAAAAATCACTTAACCATAAGCCGCCCAAAAAATTCCATTTCTTGAACTGATTTAATTTGTTTTCTCGCTTATCCGATCAAAATTCTCTAAATACCAAAACCCATCTTTTTTGCTGCTCAATAAGCAGAGTTCGGGGGTGTGAAAATGGCTTCTGATGTGCCTTGTTGTGGTGCTGAATTTTCATTGTATTTGTTGATCATAGTGGGGTTAGTGTGTTTTGCCGGGTTAATGGCTGGTCTAACACTGGGTCTCATGTCTCTGGGTCTCGTAGACCTTGAAGTCCTCATCAAGTCTGGCCGTCCTCAAGATCGTATCCATGCTGGTATCCTTTGTTTCTAAAACCTCTTCTTTTTAGATGAATCATTGATTGGAATTTTCTTGTTTTTTCATTGTGTTAGTAGTTGGTTTCAAGTATATATCATTTATGTTTGAAGAGTTGAACTGAGTTGAATCACTGAGTCTCTTCGCCCTATTGCCTAGTATGTTAGGCTGGTTGCTGAGCTCTGATTTGGTTTTTGAACTGAGTCTCGTTCACTCTTTTAGCTAGTATGTTAGGCTGATTGTACGATGTTGTGGATGTAGAAAGGGGAGAGAGGCTGGTTGCTGAACTCTGCTTTGGTTGTTTTCTTTGCTATTTGCTTTTGATTATTCATAGTAACAAAGGGAGTAATAATTAGTTGCTGAACTCTGATTTGGTTTTTGAACTGAGTCAACTCGAGGTTTTAGTGATCATTTGACCTGATCTTTATGTTATCTGGAACTCAGATCGGTCTGGTTCGAGAAACTAGAACTAGAACTAGAACTAGAATGCAATTTGCTACTTCTATAAAATGTCTTTGATTTGTTTAGTAGGAACGAAATACGATTTATTGGAATGTAAACTGTTTTTCTTGAACTTATATGTATTGTTTTTGTGTTTATATAAATACATAGTTCTACATATATAAATTCTTAAGTCCGTGATTGTGGAACTCAGATCGGTCCAGTACGATGAACTAGAACTAGAATTAGAATGCGATTCTCTACTTTTATAAAAATGTAATTCATTATGGGTAGTCTTCTCTGATTTGTTTAGTAGAAATGAAATACGTAACCAGGTTTTTGAACTTATATGTATTGGACATGCATACCAATTCGAGAATCACTAGGGAGATAGCAATTTATAGTTACAAAATAAAGAGTTTTTTGTTTTGGTTTCTTTTTTGGCAGCAAAGATATTTCCTGTGGTAAAAAACCAGCACCTTCTGTTATGTACTCTATTGATTGGAAACTCTTTGGCAATGGAGGTTATTACTTCATGAAACCATTATTATCATTTTCTTTCTTCAATGTTATTACTTGTTAGCTTAATCTCCTTTCCTTCCATGTAGGCTCTTCCCATTTTTTTGGACAAGCTTGTGCCTCCATGGGCTGCAATTTTGGTATCAGTCACTCTGATCCTCATGTTTGGAGAGGTTTGTTGTTAACATGTTGAACTTAGCCGTCTTTTTGAGTAATTTGCAAAAAAAAATAAAAAATAATAATACATTTTTGTTGAAAATTCTAGAAAATAGCCCCTTAAAATGAGTTTCTTACGAGCTCAAGAGAATTTTGTAAGAGATTCAGTATTATCTAGTTATAAGAGATTCAATAATTTTGTAAGAAATTTAGTAATTTAATGGAAACATTATACTATTAGAACAAATTTGGTAATTTTAGTAATTCTAGTATTATCTTCATGTTTGGAGAGGTTGGTTGTTAACATATTGAACTAGCCTTCTTTTCGAGGAATTTGCAGAGTATTGTTTTCGATACGTGTTTGTGGAAAATTCTACAAAATGCACCTTAAAATGAGTTTCTTACGAGCTCAATAGTATTTTGTAAGAATTTCATTAATTTACATTATTAGGAATTCAGTAATTTTAAGTAACTCACGCTAGAACACCCTCCATGTTTGTTCATCTAACTGCAGATATTGCCTCAAGCTGTATGCACTCGTTATGGCTTGAAAGTTGGAGCGGCAATGGCACCTTTTGTCCGCGTTCTTCTTTTTCTTTTCTTACCGATTTCTTATCCAATCAGCAAGGTACCATGCTATATGAATCCTCTGTTATTTCGTCTTGAATAATGGTCTTTTTCCATACCATACAACCAAGTACTGCCTAAAAGCTGTTCTTAGACATAGTTGAAATTGGTTTTACATATTATGTTTAGTTTATAAATGCCATGTACTTTCAGGTTTTGGACTGGATGTTGGGTAAGGGACATGCTGCCCTCCTACGAAGAGCAGAACTAAAGACATTCGTGGATTTTCATGGCAATGAGGTATTGGATTCAACTCGGAAGGTTTTAAATTTCGAAGTTTAGGACCTTGTCACATTCGTGTTCGACATTGCGGCTTACACTTAATGGTTTCATGCATTCCTTAGATTTTCTTTATCTGTCAGTACATATTATGCTTTTTTTAGGCTGGGAAAGGTGGGGACCTAACTCATGATGAGACAACTATCATTGCCGGGGCACTTGAAATGACTGAAAAGACTGCTAAAGTTGCTATGACGCCGATATCGAATGCATTTTCACTTGATCTGGATACAACTCTTGATTTGTGGGTTTGTGGATTCTAGTGTGTTGCAACTGTAGGATTTTACTACTCCTATGTTTTCTCATGTTTTTTTCCGGTCCTTTATCGTTGAATTTCAGGGAAACGTTGAATAAAGTAATGACTATGGGTCATAGCAGAGTTCCAGTTTATTATGGGAACCCGAAAAATATAATTGGGCTTGTTCTGGTAAGGTCCTTTCTCTGCATAAGCTTATTGTTTCTTATAGTGTCAATTATGCGAAGTCACTCAACTGTTCCATTTTATCTTTTCTGGTCACCCGCCGTTAATTGACTGATGGAATGATGACTTGGCAGCTTTTAAAATGGGCTAATAGCAACTTTAGCCTTGACATTTATACGTTGTGTTTATTTAGTCTTGATTCTAAAAAAATGAACTCCTAATGTTTACACATTGTATAATTTGGTCTTTTTTTTTCTTTGTGACCCTTTCAACTAAAAAGCTAAAAGAAAACAAATCTATCAACTAAATTTGATCGGAAATATATCCAAAATGGAAACACCCAAAATCCAAAATAATAATTTTTATTTTTTCTCATTCTTTTAAAATTAACTCTCAATGTCACAAATAAAATAAAACTGAAAAGATATATCAAATTATATAATGTGTAAATGTTGAGGGTTAACTTTATTGGAATCAAGACTAAATTGACCCAATGCATAAATGTTGAGGGTTAAAGTTGCTATTATGTCAATTTTAAAAGCTGTCAAGTTATCTTTTCGTTAGTAATTTAATGGCTGGTGATTGAAAAAAGAAAAACTCGAAAAGTTGAGTGACCAAAAAAGAAAAAGGCAAATAATTGGGTAACCATTTTGTAACTTTTCATTTGTATTACCATCTGCAGCATGGCTTTACTTTAATTCCTTTTTCTGTTTATCTATCTTTAATTATAGATTCATCTCCTTGGTTGGCTTGAAACATGCAGGTGAAAAATCTTTTAACAATTGATTCAGAAGGTCCGGTTCCGTTGAGAAAAATAATCATAAGAAAAATCCCGCGGTATAGAATCTCCTCGTTTTTGTCATACTGTAAACTTTTTTAGTTAACAATGGATATATGTCCAGTTTGGGGTTATCCAAAATCGGCTTAAAATTCAGTCAGTTTATTTTGCTTTCATGTTTCCCCTACTGCGAGGACTGAGCTTAACACATTCTTCTTTGCTTCTTATTCAACCTACAGGGTATCAGTTGACATGCCACTATATGATATTCTTAATGAATTCCAAAAAGGTCACAGCCATATCGCCGTGGTATATAAGGATCTTAATAAGAGCAAAGAACGTCTCGAGTTTAAAGATAGCTGTAAGAAGCGAAGAGGCGAACCCGAGATGTCAAGAATAGGTGAGCGTATAAGTGTTTGTCATGATTGATTCCGTAAGGTTTTTTATTGAGCTTATGTTCATTAAGTTGCCTAATGTGGTCTTTCTGTAGTAATATAATCCATCTTCATTTCCAGATGATCGTAAGATTGGTGTAAGTGCCCAAAAACCGGGGCTTAATTTGGACTCGCAAGATGTTCATACACCTATGGCTAACAATGATGGAGGTCAGCTGACAAAGAAGAGCCCACCAGCTACTCCTGCCTTTAAGAAGCGACACAGAGGTTGTTCGTATTGCATATTAGACATAGAAAATTGTCCTATTCCTGAATTCCCATCAAATGAAGAGGTAGTCGGTGTTATCACCATGGAGGATGTTATCGAAGAACTTCTTCAAGTAAATAATACATATCATATCCTCTCGTAGTGGCCTGAACGACTAGCGGTATGGTTTATAGTATTTACATGCTAATTTCTTTTGCTATGCTTGCTTATGACAGGAGGAGATATTAGATGAGACGGATGAGTACGTTAATATCCATAACAGGTAAAATTTTCACCGTTTCTCCATGCTCATTTGGTATTGAATCTTGTAGGTAAAACTACCATAGAGGTCTTTATATTAGGAGTTGGATTGCTTTTTGACCCCTCTGCTAAAAAATGGACAAATTAGTTTCTATACGTTAGATTAAGGAGCAAATTAAGTCTTCTGTTAATTTTTTTTTTATCTATTTTTAATGTTAAACCACTAGTCCCCGTACATTAGAATGAGGTACACGTGGCATACTATGTGTCACTATTTGGTAATTTTGTCAGTCACGTTAGTTTTTAACCGTACAAGAGGATATAATTTTTAACAATAGGACCAATTTACTCTTTAATCTAACATAAAAGGACTAATTTGTCTAATTTTTTAATTAGATTGAGAAAAATGCAATCAAACTCCTACTATAGCAGCCTTTATGGTACTTTTACTTTTATTGAAAAGTTTAGTTCAACATGGTCTTTAAACGGACCAACATTGTGTTCATGTCCCACGCAAATGCAAGTAGTGGACTATAGTTAAGTACAGTAGCTATCGTAGCCGTCGAAATAGTGATATTAGCAATTCATGGCAATGCAGGATAAAGATCAACATGCATGCACCTTACGGAAATACTCCGAGATTGAATTCCACACAACCTTCAACCAATGGCAGCGACATCCCAACTCCTGCATCACTGTCACCCTTGGCCGCTCCAGGTCCTACACCAACCCTTTCGGTCTCCACCAGTACTTCAAATACAGGTTCACCTGCCGCAACCCTTTTCCCGATATGATGTGATAGTCAAATACGAACGAAGAAAAATATGTTAATATTCCGTTACTTGGTAAGAATTAAGACTGACCCTACTTAGTTTTAGGCTGGAATTACCGGTAAGATACATGCTTGTATAGAGAACCTGTGCTGCTTGTCGAAAAACTCATATATAGACCTCATCCTATATAGAATTAAAGATGGATCATGAATCATGATTGTTTTGCCTAAAATATGCTTTGAAATCATTAGTTTCATTTATTTCATAGCAATCTTCACAACAAACTGATACACTTTGAATAGAATGTGATGAAATATATATATATAGGGGAGACGTAAATGTACCATGGAGGTCTCTATATTCAGAGTCATATTGCATTTTGCTCTTAATAATAAATAGGTAAATTAATTTTTGTACGCTAGATCAAAGAGCAAATTAGTTTTTTTTTGTTAAAAATTGTATCCATTTGTACTATTAAAAATTGGTATTACTGACGGAATAATTAAACAATCATGCTGTGCTGATGTACAAAGATTGGTTTTTAACAGTAGAAATGGATGAAATTTTTAATAAGATCAGTTTGCTTTTTAATTTATCATACAGGGATTAACTTACCCATTTTTTAATTGAATCAATTGGATTGATGAATTAGTGACTTAATCAGTTCAACCACTAGTTCGATTCTAAAAACATTGGAGAGAAGACCTTATTAAATTTGATTCTAATCCAGATCTTTTGAAACAACTTGGAAAGTGTAAGATAAATGGCATAATTAAAAGACAAGGCAATATTGAGGTTTAATATGTATTTGGTACAATCAATGTGTTTTTTATGTTTGTTTTATGGTTCATGAAAATTATTTTTTTTGGGATTCGTTGCCCCCCATAGTTAAGATCCACCAATAGACTTCTCGAGTCAAGTCACAGTGCCGTTTTTCTACCTCCCTCCATTATGATTTTTTCACGGGTTGTTTTCGTTTATCATGTATTGTTAATTGGATGAGTCAATATTAAGTATCAAGGTTTAATTAAATCTTAACAATTGAAAATTTGGATTTACAAAACCTCAACCCTTAACCTAGCGACACTAGGTGTTTACCCTAAAACAAACTTTGTGGGTTCGAGTACAACGATAATCGTATTTATGATGTGTGAATTGACAATGATTTGTTTCAATCAAAAGTGTGTGAGTCCAAAACAAATAGGTTTACAGTAATCGAAAAACATTGTGCTTGTTTTGATCAATATATGTATATATTGGTTTGTACGAGTTAGTACAAGAATTTACTATTTTAAATCAATTTTTAATTTTTTGGATAAAAAAAATGTGTTGATGGTATCATATTTTGGATAAAATAATACAAAATTAATAGTTTAATTATCATTAGATGCCTAAATGCGGAATTAAATTTTTTTTAACATTAATTTCATTATAAGTTTTTATTATATCTATTTTTTTTATACAATGCTTAAAATTACTCATAGCTCTTTCTCAACTCTTAAATAGGAGGATAATACGCTTTAGCGCACTCGAATTCACATCTTTCTGCACTTGCAATAATACCGATACCAATTGAGGTAAGACTCAATCGACAAATGAAAAAATAAATTTACACATAATTAATGTTGAACAAAAAATTTACACATAATTAAGAAGAGTTAATTTTTTTCCAAACATGGAAAGACCAAAAAGAGGAAGAAGAAGTCAAGGTGTGGGACCAATTCAAATTACTTAAAAAAATTCCATTAGTTGGTTCATATGATTTTTTTTTTCATAATTTGGATTATTTTAGCTCCAAATTTCGTTTAATGATTTTTGTCATTCCTAGGCTTCACACTCCAAATTTCTCCTACAATGGTGCTTGCGTTTCTGATAGACAAGATTGCTGGGAATCTTAAGCTCAACCGCGTCGTGCAGTCTCCAACATGAGACTTATCCAACGAGCTCGGTGCGTCATAGATTCGGCAAGCAATGATACAAAGCCGATTACTCTTTGCATCCCAAGATCCTTCTCCAATTAATGAAGTGCTGCGATTGGAAGAGCTATAGTATCCCTGATAGCTATCGTTCCGAAAGTCTATCAGAAACCTCAAGCTTAGCTTATCGTTTGAGCACTGAATCATACTCAACGATATTACTGAAGGCAAATATCCAATACCATCGCAACTCTTTGAAGAATTACAACTGCTAGTATACTCCAATTCAAAAGCATTGCTTCCACCTATCATATCACAAATAGTTCAAGCTTGCGATAAACGGAGGGACGACATCTGTTGAACTTCAGTTCCCCGAGGACACCCTTCACTAAACTGATTTGAAACCATAGTGTAAGCGTAATTTAGTTGAGGAAACATCAGCAGTGATATTTGCTCAAAGTGATTTGGATCATTAGCGGAACTCAAGCTAATAGGTATGTATTTGCTTTACTTGGTGGAGCGGAAAAAAATTAAGAAGATGGGTAAATGAAAGAGGATAAAAAAATATAACTTTTCTTTCCATAAGTATGCTTTGGAGGAGAGATGAAAAATTTGGAAAATAATGTAACCTTTTTTTAATTTATTATTTGATAGAGTTGAAAAATGAAACAAGATAAATTTTTTTTAAAAAATGTATATTTTTAACCTAACATGCATACTTTCCTCATTTTCTCTCTTACCATTTCAATTTAGAATGATTTATTTACTGCATTATGATCGAAAAAAGCTTATCTCTGATGCAGGCCTGGCCTTGGAGGTCGTCCAGAGGTGCGGCAACTCAGAGTCGAAGGCTAAAAGGATTCAAAATTTTTTTATCAATTTTTAAGGGCCTCTAATTTTTTTTTTTTAGTTTTTAAAGGCTCAAAAAAAAAATACCAACTTTTAAGAGATAATTTTTTTTTCAACTTTTATTATTTTACTTAGGACACCAAAAATATCAAGAACGAATCTGCTCGTATGTTTTCTTTTTGCACTTTATTCTTTACCACGTAGATTCAAAACTTGTTTTCTTTTCATCTTTCCATTCCCCTTTTAGTTCAACTCAGCATTGATATTTTTTTAAATAGGTATGTATTTTAACAATATTGTTCTACTTCTATTTTCAAAATGTCTAATGTTCGATGTGATACTTGAAATTTAATTTCTATCTACCAATTTGGTATTTCTTTTAATGGTGTTTATTATTGAGCTTTTTGACACGTGATCTAATAATAGTCTGTCATGTGGCATTGCAGGTTAGAGAAAAGTTCAATTGGTCAAAAGAAAAGAAAACAAGTTAAGGCCAAAAATAAGGTAAATTAACAATATATGTGATTTTTAAAAAATAATTAGGGTTTTAGGTTATTTTTTTCGATATTTAGAGAAATAAATTGATTTTGAAGAGAGAAAAAAGAACATGTTCTGTAAGAGAAATTAATTTTTTTTTTAGTTCTTGATTAAAAAATAAAAAAAACAATCATTAAAGTGGTTGACATTAGTGTTTTCTTTTAGTTCTTGATTACACAGTATGTTACTCGGACTCAGGTGTAACTGTCCTGACACGGGTATGATCAGATTTTCTTATGTTTTTCCATATATTTGAGGATCTTTTGTGGTCATGTTGATATATTGGTCTATCAGACACTAATGTTGGACACAAAAAGAACAAAGCCAACAATGGGGGCAGATAGTTTTTCTTTTTAGTTCTTGTCATAGGTTACTTAGGCTCGGGTCTGAGTGTCCTCAACCTCAATACGGATATGATTAGACTTTCCCAAGTTTTCCCATATATTGGGGGTTCTTTGGAGTTCATGTCTCGATATCCGTGTATCGAACACTAATGTTGGACTGGGGTACTTAAAAAAGAATGAAGCCAACAATGGGGGTAGATAGTTTTTCTTTTAAGTTCTTGGTTACATCGTTATTGTCATAGGTTTACCTAGACTCGGGTTTGAGAGTCCCCGGCACGAGTATGATTAGATTTTCCCAAGGTTTTCCATATATTAAGGGATCTTTGAGGGTCATGTCTCCATATCTGTGTATCAAACACTAATGTCGGACAGGGGTACTTCAAGAAGAATGAAGCCAACAATTGGGGTAGATGGTTTTTCATTTTAGTTCTTCGTTGCACCGGCATTGTTCACATGTTACTCGACTCAGGTGTGAATATCCCCGACATAGGTATGATTAGACTTTCTCAAGTTTTTCCATATATTAAGGGATCTTTGAAGGTCATGTCTCCATATCCACATATCAAACACTAAAGTCAGACAGGGTACTTCAAAAAGAATGAAGAATCCGAGCATCATATATTGTAAACACGTATGGATTGATTCATTTGTAGGTATACTTTTTTCATAGAAATTGAAAGAGTTTTTCTAAGAATGTGGATGGTACTTTTTTGGTATAGGTTATGGCACACCCTGGGCCTCAATATGTGAAAAGGGGAAAGGTACCAATGGGTCCTCCTCGGAGAAAGCCCCGGATTCTACTTGGTGCTTGCGGAAGTGTAGCTGCTGTACAATTTGCAAGAATTTGTCATTGTTTCTCCGAATGGGCAGAAGTAAAAGCCGTTGCCGCACCAACCTCTTTACGTTTCATCGATATAGCATCACTTCCTGACAGTGTAGAGCTTTACACCGACGAGCACGAATGGTCCAGTTGGGGAAAAGTAGGTGACAATGTGCTTCACATCGAACTTCATCAATGGGCTGATCTTATGGTCATTGCCCCGTTATCCGCAAACACACTCGCTAAGGTAACGTGATTTGCCCATTTTTTGATATAATCCCATTCCTGCATTACTTGTTCATATGCATTTTATGTAGCAGATTGCTGGTGGAATATGTGACAACTTGTTAACGTGTATTGTACGAGCCTGGGACTACAGCAAACCGATGTTTATTGCTCCAGGTATGAACACTTTCACATGGAGAAACCCTTTCACGGAAAAATATCTAATGTTGGTCGATGAACTTGGAGTTTTTTTCATCCCCGGTGATGATGCAATGGCGGAACCTACTCAAATCCATTCAACCGTAAGACTATACTTGGAGGATCGGCCTCTACCGAATTGAAAAGCCAGTCAGTCGATTTTCGAACCTGAATAACAATACTACAATTTTTGTGTGTGCTGTAAACCATTGATTCTGTGCATTGAGTGCACCTTTCGTTAGCCATTTTTACCATAGTTTACTGTACATTTATACCTCCATTTTTTGAGTTTTGCATATCATGAAGAATGGTTCTTGAAACATTATTGATCTATAAGCTGATGATATTGAGGAGTTAAAGAAACAGTAGCACATTGCTAAAAGCTAAATTTCATGATTTCTTTTTATATGGTTGTGATTGATGTAAATGTTGTGTTGAGTTTGGGGATGAAATTGAAAGGTATTTAAATATGGAGAAAACCAGAAAAATTATCCGTTGTCTTTGTATGGTAATTACTAGAAACTAGACTTAAATGACAACTTTCAACTTTCAAATGGTTTAGTAACAATTTGAAGTTGAATGACCAAAATGTAAACTTATTAATAGTTTAATGATCTTGAGTATAATTTATCATTTATTTATTGACGTGAAAAAAACAATTATTGACATGAAGATTAATTTTTCGAGATTCGTGATTATTTCCGTCAGTGTCGATTTGAATCTAAATTCACTCCTTAAAAGTATAATATATATATATAATTGGTAAAATGAGAAGATGGTAAAATGATTTTGGTTTCCTTTTTGGTTTCCTTGTTGCTTATCATCAATTTATATCAAACTG
Source organism: Gossypioides kirkii (assembly GCA_005610355.1). Lineage (NCBI taxonomy): Eukaryota > Viridiplantae > Streptophyta > Magnoliopsida > Malvales > Malvaceae > Gossypioides > Gossypioides kirkii. Next base: position 833,979 of record CP032248.1, read on the forward strand.
TAAACACAGATTAGTTTTTTGGGCTTAAGCCTAAGTAGCAAAGATATATATATATATATATATATATCATTACTTTAGAGCTGATAAGCTATAATATATATATTATATATATTCAATCATCTTTAACAATTAGAGATATTTTCGGGTTAGAACCAAACCAATAGATATATTGGTTTTGTTTGATATTGATATATATCGATACAAATGTATTTTAGTGTATCATTTTAAATTTATTGATATTTTTTAAACATTTTTAAACATTATATATACACAAATATATCTCAATTACATATAAATATATATGCAATTGTAAATTTTAAAATTATTTATTAAATTTAATAAATTAATTAAATCATTACTTTTTATTTTTAAACAGTTATCTTTTTCCCACATCAATAAATAATTATACCCAAGGTAACGTGATTTTGGTCATTCAACAAATAATTATTAGTAAATAAACGATAAATTATACTCAAAGTCACTAAATTATTAGTAAATTTATATTTTGATCATTCAATTTCAAATTGTTACTAAATCATTTGAAAGTTGAAAGTTGAAAGTTGAAAGTTGTCATTTAAGTCTAGTTTCTAGTAATTACCATACAAAGACAACGGATAATTTTTCTGGTTTTCTCCATATTTAAATACCTTTCAATTTCATCCCCAAACTCAACACAACATTTACATCAATCACAACCATATAAAAAGAAATCATGAAATTTAGATTTTAGCAATGTGCTACTGTTTCTTTAACTCCTCAATATCATCAGCTTATAGATCAATAATGTTTCAAGAACCATTCTTCATGATATGCAAAACTCAAAAAATGGAGGTATAAATGTACAGTAAACTATGGTAAAAATGGCTAACGAAAGGTGCACTCAATGCACAGAATCAATGGTTTACAACACACACAAAAATTGTAGTGTTGTTATTCAGGTTCGAAAATCGACTGACTGGCTTTTCAATTCGGTAGAGGCCGATCCTCCAAGTATAGTCTTACGGTTGAATGGATTTGAGTAGGTTCTGCCATGGCATCATCACCGGGGATGAAAAAAACTCCAAGTTCATCGACCAACATTAGATGTTTTTCCGTGAAAGGGTTTCTCCATGTGAAAGTGTTCATACCTGGAGCAATAAACATTGGTTTGCTGTAGTCCCAGGCTCGTATAATACACGTTAACAAGTTGTCACATATTCCACCAGCAATCTGCTACATAAAATGCATATGAACAAGTAATGCAGGAACGGGATTATATCAAAAAATGGGCAAATCACGTTACCTTAGCGAGTGTGTTTGCGGATAACGGGGCAATGACCATAAGATCAGCCCATTGATGAAGTTCGATGTGAAGCACATTGTCACCTACTTTTCCCCAACTGGACCATTCGTGCTCGTCGGTGTAAAGCTCTACATTGTCAGGAAGTGATGCTATATCTATGAAACGTAAAGAGGTTGGTGTGGCAACAGCTTTTACTTCTGCCCATTCGGAGAAACAATGACAAATTCTTGCAAATTGTACAGCAGCTACACTTCCGCAAGCACCAAGTAGAATCCGGGGCTTTCTCCGAGGAGGACCCATTGGTACCTTTCCCCTTTCCACATATTGAGGCCCAGGATGTGCCATAACCTATACCAAAAAAGTACCATCCACATTCTTAGAAAAACTCTTTCAATTTCTATGAAAAAAAGTATACCTACAAATGAATCAATCTATATGTGTTTACAATATATGATGCTTGGATTCTTCATTCTTTTTGAAGTACCCCCCTGTCTGACATTAGTGTTTGATATGTGGATATGGAGACACAACCTTCAAAGATCCCTTAATATATGGAAAAACTTGAGAAAGTCTAATCACACCCATGTCGGGGATATTCACACCTGAGTCGCGTAACATGTGAACAATGCGGGTGCAACGAAGAACTAAAATGAAAAACCATCTGCCCCAATTGTTGGCTTCATTCTTCTTGAAGTACCCCTGTCCGTCATTAGTGTTTGATTCACGGATATGGAGACATGACCCCCAAAGATCCCTTAATATATGGAAAACCTTGGGAAAATCTAATCATACTCGTGCCGGGGACTCTCAAACCCGAGTCTAGGTAAACCTATGATAATGCCGATGTAACCAAGAACTTAAAAGAAAAACTATCTGCCCCCATTGTTGGCTTCATTCTTTTTTAAGTACCCCAGTCCGACATTAGTGTCTGATACACGGATATCGAGACATGACCTCCAAAGAACCCCAATATATGGGAAAACTTGGGAAAATCTAATCATACCCGTGTTGAGGTTGAGGACACTCAAACCCGAGCCTAAGTAACCTATGATAAGAACTAAAAAGAAAAACTATTTGCTTCCATTGTTGGCTTCATTCTTTTTGTGTCCGACATTAGTGTCCGATACACCAATATATAAACATGACCACTAAACATCCTCAAATATACGGAAAAACATAAGAAAATCTGATCATACCTGTGTCGGGACAGTCACACCCGAGTCCGAGTAACATTTGGTGCAATCAAGAACTAAAAGAAAACACTATCCCCCCTATTGTTGAATCCATAAAAAAAATCTTATTAATTGATATATGGAAAAAATTAGATTGATATTTTTATTAAAATCTAAACCATTTTTCTGACTATTCAATGCCAAAAGGATCAAAATAAATTTTACAAAAAATAATCAAACTTTCAGAATCTTCTTTCTTATTTCTTTTTCAACCCAACCATTAAAATCGGAACTTAAATAATAACCCCACAAAATCCAATTCCCCCCCCCCCCCCAACAATAAAACAAGTCAAAAACTGTAAATTCTTGAATTGAAAATCAAAACCCACATCGAAAATTTTCATGATACGCAACGATTATGATTTGAACAAGAAGATTAAAATAGAAAGTAATAAAGAAAATGGGGTCACCTGGAGAATCTAAAATATCAGCAAAAAGAAGAGCAGGATCTGTGGCTCTGGTGTTGAAATTTTTTGGCGATGTACCCAAATGATTAAAAAAACAACGAAGAAGAAAAGCAGCTATGTTTTTACGCAGATAAAGAAGCGCGAGAGTGGACCTTTCAAAAATGGTGATCTTTTTTTTTATAAAGAAATTCTTTTGGGCAAACTACATTAGTAGTCACCCAACTATAGTTTTTTTCTTTTTTGGTCACCCAACTATGAATAGTTACAAAATGGTCACCCAGCTATGATTTTTTTTTTGTCACTCAATTATAAGAAGTTACAAAGTGATCACTCAACCATTCCATTTTTTGGTTACCTAACTATCTTGGATTGTTGAGTATTTTCATTTTTACATTAACTAATAGGTGATAAAAAAAAAACAGTTAAATCGTTAAAATCTCATCTTAAAACCGAAATTTATTTCAGACAATTTATATAGCCATCTTTTAAGTCATGATATTCAATAAATCTAAAATATATCATCCTCAAAAATGAAAACTCATTCTTTTTTGAAAAAATTAAAGTGCAAGTCTACTTTCATTAAAGAAAATGATTCCGATACCACTTATAATTCATTCTAACTTATCATAACTCAAAAAAATTTCATCTTAAAATCGAAGGTAATTCTTATAACATCCCACGTTCAATAAATCTAAAATTAGAAATCTTGATGAAAAAAAATGAGATCACAGTCTCCTGTTTGTTACTACTTTCCACGTGAGCTATAAACATGCATCCTATCAACCCCCATTGCTTCAATCATCAGTAGTTAGGTTCTTTTGAATCAGCAAACTATTTTCTCTTTTACCATATAAAAAGGGGAAATGACACGAGAATAAGGTAAAATATATCATAGGTTTATGTATCCTTTACAAATTTAAAATTTAGTTTTTATATTTTTATTTTTAAGAATTTCGTTTTATTTTATAAATTTTAAAATTCAAGTCTAATTATTAACATTTTTGTTAAATTTATCGGTGTAACATTTTGAAATAAAAAAAAAAATCTCACCTGGTAATAACATAATTAAAAAAAAGACATTGTAACGATTCTAAACTTGACAAAATGATTTTAACAATGTTAATAATTGTACCTGAATTTAAAATCTTAAATATAAAAGACTAAATTCATAAAAATAAAAGTACAAAAATTAAATTCTAAATTTATGAAAAATTCGAAAGCTTATATTTTAACCCACAAAATAATCCATTTTTTGAGTAAAAACCAAAGCTGAAATTTTATACCTCATGTCCCTTAAAAGGCTACATATATTTGTTACGTGATGAGTCGAGCGGTTAGATCAACTAGCCACCGATGCGAGACAGATCGGATCGGGTGTAATCTCGAGTCCAGATTGATCCGTACCGATAGGTTGAAGTTTATTATCAAATCCCCACAATGTGGCGGATTTAACATCATCTTGGACCATTTGCTTTGAGAATTCTTCATGGTTATATTCCAATATGGCTTTTCCTCCAAATTCAGTTGGGAGATTTTCTTCATCAAAATAGGATCTCATTAACTCCACACTTTCTTTGTTTTTAGGGTACACAAATTTCACCTTTTGGAAGGTTTTGGCATCTAGGAAATATTTAACAATCTGTAGAAAATGAAAGCAAAATCCAATTAATTGAACTCGAAAATTTAACTCGGGCTTCATTTTTAACTTGAACTTTAAAATCCAAACTAAACTTAACCCTACGTGATTTAACATAAAAAGATCAATACTTTAAACCTACTCGACATGAATTAAAGGTTAAAACATACCACGAGTCTACGTGCTTTTCAAAAATTTTAAAAATTTTGTTATTGTACTTTTATGTTCAGAATTTAGTCTATTTATTTTTTAAATTTCAAAATTTAAATCCAATAGTTAATATTGTTAACTTTTTTTTGTTAAATTTGTTAGCATGAGATTTTGGAATAAAAAAAAACTCAATGGTCATGTAACTAAAAATATGACCTAATAAATTTGAATTTAACAAAAAAAATTAACATCTTAACGATTAGACCTAAATTTTAAAATTTTAAATGTAAAAGAACTAAATTCTTGAAAATAAAGATACAGGGATAAAATTTTAAAATTTTGAAAATATAAGAACTTATGACATATTTTAACCAATTAATTTTAAAATGAGACCTAACTTAAAAATGATTTGAACTCAGAGTGTCAAACCTAAACCTTAAGCCAACCGAACCGAAAATTTAAAGCCTACTCAAAATCAACCCAAGTTGCCCAATTAACCATAACAAGTGATAATGCTAGTGTAAATGCACTGATGTTATCTCCATTTAAGTGACATTCAACACTCAATAATTCAGAAATGTTGTTTTACAATGCATTAGAATTTCATACCTTCCAAAAAGCTTCGAAAATTCTTGGCGGATTGTATAGAACCGCCATCGCCAACCTTTCGGGATAGTGGTTTTGTAACACGTTAATGGTGTCACGAGCGGACTTGATCGGAACACTCGTGCTCAAGCTCCAGCCGGTGAAGTCTATCAACCATACCATCTGTTCTTGACCCTCTGGAAGGTTTAATATAGCATTCTCAATCATATACACCAAATGACGGAGCTGATTGTCTAAGGATTTAGTGTTCTGCAAACGTTTCGGGACATGTTAGTTACGGATAACTCGAAAAAGGATTTCGGTTTTCGATTTAACTGAAGTTTATTACCTGTTTTCCCGGTCGCAATATAAGGACAGTCCTACCGTCTCGGTCATGAAAATTTGCTCGGTATACTTTTCCAGTCTCACCTTCTACTGCAATTTCATGCTGGCAACAAAAAAATAGAAATTAATCACGACCATTTATGATTTAATTCTCTTTTAACTTAACATTCAAAGGAAGAACAATATGTTACCCAACGTATTTCCTCAGGCTTATAGGTTGATCTCCAGTTGAGTGTCTCTTCCAGCAGTTTCTTCGATTTGTCGACATTCCAGTTTCGTGCCTCCAAGTATCTCCTCAAGCAGGCATCGGTGCAATATTTCAAACCGCGGTCAGATAGTGGTCTGAGTGCTGCTCTAAGCTCCTTAACCTGCTGGTAAGTAAGAGCAAATATCAACCAAGACACGACCAGAAAATATGTTTCACCCCAAAGCTGGCATTTGATGCCCTAGCTAGCTAATGGAGAGACTAACAGAAGGACATTATTAATACGATACTTATACTTCAAGAACTTAATTAGAACATTTTAAAGTTTATTACCCTTACTAAAAAGGCAGCAAATGGAGATTTGTAGACAAAAACAGAGGTTCTGCCATAGTTAAACAAATTCACCTACAGTAAAAACTTTATTACCTTGGATTCATGCTGCAATGAATCATTCTCTTGGCTATGATGAGAATGGCTCCATCTACTAAACATTGTGACTGATGCTAGAAATCTAGCAAAAACCTAGTGTAACCTGCAAAACATTGCATAACACTAAATTGGGACTAATTATTAAGAATTAAACAATCTCAAAGAAAACCAGACAAGTTGAGAGGAGGTGACTCTTTCAGGAGAAATTTGTAAAGTGTTGTCTATCCAAAGTAATGACCCTTCAACGGATGGGTATAGTCGTTGAGTCGAGCCGAGGTTCACAGAATGGAAGTGCTTTGGACGGACCACACTTTGGAGGCTTCTTCAAAAGGAGTTTACCACCGCTCAACAAGACAATAAACAAGTAGACACAAAATCACATCCAATAAAGCAACAAAGTAGAGGAACAAACATGATTTAGATCAGGAACTTTAGGGGTAGGTAAAAATGTCAAGAAGGTTCTTGTATTATGTATTAGATTGCATTTTACCTCTTTACTAAAAAAATTGACAAATTAGTCTATATACATTAGATCACAGAGCAAATCAGTCATTTCTGTTAGAAGAAGAGTCAATTTACTCTTTCATTTAACGTATAAAGACTAATTTACCCATTTTTTGAGTAAAGTGAATAAAATGCAATCCGACTCCGACTCCTAATACAAGGACTTCCACGATACTTTTACGAATAATATACAACCAAAATCAACAAAAAGCAAACTTCACCAATGGAAAAGATTCTTCAAAGTCAAGCAGCTAATGAAAGCCTACGGAAATTAATATGATACAAGGGAAAAAATTCAGGGAGAAAAAAGATATACCTATGGAACACAGATGAAATCTTAGGACATTAAACCTTGTATAAAAACCAGAAAAAGAGTCAACCTGGTTTCATTTCATTGCATCATATTCAGCATTAGATTTACAAGCACTAATTTTCACAGTAACAGTAAAACTAGATCACCCAATTTTACAAATTAAATCAATGGAAAAGGCATGATTCAACAACTACTTAAAAAAGGAACAAGATTCTTTATTCAACGATGCCATTATTAAGGAAGAAAAATAATGCCTGCTACCCTTGAACATGGGAAAGTAATAATAAAATACTTAGCGTGGTTCTGAATCAGTGAACCTTACTCTATAGATCGTGGCGCCACTAGTTTGACCAAAGTACAGTTTGTATTCAACTAACATTATTAACATAATGAAAGAGTATTTTTCTTTTTGATGAAAAAGGCAGAATTAAAACTAGAGTAAACCATAAAATACCAGGAAAAAGCTTCTGCATTCATAAAAAATCTCTAGAACTAGGCTTTAAAAATTCAGTAAAAGTCATTCAACATGTAAATATGATAAAAAAAAAAGGGGTATTCAAAGAATTAAGCTTTATTTTTGTCGAAAACAAATAGAATTAAGCTCGGGTAAACCATACAAGACCAGGAAAAAGCTTCTGCATTCATAAAAAAAATCTATAGAACTTAGGCTGTAAAAATTCAGTAAAAAGCCATTCGACATGTAAATATGATAAAACAAACTACAGAAAAGGGTATTCAAAGAATTAAGCTTTAATTTTTATGAAAATACAGAGAATTAAGCTCCGGTAAACCATAAAAATACCAGGAAAAGCTTCTGCATTCATGAAAAAATCTCTAGAACTAGGCTGTAAAAAATTGAGTAAAAATCATACAACATGTAAATATGATAAAAAAAAAACAAAAAGGGTATTCAAAGAATTAAGCTCGGGTAAACCATAAAATACCAGGAAAAGTCTCTGCATTCATAAAAAAAATCTCTAGAACTAGGCTGTAAATAATTAAATAAAAACCATTCAACATTTAAATATGATAAAAAGAAACAAAAAGGGAATTCAAAGAAGTGGAGATGAAAAAAGAAAAAAAAAACTAAAGCTGCAGCCGTAAAGTAAACAAGAACAGACCTTCCTTGAGACTTGCCTGAGAAAAGAAACAGTGCAAAGACACTATTAAGCTTAAAAGACAAGAAAAAGGGTTTGATCACTTGATGTTGAGTTTTTTTATCACGAAAGCAGCATGGAATTCTTCAACATGACCAAAACCAGTAAGTGAGTAGGTATGGCTTTTTATGGTTTTTTGGTCCAGAGATATTTCTTAAAAAAGAGTAGCAAAAGGTGCACGGTATTCGTGGTAAAGGAGACTTGGTTGATGTTTTATGGGTTTAGGTTTTTCGGACAGGTGTTAAGGCAACATGTTGTTGCTGTCGCTTTTATGACAGATTTGCAGAAAGCAGAACCTATAATTTTATGGAGAAGAACTCTTCAGTTTCAGATTTCAGACAGAGAGTAGACAATAGAATATAACATAGGCAGACTGGGTAAGTAAGTCTCTTTCTCACACACATATATATATATATATATATTGGAGTAGTTTATTGGTTCTTTCCAATTTTATCGCAAGTGCATTAAATAGTGAAATCTTACCTTTCACTTAAATAATTTTTTTAAATAGGTAACATTTAATTTTAACCTCGACAACTTTCCTATTTTAAATCTCTTAATTTCTTTTTCATATTAATTCTGAAAAATATGATAATATCATATTTTATTACTGTACTTGATTTTTTTTAATTTCTTAATTTTTCTTATATTTTAAGATTTTATATAATTTTTACAAAACTTTCATATGATTATATGAAAAAAACTCCTAATGCTAAATATAAAATTTATCTAAACTATAACTAATGTGATTATAAAAATAAAATCAAGTGATGTGAAATTAAGATATGAAAACTACATTATGAGCACTACAAAAGGATTAAAATAAGAATTTAACCATTATTTTATAACCGTAAAAATTTTAAACACATTTGGTGTGAAAAATCCCTTAAAATCGTTATCTCATTTTACCAAACATTACATCATTAAAATTTTTATTTTTTTATATTATTATAACTCACGTACTCGTTTACACGGTTTAAACATGATGTTCAAAATTTTTGTTCTAGCATTTAGATGGAAACAAAGTCAACCATTATATTTTATAGTGGACAAAAGGGAAAGAAAATAGAAAAAGGAAGAACAAATAGGAAATAAGACCCGGCGTCAGCCATAGGACACTACAGTTTAAAACAAGGTGGACACGTCGAAAGGAGAATTTTAAAATCGTGGGGGGAAAAGGCCAAAAAGGAGTTGCAATTTGTGTTAGGATAAGAATGGGTTGATGCTGCTGAGGTATAAGGCATCAGATTCCTTTCTTATATTAAATATAAATATACAATTTATGTAACACGGCAAGCCGTCCATGGCACATGATATTAGCAATGGAATCTGCTGCAAATTTCATAATTATTGATGTACAAAACATTACCTCGATATTCATTGATGCTCAAATAAATCAGAGTAATCTCATTTATTTGACTGAGTTTAAATAAATAAATTATTAAAAAATTATAAAGTTTAAAAATAAAAATTTTATTTAATTAAAATTTTAGTTTGATTTAATTGATTTAAAAAAATAATTTATTAATTTTAGTTTTTTCTATTTCAATCAATTTTCGATCTGATCAGTTCGATCTAATCGAATTTAAAAAATATTGAATATTATTGATATAATGACCTGACTTTTCAAGTCATCATATACAATTTTGTATGATTTAATACATAAATTTACCCTTTTTATAATAAACAATTGCTTAATACTTCGAGAATTTTTTTGCTTGGTTCATTTCACCACCACATTAGTAACTCATCAAATTTTCGTTAAAAAAGAAAGCTAACTTGACAATAAGCAGTCTATGCCAAGTTATAAAAATTAAATTTGTGTGAGAAAATGAAAATCTCATAATTCATTTTCTGAAATCATATTTTTTGGAAATTATAATTATGCAAAAAGTAAAAAGTATCATATTGTGAGGGATGGAATGGAAGTATATGTATCAAATTGACCAAAAATTTATCAAAGTATCAAATTTTTATCTATTGGCCAAAATTAGGCATTACGTTTGGAATTGTTGTATTTGAAAATTCAAGTGTAAGAAGTGAGTTTGGTTTGGTTTGGTTCAATCGGATTTTTTGAACTATCCATGATAATTTAGTTCGATTAAGTTCAATTTTTAATTTTTTCATACTAATTTTGGATTTGAACTTATTTTGATAAAATAAATTTTATTTTATGATTTTTGAACATTATTTTATTAAGCTTGAAAGTCTTTTTCATAAATGCTTCTAAAAAAATAAATTTCAAGTAAATAAAAAAACTCTTGAATGGTATTTTTTGGAAAATGTTTAAAAAATATTTATGGTTTTATCATAAAAATTAAATTAATTATAAGTTAAATAAAAAATAGAATTCAACTCAATTTGAGTGACAAATTTTTAAATTGTATTTCATAAATTATCCAAACACCTCAATTTGAATCGATTTTTTATTTTTCTTGCTCAACCTTACCTATAAATTTCTAAAAGATCTATTATCTATTTTAAAAAATGCACTCCTACCTGAGAAATTTCAAGTTTTTTTTTTTTAATTTGATCATTAAGGATAAGGACAGGATTATTAGAGATTTTGAACTCAAATTCTCATACTACAAAATATAATATTCTAAACACTAAAAAATTGTTGGCAAATTTGAATCTATCGAAGTACACTTGCAATCAGAGACGGACCGTAATAAATGCCTAGGGAGCCTTACCCTTCAAAATTTAAAAAGTTTTCATTATGCTTTTTTATTTTTTAAAAAAGAATTAATTATTTTTTTAATTTATTTTGAAAATTTTCATTAATCTCACAAAATTTATAAATATTTTAATTATATTTTTTTTAAAATTAAACATATAAAAATTTTGAAAATTTTAGTTATTTCCTCCAAAGTTTAATCCCAAAATCGCCTACTGCTTGCAAATAGCTATGACTACCCAAAGAAAATAACTCCATATTATGCACATGAATTGAGCCCGATGGGTTTGGGTCGGATCCCTAAAAACAGTTAAACTATTAAGAGAGTTAAAATCATTTAAGTGATCCATCAGTCCACAAACCTCAATTTTTGAGCTTATGGATACACATCAGGTTAACAGGTATGGGTTCTAATTCCTTCGGTAAATACATCCCCAAAGCCCTTTTAGTAATAAATAGGGCCCAGAGTATTGGAGTTACCAGCCTATAGTCTACATCAGAAAAGTGCAAGAGCTGAGAAGAAAAAATCAACTGAAAATCCACTCGAATTATGATGTCTGGATTTAAAATATAAGTTGAAAACTATGGTTAAGTAAACTGAATACTATTTTCATTTAATTTTAATTTTTCATAATGTAAAAATAAATATTTATATTTGAAATGATGAAAACAATTTTAAAGTACTATATAAAAAATATTTTTCAAAAATATTATATAAAGATTACTAAATAATATTTAAAAACTATGTATAAAAACTAAACTTTTATAATAATTAAAAATTGAACCGAAGTAAATTATCGTAAAAATTTTAAAAAATCCGATTTCAACCAAACCGAAATCATCCCATTCTCATTTTCCCCTCCAAGTTCCAATTAGCTGGACTCAACATTCCACTAGGATGTCTTCCTAGTCACTCTATTCTTCACTCTAATCACAACTTTATCATAACCAATTAAAATTGCAATGGGCTCAAGGAAAATGCTTTTGGGAGTAAAAGAAAGGCGAAGTTATGCTTAAATCCCTCTAAAATTTATAAAATTATAAATAATATAAATAAAATTATGTTTTTGACCTTTCAAATTTTGGAATTTCATTCTACCTCTAGATTTTCTTTCTACCCTCGACTCTAATGCATATTGCTAATAAATCTTCAAAAATTATGGATTTGAAGATAAACATTAAAGTTAGTTGTAAAATACTAAAGGTAGTTGTAAAATTTTAAAGAAGAAATTTAATGACAAGGTATTCAATTTTGCACTAATTTCAATCACATTAGTTAGTTTACACCAACCCAATAATAAACTATAACACCCAATTCTCCTTTTCATATTAGAGAAAATTAAGGTAAAAAAAATGTAAATTAACATATATGGAATAATCATGTTATTTAATGTATTAAATAATCTAGTTGATTAATGTATGTGATGCTTTTTTTTGTGAAAGTATGAGATGCTTTTTTTCTTACTTATTTTGAATTTTTATTCATTGATAGATTTTTATAATTGATAAATATTTTGTATTTAAAATTTATTTAATTTTATTTATTTAATATTTATATATATTATTGAATATTTTTAAAATATCAATAAATTCAAAATGATAATCAACCCTTGACTGAATGGATTAATTCCTATTATAATGTAAATAGTTTTATTTAATCCTCTTTAATTTGTTTAAATAGAAAAATTATAATTTGACCCCTTTTAAATTTAAAATGTATAATTTAAATCATTTCAATATAAATTTCTTAACTTAAATCCCTCTAATTTTTTAAATTTTATTTCGATCCCATCACATAATTCCTAACTTTGTGCTGCAAAAAGAGACTAATACCAATACGTATAGCCACCTTTCAATTTTGTTTGGTGGTACACTCTATCCTAATTTATGCCCTTATGTGTTAATAATTCTCCTAAATTCCATAAGAAGCCATTTCTTGTTGTAGACAACATAAAACAGAAATTCCTTCTGGTATCCTTTTTATGTTATTTTATTTGTTTACCAAAATCAAATGGTGCCACATTCCTATCCAGTAGTTAGCTCAAGATAATGACCAAAAAGTAGAAAAAAGGTACTTCCATCCACACATCATTAATTTGATGTTTTGTTGAGAAATATTTAATGTTAGCTCCATTTTCACTAATCACATTCAAATATCAGTAAAGCACGAGGATATGAATTTCATTAAATATATAAAAAATTAAAAATAAATATATTCATGTTAAATACTCACATATGATATTCAATTTAAAATATGAGTAACATAAAGAAGGTTTAATTATACTCCTAATTTCTTAACCCTTCAAATTTTTTTTTAGAATTTTCAATTTTTGATTTAATCTTTTTCATTTTTTTTGAATTTTTTATATATTATTTTGAATTTTTAGAAATATTTATATGTTTTTGGGTGTTGTAAAAAATATTTTTTTTAAATTATCACATTTTCTAATATATATATATTGAAATTCTGATGCTTTTTTGTAATTTTTTAAATTTTAACTATTTTTATTTTATCATTTTTTAACTTTTTTACATATAATTTTTATTTTCTAGAATTTAAATTTATATATTTTATGATTTTCTAAAATTTTATTTTTTTAAAAAACTTCAAATTTTTTTGAAAAATTGAATTATTTATATGTTTTATATATTTTTAATTTTTTAATTAATATAATTTACATAGTGTTAAGAAATTAAGAAAAATAACGTGACATGTTCTGATAGCACCACATGTCAATAAAATTTAAGGGTCAAAATGAGAAAACGAGTATAATTCAAGGGCCAAACAAGTATAAGTCATGGGCTAAATTTTGCAATGAAGTAATAGTTTAAATATCAAAGTAGGACAAAAAAAATTAGATATCAAAGTGAGAAAACAAGTATAATTTAAATATCAAACTAAGCATTAAGCCTAAAAAATATAATAATTATTTTTATTTTTAGTAATTGATTGATAATGTGTCTTAATATGGTTTACTAATAGTACATGAATACAATTAGTACATCAAATACAACTCCTAATTTAACAGAGTTATCAATTAGATTTAAAATTTTAAAGTAAATTAGTAGAAGAATTAAATTTTTAGAATTAAAAATAGGATAACTTTCAAAGTCTAGAGAATATAAGGACTAAAGGCATAATTAGATCCATAAAGGAACACAACAAAATATTTCAATTCACAACTATGGAATCATCCTTATTTAAGTAATTAAAAAGAAAAAAAGAAAAAGATGGAGTTATTTCATTTCATCACCAAAGATTAATTACTTGACACCCCTTCTCCACCCAATTTTGGTTTCTTTTGTAATGGTGGGGTCAGTTTAAAGTTCTCATCTCTCTCCCAAAATGGTCTCACTTAATGCTTCTCAGATCACCTTTCAAAAGCCTGCCATTGCTAACTATCTTTAATTTTATTCTGTTACTTTCAACTATAAGAATATCACACAAACCAAATGGATGGCTTGAATGTTGAGTTCACAATTTTGTATTTCGGTGACCAAAAAAAACCTTAAAGACGGTGAAAGAATAAGAGAGGTAGAGACCTTGTTTCCTTTTTTTTCTTTAGAATTCTAAGTTACTCCACCAAATGGTCCAATACCAGTGTTTAGGGATATGCCCCTAAGGGCAAATGCTGCCTATTGACCATTAGTTTTTGATGCAAAGGTTTTCAGGTAACTAATGAAAAAAGGGAAGATGCTGGTAATTGGTAAAGAAGGCTTGGGATGGAAGCCCTTTGAAAGGGAACTTTTTTTTTCTTCCATTGCTTGGATTAGAATCAAAGTCAGGAAATGCTTACAGAGACCCCTCTAGAGAGAGAAAGAGAGCTAACTTTCACGTCAACCTATCTAAGATAAATTTTCAAACTCCATTTTCATTGCTAAGAGACTGGACTTCCCAACTTACCCAACTTTGAAAGAACTCTCCCAACTAAAAGAGAGAAAAAAACACAAAAACAAAAACATTCATGTTCTTACCTCTTGTCTGTAAAAAGGTAATGAGCAAAACACAAATGTAAAAGAGATTCTATCTCAGACAGTGTTGAAGGGTTACCTTGTTTACCAAACATGGCTAAGAGATCGGATTTTGCTCAGAAGCTGTTAGATGATCTTCGGTTGCGAAAGGAGCGGATGGCTGCCTCTCAAAACACAAAGGGTTCAAATGCAATGGTTGCAGGTGAGTATTTTTCCTGAAATATCTGCTGAAAACAAGCATGGTTTGGTCATGAACCAAAGAATTCCAACATCCTTCCAAAACATAAGTCAAAAAACCCTCTATTCAACGTCTTCTAGATGTTAGAATAAACAGGAGGCATGACTTACTGTCTGAAACACTCACAGAAGTCATGCACATGCATTCAATTATTGAAATGTATATCCTAGTTTGAAAGCAGTTATTGATTCTAACTCCAATATAATTACTCTGATATAGCTGGCCCTTTTACCTGGAATAAACCAATTCTTAGCTGTTGGGGACTTTTTTTTTGATAAATAAAGAGGCAGATAGCCTGCCTAGTTCTCATTTTATTTCATCATCAAGTATTACAATGTAGATCATTCAATAGCAAATTACTAAAATATTCATTTGGGATATCAATAATACGAACATCTACCAAAGTAGACTCACACGTTTTTGCTAAAAAATCAGCCACCAGGTTATTCTTACGGTTAACATGTTTGATCCGAAATGCTTCAAAATGATGAATCTCGTCTCTAACTTTCGTGTTGGGGACTTTGACCAAAGAAGCTTAGAGGGTGTAGAATCGTTTGATCTTTTCTTTTTTAAGGGAATCTAGCTGTCTCTGGTATACGTTGTGCAGCATAATTGCTCCACTTAGCTAACTCTTGCAGACTAATTGTCTCCAATTATGATTTGGAACCATTGCACCTAAAGTAAAACTTAAAAATGAGAGAACATTTGAGTGCATAGTATGACATAAAGGAGAGTTTACCAGTTTGGTGGTGTGTTTGAAGCCTGTGTTAGGTAACTCAAATGCATAATTTACTCTGCTCCTTTTGTTGCGTGTTTGAGCAGATGCATATGCTTATTCCAAGTCAACCTATAAATCATCAAGGGAACCAAAGGCAGCCAAAGCTGTAAGTTTCCATTGATAAAGTATAGTCAGTTCATACAACAAATTAGTTAGATAGTAAAATTTCATTTAGTTAAATGTTTGGCTTCCTCCAGAAAGGTTTTAGAGCTGGAAGCACACAAAACAGGCCTAGCGGAGGCAAGAAATCAGTCACCACTGGGCAGACATCAAATCAGATTGTTCCTTTTGGTGGAGGCCATAAGGCGGAACAAATGGGAGATCTGTCAATGGCCCTGACTTTCGCACTCGAAAATGGAGGAAAGATAAGAACAGAGTCTTCCAGAAACAGTTCAATATTCAGTTTTCTACAAAACATTGGTAGGAGACAGATGGACTATGGGAAGATGGAAAGAGGAAACAGAGTAGTACCTAGGCATCAGCCTTCAAGTAGCCAACTCCCTACTCTGTCTCATATACACATTGAAGAAATATCAAGGGGTGCACAAAAGTTAAATCAGATCCTCCGGGCCTGCTCTAATGGTCTCAACTTTGACAGATACTCGATAGAAATTGGACGGGAGCTGTTGAAAGGAGCAATGGATTTGCAAGAGTCTCTAAAGTTTCTTGTCGACATGCAGGAAGCTTCGGATTACTTGATAACACCGCAGAGAAAAAGTCGGTTAACATTGCTAGAGGAGGATGAAGATGATGATGAGAATACCGTCACGATAGCTGAGCAGAAGCAATTGAGTAGACCAAGATTTTCTTTTGATAGACCCTCAAGAAAGTATAATGACATTCAAGAAGCTGCAAAGACGGAACTTAAGCTGAGGCTGGCAGCTCTTACCTACTCTACAGATGTTACTAATTCCAAGCATGAGAAGAAAGTTTTAGGTGCCTCAAATTTACGTTCTCACAAGCGATCAGTTAGCTGTGGTTCTGATGTTAGAACTCTTAGTGCATTCTCAGAACAAAATCACTCAATTTCATTGCAGTCCAAACAAGAAAAGTCCAGAATTCCAAATGTAATCGCAAGACTAATGGGGATTGAAGAACTTCCAGGAAATGTAGAGTCAAAGATCAGTACAAAAAAGGAGTCTGGAAATAAAAAATTAGAAGGGACAACTACAAAGAAACCTGCAAAGGAGAGTACCAAGAAGGCTGAACATAGGGAAAAAGATTCCACAACCCCAGTTCTCCCAACAGCAAAACAGAAGGCAACACTACCCAGCAAGATTCCACTGGTTCAGGATACAGTTACATCACAAGCAGGAAAGACGTTGGCAACTAGAAATGGTAGCACAAGGATTGATATTCATGACAAGTTACCACCTCGGAAGGACTTGGAAGATGTTAAACCAGTGATAAGCTCGAGAAAAGGCATGATTAAGGTAGACAAACGACAAAGTGACTCTGCCCAACTAAATCATAATTCTGGAAGTAGAAAAGAAATTCAGGAGAGAAACCACGATAGCATAAAGCACAGGGAGCAGTATACTGAAAGAAGTGAAATCAAGGAACCATTTTTCAAGGATGAGATGCAACAAATGATGCCATATATGCATAAAAGATCAGAATCTACACTTACATTGCTAGAAAAGCCAGAGTATGGTGAAAGCATGCTTCATGGGGAAAATAGTTCTGCTAACAAGCTTCGTCTAGGCAATCAACAAAAGCTGCAAAATGATTATGGATTTCAACAGGTGCACATGCTCCATAAATCTGAGCCTCAAGAGAAAAAGCGACAATCAGAAGAAAGAGAACAACAAAAACAGAAATTGCAGGAGAAGAAACAAAAGAGACCTGAATCAGTATCCAGCAATATCTCCAAACCAATATCTGGTGCAACCGATTTGCAAAAGAAGCAGCTGCAACTGAACCAAGCAGCAACTAGTAGGAAAGGCTCCACCGAATATACTGATGCAACACAACTCAATGGATTGGTGAATGGTAGGCACCAAGAAAATCCAGCCGGTGAGAGGAGTTCAAGAAACTTAAATTTCAAAATTAAAGATTCATTAAGCAGAAACTCCAGTCAGCATTCCACTCGAGGAGATGTAGAATCTGAATCAGCAAAAGCTCGCATCCCGTTTGCTGTGGATGAGAAACCTGTTCAAGTTCAAACAACAATAAATGGGAGAAGAGCAAAAGGGTATAAACTCGAGGCCTCTCGAAAGATTGATGAAGCAAAGACCAAAAAGAGTGCAAATGTTTATAACATGCCGAGGACAATGAAGAATCAAAGTTCCAATTCGCAAGAGGGGAAACAGACAAGGCAGGAGAAACCTGCTATCTCAAGAGAAGCAGATCATGAAGCCAGCAGGTTTGAAGAAGCAGAAACACAGATCATTAGACCCAACATGTCAGTAGCAAGGCCAAAATCATCACGCGTAGCACAAGTACTGCAGACAGAAGCACAAAAAGATTCGATTTTGCAGAGTCGTTTAGAAGATGAATGCCAAGGTCAAAATGAAGAACAAACTTTAGCTACGAAACATAGCGTAAGAACACCATAACTGTACTCATTAACCAACTATATTCGCCAAAGCCCAAATAACTGTTTTGATCTTATGCAGTGTCAGAATACAGTGCCAACAGTTACAAAAGAACAGCAAAATCAAGAACCTGGTTTTGGCAGAGATGATGAGCATGAGGTTAAAGATAGTGTATCTGATCCACTTCAAGGTAAGTACAATTTTGCATATCTTTTCTCAAATTTTCAAATTATAATTCATGAATGGTTTTTTTTTCTCTCACTTTTTTCATTTAACTGAAGTGCCTAAAAAGATGATCTTACACCAACTTCTAACACCTACTACTTAGAAAAAATGCATGCACATAAAAACAAACATGCATAATTTCCCACTTCACTATATGGAAACTAACCGAAAATAGTCGACTACATGTATAAGATACCACCCTCTTAAGGAAACCTCAATTCTTCTAATCATTCTATCAATTAAGGCATGGTAATAGCAGTATCAGATGTTTTCTTTTTTATTGTTTCTGGAGGGGTGGTTTTGGAAGAGGAAGAAACTTATCTGCTAAAGTTCATTTCTTTTTAGGAACTCGTGAAGAGGGCACAGAAAGTTCTTATATCCCACAGCCACATAATCAAAGAACTTCTATACCAAAGAAGCCAGAGCCACTAACAGAAAGTGAAAATCACCTCAAGCAGATACTTCTGAAAAGCCAACTATTTATGAACACAGCAGAGGCGCTTTTCAAGCTCAACATTCCTATCAGCATTCTTCATTCAAACAGTTACGACCATCACAACGACCAAGACAGCAAGCTCGTTTTAGACTGTGGCTACGAAGTAATGAAAAGGAAAGGAAGAAGGCAGGAACTAAGTGTTCACCCATTTCTAAAGGTACCCATCACTTCAAACAAAGCAAAATCCTTGGATGAGTTGGTCAAACAAATGTGCAAGGACTTTGATAAGTTGAAGTTATATGGAAAGGACGGGAGAGAAGATTCTCCCTTTGAAGACTACCTACCCAAAATGCTAGAGGCTGATGTCAACAACAAGGAACCAGATCTGAATTGTATGTGGGACTTGGGTTGGAACAACACCATGTTTGGGTTTCTTGAGAAAGATGATGTTATAAAAGATGTGGAGAAGTATGTGCTTAATGGACTCCTAGATGAGATTACCGGAGAACTTTTCACAAGCATAACTGTCACAGTTTAATTGTAAAACAAAACAAAACAAAAAATTAAGCATAATTGCCTGGTTTTGATGTTTCTGTTTGTATCACTAAGAAAAAAATTTCGATAGCTATTTCTTTCCCTGTAAAGTACCTAAAACTGTGATTCTTATTTGCATATTTCCAGTTTCCAATTGTTTTGCATATAAATAATGATTACTCCATCTCTCCCTCCCTTGAAAGTGCTGTTTTATCAATTTCTCTACACATTTAAAGGCAAATTCTATCACAAAACCAAATGCGTAACCTTAATAACCTAACAAAATTTCAGATCATTACCAGTATATATAAACACAGTTGCCTGGTTTTGATGTTTCTATTTCTTTCCCTGAAAAGTACCTAAAAATGTGATTCTTATTTGCACATTTCCATTTTTCAATTGTTTTGCATATAATCAACGATTACTTCATCTCTCCCTCCCTTGAAAGCACTGTTTTATCTATTTATATATGCAAATTTCATCACAAAACTAAATGCATAACCTTAAAAACCTAACAAAATTTCAGATCATTTCCAAAAAGGAAGGATCGTAATAGAATAATGGTGAAGCTTACCAGATCTTGATCTAAACGAAAATGAAATGGAAGATCGATTATCCGCAGCCGAAATATGCTCTGAATTTCAAAGACTAAACATAAAATTTCGAAGAAACAGCGAATCTTGCACTTGAATTGCGAGAACTGCGGTTTATTTTTTAATTTTTGATCCGAAATCCCTCGTAAATTCAAACTTCTCTTCTCTCTCTCTCTCTCTCTTTTGAATTTTCGTTGCATTTTCGCGCGGCAAAAAACCAGATTTGTTACTCTTTTGTGCGTGGCCCAAAAATATATTTTGGACCTGAATATAAAACCCAGAGGGGCATCCTCATTAAGACTTAGGGGCCTTGGTCCCAAAAGTTTTTGAAAATTTTAGTTATATCCTTAAATTTTTCTGAAAATTTTAATTTGGTCTCCCTGAAATTTTTGAAAATTATTATTGAACCTTTGAATATTTTTAAAAAATTTCAATTAGACTCTTCAATTTTTTTTTTTGTAAATTTTCATAAATCCTCTAAATTTTTTAGAGTTTTAATTAAATTTACCAAAATTTTGAAAAATTCTCACTAAAATCCTTAAAATTTTTAAAAATTTTAATTAAACCATCTCAAACTTAATGGGAAGATCCACCACTAAAAAAAACCAAGACAATATTGTCATTTAGCCTATAAATTGTGACATATTTATTAAGTGAAAATTTTTATATAATAAATATATTCATTAAAAATACATGTAAAACATAAATTAATGTTTGGCTTAAATAGTAAAATTATATATTCAACAGTTAAATCTATTATGTATGATTTTTTTTTAATTATAGAAATATAAAAAGGCAAAATAAAATAACACCTCGTGATGATGTAGCATTAAAAGAACTATAGAGACCTCTGTACTAAGAATCAAATTACATTTTGTTCTCTTTTACTTAAAAAGGATAAATTAGTCCCTAAACGTTAGATTAAAAAGTAAATTGGTTATTTTCGTTAAAACTTTCATCCATTTCCAATGTTAAAAATTGGCGTGGATAACAAAATTACTAGATAATTACACATGGCATGTTACATGTACCTTATATTGGCTTACAAAGAATAGTTTCTAATAATAAAAATGGATGGAATTGTTGACTAAATGAACTAATTACTCTTTTATCTAACTTATAGGGACTAATTTACCCATTTTTTGAGTTGAAGAAGCAAAATGCAATCTAACTCCTACTATAAATCGTTGTACTTTTATCTCTTTAAAGTAAAAAAAAAAAAACTATTCGAAGAAGTGACCCTTCTAATTCAAAAAGTTGAATTCCGTTATTAGTCACTATAATTTGCGAAAGTTATGGATTTAGTCTATGCACTTTAATTTAATCTAATTTAGTCCATGTAATTTTGTGTAATGGTCATTTTTAGTCATTGTACGTTTTGACTTTTGAAATTTTAATCCTGACTCAAACGAAAGCGGTTAACTTCATTCGGTTAATGTTAATTATTAGTCTTGTATACAATTGTAAATTTGATCCATATTTTCTAATTGGATCATTCTAAATCCCTATTGAAATTTCAGTCTTAACGCAAATGACAATCGTTAATCTATTAACTGGATTTGTAGTGAATATGTGGAAATAATAAGTTGACACGATATTACACATTTAATAACGTGTTTGCAACATTAGATTTTAGAAATAGCATAACTTAACTTAATGAATTTAACAATTATCATTTAGTGATGACTGAAAATTTAAAATTTAAAAAATACAATTACTAAAATTAATCAAATTATAATATAGAGAGTAAATTTATAAATCTATGAAGGTCAATTCGACCGATTGATTCGATTTTAACCGAAATGTGAACACTCCTATCTATAATATACACATACAAAGATCATTTTTGTTCCTCCAATAGGTTCAAAACAAAATAAAAATTATGAGCAAATGTTTGATGCGATAATAAGGTGCATTGCATTCTTAAAAGAAATAATTCACATTCGAATCTTAAATGCAACATTGATCAAAAAAGTAACTACGAATCTCAAAATGATTAATCTTCGAAACTATAAAACAAACATTAAAAAAATAAAGTGAAACTTACAACAAAAGTATCCATTTTTATTTTTTTACAGCTAAACTTCATTTAAAAGCCTCAAAGCTCCCACTATTACACTTTTTCTTTCTGGTAATTGCAAGGCCAAAATTTAGGACTGCAAATTCCCATTGTAAATATCCTTCTCTTTCTTTTTATAAGCTTCTTTATTAGTTTTTTTTCTCCCTTGACTGCTGCTAATCTGTAAATTATAACATCACCAACAAACACATAAGAAAATTTAATGCATTTAATTATAATTAAACTTATTTCTTGTATTTAATAAAAGTTATATATTTTAATTTATTGTTTTTATTTTTTAATTTAAATTTTAAGATTAATTCTAATAATTCTAACAATCAACTTTTATCAAATCCACCCTAAAACTTAAAAATATTTATTTAAAAAAATTAAACACAATTAATACTAAATTTATTCTATTTAATAAAATCATGAAAATTCCAACCATAGCAATTATTTTTATCAAAAGTATACCTTTTACCAAATATAGCTATCACATGGAACTAAAAAATAGAAGTACCATATTAGAAAAAAAATTTAAAATGTGTCATAAATCTATGTAGTTTTCAAAAATTTAAAATTCAATCCCTATACTTTTTTAATTTTAAAATTCAAGTCCAATTATTAATAGTGTCAAAATTATTTTGTTTTTGTTAAATTTACTTTTATTGCAAAATCTTTTATTTAATTACATGACTATCAATTGAGTATTTTTTTTCCTTTCAAAATGTCACACCTAACAAATTTAACGATTGATAAAAAGACTAAATTCCTAGAAATAAAAGTGCAGGGACTAAATTCAAAATTTGTGAAAAATATTGAGACTTATGACAAATTTTAACCTGGAAAAAATATTAAAACTTAAATATCAAATGATATATTAAACGAAAAAAACCGAGACTGACCTTTGATTGATCCAAGGGGGGAACAAGATTTAGGGACTGCATAGAGAATTTAGCAATTTCAGAGATGGCATTATCACGAACTCCATTAACATCACTTGATAAATTCTCATAAGCAGCTTCAAAAGCTTCAAGCCAAAATCTAGGCAAACGAATGCTTGTGCTATGTGTATAAACATCCCACATCTTCCTCACTACCTTCTCTCTTTCCTCCAATTCCTATTAAACCAAAATAAAAGAAGGCTCGGATTAATTTTGACCCGAACTCGAAAATATGATTAATCTTATTGAGGGTCGGATCGAGTCAAGCCCTCAACACGTTCAATATTGCATCCAATGGTAGGTTTTGGCTTCATTTAAGTATCCGAATATATAAAGAGGCGGCGGATTTACAAAACGAGAGTGTACGACACTCAAGGACAAAGGGAGGGACAGAGGGAGAGAGCAAGGAGTCATGCCCCCAAAAAAGAAAAAATATTTATATAATTATTTTTGCTTTTAGAAAATTGTAAATTAATAAAATGATGAAATACACTTTTATTTTTCATTGTTTTTCACTCATTTTTTTACCCTAAAACAAAATTTTGGTTTCACGTAAGGAACACTTGTAGAGTTGTACATGAATTGGACCGAGTTCAAATCTAGCTAACTAAAAAAATGTAGGTCTGTTTCTTAGGCTCGACCCAAAAAATAAATATAAAATTTTATCAAAATCGATCCGAATAAAAATATTAAAACTCAAGTCCCGCTAAGCCCGTATTAAATTTTTTTATATTTTTATAGAAAAATAAATTTAAAAAATATAATACATAAAATATACTAAAAATATTAAAATAAATATTTTAAAAAATATTTTTTTTTAAAATATATACTTAAACAACACTAAGATAAATGTAAATTAATAAGCAAGTACCTCTACATTAATAGTAAAATTAATAATAAAACAAGAATTATATAATATTCATACAATAACAATAAAATAGTAACAATATAATAATAAAATGATAGAAAATAATGAAAAAATAGTAAAAAAACAACAACAATTTTTATTTTTTTGTAAATTTGGATTGGTCTGAGGTCGGGCTGAAAAAACTTTCCCGAGGCCCGACTCATTTTCATTTTAAAAATGAAATTTATTTTTATTCAAAAATAATTTATATTTTTACTCAAACTCTTATATTTTTCAAAAAAAAATCATTGGATCGGGCCGGAAGACCAGCCCATGGACAATACTAATTAAATCTGTTCTTTTAGCCCTTTTAAATTTAATGACATTAGAAATAAATTATAAAATTATACGTTAGACCCTAAAAGAATTATTATTCAATTTTTACTCCCTTAAACAATATTCTTGCTTCGCCCCATAGAGTAACTAGAATCATAAGAGAAATTAATGAGATTTCCATAGCACCATTTCAGAGAAACAGACCCGGTAAAACTCGATCCGAACTCGTAATGACCCGAAATTAACTCACAAATTCACAATTCTACCCACAAATCCAGATAAAAATCGAAACAAAAATCCAAAAAAAAAGATTGAAAAAAGGTTCGATTACTTACAAGAACATCAAGATCTTCACGGATGGAGAAATCAGAGTCGTAGGAGAAACTAGTGAGATTTCCCGAAGACCATTTAAGAGAAACAGAACCAGTAAACATGGACCAAAAAGCAAGTAAGATGATTGCAGTCAAAACCCAGAATTTGTACCCATTTTTACCAAATAAACCAGCTATAGAAGAAGACGAAGAGCTGTCTTTTTTTAAAGGAGTTAACGCCATGGCTTGTTGATGGGAATGATGGACTGGTATAGAGAGCGATGTGGGTGAATTCTGATTCATTCTATTTAGCTCTCAAAAAACCCACAAAACACCATGAATGATGAAATTGAAAGCTCTTTGGTTTTTTATAGTGATTTTTAAGTGTTACTAGATAGAGAGAGGGAGGGAGGAGAAAGTAGGTGAAGTGTCATAATCATGGGTGGATATGAATTATAGCTGGTTTTAGGTTAAAAATGTTAATTTCTGTTTTTGGTCCTTTTTTTATATTTAAATTTTTAAATTCAGTCCTTTTTATTTTAATTGGATGTAATTTGGTAGTTACTATTATTTATGGGTTTTTTAAATAAGACTTCGTAGTTTTGATTTATATTTTAATTATTTATTGATGTAAGATGTCAAAGAACACGTAAACAAATGGAAAATGATAGACAAAAAATAAGGAAAAAAAATTTATAATTTTTGTAACAATGTCGTCTCTCATACTATCTCGAATGACTTAAAAAAATCTATCAACTGTAGGAGAGCAATAGCCCATTGCTCAACGTTGATCTCTCCTCAAAAACACAAGCTATCACGGAGCTCTTTTCACCCAAATAGCTTGGTTGAGCTCCTTCCAACGAAGACTCAATTATTATTTTTTAATCTAATTGAACTGACCCAACTAGCTTCTAACTCAACCGGTCCAAAATTTTTCTCCGCATCGATACCTTCCTCAATTCTTGATCCAATTCAAATTAAATAACATCCCAACAAAAACTCCCACCAACAAAATTACCCATAGAATTTTTTTTAAAAAGAAATCCAAATGATAAGTTTGAGCACAAATTTTTTAAATGATAATAAATCAACAAAGGAATATTTTAATTACCATAATATCACCTAAAGTGATAAAAAAATATGGTTTAGAGTTTTTTTTTAATTTTAAACAAAAGCATACATTAATAATTACTAAAAAATTAAATTATGTCAAATTAAACTGTATGGACTAAACACAAATTAAATATAATACAAGGGCTATAATCAAAATTTGACTCTTTAGAATCTACCGACACAACGCTTGTTTTTGGGTGTGGATCCTACAAGTACAACGCTTTGACTACCGCGTTACTTACATTGACTTTTGTAGTTGTGACGGTGCTAACTACGAGATTAATTATAATAATTTTTTTGTTAGAATATGCTTTTAGTCACTGTAGTTTAACAAATTACAGATTCAGTCTTTGTATGTAATGTCACGTACGATTGAAAAAAAAAATAAAAAGTAAACAAATTTTGACAAAAACTATAGTGTAATTAGATTGAAAATTTTTTAAACTGTAATCTCATTTTAAATTATTTATCATATCTGTTTTATTAAGGGTAAATGACATTAATAATAACTTAATTTTGATATGGAAAACAAACAGTCATATGGTTTACATTCCAGTCACTGAATTTTGAAAATATGACAAAATAATCTTTTTTCACGTTTCCCATCATAGACATCACGAAACAGTGACATGACAGTTGACGGTGTTGGTGGACTGTGGAAAACGTCCAGCCGGCCAATTACATTTAACACAACAGTCACTCAACTTTGAAAAAATGATAACAGTCACTAACATTATCGAAAAATGACAAAATAATCACTCACCACATGCAAACAGTTCAATTAAAACACCATTTGCAATTTTCATGGTTATTTAAGTTTCAATCTCATGCTAACCCTATATATCATGAATAAGGTCTTATTAATTGCATCTAAACTAGATCTAACTTAGGTTTTAACTTAATATATGTTTCTTTATTTTGCTTGCTTTATTTATTTATTTTTTCAATGAATTGATCTAGCTAGGTAGCATATAATCATGAACATCAGTGTTAGTGTATATCATGTAAACTATATGATTCTATTATGTTAGTTAGCTTGTTAATGTGAAGATGCAATTGCATGGTGGAGTGGAGAGTGAAGAAGGATCAGATTTTGGCAGTGCAGTTAAGTGTTTAATTAATGCATATTACATGATGTTTTCGTAAAATAATTTTTCAGTATGTATAAGGAATAGCTAAAGTTTCTTTTTATCTTTCCCTCCTCTTTATGATCGTACTTACTACTGATATATAACTATATATATATGTGGGAATAAATCTCTTCCATATATTGCGTAATCAGATCTATAGATATTTCACACTGAAGCATACGTGCATGCAACCAAAATCTGCAAGCTAATGATCCATGAACATGAGAACTATGTTTCAAAGAGAGATAGCTAGTTCTTAATTTCTCAACTCTTATGTGAAAAATAAAGACACCTTGAGTTACACATAAAGATTGACATATTGTGTTCAACTTCAGCATAGACACAGAAGATGGAAGTTTCTCAAGTATACCTAAAACCAAGAAGGAAGAAGATAAGTTTCCATTGCTTTTAAATAGAAAAAACAAGGCGGAAAATGATCAATTTTCATTTCTTTTAAATGTTTCTATTTTTTTTTTCCTAATGGGGAGAGCTTGAAATGCTGTAAAAGTATTTCAGTTATGGTCCTTATGGAGTTCATTTCATTCTGTTAAGATTCATGATTTTACCTGGCCTATTCAGTATATTTATATATATTTCCTTTGCATGCTCAGCTACAGAAAAGGGAAACAAAGTAATTAATAATAAGGTAAATTACACCATCTGATTTAAGTGATTATTTGTCATTTTTTTTAAATTGTGTGACTGTTATGTTAAATATAACCAATTAACTGAACGTTTTTCACACTCTATTGATGTCGTCAACGGCCATATCACTCCGTGACATTTATGATAAAAAACGTGAAAAAAAAACTATTTTGTAACATTTTCAAAATTGAGTAATTAAAATATAAATCAAATGACTGTTTACTTCCCTATATCAAAATTGAGTAACTATTAATGCAATTTACCTTCTTTTTTTAATTGCAATACATAAAACTACCTATAATCATTCACAACACTTAAATAAAAAAATAATGCACATTAATACAATCAATATTAAATCTTCTTACACTAATAACAATATCAATACCAATCAATTAAATTGAAAATTTTAAATTGAAAATATAAAATAACTGAATTTTTAACTTTTAAAGTACAATAATTAAATTTAAATTATGTAAAAATACTGAGATTAATATAATATTTTAAATGTGCATTGTATATGTTTAAGATTTTTGAAGAATAAAAAAAAGTTGATTAAAACAAATGTGAATCTATGGATGGAAGGGGTGAACATTCGATCGAATCGAATGAAAATTTTCGAGTTAATCGAATTTTCGAATCCTATTTCATCATCCTAACTCAATTAAAAAATTTACGAATCAAGTCGAATAAGATAAAATTTAAATCGAATATATTTGTTCGAGTTAAATTAAAAGAATTAATTTGATATTGTTTAATTTAAATAATTTTTAAAAATATTTTTATTTAATTTAGAGTTTTTTAAAGAAAATAAAATTGATTTTGAGTTTAATTTATGAATTTTTTGTAAGAATCAAATTATATTTGAGTAAGGTAAAAAATAAAAAAAAATATTTAAATCAAATTAAAAAATAAATAAGAAAAAAAATCTTAAATGTAAATAAATCAATTAATTATATACTTCAAAACAATTTATAAAAATACTCTATTAAATAATAATGCTAGATTAAAAATAACCTAAATTAGAAAAGTATACCAAAAATGAAAATTAATTAGCCAAATAGACCATTTTTAATTATTTTGGAGAGTGCGAAAACCCCATCAAGCTGAAGAGTTCTTTGACATGTCAGCAAAAATACTTGTCCAATACGATTTCACACTCTCAAAAAAGACAGTCTGTTTGACGAATTAACCTTTTTTTTCGATATAATCAACTAATTTAGCCTTAAAAACCTAATAAAATTGGAATAGAATAAAATCAGAAATCTCGTGTGGAAAGTGCCACTCATTGCACCAATGATGGGCGCTGCGTTTGCACGAACATACGATTTTCATCCCTTTTTATTTCTTAAGATAAATAGATAATATTGAAATTAAGTTGTTATTAGCAAAAAGAAGGTTAAAATTTAATTAAAATCAGATAAATTTCACAAATAGTGAAAAATGCAGACATCCATGGCATCAGATTCAAACCGTCCGTCTGCTTCTTCTTTTCATTGAAAACAAATGCCCTCAAAATCATAAGCAGTTCATAAAAAATTAGGGTTTCAATTTGTTTTTCAGAAAAAATAAAACAAAAAATGGCATCAGAATATCAACAAGCGAAGATTTGAATCTACACAGTTTAATCAGAATGTAGGATAAGATAAATATTCATCCCTTGCCACCTAATAAACTCGAAAAATAAAAACCTTAACAATTTTTTAAAAAATTTAAAACAAAAAAGGGGGAAATTAGTCATCATTGAACAATACCCTCAAAATCACAATCAATTAAAAAAGCCAAAATTGAAGAGAAATTATATGATTAACAGCAAAGGCATCAGATAATAAGCGGAGTTCATTAATCTACATTTAAATTTTCAGTATATATAAGCAATAAACTTTAACATCATTTGCCTTCACTTTCAAATTCCCACAATCAATTCAAAAAGAAGAAAATTAAACAAAAAAATGACATCGGAATATAATTAAGCGAAGATTTGAATCTCCACAAAAAAACCCCGCAAAAAACCATAACAAAATAAACAAAATAAAGAGGAAAATTTGTAGGTAAGTCCATTTGACACAAAGGCAAAGAAATAGAATGCAATGGGCTGGTAAGCTTACCCCTTTTTTTTCATTATCTGCATCTGTTGCATATCTTCCTTTAGCAAAATCATTTGATATTTTTTTGCTGAGAAGATAAGAGGATAAACAGATGCAACGCCAAAAAGGGGAAAAACCCTCAAAAGAATTTGAGTTTTTTATTTGATTTGGCTTTCGAGAATTCTATTGAATCAGAAATTGAAAGAAGGGAAAGTTAAGAGCAGAGAAGAGGGAAAACTCTGTGGAGGAGGCGGCTATTCGATGAGTGGGAGAAGAGGGGTTTAGTGGGATTTATAAAAGAAATTATACGAATTAGGGTTTTATTGGGCTTTTTATTTGGGCTTTTTATTTAGACGTAATAACTATGAAAATTTATAAAATATTCATTTGATTATTAGTAATTTTTTTGGTCATTAATTATAAAAAAGTTATAAAATGATCATTCAATTATGTGAATTTTTTTTATCACTTAATTATTTTAAAATTTTTAAGTATTTATTTTTTATCAGAAAAGATGAAATTGAATAATTGAATAATCATTTTATAATTTTTCATAATTAAATAACCATAAAAGAAAAAAAAACATAATTGGATGACTACTAATGCAATTTTTTTAATTGAATTTTATTCAAGCTTTGACCCATCTTTCATCTCTGTACTAGCTTTTTTGTTGAATGAATTTTTTTTTTGAATATATTGGTGTGATTACATGGTAATATCTGTTCATACTTTCTTAACCTTTTAACAAGTCACATACACTTTACACACACAGATGCTCGAACCCGGGTCTCCTAGGATGAACAACATCTTTTTTACCACTAAAGCCACTAGTTGAGTTCTTGTTGAATGAATTTTATGTGTATTTGCTTGAATATGATGTGATTAAAATTGAAGCAATGTTCGTGCAATAATTATACACATGTTAAAAAATGTCAATATATTTTAATATGCTCCACATGAAATTTGAGCTAGCAAATACCGTATAAATTAATGGTTAAACGGACAAAAATACTATAATACAATATTAATGCTTTAAAAACTCAATTAAGTCTCTGAAACATGGGGACCAACTTAAAATTTAAACCATTGCTTGAGGACATTAGATAAAATTAACCCTTAATTTTTTGTATTTTTTTTGAATAATTTCATTATAGATTCTGATTATATATGCTCTTTTTGAAACTATCTAAAACTACTTATAGCCCCTCCCCAATCCATATATAAGAGGATAATACGCTTTAACGCACTCGAACCCATATCCTTCTATATTAATAGTAATATCCATACTAATCAAATTAAAACACAATTGATTTTTGCATTCTAAAATTTAATGACAAATTCCGAAGAATCATTGCTGATATACGAGTGCAAATGTATTAAAATTTATATAAACACTTAATTTCTTTTGTTATAATTGGAGACGCAATAATTAGTTGATTATCATTTGAAAGAAGAAGACACATGACTGAGGATGATGGCTGCCCTCCATGCATGAAATCCAGAGATAGCAATGCATGCATTCAGGGACCACCCTTTTGTCATTAATGTGTGGCGTGCCATATTGCCAAGGCATGCGCAAGATTCATTCTTCTCATTGTCATTTAAAGAGTGGATTATATGGAACTTATGTGATAAGATTAACCTCAGCTCGGATGGTATTACGTGGCACACCTTGTTTGCAATTGTATGCTGGTTATTGTGGAAAACCAGAAATTCTTTTGTTTTCTCTAAATCTCACAGGCGCATACAAACTATCATTGATACCAGCCTTGTGTGGGCTAAGAGCTATGGCAGAATTGACATGAAAATGGTGCTGCAAGGAACCCGGGGGTCTCATTCGAAGTGGACGGCTCCCGAAATGGGTTGGGTCAAACTCAATTCGGATGCAGCAGTACAGACGGCTGGACAAAATGCTTTCATTGAGGGAGTTTTTAGAGATTCGGATGCGAATTGGCTATGAGACTATTCAATGAACCTTGGCAATGATTCAGTTTTTCATATAGAAGCCCGAGCGATGTTGGAAGAACTTTATTTGGCATGGGACAAGGGGTTCCGAAAAGTGGAAATGGAGTGTGATAATGTCCTACATGTTGAGCTACTTGTCTCTGGAAGGGCCGTTAATAGTACCCTAGTGGAACTAGGGTTATTGCAACAGCTTTTGTGCCACAAATGAGACATTTGATTGCGACACATTTCATGGAGTAAAAATAGTGTTGTTGATCATTTGGTGAAGTGTACAGATACGAAGGACTTTTTACTTTATCTTTTTGAGGTTCTGTCAAGCTTAATCATAACTTTATCGGATAAAAATCGTATTGGTTCTTTTAATAGTTAATTTTGATTTTTTTATTGTAATCGCCTAGAACTGTTTCTTACTAAAAAAAATTTTATTCAAATATTGTTTGATATTTGATAGAGCATATCATGTTTGATAACATAAATGCATTGCTCTTTTCAAGATCATTACATTGGAGAGTATCACAATTTCAAGATTTTAAGAAAAAAAATCAATGTAAATTGAAAAGTTTGAATGAAATTTTAAATTTTTAAGATATAAAAATAAATATTTTATATTTAAAATAATAAAAATAAATTATTTTTAAAAAAAATATTTATGAATATGATCTTGAAAATTTGTTAAATAATATTTAAAAACTATAAAATAAATTTCATTTTGTCAAAATAAACTGATTATGAAAATAATTTTGTAAAATAATGTTTATGCATCATCTTGGAATGTGATTGTTTAACTGCATTTCAAGCAATCAATTGTGACTAAAAAGGCGTAATGAACAAGACACTGATATGCAAAATAAAAGAGCTTTACGCTTGAGCATAAATGGTTCGTATCGAGCATATTTACAGGGAATCTAATGAAGCGGCTAATACTTTAGCTAGTATGATGTTTGACTATCAGTTAGGTCTTCATGAATTTTCTTCTCCTTCCCAAGAAATTGATGCTTTCGTTCTGAATAATTTGCAAAATGATATTGATGTAATTACTGTTCTATAATTTGCTACTCTTCTTTTTCTTAACAAATAAAAACCTAAAATAAAAAATTAATATGAAAAAAATAAAAAATTAAACTGAGTTGAACTGAATTATAATGAATGATTAAAAAAAATCCAAAAAATCCAACCAAAGCAATATCACCTTAATTTTTTTTTTTCCGATAAGAGTAAAGAATAAAGAGTTTCCCGAAAATGGAAATAACTCAAATCTTTTATCATTTCACTGATAATTCCATTCAACGTAGTTAAACATTCTTACATTCATACAAATATGAACAAAAAAAAAAACAAAGAGCAGCAGAGCATCTCATAAATTTTACCCCCCACTCATGCATATATATATATATATGCAATAAAAACTAACCTCAATGGCGTGGTGTCTTTATTTGCCGCATATCCAGGTTGAATCAACTTGGTATTCAACATGAGGGGTCACTGCAAAAACGTAAGAGATGCCCTAAAATCAAATTCAACCAGATATCTCTGTTTTTACAGTGCCACATTGTAGCAAAGAAGCTGTGTTGCTGCTGCCCATATCATCCTTAAAAACCTTGATATGGCAAAGCTTTCCACCGGCCTCATCAGCAAAAATAATCTTCCTTTCTTTTTGGACTACACGTTCAGAAGCAGCAGCGTCGGAATCCTCCGTTAGTTTCTGCAAAATTCAATTATTCAACCATTGAAGGGATCAGCAAAACTAGTAAGCTTTATACCTCAAACAGTATTGCTTTAAGGTTTTCAAAACTGAATCAGTGATTGAACTGATTAGACATCGGGTTCCGATTCCAGAGGTTCGTTAGATCCAACTGATTAAACTATTAAAAAAATTTTAAAATAGTTTTAGAAAACGGTTTGATTGTTAGTTCAAACGATTATCAGATCAACCAATCTGACCGGTCCAATCTAGTTCTAAAAAAAGTCGCATTACTATTAGCTTTGTTTTGCTATGGATAGTATGAAGAGCAAGGTTGTAAAAACAAGATCAAACCAATCAGTTCAACCAAATGAATCAGTTAATCTAATGGTTCACCTATATAACTAAAATCAAAAGATTAGAAACCGGCCACAACCAGTAAAAAATCAGAAATCGAGAAAAAAAAAGTTAAAACCGGATTTCTTTTTCTATTAGTTCTGTTTTCAAAAAAAATTAAATTAAAAATTTATACATGTTCGAACCGGAAATCCAACTAGTTAAACCAACGATTCGGGTTTCTTTCTATCACGGAGAAGAGAGAAATATACCATAATTTTACAGAAACGGTTGCAATCTCTTGCCATCATTGAAAGCCATTTTCTTGCAGTTTCTTCAGCTTTTGTTGCACTTTCAACAGCTATCCTGACCTGTCATAGAGTAAAATAAAGTTAGATATGTAAACATCATGCATCTAACCAAATAAATTAATACCAATTAAGCTTTAGCTTAATTAAAATCATTGTTGTTGCAACATGCAAGAGAATGTAAGTTCAAGCGTGCTTAAATACATATTATCTTCCGATTTAAAAGTTTGAGGAGCCTTATAGGTAGTGGTTGGAATTGTATAAAGAATATCTGACTTAAACTTTTAAAGGTAATATATGTATAGATCATTATGTGTGCATTAAATAACCAAGAAGGTTGTGCATCAACACACCTCATCAGCATTTTCTGTGGCTGCAGTGACATCCAACTCAGGCTGCAATTGCCCCAGCATAATATCTTTCATGGACTTTAACTCAGTTGTGAGTTTAGTTGCTAAAGATTCAATATCACGCATTTGTCTCTGCGTGAATGCAATGGCACTTTGTGAACAACGTTGGAGAGTGGTGCATGCACTGCTAACGTGTGGCACCGTACGAGGTGGATGAACCTTGAGAATGCCCTTAGGGGGGGATCCTTTCTTATCTTGTTTTGCTCTTTTCATGAATGGTTTTGGCTTGATAGTGGCTCCATCTCTCCCTAGCTGGTCAAGGCCTTCAGCTTTTAATATCCTATGATTGGTCTGCTTCCCAAAGTATAATTTCCCTCTACATTCTGATATTATCATAAAAACCAATCAATATCAAGCAGAAATGGAATGCAATAAGGACAAACCTAGTTTGATTGGGAAAAAAATTCCAATAATGCAGATGATGATGTACTTGAATTTTAAAGTTTCTTGAGTTTTGAGATCTTTTGTAATTTTAGAGGCAAGAGATATTATATGTTTGAGAATAAAAATAAGCTATATGGAAACAATAATTGGACATATTATGAACTCTTTCTTTTTCTTTCCATTGGCCACTGTTTACTTCTTTTGCTTCAAACGCTTACAAGCTAATTGAATAAACCATTAATGAAAATAAGTAATAGGATTTATTTATAATTGATTAATTGACTGTAAATTGTTCTATGCACAATCAATAACCTTGATGATAACACATCATAAAAAAATTAAAACTAACCCTGATTGCCAAAAATTAAAATTATACATTATTAGTCCATCAAATATTAACCCAAATTTCCTAGCTCAGTGTTGACTATAAAAACATAAGACTATCTTAACTTGTATGAAGTGGTGATTAAAATTCTTGTCAAACACCAATTTAACACGAGTTTAAACCATATGACCCCATCCCCAACCCTAATATTGTATCAAAAAAATAATAAAAAAACATATGGCTACCACTTATTTGTTCAATAAATTATGATGAAGCAATCAATTAATATTAGGAGTTTCAATATTTTGAAAACCACTTTAAAAGGCAGTGCATTAAAGTTAAGATCCCAATCTAGTAACAAATTTTTATGCACTTACGTTGACGCTCATCTTCATCCAACCCAGTTAACTCCATAGCCCGACAAAGCCGTTCTTGGGAGGTTGGAGAAATGACCTGAAAGTAAAAGCATTTAGTTAGAAAAAAAAGCTTCAACAGAATATAGAGTTACTTAAACACATGTTTTGCACACCTTTCTACATGAAAGAAGCCTTTCTGGATGATGTTGTTGATTTCTTTGATCAGCACCTGGATGTCCTTGTGATGTCATAGGCTTATCCAAAGCATCATCATTAGTTGTCATGGAGGCAGGTAACTGGGATTGCTTCCCTGCTGAAGAAGAACCGCCAGAGACAGGGGCTGAACGTCTTGTGAGATTCAGGCATGATGAACTCCAATACAACCCATCATCGCTGGAAGGACTGATGGCACTGTTTAAAGGCCAAACATGTGCAGTTCTGCTCTCCTGGGTGCATGTACTACCTTCATTGATATTTTCCAAGCATTGGAGGCTATCATCATTGTCTGTCTCAGGTACTTCAGTTCTGTCATTACTGCTAGTTTGACAAACCATCTGGTGGCCAGAAGAATTATTTATATCGCTATCATCCAAATCAGGAGAACAACCCTTGGTTGGAGGCATTGACTCAGGGGAAATATCATAAGGTAAAGCATAGACCGTATAACTTTCTTGTCCGAATTCCTGCGAGCCTGAACATTGGTAACTGACAATTTCTGGACTGTCTACCTTAACAATCTCCCAACCGGAAGAACTGGCACCAATTTGAGGAATAACATCTTCAATATATTCACAAGACACCCCATTCGAAACACTGCGTACAGGTTCTTCTACGGGATGCAATGTGCTACCTCTTTCTAAACCACAAGGAATGGCTATCTCTGGAACTTGAATCAAACTATAACCATTATAATCCTTTGTTGGACACATTAATTCTAAGGGGACATCATAGGAAAGAGGACGGTAAATATAACTATCTTTTCTAAATTCTGACAAGTCAGAGTACTCATAACTTACTGTTTCTGGACTGTCTACCTTTACAATATCCCAATTAGAAATCCCCGCATCATATTCTGACTCTAAATTTCCCCTGTATTCATAGGACACTTCATTAACCGAATAGTACTGAGGTTCTTTTGTAGGATAAGGCACCTTAGTCTCTGAAATATGTACATTAGCAGTTTCAGGAACATCATTAGATACAGTAACAGTAGAATCCACTTGCTTACTGTGACTAAACCTTGGAACAGATGTAACACCGAACATGGTTCCACATTTTGAGTAACATGGCTCAAGAACCTCAACTTTGACAGGTGCAAGCAAAACCTCATTTGGAAATGAAACAGAAAAGCTCTTCCCTGAAGACTTTCTCTTCCTCTTCTTCACATTCTTGGATAGTTTGGATTTCAAACTAATAAGAGGCTCTTCAAGATCAAATCCATCATCCTCGTGTGAAAAGTTCGGCAACTCGTGTTCCACACTAGAGCAAGTTTTCATGGTTTCTTTATTTAAACCAACAAAGTTCGAGCATTTTCTTTTCTTTGATTTGCAGCTCTTCTTAAGCTGTCTCAACGTCATATTGACAAAGCTAAGATCATCCAAGTCGCCAATTCTTTCATCACCATTGTTACTCCAATTCAGATCACAATCTTCAGGTTCACTTTTGATTTTTACTCCTCTCACCAAAGATAAGGCTGTGGTCTCTACCTCAACCCCATTACATTCGGTTGGTGAGCTCTCTAAATCATCACGTAGATGAACTGTTGGAACTTGATCATGATTTTCGGTGTCTCTTAAATTGTATACTTCCTTGATTTCCTTAAATTTGAGTGCTGGTCGCCCACGAAAATCCACATTCATGAACTTTGCCACAGAACCACCTTTAATGGCATTGATAAAGTGAAAATGGGTCAAGCTCCTTAGCTCCATCAGAAAGTATTGTTGCAGTTTCTGATACTAGCCTATATCATTCAAAACTAGGCTTGAACGCTTGACTGCAACATATAGAATTTTCATTTTTTAATAAACCTACTCGCAATTAACCAAAGCATTAATTTCAAAACTACTAGCGAAGCATCAGCAAGGATTAAAATTGCAAGTCTAGTTTTTTCTAGATGAAACTGAAATCCCCTTTCTCCAATCTTACCCAAATTAGAAAAATAAATGGCAATAAACTGAAAATTGGCATTAAAAAGTCAAATTTGTGTATGAAATGGTTTACTTTCAATGAACCTTCTCATACAACTTTCGAAAGCTAAGGTAACCTTAGAATACAATATTCAAGCAGAATAATGCCACCACAGACAAAACAAAACATAATATGTAAATAAGCACAATGCTAGCTTTAATTTTGAAAACATCGAAGATCCAAATAAAAACAAATACGTGCAGTTGCAATGGAGAACTGTTAATTCCATCTGTAAGACCGCAAATTCATGGGATTAAACGATGAGCGGGCTAATAATACAAAAACAACCGTTTTACCCTTTTCAAATGCAAATTATTTGTTAAAAAGAGAACACTAAATGATTACTCTCTTGGCTCACTGATATACATTTACCAATGCTGTAACAGATTTAGAATGTCTGAAAACAGATGCGTCAAGAACAAAATTCAAAAATTACAAAAAAAAGGGTAAGATCTGAAAGCTCCAGATATATGCTATCGTTAATTTCGAAAAAAAATCGATAGTCCGAAGAGAAAAACTGCGATTCCATTGTCAAGAACGCAAAATTCATGGAACTAAGCAATGCGTGAGCTAATAGTTCAAAAAAAAAAAACAACAACAACAACGCCTTACCTTTTTCAAATGCAATATCTGCAAAACGGAAGCACTGAAGGAAGAACAAAACCGGTAACCTAATTAAGTTACAGCTTACAGTCCTGGCTCACTGATATCGATATTCCAATGCTGAATCAGATCTAGAACGTTTCAAAACAGAAGTGTAAAGAAAAAAATTTGACAAAATATAATATCCGAAAGCTCCAGATCTACCTAATATTTTTCAAATCTAGACACTCAAAAACAACTGAAACTTATTGTAAAAAAAAAACGAGCATACACTCACCTGAGATTGAAGACTTTTTTCCTAAGGAGAGAAACCGAGAAGGAGGAGAGGAGCTCGTTGAATTGCAGCTTCGTTGTAGATGGAATGAATAACAAATGTTAGGGATTTAGGGGCAGGCTGGTTAAAGAATTGGGGGGGGTGGGGGAGAGTTATGATCTCCCGCCAAATTGTTTGTGGCGGGAAAATGTATGAGCGGTAAAAGCCTTGAATTGGGTCTCTTTTAGTGAAAAAAAAAATAGCGGAAAAAAGAGTCTGTGGTTACGAGGCGCGCGTAATATTATATACTTGGGATAATACATTTTTTTGCCCCTATACTTGTTAATTAGTTTCACTTTGGTACCTATACATTTTTTGTCCACTTTAGCACTATAACTTGACAACTGGGTCTATTTTGATACTTCAACATGAAAAATATAAAAGTTTGATGACATGAAACTCTGAAATTATATCATATCATCATTTAAATTTTTAAAAAATTATATAAATTTTAAGATGTGTCATATTTAGTGTTTTAATAACCGCATAGGTGATTGAACAAGTCAAAATACCGATTCTCAATTCAACTAGTTTAAATAGTTCGATAGCTGGACCAATAATAAATAAATAATTAGTTAAAAACTTAAAATATATATTAAACTAGTTTAACTGAAGATTTTTGTCCTGGTTTTTAATTTTTACTAATTTCAAACCGTTTTCGAATTAATTGATTCAACTCCTTTGCTCAAACCATTATACCAATCAGTTTCACATCATCAAATATTGACAGAATTTAAATTCATGAACCAAAATGAATCAATTTGCAAGTTTAATGACCAAAGTGAAAAATACAAAAATATAGATACCAATGTGAACATAATTACCAAGTACATGCAAAAGCTCAACTCGAGATTAAGCTTGAGCATGGGAATTAATAAACAAGTTTGTGATCGAACTAAGCTCAATAATTTAAGTATATCTTAAATGGTGCTTGATATTAAAATTTAATGTAAAACATAATTAAAACATATGATTATACTTATTGGATAAATAAGTTGTCCATAAATTTTAAACATTATTCTTTTATCCAAATAAAACATATGAAAGTTGTCTTTGACATAAATTTGATATATGCATGTTTAATATTTTATCAAATGTTTTAAATAAGTTCAAGTCAAGTTAGTTTTTCAAAATTAATTTTTGATTTTTTTGTTATTTTTAATAAATATCACGAGATATATTATAATTGGTTGAATACATCATGCGACACTTTATGATCGATGTCACATGCCAAACGGTTTTTGTCTTATAGAAAAATAAAATTAATCAAGTAATGAAAAATGGTTTAATATTAAAATGAAAAAACACGAAGATTAACGTGAGCATTAAATCTTAAAAACTAATATTTTAATTTGTATTTCTATTAAAAATAGTAATGTGATTGTTTTTGAAATTGATAATTAAATTCAATTATTTTAAAAAATTTGAAGATTAAATTTAACATTTTATATATTTGGTTAAGTCTATTTCGGAGCCTAATTTTTTTTTATTCGATACATTTTTCAAACAAGTCAACTAGCTTACAATAACTCTTTAAATAATTTGAAATTTGAAATTAAAATTTGGAATGGAATTAACCCTAAATAATTTTAAAATTACATTGAAAACCAGGGCCTTAAAGCTGTAACAATTACAGAATGAGAAGCCCTCGACATTTTCACCTTCTCCTTCAGTGCCTCACAGTTCCTTGCTACCTTAAAAAAAAAATGAAAGCGTCTTTGAAAGGAAGGTACGCCAATGAAAAGAACACCGCGGGCGCTACATTGGCCGTCAACGCCGGCGATGTTAAGCTACGCGCTTCCATGACTGACGCCACTTTCGTCGACGGTCCTAGCCTCAACGGCTTGACTTTAGCCGTTGAAAAACCCGGTTCTTTCATCGTCGACTATGACGTCCCCAAAAAGGCAAGCTTGCTTAATCTTAAACAGCAGTTTTCCCTTTGACTACACCTTCAATGAATCATTTGACTTGCTAATTACTTTTTTTTTGGGTTAGGATTTTCGGTTTCAGTTTATGAACACAGTTAGGGTTGCGGAGATGCCGTTGAAGCTTACTTACAGTCACGGCAGAGGGGATAACCGGACGGCAGTGGAGGGGGCGTTTATGTTCGATTCGGCTAACACAGTGTCGGCTGATTACGTGCTTGGTACTAGGAACTGTAAGTTGAAGTACAGTTACGTGCAC
Organism: Gossypioides kirkii; assembly: GCA_005610355.1. Taxonomy (NCBI): domain Eukaryota; kingdom Viridiplantae; phylum Streptophyta; class Magnoliopsida; order Malvales; family Malvaceae; genus Gossypioides; species Gossypioides kirkii. The sequence continues at coordinate 874,735 of CP032248.1, forward strand.
GGTGGGGATACCACCTTCGAGCAATGCTATGATTGGGGGAAAATGGCGTGGGGTTTCACGATTTCGAGGAGGGTATACGACGACGTTTTTAAGGCAACGTATCAGACTTCGAACAGCGATTTGGCTTTGGAATGGTCGAGAAATTCCAAGTTCAATGGGACTTTCAAGGTAATTCTTTATTCTTTTTTTTTGGTATTGGTTTTTATGTTTATTTTCCAGTGCATGGTATAGTCTTAGTGTAGTTTAGAGAGCTTAGAAGAGTTTCATAGTGACTGATGTGGTTTGAGGAATTATGATTTTTGAGGATTAGACCTGCTAATTATGCCCTATCCCGGAAATCTGATCCGATCACTATGAGTTTAATCCAATTCAATCTGGTTTGATCATAAAAGTTCAACAAACCGATTAAGTTCAACCAGAATTCGGAATGACACAAACTTGAAATGACCGAACTAGTAACCCAAAATAATCTGACTTGAAGTGATAATGATCCGAAATGACTTGACCATAAAACCTGAATGTCCCAAACCCAAAACAATCCAAACCCGAAAAGGCCTGAATTCAAACCAGATTGATAAGTCTAATGAAGAAGGGTTTTTGAAGAAATTGAATGCAAGAGTGAAAACTGAAGTAATATGAAGCATAAGAAATGTGAATTTGGGGTTTGAGAAGACATTTTTCTGCGAAAATGGTGTTTTTCTAAACATGGCTGCTTAGTGTGTTTCCAAGGAAAAACATTAGTAGATAACTGCTGTTTCTTTATATTCCAAAATCCCTAGAGACTCCATTGTTTTCTTGATTCTGTCTTCTGTTGTTTGAAGATGTAGAATGTGGTCAACTACTCATTTTAACTCACTGCTGGATTGTTTGCTTGAAATGTTGAGAAAAGCATGTGAAGCAAACAAGGCTGTGGATTGCTTAGATCATCTTGCTTATGGTGTCTATTGGTTTTTGCTTGTTTTTTGAATTTGTTTATGTCAAGGTTTGTAACTAGTGGTCCAAAATTTGGGGAATGAAAAAAAAAAGGCTAGGATACCATGCATCTCTCGCTCTCCCCCTTTTTGCATTTTTATTACATTTAGTTACGAGTAGGTTAGAAATTAAGTTTTGACTTTGGGTGACTTAATACAATTTGTTGACATGATGACTGCCGAGGTTTTTTGGTTAAAGGGAGACTACATCACTATAGGGATCTCAAGCTTACAGTTAGAACTGTCAATTGGGTTGTCGGATTAGTTTTGGATCAAGTCAATTCCTGTTTTTCAGTCTAGATCATTATGGGGTCAATGCATTAAGAGTTATTTATTCGAGCATTTCAAGTTTAAGTTTGTTTTGGAACTGGTCAGTTTGGGTTTGGATTGTTGACTTTATATGATCAAATCTGGTTGGTTTGATTTGTGTTTGGGTTGATCTGGTCGGATTTTCGAGTTCAAGTCAGAATCAACAAGTCTACTAGCTGGTGTTGCTGATATTTTAAACTTAAACATATTAGATATCACATTTTAAGGGTGGCCGCATTGACAAGCCTACTTGCAATTGTTGTTGCTATTTGAAAATTTTTATTAAGCTCCTAAAATTTTAATTAAGCCCCCAAATTTTTTTGGAAATTTTCATTAAGCCTCTAGAATTTTTGAAAATTTTAATTACCCCCTACCCCACACACCAAAACTTAATTCCAAAATCTGCTGCAGTGTTTACTTAATAGTTAGTCATGTAACAACATGACCTAAGGTATTTATCCCTTGCCTGAGATGATTTCTAACCATGAATCGTTTTTCATTTTTTTCCAGATTTCAGCATACATGAACCTGGCTGAAGAGTCTAAGAACCCTAAAATTATTGCTGAGAGTAGTTGGGATTTGGAAATTTGATTTGTTATTTCAGTTACTTTACATTTGGATAAAAACAGGGTATTGTTAGCTGCTTCTCCCACATAGTTCCATTACATAGTTTTGCTCCTAAAAATTACCATCTCTAATGGGCTAGTGATAGCTCTGTTGTTGGTTGTACCATACCAGCTGCACTATCCATTCGTGAAATTATGAATATCAGAATTATGGTTTTAGTCCCTCTACTATGTTGTTTCATATAGCTTGGTCTATTTTTATATTATAATTATTAGTAGGGTCAAACTTCAAATTGATGGAATTGATAGTTGTTAAAATGACAATATTGTATTTTCTTAATAGCATTAAGCATTTGATTAACATTTTAATTTATTATTGGTTGGACATAATTAATTAGATTTTTGTATGATTGAATAATAATAAATCCATTTCATCACTTTAATGGCGCCGAATTGTAACACTTGCCCTCGGTTTGCACCAATTTCAATAATAAATCGGTGCGTCTAAGGTTTTGTTTAGTAGTTTTTTTTAAAATTACTTTTATATAAAAAAACATTTTTGAATCAAAAGTATTGTTAAATAAGTAATTTTTGAAGGAAATTTTTAATTTTTTAAAAGCATTTTTTAGATAGAGAAATTAAAATTTTTAGTTTTTTTATCTCAAAAGTACTTTTGAGAGTTAAATTATGATTTCATCTTTTCAATATATGGTATTTTTCTTTTTTTGATTAATTATTTAAAAAATATTTAAAATTTATATTTTATATATTAAAATATTAATAACAAAATATAATAAATTATTTTCTATATTCTTATTAAAATATCATAATATTAACTAATTTGAACATTATTTAAATGTTTGTTTATTACTTTATAACACATGTCTAAAATGGGGGTGAGTAAAATTCGATTCGAAAAACTCGATAAAAAAATTCAAATTTTAAATTAAATAGTTCGAGCTATTTGAGTTAATCGAGTTATTCGAATCAATTCGAATAAAAAATTAAGTTTTTCGGTTTAACTCGGATATAAATTACACAATTCGAGTTATCCGAAAATTCGAATAAGAAAAGGCAAAACTACGTCATTTTGATAAATATTTATAGTTTTTAAAGTTAAAAGTCAAAACCATTAAGTTAAAAGGTAAAACCATTATATTGTTTTTACAGTTAAATAATCTTCTACTTCGTTTACTAGTTAAATAATCGGTCCATGTAAATGCAACATTGAGTATAAATAATAGAATTCGTTAACTCGACTCGACTCGATTCGAAAATTTTTTGACTCGATTCGATTCGATTTGAAAAAAAATTAAATTGAATTCGGTTGCAAAAATAGTATTCGTCAACTCGACTAACTCGAAATTTTTTGACTCGATTCGACTCAACTCCATCGAATACTCACCCCTAGTCTAAAATGGATATTTTTTTCTTAAAAGTATTTTTTGACAGTTATACTAAACACTTAAATCTTAAATCAAATTTTTCAAAAATATTTTTTAAAATCACTTTTTCAAATAACTTTTTAAAATCACTTTTCAAAAGCAATATTAAACTAATCTTAACTCTCTTTTCTGTATCAATTAAAGCTTGTTCTGTTCAGTTCCGTTTGCATTAGCTAAGGCATTGTGCATTGACGGATGCATGTAGATCAACTTGTGTATGAATATTTTATATTTAAAATTTATTTAATATTAATCATTTAATATTTATAAAAAAAATTTATATGCATATATTAAATATTTTTTAAAAATATTAATACATTCAAAACGGTAAAATGAAATTGAAAATAAGCATCTATCAATGCTGTATTGACAATTTTGTCTTGCCCTCAATATTTTGTTCTCTGCTAGTGAACCAATCTTTTGTATCCAACATACTTAGAGCGAATTTAGACGAAGGATGCATTTATTTTTGATAAAATTAAAAACAACGATAACAATATAATTAATTATTATAATTATGAAGTAAAAGATTCACCGCGCTATAGGTACAGTAAATCCAAAAGCATCCTTAAATAGCCAACTAAACCATTAAGGAATGGAACAAAATTAAATAAATAAAATCAGAAAAAAACAAGCATAAATAAACAATAATATAAACATAAATATTCATTTTATAAATTATAATAACAAAATTAAATATTAAAATGACCTTAAATTCAGTTCAAACACTATTTTATTTAATTTTTATTCAATTGATTTCTTATGGTTGATTCGATTTTTTATCAATTCACTAAAATTATAAATAAACGAATAAAGTCAAGGTCAAAAAGGAGTACTACAGTTTCTTTAATCTGCGTGGCATGATACGATTGGATCACAGAAAAATAACAACTAAGTTGACCTGACTGAATCATTATCCTTGAAAGGTTTTTTATTACAGAAAAACGTGATATTTTTATCTCCAAATTCCTTGCCCTAACCTCGTCTCATAATGTCCAAAACCATTAAAAAACCCAAGTAACATCATCAAATTTAACATAAATTGTCATTATAAAAAAAAAACAACAAACCCAGATCCAAAAACACACAATTAAGATCTGGGTTTATCTAGAATCATTGAATTAACACTATCTTCAATCAATTTTTTGTTCATTTCCAATGGCAAATCCCCACAAATCCAGGTTCTTTCTTTTCTTCTTCTTCATTTGTCATTTCATTTTCATTTCTACACCTTTTCCCACTGTTTTAGCAAACTCTAAACAAGAATTTAATGATCCCCATGAAGTTTTATTGCACAAACTTGAAGAATTAGTGAAGAATCTTAGTGAAGTAGTTTCTAGATTAGAAACAAAGGTTTTAGAGGAATCTTCAAAAATTGATGATGGGGTTGGAATTAAAGATGAAATTAATTTAGTAAAATATGATGGTAGGATGAAATGTCAAGGAGATGAGGAAAAAAAGAAGGGTGTTTCGGTTACGAAATACAGTCCGTTTTGGTCTGAGAGGTTTCAGTTTATGTCGGCTTTGAAATTAGGGTCCGCCGCGACGAGTATTAACATCTTGCCGTTTCGTGATTATGAGGGATTTAGTAAGTATGTTGGTGTTGGAGATGAAAGAGGAAGGGTTTATGTGTTTTTAAGAAATGGGGATGTCGTTGTCGAGTTTTATACCGAATGTGAATCGCCGGTTGTAGCGATGGTTTCATATATGTCTGTTTACAAGAATGAGAGTTTTGTTGTTACGGGGCATCAAAATGGTGTGATTTTGATGCATAGGGTTTACGAGAGACTGAATGGAGAAGAGTTGAGTTCGCTTGTAATGGAAACCGTTGGTAAATTTGTGGAAGAAAACGGGTTACCGATAACTACATTGGAAGTTCATCATGTTGGGAGAATAAGGTATATTTTGTGTACCGATCTTAGTGGGAAAATCCGAGTTTTTAGAGAAGAAGGAACACTTTATGGTTCCGCCATGCCAAGAAGTAGGCCACTTGTGTTCTTAAAGCAAAGGCTTTTGTTTTTAACAGAGACGGGTGCTGGGTCATTGGATTTACGGAATATGAGAATTAAGGAATTGGAATGCGAAGGGTTGAATCATTCTCTTGCTCGGAATTACGTTTTTGATGCAACGGAACGGTCTAAAGCTTACGGTTTTACATCCGATGGTGATTTGATTCATGTTCTGTTGTTGGGCGATATTATGAACTTTAAGTGCCGGGTTAGGTCCAAGAAAAAATTAGAAATGAACGAGCCTCTTGCATTTCAAGCTATTAAAGGATACTTGATTATTGTTGATACTGAAAAGGTTTTCGTGTTTAACGTTTCTACCCCGCATTACGTTCGAGCTGGTGTGCCACGTCTTCTTTTTTCTGCCTCTTTGGATGAGATCAAGTCATCTTTTTTAACTTACCAAGTGATGGATACAAATAAAGAGAGAATACAAGTGATGCCCGTAATAGCTAGTGATCGTGAAAAGCTTATTGTTCTTGGACTCGGAGGCGAGTATGTAGGGATGTATCGGTCTAACCTTCCGGTTCGTAAAGGGGAATCTAACACAATGCTATGGACCAGCCCGGTGTTGTTTTTCATACTTTTCTTATTCGGGGCATGGCAATTCTTTGCAAAGAAGAAAGAGGCATTTACTTCATGGGGACCTGATGATTCTTTTAGCTCCTCATCAGCTATAAATAGTGGCCCGTTAGGATCTAACACCAGTGAGAGGCCGTTTATAGATTCTTCTTCACGAAGTTCTGATATGGTTGACTTAAGAAGCAGCGGTCTTCGAGGTCGACGCTATGCATCTCCTTCTCGGTATCCAAGTGGAGCTACTACCTCTTCTTTCAGGCCGAATTCTGCTGATCCAATCTCTAGACCTGCTCCCGTTGATCCAAATTATCGAGCTGCTCCGGAACTAAATTATAGGGGTTCAACCCTTGAACCGACTGGCTTTTCTAAACGAAGAGAGAGTTTATTCGTGAATACCCAAGCCACAGATGAAAAAAGTTAAAACTCTTACAAAAGGAAGGGTTCTTTTAGATTCTTTTGGCTGTTCATAAAGATATTATGAAGCCATTTGAACCTGCCATGTTGTAATTTTAGTTTTTTTTTTGTAACTTAAAACAAGAATAAATGAAAGAATTTTAAGCTTGATCTTTTTTGAAGGGAACTTTCGAAAATCATTTTGTTCTCGATGATTCTTTGATTTCGTTTTAGTAAGTTTTTAGAATTCTTTTAATTTGATTTTTGGAAGCTCGGATAAGTTCATGCAGCTATTCGTAAGTGTTTAACAGGTCAGTTTTTGGATTTGAATCTAAGATATGTTTTTGCTTGTATTTTATTAAGGGAAAAGTTTATTGGCACCAACTTATTCCTTACCAATGTATTTTTTTCTTGCAGGCTTCTTATACATGACCCCGATCAGTAGTTAGGAGCAAATGGATCAAATGAGGTTGTACTTCACTATTGAAACTCGAAAGGGCATTTGTGTTACTGTAATTTCAGCGGCTGTTTTCGTAATGCAGAGTGTTCAAATGGGTACGAGCACATGCTTTCTTTAACTCGGTTAACTGGGATAGTCTTTGCATTGCCTATTATGTGTTGTATTTGAAGATGGCTTTTTATTGCTCTGTTTAGTGCTTCATGGTCGATAACCATTTCCCGTTGATTATACCGTGCATGCTCAAATACTTCTACGAGTATTGATGCAGAAATTTCTTGCCTTTTATGGATGTATATGTCCCTGTTTACGACTCCAAAGACCACTCCATTCGCTTTTTGAGAGAGACATAGGGGAATGGCTGGAACCATCAGCTCAACGTTTTAACTGCTTGTAGGCTACCTTTTTATTGACACTTGTTTAATCAACTTTCCAGTGTAGTCTGTGATGAGAATATGATTGTAGTTGCTTTGGTACTGACACTTGTGACTTGGACTCAAATACCGGAATCAAGGTAATTCACAAACTCAAGGCCCGTACCTTCTGCTTGTGAATCTGATTGACTCTTAAATCAATCTCGGGATTTTCTGGTTTCTTTTTCTTGATGTCATATGTTGTGGTCTCATAATTCATATATATGTTGAGCTGTGGTTGCTTTTAAACATGAGCTCGTTGTTCCATTGCAGAGTTTGTTGACATGCTTTTACAACCAGAGAAGGATCCAGCCAAGTGCACTGTATACAAAGCTTTACAGCCATTAGTTCGAATCCATTGTCGATTCAGTGCCAAAGGTAATCTTTCCATGAACCTGTGTTCTTGTTGATTTTCCTTTTTCGTCGAAAAATTATCGATGAAATGAAAGAAATAATAGGGTTACAAAACTGTTTGTAACAAGCACTTCCATTGTTACATTTTTTACTCGGTTTTGACTTCTGAGTGTCGGAGGTGTCCGACATGTATCCGAACATGCATATGGTTAATTTTGTTGTTGTTCCCAAATCGGGCTAAGAAAAAAAAATCGATAACTAAAAGTTGACTCGAATCGTAGTGATTGGACGATTTTGAGAGTATAAGTTAAAAAATCGGGATTACTCGAATCAAAGCCAATGTTATTGAAGCCGGAGCGATCGACGATAGTAAGCTTTTGTCTTTTAAAATGGGCAAATATACTCTTCTTTTACTATAGTGATTTGTAATTTAAGCTTGGGTAAATTATACAATTAATCATTTAACTATTAGCGTGTTCATGAGTAATAGTAAGCCGACGTAACAGTATACTTGTGATAATATGTTTGGTACATCAGTTTTTGAAAATAGCATGACTTAATGAATATAATTTCAAAATTCAAAATGTGAAGGGGCTACAAATAATTAAATCATAAAAACTATGTCTACAATTTATGCATAATATAGGGACTAAAAATTGAATTTAATCTTAGAGTTTTGCAATAATCCCAACTAGAAACCTCTTTTGAAATGTAGTATATTGTAATCATGCTTTGCATTTGGTTGCACATGCATGGAACTTTAAAAGTCCTAATAAATCATTATCCTCAATAATTTGTCGATTATGACTAAAAGAAAACTTTACCATAGTAATAATAACAAAAAGAAAACTTTTTTTATGAATATTTATATCTTAAGAGGTAAAATGTTATAGAGGTTTTTATATTTGGAATCAATTTGTATTTTGCTTTCTTTATTAAAAAATGGATAAATTAGTTTTTATAAGTTAAATTAAAGAGTAAATTGATCTTTTTGTTAAAAAATTTATTTATTTTTACTGTTAAAAATTAATCCAAAATGAAAATTAAAGGGTAAATTATAATTTGCTTCAAAATACATTTTAGTCACTTATGTTTGAAATGGTACGTTTTAGTCATTTATGATATTGTTTTGCTGTGAAGTGGTGACTCTGTCATTAAGTTTTGTTATTTTTTTAACGGTAAATCTTACGTGACAGTCTAAATGAGTTTTAAATGTCAACTTAAATATTCAATTAGGTTTTTCTTTTACAATTGTAATTAATTTAAAATTTTTAATTAGTTAAATTTAATTAATTAATAATTTATTTTCATCCCAGCTGGGCATTCAAGTTGGTATTTAAAATTCAATTGGACTGTCAAGTAGAATTGTCGTTAGGAAGGTAACGAAACTTAATGGTAGAATGATCATTTCGTAACAAAAAGATAATATAAGTGATTAAAATATAACATTTCAAACATAAATAACTAAAATGTAATCTAAATCAAATAAAAATGACTATTTTTGTACTTTACTTAAAATTAAATTATAATAATAATAGTTACAATCTTACTATAATAATATTTGGTTGCATCAAAACACACGTGGATGTGTCACAAAAGTCCAAAATGTCAGCCATCAAGTACGATGAAAATTTGATTTTTAAAGGGGTATAATTGACTTTTGGGACGAAACTCAAAGAAGGATCATAAAATATTATGCAGGGGGAATTTCACTAAACGACAACCACCATCAAGTTGCGATTTCTCCTGAAAGATTTAGAAAGCAAGAAAAAGCTGACACGTGGGGGTCGCTGAGTTTAGTGTTGGTCTAATTCTTGTTTTGTTCCCTCTACTATGCTAGGATTTGAGATTTAATCCTATTATTTAATTTTGCATAATTCAATCCTTTATTCTTATACTGTTATTAATAGGTCTATTTTATATTTAGTAAGAGGAGGAGAGATCGCATTATCTATATTTAAATATTGGATCTCATGTTAACCAAAACTTCAAATGGAAGGTTTAGGGAATAAAAATAAATCATAAATTGTTAGGAAGGCTAAAGTGAAATTTTATCATTATACTAATATGTCATTTCGTAAAATTTTAAGGGGTTAAATAAAAAATCTTCCATTTATAAGAGGCTAATGCCATTGCCCACCCCTTTGCCTTTGTACGTGACTTAATACAAGATTTATGCTTTTGTCCTCCCCTAAATTTGTTAGTTTTATTTTGACCCCTTAACAAAAAACTCGACTTTTCATTGAAAAGTTTAGTTAATCTTATTCAATTAATAATAAATTTAATTGTGAACCGAATAATTATATTTGTTTAAAAAGGTTTTATGTCATCACCTTAACGGCATCATCTAACAATATCATCTATATGGATCTACTAATAACATTATAAAATCAAAAGAACAAAGTAAAATAAAAAATATTAAATTTTAGAATACGGGGACTAAAATAAGAATTAAACAAATTATTGTAAAATGGGGCGCCATTTTAACTATTATTTTTGAAGTAATAATTTGCTTCTCTCTCACTTCAATGCCTCTATATAATTACAGACACCTATGAAGCCGCCATTTGAGACCCTCCTCGTGCTCTTCCCTTAGTTGAAAATCATGAACTTTCATTCTATTCCCTTCATGTTTTTTCACTCAAATAAAACCAAAACCGCTTAGAAAATCACTAATTTTCTGGTGTCTATCATTTTCCTCGTGGAAAGTGAAATTTAACAATCATTCTGTTGAAAAACTTGAAAATCCAAGGCAACATTTGCAGTGAATTGTTGTTTCGAAGCTCACGAAAACTGGGTTTTCATTTCTTTAAGCTTAAAAGAAATTCTGGGTTGTTTTTTATTGGCCATTTAGAATATAGAAAAACATGGGAAAGCTTGAAAATTCGTCATCAATGGCGGTTTCTCTCATTCAAGCATTTCAGCAAACAGATGGTGTACAATCGAAGAAGAAAAGAAGTCTCCCTGGAATTCCTGGTGAAATGAAATAAACAAAAACACCCAATGTTTAAATTTCCATTTATCTTCTTTCTTTGAATCATCTTTTTGAATTTTTTGAATTATTTTAGATCCTGAAGCTGAGGTAATATCACTATCACCAAAATCCTTACTAGCCACCAACCGTTTCATTTGCGAGATTTGCAACAAAGGCTTTCAACGTGACCAAAACCTTCAACTCCACCGCCGTCGACATAACTTACCGTGGAAGCTCCGGCCAAGAACCGACGGCAACGAAACACGAAAGAAACGGGTCTACGTTTGCCCAGAACCGAGCTGCGTACACCATAACCCGGCTCGAGCCTTGGGCGATCTGACCGGCATAAAGAAACACTATTGCAGAAAGCACTGTGAAAAGAAATGGAGGTGCGAGCGGTGCTCTAAAGCGTACGCCGTTAAGTCCGATTGGACGGCCCATATAAAGAGTTGTGGCACCAAAGAATATAAATGCAATTGTGGCGCCGTTTTTTCGAGGTATCGATGCGTAATTTTCATTTCCTAATTGAATTGTATGAACTTATGATGATGATGATGGTGGTGGTGGTGGTGGTGGTGGTGGTGTTTGTTGAAGGAGGGATAGTTTCTATACGCATAGAGCATTCTGTGATGCGTTGGCTGAGGAAAATGCCAGGGCTCAAGCGGCGACTTCTTCACCGCCGCCGTTAACACCGCCGATTACGACTGTGGTTTCGCCCGGATTGTCAACTCAGAGTTCAGGTCAAATTTTTTTTTTTAAAGAAAGGTCAACTTTTTTGTTTTCTTGTTTTGTTTGCGTACTTTAATCATTACATGCAGGGTTTTCTACTATCGTATGCATCGAAATTGGGATAACAGGTTGGGTTAATATTTCATTTGGTATTTGAGTTTAGTTTCATTGTTCAATTTGGTACTTAAGTTCTTTTTTCCAATTTGATACTTGAGTTTGGCTTCAATGTTCAATCTAGTACCTAGATCAAACGATATTATGTGGCTCAATGAATATTTGACACGTGTGCTCTAGTAAGAAACATAGATAGTTGGGACAAAAAAGAAAAGTTCAAGTACCAAATTGAATAATGAAGCCAAATTTAAGTACTTTTCTAAGACAAAAAAAAAACCACCCCTAGAATTAAAATAAACATTAAAATCAAAATAAGGCACCAAGTAGTATATTACCCAAAATTGCACGTGGAATTTTCTAATCTAACAAAAGTTTACATGTAAATCAAATGCTCAATGATTTTTTTAACATTAGCATTTTATCTGGTTGCGGAATATAATTAATGGTGTTAAGAATAAGGACTAACCAATAATATTATAAAAGTAGGAGGATCAGATCATGCGTTATTAAAATACAATGATTAAATCCATAATTTTATCATAGTAAAGGGATGAAAACTAGAATTTTACTGTTTTTCACTTATTCCACTTCATATATGCTTATACAGAAATGCTAGAAATTCCAATGGGATTTTCACCACCAGCTCCACCACCGCCAACCACCAGCATCTCTGCTTCAAACGGCGACTTTTTAGCTACCATATTTGCATCAACAGCACCCTTAGAGACCACATCTCTTTCTCTTTCGTCCCCTCATTACCTCTCCAACAATAGCTCCTCCTCCATCTTCACTGCACCGTCACTTCAACCGGCCATGTCCGCCACCGCCTTGCTACAAAAGGCAGCCCAAATGGGTGTGGTGGCGACATCGAGCCCTTCACTACTACGTGGTCTAAGCTTTGCAGTACCATCATCATCATCGACAACACCCTCTGCCGGACACAAGCCTACGTCGACGCTTGACCTTCTAGGGCTTGGCATTTGCGGCGGCGGAGGCGGAGGCCGCGGTGGAACTTCAAATGGATTATCTGCTTTGTTCACTCAATTTGGAGGTGGCTTCAATGGTGAACCAGCTGCTACGACGTCGTATGGTGCAACCAATAGCTCAGCTTTGCTTTAGTGGTACAATTTTAATTTTTAAAAGATTTCGGAGATCCGTACGGTTTCAATATATTTAGATAAATATCGGTTTGTATTAATATGCATTCTACAAAAGTTTGATGTTTTAAATTAATATTAATATATTTTTGTTCTTTTATCATACTTTTTTATATTAATGTTAGAAATAAAATATCGATGAAGTTGTTGATTGAATTTAACTCGATAAAAACCGATTTGTATTAGAATATATTTTACAAAATTTTGATATTTTAAATTAATTTTAATATGCTTTTTCTTTATCATATTTTTTATATCAATATTAGAAATAAAATATCAACGAAGTTGTCGATTGAGTCTTAACTCGATTGGCTTGAGTATTATTGTTAATGTAGGAGAACATGTGTTGGAGTATGTTGAAGCGCATTATCCTCTTATTTATGAATTGAGAAAAGGTTATAGCTAATTTTAAGTATTGTGTCAAAAAGTACAAATACAATCAGAACCTAAAGATAATATATATTACGTTATTACTCTTAATATATATTAATCGAGCTCGAGATAACTATCAAACTTCAAATTTCGAATCAAGCTCAAGCTTGACAATACTTGATTACACCCCTATATCAAATACCATTTTAGATCCAACATAAATTATAAATTTAAACATGTGAATTAAAATATATATATATATATACACGTGTATTTATAGTATCAACACTTTAAATTTAATTGTCAAAACACCGTAATTAAATTTATATTTGTATTAAATATGATAATCATTTTTTATCCGAATATCAAATTATATTCAAACATAATAAAACAAATTAATTGGTAATTACTCGATTTAATTTATTCATATAGATTACCAAACTAACCAATCTAATAACTTCCTCCAAATCAATAAGTCTTATTCAAACATCATTACTTATAACAATCAAAGACTTGGAATCAACGCGGTAGGTTAATTAATTGAAAAAAAAATAGGGTTCTTGAGTTTCCGTTTAATTAGAATTTTGGGTAACAGTCAACCTAAGAAAAAGAAAGTGGAAAAGCCCTTACCGTGAACCTCGAGGCGTGTGTTTTGTTGACTTACGCGATTTGAAAGTCAAACTTTACTACTAGTCCTTTTATTATATGTAAATTATGGATTTAATCCTTATATGTTATATTTAATCAATTTTAGTTTTTATATTTTTCGTATTTTAAAATTTCAATCTTGACTTAAATCGTAGCCGTTAAATCTGTTAGGTAAAATTCTACTATTAGTTATGTATTATGTATAAGTTATGGATTGAAATTCCAGTCATGATAAAAAAAAAAACAATAACCATTAAATCCATTAACTAAAATTATGTGGTTTATGTGTGTGTGAATATTATGTGAAAATAACAAGTTGATAAAACGTTACACATATAATAATATGTTTTTCCGTATAATATTTTAAAAAAAGTAAAATTTAACGATAACTGTAAAAAAGGGTTAAATATCAAATTTATACATAAACTTTGATCCAATATGCAATTTGATTCATGAATATTGATTTGGTGCAATTATATACATGAAACTTGAATTGTGATTTATATGTGTACATGAAACTTTGATTTTTGATTCAATTGTATGCATTTAAAAAAATGAATACATGCATTTATTTTTATATCGAATTAATATAATTGTTTGTGCATGTAATATATCAACATAAAATGGTGCTAGTTTGATAATATTGTTAGTGGTTTGTGAAAATTTAATCAAATTAAAATTTTGTGTATAAAATTGCATAAAATCAAAGTTTATGTATCAAATTGGCATTGTATCAAAATTCATGTATAGTTTTGATATCTATCCAACTAAAAAAAATAAAGTTTAAGTAGAAGGACTAAATCAATAATTTAGACTAATAATTTCTAACTTGCATTCCACGTTCTAATGCACTATAATCATAAGGGATCATTAGTGGTTTGTGGAAAAAAAAAACACAAGCTCTATCTTCCACTTTAATGGCACTTCTTCTTTCTCTTCTTTTAAATTTTGTATTTAATGCAACAAATGCTCAATCAACAAGCTCTATTATCAAACCAGGTTCTTCTCTTTCACCCACTAATAATTCATATTTGCTATCACCGTCCGGCCGGTTCGCTTTCGGTTTCTACCAATACGAAAATGGCTACTCCGTAGGCATATGGTTCGAAAACATCCGGCAGAAAACAATTGTATGGACGGCTAACCGAGATGCCTCGCCGTTCCCTAGCGATGCCACCGAAGGTATGCTTATTGTTAGACCAAATCAAGGTCAAGATGTACTCATTGTCGATACTAGTAGTGATAACGCGTCACAGTTAGCAACTTCAGCCTCGATGCTCGATTCAGGTAACTTTGTTTTATTGAATTCGAGTGACAGGATCGTATGGAAGAGTTTTGATTTCTCGACCGATACCATTTTACCAGGACAACATCTAGCGGTGACCGGTAAGCTAGTTTCGAGTGTTGCCAAGTTGGATCATGGTAGCGGAAAATTTCTAATTGTTATGCAAAGTGATGGGAATTTGGTGCAATACCCTGTTGGAGCAGTGGAACTTGGTGCTGCTTATTGGCATACTAGTACATTTAATGCTGGATATGGTGTGAGCTTGAATCTTGATGGCAATGGTCACCTATATTTGTTAAATGCCACCGGGTTCAACATCAAAAGTATTAATATGGACTACGTTAATGCCTTGGGTAAGTCCATGTATCGTGCAACGATCGATACGGATGGTATATTTCGATTGTACTCGCATGGTTCTAACCAATCTGATGATTGGCACACCAAATGGTCATCCTCTAATAATAGATGTGATCCTTTCGGTTTGTGTGGTGAGAACAGTTATTGTGTTTTGATGGATGGGGAACCCGTTTGTCGATGTCCTCCTCATTTCAATTTTATCAACGAGAAACGAAAGGAATTGGGTTGCCAAAAGAACTATAGTTTAGTTGCTTGTGACACAAGAAATGACCAAACTTTTGATTTTCTCGAGATGATTGATGTGTCTTGGAAAGACGATGCGTATTTGAGTCTCTCGTCGATGACAAGTAACAGTTGTAGAGATGAGTGTTATCAAGATTGTAGTTGTGAAGTCGCTGTTTTCGAGAAGGAGTCATGTAAAATGATGAAGTTGCCCTTACGGTTTGGGAGGAGAGTATTAAGTGGTCAAGGTATTGCATTTTTAAAGATTGGTGGTGAACTTGCTGTTGTTGGGACAAGGAAAAGGAAGATAAGAATGGATATGTTAATCATTAGTATTGCCATGGCATGCTTGACGCTTGGGTTTCTCATTGTAGCAACGATCGGCATTCGAAAGTATCGTGCTCATGTTCGAGAACATGAGCGTGTTTTGCGTTTGGTAAACAATCGAGTTGCTGAAGATGTTGCCTTGAAATCATTTTCATTCGAGGAGCTCAAAGATGCAACCAACAATTTTGTGGACGTGATCGGTAAAGGAGCTTACGGGACGGTTTCAAAGGGGTGATATTCGATGGCGAAAGAACAGTAGCCATCAAGAGACTGGAGAAAGTAGTGGCCGAAGGCGAAAGAGATTTCCGGAATGAAATGAAAGCCATCGGGAAACCACATCACAAGAACCTCATTCAATTGCTCGGTTATTGCTACGACGGGACTAATAGGCTTCTAGTTTATGAGTACATGAAAAACGGTTCTCTTGCAGATTTTCTTTTCAAATCGAAATTAAAGGTAGATTGGGAAGGAAAAGTCAAAATAGTATTGAGTATAGCGAGAGGAATTTGTTACTTACACGAAGAATGCGAGACTCAGATTATCCATTGCGATATCAAGCCCGAAAACATCCTAATGGACGACAAAGGGTATGCAAAAATTACGGATTTCGGATTAGACAAGCTATTGATGCCCAACCAAACTAGGACATACACCGAAATCCGAGGGACAAGGGGATATGTTGCCCCAGAGTGGCATCGAAACATGCCAATAACCGTGAAAGCCGAAGTTTATAGCTTCGGAATAATGTTGTTCGAGATCATTTGTTGTCGAAGGAGCGTGGAAGTTGATGTTCCGAAAAACGAACAAGTTCTTGCACATTGGATACATGCTTGTTTCAAGGCTAATGAAGTGGAGAAGCTGGTGCAAAATGAATTAGTGGAGAAGAGTAAATTGGAGAAGATGGTTAAGTTGGATTATGGTGCACCCAAGATGAAGCCTCGTCTCGACCGTCGATGAAAAGGGTTATCTTGATGCTAGAAGGGATGGTTAATATACCCGATCCTCCACTCCTTAGCTCCTTTGTTAGTTCTCCTTAGATCATGTTTGTGTCACGTTCAAGACTTTAACTTTGCTAAGCTCAATATATATATATATATATATTATCAGCTTGATGAAATTCACAGTGCAATCACGAAATTTTTCTGTAATATTGGAATAGAGGAAGATGTTTAGATTTTAAGTCTTGAATTTATTGAATCCTTATTAAGGAGTAAGAATGCATTTCCAGTCGATTCGGTTTTTGTATATCAAGAACCTAATGAATCAACTAGACTAATAAAATCGAATTAACCAAACCGAGTTGAATGGGTTTTTCTTTTTCGAGATCTATTTGTATAGTTAATTAATTAAGTAAGTTGGGTTGGGTTGGGTTGTATTGGGTAGGGTGGGTAGGCTTGTTTTATATTTGGGCAATTTAATTGGTTGGGTTATTTATTGAAATTAATTAATTGGGTTAATTAATATTTAATTAATTAATTATGTGGTTCAAGTTATTTCATATTTGGGTAATTTAGTTGAGTAATGTCTTTTTGAATGTTGGTTAGGTAAAAATATTAAGTTGAATTTAATGCTTAATCGATTTAGATATTTAAAATCGGTAATCAATTGAAAAAATTCGATTTAACCGATATCTTACATACTTCTATTAAAGAGTGTTTACATGAATTAAGTTAAATTCAAGTTTGACTACATAATTTTGCAAATAACTTATCTCGAATTTATATTATTTATATTCAAATACGAATATCAAATATGAGCATCTATACACGAATATGATTGAATTTTTAAAATCACAACCATTATTGTAAATATTATTAAATGCAATTTTTTTTGTCAAACAAAAAAAACACTAAACAGAACTGTCTTTTTATTGCTTCATTAATGTCATAAATAAGTCCCATCTAGCAATAGGCATCGGCCTAACTTGCAATTATTATTATCATGATTTTATTTGTAAATTAGTACTTAAACTATATTATAAATTGATAGTTTTTTTTAAATATGTTGGTGTGATTACATAGCAAATATTACACTTTGCACACACAGACGCTCGAACTCGAGATTTTTAGGATGAGCAACATATTTTTTTCCATTAGAACCACTTGTTGGGTTCGATAAAATATAATTTAGGGTTCAATTTACTAATAAAACATTACTAAATTCCTTGTAAATAATCCAAATTGTATATAATAAATTAATATTAATTTTAAATATTGTATTAATAATTTAGCCAATTTTTTTATTTGGAAATTTTGGATCTAAGATAATCCAATCCCACCCAACACGCCAATACAGTACACCAAAGTCAACGAATCATTTGTAGCCGTCCGATCATTTCCTTATACCTAACAATTTTAAGTTTCAGCAAAGATCAAGGACCTGAATTCCATCTTTCACAATGGTCGTGAAAGCACCAAATCTAACCTCCCCACTGTTCTTTGCTAAAAAACCAAAAAATACATATTTAAAAAAATACTCTTCTTCTCAGCAACGACTTAGCTTATTTGTATATCTCTCTGAATAAAAATTAAATAAATCCCCAAAAAATAAAAAATAAAACCCAGAAAAATAGTAGCTTAAATTCGTCAACTTTGCTTTTGGTTTTAAGCAAAGGCCCATTTTTCTTCTTCATCTCTCTGTTTTCGGCGTTTTTGTTTCAGTATTGGGACTAATGGCGGTTGGTCGTAGGGACAAAGCGGCGTCGTTTCGTGGATCTCGAATCGTCGTAGCCATTGTGATCGGCGTTCTCCTCGGCTGTGTCATCGCTTTCCTTTTCCCTTACGGCCTCTTCAATCCCGTCGCCTCAGTTCAAAATCGTCGAATCGGGAAAACGAATTTCCAGGTTTTTGATGAACCCTCCCTTTTAAATTAAGTTTTAAATTGTTCATTTTCATGGAATTGTATCGATTAATGTTTGATGTTTAGATGGTTAATGAGTTAATGTATGAATGGGGTTGAGTTGACTTTCGGATCAATGAGTTTTCTTAACTGTGTTGACTCGTTTTAGAGTGGGAAAAAGGATTTGCTTTTAAGATCTGGGTTTTCAATGAAAAACCAAATGATTTGAATTAACTTGATCTGTTAGTAGGAATTTTACTTAGCATCTATGTTACTCGGACTGGGGCATAGGTGTCCAATACAGTAGGGTCGGACACGAGTTTAGAGGTCATATCTGTATCCCTTTGTCGGACATAGGTACTTCAAGAAAAATGAAGAGTTCGAGCATCATAGCTTAGTACAAACTAAGACTAGGTAATGGCAATGATAAAATCTTGATCTCTTAGTTGGAATTTTACTTAGCACCTATGTTACTCGGACTGGGGTATAGGTGTCCAATACGGTAGTGTCAGACACGAGTTTAAAGGTCATATCTCTATATCCTATGTCGGACATAGGTACTTCAAGAAAATGAAGAGTCTGAGCGTCATAGCTTAGCACGGACTAAAACTAGGTAATGGCAGTGATAAAATCTTGATCTCTTAGTAGGAATTTTACTTAGAACCTATGTTACTCGGACGTGGGTATAGGTGTCCATTACAGTAGTGTACGACATGAGTTTAGAGGCCATATCGCTATATCTGGATGTTGGACACATAGGTACTTCAAGAAAAATGAAGAGTCCGAGCATCATAGCTTAGCATGAACCAAAACTAGGTAATGGCAGTGATAAAATCTTGATCTCTTTGTTGGAATTTTACATAGCACCTATGTTACTCAGATTTGGGTGTAGTTGTCCGATACTGGTGATGTCTGACATGAGTTTAGAGGTTGTATCTCTGTATTTGTGTGTCAAACACAGATACTTCAAGAAAAATGAAGAATCCGAGCATCATAGCTTAGCACAAACCAAAACTAGGTAATGGTAGTGATAAAATCTTGTCCACTTATTTATAAATTTACTTAGCACCCGTGTTACTCAGATTTGGGTGTAGTTGTCCGATACTAGTAGTGTCTGACACGAGTTTAGAGGTTGTATCTCTGTATTTCAGTGTCGGACATGAGTGTCAGGCACAGATACTTCAAGAAAAATGAAGAGTTCGAGCATCATAGCGTAGGACAAACTAAAATTATGTAATTGTAGTGATAAAATCTTGGAACATAGTTGATGGCTTACATTTCCATTGGTTATGGTAACCCTAATATCCTTTAGGCTTTAGCCTTGTTTTTTTTTGTTTGATATTTTTGTCTTGATTGAGCTTAGTTTGGCCAACCTTTTGTTACATAAAAATGTCTAATTCAAATTGCTAGCTTTGAGATATAAGTTTATAGTATGCATTTGTGTCAACCGAGCCCATGTTGTATTGGAAAATACTTCTGTTGAATGGAATCTTGGTTGAGATCAGGTCTCGATTCGATCCTTGAACATCCCTTAACCCCCTCATTCTTAATCAGATGTCCAAACATTGAAAATTTAGTCATGTTTTTTTCATTTTTATTAATTGTTTGATGGTGGGTATGGTTTTGCCTTTTTTCTTTTTCCTGGCTATTTTTTAGATTGGTTCTTCGTCATGTGAATCCTCAGAGCGGAGTAAGATGCTGAAGTCTGAAATCGTATCCCTATCAGAGAAGAACTCTGAATTAAAGAAGCAAGTCAGGGATTTGACGGAAAGGCTGCAACTGGCCGAACAAGGAAAAGATCAAGCTCAGAAGCAGTTTTTGGTTTTGGGTGAGCAGCATAAAGCTGGACCTTTCGGTACTGTCAAAGCTTTACGAAGTAACCCGACCGTTGTTCCCGACGATTCCGTGAACCCAAGGTTGGCTAAGATCTTGGAGAAAGTAGCTGTTCGGAAAGAGCTTATAGTTGCACTCGCCAATTCGAATGTGAAAGAGATGTTGGAGGTTTGGTTTTCTAGCATCAAGAGAGTCGGTATACCTAATTACCTAGTTATAGCTTTAGATGACCACATTGAAGAGTTCTGCAAATCAAATGATGTCCCGGTGTACAAGAGGGATCCGGATGTGGGTATTGATGCCGTTGGGAGATCAGGAGGCAATCATGCTGTCTCTGGATTGAAGTTCCGGATTTTAAGGGAGTTTTTGCAACTGGGTTACAGCGTCCTTCTCTCGGATGTTGATATAATATACTTACAAAACCCATTCAACCATCTTTACCGGGATTCTGACGTAGAGTCCATGACTGATGGTCACAACAATATGACTGCTTACGGATATAATGATGTCTTCGATGAACCTGCAATGGGTTGGGCACGTTATGCTCATACAATGAGAATATGGGTATACAACTCTGGTTTCTTCTTTATAAGACCTACAATCCCTTCAATCGAGCTTTTGGACCGTGTAGCTGATCGGCTAGCTAAAGAACCAAACTCATGGGACCAAGCCGTTTTTAATGAGGAACTCTTTTTCCCATCACATCCGGGCTACGATGGACTACACGCTGCTAAGAGAACTATGGATTTCTACATGTTCATGAACAGCAAGGTCCTATTTAAAACAGTAAGGAAAGATGCTAAACTGAAGAAGTTAAAACCCATAATCGTTCACGTAAATTACCACCCGGATAAGCTTCGAAGAATGAAAGCAGTGGTAGAATTCTTCGTTAACGGCAAGCAAGATGCGTTGGATCCATACCCAGATGGCTCTGAGTGAGATTGCAACAACACCATCGAGGATCTCTTCTCGACCTACGGATGATGGATGGACCCTCCGGTTCTCACACGTTCCAAAAGCTACGTGATACGGGTATGTAATTCCGATATTATCTTACAAGAAGAGTGTCGGAATATCTTTCTTTACTCACTTTCTTTTTAACTTAAAGCTTTGTATTACTTGCTGTAACTTTTTTTGTGAAACTTTACAAGCAATTTAATTAGTACACTTGTGCTATATTATAATTTGTTTGCTGCATTGTCTTGTCTGCATGTTGTATTACTTGTCTAGTGTTTTTTTTTTTTTCTCAAGACTCTGTTTCGGTATGCATTTGGTTGATTCATCGATTCGATTCTTATATATTAAGAACCAAATAAATTGTCTAAAACTTAATTTGGACTTAGTAATTATCGAGTTGAGCTTGAACTCGAACTATCAATCAAGTCAGAAATTTGAGTACTATGATAGTTTGTTCGGATGGCTCATAAGTTTTATTGTATTTTTCATTTTAATAAATTTGTACTTACTATAAAGAAAGAGCTTAGGTACAAGTGAGCTCAAACTTGAATACAAATAAGTTTAATTAAGCTTGGGTAGATTAATTAAGTCTCGAGTCGAGTTCAAATTTAAAAATTGATGTTCAATTGTGTTCGGACTGAGTATTAAGCCTCAAATTTCTATTCGAGCTTGATGTTGTTGCTATTTGAGTTTCATTCAACTTGATTACACATCTACCCTTTTCTCTTGAATGTAATCTAAATTGAATTTTGGGTTTTATAAGAGAACAGATCAAAGTAATTGATTTAATAATCTTATTTCTAATTTATTTGAACCATATTTTAAAAGAAAACAAGAAGAAAGAAAAATTGATTAACGGACTTAATCGATCAAACTGAACAAAATTAAGCCGATTTGATTAGATTAGGTTTAGGGGCGGATACAAGGGACCCAAAATTGAAAAATTGCAATTCTAACATTCAATAAATGATCAAATTATAGATTAATATAGGGGAGAAATATGTTTTGACACTCTAAAAATGAAAAAATATTTTATTTAGTCTTTTAAAAAATAATAAAATCCATATTTAACAGCTTAAAAATTTTTAATTCAATTTTGACCTCCTAAAATAATTTTTGGATTTGTCCCTAGTTAGGTTAATTTAAACTGAAATTCGTCAATGGCTCAGTTAAGTCGACCGATGGATAGATTACAGCTAGAGGATTATATATAAAAATAAACTAAACCAATTAAAGAAAAAAGTTGGCCCCCTAATTGGATAAGCTTTGATGCTTAGTCACCATTATATTCCTTCTTGAAGGAAAAAAAAAAAACAGATTGGAGGGACCAGAAGAGGAAAATCATAATAACAAGCTATGGATATATGTCACAGATTTGCAGAAAACGAAGTGAGACAAAACATCGTACCACAAAAATTCATGAATTAATGGCTGCCATGAGATTTTATTAAAATTGTCTCCACTTAATGACAAAATAAACCCTTCAATTTTTGGCATTTTTCTATTCTCATCCATAAACAAATTGACAAAATCACTTAAAGCCTTTGTGGCTTCAAATCTTTGGACAATCAGTTAACCCCCACTTAGTCTTTTTTGGGTCTAATTTGGCCTCAATCCCTTTACTTTTTGGACTTTTAAAATTTAATCTATTTTGTTTGCCGGATTTGAAAACTAAAGTTTAATTAATAACACTATTAATTTGAAAGTATCCATTCTGTTCTTTTAAGGGTTTGACTGAGTTTGTGTCTCTTGATTTCAATTCAATTGGAAAATTACAAATAACACATTCAAATAACTCGGTTGAGAAATTACCAAAAAATTTTGTTCTTTAATATCTCAATGATACTAGAGTTATTTGAACCAAAGTTTCATTTTTTTTTGCCTTTTTTTTATAAATACATTCGTGGGTATGCCAATTTAAGGGTGAAATTGAACTAAGCTGAGCCTGAATATTGGCAAGCTTGAGCTTGAAACTCTACTTGAAATTCGGAGCTCCATACTTAGCTCAAGCTCAATCGAAAATCTATTTTTAAGCTTGAACTCGATTCGAGATATAATTGAGGTACTTGAGATCGATCTCAATTAAGCTTGTTTTTAATTTTCATACTCTAGCTCAAGCTCGAGCTCGATTAAACTCGTACATGTTCAAGCTTAAAGTTAATAATATATATTAAGGGCAAAAATTGAATTTAATAATATAAAATATTCAAAATATATTTTAAAAATGAAAAGCTCGGTAAGGATCACAAGCCAAATATTACTAAGCTTGAAATCGGCTTGATCAATAGCTTGAGTTACTTAAGCTCAAACTCGGTTTAAAAATTACTAAATCAAATTCGAGTATTCTCTAAATCGAACTCGAATAAATTGTGAGCACCGATGTCTCTTTTACACCCATTACATACCATAATCTAGTGTTGTTAATCGAACTTCAATTTTCAAATTATACAAGCCAAAGGACTAAATTTCAAAAGTCTGAAAAGTACAAATACTAAAACATATTTAAACCTTTTCCCTTTTTTGGTCCTTATAAAACAATTTTCATTCGTTTCATCAGTTTTCCTCTGCAAAATTTGACAGTTTGTAAAGCATTTGAAGATGCAGAGATTTTCACATAAAGAACAAAACAGTGTCGCTTTAAGCTCAGATATAGACTTTAATGACGTCTTCGGCGGTCCGCCGAGGATGAGATCGTCGATGCACGAGACACGACGCCGTTTTAGTGAAAACTGGGATTCATCATCTTCATCCGGTTCAAGTGATGAAATATCATTTTCTGCATCGTCGAAGAATCCATGGTTGTCCGGTTCAAGTGAAAAACCAGTGTTCGGCGGTGAAGAAGGGATGAACCAGCGGAGGCACTCGAATGCTGATTTCTTTAATGATATTTTTGGTGGGAATAATGATCGGTGTTTGAGTTCTTCGCCGAGGAAATATGAAATGAAGGATCCTTTTGCACCACCATCCATGGCGGAGCCTTTTGCTACTTCATTGCCTAGTCGGTTCAGGTTCGGTTCTCACCTTTTTCTTTTTCGGCTTTCATTTTTTTTAGTGAATTCTAAAATTCTAATAGCTGAAAATATAATTATAATCATTTATTAATTTCTGATTTCATCTAGGGACTAAACATAAAATTTTCATTTTTAGGAGATCAAAGAGCAATTTCACTATATATTAACTTAAATTTTCATCATTCATAAAGGGACTAAATTGCATGATTTTTATTTAAGGGCCCAAGGTCCTTGCCTATCCCTAAATTCATCCTTAGAAATTAAGAAATTTTTGTAGAGGGGTTGAAATTAAATTAATTTTTTATGAGAGTTAAAATACAATTTTTTCATTATAAGCTTAAAACTTTATATTTTTTAGAAAGATTAAACCATAACTTTATCATTTTATAAGAGCTAAAATGCAGTTTTATCATGTATTAATTTATAAATTTTTAGATTTTAAAGGAGTTAAAATTTAAATTATTTATTTTAGGGGGTCAATGCCCTTGCTTGTCCCTTCTAGTGTTGCCCCTGCTTAGGGTGGAGAAAAAATCGATAAATGGAAAACCGACTCGAACCATAATGTTTAGATTATTTTTAGAGTAGAAATTAAAAAATTATGATTATCCATAGCTGAACCTTTTGCTACTTCATTGCTTAGTACAGGTGCCAAAGCTAAAAATATTGTGTTGAAAATACTTAAATTTAATGTTTTACATTTTAGAGGGCCTAAAATAGTAATTGTATCATTTGACCAATGCAAAATTCTCTATTAAAAGTAGGGGCACTAAATTCCTAAAAATACATCAACTAAATTCCAAATTTTGAAAGTGTACAGGAATTTATACATATTAACCTTTCTTTTTTGAACTGACTTACAAGGATTAAATTATAAATTTGTCCATAATAGGGTGACCAAAACCAAATTTAACCTTATACGATTTTTCGACAAATTTTGTTACGAAGCTTGTGCTCTATTTACTCCCATGGCTTACTGTTTTTGCTGCCATTTTGATTTTCCCCAGCCTTTTGAACAAAGGAATTGACCTCCCAACATTTTCCTCTCCACAAAACAAGGTTAAAGCTTCAAATAGCTTAAGCTATTACGCTACCAAGCACGATCATGAAACAAAAAGCAATTCAATCGAAGATTCAATTGGTTCTAAGATCTTCAACAATGGCGATAAATTGCAGAGATGCTCAAGTTTTAAGGGATGGGTGACATGCGATAGCAGATCGGATAATGGGTTCGTCTCCGGTGATAGAACGTCGGCAAATGCTAAATCTTTTAGGATCGATTCGAGAAACGGAGACGGAGAAAGAGTTCGATCTATTAAGGAAGAGGATCGATCCCTTTCTCGGCCTCAGCCTAAAACTCTGGAATTGCTTTTACATGAAGACGAACAAGGTATGGATGAATTTGGGTCGAGTCAATTTTAACTTAAATTCTTTTGAGTATTTTAGATTCAGATCATTTAAGTTTATCGGTTTGGTTATTTTATTCGGGTTTGATATTTGAGTTCGAATCATTTTAATTTTTTTCAAGTTTGGTTTTGACATTATGATTAACTTATTTAAATTAATTCGATTTTATTTGTTTTAATGGTAAACTATATCAAGGTTTAGTAAAAAATTAATAAGTTTATTTTTTGGTCATTAAATTTTAAAAATTATAAAATAATCATTGAATCATTTAAAATTTTTTATTTAAATTATTAGACCATTAAAGTCGTTGTTGCAGCCTTCTCTGTTCGCATTACTTGTGCCAATCGAAAGTTCTTATTTCCCTTCTTTTCTACAGTTTAATTTTTTCGTGAAACAACTTTGAATGTCACGAATATACGAATCAAAATCTAAACAAATTTTTTCTTCGATCTCCGACGCTGGTCTTCAAATCGACTTGGATCTAAAATATATTTTTCTACTCATGGATCAATACTGACCCACCATACCAATCGTCATATCATCGTTTGAAGCTCTTTAGTCGGACTTTAAAAAAAATAATATCTCAATGAATTAAATAAATTTTTTTAAATAATTTAGTGATTTAAATGAATATTTTTAAATAATTTAGTGATTATTTTATAATTTTTTGAAATTAAATGATCAAAACATAAACTTATTAATAATTGGTGACCTTTAATAGTGTTTACCCTTGTTTTAATCATTTTGGTTTAGGTGATTATAGATTTATTTTATTTTGGGTTGGGCTAGTTGGAATTATAGATTTTTTTATAGTTTATGTCATTTTGTTTTGGGTTATCCTGGATTTAAATAATTTTTATTTTGGTTCGAATGAATTTGAATTATTTAAATTTTTTATTAAATTGATTTGAAATAAATTCGAATTTAAATTAATTAAATTTAATTTTTAAATTTAAATTAGAATTGAAATCTCTAATTATGCCCATATGATGCATTTTGGTGCTTATGCGCTATTTCTTGTACTGTTTTATTCTACATTGTGCAGGCATTGATGAGATGAATAGATATGATGGAACAAAAGACATTTCTAAGAAGAGTTCAAAGAAATTATATGAGATTCTAGATGTTGAAAACATCAATGTGGAAGCCAATATAACAATAGTAAAAGGTAATTTTGAGTCATTTCATTTCTGGGTTTGATATTTGAGTTTAGGTCATTTTGATTTATTTTTTAAAATTATTTTATTTTTATTTTAATTTGATTATACTTAAGTTCAAGTCATTCAAGTTTGGGTCATTGTAGGTTTTAGTTGTCTCAAGTTGATTGTTTTGAGTTCTGATCATTTTTTTGTCCGGATAATCGATATCAATGGAACGTGTCATTATGTTTTGAAGACTTAAAATTTTCAAAATTTCAAGAAGTCTAATTGAAATTTTTAAATTTTTAGAGTCTTAATAAAATTTGTTAAAAATTTTGGGGTTTAACCTTTTTAAATTGAAATGGTTAATGAGAATTTTCAAGAATTTAAAGTTTTTAAAAACATAATAAGAAGTTTTTAAAAAATGGGGGAGCCCCCTTAATTGGTTAATTCAAGTTGATAATTTTTTATGATAAAATTAGATTAGATCGAATTTAAATTCAAATAAGTTAAACTGATTTTTCGAATTTTGAATAAAATTGATTTTCACATTGTTTTCTTGTAGAAACTAAATACTACAAGAAGTGCTAATTCCAACAATATGGAAGCCACTACAAGAGTAAAAGGCCATTTGTCTAAGTCATTTTGAATTGAGGTTATTTTGAGTTTTCCATTACAGTTTGATATATTAGTTCAATTCATTCATATTTGGATATTTTAAATTTTGGTTGTTTCAAGTTCAAATTATTTTGGGTTCTAATCATTTTTATGTTCAGATTAGATTTATTTAAGTTTTTAATATTTTACAATCAAATTGGGTAGAATCGAGTTTGAATTCAAATTAATCAAAATGATTTCGAATTCGTTTCGTACATCATGCAGGCAATGATGAGATGACCAAGAAATTACATGAAATTCTAGATGATGAAAACATCAAGAAACTAAATACTACAAAAAGGGCCAATTCCAACAATATAGAAGCCATTAGAACAAGAGCAAAAGGTTCACCTAGGAACTCATGGGATAATGGGAAAAGCAAAGTTAGAGGAAAGGTCAAAGAATTCATCAAAATTTTCAACCAGGATGTTTTACCAAAGCCAGAGAATGAACCAAATCATCTTCAAATGAATGAAAATGAAGTGAAAATTCATATGCCTACAATGCAAGAGAAGAAACCATCTCCCCAGTTTGCCATTGCAAATCATATGAGTATAGGTGAAGCACAAAAGAACAACAATAGTTCATCAATAGATCATGGTCAGTTCATCTTATTCTTCTACTACTTTATGCATGTTGGTTTTGGATAGGTGAATTATAGTGACCAAATCAAATTAGTCTTACAATTAAAAAGAAAGGGTAAATTACATTAGTAGTCACCCAACTATAAAAATTATAAAATGATCACTCAAGTATTTAATTTTGTCTTTTTTGGTCACCCAACTATCGTGCATTTTTTAGTGTTTTCATTTTTACATTAGCCAGCTAGTGTCGAAAAAAATACAAATTTGAATAGTTGACTAACCATTTTGTAATTTTTCATAATTTAGTGACAAAAAAAATTATAATTGAGTGACCTCTACTTTAGATTACCCAAACAGAATCAAATAAAGGTAAATTTCAACAAAGTTGACATCTACTATTTAAAAAATGACATTTATTATTTAATAAAATTATATTTTGAAAGTTTTTTATGATTTTGTAAATGAAATATTTTGTTTGAAATTGAACTGCAAATAAATAAAAAAGAATTTTTTGTCATTTTTAAACAATAAATGTTCCCATTTTACCATATTTAATTTTTTTTAATAGTATAAAAATTAAATCAATCCTGTTGATAGTAAAAAAATTAATTTAATTCAATCACCATAATGAAGGGACTTTTATTGTTCACTCTAAATTCCTCAAATTATTTTTCTTTTATTATTAAAAGGATTATTATCAAAATCGGATCAAATCAATTGATTGAATTAAAAATCAATGATCTGACTAATTCGATTATCAATTTTGGAATTTAATTATCTACTATCTTTATTGGCATCAGTTTCTAATGGCTTCAACACTGTTATTGAAGATCCGGCTAGCTCATCCGAGGACAACTTTTTGGTACGTCACCTATCCATTTCCATAGCAATAGTTAAGTCAATGAGTGATATGCTTTTCTTATTTATCAAAAAAATATATATGAATTTTGACTTGATTCTATTTTCGGTAATTACTAACAATAATGTTAAATTAGTATAATTTTATATTGATATATTGCATACACCAATTATTATATTCATCTAGTATGAAAATCAATATATGTATCCATTTCTTTAAATGTGCACAATTGAATCAAAATCAAGTTTCATAAGTATAATTATAAAGATTATATATTAAATTACACATTAAAACAAAATTTATATAAAAATTTGATAATTATCCTTTTTTTTATATGTTTGACCCACTCAACTTGAATATATTTTCGATCCAACTTGATTTGATCTTAATAAATTAATAACTCAAACTTGTTCAATCTGAATTCAACCTAATTTGAACCCTAGTTAATCCAAACTTGAAATCACCTAAATTGAAACAAGCCAAGGAAAAAACTTAAACTTCAAACTCAAATGAATCAAATCTAAAATAATTTGTACTCAAAATGATCTAAACCTAAAATAAACTCGACCCAAAATAGACAAAAACTGAAATGACATGAAAACTTTAAAATCTTAATAAACCCCGTCCAGATTGATGCAACACTTAAAAACGATTCCACCTGTTCAATTGATGAATCTAATTAGCCATTAAAGCATGTAGGTTTTCTTTTTTATATTATGATTTTGGTAGAACCGTAATGAGATGCATATTTTGGTTTAAGAACAGATTGAAGACCTAACACCAGAAGAGAAAATTTTCCCACATTTTGGTATTGATCCGGAAGAAATCAAGGTAATGTAAAATGCTGTTATAATTAGGTATAATATAATTTTTGGTCCCTGAAATTGATAACTAGGTCCACTTTGGTTAATATACTTATAGCATTTGAACTTGACAACTAAGTCTATTTTGATCCCTAAACTTAAAAAATATAAAAATTTAATGATGTAGTACAATCCCAGAGTGTTACATTCAGCGTTTTAATAATTTAATTGGTGGTTGAACGGGTGACACCATCAGTTCTTTATTCAACCAGTTTGACCTTCAACTTTAAAATTTAAAAAAAAATTGTTAAATTGATTCAACTTGTTCAACTACCGATTTTTGTCCCGTTTTTAATTTTTACCAATTTCAAGCAGTTTTCGAGTCAATTGGTTCATCCCCTTTATTCAAAATGTTATATTGATCTGTTTGATCATGTTCAAGTAACACAGATCACATCATGAAATCTTAATAGATTCCAAGTTTAGAGATCAAAATGATTCTAGTTGTCAAATTCAGGAGCAAAAAATTATATTATTCCTTATAATAATTATATAACAAGAACTCCCATTTTGCTTCACGTTTTTCAGCCTCTTACATTATTTAATGCAGGCCATTGATGCTAAAATACAGCAATGGTCAAATGGAAAACAAGGAAACATCCGTTCACTGTTGTCAACCTTGCAATATGTAAGTAGCAATGGATCCAACTTCAGTTATTATTAGCTCAATTGGCCGTGTCGGATTGGTTATAGATTGGATCAATATAGGTTAGTTGCATTCGGATTATAAAATTTTTGGGTTATTTTGAGTTCGAGTTTTTTTTGTATTCGAGTTATTTTGGGGTTAGGATCATTTTTATGTTTAGGTTATTCAGGTTATCTTAGGTTATACTTTCAAGATATTTTAAGTTACGCGTTTAGACCATTTTGAGTTTCGATCATTTCAGGTTTTGATTGATCGGATAGGATTGTTGGCTTTTGTAATCAAATGAAATTGGATCATATTCAGATTAGTCGAATTAAATTTTCGGATAAAAGTAAGAATATTGTCCCAAAGGAATTTTACAGTCCGTATGAAGCAAATTTAAAGAAATACGCAATGATATAACTGATAAAGGACGGTCATTCTTAAGTGAACACAAGCTTTGTCAATTAGGTGAATCAGGTTGGTTTTATAACAGGTCTAGGCCAGGTAAAATAAAAAATTTAAAATTTTTGAACCATTTTGGGTTTAAATATTTCTAGGTTCAAGTCATTTTGAGTTTAAATAAGTTTCAGTCTCGATCATCTCAAATTCAAGTGGTTTCAGATTTATGCTATTCAAGGTTTGAGTAGTTTTGGATCAAGATCATTCAAATTTACTTCTAGAATTTTTTAAGAGCTTCTTGATTTTAGGTAATTTCAAGTCATTTCAAGTTTTTTTTATTCGAATCGTTAAAGATCTTGATCATTTCCGGTATACATCATATTCTAAATTTGAGGCAAAGCTAAAGAACTTGCCTTTTGCCTTTGAAAGACTAACAATGGTTGCATTGCAAACACACAGGTTCTTTGGCCTAATAGTGGTTGGAAGCCAGTGCCTCTCATGGACATAATTGAAGGACCTGCAGTGAAAAGATCGTATCAAAAAGCTCTATTGTGTCTACATCCAGATAAACTACAACAAAAAGGTGCTGCCTCACATCAAAAATACATTGCACAAGTTGTCTTTGATGTTCTACAGGTAATATTATGATTTCCTATACAAATATTTATCCACGTATCGATACAACTGTCAACTGGATGAGCCGGGTTAGTTTTAGATTAGATCTATCAGTGTATGGCCAATTCGGGATTTTAAATTTTTTGGGTTACTTTGAGTTTGAAAGTTTTAGTGCTTGGTTTGTTTCGACGAATCATTTAAGTTTGAAAACAAAGTTTGTTTGCGTTGTGTAATATCAAATTTATTTTAATCATTCTGAGTTTGAGATGTTTTAGATTAAAATCTTTTTTTGTTTAAATTATTAACTTTTTATATCAAATCAAATTCGAATTATTCAAATTGAAGTTTCGAATTCAAGTTAAAATTATGACAAGAGAAGTAAAGCTTTGAAATTTGGCTATGGTGCAGTTGCTGGACTACCAAATTTGTCTCATATAATCAATTATTGTACTACAAACAATGTCCAAGCTAAGACAAGTTGAAATTTCATACAATGTTGCTGACCAACATGCCTTCCTATTAGGACAATGGCATTTAGATTTGCCATTTGTTAGCTCTTCTTAGGCCAGCCCTTGTTTTTCCTCCTAAATTATATCCCATTTCCATATTGATTCTTAAAGTGTTTTTTTAATCAGAAATTGTCTCGATATTGTATCTTTTCGAGTTCAAATCATTTAGGTATGTGTATTTTGAGTAAAGTCAGTTCTCGTTTTGGTAAATTCGAGTTTTGTCATTCAAGTTTGATACTCGAATTAGGTTATTAGAGGTTACTTATTTCAATTAATTTTGAGTTTGAATTATTTTAAGTTCAAGTATTTTTGAGTTTAAATTGTTAATTTTTTATGACAAAATCGAATTGAGTATTATTCAGATCTATTTTCAGATTTAACATAGGAAAGTGATAAATAAATTGAGACAGTACAATTATGTGATTTTACTCTTTGGAATCTCAGGATGCATGGACTCACTTCAACTCAATTGGTTCAATGTGATTTTTCACTTGTGTCGGCGACGTTTCATCTGCCGACAAAAGGATGCAAAATTAGGTGCTCAATATAAGAGGGGGGGGGGGGGGATTTGTAAAGTATATAAAATTCATCTTTTGTTTTTGAGACATAATTTTTTATTCTTTAAAGATTGTTTTACTTTTAAGTGTAAATTTTTGTCCTATAGCTATGTTTGGAATATATATAAGAACCCCAGTAAAGATTAGGTTAAATTTTAATCTTAGTCATTGTATTTTACAAAAATTGTGGATTTAATCCTTGTGCTTTAATTTGGTCATCTTTAGTTCTTGTACTTTTCAAATTTTAAAATTCCATTTTTCACCAAATGATAATTGTGAATTCATTAAGTTAAGTTTTGCTATTTTTGAATTATGATGTCCTAAACATATTATCATATGTGTAGGGACGAATCCAAAAAATTTTTTAGGGGGAGGAATTGAATAATAACTTTTTTGTGAGGTTAAAGTGTAATTTTATCTTGTATTAACTTATGATTTCATCACTTTTGAAAGGACTAAATAGAAATCTTTTCATTTTGGGGGTCAAAGTATAATTTATTCACATAATAACTTTTAATTCTGTAATTTATTAGGTGACTAAAAGACAATTTTCCATTTAAGGGGGACCAAGGCCTCTACTTGTCCCTCTAAATTTGCCCTCTGCATATGTGTAATACAATGCCAGCTTATTATTTCCACGTATTACTTACTAAAATTTTAGTTAATTGATTAACAACTGTCATTTGTGCCAAGGCCGAAATTTCAAAATTCAAAAAGTATAGGAGCTTAGAATGATCTAATTGATTAAATCTATAATTGTATGCATAGTACGAGACTAATAATTGAATTTAACTAAAAGGATTTAATTGTTTCTATTTGGGTAGGACTAAAACTTACAACTTTCACAAAGTACATGGCCTAATGATAGAATTTAACCTAAAGATTGAATTTTATTTTTTTTTGGCAAAGTCCAAAGTTTTTCCACCAAGTTGTTTAATGTTACTTTTAAATTAGGCAAAAAGTGGAGATAATTAGTGGGGGAGAAAAATCTACTTTTGAGGTAATTAGTGTGTAAATATTAATTTTTATCATGTTTGTAACATTTTTATGTTCAAATATGGTAGAAGATCTAATATTTTTTATAAAAAATTATATTTTTCACATTTCTTTATTTTTTAATTTAAAATTTAAAATTTAATTATTAATATTATTAAAATTATTCTTAAAGATGGATGTGTTATTTAAAAAAAATACTCACTTAATAGTCATATAACTAACAAGATGACATAGTAGACGAGAATTTAACAAAATTTTTTTATCAATGTTAACAATTGGACTTTGCATTTCTAAATCTGAAAAATAGAGGGAAAATTTATTGAAAATAAAAGTTGAGGACTAAATTCCAAATGTATGAAATGCACAATAACTTAGAACATATTTTAACCTTTCTTTTATTATAACTAAACCTATTTAAGGCCAAACTACTACTTGTCCAAGTTCAAATTTAGGAGAAGTTAAAGGAAAATATGAATCTCGAAAAGCAAGTTTAGGCAAAAAGACTAAATACATTTAAATATCGAAAGCTCGAGCTCAAATAATCAAATCCCAACTTCAGCCCTACTTTTTTCTCATGTTTTAATCTTCATTTAAACATAACAATAGGATTCCAAAATATATTATTATATAAATTGAAATCACACTTTACCCCCAAAAAATAAAAATAAAAAATTAATCCCTTCAAAATTTTATAATTTTATTTTGTCACAAAAAGATTTTAAAATTCACCTCTCCTGCCAATCTTACTTTCTATGAGTCAAATTAGTTTTTTTTTTTACAAAATATTTAAAACTATTTATAATGCATTTTCAACTCATAAATAAAAAAATAATGAGCTTCAATACACTTAAATCTACATTCTCTTACATTGACAACAATACTCATACAAATCCAATTAAAATTCAATTCACTTTTCCAATTTTTTTTTAAACTATTAATGTTTTGGTAGGAATTTATTTTTGAATTCAAATTGAAGTAATGATTAGAGGGGCATGTGCCACAGTCCACATGATTCAATACAAAGGCTGGCTTAGTTTGAACAATAATGGGGTAGTCTTAAAAGAATATAAAGTTTTACCTCGCTGTCTCCTTGTTTGTCCCAAAAGAAATTGTTGTTTTTACTTTTCTTTTCTTTTATAAAATTTAGTTTTTAATGTTTGTATTTTTTTAATTAATTTAGTCTTTTTAAGTTTAATTTGATAATTAATGTTTTTAAAAGAGTTAAATTATTTTTTAATAAAAATATTGATTAAAATATTAATTTTTTAGTGACTTTAACGTGCCAACCTGCTTGACAATCCACATGTACTTCATATTGATATGATTTTGTTTATATTATATGTTGTATCAACAAATAATTTAATATTTATAAAAATATTCAAATAAAATATAATAAAATAACTCAATATTAAAAAAAACATGAAATGCGCATGGACTGATATGGAGTCTGCCATATTTAAAATTTTAACATTTTAGTTAATATTTTTGTTAAAAAATAGCAATTTGACTTTTTTGAAAAGTTGATGATCAAATTCGAATTTTTTTAAAAGGTTGAGAATCAAACTTAACTAAAATAAATAAATATCAAATTGATAAAAGATGTAAACATTAAAACCTAAATTTACAATTATATCTTTTTTAAATGGAGAACAAAGTTTTCGCAACAAGACTCAAATTCAAAATCTATTTAAAGATCATCAAATCACTTATCATTCGATCCAACATATGTTAATAAAAAATCGAAAAAATAGATCCATCAGATGTTAAAAGATGTAAGTTTACATGTTAACATATGATAAAATTATATTTTGATCCACTAAGAATGATAAGATTTTAATTTAATTTTTTTAAAAATTATAAAATTATAAGTTAATATAATAATAAAATTATATTTTAACTCTCATAAAATTTTATAATTCAATTTTAGTCCCTCCAAAATAATTTCAATGAATTACAAATATATAATTTCATAATATTAAAAATTGAAAAATCTTAGTAAAGAAAACGAGATGAGTGGCTTAGAGCAGTGTGAAGCAATTACGGATATAATTAATAGTAAGCAAGGGTCTTGGCCGCTCTAGTTAAGTGAACTAATAATAATTTTAGTCCCTCCTAATTATTAAATATTCAATTGAACCATTTTTGAGGTAATTTTTTTGTCTTTACCCTCTAAATTTTAAAATTTTATTTCAGCTCCCTCAACACTGAATTCTTAGCTTCGCCCCTGCATCGATCACCTCTAGCTCAGCCTACTCTTCGTAGCTGTGATGCGTTTTGACTAGGACAAACTTGTGTCTTTCCCACTACTGTATATTTTTTGTCCCTTTACAATGAAAAGGAAAAAGGTTAGCGATGGTATTGTAATAATATTTTAATTATCCATTATTGATGGCATTATAATATTATGCCAATTCATTACAATCAATCATTTGAACTCAAGAAAACATTATATCATAATAAAATAAAAACTCGATAAATTTGATAGAATTGTAAGTTGAGTTATAGTTTAATTGATATCGATATTATTATTAATGTAGGAAGACTTGAGTTGTTAAAATCACTTAATTAATTATATAAATTTAAATTTTTACGAATTTTTTAATAATTTAATTAATTAAAATTGAACTGGTGATCAGATTGATCGAAGCGAAAATTAGTGACCTAACCAATTTGATTACTAATCCAATTCCAAAAAATGGAATTGTTTTAACCAAATTATAATAAAAGTAGTAAATTAATAAATAAAATAAAGGGTAAACTACGCGTAATGTTACTAAATTATTAGCAAGTTTATGTTTTGGTCACTCAACTTAAAAAAGTTATAAAATGGTCATATTAAACTATTTAAAAGTTTCTATTTAAGTCACTAGGTTGTTAAAATCACTATTGTATGGCTTTCTCTCCTCGCACGGTTTACACTTTATACCGATCAAAAGCTCTATTTCTCCTTTTCTTCTATAGTTCAATTTTTTTTTCATGGAACAACTTCTAATGCCACAAATCTATGAACCAAAATCTAAACAATTTTTTTCTCCAATCTTTGACAGCGATCGTCAAATCGACTTGAATTTAAGGTATGTTCTTCTACTTATTAATGGGTACCGATCCACCGTACTGATCATCAAATCATTGCTTGAAACCCGTTAGCCGGACTATTTCTTAAAAAAAAACTTAAAACCCAGTGACTTAGGTGAAAGCTTTTGAATAGTTCAGAGACTTAAATGAAAACTTTCAAATAGTTCAGTATCCATTCTGTAACTTTTTATAGTTAAGTGACTAAAACATAAATTTACTAATAGTTTAGTGACCTTAGATTGAATTTACCCTAAAATAGAAAAGAAAAGAGAAAGAAATAAACACAGAAAGAATTTAAAAAAGGAAGAAAGAAAGAAATAATATATATGGCTTTGGCCCTTTCGTCTACTTCTTTAAGCTTCCAGTTTTGAATATATGCTCTCCAATCTCAACATTTCGTCTTTTTGTGAACAATCTTTCTTCTTCTTTTGATTTTTTTCACCCTAAAATAAAATTAAATAAATGAAGCCTTTCGTTCAATGCAAGCTCGCTTCGATTCTTTAATGGCGAATTTTATCTTCATTGGGTCACTGCTTAATGGCCTTTTTTTCTTCTCTAAATCTGTAAGCTCTCTTCCTCTCCCATTTCCCATTCTTTTTTTTTTTCCTTTTAAAAAATATGCATTTTTCTTTATGGGATTATTGATTAAAATTCTGGGTTTATATCTGTTTGATCTATTGACACTGTTAATATTTTTGTTTAATTTAATTTCTTTTTTTTCTCAACATTTTTAGTAGATCTGAAGTAAAATCCCTTCTTTATATGCAATTGATTCTTTTTAATTATTATATTGAAAAGATTACTGTTTTTGTTAAATAAATTTGTAGAATGTAGGACTTGATAGTTAAATTTACAGCTACAAAAAAAAAAGATGCCATTTTTGTTTATATTATGGATCATGCTTTATTGGGTTTCTTTTTTCTTTTCTTTTTTCCCCTTAATCTCCATTATCATTATCTGTGTAGTTTCATATAAAATTTAGGGTTTATTGCCCCTTTAATCCCTTGTTTTTTCAAAATTTAGGAATTTTGTATTTTACTTTTCGGATTTTAAAATCCAGGTCTATTTGTTAAGTTTTTAACAAAAGGTAAATTAATAGTAATAACATATGGAACTGAATTTTGAAATCTGAAAATCAGAGGAATATTTTAACTATTTTATTATTATTATTTTTTTAGTTTGGTTTTGACTACTTAAATGATTGGAATTTAGGGTTGTTGGTGTTCATTATTATCTGTTAAATTTGTATAAATATATATTGTAAAATTAATTTAATACATTGATGATAAAGAATTAAAGATAGTTGCTAACCATTATGGAAGTCTAATAAAATTAATCATTTTCTTTGTATCATATGACTTGTTCAATTCCTTCCTTGTAGAGCAAAATCGGTAAAAATGCCATGAAGACCCCTGTATTAAGTGTCAGATTACATTTTGGCCCCTCTACTTAAAAAATGGGCAAATTAATCCTGTGCGTTAGATCAAAGAGCAAATTGGTCTTTTCTGTTAAAAGTTTCATCCATTTCTACTCTTAAAAACTGGCATGGCTAACAGAATAATCAAACAGTGACATGTGTGTACCATGTGTATCTCATTCTGACGTAAATAAACTAGTTTTTAACGGTAAAAATGGATGTAATGTTTTGCCCTTTTTTTTAATAGAGGGATCAAAATGCAATCCGAACTACTAGTATAAAGGTCTCCATGTACTTTTACCAGCAAAATCCATACCTTCAGACTCTTGAGAGGATAAATAAACCCTTAGGCAATGAGCTTTTTTTCGGTGTTTCAGACCGGTTCCAATCCTTGATGTTTGTTGTTGAATGAGGGATTTCACATGCAACTTTTCTTTTAAGGCTGAGAGTTTGTGATCGATTGTATTGTTAAGGTGCCTTCACTCAATGAGTTGTCTTAGGTAAAAGAATACTTTTTTGAATGTGGTATTTGTTGCAATCATCAGTACGAGGACGATGAACGCGTTCAAATGCCAACACGCAACGATTGTGGTTGCTATAATCAGTTGCTATGTTTTTGGTGCCCATCGTCATCTTGTTTTTGTTTCTGTGATGATTATGAGATAGTTTTTCTTTGAATTATATAGCTAATATCGGGTAATTTACTCCAGGTTGTATAGGCATTAATCAGAGTCCGGTTTTATCTCTGAAGAATATATGGATTTCGAGAAAAAGAAGAGATGGAAACTGGTGGTGCCACGTATTTTGAAAAACAAATCAGCATCTCGTTGTTTTTTCCCAAAGGTGAAACCAACTAATTTCGATCCGGGCTGTGCACCAGTGTATCTCAACGTCTATGACTTAACCCCTATGAATGGCTACTTTTACTGGGCAGGCCTTGGTATCTTTCATTCCGGTGTGGAAGGTAAGCTTTGTTTCTGTCCTTATCTCGTTTCCGTCCAATGCAAGCTGGTTACTTGAATTGCAAGTATAAGGCAGTTTTCAAGTAAAAGTTTAGCTTTCTCTGATATCCGAACCGGATTCTTATACAGTTCACGGTGTGGAGTATGCATTTGGAGCTCATGACTACCCAACAAGTGGTGTTTTCGAGGTTGAACCACGACAGTGCCCAGGTTTCAAGTTCCGGAAATCGATATTCATTGGGACAACATCATTGGATCCTATCAAAGTACGGGAATTCATGGAGCATAATTCGACAAGGTATCATGGAGATACGTATCACTTGATCGTCAAGAACTGCAACCATTTCTGTAAGGATATTTGTCACAGGTTGACGGGGAAACACATCCCGAAATGGGTAAATAGGCTTGCAAGAATAGGTTCAATGTGCAGTTGCATTCTTCCCGAAGCCCTTAAGACTTCAGTTGCGCGGCACGATCCGAATTATCAACCTTTCGATAGTGAGAAAAGGAGGCTGAGATGCACATTTAGTTGCCTATCTTCAGTTTCCATGCGGCAAAAGTCCTCATTACTTCTACAATCACCCTTAAGAGGCTGCTTGCCACCTTGGGATTCAAAGAAATCAAACAATGTATCATATTGAAAAGGTAAGACAACTGATCGGGTCCATCAGCAGTTCGAGATTTTTTTTCGGTGTTTGTCGTCTTAGTTTGTGGGATGTATGTTGTCATGTATGACACTAATGTGTTGTTAAAATCTTGGTTCAAAGTGTTCTTTTGGTCTCTAAGACAATGTAAATGATTTAATTCGTTGAATTTGAGCGGAACATAAAAGGGGAAGGACGATACGCATCAGCTCAAATTGGTGGTCGGAAATTTGCTGAGCCATAGAATCAACAATGTTAATAATAATGGCGAAACTTGTTAAGCAATGAATGGATTTTTCTAATATGGTATTGGCAGGACAATGTTAATAATGATACAAACGTTTCTGATACATTGATCTCGTATCATCAAACCTGCCTGAAAATCATACATGTCATATGTTGTGGATATAACGCCCAAAGACCAGAATAACACTGTTGACAGACGATTCAAACCGATGAAAGCCCCCATTGACTTATAAAATCTTAGCTCCTCGACTGCAAAGGCGCTTAAATGGCGAAACACTATAGCTTCCTCTACTGAACATAATTAAATCCCTGGATCTATAGCAGCTGAAAATGAATAGACATCGAAGTTCAAAGACATGATTTAAAGATACATGCATGCATACATACATATTAAGACAAATGTAAAAGAGTGGCATGCATGCATGCATACATGCAAAAGAGTGGCATGCATGAATGCATGCATACACACACATACACATATACATGCATACTAAGACAAAAATGAAGAACAGTGGCATATATGAATTCAGTTCTATAAGCAAATTTGAATCTGTATTTATAATATTTATCTAATGGCAACAAGTACCAATAATAAAAAGTTTACAATATAATAGCAAATGGCGACGAGAAACAAGCCCTACGGTTTAGTCAGTGCGTTCATGGAAAATACCGGTGTAAACTAAGGAACTTAACTGAGACTCATATTTGTTTGGGAGCAAGGCCAAGTAATTATCAATCGTCTTTCTGATGCAAAACACTAGGCAGGCGATTATTACCATTGAGAGCAGCATGATATATTCGCTTCTCGGCCAGTCCTATATCTGACATTATCAAATTACCCTGCAACCACAAAATTAAACTGACAGTTAAAGACTGGCATCAACATGAATGATGATTCGACTAATTGTGTGCCATGTTACTAAAAGATTTTATGGTCATTTTACTGCATATCGGTGACTACATGGCACAAGAAATATCAAATGCGGTTCAACGGAGTTACATCTATCATTAGTTGGTTAAGTAGATATTTTCTCAAGAGCCAGTAGCTTTAATGGTAACTGTGCAGAGTGATGGTAAGAGAAGTATCTAAGAGGGCCTACAATCAATCAATATGACCAAATATTTGATGATCTGATAAGACGGTTCGATATATGCATACCTCGGTTGCCATCAATCTTCGAACATTATTAGCATATAGTTTCGGATCATCCTTCTCTTGCTGTGAGGGGTAGTAGGTCGGTAAGTGCATCACTTCCATGTGATTTACGAATTGGCATAGAAGAAAAACAACATGACGCACCTACAGAGAACAATACAGAACATTAGCAGTAGCACGGGAAAAACCGGTAAAGTTATTCACTACAATTTCATTGTTTTGATGCATGAAGAAATAAATCATGCTATATATTTTCCATATAATCTTCCATCTTAATAACAATTTCAATGCATTACATAGCTACTTAATCAAAGGAACAAATAAATTTTGCTCTATTTATGAATTTCATCCCTCTATGAAAATTAAGAACTTGATCCTTGTATTTTGAGAAAACTGAGATGTTAGTTCAATTGGATAACATCATTAAACCTTCCCATTGAATCACTAACTTGAAAATCAGCAGTTCAAAAATTTATATGCAAGGAATTAAAGCAGAGGGGCTAACTTATCAATTTTAGTGAAATAGAGGGATGAAATTCACAATTAGACCAATAGATTTATTATCAAAATTTACAAAATCTATCTTGAATTTGCTCGAGAAATACTCACCCCCGTTATTGAATCCCAGGCTGGACTAAATCGTTGGTACGGATACCTTAATATAACAGGCACCACAGGTGCTCCGGCCAAAAACGCACCTGTCTTGAACGAGAGAAGGTAATCCCCATTGGTTGTAGTTCCTTCTATTGCCAAAATGAATACGAATCAAACAACTACAAAATATCACCTACGGACATACATATACGTACGTACATACATACAAATGTACGTAGCAGGTCAAAACGACAATTAACCTGGAAAGAGCAACATCATTGGGGCAGATTCATTATGATGAGCTTCACGAACTCTGTCAGTCACAACACCTGAAAGAAATACCGTTTATGCATTGTACTTTTGATCAATAGTATGTGACGAAGAACACGTTTCGAGGTCAATATTTGTTCTACCTGCAACACCTTTGAAGTCTGAGGATTTTGACTCTCGCTGAACGTAGACACAACCGAGGCATTTGCTGTAACAAACAAGCCAAAATATCATTCACTATTCTAACAGAACCAAAGAAATAGGTAACCTTAAAAAAGTTTGCAAGAATGTAACTCTTTCTGAAACAAAGACATGTATTCGGATAATAACCACAAAAGACACATTGCAGCGGTATAAGCTAAGTCCCTCTATTATAAGGAGGGGATCAATTTAGTCCCTCTACTACTAAATGCATCAATTTAATCTCTATACTATTAAAATAATCAAATAAGGCTAAATTGTAACAGAGTTAACATTTATTGTTAAAAAATTACATGAAAATTATTTTTTCCATTTGCAGTTCAACTCCAAACAAAAGATTTCATTTGTAAATCCATAAAAAACTTTCAAAACATTAACTTTGTTAATAGCAAATGACATTTTTAAAACATTAAATGTTATCTGTTGAAATTTGAACTTATTTGATTCTTTTTAATAGTATGAGACTAATTTGATCCGATCCCTATAATAGAGAGATCTACCAGGTACATTCACCTACGGTATTGTATTCACGAGGTGTCTCTGCTCGGTTTTAGCCCTAAGATTTTGTTGAACGGCATGGTCACATCGAGAGCTTAGCAAGTTCACATGACCGTGCTAAGAGCCAAAAGTAGCTCAAGTGGTACATAGACACCTCGAGA
Source organism: Gossypioides kirkii (assembly GCA_005610355.1). Lineage (NCBI taxonomy): Eukaryota > Viridiplantae > Streptophyta > Magnoliopsida > Malvales > Malvaceae > Gossypioides > Gossypioides kirkii. The sequence continues at coordinate 917,486 of CP032248.1, forward strand.
ATATAATACCTGACATATTGAGAGGGTCTCCAACCCCTCAACAAGTTCGACAACAAAAAAAAACCGACTACAACCGAATCACAAACTCACCTGATGAGACCAACTAGAGGAATTTTAGCCACAGATCTCTTCAGAAATAAAATCCAAGGGTTCCAATTGAAAAACAAACAAACAAATAAACCAGAAACATATCAGTTTAAAGCAGCAAAATTTAAAAATTAACTTTTTATATCATAATCAAAACTATAAAAGAATGACTGATAAGTTAAACAAACCTTAGCAACAAAGCTTGGAAAAGAAGAGGACATATGATATAAGATATCTAAATATGAAACATGATTAGATACAATTGCCCCAGGTCTTTCTTGCTCTTCTAGTTGATGGGTACCCTATAAAAAAATCACACAAAAAATCATAAAATTTTTTTTTTTTTTTTTTTTTTTGCATTTAAATCCTCCTTAAAGCTATCAAGTTGAACTTGGTATTACCTCAGTTTTTGAGTTCTCTTTGGTATTAGCTGAATCTTTATGAGTTTCAGTAATCCAATAAAATCCCACCACGAAGAGCAAAGACCTAGAGAGAAATCGGCCCGACCGAACAATCACGGCCCGCCGCCACCCACCCAAGTGAGCATAACCCTCTTCTTCCTCCTCCTGGTTAGGAGCAGAGAACATAGTACAAATTCTACAAATCAAATAATATACAACCAAAAGGAACATCCCAAAAACGATTCGAAGGGGAAGCAACGTAATGAGGGAGATCCCAAGCATGATTTTCTCCTTCAATGGGAGCTCTCCACGTCCCATGGTACCGTACACGTCGTTACGAACGTAAGCAGCGAATTTTTTCTCGAGCTCGTGGATGTTGGCGGCGGTGGTGGATGAGGAGTCGGCTTTGAGTAAGGGACGGTCGTCTTTGGAGGAAGTATCGTCATGGGTCGAATTAGATTGTTGGATCTTCGCCAGTTTCGAATTCAAGTCCTTGAGTTCGGATTCCATGCTGCTTTCAAAAAAAAAAGTACAAATTTCGATCAAATTTTATGTAAGGAAATTTGGGTTTTTATTATTTAAAGAGATAATCAATGGGTTGGATTTAGAATTTGGATTTGATTAGGGAACTGAAGTGGATTAAAGGAGAGTTTATGAGTGGAAAGGAAAGGTTTATTTGGATCTGAGGTAATCGCCATGGATTCTCTTTTTTTTTTTTCTGAACACTAAATTTTCGCTATATTCTATCCTAACCCAAGGTTTATGACTGCGGAAAATGGCGAATCAAATGCCCACAAAATGGAGGATTTTTTTTTTTTCTCAATATAAAAATATGAAAGAATTCGAGTTCATGAAGGTTCCCCAGCCTGGGTTGGTGAGACTAGACAAAGAGCCGGTTCATCGGTTCGATTAGGGTAAAATGGTCAGTTAACTATTAATAAGTTTAAGTTTTGGTGATTCAATTTCAAAAAGTTACAAAATGGTCACTAAAATATTCAAAAAAATTTATCTAAATCATTGGGCTATTAAAATCATCGTTGTATGGTCTTCCCTATTTATACCGCATACACAAATTGAAAACTCTTCTTCCCAGGGGCAAAACAAGAATTTTTTTTTAGGAATGTCGAAATTAAATTATAATTTTTATGATAGTAAAAATATAATTTCACCATTATAATAGCTTATATTTTTATAATTTTTAAAAGATTAAATCACATTTTATCATTTTAGGAGGGCAAAGTACAAATTTACTTTTACTAATTTAAAATTTTAAAAATTTAAAGGGCTTAAATAGAAAAAAAAATTTAGGGGGGTCAAGGCACCTACTAGCCCCCTAGTTATGCCCTTGCTTCTTCCCCTTCACTTCTACAGTTTATTTTTTTCACAAAACAACTATGAACGTCACGAATTTACAAACAAAAATCTAAACAACTTTCTTCTCTAATATCTGACACTAACTGTCAGATCAACTTTGAACTAAGGTATGTTCTTCCACTTGTCGACGAGTACTAATACACCAGTCGAAGTTTTTCTAAAAAAAACTTAACAACTCAATGATTTAAATGAAAAATTACGAATAGTTCAATGACTTAAATCAAAACTTTTAAATAGTTTAATGACTATTTTGTAACTTTTTAAAATTGAATGATCCAAATGTGAACTTACTAATAATTTAGGGACATTGGTTGTAGCTCACCCATTGAATTAAGGGTAAACTACAAAAAAAGTCACTTTTGTTTGCCTCAGATTATATTTTAGTCACTTATGTTTGAAATGTTACGTTTTAGTCACTTATGTTAGTATTTTGTTACGAAGTGATCACCGTGCCGCTAAGTTCTGTTATCTCTCTAACGGTAATCCTACGTGGTAGTCCAACTAGATTTTAAGTGCCAACTTGAATTTCCAAATTGAATGGAAATAAATCTTTAATAAAATAAATTTAATTAATTAAAAATTTTAAACCTTAAACTCATTTCCACACACCTCTCTTCTTCATCTTCATCTTCTTCCCTTTTGATTTCAATATCTTTAGTTACAAATCTGTCTCAAAGCTTGAATATTTGAAACTCATTAACCCAAAGAGACTTAACGAAAAGAAGATATTGAAATCAAAGATATTGACTCTTTGGGTTAATAGATTTTAATGATTCAAGCTTTGAGACAGATAGGTGTGTGGAAATAAGTTAAGGGTTTAAAAATTTTAATTAAATAAATTTATTTAATTAAAGATTTGTTGTCATTCAATTTGAAAATCCAAATTGACACTTAAAATCTAGTTGGACTGCCACGTAGGATTACCGTTAGGGAGATAACATAACTTAACGGCACGGTGATCACTTCGTAACAAAATACTAACATAAGTGACTAAAACGTAACATTTCAAACATAAATGACTAAAATGTAACCTGAGACAAACAAAAGTGACTATTTTTGTAGTTTACCCTTGAATTAATGGATAAAGCAACATTTAATCATTGAACTTGCTAATTTGTTTTTCAATTTAGACCCTAAATATTTTTCCCAAATTAATCATGCAAATTGACAAATTTTTTTTCTCAATTTTGACTATGTGATGACATGACACTATGATATTGTACAATCTCAAGGTATCACGTTTTCGTGTCATTGAAGTTGGACTTTAGCCTGACAAATAGTGCGGCCTTAGGCAATGACTTCGTTTGTGCGTGACTCGTGACAATCACATGAACCAACTCTGAAAAAATTGTTAAATATTTGGGGACCAAGTTGAAAATATTACCTTATCCCTTAAATTAATTAAATTAAAATTTTGCTTTTCTCTCCGATTTTAACAACACTCATAACTAGGAGTTGAGCAATTTTCATTTATTATAAAATTAAATTAATCATGATAATCCACTTTGACCAAAGCTATAAACAGAATATTAAAGAAATGGTTGGTACGATTAAAATTAAAAAAAAAGGTTTTGATTAATATTACAATTTAACCCAAACCAATTTTTTTCCTACTGTTTCTCAAAGTATTAGAAATAAAGCACAAATAGAACTCAATTTGGATTCTAATTAAATTTTTATATATTATAAAATTAAAAATAATGTATATATTAAAATTCGATAAATAATGGACTTCAAATTTGTAATTAACTTCACCAAATCGATTGAATCAAGTAAAAATATTGTAGAGATCTTTGTATTAGAAGTTAAATTACATTTTATCTTTCTATTCAAAATGGATAAATTAATCCTTATACATTAGATCAAAAAGTAAATTAATTATTTATGTTAAAAATTTCATCTATGATGTGATGTGTCACATGTCAAAGATCAATTTCTAATAGAATAATCAATTTGTCCTTTGATGTAATGTATACGGGCTAAGTTGTCCATTTATTGAGTAAATGGTGCAAAATGTAATCTGACTCCTATTACAGGTGTTTTATGATACTTTTACCACTAAATTAAATATATTATTGATTAAACCCGGTTCGAACCGAGTTTTAAGATGCAGCTATCAATTAATCGTTGAGAAAATATATGGGCCCAGTTTATGGGATTTGTTTTTTTACGTATTATATTTTTATTGGATAATCCCAGTTCTAAAACCGTCGACATTACGCCACGTATTTGTAATTAGCTGGCCCATTTTTCCGAATACAGACCCGGCTTGGAGCCATAACTAATTCGGCTTCCATTTTACAGCATTTCATTTTATTTTTCCAAAAAAGTATCATATTTATCAAATAGATAATAAGTCGAAGTTATCAAAATGAAAAAATATTATCAAAAAATTTATCTATCGCATCAATTAATTAGAAAAATTATTATAAAAGTCACCCAAATAATTAAAACTAGTGTTGTGTTACACCCCCTTATGCCCTGGGAAAATTAAAATACAAAAAGTAACGATTTTTTTTAATTTTAATAATTAGTTAAAAAATGCAAACAATTTGATAAGAAAGAAAATACTACTAAATTCTAATACATTCACGATATGTTACAATGATGTAAAAATATATTTATAAAAAATTATATAAAAATCAAATAATCTTGATTGAAATTGTAAAATTGATGATTTAAAAATTTTGATGCCTTAAATTCAAATATCATTTGTAAATTTATTTTGAATTTAAATTATTTTTATAAATTTAATATAAAGTTATAAAAAAAAATCATCATCAAAATAATATTTGTTATTTTTTAAACAGAAAATATTTTTAATTATTTTTCAATTTTGTGTTGGTTAGCTTTCAAGCAATAGACTAAATATTGAACATACAAAATTTAAGATGGTGATCTTTAAATTAAAATTGTTGGGTCAAGTTTAGATAAAATTCATCATGTTCATTCTGCTAAAATATTCTTTTTTTTTTAATTTTTAACTATTTATATGAATTCTAAAATATAATTTTTTTAATAATTTATAACATATAATCTAATTTTAAAAATAATTTTTATATATTTTTTATTTTTTAATTTTATAATATATTTGGCTTAGTTTGTAAAAAAAGAAAATATATCAGGCAGGTTGAGACAATCAAAAGTATTATTTCAAGGTCAATTTCATCCTATAATTAATTCATATATTTTAAATATAATCTAAATTAAATCTAAAATGCCAATAATGACTAAACTGTTGAAAAAACTTAATTGATACAATACTCATACTTTAAAGACAATTAAATCATGTTTTGAAATTCAAAATTCAATTTAAAATCTGTCAATAATATGAGTGTCTAATGTAATTAATTCAAAAACTAAATTTACACGTTTAGACACATGCTTATATTCAACACTTAAAACTCAAATACGAGTAGCATGTGCTTATCATAATTATGCCCCGGAATAAGGTATCTATATCTTAGTATAGTTTCAACTTCCATGCATTCCTATCTTATAATTATGCATCATCAGCCTCTTTTTTTTTTTTTTTTTATGATGAGAACTAACAAATGTTCTACAAAGCTCACCTTGCAGATAAAGGACGATATCAAACAAACTTGGAATGCTCTTCTCTACTGAAGAAAAACAAGAACTGCAAAACCAAATGAGTCCAGGAGTAAAATCTCACTATCTTCTCAAAATTTTCTCGTATACCTATCGAGAGTTTTGTCTTACCTAATTGCATCACTTAAACGTAGAAGGACGAAGTCTCAATGTCCATGGCCAAAAATTCACATGAGACTCGAAGATATAAAACGGGTACTGGGTCTACCACCAAAAGGAGCTGAATTAGTTATACCTGTGGATCACCAAAAGATACACACAACGTTAGAAAGAAGTACAATCTTCCTAAAATAGTAAAAGTTGCACTGGTTAGAACAAGAACTAGGAAGATTAGACAAATGAGACAACTTCAAGGCAAAGATTGTACTATATGCATTGAGAATAGGGGAGGGGTCTAAATGAGACAATGGCACTCACAAGCTACTCGAGTTCACTCGAAAAAATTCGAGCTCGATTCAGTAATAGCCGACTGAGCTCGAGCTATCAATTGAGATGAATTCGAGCTTGAGCTCGAATGACTCGCGAGCCTTATCAAGCTTTTCATATTTTTATATTATTAATTTAAATTATCACCCTTAATATATATTATTAACCCAAGCTTAATTATTGAGATGAGCTTGAGCTCGAGTAGCTTGATTATATCTCGAGCCAAGCTCAAATTTAAAAGTAGAAGTTCGATTGAGCTTGAGCTGAGTATCAAGCTCCGAATTTCAAGCTTGAGCTTGACAGTATTCAGGCTCGGCTCGACTCAATTACACTCCCTAATTGGGAAGATACTATCCCTGTTTTCCATCCGAGACCTTTCAAAACTAAAAGAGGTGTACAGAGCAGTGGCTACTAATCAACTCAATAGGTTAGATGTAAAAGCATGATTAAATGTTATTGTAATCTATATTAGATAGATGAGACTAACATTGCATCAGCTTTACTTTCAGCCACATTATGTCTCTTTCTTTAGGTATAAACCATCACGTGATGTTGCAAAAAAAATATATCATAAGAACTTTTCTAGTTTTTTTGGATAAGCTAAATTATAGAATTGATAATCAGGGTGTAACCTTGCCATAGTGAAGACAATTCTGCAACTTACAAATAAACCACAAAATGTCATAAAACAGAAGTGAATTTAACTAAGCAAATATACACAGAGCATGACTTACAGGATCATCGGCAATGCTTCTAATTCTGTGTAACCGTCCTGGAATAACACCAGCTATTCTTTAAAAATTTTTGTAGTAGATAGAGAAGCCCAAGGAAACTGCTGTTCCTTTCTTGCCTAACATGGTAAATTGTAGCAGTCCAACTCAAAGCAAGCCTGGAGAGGAGAGCAATCACTATGTGCCCCTCAACCTTTTATATGGCCCAATTAAATTCAGTGTCCCAATCCCAACATGCCTCCAGAATCTGGATATAAAATATTCAAAGTTCTCTAATGACAAGTAAAAGAAACATATGATTTCCAGTTTCTTCTTCTTGGTTGCACAATATAGCAATATACAGCTTTTGTCTTCAATTGAAAGGCTCCATTTGCTCATTGTATCTGCCAACCTGTTAATAACAGCCATCCAAGCTAGAATAGTGTGCTTTGGGATTTGACATTAGAACCAAAGCAATCTATATGCCAGGTGACCTTAGTATGTAGATTCCAACAAGATGGCATTCCCCTGGAAAATCTATGTATTCACTGTCTCAAAATATCTCGAGTCCTGAAAGTGAAGTGGTTCATTTCCCCAAGAAACCCACCCAGCTAACATTTCTCTGGCAAAGAGTTCAATACATCGAGCAGGTTTAACTCCAGGAACATGGTCCAACAGTAATTCTATAAAGGGAAAGAAAGAAAAGAGTTAATATGAGTGAAAATTCAAGCACTGAGTTGCCATGTAAAAGTTGGTTATCATAAAAACAGAGGTATTTACTTCATAAGCATAAAAAAATGAATTAACTCGTTCTCAGATGATATATACGAAAGAAGAAAATAGGTAAAGGACCTCTTTAGTCCCTCTCAATTTCAATATTGAGCAAATTAGTCTCTCTCAAAAAAGTCGAAGCAATTTAATCTTTGTCAATTTTGAAAGTGAGCAATTAAGGACAATTAATCATAGTGTTAATGTCTTCCGTCAATTGTACATAATTTTGATTGATATAATAACAAATTTAGCCTGCGAAATTTACATATTTTGTCAATTTAGTCTTCGTTCTAAAAGTTTCAACAAATTTAGTCTCAACATTTGCAAATTTACACAAAATTTGCAGGCTAAATTTGCTAAAGCAAAACCAAATTGAAAGAATGTGTAAACTTTGAGGGGTACATTTGTTATTATAGCAATCGAAATTATATACAATTGACATTAACGCAATGGTTAATTGTCTTTAGTTGCTCAGCTTAGAAATTGAGAGAGATTTAATAGCTCCACTTTTTTTTAGAGGGACCAATTTGCTCAATATCAATATTGAGAGGACCAGAAAAGGTATATTTTATCAAGAAAATATAAAGAAAATAGTTCATTTTTGGTCAAGAAAATCTCCCATGGCATGGTGAAAGAGCAATAAATACTTGCAACCATATATTATGGGAACTATTTAAGTAGTCCATCAATAAAATAATACCTCCAATTGGGGGTTTCCTGGAGTAACCTCCAGGAATGCTTATGATAATATGTTCATCTTTTATCGGCCTAAATACTGAATGGCAATTTGAATCCATTTCCTGCAAAAATTCCAGTGTAAGCAACAAAAACAATCCAGTCAAGAGCAACCAGCAATTAAAAGCATGTATAATGCATAGCTTATGTTTATTACTTTTCCTTGACAGTATCCCAGGAGAAGACATTCATATGGCCGATGATGAAAGAGGTCAAGATCACTGATCAATGAACCGTCTCCTTTCACCTGAAAATCTCAAGCAAAACCCAATTTAAATGATAATTTGCAAATCAGCATTGTTTCAACTTCGTGCAAACACACACACAAAGACAAAAAAGGTGAGAGAGTCACCTTCAACCAGTAAATAGTAGACACATATCTAACTCCCCATGTAGGGAATAGCTCTTTCTCAATGAAGGTACGCAATTTCTCTCTATTTGTCACCCATAAGGCCACAAGTGCACCCCCTCTGTGTGTAAGTTGCTTAATTGGAAGGGATAAGAAATACCGGTTTGGTAAAGTTGGGTACCTGAAGCAATCGGGAAATAAAAACACAGATGAAAATATATTGACAAGAAGAAACTCACAAGAATATGATCAGGAAGGTATAAACTGTCAAAAACAGTAGTGATGTGTTTGATACATTGATATATGTGATTACATACACTGATTTCTGACGAGCACTTCCGTTTTCCCAAGGAGGATCAATAACCATAAGTTTGAAACCACTATCAGATTCAGCTACATAAGCACAAAAAAAGGAAGTCAATGTTCATCTTAATTCTATGTGTCACTGGTTCTTAGAGCAGCTAAAGAAAAACTTAGCAAATGTAAAGGTAAAAGTACAATAGAGGACTCTATACTAGGAGTCAAATTGTATTTTGCCCTCACTACTAAAAAAACTAGCAAATTAGTCCTTGTACATTAGATCAAAGAGCAAATTGGTCTTTTGTGTTAAAAATTTCATCTATTTGTACTATTAAAAATTAGTATGGCCGACGGAATAATTAGACAATGATGCAGGGTGTGCCATATGTACCTCATGCTTATGTATAAGGACCAGTTTTAACAAAAAGACCATTTTGCTCTTTGATCTAACGTACAGGGACTAATTTGCCTTTTTCTTTTAGTAGACACAAAATGCAATCTGACTCCTAGTACAAAGGCCTCCATGGTACTTTTACCCAATAATGACACATGATATCAAATAGAACAATATATAAACTCAGAACCAAATAACATGTTGGAATCTCTCAACATGAGTTATAGCAATATGATATATATATATATATAAAGTTGCAGCCTAAAGAGAATGGACTTGATGTGCAATATTTACCGGGTATTATGTTGTGAATCTGCCCCAAATCCGACTTCAACATGATCAAGGACACAACATATAAGAACATATCAGACATTATAAGAAAGAATCTGAAACAATTTGGAATATGAAATCTACTTTCAACAGAATCAAAACGATATTACAGTTAAACCATTCTCGTGAATTCTAAGTTTCAAATATCTTACTCTTAAGCATTTTAAGAAAGAAAATCAACACACCATGTAGAAACAACTCATGCTGGGTAATACATAACGCCTGTTCAGAAATTCAGCCTCCAGTTCTTCCGGCGTGTCGTTAACCACTAAATTATTAAAAACCGGAAGCACTCTCCGTTCATTGATTCCATTTTCTGAAACAGATATGAAACTAATAACAAAAATATTCATAAAAAATACAAAACGTTAATCATTAAACCCGTGATCAAGGTAAGCAAACCTCCACTATCAATCTCGCTTTTCAGTCTACTAAACTTAAAATCAAGAGTTATATCATACAAAGGAGCTTGCCAAACTCTTCCAAGCTCAACGAAAGATTCCTCTTCATCACCGCCGCTTAGCTCCGTTGAAGAACAAAAATCACTCCTTGTTTTGCTCATAATCGCTGGAAAATCAGCTGATCCGAGTAATGATTCATGCGCCTTTAACAATAAAGGCCTCACCTCCTAAACCGAACATAAAACAAATTAACCGAACAGCAAAAAGAAATTAAAAACAAATTTTTAAAAATTTTACCTGGTGACGCTTATCTGCGGCTTGTTCTTTTTCATTGAGTGAACGAGGTTGTTTCTTCGGTTTTCGTTTTCGTTTCTTAGGATTGGAGGAGAGATTACGTTCTGGAGCGGAGTGTTTGGATTCAAAGAAACGGGAATAATAGGTTGAAGGAGATACGCGAAAACGAGTGTAGGATCGGTTAAGTACTCGAACCGGGTCGATGAAGACGGCATTGGAATTCGGTAGTTCATAAATGCCGGAATCTAAGAATTTGGATAGCTCGTCGCGTGGTTTCGGTTCGATCTCCATTTTCAGAGCTCTCAACTGACTCAACTCAGCTATATGCCTAGGCGCCTTTGTTTAGCTGCTTGCTCGTCGACTCACTGAAGTAGTTCACTGTGGGCCGTTAGTTGCGATTGGGCTGGACTTGAATAATTGGCTGGTTCGCCATTTGTCGGCCTAGTCATACCCTAAATTCTTACCTCAATCTAAAAACTCGATCATATTTTATGATTTTACCGTGAATGAAAAAAAATGGAAAGTGGCGTGGGAATTGAGAAAGATAAAAGGAAAGTTATAATTTAATCTCAACCACTTATATTTTTTTTTCTAATGGTTTAAAAAGGTGTAAATTTAATAGTTTTTACATTAGGTATAAGTGTTACGAGCTAGATTGTTTTTATAGTTTTTATTGGTTTAATCGTGCTAGATATTAAAAATTTTGTTTAAGTTAATTATAAGTAAAATTTTAATAAATGAAAATATATATAATTTATTAATTATTAAGTTATAAATAATATAAATAATTTTCAACAAGATTATATAAAAATAATATGAGTTTGCTTAAAATAGATTTGAGTTAATTATTTATAAATATGAGTAAATTTAGTCAAAATTTCAAGCTCATATTTTTTTCGTAGAAAAATAATTGCTTAAAACGATTACAATGAAAAACTAAGATATATTGGACCTAACATTATAGTTATCCTTCTGAAGAGTTATGGTGATGCTGAAAAAACATGTAAATTGGAGTCACCAAAATCTATGAGTTTTGCAATGACGTCAACAGCTTCATTGACATTCCGTGGGACGTGACGAATGTGAATTTCCCATATTTTTGTAAGAGTTGGTGAATTGACCGTACATATCTCAAATTGCTAGAAACCCACCCCCTGAATGGAAGAGTTCGACCATATTTAAACTTGACCTAACTGGACCAATCATATCAATACCAATAGAAGAATGAGTAAAAGTATCATAAGTCTCTTTTATTATGAGTCAGATTGTATTTTACCTTATATACTAAAAAAATGAGTAAATTAGTCCTCGTATGTTAGATAAAATAGTAAATTGGTTATTTCTGTTAAATATTTTTTTTTATTTTCACAGTTTTAAAAACCGTCGTGATTGATAGAATAACCAAACAATTACACGTGATGTGTCATATGCAACTCATGCTGATATATAAAGACGGCTTGTTAACAATAAAAATGAAAAAAAAATTAAAAAGATTATTATGTTTTTTGATCAAACGTAAAATTATTAATTTATCTACTTTATTAAGTAAAAAATTTATAAGTTGATTAAGATAAATATTTTCATAATACTTTAATAGATAAAAATGATTGATTTAACTAATTTTAATCTTAAAAAACAATAACTTGTACCGAATATGTTAATTGGCATTTTTCGTTATAGAATCTCGAGTAATCATGTAGTCGGTATATTGATTAATGATTAGAGACCGTATATTGCAAAAGATTATAAATTTGTGATTATGTCTTAATTTTAATATTGAAGGGCTAAAACCAAAATTATAAATAAATTCTCATTTAATATATGAATTTTAATTTAGTATAATTATAGATATAAAATTTTGATCGTGGCTGAAATTTATACATAAAATGTTAACTTTGATTCAATCATATTTATTTAAAAAAATAAATACATTAATTTATTTTTTATATTTGATAATTATAATATTTGTATATGTAATATATAAATATAAAATATTACTATATCAATAATTATATTGATAATCTACGAGAATTGAATCAAATCAAAATTTTATGTATAAAATTATTCACAATTAAAATTCGTTTATAAAATTACATATTAAAACCAAAATTCATGTATGATATTGAGATTTATTCTTAAAATTAAAAAAGAATGGCTTTGCTTTTCCTTCAATTAAAACAAAATTGTGTACCTAACAAAATTTCGAAATCCAAATTACTTTAGGGTAAACTACATTTAAGATCACTAAATTATTAGTAAATTTATGTTTTAATCATTTAAGTTCAAAAAATTATAAAATGATCATTAAACTATTTGAAAGTTTATAATTTACTGAACTATTTCAAAGTTTTTATTCAAGTTACCGGATTATTAATTTTTTTATAGAAAGTTCGATTGATGAGCTTCAAGCAATAATTTGACACTTAGTAAGATATATCAGTAATCATCGATGAGTAGAAAAACATATCTTAGATCAAAGTCGATCTGATAGTTAATGTCAAAGATAGGAGAAGAAAACTATTAGGTTTTTGGATTGCAAATTCATTACGTTCAAAATTGTTTTATAAAAAAAATTAAACTATAAAAGAGAAATGAGATGAAAACTTTCAATTGGTGTAGATAATGCGAACAAAGAAAATCATATAACAATAATTTTAACAATCTTGTAAACTTAAATAAAAACTTTTGAATAATTTAATTATCATTTTATAATATTTTTTAAATTCAATAACTAAAATATAAATTTATTAATAATTTAGTCATGTTGTTTACATACTTGCGCTCATTAAATCAACTCGATCAGGTAAAATTGGAGGTTGACGAAGTCAAAAGACACTTAACGCAGCAGGAAGCTTCGAGGAAATTGAAGGCCTCCAAAAAAGCTATTGCAATTTTTTGGGATAATGTATCACTCAGTCTTTGAAATTGATAGTTTTCTCACATTAGTCATTGAATTTTTTTAGTCTAGATTAGCCATTTTCTCAATTTGAATTTTGAACTTTGATTTTGTTAAGGGTTTATAATATGGAGCTTTGATATTGCACCATACCATCACTTAATCTTTTAAAAAATATTTTTTAAAATTTTTTGTGTGTATTTTTTAGATTTTATATAAATGTTTAAAATTTTCAAGTGATTATGTAACACAATATCAAAATATTACATTATTATACCTTAATAAAATCTAATAAAATCTAAGTTCATGATCAAATTAGGAAATTTTGTGATGTTTTAGAGGCACTTTGAAATTGTGCCTCATTATTCCTTAAAATTATAAAAAAATAAAAAATAAAAATTCTTTTTAATATTTTTTGGCATTAGATTTTATATAAAATTTTAACCATTTTTAGGTAACGATGTAATGCAATATCAGAATGCCACATCATCATACTTTAATGGAATCCAAGTTTAAGTATTAAATTGAGAAAATTTTCCAAGTTTCAAGACTAATGTGGAAAAAAAAGTTTTGGTACCAAGTTGAAAAAATTATCAAATTTAGGGACTTAATGTTGCTATGCCCCTTTTTTTCCAGTAAAAATCCCTCTTCTTCAACTAGATGCTTGCATGAGCAGAGCCAACGACGGACAGCCACGTCATATCTTCCGCTTAAAATTTTCCTTTTATATAAAAATTATAACGATCATCCTTGTTAACTGTGGGCGGGGTAACCAGTAACCATGGTTAATTTACAACTAAAATCTAAGCCCCTCAGTTATAAATACACTCCCAATGCTCCGCTGTTTTCTCAAGTTGTGGATCAAGAGAATTCTCAGACTCACTGAGTCAATCTCTTCTTTCTCCGGGAGGTTCAAGGTTAGAGATTCCCTCTTCTTCTTCTTCTTCTTCTTTTTGTTTATTTCATCCGATTATAAACAGTTATTTTGATTCGTAGACATATTGTGATTCTTCTTCTTTTTCTTTTTTTTTTCAAGTAAATGACGGATAGATGATGAAAAACGTGAGCAAATTGTTGTTTCATTTATCTTTTTTTCTTTTGGGTGATGCAAAGTCATGATTTTAGATTAGAAATAGTTTTCCGTTCTTTGAGTTTGTTATGTTTTATTTATCCTTTCATGCATTTCTTCAAGATAATGTTTAATTAAGTTCTTCAAATTCTGCTCTGTGATTCTTCTTTGTTTTCGTTTTTGAAGTTCGTTATTGACGAAACCAGCTTTAGTTTATTTTTTTCAAGTAAATGACTGATCGGATTATAAGAACCGTGAAGAATTTGATGTTTCGTTTACCTTTGTTTTTGCGATTTTTTTTTCCGGTGATGCAGATAAATTTAAACTAATCCGTTATGTTCTTAGATTAGAAATAGCTTTCTGTTCTTCTTTGAGCCTGTTATGTTTGATTTATCGTTTCATGCATTTCTCCAAGGTAATGTTTAATTAAGCTCTTCACATTCTGCTCTGTTTTTCTCTTTGTTTTCGTCTTTGACGAAACCAGCTTTAGTTTTTTTTTTTCAAGTAAATGACTGATCGGGTTATAAGAAACGTGAGCAAATTGTTATTTCGTTTACCCGTGTTTAAGGTTTTCTTTTTCGGCGATGCAAATTAATTTAAGCCAATCCGTCATGATCTTGGATTAGAAATAGTTCTGTAATCTGTTCTTCTTTGAGCTTGTTATGTTTGATTTATCGTTTCATGCTTTTCTTGGAAACAAGACGAGATTTGTGCTTTCCTTTTAACTTGATTATCAATTTTTTTCTGTTTTTGCCAAACAGATTGAACGCTGGAAAAAGCTGGCTTTTCTTCAAGGTAATAATATTTAATTAAGCTCTGTTTTGCTCTTTGTTTTCGTTTTCGAAGTTCATTTTTGACAAAACCAGCTTTAGTTTTTTTCTTTTCCTTTTATTTTTCCTGTATGGATCCTCTCTTTCAAAACTGTTAATTTTGGTTATGGTGAGTGGTGACACCGCAACTCTCCTTGGTTAGATTCTTCAAAAAGAAAAAAAAACATTTTTTTCATAAAATAAAATTGATTTCAAGTGTCTGCCCTTGCGCAAAAAACGGCTGTTATTTAGAATAGGCTTAAATACAAAATTGGTATTCAAAATATATTAATTTTCTCATTTAAGTACCTAACATTAGAAAAAAAAAAAAACTGCTATCTAATATTTAAACTATTATTTTGGCCTTATTTTACTGGATGAATTTCAAAACTACATATGAACTTTAGTTCATTATGCAATATTATATATAAACTTTGATTTTATGTAATTTTATACATTAAAATTTAATTTAATTTTCTTAAATTACTAACATAATTATTGATATAACATCATTTTAAGTATACATATAGCAATGCAAAAAATTATATATATCTAATATGAAAGGCTTAAACAACAAAATGGAACTTAAACTATACTATTTTTTCCAAGTTGGTACCTAAACTTTTTTTTAGTCAAAACTGGTATCTAAACTATTAAACTGTTACTCATTTTACCCTAACTGTTAGTCTCATTAGAAAAAAAAACTCAACCAATCATAACTTGCCACGTAAACCTATATTTATTTTAACCATTTTCTTAAATTTTATTCTCATCAAATATTTCCTACCAATTTTCTCACACTTTTTCATCAACCAAACACCACAAAAAAATGTTTGTTTCATTGTATAAAGCCCAATCCTTTCCCAAATTTCCATCATGAATTGAATAATAATAAATCTCCCCGACTTCGACTCTGTCTTTTTTGACTCCCATTTTCCTTCCACACGAGTTTATGTGGATGTGTTTCTGTTGGGTGAGATGAGGTTGGGAATCAGTAGAATAGCAGGAAAAAAACGCAAAGTTTTATACAATGAAACAAACATTTTTTTGTGGTGTTTGGTTGATGAGAAAGTGTGAGAAAATTGGTAGAAAATGTTTGATGAGAAGAAAATTTAAGAAAATAGTTAAAATGAATATAGGTTTACGTGGCAAGTTATGATTGACTGAATTTTTTTTTTCTAACGGGACTAACAGTTGGGGTAAAATGAGTAACATTTTAATAGTTTAGGTACCAGTTTTGACCCAAAAAAAGTTTAGGTATTAAATTGGGAAAAGTAGTATAGTTTAAGTACTATTTTATTGTTTAAGTCAATATGAAAATATATTGACATATTAATTCTTTTAAATATAAACAATCGAACCAAAATTATAATTTCATGTATACATTTGAACCGTAACCAAAGTTTTATATGTATAATTACACCAAATTCAAGTCTATATCAAAATATATATTGAATCAAAGCCCATGTGTAATTTTGAGATTTATCTCTACTTTAACTAAAAATGCATATAATACCAACTAATTGAGGACCAATTTTATAGCTGAACTTTTAGAATTTGATAAGTTTAAATTTTGAGATTAATCTCAAAATTGTACATTAACTTTGATTCAATATGCAATTATATACACGAAACTTTATTTTGATTTAATCATACGCATTTAAAAAAAATAAATACATTAATCTTTTTTTATATTAGATAAATATAATTATTTGTGTATACAAACATAGAATGATGTTATATAAATAACGCATAATTGTAAAAAAAACCCCAAATTTTGGGAATTTTTGGATATATGTCCCTAATTTTTTTTTTTATTGATACTCTTAACGTTACAATTTTTCAGAAATCAATTTAATTTTAACAGTCAAACGTGAGTTAACCGTCAGTCAATTACAAAATCACCGAAATAGCTTATGTGACGTGCCATATAAATATAATGACATCATCAATGACATCATCAAACTAATATTTTTTTTCATGTTATTCATCTTCTTTCTTCTTCTCTCTCCTTCTATTTGTTTTTCTAAATTTTCTCAGATTTTCTTTCTTTCCAAACATCCATTTTGGCTTCGCTTCACGACTTTCACCTTCAATATTTTTTCCCTGAAAATTCTCAGATTGTTGATGGAAAATTCTTCGATTGCCTGCCATCTTATTGTTCTTTCGAAATATTACTTTCAAATTCATTTATATTAATAAGAGTGTATCCAACCCTAAAAAACCAACTATATATCTTTGATCTTTTGCAACTCTATATTTCATATTTTACAGAAAAATAAAATTAAAGCTTCGAATTCTTGCTGTTCCATATGTGAATTGAATAAGATTCAAGCAATAGATTGGCTATAATCATCATCCTTATCGCTTAGATGATAATTTTTAGTGCCATTAATGCCTCCTGGTGCTTCATTTCCTCCACAAGTAATGGAAATCTCAATCCCGAATGAGTTACTAAAGCATGAG
The DNA here is from genome assembly GCA_005610355.1 of Gossypioides kirkii. NCBI lineage: Eukaryota > Viridiplantae > Streptophyta > Magnoliopsida > Malvales > Malvaceae > Gossypioides > Gossypioides kirkii. The sequence goes on from CP032248.1 coordinate 934,907, forward strand.
AACAACTTGGTACTCCCTTCCTTTTCTTTTTTCCCTCTGCTCGATCTCCGGGATCCGGTTGCCGCCGGTGGGATTTTCGTTTCCCACCTCTCTATCCTCATTTCTAGCTCTTCTTCTCTCTTTTTCCTTGTCCATTCCCTTATTCTTGGATTTTCTTTCGTCTAAACTTGGTTGTTTACCGGTGGTTTGTACAACCCATGTGCAATGGCAGCGGCTACCACCGAAGCTGATGGCCCCACGTCGGTGTTACATACAGAGCCACCGTTCACCATGCTGTCATTGCGTTTATCGTCCAACTCACTGGCATTGAAACCCCCATTCATAATCGAACCCTTTACAGGCCTTTCCATTGAGTTATCTTCCATTTTTAACTCGATTCTGTCGCTTTGTGAACGGGTCATTCTCGCATTCACGTTTACATTTAGCTTGTCGTTTTGCGATTCATCGTCCTCGTGGTGATCCTTGTGAAAGACAAATCCAAAGATATTGTGTGGATTGCCAATAGAGATCGAGAATGAAATGAAACGAAATTAAAATGGATGTTTGAAAAGAGAGGAAGTCTAAAAAAAATATGGAAAAATAATGAGAGAAAGTGAGAAAATTTGAGAAAACAATTAGAAAGGGAGAGAGGAAAAAAGATGAATAAAATGGACAAAAATATATTATTTTGATGATGTCATCGATGAAATTATTATGCGGCATATCACATAGGTTATTTCAATGATCAAATATCAATTCACATTTAATTTTTAAAATTTAGTTGATTTTTGAAAAATTATAATGTTAAAGAAGTTAATTAAAAAAAAGTTAACGGCATATATTCAAAACCCTCTAAAATTTGAGATTTTTTTACAATTATTTCTATAAATAATTGTGTTAATAATTTGTAGAAATTAAATCAAATTGTTTACTATTATACTCATTGACCTCGGATTTTTTAATTTTGATTTTAAAAATCGTATTTTTTTCATTTATATTTTAAAATAAAATAAAATACATGTTTGTTTCTCTAAACGTTGACTATATTGTAACATTCCAACCACTTATATTACACTAAACTTGTCGGTTCAAAAATGCATGTGACGAGAAAGAAGATCTTACCTTATAATTAATTTTTTTGAAAAAAATCTTACTATATAATTATAGCGATCCAAACAATAAAAGTACTCTTTTGGAATCAATAACGAAATTATCATTTGAATGCCTTATGAGGTACGTTTTTATAATTGAACTCTTAAGTCTTAATCATAAAATTCAATACATTCAAACAAAGGCATAATTTTTTATTCTATTGGGGTTATGATTTAAGTTGAGTTTCATGTATAATAATCAATATTATTTAAAAATGATTACATAAAATAATTAATTTAAATTTTGAGATTTGAAGAATAAAATTGATAAAAATAAATATAAAATATAATGATAAAATATATTATATTTTTAAAGAGAAACGCAAGTCCAAACATATATTATAAAATAAATTTTAGCATAAAAAAATTCAAAAAATTAATTTATATTCAAACTTTATCTAATTATAAATTAAAATTAAGTATTCATTTTGATGTGAATTAAAAATGATTATTTATTTAGATATGGTAAAAGACGTAAAGATGTACTTTATTGATTTCTTTTTGATTAAAGATGTACTTTGTTATCATTCGTTTAATAATTAATTGTCTTTATTTGGGGCGAAGAATCTTCTGTGGCGTCGATACAGTACATATGATTTACAGCAGGTTGTCGTAAAATTAATGAAAACAAATTCACTGAACATAAATTTTAGCTTTTTTAAGTCTAGAATCCAGTGGACTATTCTAGAATTAATCAACCCCTCCTTTTCAAGACTTAGGACTTGGTCTTTTGTAAACACCTTAATGACCCTTAATCTCACTTTCTGGGTCCTTTGAAAAACAAAACACAAGTGAAACCAAAGCAAGCCAACTAGGATAACCCATGGTTAGTTTTATCCAACAAGAGCTTCCCACGTGCTGGGATGTTGTTGCTTAATGCTTAACCAGGGGTTTATTCTGGTTTTTGCTTATAAAAATTGAAGGATTTGACGTCGTTGGGTAGAGGATGGATAGTAGAACTATTAGTAGAAAGTGGGTGATTAAGGAAACAAAGCCAAGGCAGGCCGGCTCTCAACTCTCTCTTCCTGTTCCTCGTGTTAGAAGCTGGTATAAGGATTTTTCAATTTTCTTCTCCTTTCTTCATTATTGATCACTGATCAGTGTTTTCACTGAATGTATAAATTGTACATGTAAAATCAGCTGAAATGATACAAACCAGTTAGCTCTGTTTGGTTGGTCAGAAAAGGAAGGAAAAGAAAAAAAAGTGAAAGACTTTTCTTTTCAATATTTTCTGGGTGTTCTCTTTTTCAGTAGTGTACGTTAACGTCAACCAAAGTCACTGAGTTATGGAACTTGGAAGCTAAAATATACTCATCTTTTTTTTTTCTCTCCCCTCCCCCTTCACTTTGTTGAAAAACCAAAACAAAAAGTAATCGATCATAGCTTGCAGCTGAACAATTTTGTTCCTTTGATTTTTCTTTTAGCTGATTACACGCAGGCATCCAGCCGCTCAACTCCATCATACAGTGAGGTAAGCTTGTCTCCTTGGTGTCCGTCCTTAATAAAGAGTTATATATGTGCAATTGTTTGATTGTGTTTATGCTGTAAAATAGTTTCCCGTCATTATTTTTGAGAAATAATTCTATCTGAATCGGAATATATCAAACGGGGGAAGAAAGAAGCCCTCCATGATTTAGATATATTGATTACGTCTAAAAGTTTTGCCTTAAAAAAAATAAGTACGATTTTATTTTCTTTTTCTTTTCAATATTATCTGGATGAATTTTGGTGTTCCAGTGCGCCCTTGGAGTTAAAAGGAAAAAATAATTTAATTGGTTGATTGGTCTTGATCTATTCAGAGATGTTCATTATCAATCAACAAAACGGATAGCTTTGAAGGATGCTACATGATTTTATATGTGCGTATAATGTATCATCTACTAGTCCTTTTTGCGAATTTTCAGTTTAATGTATTGTTATTTGTTGATTAGTAGTAGAAGCTTTGATATCCACTAGCTTCAAAGGCCTTCCTTTTTATAGTTGCACCCCATAGGCTATAAACTCCTTGGTGATGTGTTTTTTTTTTTTTTTTGGGTTTGAAATCAGAATCAGATCACCATGATCGCTTCAGCAGCTTCCCTATCTGCGTGTATTGCTATCACCAGCACCAATGAAGAGCTCTTTATTGGTCTCGACAAATTGACTAGTGGTTCTCCTCTACCGTGCAATGTTATCAAATTAAATCCTTACAGATTCGAGCCCCAAAATTTACCAGGTAAGGACCATTGTTTTTGCCATAACTTACCAATAAATTAGATATAATCTAACAAATTGCATTATTAGGAACAAATAATCATCTCTTTCTGACCCTTTGTTTCAATTAATGTCTCTTTCGGAAAATGAATAAGGTTTTGTTTCTATTATGCCATCAGTGGACTATTACTTTGTCTGCCACTTTAAGATAGATGTATGTTCAATATATGTGTTATGCATTAAACATATCATCATGCATGCCAACTATGGTGCAAGAGGATCAATCTCTGATCTTTACTTAATTACTGTATGCAGATGATTTTTGGTTTTTGATTAGCTCAAATGATAACACTGATATGGAACATGGCCTCTGGAAGATCAAAGAGGAGGCCCGTGAAGTCTTCTCAAACTCTGATTTTATCGGTTGGAGAACCACTCTTGTATACTACAAGGGTCAAGTCCCTCATGAACATAAAACTAACTGGGTGATGCAAGTTTTCAGCACAACTCAAAAGAGATTGTGCGACGAAAATGCAAACAAGGTACTTTACTAAAACAGAATGTCCTACAAACTTACAGTTTATTACATTTGTTCTGTTTCAGTTATCAACTCAACCTGCCAGTCATTAGCCGGTCTGGTTGGATAATATGCAGGAAACCATCTCTATGTGTAGAGTTTTTCTTGTTCCAAGTGACGAAATGCAGAAGAAAGTGTCTAGTGCTCGTATTGGCACTGAAAATCATTTAACACAACCTCTTATTCTGGATGCTAATTGCAGTACAGGAATAGGTTCCTCAAGCAACCGTCAGGTATCTCATTGTCTGCATACTTACTTTTCTTTGGTCAGTTTACATAAGTCTTTCAAGTTGAAAGTCTTTCAAGTTGATGGTTTGACACCAAACTATCAAGTTGGACATTTTGCTTAAACGTCGAATATATCAAAATCACCAAAAACATCATGAAGGTGTCCCTAAGACATGAATTATTTATAGCTTCTTAAGTTGTGAATTATTCATAGTTTGGCTGAAGTTCTACCATGGTTGATTACAATGTAAATTTTTGTGTTAAGGTTAAAAAAACTGGACTGAATTACTTTCAGAAACTAAAAATTGGATAGTTTGAGTCTTAGGATGTCACCTAAGATCAATAAGATACTACTAGACAACTAAATGCTTCTCATCAACATCTTTGAATAATTAAGTTCTGTTGCTGTTCTGTTTGTCTATTTGAGGTGTAGCCATTACTTGTAGGTGAACAAGCATGATGAGAAAGAAGGATTGGCTGTTGCAGAGACAATTCCCGTTCCGGAGCATCAAGATGTAAATGTTGTTGAAATGGATTGTTTCACAGAAGCTCATATTGATTCTTTTTTGCGTGGTGACTTTCTGGAAATGAACGATCTTGTCAACCATGTATCTTCTTCGAGTTCGGACAATTCAAGCGCTCCTAGCATGTCGTCAGATGAATGTTTCGACTCAATGGCTTTCTTACAAGATCTAGATCAAGACCTAGTTTTGGAACAGAATGACATAGGTGAAAATCGTAATGTCTCTGCATCCAACAGGTTGGACGAGGTGGTTTTGGTTCCAGCCGCTTTAGGTATGTCAACTTTTCTGACTTTTTTCATTACTTTACAACCATATTCATAGTTTAATTCCGTGGACAATATTTACTAATCCTAGCATGTCATTTTATGTCCTATTATATATGCCTTTAACTGGTGAGATTCGGTATCATGATATATCCATGCATGAAAAATACCAGGGGAGGGCAAAGGTTTTGATGGTATAAAAGGAACTATTTCTTTAAGTCCTTCAAATTTTATTTTGTATGATCGTATAGATACCCTTAAAATGCCAAGTTAAGACTAATAAATAGAGCTTTCAATTTGGTGAACTGGGTAGGTCTTCTATTGATTTGGGTGGTATTTATTTAAAAATCCCATTATAGTGGGATCCCATGTAGAGGGGAAGCCAAAAATTACTTTAGGATGTCAAAAATAACAAAATTTTAGAGGTCAAAGTATAATTTGACAAAATTTAAAGGGCTAATACAACAAATTTACCTTGTTTGGGGGGGGGGAGGCAACTCCCTGCCCTGTCTTGACCTTTGATACCATAGAATCCTTTTAAATCAACTGTTAAATCCACTGTTGATCATGCTACATACGATTTGTATCGAGAAATGTGAGTTTATCTTCTAATCAATTCAACCAGTTTCAACGTTGAAAAAGGAGAGAAATTGATTTCCAGAGAAAGTTACCAACACAATTTTCTACTTTTTGATGTGACTTGAACAAACGGTTACAGATTTTTCATTTGTCTTATAATCTCAGTTGTTGATTTAAAAAGAATATCATGGGATATCACTATAATAAAATCTCACCTTAAATGTTAAATTATAGATTGTTTTAAGTTCAGATCATTCATATTTGAGGCTCGATTTCTCGAATTGAGATCATTTCAGATTTTAGTCACTTCAAGCTTTGAATCATTTCGAGTTATTTGTTCAGACTGGGTCAGTTAACTTGTGTATACGTTATTGATGCTTGCAGGATCTGTTGTTAGTATTGAGGGCAGTGATTCGGGTAGTAATGAATTGTTAAAAACCACTAGCTCTGTACCTAATTCAGCTAAGAACAATAAGGTCTCAAAGCATGCTATAGGGAACCAAAGGGATGAAGGTCCATCATCATCATTATCTGTTAAACCAATATCAAGTAGAAGAAAGAGAGTTGCTTTTGGTAGAATGAAAGAGCTTCGAAAGAAGTACTTATGCTTTATGCCATTTTAGATCTCAGAGGTATGTGCTTTTTTTTTAGTAAGATATTTAAATTATGAGTATCACAAGTGTAGATTAAATTATACCTCTTAACAAGCTAAGCCAATTATTACACTATTATCATATTTTGTGTGTAGATTTTTACTGTTATGTATTACAGCCTTATTCAAAATCAGGGCCTAAACAAAAAAGAATGTAACTTAGCATTAGTCCCCATCTTTAATTTTCTTATTACATTTTCTAGAAACCATTATGTTTTATATATTTTCAGTTAATTCTCATAAACCTAGTTGAAGTGAATTACTGTTAACTCTTACATCACAAATCGGACTGCCCCTGTAATTTGAACCCATAAAGTGAATTTTAGAGTAAACACTTGGTACCACTCAGCCAAGAGTAGAGGTTCTCAACATTCCTGAATTGACACAATGAGATTTTGGCTTGATGTTAAAGAGATCTTCGAATTTAAATGTTTATTTTAAGTTTAGATTTATTTTAATGAATTAGTTTGAGTTAATTATTTAATTTAGTGTTTGTAAAATTTTATTTTAATTCTAATTATTTTTTTAATGTGTTACAACTATTAGGATGAGTTTGGATTGGCGGTGAGTAATGAGTGTCGAATTTATCAAATATAAATATTTTTAGGATAAATAATACAAAACAGTAGTATAAGGCAGTAGGGTCGATTCCACGGGGATTGGTTACTGTAATCTATTTTCTTGTTTTCCTCTTGAACGTTGCATCGAAAAATGTGCCAATAACTTGTGATTGTTTCCCTAAAAAATAAATAAGAGGAGGTTTAAAGATAAAATGTTAAACTAAAATATAACGGAAATAAGATAAAGTAAAATAAATCTTGATGCAAAGTAATTAATTGATATAAAAATGAGAAAAATTATATTTAATAAGTTTAGCCTCAGCCTCGATTTTTTTTTAATTTGAATCGATATTTGAAAATTAAATTTTTCTTTTTAATCGATAAGCTGGTTATAGCGTTGGAGAACGTCTCAACTGTCAACTTTTTCTCTAGTAACTGGTTTCGGTACGACCTGCAAATCGATCTTTGCCGAATGTCTAGTCGCGTTGCACGTGCTCGCGATTTAAGATTTCAACAGCCTTGCGCTCTGAAAAGTTCAACTCGAATTAACGGTTTCAATCGTGTGGGTCCTTTAAATCCGGTCTTTACAACGGAATCTAACTAGCTTTTTTCACTTGAACACGCCAATTTATTCGCGAGAATTCGAATGCAGCATGGTCGACTCAACTTCCCAACTGTACGCCAACCTTTCTCAACTCAACGCGCGCTTTTTGAATTGAAGTCAAATTAACTTTGAGGGACGAATTTGTATTATCTCATAAATCGGAGTGATAGCGAGTATCGATAAAAAGGTTTTTAGTACGGTTTCGTAACTCACAATTGTTTCTTGATGGAGTGATAACCGGGCTAAGGGTAAAAGGAATTTAGTGATGCATGGTTTTAATCATGCTTGATGGATGATGATGATGAATTGCTTGTATTTATGAAAGGTGGAAATGAAGAAGGATTGAGAAAGCAATTAGACAATTTTAGAAGACGAATGAAAATGGCAGACTAATTGGACGCAAAAAGACGAGAAATAGAGAAAGGATGATTTCTTAATTGTTTCACAAAATTCAAGTACATTTTTCTATTGAACCCAAATAACCTTATTCATACACAATTGTGTTACTAAAAATAGTTTGAGCCCTCCTAAACTAAATTACCCTATTTACTTAAAATAAATAATTTTAATCAAAATGAAATTAGGAAAATAACAAATTTAGTAAAAACAAAACAAAATAAACAATTTTGACTAAGTTTATTTTGACCATTTCAACTAGGAGTTGCTTTTACAATTAAGCCTTCAAAGTCCCCCAAATTCGAATAGAGTCCATCTCTTTACAGATGTCTTCAATTTAATCCACTTTTACTTGCTTTTAGGTGAAGAAACACCAATTTGTGTACTTGATAAGAAAATGTGGAAAATTAGAAGTATTTTCCTCAAAATTAATCTAAAATACATAAATAAATCGCTTAAATAATTCACTTATCGATGGGGTGTAGTGTTTAGTTTATTTTTGTCTCACGTTACAATATTTAATCTCACCACTAATATGATTTTTACATTAACTGCAACTAAACGTATTGCCCATCCAAACATACCTTAAGATAGGTATTAAAAAAAAAAGTTAACTAATATGCAATCTCCACGAGCTTGCAACAGTTTTGATGTCAACTAGGATAATTACTCAATTTGAGTCTCTATTAGACCTATTAATTATGATCCAAATTTGAAAATTCTATCGATTAATTCAAATACAAATTGTACCCAACCTGATTTGATAAAAAAAAAAAACCTTAGAACTCATCCAATTTAAATCCAAAACAATTTGAACACAAAATGACTTGAATTTAAAATAATTTAACTTTAAAATCGATTTGAGTTAAAACAATAAAATCTAATTTTACTTAATAATCATATAATCCACCTCAAAATTAACATCCATCAAAATTCACACAAGATAATTGTACATAATTGAACTCGAAAATCTACATATATAATTGTGCATGGTAAATTTCAAAACTTAGGTACTCAATACCTATGGCCTTTGTCTTTGACAGTTGAGCCAAGACCTCATTAACTATTGAAATAATCTAAAAGATACAAGTTCAAGCACACTTAAATACGCAATATCTTTCATTCTAAGGATAAAAAGTTATACCTTATAATAATATAAAGGGTAAATTACAAAAAATAGTCAGTTTTGTTTGCTTGAGATTACATTTTAATCACTTGTATTTGAAACATTATGTTTTAGTCACTTGCGTTATCATTTTATTACGAAATGATCACTCTGCCATTAAGTTTCATTACCTCCCTAACGACAATCTTATGTGACAGTCCAAATGGGTTTTAAATGTCAACTTGGATGTCCAACTGGGTTTTTCTTTTTCAGTTGTAGTTAATTTAAAATTTTCAATTAATTAAATTTATTTAATTAAAAATTTATTCTCATCTTAGTTGGACATCTAAGTTGACATTTAAAATACATTTGGACTGTCACGTAGGATTATCGTTAGGGAGATAACGGAGCTTAATAGTAAAGTGACCACTTTGTTAAAAAAATAATTTAACTCTTTTTAAACTCAAAAACAAAATAAATATCAAATTAACAAAAAATATACATTAAAAATTAAATTTATTATTATAAAAAAAAAACCCCTCAATGCTAACCCAACAAACGCTTTAATTAAAAAAAAAATCTTTGCACCTACTAAAAAAACCACCGACAAAAGAAAAAACTAGTGAAGTTCATTTTATATTCTACGTCCAAATGTTTAGAAGTGTAAATGAATAAAACGATTGATTAACTATTCGTGAACTGTTTGTATAACGTTTGTTTATATTCGTTTACTAAGTTAAATAAACGAGTATGAATAAAATATTTATGTTCGTTTAATGAACGAAAGAACACGAGTAGAAGTGTGTTCCGTTCATTTATGTTTATGAATAAGCTTGTTTAAAAGCTTGTTTATTGACTCGTTTATAAGTTCATTTATGATTCATTTATTTATTAATGATATTTTCTTATAAAAATATTAAAATAATATCTGTGTGTATGAATTGATTTATTGTTTGTTTATTACCCATTAATATTGTTCGTGACCATGTTCAATTATATGTTCGTGAACATGTTTGTTTAATGTTCATGAACATATTCGATTAAATTTGAACACATATAATTTTAAATAAACAAACATGAACAAAAATTTAAAATTTTTAACGAACACAAACTGAACACTAACAAGCCTAAAAATAAACAAACGAACATGCACAGAGGTTTGTTCGTTTAAGTTCGGTTCATTTACAGCCTTACTCATGTCTGGACAAAATTTATTTATTTTAATAATCTTATTATAGATTCCGATTATATCTGATTTTTTTACAATGTCTAAAATTATTCATAACCCCTTTTTAATCCATAAATAGGGGTAATAAACTTCAGCACATTCAAATCACATCTTTCTATATTAATAATAATATCTATGTCAATCGAGTTAATATTTAATCAATTTTTTTAATAATAGTAAAGTTTAAAACTAAATGCTCCCTCACTTGACTTCCATGTTGGGTCCATCTGCCAAAATTTTTCTGAATTTTGCACCTCTATACCTCAACAAATGTCAAATACCTATTCTCATTTATATCTGTCAATTTTGACTTGAATTTGTGAGTTCCGTTCCATCAATTTCAACACGAATTTGATCTATTTGATTTGATTGTGAAGTTTAATAATTCCAACTCAATTTTATTCAAAAATTGAATTATTCAATTTTAAAATAATGAAAAATACTATAACAATTTAAATAATTCGAATAAATGAATTTGATAATATTCTTGCATTGTGATTTGAATTTATTTTGTCCAAATCGAGTCTTGAATTTGACAATTATTTTTATATTGAGGTTTAAAATTTTTTAAATTAGTCTATGATGTTTCCTTCAAAATCTTAAAGTTTAGAGCTTAATGCGAAAATAATTGTAAAGTTCAGTGACTAACTTAGACAAAAAAAAAAGTGTAAGCCTCAATATGGGAACAAATACCTAGTTCAGGCCTCAATGTAAAAACAAATGTCAATTTTAGGGTTTAATTTAGACAAAAAGAAAAATAAATCCCAACGTAAAAATAATTATCAAATTCAAGCCTCAAATAATAATTTAACCCAATAAATAACTCAACCCCAACTTGATATGAATTAAAATGATTCAAAAATTTTATAACCCAAATTAACTTAACCGGAAATCATCCCAACCTAAATAGAAATAGAACTATAATTTAAGGTCAATCATGAGACTAGCTCGATGACAAAATTATGTGAGTTTCAAATTGGTTATCGTAAAATTTAAAATTTGATTTCTCTATTTGTATAAAAATCCAGGAGAAAATAAAAGTTTAATTTGATCCACAAACATTGAATGAAAATAATCTGGGTTAGTGGGCAGAGTAGTGTTGTAGTAGTTACATAGCGTGGAGCCCCAATGTCTGTCTGCTGTTGCTATCATGCTTTGTCATCTGCTCTTTTGCTTTGCTCTCCACATTCTTTCATTTTATACATGACATAATATCACGTTGGGTATCTGTACTTTCATAAAATATTCAATGTGGTACATAGACTATCAATATATGTTTTAGAGTTAATTTCAATAAACATCCCTAAATTATGACAGTCATTTTAAATTGGTTCTCAAACTTTAAAATGTTCTATTTGAATCCCCTAATTATGAATGTTATATCAATCAGGTCATTTCATCATTAAAATTGTTGATTTAACTGTTAAATATCATACCAAATGTTATGTAGCTGAATTTAAAATGAAAAATTAGAAACAAAACGTGGTCACATAACTTTTAAAAGAAAAAAGAAAAATAAAGTAAAACTGGGAAAAAAAAAAGAGTGATAAAGCTTTAGTAAAAACATTGAAAATCTCAAAATTAATATTTTTAAAACTTTCATTTTTACAATACTCATTTTTTTTTCTTAAAATTTTTATTTTAGATTATGTCGCATAATATTCGACATGTCGTTTAACAATTAAGTTAACAATTTTAGTAATAGAATGACCTAATTGATATAATCTCGACAAATTTGAGGATGTAATTAGATTGATTTGAAATTTAGGGACTAAATTAGAATGAGGGTAATAGTTTGAATGTTTGGTAAAATTAACTCTTTGTTTTATTATGGTATTTGTACTTTTGTAAATTGTCCAACATGGTACATGAACTATTAATATGTGTTTTATTATAGTACATGGTATTAACACCATTAATGAATTGCTAAATCAACTAATAAAAATTCGACATGTATATTTTTTAAAATCATCGAGTCCAAATGAATAATTTAACATTATGTCAATATATATATAAACCTCTGATTGAAGACCTCATGAGGAGGTCGGAGGGGAAAGCCTCTCAAATCAAACGACCAAAGGTTGAAGAACTCATGAGGAGGTCCAGATTTAAAAAATGCAAAATCAATTTGGTTCAAAACACAATTTACCAATAAGATAATTGGATAAATCTGATAAAAAAAAGATCTCTTTGTTTTTTCTTAATTCTGATATTAAACAAATTGGTCTATCTTTGAAAAAAATAAGAATAATTTACTCTCTATCAATTTCAAAAGCAAGTAACTAAGAACAATTAATTGCAAGATTAATGCCTTTTCGTCAATTGTACATTTTTTATTGGTATAATAATAAATTTATCCCTTAAATTTTATACATTGTCAATTTGGTTTTGATTTAATAAATTTAACCTGTAATATTTACGCATTCTGTCAACATTGACACAAAACATATAAACATTAATGGCTAAATTTATTATTATACCATTCAAAATTATTTACAATTGAAGGAAAACATTAATGTCATGATTAATTATCTTTATTTGCTCATTTTCGAGATTGATGTGGATTAAAAAGCTTTTTTTTTTAGAGAGAGAGACTAATTTGCTTAATATCGAAATTGAAAGAGACTAAAAGAGTGTTTTTACCAACAAAGTTCATACATGACATTTGCACATGATGAAGACCGACCAAAATGTTACAATTGTGCATGGTGAGACTCAGACCTGGGTATTTAAAGACTCAAGGCCTTCACCTTAAATACCAATGCTAAGGCCTTACTCGCAACATTATAATTGAATCTTCAAAGTATTAATGGAGTATCAATTAGATTTTTTTCGTCAAATTAATCGTTAGCTCAGGTGTTAAATGTTAGTTCAAATATAAACACGCAAAATTAAATTTTAAATGCATTTATAGTTATTCCATAAACAACTTGAAATTAGTGTATTTAAAAAAATACCTAAAATATTAGTTACACAATCTATTTTTTAACATGTCATATATAAAATTGTCCATATAGTAAATAAACATGAGTTGCAATTTTTAAATACATCACCTCCATTGTTCAAATATAGAAATTTTTTAAAATTAATATATACGAAATTAACTGAACTTGATAACATATACTTTCTCGATACCTAAATTTTATTATTTGAACCGACATCTGAACTTGAAAATAATAAACTAATTTGATACTTTTATTAAATATATTATTAACATCATTAAAATATGTTATCGCAAATAGGTCAAAGTGTAATCATCAACATCTACTTTCCCATTCTTTAATATTATAATGATTAAAAAATCATAGGCGAAAATGAATTGACGGTAGCTAGAGTCCCACGTCTTATCTTAAATGGACGGATGTGATCCACCCATTGTGGCGGGAAAATAAAGTGAAAGAAGAAAGGGTTATATTCAAAGATTTTTCATTATTTTAATTTTAAATTAAGTTTTTAAATAAAATAAAAATAATACAAATATCTTAATATATTGAAACTTTGGATTAATTCCAATAAATGCCCTCCAACTATGACTGATATTTTAAATTGATTTCAAATTTCAAAATGCTTTAATTGGATATCGTATTGTTCATTTAAGCGTTAAATAGTAGCTCAAGTCTAATGTTGAGCATACTTAAAACACACAACCAATGACACCTTGGTGGTTTTGGTAATGTCGAGACCTTAAGACTTTAATGACCTATATTCGAATCCCATTTTGTGAAAGTTATACGTGAATTCTCTTTAAATTTATTCCGACTTAAATCATACAATGTGTGGATCCTAAATATAGATTTAGATATGAAAATATTTTGATTATCAATCAATTTGTGCTTTATAATATCAGTAATTGTGGTTGTACTTATGTTGAGCACACTTAAATAACCCACTTAAATGTTAACTATTTATGTAATAGGTACACACGTATTTACATTTTAATCGTCAAATTTCAAATATGCTCCACATCAGACATGAGATGGCTTTAACGTTAAAGCACGTAGTTAAGCTAAAAAGGGTAAAAAAAACATGTCATAAATCTTTTTATTATCTGTAAATTTAAAATTTAGTCCATGTGCTTTTATCTATGGGAATTTAGTCCCTTTATTTTCCAAATTTCAAAATTTAGATCAAATTGTTAACACTGTTAAAATTATTTTGTTAAATTCAAGTTCATTAAAACATTATTATTTTTAGTTAAATGGCTACCAAAGTGATTTTTTTTATTTCAAAACGTCACACTAATAAATTTAATGAAAATTTTTAAAGGTGTTAACAATAAAACTTGAAATTTAAAAAGTAAATGGACTAAATTTAAAAATTTGGAAGACTGTAAGGATTGATGGAATATTTCAACCACTAAAAAAGACTTGATTGGTACGATATTAATACTTTAAAAACTTAATTAAAATATTTTTTAAGTTTCGGGATCAATTTAGAATTTGAATGATGCTTTGGGGCTATATAATGGAATTGACCCTAAAAATTATTAGTCACATCATTATTATTCCTATCCAATGCCTCAACAAAGACAAACGCTGACGGCAGGTAGCGCCTTCCAAGGGAAGTGGGACCGTTCTCCGTTATGAACTCCCGTTTTCCGTTACGTTTCTCTCTTGTCGTTTACCTGTATAGTCAAATTACCAAACGAACCGACATAAATAAAATTGGTCAAAATTTGCTTTTAAGTCTCTGTTTTTCCGTGCATTTAAAGTTTAGTCCTTTTCTTTTAGGCATAATGATAAATTTAGCCTTTAACAGTTACATATTTTTTCAATTTGGCTCTCATTCTTTTTTTAAAGCTAAACTTGACCTTCAACCTTTCAAAAATAGTCAATTTGTTTTTTTTTAATGAAAACGTTGACTAAAACATTATTTTTTTAACGATATTAGCAGAACAACTTGCATACAAGTCCACGTGTAGTTCATGTTATCATGAAACTATTTGTCTTATATGCCACATTAATAGAGACGAAGCCATAAGCTTCCCTCTGGGGGGAAAATTAAATTATAAAATTTTAAAGGGTTCAAAGAATAATTTTATCTCTGTATATACTTGTTATTTTAGATTTTTAAAGGGATAACACAAATTTTCATCTTTGGAAGCAAAAATATATTTTTACCATTAAAATAATTTATAATTTTAAATACTTCAATGGACTAAAATAATATTTTACCATTTTGGAGGAGGGGGAGGGCCTTTACCTGTCCTTTGGTATTTGTCCTTGCGCGTTAACAAATAATTTAAAACTTATAAAATATTCAAAAAGTTAAAAATTAAAAAATATATAAAAACTTCATGAAATTAAAAAAAAAAAAACATGAAAGACATTTGAATTGCCATACAAACTTCCATTTTAAAAGTTTAACATTATAGCCTGTATTCACGTTAAAAAAATAACAACTCGATTCATTTTGAAATGTTACTGGTCAATTTTGACTATTTTATAAAAGGTCAAAGATCAATTTTAGCTCAAAAAGAACAATGGTAAAATTGACAAAAATATAAACTTTAAGAGCTTAATTTGTCATTATGCTTTTATTTTATTTCCAGATATTTAATTATTCTACTTTTTCACATTTCAAAATTCAAATCAAATTGTCAACATCATCAAAATTATTTCATTAAATTCAAAATTGTAATATTTTAAAATAATAAAAATAAATTTTGTTATAATTAAATAGAATAATATTAACAAATATAATAATTTGATTTGTATTTTTAACTCTAAAAAATAAAGGGATCAATTTGATTAAAATAAAAGTAGTGAAACTAAAATTCAAATATTCCAATAATACAAGGGTTTGAAGCATATTTTAATCAATAAATTATAATTAAAATATTTTAAATCAAGCAATAATACAATTTGTCATTGTTTACTTTAACAATGTTTCATGCTATTGCTAGCTTCTTTAATTTCTACAAAATTTTTCACATATTTCATTAAATGTATTGTGCTTTAATGCATTAATTAACATTTTGTTTAAAAAATTATAAAATAATAAATATTAAAATATGTTATAAGTCTTTGTATTTTTCGTAAATTTGCAATTTAGTCATTATACTTTTCTTTACGAATTTAGTTCCTCAAATTTTCAGATATCAAAATTCAAGTCCAATTGTTAATATTATTTAGATTATTTTATTAAATTCAGGATCATTGCAATGTTATTTTTTTTAATTTTCTTGTTATCAATTGAGTATTTTTTTTATTTCAAAATGTCACACCAATAAATTTAATAAAAGAATTAACCATGTTCACAATTATACTTAAATTTTGAAATCTAGAAAGTAAAGAATTAGATTCTTAAAAATAAAAGTACAGGGACTAAGTTCTAAATTTATGAATAGTGTAAGGACCTAAGGCATAATTTAACCAGTTATAAAGTAGTGTAATGATAAAATTGCCTTTTGGCCCTTCAATAGTTTATAAATCAATTATGGCTCATCTAATTTTTTCTACCTTCTTCCCCGACCCAAATGATAGCAGTTAAACCTATTTGGTTAAATTTTGCTATTATTTATTTACTATGTATAAAGTTATAGATTTAGCCTATGAAAGTTATATATTTAGCCTATGTTCTCCAATTGAATCATTCTTAGTCCTTATACTTTTCAAATTTTAAAATTTCAAATTTGACGCAAATAACAACCTTTTAAATCCATTAATTGACTTTTTTTTATGAGCAATATATGGAAACAACAAGCTAACGTAACATATACATGTGATAAAATGTTTGTGGTATCGGATTTTAGAAATAGAAAAATTTAATAATTTAACAATTATTGTTTGTTTGAGACTGACATTTTAAAATTTGAAAAGCAAAAAAAAAATAACCAAATTAAAGTGTAAGGACTAAATTCGAAACTTATGTATAGAATAGGGACTGATAACACAAATTAACTAAAAAGCAAATGTTTTTTTTTTATTAAGAAAAAAAATCAAATGTTTGAAATGTGAAAATAGGGGCGATAACGTCGTTTCAAGAATCCCACAAACTCCCATTTTTCACATCAAGTCAAACAGTCAACCCCTTAAAAGACAAAACCGCTATCTAAGCAAAAAGAAAACCGCTAAGGGTATTGGAAACCTGCTGCAAACAAACCGGCATCTTTTATCTCGGGCTAATTTTGAATTTCATCCTTCTATTTTGCAAAATTAAGAAATGAAATACTTTATTTTAATTTATTAGAATTTAATCCTCATATTTTATGAAAATGGGAGAAATAAGTTCAACTGGGTAAACACTATTAGACTTTCACTAATCTAGAAATCTCCAATTCAACAATTAATCTGCATAAATTTAATAAAAATAAGCAATTTATTAATTTATATGCTATAAATTAGCAAAAATAAGTAGTTTAAATTCATATTTTACCAACAATTAGACTAATCCCAAGGGTTGGTAATTCAGATCGTGGATTTAGATTTTAAAATTACTATTTGTTGAAGATTTAAAGCGAATGTAGATAGAGACCATGAATATTCATTGTCTGAATCGAAATTTTATTATTCGAATAATGAATGTGAATTCAGATATCTAAATTCACCTTATAATTTTGATTTTATATATAAATAAAAAATTAGCACATTTAAATTCAGATTTTTGCATTTTTAGGGATCCAAAAAATAATTGGAAAATATAGATATACAGTCCGCTGTCGACCAAATTCTAATAAATTAAAATAAAGAGATTAAATTATTAATTTTTATAAATTATAGGGATGAAGTTCTAAATTATCCCCTTTATCTCTCATTCGTTTATTCGATTAAGCAAACAAAAACACTGGAACGATTACGTGGCGTTCTCTTATTGGTCAGTTTCATGTCGTCGGGATCAATATCCAAATAAAAGAAACCAACCAATAATCAAATACCAATATTCACATACTCTCTCACATAACTAAGAGAAAAAAAAGCCCCTTTTTCTCTCTCTCAAAAAGACAGCCTTTTTTTTTTTTCTTACACACAACAAAATTCCAATAAATTCCCTTAATTTCTCTTAGTTTTTGCTTACGAAAATACTTTATACGTATTCACCAATGCATGATCTTTCGATCCAATGTAATTTCGACCCATAAAACACGCTCGATTTGACTCACTGAGTTGGAGAAAAATTATGATGGAAGCAATGGAGAGTTCCGTCGTCAATGGCGGTGGTTTCACTCAGTTACAACAGAGCTATGGAGATAGTAGTGAAGAAGAGCTATCGGTGTTGCCACGTCACACTAAAGTGGTTGTCACTGGGAATAACCGTACCAAATCGGTTCTTGTTGGTCTCCAAGGTGTGGTTAAGAAAGCTGTTGGACTTGGTGGATGGCATTGGCTGGTAAATTCTTTTTTGAATTCTTCATGGAAATGACGGGGGGGGTTGGGTTTTTTTTTTTTTTGGTTTATAATGTGAATTCAAATTTGAATTTGAATTTTGCATGTCCTGTTGTATAAGGTTTGTTTTGAATAAAATTGCGAATTTAGCTTTTTATTATCTAAATTTGCTTGAATTTTGAGGTTTTGATTTGGGGTTTTGATTGCATGTAAGTGTGAATCAATGGATCTGGTGTTTTTGAAGTGTTTATAGCTAATGTATGATGTTATCATTGCATTTGTACAATGAACCTTAAATTTTTTTTTTTTGGGGGGGGGTTCTTTATTTTTTTAATCTTCTCCAGAGCATTTCTATTTCATCCTTTTTATTAATTAAATTTTCATATCGGCATTACTTTTTTTTTTCAATTGCATGTTTAGGGTATTATTGAGATCTTGATGGAATTGATTTGGTAAATGTTTAAGAACCCATCTTTTATGTTCTTAATTCTGATATTGGTTCTGCTTGGAATCCATGTTAGTATATTAATCATTTCTAAACTTGACCTTTGTAAACTTAGTTTTCAAGAATATCTGCCCCCAATTTTCTATCATAATCATACAATTTTCTATCTTATTTTGGTTTGGTAGTTTCCCAATGTTGGTGTTTAATTGATTTGTTAATTGGACCATATTAGTATATTAGTCATTTTACTTTATAGCTTATAGTGATTAGTGATATTTGTTTATCTAATTAATAAAATCCCAGGTTCTTACAAATGGCATTGAAGTAAAGCTACAACGAAATGCCCTCAGCGTAATCGAAGCTCCCACCGGTAACGAAGAAGATGACGACCTTGAGTTCGGGAACATGCAGTGGAATGGATCAGACATGGGTGAGCCTATTTTTTGCCTCTCTTTATTCCCTTTTGTCGTTTGAGTCTAAATTTACTTGTTTCTATGTTCTTTTTTTAGCATTATGCTATGTCTAATGATGCTTAAGGTTGTGATATAAGATTACCAGTATTTTAGCACTTAAAATGCTTTTGATATTGTGATCTTTGGATGATAATATTCTCTAGTGAAAAGTAGTTGAGGTTGGTGCATAGGATCCATTGTGTCTTTCACCTTTAACTTTCACTATTTTTTCAAAAAGCTCCATTGTCTCATTTCTTTATCGGTCCCGCCATTCTTACATTTTTTTTTGCTCTATCTCTCGATTTCCAGCATCGGATGACACTCAAAAGTCCCATAGATCGAGACATAAGTCGCATAAATCGACGGGGTCTTCTCACAAAACTACGAGCAGGTCTCTTTCCTGTGACTCGCAGTCTAAGAGTTCTGTTTCGACACCCCAGGGGTCCACGGTATATATAATTTATAAAACTCAGTTTTTGGCTTTTTATTGGTTCTGCAAAATTATGTTAGTTATATATATATATATTTGCCTATAGAAAGTTGACCTCAGCAAACTAGAGATGGCTGCTTTATGGAGATATTGGCGACACTTCAATCTTGTAAGTTCGTCCTTCTTGGTTTCACTGGCACCACCTTTTAGCTCGTGTATTAATCCTTTCTCTTTGCTATTTTCTAGGTGGATGCCATTCCCAATCCGTCGAAAGAACAACTAGTTGATATTGTTCAAAGGCATTTCATGTCACAGGTAACTGAACTGTATTTTCGGATTTAACAGTTTTTGGGACAATGTCGGATTACCTAACGAAAATTTACTTTTTCTCGGTATAGCAAATGGATGAGCTGCAGGTGATTGTGGGATTCGTTCAGGCTGCAAAGAGATTGAAGACCGTTTGCAAATGAACCTTGGACGACCCAACGCTAACAGATACTCAGTATCGTAATATCCTCTTTCCCCTCTCGGTACACTCGTTAATGATATCTGTAACATATGTATTCGCGGATCGTTTATCCTTCTCGCTCTTAATTAAGTAGGTTTAGTATTTGAGTTCGAGTTAAAAGAGAAGTTCAGTTCCATTTTGGTAGAATAGTTTAATGTAGATATAATCCAAAACCTGTTTTACGAAGACCCTCTAAAGAAGTCCCCTTTGTGGTTTCTTTTCTAAAAGCTTTGCTTGAATGTATCTCTGACTTGGGGAAGTGGATTTCTTGAAATGTATATATTCTTATTTATTATTCCTTTGTCTATTTATATGTCATATATATACGTATATTGTATACACTTGGCCAGATGGGTCGGGTTGGTTTTGGATAGGGTTAATTTGAATCGAATTAATTTGGGTCAATTTGCTCAGGGTCGCCAAACTATTAGTAAGTTTACATTTTAGTCACTCGATTTTAAAAAGTTACAAAATAATCATTGATTTATTCGAAAGTTTACAAAAATGATCATTTCATCCAAGTTTACTAGTTTTCAACTTCGAATCATTTTTGGTTTTGGATCATTTCGATTTTGAGGTGAATGGGTTCGTGTTTATGATTAAATTGAGCTCGAGAATGTAGCATGGTTTTTGTTTCCATTTTTTGCTTTGCAAAGACATGTTATAATCATTGTTGCGTTTAGTCCTAGGATGTCTTAATCTTTAAGATATCAGTATCAACTTGGGTCCCTGCCTTTGTCTTTTCTTATTTTCCCCCCTTGTGATTAGAGGGTTATGAGTAAAAGTAATTACAGCTCGATATAGATGAATGAGAACGAGAACAATATTTCCGAATAAAACTGAAGCATCCAATGAGCTCGATACAAAATAAGGACCCTAACAGTTCGAGCAATACAAGAAGATCCAACACTTGAATTCGATCTTCAGTATTGAGCGTCGATAAAAGAGTAAATAAGGTATAAATATCATGAAGATTTTTGCATTAAGAGTTGAATTGATCTTTAAGATATCAATATCAACTTGGAGCCTTGCCTTTGTCTTTTCTTATTTTTTCCCCTTTTGATAAAAAATTTTAGAGGGTTAGGAGTAAAAGTAATCAAAGCTCGATATAAATGAACGAGAACAATAGTTCCGAATAAAACAAAGCATCTAATGAGCTCAATACAAAACAAAGACCCTAATAGTTCGAGCAATACAAGAAGATCCAACACTTGAATTCGATCTTTATTATTGAGCATCGATAAAGGAGTAAATAAGGTAAAAATATCATGAAGGCTTTTGCATTAAGAGTTGAATTGCATTTTATCCTTTTTATAAAATAAAATAGGCAAATTAGTCCTTTAAATTAGATATAGGAGCAAACATGTCATTTTGTTAAAAATTTCATCTACTTTTTATTGTTGAAAATCGGTTTACGAATGTTAACATGAGATGCAGGTGTAATTGTCTGGTTATTCTATCTATCCCAATTTTTAATAGTAGAAATAAATGAAAATTTTAACCCAAAAAAACCCAATTTTCTCTTTTATCTAATGTATAGAGACTAATTTATTTATTTTTTAAATAAAAAAGGTCAAAAAAAATTTAATTCTGAATACAAGAACTTTCATGATATTTTTACCGAATAAAGGAGAATTCAAACCAATACATTAATAGCCATACCATCAAAGTGAATAAAATCACCTTAATACGCAGAACTTTTTTCAAGCCCTCACTCGTAGTGATTAAAAAGTGGTTATTGGCCTAAAACAATAAGAAAAATATTTTAAAAAATTCTTTAAAATATATAAATTTCAAATTTCAAATAAATTAAATTTTGAGTTTACTTTAAAATTTAATTATTTAGCTAATGATTTAAGAAAAATTCAATGCAATTAGGATTGTAGGAGGGTCCAACATATTCATCCATAGCCCTCAATTATAGATCCCTTTTTGGTTCATCACAGCTACTAATACAATAATTTTCTATAGCCTTTTCTCAAAGTCTAATAAAAACACTCAATATGTAGCTCTTTCTTTTTTCCATTTTGATCCACATTAGTTATAGAATTTGACTTTTTTTTCAATTTAGTCCCTGGATTTGAATTTCATTAAGATATCAGGTATTGTGCCTCATTTTAAAATTTCTTTATAATTACTTCGTATTTTATAGATTCTATATAATTTTAGAAAAAAAAAGTGATGATGCGATATAATCTCATGTTATTACATTTTAATGGAATCCAAGTTTAAGGACCAAATTGAATAAAAGTTAAAAGCAAAGTTATGAAGTTTGAAAGTTGAGTGTCCCCACCACCACCAACAGTACATTTAAGGGCAAGGAAATTGAGAGATTGTAATAAAGATGGGTGAATTTGTGCATTTGTTGGACGGTTGTGTGGTTGATAATTTGCCTACTTTTCCCTATTTGTAAACAAAAGGAAACTACTAACATTACTATGTGTACTAACCTTAATTTAAAATAATTGAATGGTCCCCATGCCCCCATGTGCCAATCTACTTTTAATCCGGCCCGGACTCGGGTTGTCTCATTCATTTGTGCTCGACTTTATATTAAGTGATAAGTGACTATCTACTTACTTATTTTATAACATTTTTCTTTCTATTAAAATCTTATATTAAGTAAAAAAGTATATGATTATCAGACACATTCAAAATATTAATATAAAAAATTTTCAATGGTTTATCAAACATACCCTTAAAATATATAAAAAAAAGTAAAATTAAACTATTTCAGGGGCAAATCTCAAAACTACACACGAACTTAGTCTAATGAGCAATACTATTAACACAATTATTGATATAGCATTATTTTATGTTTATATACTGCATACACAAATAATTATATTTATCCAATATAAAATTAATTTGATTTGTTTATTTATATAAATGTATACAATTGAATCAAAGTTTCATTTGTATGATTGCACCAAATCAAAATATATGTATCAAATTGCACATTAAATCAAAATTCATGTATAATCTGATAATTTTCCCATAAGCTTGAATTGCTATAAATTCACAATGTGCCCACACAACAACCTCAAGACCCATTGCCCCAACTGAAAATTGAAAGCATCACCCCATTTTTACACAAAATTGGTCTATTTTTTTGGCTTGTTTTGTTTTTGTTTTAATCCTTCAAACACTTTTAAAGATGTTCATAAATTATTCTATAAAAGTAGAGGGACTAAATTGGTCTATTTTAATGATGTTAACAATTAAACTTAAATTTTTAAATTTTAAAAGTAAAAGGACTAAATTCTAAATGTTCAAAATGTATAAGAGCTTAGAGCATATTTTAACATAAAAAACTTAAATGCATCATTTTTACTGGGCTGTGTAGCCCAATTATACTATAAAACTATTTTGGTCCAAAAGATGTATTTGGATATAGGATTAATAATTGGGCTCATTTTTTCATTAAATATAATGGAGAGAGGGTTCAAAGCTCCTCTCCGGATTCGTACCTTGATCAGTTTTCGATTCAGTCGATCTGGTTCAAATTACCTTAATTTACTCAAGTGACTTTTCTTTATGTGTATATAAAAGATGAATGTTAGACACTCAAATTTTCGAGCTTTTTTTTTCTTTACAATTATTTCAATGGTTATAATCAAAACTAACATTTGAAGTATTGAATTAAATAACTAATTCAACAATTACTTAGATTCAAATTAACTAATTAAATTTGAAGAAAAATCCTCGTAAGACTTGAAACTAAAATCTCGAAATTCTCATACCCTCGACTTCATCATCTAGCCAAGACCTTATCGACCAAAGTTTTAAATTTTTAAAAAATGATTGCTTGAATAAATTGGACTAAATTCGAAATCGGGTAAATTTTTTTATTAAAAGTTTTGGAAGCAAATCTAATACCCACTCCACTTTCATTTGTATGCATATATACAAATGTAAAAAATAAAAATAAAAAAAAATCCAAAAGCAAATATTATCCCACTAATTTGCCCAACAAAATTCCTAAATTTAGTAAACTTTATTAGTGGGGTATTAGAACAAAACAACAAAATAATTCCTCCATTTGCATGCTTTTTATCGATTTTTAATTATTTCTCAAAGTGGATATTTCAGCCACTTGTCACAACATTTTCAAATTTGAAAAGTTGAACTTAAAAAGCAAAATTATTTTATCAATAAATTATTTGGAGTTAACTAAATTTTAAATTATGTTAGTTATATCAATTAGGATTTTCCATTATTAAATTCATTAATTCATCTGTTAAATGATACACCAAATCATATTTTATATTTAGAAGTTAAATTAACTGTTTTAATAACGAAAGAACTTGTTTGATATAACATCAATAGTTTAAGAATAGAATTAGAACGTTTTGAAATTTGGAGATCAATTTAAAATGCGGATCATACTTTGGGAATGTTTGGGAGTGTTCAATAGTTATATTAGGTTTCGATTAAAGTTGGAGTTGAACTAGGCCAGGTCGAGCTCCAAAATTGGAACAAATCTCTTTCAATGTTATTTTCTCCATTCATAAAACTTAAATCTAAGATCTTATTTAATGACTATTAAACTCTTTATCATTTAACCTAACAAATATTGAATCGATGTCGATTTTGAAAATATTAATAGTAAAATATTTTTAACATTATTCATTCACCAATCGATGCATAATATTTACGAACCTGTCAATCAATAGAGACAAAAAATTTCAACAATATAAAAAAAAGAAAAGAAGAAAAGAAGAAATCGATGAGAAACAGACTAAATTATCTAAAATCTCTTAATTATGCATACAATTATTTTATTTGGATTCTTGTAACCTAATAATTTTGTTTTATTAACATAATTTCAACAGGCATTTATAACCATTGGATGATTTGACCACTTGATTAGATTATTCTAATCTAATGGCTGGTAGATGGCATCCATGTTCGATTTCCACATTACAATATAATGAATTAACCTTTTTATTTTATTTTATGTAGGACCTGGAATCTAAATTGTCTATGTCTTATATAGCCAAAAAGAAAATTTTACATTTATAACAACAAAAAGTTGTAACTTTGCTGTAATAATGTCGGCAAAGAGCTTCTTGCTCTGTTTTTTTCTTTTATCTTGCTTTGTAAGAAATATCCCTTTGGTTTCTGGGTTTAAAATATTATCCCTAGTATATGGTATACTGAAAGTATATATTTTTTATTTTATAAAAATTGACATTTATCTTTTGTTTTTTTAAATATTTTACTAATCCCTAAAAAATACGTGTAACTTTTTAACCTTATTTATAAAGTCTAAAAATGCTATTAGTAGTGTACCGAATAATTTTTTTATATAGATTCTTTGATTTTTTATTTTTTGAATTACCTTTTTTTATGAAATGTATTTGAATTTTAGGTAAATTATATCCATGGTTACTAAACTATTAGTAAGTTTATGTTTTAGCCACTTAATTTAGAAAAGTTACAAAATGGTCACTGAACTATTCGAAAATTTTCATTTAAGTTATTGGATTATTAAAATTATTGTTGTATGACCTTTTTTCGCACTGTTTGCACCAATCGAAAGCTCTCCTTCTTCTTCTCTTCTATAGTTTTGTTTTTTTTTTCATGAAATAGCTTTGAACGTTACAAATCTACGAACAGAGTTACGACAACTTTCTTCTCTTATCTCCAATATTGATCGTCAGATTGATTTCGATCCTAAGTATGTTCTTTTACTTGTCGGTGGGTATTGATCTATTATACTGATTGTCAAATCATTGCTTGGAGCTCGATAGTCGGATTTAAAAAAAAAAAACTTAACAGCCCAATGACTTAAATAAAAAAGTTTCAAATAATTCAATGATTTAAATAAAAAATTCATATAGTTCAATGACCATTTTGTAACTTTTTAAAATGAAGTGAGAAAAATGTAAACTGATAATAATTTAGTGACCTTTGGGGTAGTTTACCCTTGAATTTCTTCCAATTAGTAGGGATGAAAAAGGCTAATCTATGTGCCTAGTGGACCAAAAAATACAGCATTGAACTCTTAAATTTGTAGGTTGCATGAGTCGGCTTTATTTGGTAAAATAGGATATTGGCCAAGCAAAGTTTGAAAGGGTGCAATTACACTAATTTAATTTTGATTTTCAGGTAATTCACTATTAGTCCTTGAATTATTGCTCAAATTTTAAATTGATTTCAAATTTCATTTGTTCATTAAAGACCGACTAGAGCAACAAAGAAGTATTACAAGAGGACTTTCTATCAAGATAGTTAGATCTGTTTTAGTGGACGTATTGTTTTTGTCTTGATATTGGTACATACGAGAGTACCGGCATGGTGAGAAAAGAAATTGGAATAGTTCATGATGGTCCCATACTAGTTAAATATGTTCGATTAAGTCTTTCACGAGATTGGGTTTATTCTCCTAAGGTGGTTAAGAAGGGTGATTGTAGTCCCCTTATTATAGGGATTGAATCAATTTGGTCCCGGTATTATTAAATAGATCAATTTAACCTTATACTATAAAAAAGAATTAAATATGACCAAATTGTAATAAAATTAACATTTACTATTTAAAAATGACTTGAAAATTATTTTTTTCATCTTTCGTTCAATTTCAAACAAAATATTTTATTTGCAAAACTATAAAAACTTTCAAAATATTAAACATATTACACAATAAATGACATTTTTAAACAGTAGCGGATAACTGTGCCAGAGGTAGGCCCTTGGACTTCCAAAATGGTAAAAAAAATTGTGGTTTAGTCCTTCTAGAAATCGACAAGTTATAAGTTAATGCCACGGTAAATTTGCATTTGGCCTCCTTAAAAATTGCAGGGCAAACTAGACCAAAGCTCACTAAACTATTAGTAAATTTACATTTTGGTTATTCAACTTCAAAAAGTTACAAAATTATCACTATACTATACGAAAGTTTGCTTTTAAGTCACTGAGTTATTCAAATCGCTATTGATGGCCTTCTTTATTCGCATCGTCTGCACCAATTGAAAGCTCTACTTCCCTTTATCTTCTACAGTTCAATTTTTTTTTTCATGAAACAATTTTGAATATAACGAATCTACAAACCAAAATCCAAATACTGTTCTTCTTCAATCTTTAATCTGATTGTCATATTGACTTGGATCTAAGGTATGTTCTTCTATTTGTCAATGAATATTGATCCATCATATCAATCATCGAATCGTCGCTTGAAGCTCACTAGTTTGACTTAAAAAAAAACTCAACAATCTAATGACTTAAACAAAAACTTTTGAATAGTTCAATGATCTTTTTGTAACTTTTGAAGTCGAGTGATCAAAACATAAACTTATAATTTAATGACCTTAAGTGTAATTTACCCAAAATTATAATTCAATTTTGGCTCAAATTGAAAAGGCATGAAAAATTACATTTGGGGTTGTCAAAAATTGCGAAAAAAAATGAAACAAATATGGAAAAAGCTATCTCAGAAGTGAAAAAATTCATCCCATCACAATTTGGGACCACCCTTTTTCCTTGTGGGGGTTAAGACTAGAAATATATGGCAGGATCCAGGTTAGGTTAGACCCACTTGTGTCCCTCTTAAGTTCACTAGCCAATGTGGTGCTGCTCCTTTGTAAATAATTCAAGGGTTCTTTCCTAAGGTCTAAAACCACTTGCAACCAAATACAAAAATGGTGAGGTTTCATAAATGTTTCTGATTTTATTTGGTTAAAATATATTATAGGTCCCTGTACTCTTCACAAATTTAGAATTAATCTTTATATTTTTTAAATTCCAAGATTCAATTCCAAGTGTTATCACTATTAAGTTTTTTTTGTTAATGTGGTTGGTATGACCTTTTGAAATTAAAAAAAAAATCATTTGGTAGCAATGTAGCTAAAAAAATGACATTGTATATATAATAAACTTAAATCTAAAAAAATAATTTTGACAGTGTTAACAGTTACACTTGAATTTTAAAATCTGAAAATTAGAAAGACTAAATTCCTAAAAATAAAAATACAAGGACTAAATCCCAAATTTATGACTAGTACGGGGATTTATGGCATGTTTTAACCATTTTATTATCCTTTTTTATTTGGGTTTGGTGGGGAATAGATGTAAAACTTAAAAAAGTGTTGGGTACACTAGTGAAATACATTGCATTTTAAGGTAAAAACACTTCAACTTAGATTTTAGAAGGGATGGTAACGAACCTTGAAAGGATTAATTTTTATGGTCTTTAAAATTTTATGGACCAAAAAATAAATAGGAAACAATGAGGTTCAGCACCATGTTGAATTTATTGGATGGCCCTATCTTGCTTTTAAATGATTTTATGCAGCTTTTTTTCTGTTTTAGTTTGGCATGTAGCATTGTGGCTGTGGTACCCCATCCACCAATTGTCAATTTCTAAAGTTTTCATCCCAATCCCTCGTAATATTTACGTAAAGTGTGGATTTAATCTCTATATTTAATTTTATTCATTTTTAGTCTATATATTTTTTGATTTTAAAATTTTAGTCCTAACCAAATAATTATTATTAAATTCATTAAGTTGTTTTGTGGTATTTTCAATTGCGTGTGTAATATCAGGTCAGTTTGCTAGAAAAAACCTATTAATTGATTCAATGGTTGTTATTTGTGGCAACATTAAAAACCCAATTGGTGAACATAGACTAAATATACAACTGTACGCATACCATAAGACTAATAACAAAATTTAGCCAAACAGATTTAATGATTACCGTTTGAGTTAAGATTGAAATTTCATAACTCGAAAAGTATATTGCCTAATTGACCAAATTAAAATACAAAGACTAAATTCACAACTTATGTAGAATACAAAGACCAATAACATGATTTGAATATATAATTAAAAGGTCAAATTCTACTACTGGTCCTTATACTATGTTATAATGTGAATTTAGTTTTCTAATCTAATTTGGTCGACTTTAATCCTTGTTAGAAATTTGAAATTTGAAGTTCGATACATGAGCCAATTATGAAGCTATTATGCTTAGACCATTGGCTTTGCTATTTCACTTGTTAACCAAAAAGGTCCATAGGCAAATCTCAAATGATGATAGGTAACCTAACACATTCAAAGCTAAAAAGTACAAAGAAAAAAGCACATTATCAAAGAGAAACTTAAAAAAAGGAAAAAGAAAAGCATAAAAATGGCTCAAATCTTGGGGACCTTTTTTGGCATGATACAACTTTTTAATGCATACCTAAACATTTTAAAGGAAATGACAAATTGCAAGTGCTACTCATAGTAATAAAAGCAACCCCATTTGAATTGAATTTCAATAGGGAGGATTGAAAAGAGATTTTTACATTTGCCTTAATTTGATCTCTTGGTAGTGAGTGAAGTAAAGAGTATGATATTTTTTTAAGTAAGATTTTGAGTTTGAGTTCTGTGAGTAGAGAAAACAATGTTGAGAGAGTTTTGCTTAATGCTTAGGGGTTTGACCCAGCTCGATTTTGAATTTAGTGGGACTATGACTTAGTGGCGGAACATGCCATTAAGTTTGGGATGGGGGTTTAACTATAATTTTTAAAAATATTAGGGGTTTAATTAAATTTTTAAAAATTTTGAGAAGGTTATTGAAAATTTTCAAAATTTTTTGGAGGATCTAATTAAATTTTAATCCTTTTAAAAGGCTTAATTATAATTTTTAAAAAATTTGAGGGCTCAATTAAATTTTTTTAAAAAAATTATAGGACATAATGAAAATTTTGTAGCGCTACTAAATACCAAAAAGTCTTGGAAAAAATATAATAAATAATTTAGCCTTTGTCATTTTTGTCAACCTTCATAATTTAGTCAAATTCATTGTTTTAGATGTAAAAGTTGACTCGACCATTAAATTTTTAACAACGCTATCATGGCACTCGTGTGGCAATTCATGTATACTTCATAAAAAATTAAAATAATTAAAGTATTCAAAAATTTTAAAAAAATCACAAATAATTTTAAAAAATTATCCATGTCAATAATAAAATACACGTAAATTATCACATGGGCTGCCACGATAGTGCCATTAAAATTTTAATAGTTCAATAAGCTTTTACTTTGAAAAAAAAGACAATTTAACTAAAATTTGAAAATTGAAGACTAAAGTAATAAAAAAGGAATCGGGGCGAAAATAATAAAATGTCAATTTATTATTATTTAAAAAATAATATTCTTGAACTCAATGAGTGATTCCTGTGGAAAAGAGGATGATGTTCATCGTAGGAGACCCGGGTTCGAGCACCTGTGTGTACAAGGTATATGTGCGTTGTCAAATAATTAAGAAAGTATAAACATATACTAACATGTAATCACACCTTTTTATATTAAAAAAATAATAATCTTACTTTAATCAATTTCTTTAATTTATAACCAAAAAGGTATTGATTTCAATGCTTTTAGGCCCGATTTGCCTTTGTTAATAAAACATGGGGTTGATGGATTATGACATATGATCATATTAATGATATTTAATTTGCACCAAAAGCATAATAAACTTTTATTTTCCAATATAAGATTTATATTTATGATTTGGCAATGTATAATTTTATTGATTGTGATTGAATTAATGATAATAAAATATTAAAGTTAAATAAAAAATATTTTAAAATTTTTACACCACGTGTCAACATATGATTTACAATTTATAAAATTATTCACTTTTAATGCATTAAATATTAATTTAAGGGAGCGATACATTTATGCAAAATTATTTTAGTTTTACACATATTGAATTTGTCGATATAATTGTTTTTATCATGCATATAAATTTTTAAATCAATCCGATATCTTTATTATATCAATTCATAATTTTGTCTTTTATCAATATATATTTAATGATTGAAAAGTTATGTTACGTAAAACAATCAGTTTGGCATTTTCAATTTGCTCAAAACTTGACGTATATGATACGTGTGAATAGAATATGAAAATACAATTAGCAGATTGTTAAAATATCAATCATACAAAAAAAAAAGCATAACTATAAATTTTGATCTTTATTTTTTAATCATTTTAGCCCCCAACCTTTAAAATCTAGTCCAATTGTTTTTTTTTTAGAAAAAAAAGTTAACTGAATCATTAGCATTTTAATGGCACTATCGTGCAGGGGTGAAGCCAAAAAGTTTTGTTGGGGTATTGGAATTAAGTGATAATTTTGGTAAGGGTTAAAAGACAATTTCACTATTGTATTAACTAATATCTTCATAAATTTTTACATGACTAAATTAAGACCTTATCATTTCTAAGCGCTAAAATATAATTTTACTTTTACTAATATATAATATTATACATTTTAAAGTGTAAAAGATATTTTTTTAATTTGACTCCTCTCGCCTTTCATGATGATGTGTGACAACTTACATCTCGCGTGATAACTTACTCATATTTCATAAAAACAAAAAATTCAAAAAAAAAGTAAAGTTCATAAAAGATTTAAAAGAATCATTCGCATCAGTAATAAAGTACACGCTATAGACTTGCCTAATATGTATGAATAGAACATGAAATATTATTGTTGGGTTATTAAAATTAAAGTCGATTGAATCTTAATTCGATTGAAATAAGAATTGTTATCAATGTAGAAAGACGTAAATTTAAATACGTTGAAATATATTATCTTTCTATTTATAAATTGAAAATGAAATCTAGATAGAAGATAGCAAGTCAAATTTGAAATCTCCCAATAAAATATTAGTTAAAAGAAGCTATATTATTTTTCAACACCGAAAGATGTTGACTTAAATGTTTTGACGTTCAACAAACATGTTCCCCCCGTACCTATTTCATATTATAATTCAACTTGTTTGATGTTCTTAAGGTAAAAGTCATGATAATATTGATAAAATATTCGGATTTAAATTTTATATAAAAAATATAATGATAAATTTAGTTTTTATTATTTATTTATTTTGTCACTTTAGTTCTTTTATTTCTAATTGTGACTCAATAATGTTAAATTTAGTCATTTATTTATTTTATCATTTTGGGTTTTTTTTATTTATCATGGTTTTCAACTTTCAAAATTCAATCAAATTATTTTCTGTAGTTGGAATAGTTATATGAAATGTTAAAATTTTAACAATATTTATATGGTAATCCATGTGGTAATCCACGCGTACTTCATTATTAAGGTGGATTTTTTTAATTATGCTTTTTTTAAATTTTCAACAATTATATATAACTTTAAAAATTTATGAAGTATACGTAAATTGACAAACGTAATCTCTATTGTTAAAATTTTAAAGGTTTTATCTATAATTTCAATGTCGTTTTTTTAAGTTTATTGCTCAATCATTTAATCAACAATCATTTTTCAAAATAGGGTTTTTTAATGAAATAAACAATTGGGCAGTTTCTTGAAGTTAAAGTTAGGTTGATCACCAAATAAACAAAATTTAAAAGCTTGAATTTTTTAGAATCTTATTTCCTATCAATCAAAATTTAAATAACAGAATCTTTTAAAATCATGATTAAATTAATAAAATGTATAAATATTAAGAGTTAAATTTGTTATTATATAATTAAAATTATGATAAATTGCTGGAAAAAATTTAGCTGTTCATTTTCAAAATTAATAGGATTAAATTGTTTCATTTTTTAGAGAGGGATCAATTTGCTCACTTATTTTTTATACAAGTCGGGTTGGTTTTTATGTTAGGTTAATTTGGGTTGTGTTAAATCGTGTTTTAAAATTTTATAATCATTTTGGTTTAGGATATTTCTAGTTCGAGAGATTTAGTCACTTTAAATTCGAGCTTGGGTCACTTCTCATTCATGTCAATTTGGGTTTTGATTAATTTGAATTCGAGTTATCAATAAGGCTTGGCACTATTGACGGTGATTGAGGCCCCGAGATCTTAATGTCCTATCCTTGATTCTCATTTTGCGTAAATCATGTGTGAGTTATCTCCATATTTATTCCAGCTTATACATTCTCAGCATGTGATTGTTCGGTTACGCTTTGTAATATTTTATTATGATTATAATTTATTTAAATATGTATTAATTGAAGTTATTAACTAAAAAAAATGAATTTAACACAACTTTTTATAATAAAAATGTTAAAATATACAAGTCTCTATACTCTTTGTAACTTTAGAATTGAGTCTCTCTACTCTTCAAATTTCAAATTCAGGTCCACTGCTAACATCGTTGAAATTATTTTGTTAGTTTCAGGTTCATTACAACGTCATTGTTTTAGTTACACAGCTACCAAGTGAGTATTCTTTTTATTTCAAAAAATCACACTAACAAATTTAACAAAAAAATTAACAATGTTAACTATTAGACTTAAATTTTGAAATCTAAAAACTAGAAAGACTAAATTCCAAATTTGTAAAGAGTACAAGGACTTATTATATATTTAACCTAATAAAAAATGGGTCGGTGGAATTTAAGTCTAGATTTTTTAATTAATTAATAAATAGTTAATTCCAATATAATTTTTTCAATAAATTCTACATTTTTTACATTAATTAATTGTCCATGCTATGGATATGGCCCAATTAGGTTTTTTAATTACAATTCCGTCCCCAGTTCAAAACTTCCTGTGAAGTTTGCTTATTCAAATAGTTTTTTAGACATGGGTTTGTATCCATCAATTTTAGTGTTATTTTTTTATTAGTTTGTTACTCAATCATTTAATTAAAAATTAATTTTTAAATTAGGGTTTTTAAAATGAGAATGAAATAAAAAATTGGGCAATTTCTTAAAGTTATAGTTAGGTAAATCACCAAATAAAAACAAAATAAAAGCTTAATTAATTAATTATTTTTTTGTCGATAAGGTGGATGGACTGTATTCTAACAAAAGTTGGTGAGCAAACACATTAGAAAGACTGATATGATTGTATATAGTTTATTCTCGCCACATCATTTATTATTCATTTTAATTATTTAATGATATTTTAATAATGTTTTTATGTCTTTTAACATATATTTTGGGAATTCTTTTACTTAGAATTTCGAATTTAGAGTTTGGGATTTAGGATTCGAGGTTTCAAGGTAAAAGAAATAACAAAATTATGTGTCAATGATATGAAAAATTACTGAATTATTAAATAATTGTAAATGGATCACGAATTATGTGGTGGGAAGAGTTCATAAAATAATTTCTCGATTACTTTTTATGTTGTAATAAACCCTAAACTAATTACTAATTTCATTTTTAATTTTAATTTTTTTTAACAATTGGTTAGGGGAAACACCGAAATCTTACCGACTTTTTTTTCATTAATTATCATATTATTACGTCATCCCAATATTTAATTTTTTAATATTTATGCTTGAGATATTTATTTGATAGATACTTGGATATAATTAAAAAAATATGATTTTTTTAATATATAAAAAGGAAAATTTACACTTTAGGTCTTTTAATTTAGCATCAACTTTCATGTCTTTCAATTATATCATTGAATTATTATTATTATTATTATTATTATCAATTAAGTCATTTGTGCTAGTAATTCTTATAAAAAAAGTTGAAATATATTGCCTCTTATGAAAATTAAAAAAATTATAAATTAATTTAATGATAAAATCATTTATTGACCTCTTTGAAATTTTATAATTTAAATTTTGATGCTTAAAATTTTTTACTACCTTCACCCCTAGGCTGTTGATTGCAAGTACTTGAAGGAAAGCTGGCATAAATAATTTGTTCAGTGATAACAATAAAAGAAGTTGTACTTGATAACAATAAATTATTTAATATCAATGATATAATTTAATAATAATAAATCAAAAACTTAGATTCCAATTAAATTTGACTCAAATTTGGAACAATTTGAACTCGAAACAACATGAAATCAATATGATCCGAACAAGTTACATTAAAAATGACCCAAACCTAAAGTGATCAGATTTAAAAAAAATAAAAAAACCTGACTCTCATATTTAATTAACTCAAATCTAAAACAACTTAAATCTAACATTATCCAAACTCGAATTTGATTTGAACTAGAGGTGAATCCAATGGGATCAAGCAAGGGCCTTAGCCCCTCAAAATAAAAAGAAAATTACCTTTTAAACCCCTAGTAATTAAATTTTTAAAAATTAATGTATGATAAAATTATATTTTGGTCTCAAAAAATAAAAAGATTTAACCCCTTAAAAATGATGAAATTATAAGTTAATACAAAATAAAATTACACATTGACCTCGCAAAAAAAATTATAATTCAATTCCACCCCTTTTAAACAAATTCCCACCTTTACCACTTTACCCATAATTCGAACCAAAATGACCTAAAAAAAATAAAATTTGAATTAATTCGATCCAAGACCAACCCAATATATAGCAATGATGTTTGAATCGGATCAGACTAATCAAGGTATTAATCCAGAGAATGGCTTTGAACCAATTAAATTGGGAACCGGTACAAATCAATTGAACCGGCTAAAAAACCAATTAAATTGAGTATTTTTATTTTTTTAATAATTTTTAATTGAATCGATCAAACCACTAAAGTGATACCCTAATCAGTTCGACCACCAATTTGATTCTAAAAATATGAGTATATGTACATTGATGGATATTAGGAAGGTAGGTGGGGGCCACTCCCCCCTAACTTTTTAGAAATTTATATAACATTCCCTTTAAGATGAATTTTATTACATTAAATTTTATCCCCAAACCAAAAAAAATAAAAAATCCTCTAAAAAATAAACTTATCCTCATTAAATCGTATTTCTGAATCCGCCAATATATATCTTAGCTTAGTATTTCTTTGGGGAGAGAGATTCTTGGATCTTTAATCTTTTTCTTGATTGAGATATTTTTGGGTTACCTTTTGGACAAACATAAATAGGAATAATTTTTGAAACCAAAATTGTAGTTCACTTAATCTTCAAACAAAACCTCTTAGAATCAATTTTGTTTCAATTTAGTGTGACATAAGGACTAAGGTAATCAAAAAGTTGCCTTTTTATTTTGCCTTTTTCATAGTTGAAAACCAAATGAAACCTAAAATATTTGCATTGCTTTTGCTTCATACTCAATTAATCATTCTTTTTTTTTTTTTAATGTTCAAATTCATTCCTCCAAGTTATCCCAAATCCTCCCTCAATTACAATCCAAATTGCCCAAACTTATATATATATATATATATATTGGTTAAAATATGCTTTAAGCCCCTCTACTTTTTGTTTATTTAAAATTTAGTTCTCTTATTTTTTATTCCGAAGAATTTAGTTAATCTATTTTCTCGGATTCAAAAATCCAATAGCTAGCACCATTAAATTTAGGTTAAAATATACAACAAGTTCCTGTACTTTTTTGAAGATTTAGAATTTAGTACTTGTACTTTTATTTTCAGGAATTTAGTTATTTTATGTTTCAAATTTCAAACTTCAGGTCCAACTGTGAACGCAATTAAATTTGTTGGTGTGACATTTTGAAATAAAGAAAATACTCACTTGGTAACCATGTAATTAAAAATCAATATTGTAATTAACTTAAATTTAATAAAAAAATATTACAATGCTAGTAGTTGAACCTTAACTTTGAAATCTAAAACAGTAAAGGGTTTAAATTCCAAATTTTCGATGAGTATAGATAATTATGGTGTATTTTAACCTTAAATTTATTTTGTTAAATTCAAGTCCATTATAACATCATTTTAATCATATATATTATAAGGGAAAAAGGTGATGATTGTTTAAAATTTGATCCGAGACTTATATCAAATAAAGGCATGATATAAAATCTTTTGTCATAAATCACTAGAACAACTCTCGATTTAGCACAATTTTACATTTACACATTACATATACGAATAATCATATTTATTTAATACAAAATAAATAGTTTTATTTTTAAATACGTATAATTAGATTAAAATTTTATTCATATAATTATATCAAATCAATCAAAATTTACACATTTAATTAAAATTTATATTAAATTTGAAAATTATCCGTATATATTTTTATTTTGACTTTACAATATGTGGCAAATATAGTTCTAATTATTATTATTATTATCAAATAAAAATAATGATTAGTTTGAGGATATATATTAGGTAAATGAATTATGGGACCAAAGTGTCCTATGAATAAGTGACACCACAACCGTTGATTATAGCGGGGTCCACTAGCATTAATTTTCAAAAAATAAAAAAAAATGGAAAATGTCAATTTTGCCTTCATTTGGAGACTTCAAAGATAGAAAATGTCAAAATTAATTTTTATTTGTTGTTATTATATTAATGATGGTTTTTTTTTTAAATTTCATAAATGAAGTTGAAAAATGGAAACTTAATTGATATGTAAAAATAAGCAAAATATTTGATTATTTTTTAATTTTATTTGTGAAATTAAAATAATAAATTTTAAATTTTTTTGAAAAATTCCATGCAAGCTTTTGGATTTTAATAAAAGATTTCTACTAACCTCTCTTTGACAATATATTTTTTAATTATTGAATGAAAATGTTTTTAATAATTTATCCTATTAAAATTGTTTAATGAATTAATATTTGGATTCTTTCTTTATGTTTGAATTTATACAGAGGAATAATGGAATATAATTAAATTATTATTTTAATTTTAAAAAATAACATGGATGAATTATTATTCATAAAATATATGTACCATTTTTTTTCATAATTAACTTGTTAAAACTCATCTTTCGAATTGATAAATAATTAAAATAAAGAATTAATTATATTAGATATCTCTAAACTATAATTCTCGTTCTAAACTAATCCTTAAACTTCAAAATATTTCAATTACATCCTCAGAGAAATACATTATATAAGACAAGGACCTTAAAAAAATTAAATGTTGAATAGGGATCTAAAATTAAAAAAATAAAAAAGTACAAATTGTACGTGATTCACATTAATTCATGTTATAAAAATTAAAGTTGAATTAATTAAATTGGATATGTAAAAATTATGGAATTAATTATGATATATTCCAATTATAAATGATCATCAGTACAGAGGAGGGGAGGAAGATTTTTTTAGGGATTCACCTAAATCTAAAATTTATGATATAAATAAAATTGTAGCATGTATTTATTTATTTTGCTTTAATTTATAACATAGTACGATGTAGATATAAATAATTATTTTATTACTAAATATTCTCTCTTAATTATCTGAAAATTGACTGAATTTAATAATATTAAAAGAACATTATGATTGATTAATTACTTCATATCAATGTATATATAAATTTTTTAGGTTTAATTTATTTCCTGTTTCCGTACATTTCGGGTTTCTTATTTAGTTTTTTACTTTTAATTTAATATTAAATTCAAATTTAATGAGCAATACATTAATGGGATTTTAATTTTGAAACCAAATAAATAAAGAGACTATATTACCAAAAATTAAGGTTTAATATATCATTTGGTACTCAAGTTTGACATTTTTTTAATGTGGTATTTAAATTTGATAAAAGTTATATATTTTGGTACCCAAAGGTAACGATGCTAGTATTTTAATGTTAAATTTAGGTTTTAGGATTGATTTGATGAAAATTAATTGCTAATATTATTAAGTTTAAAATTTTTATGATTTGTTAATTGAATAAAGTTAGCGTTAATAGTGGATTTGTTTAATTTTTTGGTTTAATTTTTCAAATACAGACAAGTGAATGTGACTTAATTTTGTTTTTAGTGTTAATTTGAAAAAAGTTAATTGTTAATATTATTAATTAATTATAATTTTTCATCAAATCAACTCTAAAACTCGAATTTAACAGTAAAAAGTTATCATTTTTACCGTCAGATACCAAAATGTATAACTATTATCAAATACAAGTATCATACCAGAGGCGTAGCTAAGGGGCTATTAGGGTTCCGCTCCCCTTAAAATGGAAAATTTTTTATTTAAAATTTTTAAAATTTAAATTAGTAAAGGTAAAATTACACTTTGACCTCTTAAAAATGATAACATACTGATTTAATCCTTTAAAATTTATAAAGATATAAGTTATTAAAATGATGAAATTATATTTTTATTATCGTAAAAATTATAATATAATTTCTGTTCCTCAAAAATTTTTTGGCTTCACCCTTGTGCCATACCGGATCAAAAAATACCATAGGTGCCACATTAGAAAAAGGTGTCAAACTCAAATACCAAATTAAGCATTAAACCAAAATTTAAGTATAAAAACTACATTTCAATAAATATTAAAAGTACAGGGACTAATAATAGAATTAAACCAGTTTTATCTCGCATTATCGCCTTCTCTTGTAGGAGAAAAAGTAAGCAATATATAAGTATTATATACATATATAGTTTTACCCACCCCCACCAATCTTTGGATTTTATGTTGTTTATTATAATTTTTTGCTATAATCTCCTCCGGACACCCATTTAATTTCTATTTCAATTTCTTCACTGTCACTGTTTCTGATCTCTCTTTGAGAAAACCCAGGAAAAAAAGATCAAGGAAAAAAGCTTTAGAAAATTTCGTCCTTCTCAGCAGTGTTAATTAATTTACTGTTTGAAGAAAAAAAACCCAATTTTCTATTTAGAAAAAACAAGCTTGAAGATATTTAGATCCCATTATTTCCCCCCATATATATTTGCTTGGGCTTCTTCAAATCGAAAGAAGCTCTGCAAATTTTGGAATTTAAAAAAATCATTTTGGCTTTTAATTTTGGGAGTAGAAATGTGGAGCAAAGGGCTCTTTTTCTGGGTTTTAGAATTGATTGGAGAATCGACGGAGATTTGATGGGAATTATAATTATTATGAGAGTTTAATGCTTTACTTTTTGAACGGTTCATGGAGGTTACAATCCGGTTTGGTTTAAGAACCATAACCAGATTTGATTTTAAGCTTCGATTTGCTGCTGTTTTATTGCAGGTAAAGCTTTGATTTCACTGTAAATTGTATAAAAATTGCTAGCATGATTTATGGGTTTTTTGTTGTCCAAATTAAAACAAGTTGTAGAATTCTTGGGGTTACTGAGAAAATTAAAAATTTGCTGTTTTTTTTTTTAATTTTCTTCATTTAAAGATGTGATTCATTGGGGGTTCTTTATAGTTCTATTTATATTTATTGATTTTTTTTTCTTTTTGTAACGTTTTTTTTTGGGGGGGGGGGGCTTTCTTTCCTTTTTGGAAGCTGTTCATTAAGGGTTTTCGTTTTGGACTTTTAGTCTAATTAGTATTTAGAATAAAAATTATTGCTTTTGAATTATTTGAATTTGAAATTTTTAGGGGGTGAAGGCCATGATTTGCAAAAATTTAATCAAAGTAATTGCTACTTTTAGTTTGGTTTTTATTAGATCCATTGTTGAATATAGTTTGTTTTTTTTTTTGCCTTTTTTTGTTTTAGTTTTATGGGGTTTCTTGTATGAGCTTTATTTTAATGTGTACTGCAGATTTTTTTGATATTGTTATGGTTCGAAGCCACAACTGGTAAGTTTCGGGAGCAAAACGATCTGCAATGGGAAAGCCGAGGCCGAGGAAGTAGTGAAAATATTGTTTCACATTCATGTATTCATGATCAGATAGTTGAAGAGAGGAGGCGACCGGGTCGAAAGGTTTATTCGGTCACCCCTCAAGTTTATGAGCACCCTGGTATTGGACATAACAAAGGAAGGTCTTTGCTTGGAATTCCCGAGTTGCTCAAGCATTCAAAGGATATTAAACAACCGATAAGAATATTTTTAAATTACGATGCTGTTGGTCACTCGCAGGATAGAGATTGTCGAGAAGTTGGTGACATTGTGAAGGTTGGTGTTATTGTGTCCTCATGATGTCTTTAGCATTGTAGTTATGGTTATGATTGTGGGTCTAATTTTGGGGTTTTTGTTGTTTACCAGCTTGGGGAGCCGGCTTTGAGTTCTCCAACCGGCACGCCCTCATGTAATCCTCATGGTGATCGTCCAATCTATGGTGATTGTTGGTATAATTGTACTTTGGATGATATATCTGGGGAGGACAAACGTCGACGCCTTCGCAAGGTTTAAGTTTATACATTCTATAAATGAATTTGCTTTTTTTGTGTTAGGGTTGGGCCAATGCTAACTTTCGAAAGAAATTTAATGAAGGCTCTAGGGCAGACAGCTGACTGGTTCAAGAGAGCCTTGGCTGTAGAGCCTGTGAGAGGGAACTTGAGATTGAGCGGATATTCTGCGTGTGGACAAGATGGGGGCGTACAGCTTCCTCGTGAATATGTTGAAGGTATCTGTTTGCAGTTTCATAACTTGATATTAAGGTATAAGTATCATGGAGGACTCTGTACTAGTAGTAAGATTGTATTTTGCCCTTTATACTCAAAAAATGTCAAATTAGTCCCTATATGTTAGATCAAAGATCAAACTGGTAATTTCTTTTAAAAATTTCATCCAATTGTACTGTTAAAAACTGGTGTGTCTGTTAGAATAACCAGACAGTTACCTGTTCATTCTGACATACAGGACCAGTTTTTAATAGTGGACATGGATGAAATTTTCAAAAGAAGGATCAGTTTGCTATTTGATCTAATGTACAGTGATTAATTTGCCCATTTTTCAGTAGAGGGAGAAAAATGCAATTTGACTTCCATTACAAGGGCCTTTATGGTACTTTTACATGATATTGGCCTCCACGAGCATTTTCCTATCGGGTTCATTCTTTTGTTACTGTTACCTTTCCCTGCAGATGGTGTTGCCGGTGCAGACTTGGTCCTTCTTGTTACTACGAGACCTACCACTGGCAACACTTTAGCATGGGCTGTAGCATGTGAGCGTGACCAATGGGGCCGTGCAATTGCTGGTAATTTCTTGTTGGTCCTTCATATGTTGCTGTTATGTGCAGTAGAAATCTAAAATCAAAAGCAATGGTGTACTTCTGTTTTGTAGGTCATGTGAATGTAGCTCCTCGACATTTAACAGCCGAAGCAGAGACTTTACTTTCAGCTACACTTATCCACGAGGTTTGATGGTGTTAGTTTTATGAATTTGGAAGAGTATAGAAGGAAATTGTGTGTCCTAAACACCACGGTTGTTTTAATCCAGGTTATGCATGTTCTTGGCTTTGACCCGCATGCTTTTGCTCATTTTAGGGATGAGAGAAAACGGAGGCGAAGTCAGGTAATTGCATGGCATGTACTGTGAACTCTTCATTGCCTTTGAAATCAGACTTCTGTAACACACTTAGTATTTTGTAATTTGTATGTGTACAAATTAGTCATCTCTGTATTTTACGAAAAGTTTTAGAACCTCACTATCACATGGTTCTCTCTTTGTGCATTTGCAGGTTACTGTGCAAACCATGGATGAAAAGCTTGGTAGGATGGTAACTCGTGTAGTGCTTCCACGTGTTGTCATGCATTCACGACATCACTATGGGGTATTGTTAACTTCTTTGTTGACCAGAATTTCATGGCTTTAGATTATTGATAAAAACACAATGAAAAAGATTGAACAGATAGTTGATGATAGTTTAATTGACAGGCATTCTCGGAAAATTTTACTGGCTTAGAGCTAGAAGACGGGGGAGGACGTGGCACATCAGGTATTTGATTCTGTCTCTGTTATTGTTGCCTCTCCCTTGTCTGTTAAGGCATTGGTCCATTGTAGTTTGGTCCATAATGTTTCAAGTGATGACTTGGCTGCAGGATCTCATTGGGAAAAAAGGCTTTTGATGAATGAGATAATGACGGGATCAGTGGATACAAGATCGGTAGTTTCAAAAATGACTCTGGCGTTGTTGGAGGATAGTGGATGGTATCAAGCTAACTATAGCATGGCGGATCGTCTCGATTGGGGTCGTAACCAAGGAACGGATTTCGTTACTTCTCCTTGCAATCTCTGGAAGGGAGCATATCATTGCAATACAACCAATTTATCTGGCTGTACATATAACCGGGAAGCCGAGGGTTACTGCCCTATTGTAAATTATAGTGGTGACCTACCTCAATGGGCTCGGTATTTTCCTCAAGCTAACAAGGGTATGTTCTTTGTTTGCAACTTGGATTCCTTATCTACAGGGATTGAAAAATAGGTGTATTTTCGGTTTTTCTGCATGCAACTTGTCCTCGTGAGTCCATGAACTTTGTTATTGACTTTTGCAGGTGGTCAATCTTCGTTGGCTGATTATTGCACTTACTTTGTGGCTTATTCTGATGGATCTTGTACCGATACTAATAGTGCAAGGGCCCCAGATAGAATGTTAGGTGAAGTGAGAGGGAGTAACTCCAGGTGAGTTTTAACCCCAAAAAAGCTTAAGTGAGAGCTCCATTTAAACTTTTCCGTTTTATCTTCGATATATAGTTAGAACTTTTGAAACAATGGCTGATGAGTATTCTTTTCGTGATTATGTAGGTGCATGGCTTCATCGTTAGTACGTACTGGTTTTGTGCGGGGTTCAGTGACCCAAGGAAACGGTTGTTACCAGCACAAATGTGTAAATAACTCATTAGAGGTAAGTATTGGTACTTGTGAAGCAAAGACTTCGATTTCTAACAGTAAAGTTAAGGCCGGTGTTAATAAATTGTTCTTTTAGGTTGCTGTGGATGGTATTTGGAAAGTGTGTCCTAAATCCGGTGGACCAGTTCAGTTCCCTGGTTTTAATGGTAAATTCGATGAACCAACTTTTCAGTCAGTAGGATCTAATATATATACACTAATAATTTCTTTCGATGTTTCTATCTGTAGGTGAACTGATTTGTCCTGCTTACCACGAACTCTGTAGCACTGGCACTGTTTTCATGTCCGGGCAATGTCCAAATTCTTGTAACTTGAACGGTGACTGTGTCAACGGAAAATGTCATTGCTTTTTGGGGTTTCATGGTCATGATTGCAGTAAAAGTGAGCTCCACGATCCTTCTTGGTTTTATTATTTGGTTATGTATAAGATAAGACACGATATGTCCAATCTCTTCCGAGCTAATTCTTTTAAATGAACTGATGTTATTTTTCTGGTCTTTGTATTATATAATATTCAGGGTATTGCCCCAGCAATTGTAATGGGCGTGGAAAGTGCCTGCCAAATGGGGTCTGCGAATGTGAAAACAGTCGTACTGGCATTGACTGCTCCACGGGTAATATGTTTACTTGTTT
Source organism: Gossypioides kirkii (assembly GCA_005610355.1). NCBI lineage: Eukaryota > Viridiplantae > Streptophyta > Magnoliopsida > Malvales > Malvaceae > Gossypioides > Gossypioides kirkii. Next base: position 979,083 of record CP032248.1, read on the forward strand.
TGACTATAGATACTCGCTATTTTTCTGCTAGTTTATTTGAATTGACTCCTTTTGAAGTGTCTTTTCTGCATAGTTGAGCATGCATATATGAGATCTGTTCATTCTATTATTTCCTCCTCTTTCAAGAAAAACGAAATGAAGCTTCGAGTGCTGTTTCAATATGCTTAAGACACTCATAGACACCTCTCGAGGTTTTTATTTCATTATAAAAAATGTTGGGATAAATGCAATTAATTAAGGCCATATTTCCCATTCATGTTTCCGCTTTCTTACCATTTTACTTTGGAATTATATACCAGCTGTTTGCGATGAACAATGCAGTCTCCACGGTGGTGTCTGTGACAATGGAGTTTGTGAGTTCCGCTGCTCTGACTATGCAGGCTACACGTGCCAGAACAGCTCGACTCTTCTCTCGAGTCTTTCGGTATGCAAAGATGTATTAGAGAGGGAGTTATCCGGGCAACATTGTGCCCCAAGCGAGGCAAGTATATTACAACAGCTAGAAGAAGTCGTTGTCATGCCTAATTACCACCGTTTATTCCCTAGCGGTGCTCGAAAGTTGTTTAATAATGTCTTCGGGAGCAGCTACTGCGATGCAGCTGCCAAGCGACTAGCGTGCTGGGTAAAGTAGCTCACACCCCGGCTCTTCTATTTCAAAGCATTTATTTTTTTCACTAGTTGTTATCTATAAAAGTACCGTGGCGGTTCTTATACCAAGAGTCAGATTGCATTTGCTCCTACTCAAAAAATGGACAAATTAGTTCTTGTACATTAGATCAAAGAGCAAATTAATCTTTCTATTAAAAATTTATCCATTTTTACTGTTAAAAATTGGCGCTAATTTTTAACAATGGAAATTGATAAAATTTTTAACAGAAAAGATCAATTTGCTCCAATGTATAAGAGGACTAATTTGTCCAATTTTTTAGTAGGGGGAACAAAATGCAATCCGACTCTTAGTACGGTAGCCTCCATGGTACCATTACCATTGTTATCTTATCTCCATTTCAGTTTCAGGTTCTCATCTCTTATTCATTTTCCTTAACCAGATCTCGATCCAAAAATGCGATAATGATTGGGACAACAGACTACGTGTATGCCATTCGGCATGTCAATCGTATAATTTAGCATGCGGAGCATCACTAGATTGCTCAGACCAAACTCTCTTTAGTAGTGAAGAGGAAGGTGACGGCCAATGTACCGGCTTTGGCGAGACCAAGGTTTCGTGGTATAATCGGTTTCGAACTAGTTTCTTCTCAAGAAATACGGGTTTGAAAGGATTGTCTGTAAAATATAAGCAGTTTTAGCATATCCAAAGCTACCCCCTTTTTTTAGGGTTTATCAGTGTAGGAAAAGTGGCACTTAATGGCATGTGCCCTAGGCATAGAATTTCATTGTGTTTGGCCCCAAATTCAATTAGAAAAATAGGGCTTGATTTCATGTAGAGAAAATTGAAAAATGTGTTAGAAAGCACCAAAAAGAAAAGGAAAAAAAAATGCTCTGTTGAGCCAATGATCCATGTATGGCCGAAGGCCTTTGAAAGGAAATTAAAAAAATCCATATTTTTCTGTATTTTTTTTCATGCTCGTATCATATATATATATATATATATATTAGTGAATATAATTTATATTTTCTAATTTTTTGATATGTTGGTTTTCCTTCTAGTTGGATCGGGAATCAGTTAGAATATTGGATAAAAAATGTTATGTCAACTTGTCATTTTCAAATGAAATATGATTAAAAAAATATCATGTTATTGTAGTTATGGATTTAACGACTAGGGTTTAAGATAGGATTAAAATTTTAAAAATTGAATAATATAAAGGTTGAAAATAATCAAATTAGAGAAAAAAATTAAAATTAATAGCAAAATTTAACCCAACATATTAACTACTATTGTCTAAGTAGGATTGAAATTTTGAAATTCGAAAAATACAAAGAGCTAAAATTGACCAAATAAGAGTATAAGAATTAAATTTACAATTTAATTAGACCAAAAACAACTAGGGACCAAAACAAAAATTCAAGGAAATGCATTTATATTCAAACTTCAAAGGCAATTTTTTTTTCTTTTTTATTGTAAATAGCAATTAAAAATGTCTTGTAATAATCCCCCCCTCAAAAAAATTATTCATATTTTTTCCCCTTACCAAAAGGCAAAAATTCAAGAGGCATAGGGAAAATTTTACAACGAGTAATGTAAGCAAGATATAGACAAGCTAAGCTTACATATACCATACGCAGCTTAGAAGAAAATGTTAGGTAAGTAAATATGGTCGTTAAGGCAATTACCACTGTAAAATTTAGCAAGGATTGCAATGTAGAGAGTTGTTCTTCGGGTTTTTGATCCGGGAATTGGCCTTGAGATTTGAAATCCGAGAGTAATTCGTCTTTCAGTTTGAACCTATTGGTTAACCATGCAGCGGCCTGGGCATCGGAGGTTGGGATGTTGTTGATGGGGATACGTTGTATGTGGATGTGAACCTCCGATGGATCGACACCGAATACATTGTCGAGGAAGAAGGGGCATTGGCGCTTGTATGCGATAGTCAAATCATAAACTGCAAATCAATCAAGGGTATATCAAGACACATGTACAAAGAAAGGCCAAAAATGTTTACTTGAGTTTTAAAGTTATGTGGAAAAAAAAATTTAAAACACGATAAGAACTAAATTGTTCGCTTTTCTTTTGAAGTCACTTTAAAACACGATATAAGGAATAATTTGCTTCAAAATTAAATGTATAAGGACTAATTTGCTAAGAAGCTCTATGTTGCTCGAGTTCTTCATTTTTCTTGAAGTACTCGTATCCAACACATAGAACAAGGACATGATTGTCCTTCAAGGATCTCTAAATACGGGAAAATAACTTAGAAAAGTCTAGCTATACCCGTGTCAGATATATAACTGTGCCCGGAGCAAAACGAATCCAAGTAACATAGCCTAAAGTCTATTGTGCAGGGACTAATTTGCTCCTAAGCACTATATTGCTCGAACACTTCATTTTTCTTGAAGTACCCGTATCCGACACATGGATATAAGGATATAGCCTCCAAGGATCTCTAAATACATGAAAATTCTTAGAAAAGCCTAACTATATCCGTGTCAGATATTTAACTACGCCCGGCCAAAAACAAGTCCAGAATAACATAGCTTAAAGCCCATAGTACAGGGACTGCCAGTAATTTAATCCATTAATCATACAACATACAAACCTGCATCAAAAGAGCCCCTAAGTGTTTCTAAGCAAAGGCAGAAACCCCTTGTTTTCGGTAGCAGCACATTTGTCAACACCGGCAATCCGACTTCAGCTGCAAATTTTTTACTCTTCTCGCATTTTTCTTCACTGCAACAGATGACAAAACGAAATGTTAATACTTGTTGTAAAGAATTTGTTTCAAGAATCATATACATGGACTGATGTAAGATGCAAGCAATGTTCTTCAGGCATGTATTTGCAAACATGGAACCTAAGAAATTAAAAAAGGAATGAACTGAGAAAGTTTACGTAAAATCGGTTCCTTCGGGGAAAAGAGCAAGCCATAAAGGATCTCGAGGATTCTTAAAAGTCGAAAGCATTTGATGGAGGATAGTTTCATCGGTTTCCCACTTCCTATCTACCGAAATGAACTCCAAGACATGAAATCCCCAACCAAGAACAGGTAGTTTCATCAAGCTGCTTTTAAGGATATACTTGATGTAGCCCAAGCAGCCTTTTCGCATCGCGAGATCCCATAGGTACATCCAATCAACTTCAGTTCTGTGATTAACGATGAGTAGAATACGTTCCTTTTGAGGAACATCATCCCCAGAGAAAACCACTTTGGTGCCGTTTATTTTTTCGAAAAGAAAAGGCCACATGGATAGCCATAGGCCAAAGAAGAAGGATGTTGCTTTTCTAGAGTAGTGTATGCTGAGATATCGCAACAGGACAGCCCCGGGTCCTAAATATGCTAACAACATAAAGGCGGTAGAGAGGAACACCATTAAACATATTATACCCCTAAAAAACCGATATGGATTCAAAGGGCGGTGCTTTAATTTATCATCTGTTTTCAAAGGTCTGCATACTTCCATATCTTTGTTTCGGGCAGCTGTTCAAATAATACAACCCCGTCTCAGCTGCCTGCGGTAATGGTCTCGAGAGTCACTTAATGTCCCTAGAGTTTTAAGAGAAAAAAATGAACAAACAGCAAGTGAATTTCATATCCATAACAAATCTAAACAATAAGAAAACCATCAACCAATCACATTATAATACTTAATTCAGAGTGTCAAATACGAGTATGTGTGAAACAGGGGTAATGTTAGATTTTTCCAAATATTTCAATGATCCCTGGAGGTTATATTGCTTTATTCATATGCCCGATATGAGTACAGAATACGAGTATTTCAAGAAAAATGAAGAGTTTAGCCCATCGAAGAGCAGAATTGAGGTAACTCACATCTTCAAAGGAATGAGTCAATGCTACACAAGAGTTACAGCTCGGTACCGCTAATAGCGCTTCCATGGTTACAACCAGAAAGACAAAGTGTATTTCTCAAATACCATAAAGGACTGATAAGAAAAGGAAACGAAAAACCAAATTCTTGGAAAAATATATACGTACACATATTTTATATGCAAAAGATTTTCACCAGCAATAGTGTCAGGGGCAGCCATTGACAGAAAAGGATGTCTACAATGAACTTGGAACTTTAAAACCTGGGTTTATACTCAAAGTCATTGGCCTTATATGCAAGAAACCTCATACTCCATCAATTCTATGGAAAATTATAAATAAGCAACTATGGGTCAACTAATCATTCATTGACATAACTGCAACATACATACATACATGCATGCATGCATGTACACATACATATATATAGTATTTACAGCATATAGGTGCCAAGCAATCTCATATTCTATCAATTTAAAGGCAAATCATACATAAGCAACTATGGGTCAACTAATCATTCATTGACATAACTGCAGTGCATACAGATATACATATACATGTAGTATTTACAGCATGTAGATGCAAGAAACCTCATATTTTATCAATTCTAAGGCAAATCATAAATCAGCAACTAGGGGTCAACGTACATACATACATACATACATACATACATACAGTATTTACAGCATTTAGATGCAATAAAAGTCATATTCTATCATTTCTGAGGAAAATAATAAATAAGCATCTATGGGTCAATAAATCATTCAGTGACATAACTGCACTATACATATATATACATACATATAAATAGTATTTACAGCATTTAGATGCAAGAAAACTCGTATTCTATCAATTCTAAGGCAAATTATAAAATACCAACAATGGGTCAACTAATCATTCATTGACATAGCTGCAATATACATATACATGCATACATATCTACATATCTACATCCATACATATAGTATTTACAGCATTTATATGCAAGAGAACTCATGTTCTGACAGTTCTAAGGCAAATCATAAATAAGCAACTATGGGTCAACTAGTCATTCATTAACATAATTGCAATATACATATACTACACATGCATAAAAACACATATATAGTATTTACAGCATTTAGATGCAAGAAATCTCATATTCTATCAATTCTAAGGCATATTATAAAGAAACCAAACATAACTGCATATATAAAGAATCTACAGCATTTACACCCTGTCTTGGTATTAATTATCATGTTCTTTTAATTCATCAAGTGTATTTATTACAAGCTAGTCATTTTCATAAAGAAAAACAAAGAAAAATTCAAGAATTGGAAAAATCAACACAGACAAAGAACGACCCAAGATTTAAACATAACCAAAAAAAAAAATCTCATCCAATAACTGGATTCAAAATAAAACATGGGAAATTGAGAACAACGAAAAAGGAAATAAAAAAAATCGCATTAATTCAATAGTACCTTGTGTAATTGAAAATGAAGAAACGAGACGATAAACGAAGGAGAGTTTCTTCTATTGATAATGGAATTTTACAAAAAAAAGAAGATAATAATTGGATTTCGATTTCTTTTCTTTAAAGTCAATCAAAGATGGGATTTATGAATATGCAGATTTAAAAAAAAAAATTTGAGAAAAAGACTACAAATCTTTTGAAAGGCAGACGAAAGGCAAGAGGCATTGACTTTTATAAGGCTTCCATTGGTTCTATTTTTAGTGGAAGAAGTTCGCCAGATTGGATCACCTTCAATTGTGGTTTAATTATTATTTTAGTCCCTCGACTATGTGAAATTTTAATATTTAATCATTTATTTTAATGGTAAAAAAATTCACATCGTACACTTTAACGGTAGCAATTAAAGGTGTTATCAATTTGAACTTATTAAAAACATTATAAAAATAGAAGAATTAAATTACGGGATAGTAACTGACCGGTTTAATTTTAAAAAATTGAAAAATCAATTTAGTGATCAACCCTATATTTTAACCAACTAAACCATCGGTTTACATCTTAATCGACTTAATCAAACTGACTTAATATTAGTTGATTGTTTGATCGATTAAGCCCATTTCTCTTTTTTTCTCGTTTCTTTTCAAGTATGGAAATAAAACACAAATGAAAATTAAATTGGGTTTTGATTAAAATTTTATACATTATATACATTTATTGTATATTATAAATATATTTAAAAAAAATTCATAACCAATAACCAATCGATTTAATCAAAAGCTATCGGTTAAGCCAGTCTAAACCGACTCACCCTTATGCATTGTGCTGGTTACATAGAGGGATTGAATCCCAACTTTCAACATTTTAGAGGGTGCTAAAAAGAAATAAACCTAAATTGATTTAAGTTGGTGGAAAAATGAAGGCTTCCAATATTGAAAAATGATAAGATGCTTACTAAAGCCGCAAACATTCTCCTTGGAAAAAAAGAAAAACGTTTATAATTTGTGATCCGATGTGGACTGCTTTCCTTGTTCTTAAAATCTTATTTATTAAGCCCATGCAAATTAAATGTCCCTATGCCCCACTTCATTTAAAGCCCATTTCATTTTATACGTAAATCGTACTCGAGGTTATTAAATCATTAGTAAGTTTGTTTTCGATTACGCAACTTCTAAAAATTAAAAGTCACTAGGTGGTCACTGAATTATTCAAAAGTTTTTATTTAAGTCACTGGGTTGTTAAAATTATTATTGTATGGCCTTCCGTGTTTGTATCACCTACACCAATCAAAAACTCTCATTCCTCTTCAATTTTATAGTTTAATTTTTTTTCATGAAATAGTTTTGAACGTTATGAATCTGCGAATTAAAATCCAAATGACTTTCTTCTTTTCTTTTCTTTTTTTATCTTTGATACTGGCCTTCAAATCGACTTGGATTTAAGGTATATTCTTCTACTTTTCAATAGGTATTGATCCATTGTATTGATTGTCAAGTCGTTGCTTGGAGCTCACTAGCTGGACCTTTTAAAAAAAGAATTAACAGCCAATGACTTGAAACATAAATTTTCGAATAATTTAATGATCATTTTGTAAAATTTTGAAGTTGAGTGAGCAAAACATAAATTTACTAATAGTTTAATAACATTGAATGTCGTTTACCCATGCATATATTTATACAATGCTTAACCTATCTATAAATCCCCTACCAATAAATCAGAGGGCAAAACACGTTTAAATGCTCTCGAACTCAAATCTTTATTGATGTTGCAACAATAATGATGCCAATTGAGCTAAAACTTAATTGATGTATCGTATATATACTATTGTTTAAAAGTTTCACTAAGTTAGTGTCACCCATTAACTGTATCTTAACTAAATTGTGAAATTATCAAAAACCCATTATTTTTATAAAGTATTAAATGTTATTTTGAGAGTATTTTTATCTTTTTATATTTTTTATAAGATCTAGAAGAAAAAAAGTTTACATATAATGAGATTTGAACCTAAATCTCATTTAATAAAATGGTATATTAATAATTTTTTAACTCAATTGACACACGAGTTAACCCGTAATACCGCTTCAATTAAAAGTTTTATTCATAGTATAAATACTAGTATTTAATGTTACTTTGATGTTAGTGCATTTAAAAAAGTATGTGTCACTCATTTAGTTGTGCTCGTAAAATTTTTAAACTCCACTAGAAATGAATGAAATAATTTATTTTAAATTTAATTAGCAGATTTTTAAAAAATTGGAAAAAGAAGCAATGGGTCAAGGTTGGCTATCTGTATAAGATTGACCTCTTAAATGGAACATGAAATACGTGTGTTTGAAGTGCCTCCATCCTCATCAATTCAGTACTATTAGTGATATCACGATTTCTAGATTTTGATGTTACGATATCTTTTTTAGGCGATGTTTCGCTTACGTTCGGATCTCCGATGCCATTTCATTTATTAAAACCTAAAACGAAAAATTAAATAAAAATATGACAAAATGATCGAAAACATACACAAAAAATATAATTAAGAGCTTAATTTAACACTTCAAATTACAACAAATCATATATATAAAATAAAAATAACATTTCGATACCTTTAACTTTAATACTTCGTACAAATAGAGATTAGAAAATATATAAAATAAAACTATATAAGTCGGACAACACTCATCTCTTTTACTATTTTTAAATTAAGAATTAAAAATAAATCTCTTTTCAAAAAGAGGAAAAAGAAAACTATCCATATTTCTTGTAAATTGTGTCATGTTTTTAGTATAGTTGTAATCATTTGTCCACTTTAAAGATTTAGCTTAAAGCATTAGGTAAAGGTTTCTTTTTACATCAAAATGTAATCAAAATAAAAAAATTCGATTTAATTTTTAAAAAAATAATTTTTTATTTAATTTTTTTAAAAACGATGAAATTATGAATTAATAAAAGAACTTTAAGTATATGAGTTCAAGTTTAATTATGCATAACACGAGTTTAACTTATCAAATATTCAAAATTATTTCTTAACTCTACTGAAAACTCAAAATAATTCATAAAGTGATTTTATCGAAAACTTGAGTGCTTAAATAAACAATAAAGTCTTAAGAAAATGATAAAAACTGAAACATCTCATTAAATACATGATAAAACAAAAACGACGCACAATGCGTATGATTAGACTCGAACCATTAAAGCACTTTTTACGTGGGCATTAGGATTTTAGAATCCCAAGAATCATAAATGATGATAGATTTTGGGTAGCGACCAGTCTTTTCCAACCTATATTCAAACACTTTTCTTTGTACTACTCTATTCACCATTGCTAATTTTGACCGGCAAACACCGGTAATCAAGGAATTTTAGTTGGGTTCAAAAATAAATAAAAAATTCTGTTTGTCTATAAATTACTCTTTTTTTTTTTCTAGTTTGAAGAAAAAGAAAAAGAATAAAATAAAAAAAAAATTCAATTTGCTTGAATAGAGTGAAACCAAATCGTTGAAGCTCTTTATGATGGTAGAGTTAGTGTTTGATTGAATTGAGTAAAATTTTTTGAATTATTCGAGTTTATAAGTTTCATTTTATCATTTTAACTTGATTTAATATTTTTTGAATCGAGTCGAGCTAAATCAAATAGAGTTGTTTAAGTTAAATTAAAAAATTTAAACATGTCAAATTAAAATACTATTATAATATAATTAATTTCATGTTAGAGTTCATAAATTTAAAACTATATATCTTTTAGAACACTTTCAAAATAAAATAAGAAAAAAAATACTTTAATATTATAAACTTGAATAATTATTACTTATTTAGATCTTAAAAAATTATTTTAGAATTTTTTAATTTTTATATAGTCTTTAGATTATTTAGAATAATTTAGTTACTTAAGTTTGTGATGATTGATATGATTGAAATTCTTGATATGATTATTTGGATGATTGTTGTTGCAACAATTCAAATGGCGTAAAATCAAACATGTTTAAATACATATTATTTTTTTATTTAAGGGTTAAAGAGTTATGATTGATAGTAAAATTAGTACTATAAAATTTTTATAAATATTTGATTGATAATATTAATATAATATATTGAAATGTATCAATGATTGAAATTCTAAATTAAATTAAAAAAAATAAGATTTTTCCATCAATCTAGCAATTAGTTTATACAAGTTAAATAGTAGTTTAGATACTATATGAACCATATTTTAAAGCACAATCTAACCATTAATTTACACGGGCTAAATACCAATTTATATTAGATAAGAAACATATCTAAAGCACATAAATAAAATCATTAATTTAGACGAGTTTAATGCCATACTAGATATGAAATGAAGCATATTTCAAAACACAAATTAACCATTAGTTTGTACAAGTTAAATACCAATTTAAATACGATACAAAACATATCTAAAAAAACATAAATCAAATTGTAAATACAATTTCATAAAAACCCACAAAAATAAATTAATTCTCCTGATTCTTATTAATTCATTTAAAATTTAATTTAAAAAATACGTTAGTTTAAATTAATTTAAAAATTACAGTTTTACAGTCAATCCAATCATTAATTTGTACAAGCAAAATACTAGTTTAGATATAATATGAAACATATTTTAAAACACAATCTAATCATTAGTTTGTACGAGCTAAATACCTATTTAAATCAGATAAGAAAATATCTAAAACACCTCAATCAAATTACTTTATTCTTTATATGGACATGAAACATATCTAAAGCATGGAGCTAGGTGCGGACCTAAAGGTAAGGCAAGAGCCTTGACCCTCAAAAGTCAAAATTGAAATTTACAACTATAATTTTTTTATAAAGGATGAAATTATAAATTAATATAAAGTATTTTTACTCAAAAAAATAAAAAATATATATATCTATTTAATACTTTCAAAAAATCATAAAATTATAAATTAATACAGTAAAACACAAATATAATCACACAGTAATGTCAACAAAAACATGTGAAAAATAAATATAATTAATTCTTCTAATTCTTATTAAATCATTTATAAACAATTTTTCTAGTGTATATTGCATACACTTACAAATTCTTTTATAAGAAAAAAGCAAGAAAACGCCAAAAAAAAAAATTAAAACTTTTTGCTTGTTATCTCCCTAAAACTAAATGATTTATATAACAAAAACCATTAAAAAAGTGAGTTTAATCTGTAATTTTACTAAAAGTCATTCAAATTTTATATCAGACCTGGAACATCCATGAGTTGAAGAAGAAGAAGGTGATGATGATGATGATGAAGAGTTGCTGTTTCCATCAATGTCTTCAACGTTCTTTCTCAAATGCATTTTGACGTAGAAATTCAGGAACAGTATTAAAATGACGCCGTTTAGAACGGAGTTGAATCCCCAAGCTCCCATGCCGTTACATCCACCTTTGAGGAAATGGAGGAGAAGGACACCAAAATGGGAGATTAGGTTACAGGCTAAAAGGACAACTTGACAATTGACGACAAAAGGGAAACAGGCGCTCGGAAGACCGATCGCCGTCCAAAAACGGTAGCCGTATACGACGAAGTATAAGAGAGTGGCTAAGAGAATGGCGAGGACTTGGAATGATTGAGAGAATTCGAGCCATAAAAAGGACATCCATAAGAGGATTGATTGGTTGAATAAGTGGAAGAAGGTTAATTTCCGGTGACGGAGAATGGTGAAGAATGTACGGAAGAGGTGGAGGAAGCGGGAGAGATAAAAGACGTATGACCAGAAGAATACACGGCCGGAAGGACGAGTACCGAGTGGGAAACAAAGGAACCATTGAAATGGTGTGGAGATTGTTTTTGTACGGCGCCAGAACCAGCGTGTGTCGTGGATCTCAGCGGCGGCGGAGTAAAGGATTCCGACGAAAATCACGGCGGAGATTAATGAAACACAGAGGCTGTGGATGGCTGGGATTGGTCCGAGAGGGATACGACGGCTTTTGGAGAGGATAAGGGAAAGGAAACTGTGGAGGGTTATGACGGCGACGATGTAAACGGCGATGGCGAAGAAAAGGAATGACCACGTGGAACCGAATGATTGGGTGTGACTCCACCGGAAATTCACGATTGATGGATGCTCTGCTAACCAGTATTTCAGGCTTTGCATCATGATCGGAAAAAAATTAAAAAAACCCCCAAAAAAATTTCAAAAAAGGAGATCTTGATTTTCTGGGTTCTGTTTGGTTGCCAAGAAAATTAAGCAAATGACGAAGGAAAATTGGAAGGGCGGCGCAGGTATATTTGTACGAATTGAAGAGACAGATACTGGGTTCAAGGTTTCGGGAGGGTTTTTTTTTTTGCTAGTTTAATTTGTTTTTTTAATTTATATTTAATTAATTAATTAATTTCTTTTAACGACAAAACAAGAAAAGGTTACCTAGGATTGAGTTTACATTGACTTTATTTTACTAACTAAATATTGGTTTGTCCCATAAAAAAAGAGAGAGCAATTTTCAGGTCCTTTTATTTTTTATTTACTTTATTTATAATAATTTGTTATAACATAATTAAAAATTAGTAATTTGTTGTACACTAATAATATACGTAAAAAGGATAAGTTAGTTAATTACATGTGTTGGTTTGGTTTTAGGTCAGATTAATTTGAAACTTTTAAGGGATTTTTTATTTTTCGAGAGAAGTTTTGTTGGGTGCTTGAAGATGCAGGTTGTGCTTTTATTTTTTTGAATTCGTCGTTTCTTCAACTACTCGAGCTCTCGTAATATCGATAGGGTATTTTGAATTGGATTGAGAATTGATTGAGGGATTATATAATAAAATTTAAGATGATTCAATGAGTTGGATTGGTTTTAGGGCAAATCAACTTGTATTAGATTAATTTGAATTTTTAAAGAATTTTGATTTTTCAAGAGAAGCTTTGTAGGATGCTTGAAGATGTAGGTTGTGCTTTTACTTTGTTGAACCCGATACCTCTAAAAACAATCAAACTCTCATGGCATTGGCAATGTTGTTTGAACAAAATCAAATTGGCTAGTTTGATTGAGAACCAGTTGAGGTATCAGTCCAGAGAAGGGAATTGAACTGATTGTTCTAGGAACTAGTACAAACTAGTTGAACCGGCAAAAAATTGATTGAACTGAGAGATTGAATCGCTTGAACTAAAATTTTAAATTTTTATAAGTTTTTAATAATTTATCTAATCTAATCAGACAAACTAATTAGATTAACGAATTGATAATCTGACCAATTCGACAACTAACCCATTTATAAAAACCTTGAGTATTGGGAGACAAGATTCTCGTCACGTACAATACCAACCCACATTTTGAATACTTCTCTTAAATGAGTTGAAAGCCCCTCAATAGGATTAATTTATTTATTTTTTTGTCTAGGTTGAGTCAAATTTTACATTAGAGTCTAACTCATTTCAAGTTTTTCAAGTTATATCATTATGAGTTTGAATTATTTTAAATTTTACTCACTTCAAATTTAAATAATTTCAAATGGTTCAATTTTGGGTCATTTAAATTGAATAAATTAACTTTTTTTTTAAATTAAATTGAGAGAAAATTAAGTTAAATTGATTAAATCCTAATATTTTAAATTGGAACAAAGTGAACAAATACATTCAACTTAATAATTACTTTCTTCTTATTATAATTAATAATATTTTGACCGACAATATCACTTGACTTGAATTTAGTAGTGGGTTGAACATTGAATGGTTCAAAAATTTAAATTAATAGTATATATTAAAATATACAAAACATGCATTTTACTAAGAAATTTAGGATCCAATTAGTTTAAATAAAATAAATTATAATTATTTTTTCTTATTATAATTGTAAGACTTAACACTAGTTTTTATTTGTTTTCATTTTTATTAAAAAAATATTTTAACTTTCTAGAAACTCTCTTTGGAAATATTAATATTATAGTCAAGCTGCCATTTTAGACGTATTATACCTCGTACCATCATTGCAAATTATTAGGGATAATGTCATATTTGGTACCTGTATTTTTATAAAATATTTAATGTGGTACTTATGTTTGAAAATGTCCAATGTGGTATTTAAACTATCAATGTGCGGATTATTCGGTATCTATACTTTCATAAAATATTTAATGTGGTACCTATGGTTTGAAAATGTTCAATTTGGTATTTAAATTATCAATTTGTGGATTATTTGGTACCTATACTTTCATAAAATGTTTAATGTGGTACTTAAACAATCAATCTATGTATTATTTAGAATTGTCTAGAATTAAGATTAAATTTATAGAATGTCTAAGTTTTGAGGACTAAATGTGTAATTATACTAATTAAAAAGGTAACACCATCATTTTTGTTAATGATTTAACAGAGGATGACCAAATCATAAATAAAGGATAACATTAGTGATGAAAATAAAAATTTATATAATTCGGTGACCAAAACAAAAACACACTAATAATTGTGTGAGTAATTGTAAAATTTACCATTTTTCTAGTAAATATGGTAGTCCTTAAAATATCAATATTATCAATAGGGTAATTTCCTTGATTTAGCCGTCGGTCTAATTTGGACTAATTTAACATTTTGACAAACCTTAGGTATTTTTTTAATAAGCAAAAATGGGCTTTGAACGTCAAACAAATTGGGCCCATTATTATAAGGCAACAACTCCGTTTTCTTACTGGCTAATTTAACGAGAAGTCAACGGGATAGCAGTTGAATTAAGGCGGGACCATTTGCGGCATTCACATGATTCTCACGCGGGTTACCCACTGATTTAGTAACACGCGCCATCTCATTAAACGAGTTTTAGATACATAAACCACTGGGTCACCGCCACGTATACAAGTACCCGTTTTCCACTATCAACGGACGAAGAGTCGGTTGATTTCCCTCCACGGTTAAATTCTGATATTACACCTGTATTATGTATAATTTTTGGATTTAATCCTTATATATATTTAGTCCCTGTACATTTTCAAAAATTAAAATTTCAGTTCTAGGAAAGTGGTCAGTATTAAATTCATTAAGTTATGCTATTTTTGAAATAGAAAACGGTAAACATATTATCACATATGTAATGTCATATTAGCTTGTTATTTTTAGATATTAATAAAAAAGTCGATTAAAGAATTTAACAACAGTCATTTGCATTGAGATTAAAATTTCAAAATTGAAAAAATTATAAGGACAAATAATGATTCAATTAGAGAATAAATATGAACTAAATCTATAAATTTATGCATAGTACAGGACCATGGGTGAATCTAGAAATTTTTTAAGGGCTAAAATTGAATTCTAATAATTTTGCGAGATCATAGTGTAATTTTATAGTGTATTAACTCATGATTTCATCATTTTTGAAGGGACTATTTGAGTAAGTGCTGAAATTTTAAAATTTAAAAAACAACAAAGACTAAAATTAACTAAATTAAAATATAAAAGCTAAATCAACAACTTATGTAAAGTACAGGGACTAATAGTAGAATTTAACCTTCACACAACCCAAACGTAAGTATTATGTTATTAGAAGTAAAATAACGGATCTGTGAAGGGTCAAAAGAAATTAAGGAAAAAAAAAATCCATAGTTTCTTTAAGGCACCTCTGTTATCTTCGTTGATTTTGACTTTCATGGGCGATTGCTTAATCGATTGGTAAATTCCATTTTATCTCTATTTTTTTAAAATTTCTAGTATTTTATTTCTTCTTCTTAGTATTTTTTCTTTATTTTTTTGTTTGATTAAGTTACAATTGAATCCCGATCTACGATAGTGAAATGTTCTCTTTGTTTAATGGTTATGAATGATGTTTTTCTTCTAATTAGTGATGATGTTTTCTTGTATATGATATCTGACAGATTTTGAATTTGAGGTTATTTAGTTTCTCAAAATCAAATTAATTGTGGAAGCTTTGATCTTTACATGAATCCGTCAATTTTTAGGGATTTTTTAATTTAATTTTTTTCTTACATTGAATTAAAAATTCCCTGTGAAACTGATGTTTATAGCAAGTGAGCTTGGGGAATCAACTAGCCATTTGCCCCAAAATTAAATTAATTATAGAGGCTTTGATCTTTACATAAATTCAGCCAATCTTTAGGAAAGAATATGTTTTTCTTTTTAATTCTTACATTGAATTAAAATTTTCTGTTGATTTTATACTTAGTGGTTTGTTTATTTTAATTCTTGTTTGATTTTTATAGGAATCTGGGTTTTGGAAGTCTTTAAGTAATGGCAAGTGAGTTTGGGGAATCAGCGAGCCATTCGCCCCAAAATCCATCTTGCTCTAGTAACAATTGTAATGGTGATGCTGGTAACTTTGAGTGCAATATCTGCTTTGAATTAGCTCAAGATCCCATTGTTACTTTATGTGGGCATCTTTTCTGCTGGCCTTGCTTGTACAAATGGCTTCATATTCATTCCCGTTCTCGTGAATGTCCAATTTGTAAGGCCCTTATCGAGGAAGAAGAATTGGTTCCTTTGTATGGAAGGGGGAAATCATCTACTGATCCTAGGTCTAAGTCTATCCCGGGTGTTAATATTCCGAATCGTCCAGCTGGACAGAGACCTGAGACGGCTCCTCCACCGGAACCAAATCAATTTCCCCAAAATGGTTTTGGATTCATGGGAGGGTTGGGAGGTTTTGCGCCAATGGCAACGGCTAGGTTCGGGAATTTCACACTGTCTGCAGCCTTCGGTGGTCTTATTCCATCATTGTTTAACCTTCAAGTGCATGGATTTCCTGATGCGGCTATGGTTGGTCATGCTGCTGGGTTTCCGTATGGGTTTTCAAATTCATATCATGGTGGTCATGCTCATGGATATCATCACCACCATCACCACCACCATCATCATCATCGTACTGCACAAGGCCAGCAGGACCATTATCTGAAGATGCTGTTTCTGTTTATCATTGTTTGTGTTATCTTTGCAATGATCTATCAATAAACCAAATCTGCAATCACAGCTTAAATTGCTAATCATGTTAGAGTGTCGATTTGATGTCATGTGTAAATCTAAGAATGCAATTTATTTTGTTTTAGTGATTGAGGAATTGTTTATATATTATTTTTGTTAATTTGATGGTTGCCATCTATACGTGGAATGAAGCTTGTATGCTTTAGCATTATTTATGCATAAAAAATCTTCTGTATGTTTGAAATGCATCATTGTGTTCTACGAGCTGCAATATCCTTTAGTTCACTAAACTTTCCACACCTTCCTTTTGCAATTTGAATAGATTTTATGTCTGCCTTTTAAGTTTCATGATTACAGGTTAGTTCTGCGTCCATGAGAGGCTTAATTAGAGAGGATTTGATCCTTGCTCAAATAGTGGGAGTGTAGGTAGACTTTCTTGTCTCTGCTTTAGTATATGCATTTGCCGTAAACATGCTGAAAGTTTTGTTTTCACTACCCTTGCCCCTCTCATTCGAGTCTTTACGAACAACATATTTTATTTATGCAGCAACAGTTAAATACCTCCAATTCTACTGTCAAAAAGAAAAAAAAAAACCCCAATTCTGTTTTTTTCTGTCCAGAACTGTTTGCGTGTGTGTTAATAAGTTTATTTCTCTTTTCTTTTACTGATTATTGTCAACAGATGGTACAGACTACAGAATGGAGTTTTTGCAGCCCAGGTTGCTATTCTGACTTCTAGTTCTAATTATGGATTGTATACAAGTAATAGGAAGATAGTATGTTAGAGACACTTTTGTCAGCAACACTTGTGGCAGGTACAAGAAGTAAATCAATTAGCATAAATAGAATCTTTATTGAATAAGGAGAATCCCAATATATTAGCAGTATCCCTATGAATTAGGAGTCTTATTTACCAGTTTCCTTATTTATCATATTTTACTAGTTTCAAAGCTGTTAACCTATATTTAAGAGATTATTTTCTTATTAATGAAATAAGCAGAATTTATACTTAACCTATGATATTTGGATCTGTCTCTAACGAGTACTAAGGTAACTCCCTTCGACGAGTTGAACTTTATACAGCATAGGTCGCTCAAGAAACAAGAACAAGGGAGATAATCCCTCTTCTCAACTTGACTTAGTTGTAAATCGTCCGGTGACTTGATCCATATCTAGGGAACATAACATAGTATGTCATTTATTGCTGGTTTTGTTTGTTCCATTGTGAGTGCAACTTTAGTTGTTGATTCCCGCTTATTATTTGTTTTTTTTTAATGATTAAATTTGAAATGAAAGGTAGTTTTCTTTTGAGTTTTTTCCTTAATGATGTATGTTAAACTGGTTCCTAGCTATATGACATCATTAATCCCCATTATGGTTTGTCTTCATGTTGTCTTGTATTTTGTTGAAAGCTAATGTTCATTGTGCTAGCATGTTGGCTTTGCTTTCTCCCTTTTTCCTCTTGTATTTTGAAGAAAGCTGTCCCTAAGAATTATTGAATTTAAAATTAGTAGTTAACATCAATTGTTAATGTTGCATGCATTTTCCCTGTTGTCACTTGCCAGTTAGAACTTAGAACCCTGCCATTTCGAAGATCCAACCACCTCCTTTTGTGCGTCTTCTACTATCATGTGAAAAGACATGCTTGATACAGTTTTGTTCTAAGTTGGCTCTGATCAAAATGATTTGTGCTGTATATCTTGTTTTTGTCTTGAAGCTCCTTCCAGACAGCCATCACATGTTTTGAGTGTCCTGGATTGACAGATGCTGACATCAACTTTTATTTTGTTCCAATATACTTAGGTTTGAATTCTTGTTTTTCTTTTATGGCATGTTGTACTATAATGGCTCTATTTGATCAGCTTCCTTGGGTGTTTTTGATCCACCAGTTTCAAAATCTTATTGTTCATTGTGCCCCATATGGTTTGTACTTTGTAGGACTAAGCTTTTAAGCACATGGCTAGCTCGGCCTAGAGTTGGTGCATGGGGGGCCTAGTGAACGTGCAGATTGAAAGTTTTGGCCCCTTGTCAGGTAATTTCATTTTCCCTTCTAAATAATTTCTGGTTGAAGGTTATTTGTGAAATTGCTTGGATGGCTTAGTTGTAGGGTCAATAAATTTTTAGGTTATGTTTCTATTAAGGTTAAAATATCCTATAAGTCTTTATACTCTTCATAAATTTGAAATTTAGTCCCTATATTTTTTTATTTCCAGGATTTTGTCTCTCTACTTTTCAAATCTTAAACTTTATGTCCAATTGTTAGCATCGTTTAAGCATTTTGAAATAAAAAAAATACTCGCTTGCCAGCCATGTAACTGAAAAAATATTGTAATGAACTTGAATTCAACAAAAGAATTTAGATAGTGCTAATGATTGAACTTGCATAGCTTGGTGCCACTTTCTATGTAACTCCGAAGTAGCACTGTTATATGGTGTTTTATGGTAAATCTTATATCCGTATAAAAATCTCATAATTGGTAAATGAGTGCCTGTTGAGTTGGTTGTTGACATTGTACCTCTTAGAGATATTTGTCTTTCCCTATGTTCCATGCATTGCTACTATTGGGTGGGTTGTATGTCATTTTTGTATTTTTACGATGAATGAGCCGTGTCTCTGTCGCACGGACCTTGTACAGTTGTACATGGTGGTGACGGTAGACATGCCCTTCTTAATTCTAATTCCTTGGCACGATATGTCTCGGGATTGTTCGTTTTGCCTTTGAGAAGCGAGACCTGGCATCTCATCTGCTCAAGGGCCATGGGGAATTCTAGGTCAAGCACTTCGAGGCATGGAGTGGGTGAAGGGCAAGGATGTGTCTATGCGCCCTTGTGTTGTTGTATGATAATGTGAGTAGAAGCAAGGGCAAAAACCAGGAGCTATGTGATGGGTTCTGTTGATGCACGAGATCAACAACTGTGAAAAAGATGAAGATGAGTTAAAAAAGTTTCTAGGAGCAGAGAGCCAGATGCAGAGAGGAAGCAGCCCCCTCCAAAGTGACCTTGGAATCGTCTTTTAGGGGGGGGGTTGGGGGTTGGGTCGGGTTATTATATAATAAGATATAAAATATAAATATATAAAAATTATTATCATCATATAACAGGGTCGAGATAACTAAAAAATTTGGGAGTTGTATTAAAATGACTTAAATTAAAATTTAAACTTTTGAATAGGGTCAAAATTGCAATTGTTTCAGAGTCACTATAATCATAATTATACCATTGAGCCAAGGGGTCAAGGTCGTTGTCTTTCCTTCTTGGCTCATTTTTAGGCAGCAATATAAGATTAGCTTAAGTCACGATTTAATTCTTAAATTATACTTGTTTTTATTTATTTATTTTGGCACTCTTTTTGTTCACTTGAATATTTAAACTATCAATTTCGTCTTGAGTTACCAAAATATGAAGATTTGTCGATAAGAACGTGGCACATGCCATATTCTTGTTGGACATTAATAATTATCGATGTAAAATGGGGTGAAAATGATAGTTCAAGTACCCAAACAGAAAAAATGGTCTGGTTCAATGGTCAAATCATGATATACGTCGAAAAGATTAATGAGTTGACAACAATTAAATATAAATTTTTTTAGGGTAGATTATTTAGTTGATCATCTAATTTTTTCGCTCGATCAAAATGAAAGTGTAAATATGATGTGGCGTGTATAATCAGTCACCGTCAGAGATTTAACAATTGAATGATTAAAATGAAAACATCCTAAAAGTTGAGTAACAAAATTGCAAGAATTTCATTTTGAGTGACTAAAACGAAAGTGATTTAAAAGTTGAATGACCAACTAAGTTGTTTTACTTTTTTGTTTTAAAGGAGAGGAGCCTTGGGGACAAAGCATGATTGTTTTGCTGGTCGCTCCACCATGCTTTTCTGGGACGGTGATCGTCCAACATATATATCTCAAGGGTTAATTTCTTACTATGAAAATTAATGAATTGATATTATGAAATTGTGACCTAATTGTATTAAGCTAACCATGAAAAATCACAAATAAAAATTCATAATTCAGAAATAACAGTTATATAAAGGTTAAAATATGTCATAAGTCTTTGTACAATTCAAAATTTTGAAATTTAGTCTTTGTATTTTTGTTTTCAGGAATTTAATCACTTTATTTTTCAGATTTCAAAATCTAGGTTTAATTGTTAAATTCAAGTTAATTACAATGTCGTTTTTAATTATGTGGCTGCTAAATGAGTTTTTTTATTATTTCAAATTGTCACACTAACAAATTGAATAAAAAATAAAGATTATCAAATATTAATAGTTAGAATTGAATTTTGAAATCTAAAAAATAAAAAGATTAAATTTCTAAAAATGAAAGTATAAAGACTAAATTTCAAACTTTTGAAAAGTTTAATGATATAATAAACAATGAACAAAAAATGTGATGGACTTGTTTATAAAAAGAAAATTTTGGATTGACGACTCGGTAGTCAAATTGGCTTCAATTAAATTTGTAATTTAATTAAGTTGAATCCCTTAAACAAGAATAAAAAATCTTATGCTATTTTCTTCGTACATAAAACTTGAACTCGATAAAATTTGTTTACTTGATCCCAAATTTTACCTTTTGGGAAACTCTACTCTTCAAGAAAATGCATGCATTTCCTCATTGAGTGAAATGGAGAATAACTTTATTGAGAATTGAGGGAAAAGGATATAGGATCAAAATGTGGACCCTTTTTTCATGTTTAAAATGATGAAAATTCATATATACATATATGTATATATATAGAATCAATGTGAATTCAACCACCCAAAATTTTCCCAATGCCTAAACCACAACTCTTACATTTCCTCCATGTGTTAGCCTTCAATGTGTTCGCCATTGCCGCCGTTATCGCCACCGTTACTGCCGCCACTGTAACGCTACAATTCAAGGAAGCCCCGCAATTCTATAATTCTCCGGATTGCCCTTCAATAACTAATATCGAAGACGATCCGAATGGTGAATCTTCCATTTTCTGCTCGGACCAAGCTGTTCATGTGGCGATCACCCTCGACTCAGCTTACATTCGTGGCTCGATGGCCGTGATCCTTTCGGTCCTTCAACACTCCTTTTGCCCTCAGAACATTGTCTTCCACTTTGTCACCTCCGCCGCCGCGAACGTGTCGTTCCTACATGCCACCATCTCTTCCTCCTTCCCTTACCTAAACTTTCAAATCTACCCTTTTGACGACGCCTCCGTTTCACGCCTTATCTCTACGTCAATTCGTTCGGCTTTAGACTGTCCTTTGAATTACGCTCGAAGCTACTTAGCTAACCTTCTCCCTTTATGTGTCACCCGAGTCGTGTACCTCGACTCGGACCTAATCCTTGTCGACGACGTAGCTAAACTCGCCGCTACACCACTCGGAGACAACTCGGTGTTAGCCGCACCACAATATTGCAATGCAAACTTCACTTCTTACTTCACCACGACGTTCTGGTCGAACCCTTCGTTATCTTTAACGTTCGCGAACCGTAAACCATGTTATTTTAACACCGGTGTAATGGTAATGGACCTCGATCGATGGAGAAACGGAGATTACTCAACGAAAATCGAAGAATGGATGGAAGTTCAAAAGAAGATGAGGATCTATGAATTGGGTTCATTGCCACCATTTTTATTGGTTTTTGCCGGGAACATAGTGCCGGTCGATCATCGGTGGAACCAACATGGCCTCGGAGGAGACAATTTCCGAGGTTTATGTCGGAATTTACATCCTGGTCCGGTTAGTCTTTTACATTGGAGTGGTAAAGGGAAGCCATGGGCAAGGCTTGATGCTAATAGGCCTTGTCCTTTGGATGCTTTATGGGCGCCTTATGATCTTTTGCAAACTCCATTTGTATTGGATTCTTGATGGGAGACACTTGTTTGGTTGCTGAGAAAGTGAAAGAATCGGGGAGAAACGGTGTAGGAGCTCCGGCCCGGAGATTGAAGTTGTTTCTTGTAGAATATGTTATAAAAACAGGTGTATATATATATATATATATAGTGCATATTATATTAGAACGTTTCATCCATCGGATGTACGATAATTGGAATCAAAATCTGTACAGCAAAAGAGCTGGGTGTTTTTGGGTGGGCTGTAATTTTCATGGATCCTTGTTGAATAAAAATAAATCTTCAATAAATCTTTGTATTTTCATAAATTTAAAATTGATCGAAATTAGTCTTTTTGTGTTCTTTTTCGAAATTTAAGAACTGCATAACTCTTTAAAAAATAACTTTTAAATATACTTGAATCCAAGTTATCTTAATTGTTGTAATAATAATAGTTTTAATTGTGCTGAAGCTCAATCTATTTTGATTATATGGTTACTATTTATGTTTTTTTTTAATTTAATTTCAATGATAAAGCAATATTTAATCTCCGAATTAGTCAACTTTTCAAAACTTGATTTTTAAATTTGTTTCACATTAATTTCGAAACTTGACAAATTTTTAAATTTGATCCGTGAATTTAAATTTTATTAGGATGTGATAATATGACATTTGAGATTGTTACACACTATCACCTTAAAATTTAAAATAAATATAAAATCTAAAAAATACAAAAAAAATTAAAAAAATATACACAATTCTTTTTAAATTAGGTAATAATATGGCACAATCTAGGTGTATCATGTCATCATACCTGAAATGAAATTCAAGTTTAAGAATTAAATTGAGAAAAGCTGTTAAGTTCGAGGACCAAGGTGAAAATAACCATCAAATTTAGGATTCAGGGTGTATTTGATAAATTAAAAATTTAAATGTTGAAAAGTTAAATACTAAATTTTTATGGCTACATTTTATAAATATTGAATTTATATTAAAATATTGTTTGGTAAATTAGTAAATATAAGTACGGAATGTAATTATGTTGTTGGGTAAAAATAAATATTGATTTTGAAAGGACTAATTTTTTAATTTTAATATTATTAATATAATATTTTATATTATTTTAGAGAAAAATAAATATATTAATTTGATTATCTTATTTTTAAATATAACTTATTTTAATTTTTAATAAAATAAAATCAACATAATATTTCCGTGATAAATAACTATTTACCTATTTATCTTACATTGTTTTGTTGAAAATTTTATATTAAATAAAAAATTAAAATGATTATAAAATATATTTAAAATATGAAATACTGAAAATTTACATTATCAATTGAATTTTTTAATAAATTAGTGTTAAAAATAATATTCACTAAAATAAAATTATAAAATGCAAAATTTCATAAAATTAAAAGAAATTGATATATTAAACATTTGTTTATAATTTTAATTATTAATAAATATAATTAAAAAGACAACCACGTTGAAAAAGGGTCTGGTTAAATTATTAAATACTTAAAGATGAAGATATTTTTGCATCAAATCAAACATCATTTCATACCTCTATATTAATAATTAATATAATTTAATTTAAAAGTAGATATTATCAATTTAATATTAGTTCGGTTGATATTGATATTATTATTTGTGTAAAAAAACGTGTATTCGAATGTATTGAAACACGTTTATTCTCTTATTTAAATGTTGAGATGAATTATGAGTAGTTTTAAGTATAATATCAATTTAAAATTTTTAAATACTTTTAGAATTAAATTAGATTTAAAAAAAAATTAAAAATAGATATTAAGTCTCTTTATAATTAATTTCAGTATTATTAAATGCTTTAGTTTAAATTTTATATTATTTAAAAAATTAAATAAAGTTAAATTATAATAAAATTAATAAAGAGTGTCGGTGGGTTTTATATTAAGGAGATGGGAACATAATACGTCCGGGCTTCATTAAATGCCACGTGGCATGTCTTTGAAAAGCTACGGCTGTGATTGAGGATAAAAGTCAAAGCGTGTGGGGTCAAATATTGTCCTTTATTATTACTAGTAAACTACATCAGAAGTCTCCAAACTATTTGTTAATTTACGTCTTGGTCCCTCAATTTAAAAAGTTTCAAGCTATTTATTTTCTTTTGATAATTTCAATCATTGTCTGACATTTAAAGGCTTTAGGGGTGAAATAAAATTCTAAAATTTTGAGGGGTTAAAGTTATAATATTTTATTTCAAGAGGGCTTAGATTAAATAATTAATTTTTAAGAGAGGTAAATATTACAAATTTTCCATTTATTTGAATAGTTAATATATATATATATTAAGGGTCTTAGCTCTTAAAAATGATATAAATTTATAGTTGGGTACTTTCGAATTTTTTAAAATTGTAAATTAATATAATAATTAAATTTTGTTTCAATCCATATTAAAAAAATTTCTGACTTTGTCTTTGATTGAATTTAGGATGACAAAAATATCAGTTAAGGACAATGAAAAAATGGGAACGAAGTCAAGAATAGAAATGACAAATAATCCCGATCCGATGGGTTTTGATTTGACCCGATCCGAGAGGGCTAGAATTTTTTTTTTTTTTTTGAAATCAGTTTGTGGGGCAAGCCTAATTCTCCAATTACTCGAGTTGGGTTAGGTCAGTTTAAGAAAAAACCCACCTCGCCTTGCTCCAATATAATTACTAAAGTGCCCTTATATAATATTCTTTTGAGAGGTCACTTAATAAAATGTACGATAATAAAATTTATATTAGTATATGCTCCAATTTAATTATATATAAAAAAACAATTAATAGTATCATTAGAAAATAATAAAAAGTTAAAATTCATTATTCTATTAATAAAAATATAAAAAATTTTAAAATTGTGATCGAAATTAGATATGACTTTCATTTTTTGAATTGGGTTTGGAATGAGTAAATTAATATTTAGTTTTGAGTCGAAGAAAAAAATCACTCTACCTCGCACAATTACCATCTCTAAAGGTGAATTTGGATGGAGTTGCATTTGACTGCGATTAGTGTAAAGATAATGATAGCAATGAAATTAGATACTGCAATGTAAAACAAAAAATAAATTAAACACACCGCATTGTTCAGCCTATCCAAACCGATACTAAGTCAATAATCCTATATATGACATTAGTGTTCAACATCATTGATTCATATTCACCATTATTATGATTATATGTGAAAATGTAAATTAGTCCAAAAGTTATATAATTGGGTCCCTCATCAATATGAGAAGAAGCTACGTGCCAATTTCTTCATGCCTTCTTTAAATTAATTTTCCCAATCACGCAACTTCCTATGCATGAATCCCCCTTCTAACATGCTTACACATTAATTTATTTGCATAGCAATGTGAAAACTAGGCTAAGTTTTTCACCAAATAATTCCAATTCCTTTTCATTTTCCTTTTCCTTTATTATATCATATATCAACCCTCAGATTTAAATATTATAAATTTGAATTTTAAAATTATTATTCATTACAGATTTAAAGCAAATGCAGATAGATATCATAAAGATTCATTATTTAAATTCGTATTGTTTATTCAGATAATGAATACGGATTCGGATTTAGATATCTGAATCTATTGATTACAGTGATTATAGATTTGGTTATATATATTAAAAGAATTTTAGTGGTTTTAGATATCCAAAAAATGTTTGGATTTTTTAAATATTTTTTTTAGATTTGAATATTTGATGAATAATAGTATTTAATTTGGATTTGAATAGTAATACTTGAGTATTTTGTGGATAATATAAATTTGAATATTTAGGCAGATTTACAAATTTAAATGTAGATAATTAAAAAAATAAAATATTCAACCCGCTGCTATTCGTAAAATAATCTGAGTATAAAATGACTTAAATCGATAACCTTAAATGACCAAAACATTAATTGATCCAAACATGAAATGATTGACCTAGAAAACCCGAGTCTCAAACCCAAATAAAATCTAAATTGTCCATAAAAGTCATTGATTTGAATCCGTTCAATTGAAATCTTAATTGACTTGAACCTAAAAACGACTCGAACTTAAAATAATTGAAACCCAAAATAATCTGAATAAAAAACCCAAAATTATTGGAACTCAGGAAAAATCCAAAAATAAAATAACATAAAATCACTTAAACAAGTCTTTATTAATTGCATAGCAATGTGAAAACTAGACCAAAAAAGTTCCTTCATATATATATATATATGAGTTTGCTCAAGTTAATTACCTTAATGAACATGGTTTTCATGGGAATTGCTACAATTTCAAAGCCTACCAAATGGTTTTCCAACAAGGGTTTAACCTTAAATTTCCCTCCCTTTCTCTCAAAATCCAAGTCCTCAACCTCATCACCGTTGTCACCGCCGACCGTCCCTCTACCGCCACTAAATAAAACAACTAAAAAAGAAGACCTTCGACAAGTTTTCCATCATTTTGACCACAACGGGGACGGGAAAATTTCGAGTGAGGAACTAAGTGCTTACTTTGCTTCTATAGGAGACAACGTGTCGAGCAACGTAGTTCGAAGGGTCATTAAAGATTTCGATAACGACGGAGATGAGCTGTTGGGGTTTGAGGACTTCGTCGAGTTGATGGAAGGAGGTGACGATGGCGATGACATTAAGAGGGCGTTCGAGATGTACGAAGGGGACAAAGGGTGTGGGTGCATAACTCCGGTGGGGTTGCAACAAATGCTTGGTAGATTAGGGGATGTGAGATCATTTGAAGAGTGTAAGGCCATGATTGGGGTGTTTGATCTTGATGGTAATGGAGTGCTTGATTTCAGTGAATTTCAACATATGATGAAAGGTTTTGAACCAAATAGAAATGAAATAGTAAGTGTAAAGCAGAGTTGCATAAGTGAATGAATTATTGTGTAGTGATAAATGATTTGTGTTGATTTCGAGTTTGAAAACCAACCTCGGGGCAACTCATTTCCCTTCTTTGGCCAATTTTGTTAAGGCGATTGTTGATCGTATAGATTATTTTATGAAAAAAAAAATATCTATACGATCAATTATCAACAAGATATATCGATTGAGTCTTAACTTAATGAGCATTGTTGTTGTTGCAACAATCAATTCGAGCACAGTTAAATATGTATTGTCTTTCTATTTAATAGTTTGAAAGAAATTATATAGTAAATATTGAATCATATTTATATCGTATGTGATATATCAATAACATATGAAATTACATATAAAAAATTGCTGACAAAGTGAAATTATATTTTAGTAAATAAGAATTATTTTAATAAAAATTTTAAAATTCACATAAAAAACCTATTAATATTGTAAGTTTATATTTACAAATTTTATTAAAGAAATCAATTCAATAAATTGGTTAAGTTCCATAAGTGGAGTATTCTGCTATGAAAATGATGATATTTACTTATAACAATAAAATATAATGAATAACCTGTTCCATTACCTTTGATAAATATGTATGTATATATAAGGTAAATTACACTTAATATCATTAAATTATTAGTAATTTTACGTTTTGATCACTTAAATTTAAAAAATTATAAAATAGTCACTGAATTATTCAAAAATTTTCATTTAAATTGCTAAACTATTCAAATTTTTTTTATTTAAGCCACTAGATTATTAAGTTTATTTTTTTAAAGTTAAGCTAGTAAGCTCTAAGCGGCGATTCAACCATTAGTACGATGGGTCAATACCCATTGACAAGCGATCAGTGTCGGAGATTAGATAAGGAAATTATTTGGAAATTGATTAGCAATTTCGTGATATTGAAAGTTGTTTCATTAAAAAAGCTAAATTGTAGAAGAGAAAGGGTACAAGAGTTTTTAATTGGTATAAGGGGTGCGAATAGAACAACAACGGTTTTAACAATCTAGTAACTCAAATGAAAACTTTTGAAGTTCAGTTACCATTTTATAACATTTTGAAATTAAGTGACCAAAAAATAAATTTATTAATGACATTGAATGTAATTTATCCATATGTATATGTAGTACATGATAATTTTCTATTTGTGGCCGAGAAATGAATAATGACATTGAATTTTTGTTTTTATATTTGAAAAAAATCCGAGTCATGGGCAAGAAAATACTACTTCAAATGAAGAATAATGTCAAAAAATAAAAAGAAAAATAATCCAATAAGAAGAAACTCGTTTGAATTTATTGATATTTAAGCAATTGAGTCATAAAGTCATATGCTGACACCTGATTTAGGCAAGAAAATTGAGGGTTGAAGATGTCAAAGCTTTGAATTGCAATATATATATATATATGCACACAAATTGGATATACAATAGGGAAAGTTTATTATAAAAATTATGCATAATAAATTTAGCTCTCAATGTTTATACATTTTGTTAATTTAATCTTATTTTTTTAGTTAAATTCTGTAATTAACCTTACAAAAAGAGTTAAATTGTATTTTTTAATGAAAATACTGACTAAAACAATAAATTTTTAACGATGTTGGCGTGAAACCTGCATAACAATTCATGTGTGCTTCATACTGATATGGCAACTATTTGTTTTATATGCTACGTCCACAAATAATTTAATAATTATAATAATATTAAAAAAATTAAAAATTTCAAAATTAAAAAAAATTAGCATGAAGTACACTTGAATTGCCATGTTTAAAAATTAAATATTCTAGCCAGTATTTCTAGAAAAAAACAACAATTCGACTCTTTTTAAAAAATTGATGGTCACGTTCGACTCTTTTTAAAAGGTTGAGTGCCAAATTTAACTAAAAAAAGGAATAAGAACCAAATTGAAAAAAAGTTGTAAACATTAAGGGTTAAATTTGTTATTACGTTTAAAATTATAGTTTAATTTTTTATAGATGGTAATAATATTAATAATCTTTTATACAAATTTAATAATGAAATGAAAAAATAATTTTGAAGTGGCTGTTTTCCAAGATTGTAAATATTGAATATAGGTTTATGTTATCAAATTAATAAATTGTTTTAAATTATTATCATTTTAAATAATTAATAAACTTTAATCGAACACAATATATTATTATTTTGAGAAAATATAACATTTTGGGTCTAAATTTAATTTCAAAATAAATAAATAAATTAAAGGCAAAAACCTAATTGGACATACTAAAAGCTACGAATAAGGACCTAATCGTGTAAACAAAAAATATAAGGGACAAAAACTGTAATTACCATGACATCCTTTTTACATATTTATATTGTTCATAGGGGTAAAAATTCTAGCTTGGAAGTTAAATATACTGTGATTTTTGACTAAATTAATTATGCAAGGTTAATTGTATGTTTTACAATTAATATCAAAAGAAATAAGGATATATTTTGGTCAAACACTTTGACCAAATACTATTTGTGGACTTTGAGACAAAGGTGGGCCCTTACTGGCTTATGGTCCGAACTATAAATGTCATCAACTGACTCGTAACAGTGCAAACTTGCTGTAATTTTGTTCGGGTCTTCGATCTTGAACAAGATTCGATCTGTCCATGCTGGAACTCGAACCTACAAAAAATAAAAAGAAAAAAACTGTAAAGAGCGAATCCATAGTTTAAAGATAAGATTAACTATACAACACTTCTTTAAATTATGATTCAAATTTTAAATTAGTATCGAAACTTTAAAACTTTTTAATTGAGTCATTAAAGTATCAGTATTATATAAATTAGTACCTTCTATTAGCAAGGGTGAATCTAGAAGTTTTGTTTAGGGAGAATTGAGATAAATTTTTTTGGGAGCTAAAATTTTGAACTAAAGACTTAAATTATTAATGACATTATTTATTTTTTAACGTGTTAGATCTAAAGTATCCATGCAATGAATACATATATGTTTACAATTTTATTTATATATTTTAAATAGTTCCACAACATATCTAAGCTGGCATTTAAATGATAAGCTAACATTTCAAAATGATCTAAATCCAGTTCGAACCTAAAAAGAGAGAGTATAACTTAAAAATTGAACCCTAATTTAGGATAACAAATAAAAAGAGGATTTTTAATTTATATGTCACCTTGTAACTTGTATCATAATTGCTGCTGCCTATATTGTATTTATAAGTTGGTTTGAATGCGAGTGTTCCCTCACAATATCCATTGAAAATCTGCCCTCTCTCAGCCTCTTGGAGGAGCTGATCTTTGCTTCTCAGCAGCTGAAAACAGCAACAAAGCAAAGTTGATTCAAATTAGGCAAATGATTGATGAAAAGTTGAAAACTTGGGAGAGAAGTCTATGAAGTGTTGTTCGCTGAATTGATAGCACACATGTCCATTGATGTCATTTAGGGCTTGGGTTCAAATTACTAATGGAAAATGGTCACCATTTCTTTGGTAAATAACTGTGCACCACGTAGGATCTGATCCGTCGAAGTGCTCTCACTCCGTGAATCTTGTGTAATTTTCAATGGAGTCAAGAGACAAAATCTTGAATTGAAGGATTTATCGGCTTTAAACGAACAACACTTTGAAAATTTCTTCTTGATGAGTCAGGAATCCCTCAATAAGAAATTTTTATTTTAAAGAAAAGGAAAGATGGACCGACTTTGTGAAGGTTTCTGTGTATTAAGTTCCGGGCGGGGTGGGTGTTGATGCCTTGGAGCCTGTAATTGAGGTCGCCCAACCATACGGTGATGTGTGCGGGGTTGGTGTAAGGGTTGTTGCAGTACTTGGAAAATATAGAGTGCGAAATGTGCCGGCACTGTGAATTTCTCTCTTCTACGTTCCGAGCATGAGCTGTTTAAGGACCAAATTATCAATCAAATCAAGGGGCTTTTTGAATGAATGAAAATCTTAATTGATTTATAATTACACCAATCAATTCTCACCATTCGAATAATTTCTATCCAAATTTAATCCAAATAGCTTTGATAATAAAAAGTTAATAACTTCAGCTTTGAACATGAAATAATTTGAATTCAAAATTATTCAAATCTATCTATACTCCAAATGACTCCAACTTAGAATGATTTGAATTCAAAATAATTTGAGTTCAAGTGTCAAATCTAGCTAAATGATAATGAAAACCCGAAATGACTCATCTAGCAAACTCGAACTCTCCAAACTTAAAATAACTAGAACTCAAAATGACTCGAATATAAATTGACTAAAACCCGAAATGATCATAAAATTTTAAAACTTAAATTGGTTTGACTCAACCCATAACTAATTCAACTTGTCCAATTATGATTTGGAATTTTAAAGCTTGAATTGATTCATCTATATTCAAATATGATTCCACTCGAAATTGAAATGATTTGATAGAAATGATTCAAACTCAAGTCTCAAAATTGAATGAACATACCTAAAATGATTTGCCTAGCAAACTTAAATGATTTGGACCCCAAATAACTTAAACTTCAAATGATTCAAACCCAAAATGACTTAAATATGAAATTATCCAAAAGTTTTAAAATCCAAACTAAATCGACTCAAATTGATTCAACCGCAACTAATCCAAACCATCCAATTTACTGAGGGTGGTAATAGTAGCTCTGGTTTATTTGTGGGGGCACTAAATGGGGCTTTAGGTCCCATTAATGAACTCAAATTGTTTGGTTAAGGATGCCTTATAATGATGCTGATAATTGAAACAAAACAGGGCTTACCGGAGAGATGACAAGTAATAAACACCAACTTGAGTCCTTTGTAATTGATACTGATTGCCACTGCCCCTTTCTTTCTCCTCCTCATTCCTCCACACCCTCCAACACCATGCTTATCCACCTTCATTTCTACATTTTGTAATTGCCCCCCCCCCCCAAAAAAAAAAAAACCAAAAATCAATCACCGCGTTGATTGCCACACCAACATCATTAAAACATTAACGAATAAAGATAAAATTGACAAAAAATATAAACGTTGAGAATTAAATTTACTATTATGTTAAAAAAATGTATTTTAATTTACCTTCGATGAACATGCATGAATTCTTCGTCCCAAACACATATAGTTGCAGTGACTGCATAGTTGCCTCCCCCAACAATCTGATATTCATATACATACATGTATATAGAGAGATTAAATGCAAGTCTTAGCACAATAAAGAACACAAGAGAGAGAAACTTACTCGTGAGTATCAACTACGGCATCCTGCAATAATCTTGCAAGGTCCTTTCTAGGCACTTCTTGCAAGCCAACCACAAGTAAATCGAACCCACGGTTGTTCCCAAACAGCTCAACTAGATCTTCATACGAGACCTTAATATATATATGTTATTATACTGCAAGATGATGAATGATTTGATTAAGATTATTAGAAGAACTTGGATTTGATTCAAACCTGTCCATTCATGTTCCAAGTGACCATGCAAATACAAAGGTCGGTATTTGTGGAGAAATTGCAGAGATTATCAGCTATTACAGACTTTATTCCATCATGGGTTGGAACTGGTTTGTTGAGAGAATCATCAATGGCTAGTTTCTTCCTCTTTGATCTTTTCACGTACCCTTTACCACCTTGTATTGTGTTGTAATTTCCCATAGCTTTTTTGCTTGTTTATTGATTAACCTTACGAGCAAGAGAAGTGATTTTAATATAAATACGAAAGCTTTTTTTGGATTTTGCCTTTGGCGGTGTAGATTTTGAAAGAAAATTATGGGTTAATATATCATTTGGTACTTGAATTTGGTCACAATTTTCACTTTGTTATTTGATTTTTTTTGTCACTTAAGTTTAGTTTTCATATACAATTTAGTACTTTAATTTTTTTTGGAGGGTTGGCTCTCTTTCGAGAGAAGACACTTTAATGGTAGTGCTTTTACAATTAAGACTCTTTAGAGGCGTTTGAACCTCATTAATGCTAAATGTTAAACATTTCCTTGATAGATTAAGTGCTCTTATCAAACTCCGTGAATCTCTTTGGGATCTCTTCGAAGGTAAAATACAAAAACTCAAAGCTGAAACTGAACATAAATACTTTGGGAATTTTACTTTCATTGAGGGTTCGAGACTGATTTAGAGACCAACCCCCTTAACAGTGCTTTTTTTTTTTTTACTATAACACATATCAAACATTCATTAGGTCATATGATGTTGTCTAGTTTCGATATCAAATCGAATATTGAAGCCAAACTTAGGTATCAGACTGGGTAAGAAAAACTAAGTACCAAATTAAATATTGAAGCTAAAATCAAGTACTAAATGATATATTAAACCAAGAATAAAAGTCAAATAGCCTGAAATCTTCTGTTAAATGATAAAATCTTATTGGAAAACTATGATTGTACTGTTATTTTTGGTCTACGAGTTAGGTTTGGCAAATTTGACAATATTAAAGGTTATATAATAAAAGTTGAAAACGACAATGTTTAGCCATTTCTAACAAGCAAACCCTTGCAAGGATATGCAATGATGAGCTAAACTAGAAAATGTCGATTGGGCTTCAAGATTTTGTTTGAAGTATTTGTGGCAATTAAGATTCGAATTGTATTTTACTTTCTCTACTAAAAGAATAAGTAATTAATTCATTTATGTTAATTCATTTTTTTATTAAAAGTTTTATCCATTTCAATTGTTAAAGATCGATCTCTAGGTGTTAACATAAGTCATATATAACTGTTTAGTTCTTTCGTCAATTACACCAATTTTTAACAGTAAAAATAAATGAAAATTTTAACATAAAGAACCCGTTTGCTCTTTGACATAACATACAATGACTAATTTATCTATTTTTTTGAATAAAGTGAGTAAAATATAATCTAACTTTTAGTACGAAAACTTTCATGATATTTTTACCTATTTATGTTAGACACTTACACGTATGATATATAAATTTAAACATAAATATGAAATTTATTTTCTCATTAAAATTTATAATTTAATCTCGAGTTTTGATATAAAATCTTTTTATTTTGCTCATGCTTTTAAATATATGATTTTTTTTAAGAAAAATTACAAATATATTTATATTAAATATATGTATTGAAATTGGAAGTCTCTACATTGTTTGAAAGTTGAAACCATCAATCATATGAATCATAAGTTTTCTTTTTGTTTGAACCATAGAAAACTTTGTCAAAAATAAATATATGATCCAATTGGTTTACTTGTAAGTTGATCTAACTTGCAATACCGTACCAAGGTTCTATTATTGATAAAGATAGACGGTTACTAGGTGCAATGTATAGACTAAGCTTAGCATCTTCAATATTTCTATTTTTACGGGTTAAGTGATAACAAGTTCGATTAATAGCTTTTAAAGTTGGCATAATAGTAATTTTTACCCTAAATCTTTATACGTTGTGTTAGTTTAGTTTTGATTAAAAAAAAAAATCAATCCTCAATATTTATTGTAATTTGATCTTTATTTTTTTTTTGCACGTTTAATTTTTTTAAGACATCAAGACTAAATTTACATAATATATAAATGTTGAAAGTTAAATTATTATTATGTCAATATTAAAAATTATTACGTCTTTAAACCCTAAACCCATCTAAATGAAACAGAAGGAGATTCGAGTTTTGAACTAAAAAATACATCAATGTAGGATTTTTATAATGGAATTAATGATATAAACTGAAGCATAACACCAAAAACAGTAAAGGAGCAATTTAGAATAAATTAAATTACAAGGATTGAATTCTCAAATTAAGCATAGTATATGAAGGAAAATCACAATTTTTTTAAAAAAATTAATGTTATCTAGACTTATTTAAGGATCAGGTTATTTGTTTAATACCAAAGATTTACTTGAAATTTGAGACGGTTTAGATAAAAATATTAGATTCGAAAAATAAAATTAGATAAAAAAAATGTCCATTTAAAATATAGACTAGGCTCAAGCTTTAGCCCGGACTAACTTATCTCAATTTCTAATTTTGTAATATATTTCATTATGTAATTTTCATATTTATTATAGTTTATAACACATATTATAATATAAATATTAAAAATAGTTAAATTATTTATATAATTATTACATATTAAATTAAAAATAGTATAAATATTTTAAAAAAAATAAAAAAATAAAAACGAGATTAAAATAACTTTTAATTAATTATCTATATATATATAAATATATAATATCATATTTAAGCTTTATCCGTATTTTGGGTATGAGCACATGTAGGACATTATCTAAAAGACTTTGGAAGTGCAAGATGATACGATGACGTTTTAGTAAGTAAAATGCGTAGGACATAATCGTCTATTCCTTGTACGTTATCCTCTCCCAGTCTCACAGCTGAACTCTGCTACTCTTAACACCAACACAAAAAGGCCACTGTTTTTAGCTAATCACAAATCCATATTTTCCCTTTCACAAAATAAAAAATGGCTCTTTCAATTTCTTCCTTAACATCATCCCTTTCTTCCCTTTCATTTTCCTCTCAGATTTCGCGGAATCCAAACAGTATCTCAATTCCCCAACCACCGAAAACCTTGCCCATTTCCCTCTCATCGAAACCCGCTCGTTCCCTTTCAATTTCCGCTACGGTGGCTGCTCCGGTTGAGTCTGAACCGGTTGAGAACCTCAAGAAGTACGTTAAGTCTAGGCTCCCTGGTGGGTTTGCTGCTCAGACTATTATAGGTACGGGACGAAGGAAATGTGCCATTGCTCGTGTGGTTCTTCAGGAAGGAACTGGGAAGTTCATTATCAATTACCGTGACGCTAAGGTAAAAAGTTGAACTATTCAGTATCTGGGTGTTTGTGAACAGTTAAATTAGCTGTCTTTAAGATGTTTGATAAAATGTTTGTGTTGGGCCAAATGGAGTTGTAGAAGAAATATTACTGACCCAAAGTCAAATTAGTTGCCTTTCAGATGTTTGATAATATGTTTGTGTTAGACTTATTCAAGTTTAGAAGAAAATTCAATGACCCAAAGACAAATTAGTTGTCTTTCAGAAGTTAGATTATATATTTGTGCCTTGGTGTAATATGCAATTTGATACACGGGATTTCGTTTCGATGTAATTATAGACATAAACTCGAATTGTGGCTTATATGCATCCATGAAACTTTGGTTTTGATTCTATTGTTTACGTTTAAGTACATGCATTTATTTTGTATTGGATTAATATAAAGTTTGTATGTAATATATCAATTTAAAATGGTACGAATTCAATACTGTTGTTAGTGATTTATAAAAATTGAATCAAATTAAATATTCGCATTGGATCAAAATTCATGTATTGCTTTGATATTTATCTCTATGTTTGTGTTAGGCTAATAGACTAATTCAAGTTTTGGGAAGAAAAGTAGTTGCCTTTAATATGTTTGTGTTAGGCTAATTCAAGTTTTAGAAGAAAAAAAATAAGACCCAAAGACAGGCTAAGAAGTATGATTAGCAATTGCCATATAATGCTTTGAAATTTTTGGTTCAGGAGTATCTTCAAGGGAACCCATTATGGTTGCAGTACATAAAAGTTCCATTGGTGACATTGGGGTATGAAACAAGTTATGATGTATTCGTGAAAGCCCATGGAGGCGGGCTTTCAGGACAGGCACAGGCAATCTCACTCGGCATTGCTCGTGCATTGCTGAAGGTGAGTGCCGATCATAGGAGCCCGTTGAAGAAAGAAGGGCTTTTGACCAGAGATTCAAGGGTGGTGGAGAGGAAGAAAGTTGGTCTCAAGAAGGCTCGTAAAGCTCCACAGTTTTCCAAACGTTGAGTGGATGGAAAACTGAGGATATATATACATTGTTTTCATGGTTGGTTTGTAGAAAATCTTTTCTTCTCAGTAACATTTGCTGATGAACTTTTTTTTACAAAATTTCTAAATTGTAGAACCCCTTTTGATAATGTAGATCTTGTTGTTGATTGGTTGTGCTTATGAACATTTCTCTTGCATTTCATGTTAGGAATGTTGATCCTTAGTCTATTGTTACTTAAGGGTAAATATACCATTGAGACATCTGTATTATACTTTAGATTGTATTTTGTCCCCTTTGCTACGTTAAGTCAAAGAATAAATTTATTTTTTTTGTTAAAAATTTCGTTCATTTTAACTGTATAGTCAAATTTTCATCAGTAAATGCATTTCGAATCTTGAATAAAATAATTTAAGTAAGACTCACATATAATGAAACTTAAGCCTAGAACCATCTAAAAAAGAGAAAAGACACATGGTGCGACACAAACTTGGCACATCAAAGTCCCAGCACCTCAACCTTTGGCAACGAAGCCACCAACAAGTGCCTATGCACAGATACATAATAGAGTTTAACAAAGTTATGCGTGATGATCATAAGAAGTTAGAAGCTAAAATTATTTGCCATCTATTTATTCATACCTGCTCTTTTGGGGGATAAAATTGGTCTTTGAACTTAATGCAACTACAGAATAGATCCTCGAATTTAAACAAAATTTGTTACTCATCAAGCCTGAAAATGTCTTTAGACAATCATATCCCAGATTCATCAAATGGAAACTATTAATAACATATATGAGTGAATGATACTACATCTTTACTCACAAAAATGTAATGGTCAAATCCTCTTTACATAATTCTTGAATGCGATTAGAATTAAGAATATTCTTGTCTTAAATTAAAATTCAAAAGTAGAGAATCACCTAGTTAAGGATTTGAATGGACGGAATGTGGGCTATGTTGGGCCAATCCTCTCCTCTCCCTTTTTCACACCGTCTTTGCAGATGGGGGCATCCGCTGATCCAAAGCGTTTGCAGCGCAGTGAGGTTACGTACCCCTGGGGGCAATGCCATCAAATTAGAGCAATCCTCTATCTCCAGTCTTTTAAGCAAGGTCAGGTGTTGTATCTCATCTGGGAGAGAAATTAACTCTGGACATCCATATCACCATATCACCATAGAAGGCGTCGTCAATATACTTCAAAGAACTCATTCTACAAATATTGAGGACCTTAAGGAAGCGCAATTTCCCTAGAGGTGGTAGTTCATGGCATCTTTCACAGTTTTGTAGTGAGATTTCAACAAGGTTTGGTAGAAGCAGATCCATCATCCAAAATGGAAACATCAAACCTTGGTAATCAATTATGCGTAACTTCTTCAAGTTTGAATGAGGTTGGAGAGCACTAAGAATCTCTTCATCATTTTGATGGAGAGAGTTCTCATTGCTGCTTACTGGCCAAGATAAGCTAAGTGATCTTAAACTGTGCTTCTTTATCAAATTCGCATTTTTAGCTTCCATCGAACTCTTCACGTTGCGAAGTCCTTTGATGCTTAATTCCCCCTCTAGGGCCAACTCTTTCAACTCATCAATGCCGCAACCGTCTTCCTTTCCCACAATGAACATGCTAAGCTTGCGCAACAAAGTCAATTGTCCCAATGCAACAGGCATAGAAGTTAGTTCAATGCAATTTACCGATGATATTATATAAACAACCAAGAATAGTACCTTTAGTCCTGAGCAAAACTTCCTTTCCTATATACGCCATTTCCCAAGATTAGTAGGTGTATTAACGAACATAAAATCCTTCCAAAGTTTATGCAACCTATTACCATAAGCATTCAATGTCTTTATCATTTAATATTTTTTTATTCCAAGCAAACAACTCAAATGTCACTCTTTTTACATCTCAACATTCCTGTTAATGTTACGAATAAATACTTCATATAACCGTTTTATATATATCTACTTTCATAACAACATTTCGTGTAAGTATCTCATCTAAGTATTTCACTTTACTAATTAACACACAATCATCATTCAATCTTGAACTTACATTTCTTTCTTCCACAATTCAATCTCACTAGGTTTGTGGATATCACATAAAAACATATAATTTCACAAATAAAATAGAACATGTAATAATAATAAACCATTATTTCCCTTTTAATTACACATATCATTGTAATCCATTTCATTATTTAAAAAGCATGATTCATTTCATTTTTTTAATATACTCATTTAAACTTTATTATCCTGTTCATATCATGGAAAGAATTTCACCATATAAGTCATTTATTCACATAATTCAAATGTTACATTTTTTAATCCCAATACTTGCATTACATTTTCAGAATAAATTATCTGATTCAATACACTTGCAAGAAGCTTGTTAGGCATTAAGCTCAATAAGCATCATAAAATCACTCAATTCTGTGATATACTCTACAAATTAACATTTAGTTATACGATATAGAACTAAAAAATTAAATCATTAACAAATAATAGAATCTAACCACACATTTACTGAAACACTTTTTTTGAACATTTTCATATCAGATAATTGTTATTATTATGATGAATCCTTGTAAAAGTACTCATTACGTAAGTCCAAAATGTATGATGCTCGTCAACTAAACCCATATAAAACAACAATGGATAGCTATTCTTAGCTAAATTTGTGTCTCATATTAACACGAGTTCGCAACACATGCAGGAGTTTGGTCAGAATGTTTACGCTCGTTAGCTATTCAAATAAAAATCTCACGTTTGAAACTTTTATTTGATCCATCGAAAATTATCTTATTTAATTCGTTTACACCTTCAATAATTATTTACTTTCTAATATATATAAATTTCACGTATATATGAGTAACTTAACAATATTAATATCGTTAATAGCATTTAGTAATGAATTATAACCAAAGATAACAATATAAACTTACTTCACATTATACCATTACGAGCATCATCCAAATAATTCTTATTTATCAAACATAAAATCAATTTGGTTAATAATGCAATTTAGTTCAATTTACTAATTGTCATATATCGTTTAATTTAATTCATTCATAACATAAATAATCACTAACATTTTATATAATTATTTAAAACCTTTCTTTATTCTCAGTCGTGACTCTTAATTGTTGGGGATCAACTCGATTAAGCAACGAACAAGTAAAAATAGCGAAATAAATTGAGAAATTGAACACACAAATTTAACATGAAAAAACCCCTCCTCCGAAGAGGATAAAAAACCACGGGCAAATATAATTTTAATATAATGGCAAAAGAATAAAGAATACAAAAGATGGAGATAAAAATTACACCCCAAAAACCCTAAAACAAAAAACTCTCTAAACATAAACACTAAATTCTCCAAAAATATTAGGAGTTTTAACCTCTAATGGATGTATTTCTAAGGTTGTAAACAAGTTTATAGGATAAATTTTTAGGTCAAATAATAATAAAATAATCTAGACTAATAATCGTTTAATTGAAACAAATAAACAGAGTTTAATTAAAAGATTATTTCTCAAAATTGACTTGAAATAGGAGTCATAATTCAACAAATCTTCACCTTAATTCGTATTTCCATAATGTCATCTTTGCCAAAGCTCGCCAGGGCCTATCTTAAACTATGCGGGGAATTAACTGAGTCAAATCCGTGCTTAAAAACTGAAAGACTTCTAGCCTTCGACTTGTGCACTGCCTAATCAAAACTAACCCGGGTCTGATTTTCATGAACATAGTACCATAACTTTTCAAAACCTGCATCCAAAAGAGAACCTCTCTTCAACACTAAATTCTCCAAAAGTGTTAGGAGTTCTAATATCTAAAGAGTGTATTTCTAAGATTGTAAAAGAACCTATTTATAGGCTAAAATTCCTAAGTCAAATAATAATAAAATAATCTAGACTAATAAGAGTTTGACTCAAACAAATAAACAGAGTTTAACTAAAAGATTATTTCTCAAATTTGACTTGAAATAGGAGTCATAATTCGACATCAACTATAATTTCATTTCAAACTCATATCTATGTATTTCTCATTTCTACTCATAACACTCAACTTAAATATCACCATCTCATAATCCACACATATCATACTAACCTTACGCAGTTAAGTTCGATTACAAAATAATTAAATATGTACTAGATCCCCAAAAAAAATTAAATAATTAATTCAAATAGTTTATTTTTCGACCTTTTCATTTATTCGAAAATACTGAATGTATTGTTATGGTGTCTTTCAACCATGATCTTTACCTTTTCAAGAAATATACCATGACAACATAAGACATAAATACAAATATATATATATATATATATATTTGGTATTTTCGAATCAATAAAAAGGTCGAAAAAGAAATTATTTGAATTAATAAAATTATAAATTCACTTTTAACCTTTTTAAAGTGAAATATGAATTTACCTCAACTAAAATGGTTGCCAAACAAAGCCAACGACTATACCGAAACTTTCAATTTTCCTCAAATTAAATTCGATTGCTTCGTTTATTGATCTAAATAATAATTCTCATCAATTTAATCATTCCAATAAATCTAAAATATTTAATTCTAGCTTACAACCCATTTTAATGTAAATTTACAAAATTACGGCTAACATCTTAACTTTCATACAATTAAATCCTTAAACCAAAATTTATAATCTAATCACCATCCATGCAAATAATCAAATTACCCATCTTATTATGAGTTTATAACAACCCAAATTTTTTACCATTTCCTTTTATTCACTTTACATTTTTACCTAGTTTCTCAAATAGATCCATAAACCCAAAATCATTAAAAACCATTTAACAAAATACTTATATCTAGCCATCAACTTTAATAATTCATTCTTTAAAATAAAAAACACTTCAAAATCATTAATAACAAATCTTTAAATCTTTAACGGTTTTACAAGCAAATCCCCGAATTAATTAAATTAATGTATCGAGATTCCAAAATATAAAAATTACGAAAAAAATTAATTTCAGCTTATTAATTTGAAGCTTTAACCTAAAAAACTTTTCTGTCAATTTTTCTGCCCTGCTTCAGCTTCGAAGGAAACAGAATGAAAGAAAGAAATTCTTTCTTTCTCAACAACCCCCACCCATTTTCAACACAAACCATTTCCTTTCTTTTTATTATTTAATTACTTAAATAATTAAAGTACAATATCAACCATACATTTACTCACTTAATGGCACTACACTTTTTTAAGGGGTAATTACCACTTGGTCTCTTCCATTTATTTTTAATTATAATTTTTTTATAAATTGCACTTTTACCACTTATGTAATTTAATTTTCATATTTAATTTAAGCACTACACAATTAAAATTATTTATTCAAAAAATCAATTAATCTATAAATTAACTCCGTAAATATTTTCATTAAATATTTACAGGTCCGATTCATTATTATGGAGTCTCGAAAATATACTTTTTGACACTCTTAATTTTTAGGTCGTTACAGGTGGAAAGAAAGGATGTTGGTCACAAGAAGGCTCGTAAAGCTACACAGTTTTTCAGACTTTGAGTGGATGGAAAACTGAGGATATATATACATTGCTTTCATGGTTGGTTTGTAGAAAACCTTTTCTTCTCAGTAACATTTGCTGATGAATTTTTCTTACAAAATTTCTAATTGTAGAAGAACCCCTTTTGATAAAGTAGATCTTGTTCTTGATTGGTTGTGCTTATGAACATTTCTCTTGCATTTCATGTGAGGAATGTTGATCCTTAGTCTATTGCTACTTAAGGGTAAAAATACCATTGAGGCATCTATATTATGAATCAGATTACATTTTGTCTTTTTTATTATGTTAGATCAAAAAATAAATTAATTTTTTTTATTAAAAATTTCGTTCATTTCAACTATTAAAAACTAGAAACTTGAGCCAAATTTTCATCATTAAATGCATTTAAAATAACTTCCACTACATGGAATTTGTGTAATGCAATTAACAAAAGAAGACCATGCAAAGGGTGCTTAATTAAGATTGATTTTGGGAGTAATGTGATGTGAATTCAACTAAGGCAGCTTTTGAGAGCTAAGATTTTAGAATTTGGATTTCAAAAAGAGTATAAATTGAATATTAAATTATTTAGAAATGTAACCTTTATGATAATTTTTCAAATCTATAAATTTGTTAAATACCTATTTTGTAATGAAATTGAAATTCTTAAATTATTTTTGAAATTGAAATTCAAATCTACAAATTTGATCCTTTTCTAATATATATTGTATCGAGTCTTTACTAATTTTCTCATAAAATATATACCCTATTTTTACCATTTACATTATAAATGAAATCCAATTTTAAAATTTGAAATTTATGTTCCCTGACAGACATGGCATAAAAAAAAATCAAAAAGTCTAATAATATTAAAAAATAAAAAAAATGTCATTACAAATTTTCATATGGTTCTATTAAACAATTATTTACCGTCTAATAAAGAGTTTGAAAATCGAGATATATATTTGAATAAAATTCACATATGATAAAACTCAAATCTAGAACAATTTAAAGGAGAAACTAGAGATGGTGAAACTCAAACTCAAATCCCAACACCTCAAACATTGTCAACGAAGAAGCCACCAATCACATCCCCATGCACAAATACGTTTAACAAAGTTGGGTGTGACAAGCATAAGAAGTTGGATTTGCCATCTATTTGTTCTTACCTGCTCTTATGG
Source organism: Gossypioides kirkii (assembly GCA_005610355.1). Taxonomy (NCBI): domain Eukaryota; kingdom Viridiplantae; phylum Streptophyta; class Magnoliopsida; order Malvales; family Malvaceae; genus Gossypioides; species Gossypioides kirkii. The sequence goes on from CP032248.1 coordinate 1,022,979, forward strand.
GGGATAGAATTGGTCAACGAATTTAATGCAGTGTTCTCTTCTTTCTTCAGAATGCAAAATAGATACTCGAATTTAACAAAAGTCGTCACTCACCAAGCCTGAATATGTATTTAGACAATCATGTCATAAATATATCAAATGAAAACTATTAATAGTAAATATGAATGAATGATACTGCAGAGGTAGAGATGCTTATTCACAAAAATGTAATGGTGAAATCCTTTTTACATAATTCTTGAATATGATTAGAATTAAAATTAAAATCAAAAGTAGAGAATCACCTGGTTAAGGATTCGAATGGACGGAATGTGGGCGATGTTGGGCCAATCCTCTCCTCTCACTTTCTTACACCGTCTTTTCAGGTGGGGGCATCCTCCGATTCTTAGTGTTTCCAGCGCAGTGAGGTTACGTACCCCTTTCGGCAATGACATCAAATTAGAACAATACTTTATATCCAATAATGAAAGAAAGGTGAGGTGTTGTATCTCATCTGGGAGAGAAATTAAACCCCTACAAAACCAAATCCGCAGATATCGAAGAGAAGAGAGGTGTTGGATACTCCTTGGCAATGAGGTTAACTCTGGACATCCATTAATAAGTAAGTCTTGAAGTGAAGTCAGATATCCCACCCCCTCAGGTAAAGAGGCTAATTTCTTACAATTTTGAATCTGTAGTGAAGATAAGGAAGATAAGCCTTGCAATCCATTTACCGGAAGGGATACAAGGCTGTCACAACAATTTAAATGCAAAGTTTTTAAAGAGCTGACGTTTTGTAGTCCTGCAGGCAAGCTTTCAATTGAGGGACCTTGAATATCCAAGTATTTAAGGGAGGATAGATTATCCAGCAGATCGGATGAAGACTTTAGACTACAAGAAAGAACAGACAACCTATCAAGTTGCTTTTGATTTTGCAGCAGTCCATCTGGTAACTCATGGAAGTCACTAATCCGGAGAGAGGTAAGAACCGTGGCATTCATAATCAAATGTGTGAGTAAAGTAACATTAGTTCCTCCAATATCTAGCCCTTTTAGAGATTGAATCAGCGGCAGTTTAACCAACTTAGGACACCATTTGACAGTTAATGAACTCAGGAGAGGAAAATGTTCTCTACCATTCACTGTTGTCCATTCCTCCAAACATCGCGCCCCACATATGCTGAGAACCTCGAGTGACGGAAACGAACTTTCCATATCACCATAGAAGGCGTCGTCAATATACTTCAAAGAACTCATTCTACAAATATCGAGGACCTTAAGGAAGCGCAATTTCCCTAGAGGTGGCAGTTCATGGCATCTTTCACAGTTTTGTAGTGAGATTTCAACAAGGTTTGGTAGAAGCAGATCCATCATCCAATATGGAAACATCAAACCTTGGTAATCAATTATGCATAACTTCTTCAAGTTTGAATGAGGTTGGAGAGCACTAAGAATCTCTTCATCATTTTGATGATGAGAGCTCTCATTGCGATTTCCTCGCCAAGATAAGCTAAGTGATCTTAAATTGTGCTTCTTTATCAAATTTGCATTTTTAGCTTCCATCGAACTCTTCACGTTGTGAAGTCCTTTGAGGCTCAATTCCCCCTCTAGGGCCAACTCTTTCAACTCATCAATGCCGCAACCTTCTTCCTTTCCCACAATGAACATGCTAAGCTTGCGCAACAAAGTCAATTGTCCCAATGCAACAGGCATAGAAGTTAGTGCATGGCAACATCTGATGTCCAAGTACCTAAGATTTTTCAAGTTCTTCGTACCTTTGGGTAACATTTTAAGATTGTGACAATCTTTGAGGTTTAGTGTCTGCAAGTTATGAAGAGAGCTTGTTGATTCAGGTAAAGTTTTCACCCAAGAACCCTCAAGGCAAAGATACCTCAAGTGTTTTGGACTTTTAAATGCAATATTGCGAAAACTAAAACCAAATTCCAACACCTTGAGATACTTTTGTTTACTGAAGAAACGGGAAGGATTAGAGAGGTAACCGCAATAGCCTTCCAGGATCAAAGATTGCAGCGGTTGCAATGCGGTTAAGTCCACAATGCTTGTCGATAGACTGCTATCATTAACAAACAAGTGACGAGCAGTTTTTGGAATTTTTGACCCCTCATTTGCCTTAATCACACAGCACTCTTGTCTCATAATTGATGTTGCAAGATCATGGATGAGATCATGCATTTTGCATGTAACAGTTCCATCAACATCCTCTTCGATTTCTTGGAAAAAAGACCTCCAAGTTAATTCGGAGAATATTTCACAACCCATATCATGCAAATCCAATGCTCCTCGAGAAGGAATAAATCCATTTGCCATCCATAGTCCTATAAGCTTGTCCTTTTTCATAACAACATCTTTGGGAAATATCGAGCAAAATGAAAAACATTGTCTCATATACGGTGGAAGATGTTCATAACTTAGCCCCAACACAGCTAAGATTCTGCTTCCCTCATCTTCCAAATCCCATATCTCACTATCTTTGACACGTAACCATTCACTTTCTTGACTTCTAAAACGCAATATGCTTCCTATGGCCTTAATTGCCAATGGTACCCCTCCACATCTCTGCACTATTTGCCTCCCAATGGTTTCCAAGTTGGCATTGCTTCCGTTCGTTCCCATCCCAAATGCTCTTTGCTTGAACAAAGACCAAGAATCATCATCGGATAAACATCCCAAGCGATGGAAAGGAGTTGTAGCCATCATAAGAGCAACTTTCTCGAGTCGAGTAGTGACAATCACTGTACTTCCTTTCCGTCCACACTGTAGAGCTTGTTTCAATCTATCCCACTTGTCATGGTACTCATTCCACACATCATCTAGTACCAGCAAAAACCGTTTCCCAATAAGCGTCTCTACTAAACACCGCTGCAGGGGATCTAACTCTTGGATATCACCCGAGTTCCCTCCAAAGGATTCCACAATCGCTTTAGTCAACCTTTTTATATCAAAATCATCAGATACACACACCCAACCTCTCAAATCGAAGACTTTCGCCACAAATTTGTCATTGTAAACCAATTGGGCGATTGTTGTCTTACCAAGACCCCCCATTCCGCATATTGCATAAACAGAGAGGTCATCATGGTGGCTCACATTACTAAGTAACATACTAACGATCTTTTCCTTCTCATCAGCTCTACCAAGTACTTCCGATTCATTCACAAGGGAGCTGGTTTGCCTATCCTCATTGCGTTCAATTTCAGCTTCTCCCACACCCTCTCTCAAGTGGAACTTACTTTTCTCCCCAGCAATGGCATCTAATTTCTCCCTTACAGTCTTAAACTTACGTGCCATTTCTAAGCGAAACAAGAGCGGATTCCGCAAAGACAAGAAGGTGGTTACCTGGCTTCTTGCATTCCTATGCAGGCTCCGCCTTAGAGCTTCGGTGTTGAAATCATCAAGCACAACTTCTAGATCGTAAGCTGCTTGTTTGAGCTTCCCAAGCCAGTTCTTGATAGCTTCACTCTTCCATTGCTTCTCCTCTGCATCTTGGAGCACAGCTTGGATTGTAGTCAGAGTACTTTCAAGACTCTCAACTTCTGTTTTGAGGCTCCCAGCAAGTTCCAGCTCTTTCGAGGACCACAATTTCAAGCTGTCCAAGATGGTACCGACAAGGGGTGAAAGAAATACCTCAGCCATGTCCGATCTCTCTTAAAATTTCACAAGCAGCAAAGTAGCAATTGGTAACTGAGGAACCAACTATGGATATTCAAAGACAAAGAAAGAAACAATTTCACATAAAATTGGATCGGCCTGAAAGAGTAAACAAAGAAAAGCTATTGATTCCAGTTAGGGTTAACAATGGATTGGATTGACTTGAGCTTGTATGCAGAATTGCATATGAACCAAACTTTTGACTATGGCAATAAAGTAGGTGGAAAGAAGGAAAGAAAGTAGAAAGCAATGAAAATAAAGCAGATGCATGTAGGTGTAGGACCATGTGTCTTTCAATGAAAGAATTATGATTCCAACTTGAGAGTTACTATAATGGAAAGAATCAAATTTCATTAATATGCACTTAGTAATAACAAATGCATATGCGTATGCATTGAAAATTAGCAAAAATAATGTGTGACGTTTTTTTTTTAAGTAACCCATTTTTTAATTAATTATGAAAATGAAGTTAAAAATTATATACTAAAATGATCTAAAAATAATAGTGATCATTTCAAGTGATACAATGAAACAAATACTGGTACTCATGATGGAGAGAAATTTTTTTAATAGGTATCGTCGGTTTATCACGCGACATCAAAAAATTTTAAAAAAAATTGGGTGCAACCGGTTTAGAGAATTTTTAAAATATATATATAATTTTTTGATAAAAATTGTAAAAGATTTAGAATCGATTATTGAGATATCTGAACCGTAGATGTCAATGTTAAAAAAGAACATTCTTATTTAATGTCGAAATTGACAAGAAAAATTAACGTAAATAGCGACTTAAATGAGTGTTGAGTATGATGAACAAAGTTTTCAATTCAAAAAGAAGAAGGAAATAAATAAAATAAAATAAAAAGGGAGGGTGTAAGGGGAGGGTGTGGAAAGAAGAAAGAAAAGAATCATTTTTAAGAAGGAAAGACAAAACACGAGTAAGCGCTGACATTTCTGGGACCACAATACAGCCAGATTTATATTTAGAAAGACACCCAAATGGTCATAGAAAAAGACCGGCCACTACCTTTTTTCTCCATATCTTCCTTCATAAAACAAAGGTGACATATAATTGTTTGGTCCCTAAATTTAGTAATTAGGTTCAATTTAATATTTAATTTTTTTAATCCACATTAATTTTAAAATTTAATATATTTTTTTAATTTGATTTATAAATTTGTATTTTATTAAAGCGCGATAATATGATATTCTGAAATTTTTTCACGATTACAATATCTTTCAATAAATATATATAGACAATCATATCCTAGATTAATCAAATGATGAATGAATGATTCCGAATATGTAGAGATCCTTGTTCACAAAAACGTTATGGTCATATCTTTTTACATAATTCTTGAATGTGATTAGAATTAAGAATATTCTTATTTAAAATTAAAATTCAAAAGTAGAGAATCACCTATTTAAGGATTTGAATGGACGAAATGTGGGCTATGTTGGGCCAATATTCTCCTGTCAGTTTCTTACTCCGTCTATGCAGATGGGGGGCATCCTTCGATCCTTAGCGTTTGCAGCGCAGTGAGGTTACGTACCCCCTGAGGCAATGACATCAAATTATAGCAATGCACTATCACCAATTCTGAAAGCAAGGTGAGGTGTTGTATCTCATCTGGGAGAGAAATTAAACCCCTACAACAGACAATACTCAGATACCAAAGAGAAGAGAGGTGTTGGATACTCCTTGGCAATGAGATTAACTCTGGGCATCCACCAATAACCAAGTCTTGGAGTGAAGTTAGATATCGGACCCCCTCAGATAAAGAGGCAAATGTCTTACAATTTTGAATCCACAGTGAAGACAAGGAAGATAAGCCTTGCAATCCATATACAGGAAGGGATACAAGGCTGCCACACAACAATCTAAATCCAAAGTTTCTAAAGAGCAGAGGTTTTGTAGTCCTGCAGGCAAGCTTTCAATTGAGTCATCTATTATCTCCAATTTTGAAAGCAAGGTGAATTGTTGTATCTCATCTGGGAGAGAAATTAAACCCCTACAATTTCAAATCCCCATATATCGAAGAGAAGAGAGGTGTTGGATACTCCTTGGCAATGAGGTTAACTCTGGACATCCATTAATAAGTAACTTTTGGAGTGAAGTCAGATACTGCACCCCTCAGATAAAGAGGCTAATATCTTACAATATTGAATCTGCAATGAAGACAAGGAAGATAAGCCTTGCAATCCATTTACAGGAAGGAATGTTAGACAAAAGGTAATATATGAAAAATTTAAATTTAATAATAAATTTAAAAACAAATAACAAGTATACTTTGCGTAGTATTTATAGATGGATTGTATATAAAATTCCGTTGAGACTTGTATAAACAGTCTCCTTAAGACAGATTCGCCCTCTCTTAAGTGTTATAGAATATTTGGACATTTATCTTTCAGGATAAAATAACAATCAGTTATCAAAAGCAACACAACTTTTGTAATAGACGAATGTTAACCAAGCCTCCTCTATCACCAAAAACAGAATTGAAATTTTTAAGAGGATTTTGAGAGAGAGAAGAAGTGTTTCTTTCAACTTAATATCTAAAATGAAAAGAATATTTAAAACAAAATAATGTTTTGTAGGTTACAAAAATGGTGAGTTACAAAAAATTAAAACAAATGAAGCTATGTAATTGACTTTGAAACACCAAAGGACAATTGAAGAGAAAAAAATATTTAAATGAACTAAAAATTTCAATAGACGACCAAAATATTTCATGATGCCCACATCATTCAAATAAAACCCTAACCTATTTTAGTTTGATTGACACCCCTTTTATACAAGAGAGAACTTTGGTTTAATTATTTACTAATTAAAATGTTGTTTTTAGCTTATAAACCCTTTTCATATACCACACTTTTAACAATGTGGGATATGAGGTTTTAAGCACCATTTTTCCTCAACAATCATTTTCATGTAGTTTACTTTGAGTTTCAATTTCTCATTTATTACTAAACCATTTTGAACATATTATATATCGTTTTAAAAGTTTCATCGAGTATAATATAATAATAAAATTTATTATTTAAAAACTCCAATTTTACCCATAAATAATATGCCTCAAAGTTTCCTAATAAATATTATTTTCCAATTAAGGGATACAAGGCTGTCACAACAATTTAATTGCAAAGTTTCCAAAGAGCTGAGGTGTTGTAGTCCATCTGGTAACTCATTGAAGTCACTAATCTCGAGAGAGATAAGAACAGTGGCATTCATAATCAAATGTTGAATAAAATGACAGTGCAGTTGATCCCAGCACTTACTTTAGCTTAAAGACTCAGCTTCTTTTGGTGAAAACAAAACCAAAAAATGAAAGAAAAGTTGCAGAGAAAGTAAAAATTTTGATGAAAAGTTCACTATATTTCTTCATTGATTCATTGTGAATATATCATTAAAAAAATAATAGTAGGAACAATAGGGTATGGGTCAATATCTGCATTACATAAGCAGATTTCAACAGTAAGATCACATTGATAAATTCAACCTAAGCCTAGCTGACTTTAAGCTTTAAAAATATCCTCCAACTTGACTGAATTACATCAGTATTGAAATACAAAAAAAAAAACATTAAACTAAGTTCAAAATGAAACAAAATGCCGGCACAAATATTGGTCTTTATGTGTTGACCGAGTTTGTCTTTTGCCTCTGCTCTGCTTCTTGTTGCTGCATGCAATCCACATTCAACACTCCTCCTTGGATTGTATGATATAAACACCAAGCTTTGATCTCAAACATTCAAACCTTGTTGTACCAAGAGGTTTTGTCAAAATATCAACAAGTTGCTCCTCTGAACTGCAATGAATCAGTTTGACCTCATGACTTTGCTCAGCCTCCCTTACAAAGTGAAATTTAATCTTAAAATGTTTGGTTTTGCCATGGAACACTGGATTCTTTGCAATTGCAATAGTAGATTGGTTATCACATTTGATCTCTGTTGCTTCTCTTTGGTACACATTTAAATCCTTCAAAAGTTTTCTCAGCCAAATAGCTTGACTGACTGTAGCAGCAGCTGCAACATATTCTGCTTCAGCAGTTGATTGTGCCAGAATGGGTTGCTTCTTTGAATTTCAACTAAAAACACCTAAACCTAGAGTGAAAAGATAACCAGAGGTACTCTTCATATCATCCATGTAACCTGCCCAGTCAATATCAGAAAAGCCAACAAGTTGCATGCTTTCTGACTTTGTAAATTTAACTCCATAATCAAGTATGCCTTTTATATATCTCAACACCCTTTTTGCAGCTTGAAGGTGTGAGATGTTGCAACAATGCATAAACCTTGACAAGAGACTGACAGCAAACATAATATCTGGTCTTGAGGTAGTTAGATAGAGCAAACATCCAATCAAACTCCTGTAACCAGACTCATCCACCTTCTCATAATCACTTTGGCTTGAAAGCTTCTCACCAATAGCTACTAGTGTGTTTACTGACTTGCACTTGTCCATGCTGAACTTGTTCAGAATTTTCAAGGCAAATGCCTTTTGACCAATGAAAATGCCATGTTCAACTTAAGAGATTTCCATACCAAGGAAATAAGACATCTCTCCTAAGTTTGACATTTCAAACATGTTCTCCATCTCAGTCTTAAAATCTGATAATAGATTTTCATCTCCACTAGTTACAAGGAGATCATCAACATAAATTGGCACAATGAGAAGTGTCTCATTTCCATTTTTCTTCACATGCAAGGTAGGCTCACTAAGACTTCTTTCAAAGCTTAAGCTTGACAGGTAAGAATCAATCCTGTCATACCAAGCCCTTGGTGCTTGCTTTAAGCCATACAAGGCTTTCTTCAACTTGTAGACTTTAGCTTCTTCACCAGCCTTTATGAACCCTTCAGGTTGTTCAACATAGATCTCTTCATTGAGGTAGCCATTTAGAAATGCTGATTTTACATCCAGCTGATGAATTTTCCAACCTTTTTGAGCTGCTAGTGAAAGCAAAAGTCTGATTATATCAAGTCTTGCAACTGGTGCAAATGTTTCAAAGTAATCCACTCCATACTTCTAGCTGAACCCTTTGACAACCAACCTTGCTTTCAGCTTGTTCAAACTTCCATCAGCATTGTGCTTAGCTCTAAAAATCCATTTCACTCAAATGACTTTCTTGTGGACTGGTCTTTCAACTAAATCACAAATCTGATTCTTGTTGATCATGGACATTTCAGCTGCCATGGTTTCTTTCCCTCCTTGTTGTGAATTTGCTTCTTCAAAACTGATTGGCTCAGCATCAGCCAAGTCAGCCCTTTCATAGACATCACTCAACAGTCTTGTTCCTCTAACTGGTTCTTCATCAAAGTCCTGACTATTACCATTCTGGATTGCTTTATCATTTTCTGATGCAAGGTCTTTTGAAACATCCACTGGTTCTGACTTCTCTCAGTTCCATGATACCTTCTCATCAAACACCACATCCCTACTTACAAACACTTTAAGTGTTAAAGGATCAAGTAACCTATAGCCCTTCTTGTTGCTGCTATATCCCACAAAGATAGCTGGTTTAAACCTCTGATCCAACTTGTCTCTTTTGACAGCAAGTATCAATGCATAGGAAATGCATCCAAAGATTCTCAAATATGCCACAGAGGGCTTGTGACCAAACCAGACTTCAAATGGAGTCTTTTCAGACAAGGCTCTTATTGGTAACTTGTTCTGCATGTATACAGCTGTACTGACAGCTTCAGCCCAAAAACTCTTAGGCAATTTCCTTTCAAATATCATGCATCTGCTCATATCCATAATGGTCCTATTCTTCCTCTCATTTACACAATTCTGTTGAGGTGTATACACATTGGTGAACTGGTGTACAACCCTTGATTCTTCACAAAAAAATTGAAACTACTCAGAGGTATACTTAGTACCATTATCTGACCTCAAAGTCTTTAACTTGCAACCTGAGTAGTTTTCAGCTGCAGTCTTGAACTTCCAAAAAACTGAGGCAACTTCAGACTTCTTTTTGAGGAAATAGACCCAACAGAACCTTGAAAAATCATCAATAAAAAGAATAAAATACTTGTTGCCACTTAGTGATTCAATCTTCATAGGACCACACACATCTGAATGGACCAGCTGCAATCTTTCAGTGGCTCTCTAAGTTTTGTTTGTAGGAAAAGGAAGCCTGGTTTGCTTTCCAAATTGACAAACATCACAAACTTCATGCACGTGCACTGTTTTGGCAAAATTTTGAACCAGATCTTCATTGGCTAGTTGAGCTAATGACTTATAGCTAACATGACCAAACCTCTTATGCCATAGTCTAGATTCATCTGAAACAGCTACATGTGTCTCATCTGGCCTCTCATTTAAATTAACAACAAAACTCCTATTTGACATGGTTACTGACATGAGAGTAGATCCACTTGGATCATAAATTTGACACTCTTTGTTCTTGAAAACAATAGAATAACCTTTCTCTACAAGTTGAGCAATGCTAAGTAGATTTCTGTTTATATCTGGTACTAAAAACACATTGGGAATAAATTTAGTACCGGTTAGAGTGTCAATTAGCATATCACCTTTTCCTATTGCTTTTATGAACTGACCATTTCCCACCTTAACTTTAGTAGAGAAGCTTCTATCAAGTCTTTTGAAAATAGCAGCATTTGCAGTCATGTGGTTTGTACAACCACTGTCTAGCAACCATCCCTTGGTCATGCTTCTTTTGGCTGCTGTACAAGAAGCAGCAAACACTTGCTCTTCCTGAGCATCAATGTCATCAGCTACTTGAGCATGTGAGTTTTGCTGAGCTTGTTGGTTCTTTTGCTGACCCTTGTTCTTACAAACTTTATCAGCATGCCCCATTTTCCTGCAGATCTTGCACTGCACATTAGGCCTGTACCAACAAAATGTCTCAAGGTGAGTAGTCTTCTTACAATGTGAGCAAGGAGAAAATTTCTTCCTAACAACATCCTTTTTGGACTTGACTTTGTTTTTAGTCCAAGGCTTCTTCCCTTTGGCATTGGAAGAGCTCGAAGATGATCTACCCTTGGCTTGAAAGGCTCCTTCCTGGTACTCTTCTTGTCTACTGGCTCTTCTTTGTTCTTGAGCATAGAAGGCATTCACAAGCTCTGTCAAGGTGATCCTGGTTAAATCCCTTGAATCTTCAAGTGATGAGATTTTAGCCTCATATCTCTTAGGTAAGGTAGCCAAAACCTTCTCCACAATTCTGCTTTCACTGAACTGGTCTCCAAGCAATCTTATGCTGTTGACAACTGCCATTATTCTGTCTCTGTACTCCTTTATTGTTTCACTCTCCTTCATCTTTAAATTCTCAAACTCCCTTCTTAGATTGATTAGCTGTTATTGCTTTGTTTTTTCAGTACCTTGAAACTCTTCCTTCAGCTTATCCCAAGCCTGTTTTGGAGTCTCACAGGCCATAATTCTTGTAAAAATCAAATCTAACACAGAGTTCTAAATACATGACATTGCCTTGTATTTCTTGGCCCTGTCATCAGAGTGCTGGCTGATTTGAACAACTGTAGGATTAGCTCTTAGAGGTGGTGGTTCAACATCAGCATTAACAACTTCCCACAAGTCAAATGCTTGCAAGTAAGTCCTTATTTTTACTACCCAAATGTGGTAGTTTACCCCAGTAAACGGTGGTGGTGGAGCTGGAGAATATCCTGAAGAAGACATGAAGCTTTTGAAGGTTAACAACAAAGAAGGTCCTCTAAGAAGCAAGCTCTTGATACCAATTGTTGAATAAAATGACAGTGCAGTTGATCCCAACACTTACTTTAGCTTAAAGACTCAGCTTCTTTTGGCGAAAACAAAACCAGAAAATGAAAGAAAAGTTGCAGAGAAAGTAAAAATTTTGATGAAAAGTTCACTATATTTCTTCATTGATTCATTGTGAATATATCATTACAAAAATAATAGTAGGAACAATAGGGTATGGGTCAATATCTGCATTATATAAGCAGATTTCAATAGTAAGATCACATTGATAAATTCAACCTAAGCCTAGTTGACTTTAAGCTTTAAAAATAGCCTCCAACTTGACTGAATTACATCAGTATTAAAATACAAAAAAAACATTAAACTAAGTTCAAAATGAAACAAAATGCTGGCACAAATGTTGGTCTTCATGTGTTGACCGAGTCTGTCTTTTGCCTCTGCTTTGCTTCTTGTTGCTGCATGCAATCCACGTTCAACACCAAAGGTGCGAGTAAAGTAAGATTAGTTCCTCCAATATCTAGCTTTTTTAGAGATTGAATCATCGGCAGTTTAACCAACTTAGGACAATTATATATCTTTAATGAACTCAGGAGAGGAAAATGTTCTCTACCATTCACAGTTGTCCATTCCTCCAAACATGGCGCCTCATGTATGCTGAGAACCTCGAGTGATGGAAAAGAACTTCCCATATCACCATAGAAGTTGTTGTCAATATACTTCAGAGCACTCAGTCTACAAATATCAAGGACCTTAAGGAAGTGCAATTTCCCTAGAGGTGGTAGTTGATGGCATCTTTCACAGTTTTGTAGTGAGATTTCAACAAGGTTTGTAGAAGCAGATTCATCATCCAATATGGAAACATCAAACCTTGGTAATCAATTATGCATAACTTCTTCAAGTTTGAATGAGGTTGGAGAGCACTAAAAATCTCTTCATCATTTTGATGATGAGAGTTCTCGTTGCAGTTTTCTCGCCAAGATAAGCTAAGTGATCTTAAATTGTGCTTCTTTATCAAATTTGCATTTTTAACTTCCATTGAACTCTTCACGTTGTGAAGTCCTTTGATGCTCAATTCCCCCTCAAGGGCCAACTCTTTCAACTCATCAATGTCGCAACCTTCTTTCTTTCCCACAATGAACATGCTAAGCTTCCGCAACAAAGACAATTGTCCCAATGTAATAGGCACAGAAGTTAGTGCGTTGTAACCTCTGATGTTCAAGTACCTAAGATTTTTCAAGTTCTTTGTACCTTTGGATAACATTTTAAGATTGTGACAAGCTTTGAGGCTTAGTGTCTGCAAGTTATGAAGAGAGCTTGTTGATTCAGGTAAAGTTTTCACACGAAAATTGTCAAGGCAAAGATACCTCAAGTCTTTCAAACTTTTACATGTAATATAGCGCAAATTAGAACCCAAATCCAACACCTTGAGATACTTTTGTTTACTGAAGAAACGGGAAGGATTAGAGAGGTTAAAAGGCATAGCCGCGTAGGATCAAAGATTGCAGCGGTTGCAATGTGGTTAAGTCCATAATGTTTGTCGATGGACTTCTATTATAAACAAACAAGTGACGAGCCCTTTTGGAATTTGTGACCCCCTCATTTGCCTCAATCACACAGCACTCTTGTCTCATAATCGATGTTGCAAGATCATGGATGAGATCATGCATTTTACACGTAACAGTTCCACAAACATCCTCTTTGATTTCTTGTAAAAAGGACCTCCAAGTTAATTTAGAGAATATTTCACAACCCACATCATGCACATCCAATGGTCCACGAGAAGGAATAAATCCATTTGCCATCCATAGTCCTATAAGCTTGTCCTTGAGAAGATGTTCATAACTTAGCCTCAACACAGCTAAGATTATGCTTCCCTCATCTTCCAAATCCCATATCTCACCATCTTTGACATGTAACCATTCACTTTCTTGACTTCTAAAACGCAATATGCTTCCTATGGCCTTAATTGCCAACGGTACCCCTCCACATCTCTGCACTATTTGCCTCCCAATGGTTTCTAGGTCGGTGTTGCTTCCTTTCGTTCCCATCCCAAACTCTCTTTGCTTGAACAAAGACCAAGAATCATCATCTGACAAACATCCCAAGCAATAGAAAGGAGCTGTAGCCAACATAACAGCAACTTTCTCGAGTCGAGTAGTGATAATCACTGTACTTCCTTTCCATCCACACTGTAGAGCTTGTTTCAATCTATCCCACTTGTCATGATACTCATTCCACACATCATCTAGTACCAGCAAAAACAGTTTCCCAACAAGCATCTCTACTAAACACCACTGCAGGGGATCTAGCTCTTGGATATCACGCGAGTTCCCTCCAAAGGATTCCACAATCGCTTTAGTCAACCTTTGTATATCAAAATCATCAGATACACACACCCAACCTCTCAAATCGAAGACTTTCCCACATTTTCGTCGTTGTAAATCAATTGAGCAATTGTTGTCTTACCAAGACCCCCCATTCCGCATATTGCATAAACAGAGAGTTCGTCATGGTGACTTACATTACTAACTATCTCTTCCTTCTCATCGGCTCTACCAAGTAATTTCGATTCTTTCACAAGGGAGCTAGTTTGCCTATCCTCGTTCAGTTCAGTTTCAGCTTCTCCCACACCCTCTCTCAAGTGGAACTTACTTTTCTCCCCAGCAATGGCATCTAATTTCTCCCTTACATTCTTAAACTTACGTGCCATATCTAAGTGAAACAAGAGCGGATTCCGCAAAGACAAGAAGGTGGTTACCTGGCTTCTTGCATCTGTATGCTGGCTACGCCTTAGAGCTTCGGTGTTGAAATCATCAAGCACAACTTCTAGATCGTAAGCTGCTTGTTTGAGCTTCCCAAGCCAGTTCTTGATAGCTTCACTCTTCCATTTCTTCTCCTCTGCATCTTGGAGCACAGCTTGGATTGTAAAGAGTTCAAGGACAATGAGTTCAAGCAGTCCAAGATGGTACCGACAAGGGCTGAAAGAAATATCTCTGCCATGTGCTATCTCTTTTGAAATTTCACAACCAGCAAAGTAGCAATTGGTAACTAAGGAACCAAGTATGGATATTCAAAGACAAAGAAAGAAACAATTTCACATAAATTTGGATCAGCCTGAATGAGTAAACAAAAAAAAGCTACTGTTTCCAGTTACTGTTAACAATGGATTAACTTGACCTTGTATGCATATGAACCAAACTTTTGACTCTCGCAATAAATTAAGTGGAAAAAATGAAAGAAAGTAAAAACCGTTGAAAATAATGCATATGCGTGTAGGACCAAATGTGAAGAGCACTATCAAGGATTCCAATTTGAGAGTTACTATTACTGATAGAATCAATTTTCATGAATGTACACTTAGTTATACCACATGCGTATGGATTGACAATTACCAAAAATAATATGTGATGGATGAAAAATGATTTTTTTAATATGACCAACTACGAAGAAAATGTAAAGAAATGGTAAAAGATTTTATTTAAATAATTATGTTATTAAAATTATTATTGTATCGTCTTTTTTATTTGTACCGCTTACATCAATTGAAAGCTCTTATCCTCTTCTCTTTTTATAGTTTTGTTTTGTTTTTCTACAAAATAGCTTTGAAAAGTCATAGATTTATGAACCAAAATTTGAGTAGCTTTCGACTTGAATTTAATATATGTGTTTCTACTCGTTGATGTGTACTAATTCACCATACAATCGTTGAATAGGTACTTGGAGCTAACTGGACTTTTTTTAAAAACTTAATAATTCAGTGACTTAAATAAAAACTTTCTAATAGTTAAGTGATTATTTTATAACTTTGATTATATAGATCTTGTTCTTGATTGGTTGTGCTTGTGAACATTTCTCTTGCATTTGATGTAAGGAATTTTTATCCTGAGCCTATTGTTACTTGAGGATAAAAGTACCATTGAGGCATTTGTACTATGGGTTAGAGTACATTTTACTTCTTTTACTATGTTAGAACAAAATATAATTTTTTTTTAATTTTATTTATTTTAATTGTTAAAAACTAGAAGCATTGGTCAAAATTTCACAAAAGAATACCATCTAAAAGGCCCTTAATTAAGATTGATTTCGGGAGTAAAGTGATACCAATTCAGTTAAGGTAGCGTTTGAGAGTTAGGATTTTAGAATTTGAATTTGAATTTAAAAAATGGTATAAATTGAGTATTAAATTATTTTAAAATGTAATATTTATCATAATTTTCAAATTCATGAATTCGTTAAATGTCTATTTTGTAATGAATTTGAAAATTTTAAATTATTTTTGAATTTAGAAAAATACATTTTTTTATCTTTTTTTAATATATATTGTATCGAGTCTCTACTAATTTACTCATAATATATGTACCCTATTCTTACCATTTTCATAATAAATAAAATTCAAATTTCGATATCCATGTTTCCAAACGAAGCATAAAAGAATTTGAAAATTCTAATAATATTAAAAAAAAATGATACATATAATTTGATTAAAAAAATTACTTTCTAATAGATTTATTCACTAATCTAAAAAAAATTACCAACAATTATAAGTAGAATATAAATTACAAATGATAAATATCCGATCAACTAAAATTAAAATCAATTCAATACAAAACACAACGGATGGAAAATTGGACATATTCAAATCTAGACTATAAAACTCGTAAATAATGAAACTTAAGCTTGAAACAATTTAAAGGAGAAACCACATATGGTGCGACTCAAACTCCACACATCAAAATCCCAGCACCTCAACCTTTCCCAACGAAGCCACCAATAACACCCTGTGCAATAATACATAATAGAGTTTAACAAAGTTATGTGTGATGACCATAAGAAATTAGAAGCTAAAATTATTTGCCTTCTTACCTGCTTTTGTGGGGATAGAATTGGCCTCTGAACTTAATGGAATGTTGTATTTTTCCTTCAAATTGCAGAATAGATCCTTGAATTTAACAAAATCTGTCACACCAATGTTTCTTTGCCTGAAATGTATTCAGACAATCATATCACAGATTCATCAAATGAAAACTATTAATAACAGATATGAATGATACTGCAGATGTAGAGATCCTCACTCAAAAAAAAAAAAGTAATGGTCAAATCCATTTTACATAATTTTTGAATGTGATTAGAATTAAAAATATTCTTATTTAAAATTAAAATTCAAAAGTAGTGAATCACCTTGTTAGGGATTTGAATGGACGGGATGTGGGCTATGTTGGGCCATTCTTCTCCTCGCCCTTTTTCACACCGTCTTTGCAGATGGGGGCATCCGCTGATCCATAGCGTTTGCAGTGCAGTGAGGTTACGTATCCCCTGGGGCAACGACATCAAATTAGAGCATCTCCTTATATGCAATTCTGAAAGCAAGGTGAGGTGTTGTATCTCATCTGGGAGAGAAATTAAACCCCTACAAAACCAAATCCGCAGATATCGAAGAGAAGAGAGGTGTTGGATACTCCCTGGCAGTGAGGTTAACTCTGGACATTCATTAATAAATAAGTCTCGGAGTGAAGTCAGATATCCCACCCCCTCAGATAAAGAGGCTAATGAATTACCACTTAGAATATACAGTGATTCCAAGGAAGATAAGCCTTGCAATCCATTTACCGGAAGGGATACAAGGCTGCCACAATCTAAATCCAATGTTTCTAAAGAGCTCAGGTTTTGTAGTCCTGCAGGCAAGCTTTCAATTGAGTGATCTCGAATATCCAAGTATCTAAGAGAGGATAGATTATCCAGCAGATCGGATGAAGACTTTAGACTACAAGACAGAACAGACAACCTATCAAGATTCTTTTGATTTTGCAGTAGTCCATCCGGTAACTCGTTGAAGTCACTAATCCGGAGAGAGATAAGAACAGTGGAATTCATAATCAAAGTTGTGAGTAAAGTAACATTGGTTCCTCCAATATATAGCTCTTTTAGAGATTGAATCATTGGCAGTTTAACCAATTTAGGACAACAATCGACAGTTAATGAACTCAGGAGAGGAAAATGTTCTCTACCATTCACTGTTGTCCATTCCTCCAAACATAGCGCCTCATGTATGCTGAGAACCTCGAGTGATGGAAAAGAACTTTCCATATCACCATAGAAGGTGTCGTCAATATACTTCAGAGCACTCATTCTATGAATACGAAGGACCTTAAGGAAACGCAATTTCCCTAGAGGTGGTAGTTGATGGCATCTTTCACAGTTTTGTAGTGAGATTTCAACAAGGTTTGGTAGAAGCAGATCCATCATCCAATATGGAAACATCAAACCTTGGTAATCAATTATACATAACTTCTTCAAGTTTGAATGAGGTTGGAGAGCACTAAGAATCTCTTCATCATTTTGATGATGAGAGCTCTGGTTGCGATTTCCTGGCCAAGGTAAGTCGCTGCTTACTGGCCAAGATAAGCTAAGTGATCTTAAATTGTGCTTCTTTATCAAATTTGCATTTTTAGCTTCCATCGAACTCTTCACGTTGTGAAGTCCTTTGATGCTCAATCCCCCCTCAAGGGCCAACTCTTTCAACTCATCAATGCCGCAACCTTCTTCCTTTCCCACAATGAACATGCTAAGCTTCCGCAACAAAGACAATTGTCCCAGTGCAACAGGCATAGAAGTTAGGGAATTGCAATTTCTGATGTCCAAGTACCTAAGATTTTTCAAGTTCTTCGTACCTTTGGGTAACATTTGAAGATTGTGACAATCTTTGAGGGTTAGTGTCTGCAAGTTATGAAGAGAGCTTGTTGATTCAGGTAAAGTTTTCACATCAGAACCCTCAAGGAAAAGATACCTCAAGTGTTTCGAACTTTTAAATGTAATATAGCGCAAATTAGAACCCAAATCCAACACCTTGAGATACTTTTGTTTGCTGAAGAAACGGAAAGGATTAGAGAGGTAACTGCAATAGCCGCGTCGGATCAAAGATTGCAGCGGTTGCAATGTGGTTAAGTCCATAATGTTTGTGGATGGACTTGTATTATAATTATAAACAAACAAGTGACGAGCGGTTTTTGGAATCTGTGACCCCTCATTTGCCTCAATCACACAGCACTCTTGTCCCATAATCGATGTTGCAAGATCATGGATGAGATCATGCATTTTGCATGTAACAGTTCCATCAACATCCTCTTCGATTTCTTGGAAAAAAGACCTCCAAGTTAATTCAGAGAATATTTCACAACCCATATCATGCAAATCCAATGGTCCTCGAGAAGGAATAAATCCATTTGCCATCCATAGTCCTATAAGCTCGTCCTTTGTCATGACAGAATCTTTGGGAAATATCGAGCAAAAAGAAAAACATTGTCTCATATACGATGGAAGATGTTCATAACTTAGCCTCAACCCAGCTAAGATTCTACTTCCCTCATCTTCCAAATCCCATATCTCACTATCTTTGACACGTAACCATTCACTTTCTTGACTTCTAAAACGCAATATGCTTCCTATGGCCTTAATTGCCAACGGTACCCTCCACATCTCTGCACTATTTGCCTCCCAATGGTTTCCAGGTTGGCGTTGCTTCCGTTCGTTCCCATCCCAAAGGCTCTTGCTTGAACAAAGACCAAGAATCATCATCCGACAAACATCCCAAGCGATAGAAAGGAGTTGTAGCCATCACAAGAGCAACTTTCTCGAGTCGAGTAGTGACAACCACTGTACTTCCTTTTCGTCCACACCGTAGAGCTTGTTTCAATCTATCCCACTTGTCATGGTACTCATTCCACACATCATCTAGTACCAGCAAAAACCGTTTCCCAACAAGCTTCTGTACTAAACACCGCTGCAGGGGATCTAGCTCTTGGATGTCACCCGAGTTCCCTCCAAAGGATTCCACAATCGCTTTAGTCAACCTTTTTACATCAAAATCATCAGATACACACACCCAACCTCTCAAATCGAAAACTTTCGCCACATTTTCGTCATTGTAAACTAATTGAGCAATTGTTGTCTTACCAAGACCCCCCATTCCGCATATTGCATAAACAGAGAGGTCATCATGGTGGCTCACATTACTAAGTAACATACTAACGATCTTTTCCTTCTCATCAGCTCTACCAAGTACTTCCGATTCATTCACAAGGGAGCTGGTTTGCCTATCCTCATTGCGTTCAATTTCAGCTTCTCCCACACCCTCTCTCAAGTGGAACTTACTTTTCTCCCCAGCAATGGCATCTAATTTCTCCCTTACATGCTTAAACTTACGTGCCATTTCTAAGCTAAACAAGAGCGGATTCCGCAAAGACAAGAAGGTGGTTACCTGGCTTCTTGCATTCCTATGCAGGCTCCGCCTTAGAGCTTCGGTGTTGAAATCATCAAGCACAACTTCTAGATCGTAAGCTGCTTGTTTGAGCTTCCCAAGCCAGTTCTTGATAGCTTCACTCTTCCATTGCTTCTCCTCTGCATCTTGGAGCACAGCTTGGATCGTAGTCAGAGTACTTTCAAGACTCTCAACTTCTGTTTTGAGGCTCCCAGCAAGTTCCAGCTCTTTCGAGGACCACGAGTTCAAGCTGTCCAAGATGGTACCGACAAGGGGTGAAAGAAATACCTCAGCCATGTCCTCTCTCTCTTAAAATTTCACAACCAGCAAAGTAGCAATTGGTAACTAAGGAACAAACTATGGATATATTGAAAGACAAAGAAAGAAACAATTTCACATGAATTTGGATCAGCCTGAAAGAGTAAACAAAGAAAAGCTACTTTTCCAGTTAGGGTAACAATGGATTGGATTGACTTCACCTTGTATGCATAATTGCATATGAACCAAACATTTGACTATCGCAATAAAGTATGTGGAAAAAAAGGAAAGAGAGTAGGAAGCTTTGAAAATAATGCGTATGCCTGTAGGACCCAAGTGTCAAGAATTACATTGCACTTTCCTTGCTTTTCCAAGGAAAGAAATATGATTCCAACTTGAGAGTTAGAACAATGGAAAGAATTAATTTTCAGTCATACCAAATGCATATGCGTATGCATTCACAATTACCAAAAATAATGTCTGATGGGTGAAAAATAAATAAATAAAATAAATTTTGAATACCAAAGAAAATAGGAAGAAATTTTAAAAAATAAATTAAATTATCTAAAAATTTTCATTTAAATTAGATCTGTGTATGGATCAGATTGGGTTCGATAGGGTCTTAATAAAATTTTGAACTCGTTTGATAAGTTGTTGCTCTCTCATTGTTTTGTTGTCATTTCATTATTATGTTCTTATTATTTTATTCTTATTGTTTGGATATTATATAACTTTTATTTTATTGTTAATTTTACTATTATTTTAGAGGCATTTGTTTGTTAAGTTGCTACTATCTCACTATTATTTAAGTATAAAATCTTTTTTTAATTTATTCTTAATCTGTTGAGAAAATTTATTTCAATGTTGTTAGTGTTTTTGGTACCATCATACATTACATTTGGTAATTGTCAATGCATACGCATATGCATTTTTTCTAAACGAGCCTAATTGTCGTTTGAATATCACAATAATTTTTTTATAAATTTGGATCGGGCTCATGCAAAAAAACCTTACTTGAGGCTTGATTCGTTTTTTAAACGAGCTTTATTTTTTGGTTCAAAACTATTTTTCGAATCTATATTTTTTTTTCAAATTCTCTCAATTTTCAGATGGACTTTTGGGCCAAGCCGTGTCATGGACATGTCTAACTTAAATCATTGTGCTATTAAAGCCATTACTGTATGACATTTTATGTTCTTACACAACTTATACCAATTAAAAGTTCTTATTCTTGAATCCAAAAAGTGATTTCAGTGAAAAAGAAAATATTGTTCATCTTAGGAGTCCTAGATTCGAGACTTGTGTGTGTAAGATATGTGTACCTTGAAAAAAAACTTAACGGCCCAATTTAAATCAATTTAAATCAAGAAAGCCCAATAATCGAAAGTGTTAAGGAACACAAACAAGTTAGCAGCTAAGTTATACATTAAGAGAGTTTAAAGTCCCCGACTTTCAGCGCCAGTGATTTTGATCTCAAAATCCTTAGACCCCCCTAAACCCCAATTCCCAATTTGATTCCCATTGTTCCAATTCAAATCTCTTGAATTTTGTTTTTAATTTTCAATCATCATTCCTCGTCAAATGTCCTCTTCAATCTTCAACAACAACAGCATTTCAATCTCGGTTTCAGATGACGATCCCGATGAACTGGGTCGAATGCGGGTTCGGGTCCGACGGAAACGAAAGAAACACGGCGACCAACGTGGCCGGACTGAGTGCACTCAACTACTCATTCGTTGGTTCGTCAAGTATTGGATACTCCTCGTTTTCCTCCCGGCCGCCGCGCTTCTGATTTTCGAGGCCACCAGGATCGGTAGAAAACCCGGTTTGGCTGTCAACTCGGGAGTTAATGAAGTGAAGAAACCCGGTTCGTTGGGTAACAAAGAACCCATCAGTAAAGTTAAGGAACTAAGCAATTTGAACCGGTTAGATCCAACCACTCATGTTGTCGGTGGTGTTAGAGAACGTAAGTAGAATATCAATCAAATGAAACCCCACTTTTTTCAGCTTTGTTTATAATGAAATGTGAAATCTTTTCATTTTTTGTGTCCAAAATTGTTACCAAAGTAGGATGTATGTATGTATCTATGTATGTATGTCAGTGAATGAATGAATGGCAATGTTTTCGGAATCTATCAGGTTGCTTGAAGCTCCTACCAGCTGAGGAACTTGAGCATTTGGGGCTTCCTTTGAATGAAGAATCAAGTAGTAATCTTGTTAAGAGATTAGTGTACATATCGGATCAAGAAACTCCGTACGGTGCCGGGGAGTCTACGGTCTCTTGGCAGCGTATTAATGACACGCGATTTAATCTATTCACCGGAAATCAAACCATGGATGAGAGAGAGAAAAGCTTTAAGGTTTTGATGTTAAACTTGCAAAAATATGGCCTTTTTTTATTTCCCAATGTATTATGCTTATATCTGTATGGAAATTGTTTGGTCAGGTGAATGAGACTGCCGTTATACATTGCGGTTTTTATAGTGAAAATGGTGGCTTTAAAATATCTGATGAAGACAAAAGTTATATGCAAAGTTGCAAAGTTGCGGTTTCTACTTGTGCATTTGGTGGTGGAGATGATCTTTATCAACCTATAGGAATGTCAAAGGCATCGCTTAAAAAGGTGAGATTGTAAATGATGCTGAAGACTTACTTTCAGGATTAGATGTTCAAGATTTTGAATCTTTGCTTAACTTGTGCTCTTTGTTGATGTAGGTTTGCTATGTTGCATTTTGGGATGAAATTACACTTGCGGCACAAGAATTACAGGGCAATAAGATTGGTGACGATGGATTTATAGGGAAATGGCGTATTGTGATTGTGAAAAACCTTCCTTTCATAGACCAAAGGTTGAATGGGAAAATTCCCAAGGTATGATTCATATACAGTGTAGATAAACAGGGAAATAATAGATTTTTTTACTTTTCAATATTTTCTCAGTAGTTTAAAATTAATTTTGACCACAAATTTCATAGAAGGTCTTCGAGAAAGTATGATCATCCTACATCATGTAATGGCCGTTTTCTTCCCTCACTGTTGTTTACTTTGATCCTTCGCATCTTTTATCTATACATATGTCAATAATTTTCATGAAGATCATATTAACAAGTTTGTGGCTATCAGATGTTGCCGCATCGGCTCTTTCCTCATGCAAAGTATTCTATATGGGTAGACTCAAAATCCCAATTCAGGAGGGATCCATTAGGTGTGATAGAAGCACTTCTTTTACGTACGAATTCTGTACTTGCCATTTCAGAGCATGGAGCTCGTAGTAGTGTCTATGATGAGGCAAAGGCTGTTGTCAGGAAACACAAAGCCACGCCAGAAGAAGTTGAGGTGCAAATTACTCAGTATAGTAAGGATGGTCTTCCTGCAGACAAGAGATTTAATGGAAAGAAAGGTATTCTTCTGCTTCTCGTTCTTAGTTGTGTAAAAGATACCACAACATCAAGTAATCATTAGTATATTAGATGTCAATGGTGGAGTGATGATGCACAACTGGCATTCCTTCATAATTTCAGTTCATAAGTAATATAGGGTAAAAGTACCATGGAGGCCCTTGTATTGGAAGACGAATTGTATTTTGCCCCTTTACTAAAAAAATGAGCAAATTAGTCTTTGTACATTAGATAAAAAAGTAAAGTGGTTCTTCTGTTAAAAATTTCATCCATTTTTACTATTAAAAATTGGTCTTTGTATGTCAGCATAAGGCACATGTGGCGTCCCTCATGTAGCTGTTTGGTCATTCTGTCTACTACACCAGTTTTTAATGGTAAAAATGGATGAAATTTTTAATAGAAAGGACCAATTAGCTCTTTGATCTAACGTATAGGGGCTAATCTGCACTTTTTTTTGAGAAAAGGAGGGAAAATGCAATTTTACCGCAATATAGCTTTTATTATTCAATCACCACTCTAGTTGACATTGTTGAGTCCGCCACCACTCTCGATGTTCAAGGGTTGCAAATTTGTTATGCATATCTAACTTTTATCCATGTCCATTCCAAGGGTTGATAAAATTGGGTATTGCCTAAGGCTCTGCACCCTGGTTGAGCATGGTGGCATTAGCTATGGACCGACCTCAAACGTGAGTGAGGCTAGTAATTGGAAGGAAGCCACTAGACCATTATGACCTTTTTCTTATGTGAAGAAATATAATTGCTTGGATCCTGTCTAGATAACTGCAAATGATATGCTTTTTTCTGTATTTTGTTTCTTTCCATATGCAGCTCTAAATGAAGCCTCTGTCATTGTGAGGGAGCATACAATTCTTACAAATATGCTAATGTGCCTATGGTTTAACGAGGTTGTTCGTTTCACTTCGAGGGATCAATTAAGCTTTCCGTATGTTCTCTGGCGGTTGAAAGTGGTTAAGAACATCAATACTTTCCCCGTCTGCACACGCAAAGATCTTGTTAATAGCATGGGCCACATACGCAAAGCTAAGCCTTTGACAAATTGATGTTAGCTTTTGCTATTCTCTTAGCCTTGCTGATCACTGGTAGAATATCATTAGCAAACTTGAGCTAGACAAATTCTATATTTCATTTCAATTTAACCAAGATAACTACTAATTGCTATGAGATCTGGATTTGCAGGTCAGTAATGGTCACTGCAGTCTGTTGGAACCATCAAAAAGCAAAAAAAGAGAGATAAGTTATATACTTCATACAGTATGATCAGCAATTCACTGACATCTAATCTGATTTTTATGATTAATTTTCCCTTCTTTTTTTTTTTACTATTTTAACATTAATATTGTTATGTTCTTGGGATCCTTGAGCTCTATCTGTGCATAAATATCTCTCTCTTTTGTCATATCTCATTTCAAGATAATATGATAATCTTATATATGTTGTAGTATATATCAACTAGCCACTGATGTAATGACAAATGACTTGTGTTGTTTACAATAGGTCTCAACTTCAAATCGGGGCAACCCCTTACACCTTTATCAAAATAAATATATGCTACAGTGAATCAAAATCAGAGAAATATATAATATAATCCATAAAATTATATATTAAATAGAGATTCCTGTACAATGAATCACATATTGTCCCCAACCCATGATTTTAATAGAAGGGGGTAAAAATCAACCACAAGCTGGTATTGGCTAACCTTCTCTCTCTCTATATATATGACTTATAAATGAATTATTGATCAAAAGAATAAAAGGTATATATTTTTTTTTCTTCTCAATGTTTTGTTTCTTCTATGAATGTATGATCAGTATATATAGTATATGTGGGTGCCTATCTAATCTCCCATGCTGGTGCCAACTGAAAGCTTGGACAGAAGGAATATACAAGCTGAGGAAACAAATATTGAAGCAGCAAAGCAAACAAGGTCCAAGCTTGTAACAATTGGTATGCCCTTGAATTTCTCCAAAACTCCAACTTGAAGTATCATCATGATGGCATGCCCAATTTTTGACTTTGCTTGTGAAATTGATTTCATTTCGACCCAAGCTGGGAGTGTCTGAAAAAAAAAAAATATGTTAAAATGTTTGAAGGTTTTTCTTCTTGGTACATGTGCAAAAAAGTAGGGTTAATTTTACCAGAAGTTCGCGAACTGTGGTCAAATCCTAAATAGGGTTCTCCGGTGGAAGGTGAAAATTGGGAAAGAGAGTTCTTTTCTTTGGTAATTTGAGGTTATATAGGGTAATTTGGATAAATTAGTTCTACATGTCAAATCAAGGAGCAAATTAATTTTTTCTGTTAAAAGTTTTATTTATTTGTATAGTTAAAAATTGATGTGTATGATTGAACAATCAGATGGTAACATATGATGTGTCATGTGTATTTCATATTAACGTATAAGGATCAAATTTTAACAATAAATGGATGGAATTTTTAATAGAAGTAACGATTTGCTCTTTGATCTAATTTATATGAATTAATTTGATATTTTTTGAGTAAAAAAGGCAAAGTGCGATTTGACTCTTAATATAAGAGATTTTATGGTACTTTTAGTGAGAGATGTGGTAGGTGAGACTTGTAGATATTTATGTATAACATGTAAGCATCAACTTCAGCGTTAAAATGTTAGTTTGGATTTGACACATATTACTAAATTTGTCCTACTATAATTTGGGAGCGTGGTGCAATTAACCCGAAAAACATATAACAGAAAGTACCTTCAAATGGAAGAGACCAAACAAATTAGATCTTGGAAGTGGAGCAGCTCCTTTCAAAGTCTTGGAACCCACAAACATGATGTAAAGCCCCATCCCAAATATAAGCATGGCGGTTCCAACCAAGAACATATCTGCAAAAAAATTCAACAAAAATGTATATACATAATGAAATATATATGTATAGAGAGAGAGAGACAATATATGTATGTTATTGGTGAAAGAGAGAGATACCAATGGCTTCAATTAGAAGGTGGATGATATGTTCTTGATCCAACTTCTTTGATAATAAGCTATGGAAATACTGTAAATATGTCTCCACAATGAGAAAGCTTCCCTGCAAAATTGATTGTCATTTTTCACAATGAAAACACCATACTTCATAAAAACAAGGAAAGGTCCTAATTATGGATTTAGCCCTTCCGCTATACTGGAGTTTAGGATTTAATCCTTCTACGTTAATTACTTTTATAATATTATTAGTAAGTCCAAATTAATAATAGTGGTTGTTAAACTGGTGACGTGAATCTTTTTTCATTGTTACTCGATCACGAAGCTGGAGTCATGTGAAATTTTAGTCAACTATGATAAATATTTGATAAATTCTTAAGGTTATTTAAAAAAAAAAAATCACATCATCGCCTTAACAATAGTAACTATTGGTGTTAATAATTTGGACCTATTGATAACATTATAACAGTAAAGGGTTAATATAAATTTTAGTCATTGAACTTGTTAATTAGGTTCACTTTGGTACTTGTACTTTTCTTTACTTTAGTATTTGAAATTTAAAACCAGGTCCATTTTTGTCCTTGAACTTGAATTCTATAAAAAAAATTAATGATGTGGCACCTTGAGATTATGCCACATCATCAAACTTTTATATTTGTCAAGTTCAAGGACTAAAATAGACTTAATTGCCAAGTTCAGACGTTAAAGTAGACCAAAAAAAAAGTACATGTGCCAAAATGGACCTAAATATCAAGATCAAGGACTTGAAATTATATTAACCCAAAAGTAAAAGATCCAAATCATATCAAACTATCAACATAGTAAAGGGACTAAAAGTATAATTAGGCCCAAAGAGACCTTAAAACTTGAAAGCATGTAATGTAATAATTATTACCTCCATGAAACACAGTATAGATCCAAGCAAAGATCCCACAACAGCAAATATGGTGAAGAATCTACAATTAAGAATACCATTTTCAATGACCATTTGAACATGTAATCTCCAAGGTCTTTGTTTCAACACCGGCTTTATAACCATCTCACGCATGCCATTCATAGCCTTCACCATCAAAGAAGCCAACTCTCTCCCCCAATCAACTCTCTTTACGTCGGCCGCCGTTTCCACTGTCGTAGTCGCCGCCGAAGACTTGAAAACCTCCAGAGGTTTCCTCTCATTATTCCCATAAATTTTCTCATTATCAACTCTTCCCTTGCTTGTTGTGTACCTCACGGTTTTCACCGGAGATGAAGGCCATGATGAAGAAGAGAAAACATGACCCAATGGCTTGTTTGATGTACGGAACAATCTATTGGTGGCAGTAGCCATTGTTGGCTTTTGATGAAGGTATTATGTGTGGGAATGGTGGTGGTGGGTTCTGTTCATTTTATATAGCATGTAATTTGAACAAGAAGATTCGTAGTATATTAGTTGTTATTTGTCGGTACTCGGGGAGGGTTGCCATTTTGCACTTTTATTCTTGGAGAGTTAGTCTTTGAATTGCGTGTATCAAGAAGTTGGACGGAATGGGTCAAATTTTGATTTTGGTCCTTATACTATGCTTAAATTTGGGTTTAGTTTGGTAAAAGTATTATGAATGCATTAGAAGTCATTTTGCATTTTGCTCCCTTTACAAAAAAAATGAGCAAATTAGTTTTTGTATGCTCGATCAAAGAGCAAATTTATCATTTTTATTAAATATTTCATTCGTTTCTACTGTTAAGACTAGAGCGACTAATGAAATATCTAGACAATTATACGTGACATGCCATGTGCACCTCATGCTAATGTACAAGGACTAGTTTTTAACAGGTAAAATTGATGAAATTTTTAATAGAAGAACCAATTTGCTCTTTGATCTAACGTGTAGGGATGAATTTGTCTATTTTTTTAGTAAAGAGGGCAAAATTCGATCTCGCTCTTAGTATAAGGGACTCCATGATACTTTTACCGGTTTAGTGCTTATATTTTAATTATCTATTTTCATAATGTCATAAGTTAGTTTTGATAGTTAATACAATGAAATGTTCTGATTGAAATGTTGGCATGTTAAAAGCGAACTTGCTCATAAAGCACGAAGAATAATGGATTAGATTCGTAGAAGTTTGTATGAAGAAACACTTATGATACTAGAACTCTTGTCGTATCAAGCATGTTATCCCATTTTTTAAAATTAGTTTATTCTGTAATAGCAAATGCTCGTCACAATAAGGGTTTCAATGAAACAAAATTAATCATTGGTAAAATCACAATAAATGAGAGAACTATTCTAAAAATACTAAAACCTTGAGAGCTCAAGGATAAAATTATATGATAAAAGACCAACTTGTCATTGAAGGGGCAACCAAGATGAAGTTAGGCATATAGGGTCGGAGTTAGGGTGCAAGCAAGGAAATTGTCCCTCTTTCAATTTTATGAAATTTCAAGTTAATAAATGTTAAAATTACATTTCAACCCTTTCTAACAACTATATTCAATTGTGGCCTCCCTAAAATAACTTTCTACCTTTGTCCCATAAGTGTAACAAGGACAAAGCTACAAGGAAATTAAAGCATTTTTTAAAACCTCATCAAAAGACACCTTCAAAGAAGAACCGATAATATGCCCTAAACGAAAACACTAATCTCGCTCAACCAAGGAAAGCAACACAAGGAGTTAAGAAAGAAATAAACTTTTAACCAAAATAGTTAACTGTATTAATTATTTGGATTAACTAATGATATTGTAAAAGAAAAAAGAGCAAATT
Source organism: Gossypioides kirkii (assembly GCA_005610355.1). Taxonomy (NCBI): domain Eukaryota; kingdom Viridiplantae; phylum Streptophyta; class Magnoliopsida; order Malvales; family Malvaceae; genus Gossypioides; species Gossypioides kirkii. The sequence goes on from CP032248.1 coordinate 1,051,940, forward strand.
ACATAAAATTAAAGCACAAAAACTAAATTCCAAATTTACATAAAGTAGAAGGACCAAAATCAAATTTACATAAAGAAAAAAGAAATCTATATTACCGTCACGTGGCGATTTTCAATTTTCTCTTCGTGTGGGCTCATCTTAACTGTGAGCCGAACACGTGTCAGCCCCTAAATTTCGGAGTATTTTATTTTTCATATGCATAGAACGAAGGGCTGGCTGCTTACCATTACCGAGGAAATTGGAGGCTCCGTCAACGGGAAATAGTCGGCGGCAACACGTGTTGATTAGTGATTGGTCGTTTGACCTACTTCAACTTTGTCTGTAATGAAAACCATGGGAATTAATTACCACCGTTGTTTAAAGAGGATATTTATTTATTTCACCAAAAAGAAAAAAAAGAGAGAGATTTATTTCTCATTTACAATACAAAAAAAAAGAAAAGAAAAGAAAGACAGGCGTTTTCTATGAAACATCTTAGATTCTGTCGTATTGTTAAAATTGTTTTTCCAAGATTTTTTTAAGGAAATTATTTCATTTTTATGTTCTTTAACTTAAAAAAATTGAGTAAATTAATTCATATATGTTAAATTAAAAAAAAAGTTGATTTTTTTGTTAAAAATTTTATTCATTTTTGTTGTTAAAAACTAGCATAATTGATAAAAAAAACCAAACAATGATACGTGAAATGTGACGTGTACTTTATGCTGAAATACAATGACCAATTTTTAATAGAAAGATCAATTTACTATTTAATTTAACATACAAAAACTAATATGCCCTTTTTTTAATCTAAATATTCGTATTACAAGAACCTCCATAGTACTTTCATGAAAAAAAGTCAGTCAATTTCCATTTGTATTAATTTAAATATTCATATTATTCATTGCTACCCCTAAATATTTAAAAAGCTGAAGGATTATTTAGGTTTTTTGATTTGTTATGAAGAAAGAAATAGAAGAAAAGAGTGTAAATATGGAAGAAAAGGAACAAAAAGAAAAGCAGATTTGTGATATTCTTCTAACATGTTTAAAAATAATTGCAAAATTTTGACATATTTTTATGTAATAATGGTTTGATAAATTTATTTTTACGTTACATTTTCAATGATTTTGATTCTAAATTCATTTAGAATCATACCAAAGCATCATTTGACTTAATTGTCCGAAACATATGGAGGGCATATTCTACTTTGAAATTAAAATTCTTTGAAATACACAACAAAAAAACATCTAGAAAGTTACAAGAAATTTTTTTATAGAAAAAAAACGAGATAATAGGATTATCGGGATATAATATTGCTTAATATTGAGAGTACTATATTGCGGAATCTTAGCACTAAGATTATCGACTCAAAGTAATCTTCGTAACCACAAGCCCCTAAAAGAATAAGTACTACAATAAAGGCCCTTGAAGAACTAGAGTAGTTCATTATGTTCAAAGCAAAAGCATTTCAAGAACATCTTATATAATCAATATCTCCTTTAGTCTTGGGAGGACTAAATCGAATATTTAAGAAATACTCTTTCGTTTATGAAAAAAGAAAAATAAATGAAAGGCTTCCGTTACTAATGGTAGCCTCATTTTCCAGGATGACCCCAAAATTTCTCGGTTATGTACTTCAAACCAACGTGCATTGATCGGAGTTTCATGGATATGCATGGAGCATAATTTGATGATTTATAACAACAAAGAACTATGGATAATGTAAAACCAAACTTACAAATATCAATAGTTCTCTGAAACAGGTCTAGAAGGAAAAAGCCTTAGGAGAAACGTCATCAACGACCAAAGGCAAACCACGGCGAGGGCTTGGAAAGTTCCGATCATTCCAATCAGTGCACCACCTCTCTCGAACATCTCTGGGGTTCTCGGAGAATCTTTCATCAACAACAAAAAATGTTGAATGAATTGAGTAGCTCTTGTCAACTGATACAATCTATACACCTGCAACATCGATTATAAAGTCATCGATCATCTTATTTGATCTTTTAGAATGAATTTGAATGAGTGAATAAAGTGAAAAACCAAATACCTCGAAAATAATAGGAACGAGGGGCCAACAGGATGCCCGCCGTTTTTCGAGAGCCATCTCAAATGCAAATTGAGCGGCGCAGCCTGCTAGGAAAGGAGCCACTGCAACCAATGCTGGGAAGCCGAGTACCGGCCAAGTTACGTAGACGGCAACGAGTGGAGCAATAACCTTGAAACCCATTGACAAGAAGGCCGATGTTAGGTACCCCTTGAGTCCGGTAATGAGACCCCATCTCTTGGTGCTGAATTGTAAATATGGTCTTTGAATATGATCAGTCACAAGTAGGAACATCCCGAGTCCGATATAGAACATCACTTCAAAGGAAAACGATGAGACAATTTCTGCAAAGACATAATCGTGCAACACAATGAAATCAGTTCTTTATTCAAACAACAGCACTGAATTTCCCATACCAGTCAATTTGGTTAATGAACATTGAAACAAACTCTAACTATCAGGTTTTTCATCCCGATGTGGAGCTCAAATAAAAACTTTAAAGCTAATAGCAATGGCATGTTTTGCATTAACCCCCTTTTTCTCTAATAATTATAGGCAAAAACATCCACGGAAGATACTACTTTTATTGCATAAAACAACAAGGAGAACAGAGGGTTGAAACTTGAAATCAAGCAATGTAAAATACATCCATGAAACACAGTATCGATCCAAATAACAATCCCGTGACAGAAATGGCATGTTTTGTATTAGTCCCCTTTTTCTCTAATACTTATAGGCCAAAACGTCTACAGAAGATACTACTACTACCGCATAAAACAAGAAAGGGAACAAAGGGTTGAAACTTGAAATCAAGCAATGCAATTACATCAATGAAACACCGTATCAATCCAAGTAAAGATCCCACGACAGGATAACATTTTCAATGGTTTATCTCAATGTGGAGCTCAAACAAAAACTTAAAAGCTATAGCAATGACATGTTTTCATCTCAATCTTCCTTTTTTCACTAAGTTATAGGCAAAAAGATGCCGAATTTGAAAAACCACCTACATTAAAGCAAGCAAAAAAAGGTAATTAAGTTGAATTACAAAGTACCTATGAGTGTCTCATCCTTGAAGAAAGCCTCAATTGCATTGCTAAAGAAAAATTGAGGAACAATCAATGAACAAATCAATGCAACAGGTGCTAATACCCAAAGTAAAGATCCTTTTTCTTCTTGGAATGGAGCTGACATTAATTTGTTCTCTTCAACTAGCTGATGAGTTAACCCATGGAAGGAAACTGAACCGGATTTACCACGAAACGGTTCAACCCCAACAGATATTGGGTTTGAATTAGAACCAGAAGCACACACTATCTTTTTCACTTCACGTGTAAAAGACCCTGAATTTAAAATTTTTTAAAAAATTAACACGGTTGAAACACTAAAAAAGTAAAAAAAACCCAGAAATAAAAACACAAAAGATTACATTTTGATACATGTTGAAGCCTGGGATTTCGAGTCCTTAGTTTGGGGTTGGTGATAGGAGGCTTCAAATTCTGGAAATTGGAGACAAAGAGTTAGTTTCTGCCATTGATGAAACTAATTTGGGAGAGAATTTACTTACAGATTGAAAGGAAAAGCGACGATGATTGGGGAATTTGAACTTTGGGGCATGAAAGCTATGGCAAACGGATTGAAGTTCCATTTTTTTAGGGTTTTAGGGGAATTGGTTGATGAAGATGATTTGTTTTTGTTCATTGCTTAAACCCCCCACGAGGTGGGTTTTGGGGTTTTAGCCCATTAGAATGTATAACGTGTTGGAAATTGGGTTATTTATTATTTGGACCAAAAATAAAGGGCTTAACAACATGTCAGTCTTAAATTTTATTTATTTTTTGGATAAATATCAAATATACACATTAACTTTAGTCCAATATGCAATTACATACATGAAACTTAAATTATGGTTTCTATGTATATAAAAACCTTTGATTTTGATTCAATTATACAAATTTAAAAAAATGAATACATACATTTATTTTTATATTGGATTAATATATGTTTATGTATTCAATATATCAACGTAAAATGATGTTAATTCGATAATGTTGTTAGCTATTTGTGAAAATTGAATCAAATCAAAATTTTATATATAAAACTGCATAAAATCAAAATTCATATATGATATTGTACGTTATATCAAAGTTCATATATAATCTTTTAAAAAAACTTGATGTGACCCTCAATCGAGCTTCAATTCAATTGTGAATTTATTAAAAATATTTTATTTTAAAAAAAGGACAAATATTAATTTAAGGGTATTTTTATATTTTTTATGCTTTATATAAAATTTAGAAAATATATGTGTATAATCTAATTCAAACCCAAATTATCACCAACTTTACCATCTCAACTAAACACATATTTAATGTCGAAAAAGCTTCATTTTGTGGATTGTTCCAATTTGATGTCCTAACTTATATTGCAACACAACTTGGAATAATACAATTTAATGAGCAAATTATAAAAGAAAAATAAGGCAGGGTGAGAAATTAACATACGGTATTTGTTAATACAATTCAAATTCATTAATCCTATTTTGCAGAACCGTACTGTGAATGATTTTATTCAATAATTGTTTAGATTATTTATTGACTAAAATTAAAAATTATTAAATTACATAATAAAAGAAAACTTAATTATTAAATTCAAAAGATAATAATTTCTCTCAGCAAAGTAGTTGATAAGCTCAATCAAGTTAAAATAAATTGACATAAACAATTTTTTTTTATGTAATTTACCCACATTTTGAAACTGTGGTGGAATAATAAAATCCTTTAAAAGATTTAAATATTAATCTTAAGTTGATAAGTTCAATGATACAACATATTAAAATAAATTGATGTAATTTACCCACATTTCGAAAATGATGGCGGAATAAATAAAATCTGTTGAAAGTAATTATGGTAAAATTATTATGGGGTCCTTGATTAAGAGTTTAATTATATTTTATTTTTTTTATTTAAAAAATAAATAAATTAATCATTACGTATTAAAAATTAATCCATGTATGTTAATATGAGGTACACATGGCACGATATGTATCACTGTTTCGTTATTCTATCAATCATACCAATTTTTAATAATAAAAATATATAACAATTTTAATATAAAAATATATTTATTTTTTAATCTACTGTACAAAAACTAATTTATCGAAAATTTGTTCGTGTACTTATCTATGTAATAATTGGAGGAAAGTTGGTGGTACAGGGATTTATATTTTTTATACTACATGCTTGTAAAACATGCCATTTTAATTTATGAAGGGAAATGGCGAGGGAATGATGGCTATGTCTTTTGATTGATTATTAGGGAGAATTCATGATTTATTTTAGAGGAAATTAAAATTTAATTAATTAATTTACAATTTTTTTTATTTATAAGATAATTGAATTGTAAATTTCGATATCCCTTCTTTCCCCTCATATTTGCTTCTGAATATTATTTTCAATTTTTAAAATGGATTTTGTAAAATTTTATTAATATCTGCCGTGGATTAAAATTTACATTTTCATAATTTAGATGAGTAGAAAACAGAAAAATATGCACTAAGAAATATCAATATAGTTAATTGTAGGGATGGAATTTTTTCCCTTAAATTACGTCGGTCCAAAAATAAAATTTATAATTTTGCTCTACAATGAAGATTTGGACCCCCACATGGGTCCAAGATGATTAGGTGCACAAACAAAGTCCTCGATTTGATCAATCATGGAAAAATGTGTTCCTCATTGGTAAGATTTAGGTAAGATATGAAGGTAATTATGTTTATGTAAAAAAATTCAATACAATTAATGTATTGATATTTAAATTTGATTTTAATATTTAATTTAATATTGAATTAATTTGTATCAAAATTGTGATTCAAATATTCGAATTTATTATTTGAATAAAAATGTCAATTCAAATAATAAATATCCGATGAAATTTATTTGAATTCGTAGTAAATAGTAATTTTAATATGTTATATGAGTGAACTATAAGTGAGATAATTTTATTTTATTTTATAAGGCTATTTAATTTTTAAAAAAAATATGACAAAATAATAATTTAATAATCAATTTAGAATTAAAAATTTAATATCAAAATGAAAAACAGAGTATAATTGGAAGACAAATCATTTTAAAAATTCGTCGGTCGAAAAAAAATGAAATTTTATCTGAAAAGCTCGATAATTGAAGATGGGAACCAAAACGGTGGCCAAGATGTTGCTATGATTCGTGGATCGAATAAAATCTTTATTGCATTTGCATTATTTTTCATGTATTTGTATATGATAATTTATTTTATGCACTTTCAAAAAATTATAAAAAAATATATAGTAAAATTATATTTTAACTTTTCAAATATTTATAATTCAATTTCGATTTATCCCGAAGAATACACGGTAAGTATTATGGAATTAAAAAATGTTTAATCAAATACGATTTTTATATATGTAAGAATTCAATTGAATGCAAAATAAGTTGAGTAAATTAATTGATTTTTTTTTAAAAAAATTAAACTTTTAGACCTATAAATAAAAAATAAATCGAAACTTATTGTCAACTACCAACACGTGCATGTGGTGTAAAAGACCTTTGTTTTTTCCTCATCAAGATAATCAAGACACGGATAAAATATGTCAAGAATAATTCTATTAGTATTATTATTAAAATAGAAAAATATTTTCAAAATCTTATCATAATCTTTTGGGTGCATTATACTTAAAGTCATTAAATTATTAGTAATTTTACATTTTAATATTTTAATTTTAAAAAATTACAAAATGATCACTGACATTCTTTTTTACAATTCAATTTTTTTATATAAAATAACGTTGAACATCACGAATCTGTAAACTTGTTATGGTGTTCGCCATTACTGACCCGCTACCCGATTACCCGATTGGGACCAACCCATAGCATGCATAGTTTGCGTCTTGAGTTCGCACATGATGAGTTCGCATCTCCCCATGAACTCGTATAGAGTGGGTTTGTACCACTATGTAAGCGAACTCGTACGTAGAGAACATATGTTAATCCTAGAATAGGATATGTGTTGGTATGCATGGGAGCCTTCCTAGAACGTCACATTTGGGAACCATATCATATAAATAGAGAAATTAATACCCTTTAGAGAGAAACACACAAAAACACTCAACAAAACCAAGATCCAAACAACTTGCTTCTTTGATCTCCGACACTGACCGTTAAATCGACTTAGATCTAAGGTAGGTTATTCTACTCGTTGATGGGCACTAATCTACTGTATCAATCCTCAAATTGTTGCTTGGAGTTCGCTAGTTAGACTTTCAGAAAAAAAATCCTTAACAACATAGGGACTTAAATAAAAACTTTTTAATATTTCAATAATCATTTTATAATTTTATAAAATTGAATGACCAAAACGTAAATTTATTTATAATTTAATGATTTTAGATGTAATTTAGCTTAAATTCTTTTAATAATCATAAATCTACCATGTGGATTTAATAATGCACACATTTCACAAGTGAACAATGTTTTTGTCATTGCTTGGCCATGCCACTACTATAAGTACTTGATTTGGCTCTCTAATTGCAATTCACATCTCCTTTCCAAAGCCTTATTTGTTTCTTTTAGCTAATTCCATCCTTCTCTTTCAAGAAATAAGTAATTGTTTAAACCCTTCTAATGGCTTCACGTGGTGCCACTGTTGAGCCAATTACTGGCTCGATTTTCGATTCAACGCTCCAGTTTGAAATCGAAGAAACCAAGCTTCCGATGAAGAAAATCCCAGGTGATTATGGGCTACCTTTCATCGGTCCAATCAAAGATCGACTCGATTATTTCTACAATCAAGGTCGAGACAAGTTTTTCAAATCCAAAATTCAAAAATACCAATCGACGGTACTCCGAACCAACATGCCACCAGGTCCATTCATCGCTTCGAACCCTAAAGTCATCGCTTTACTCGACGGAAAGAGCTTTCCAATCCTTTTCGATGTATCGAAAGTTGAAAAGAAAAACCTTTTCACCGGTACTTACATGCCATCAACCAACCTCACAGGCGGGTATCGGATTTTATCCTATCTCGACCCGTCGGAACCAAAACACACTAAACTCAAACAACTACTTTTCTTTCTCTTGAAATCGAGTAGTAATCGAGTTTTTCCTGAGTTTGAAGCGTGTTACACTGAGTTATTCAAAACGGTCGAACATGAAATCAATGAAAAAGGTCAAAGTAGTTTTGAGAAACCTAATGAACAAGCTGCATTTAATTTCTTAGGTAGAGCTTATTTCGGTTCAAACCCGGTCGATACTAAATTGGGAACTGACGGTCCGAGTTTGATCGCTAAATGGGTATTAGTTCAACTCGCTCCGGTTCTTTCCCTAGGTTTACCCAAATATATAGAAGACCTTCTAATTCATACGTTTCCATTACCATCTTTTCTTGTGAAAAAAGACTACAAAAGATTATACAATTTTTTCTACGACTCGGCCGGTTCGGTTCTTGATGAAGCTGAAAGAATGGGTATTTCACGTGAAGAAGCTTGTCATAATCTTTTGTTCGCTACGTGCTTTAATACCTTCGGCGGCATGAAAATCCTCTTCCCCAACATATTGAAATGGATCGGTAATGCCGGACCGGACCTACACCGTTCATTAGCAACAGAGATCAGGTCTGTGATCAAATCCAATGGTGGAGAGTTAAGTTTGGGTGCAATGGAACAAATGCCGTTGATGAAATCGGTGGTGTACGAAGCTTTCCGTATTGAACCACCAGTGCCGGCGCAATATGCAAAAGCGAAGGTGGATTTGGTGATTGAAAGTCACGACGCCGTTTTCGAAGTGAAAAAAGGGGAGATGTTATTCGGATACCAACCGTTTGCGACCAAAGATCCGGTCATATTTGAAAGGGCTGAAGAGTTTGTACCGGAGAGGTTTATGGGTGTTGAAGGGGAGAAATTGTTGAAACATGTGTTTTGGTCGAACGGACCGGAAACAGAGCATCCGACGGTGGAGAATAAACAGTGTGCTGGTAAGGAATTTGTGGTGTTGACTTCTAGGTTGTTCGTGGTGGAACTTTTCCGACGTTATGATACGTTTGAGATTGAAGTTGGGACATCGACGTTGGGGGCTGCCATTACCATAAAGTCATTGAATAAAGCAAGCTTTTAAGTATACTGTAATCTTCGTCAGGGCTTTGTCATGTGTGTCATGTTTTTTCTTCAATAAATAATGTATGATCGAGTATTGAATTTTCGGTCAGCATATTTCGTGATCAATTGTTTATTTTTTAAAAAATAATCACGATGAAATAATTAATTATTATTCTCGACTATAGACATCTTTGTTTAGATAAAAAAACGAAATATGTAGCCAATTCTTGTATTATTTGAATAAAATTGATTAAATTTTACTAGCAATTGATATATTTATTTACTTTAATTTGATTATTTTCAGTTTTTATATTTTTTCAATTTTAAAATTTTCGGTAAACTATATTAATAATCACCTAATTATTAGTAAATTTTGTTGACCTCTCAATTATTAAAAGTTACAAAATGATTACTCAACTATTTAATTTTGTCTTTTCTAAACACTAACGGGCTAACTAAAAACAAAAGCACCCAAAAATCGAAGACTTGAAGTAGATTTTAACTAATAAATATCTATACTATTATTTAAATCGAAAATCTATTTTAACTGAATTCAAGAAAATTGAAATCCACGTTGATTAAAGTTTATTTATTGTTTATTATTTATGTACAAGATTGAGAGTATTTATTTGTTAGAATCTTATTTTAATTACAAATAAAAATATTTAATTAAACCATAAAATCATTAATCATTAGTGAATTAAAAATATTTATTTTATAAATAAAAGTATAATAAGCATGTACTATGAAATTATTTTAGCGATAAATATTAAAATTATACATTAGTTTTGATTTGATTCAGTTTTTACAAATCACTAACAACATTATCAAATTAGCATAATTTTACATTTATATATGTTGCATACACAAACAATTATATTTATCTAATATGAAAATAATTATATGCATTTATTTATTTAAATGTGTATAATTAATTGAACCAAAATCAAATTTCACGTATATATATATATATGATTATAACAAATTAAAGTTAATATATCAAATTACATATTAAAACAAAAGCAACAAGGGATTCACACTCCATTGTCCTCCAAGTATAGAGATCTTATCTTTGTGCCTAAAGACTAAAATGCTTACATCCAAATTCTCTCATCGAGAACTTGAGCAGTAAACATAGATGATTATCGAACTGCATAATTATTAAAATATTATATATTAAGTGTTTGTGCTTTTTTTTTTACTAAAGCACACGTGTCAAATATTTATTGAACCACGTGATATTGTTTGAACTGAACGCCAAATTAAACATTGAAATTAAACTCAACTACTAAATCGAGAAAACATAGGCATATCTTAGGGGCTGGTAGGAGCCCCGTCTCCTTTAAAATAGAAAAATTTTCATTTAGGCCCTTCAAATTTTTAAAATTTAAATTAATAAAAGTAAAATTATACTTTGATCCCCCTAAAATGATAAAATTTTGATTTAATCCTTTAAAATTATAAAAATATATGTTATTCAAATGGTGAAATTACAATTTTTACTAGTAAAAATTATAATATAATTTCGATCCCTAGAAAATTTTTTTGGCTTCGCCTCTATGAGAAAATATGTATCAAATTAAACATTGAAACGAACTCGAATATCAAATGGTATATCACCCAAAATAAATAAATAAATAAATTGAATATTGTTATAACAACTAAAAATTAGTGCAAGAAATTGAAGAATTGGAATCCTTGTACAAATTGGGTTCTATATTATTCTTATGTTACTTGTAAGACATTAAGACATGTGGGTTTTGTTTGGTTTGAGGCTGTCAAACTTGGACTTCGGGCCTAACTTATAAATCTACCATTTTTGGGTCAACAAAAAAAAAAATCAATCTTGTCTGCTTAGCAAATTCATTGTAAAGGGAAAATTGTACTTTGTCTTCTTAAAAATAAAAAATTTTCATTTAGGCCTTTAAAATTTTAAAAAATTTAAATTAGTAAAGGTAAAATTATATTTTATTCCCTAAAAATGATAAAATTTTGATTTAATCTTTTAAAAATTACATTTTTATTATCGTAAAAATTACAATTTAATTTTGGCACCCTCTAAAAAGTTTTTCTGGCTTCGTCCCTAGCTCCAGGTGTAATTTGAGTTCGAGTCACGCTAATCGTATTACTATTAGGATTTTGTTCTTTTTCTGTAATTCATCAAGAAATAAAATAAAATATTCATTTTATTTTCATTTAAAATTAAAAATCTTTATTAAAGTAAAAAAAATCACTTAATATTAAATATTAATTAATTTTTATTTCTCAAGGATCAAGATATCCATCCAATCCATTAATTTTGTCAAACGGGCGAATATTAGGAAACCTTAGTCGTTTAAAAAATTTTGATATTCAATTTTATTTTTTTTAATTTTTTTTTGAAATTTGATTTTTGTGCTGAATTATATAAAAATATGATAAATTATAACTAGTGGCCAGCATCCACCTCTTAACGAGCCTATAGAATGCGAAGGATTTATTATTGGGCTCGCTTGAGTAGATAGTTTAAGAAATAAAAAAATATGATAAATTATAATTTGTCCACCCGATTTTTTTAAAAATTTTATTAGATGGCATTGTTTCTTGTATGAATATTTTGATATTTGTTGTAACATCTTGAAATTCAGGTCCAATGATTGAATCGAATGAGGAGTGTTATAATTGACCCGATCCGACCTAACCTATAAACAGCACTAGTTGTAAAAAGATGTATCCATTAACAATAACTCTCCTGATTATTTCATCATTAATCGAAAGCCCTCATTTCTAGCTTTCAATATACGTAATCGTTTGCTTCAATCAAGAAAGATGGTTGTGATATTGAACTCAGATTATGATAAAACCAATTAAGAGTGATGTATAACCTCATAATTTTCTAAGAATATTTACTTTCCTTTTTATGATAACCCCATGATATTAAGATTTTCTAACAATATTTACTTTCCTTTTACGATATAAATCAATAAGTGGTTGGGTGCAATGGTAAAATACATTGTACTCTCAAAAGGAGAATTCAAGTTTGAATCTTGGGTAAGCTATACTAGTAGTCGTCTAACTATTAGTAAATTTCCTTTTTGATTACCCAATTATGAAAAGTTACAAAATGATAATCCAATCTTTTAATTTTCTCTTTTTTTGTCACTAGATGGATAATTGTGACAGCTTTGAAAATTGACATAATAATAACTTTAAGCCTCAAATTTTACACATTTTGTTTTTTGACCTTTTTGCAGTTTTGCCTTTCTTTATGATCCTTTTACATAAAAAGCTAAAAACTAAATTTATCAGCTAAATTTATCAGCTAAATTTGATTAAAAGTATACAAAAAATATAAACACAAAAAAATCCAAGATAATAATTTTCATTCTTTTAAAATTAACCCTCAATGTTACACAATGTGTAAATATTGAAAGTTATTTTTTTAAAAAAACCCAAGACTAATTTGACGTAATTTACAAATGCTAATGGTTAATGTTGATATTATACCAATTTTAAAAGCTGTTACCGTTAGCTAACTAGTGATAAAAAAGATAAAATTTAATAGTTGGGTGATCATTTTATAATTTTTCATAGTTGGATAGCCAAAAAAAAATTTACTAATAATTAAATGACTGTTAATGTAATTTATCCTTGATCTTTTAGAGGTTCAATTGATGAAATGTATGGTGTGAAATATTCAACTGGATCCACTCTAATTAATTGTTTAATTTTTTGTCATGGGTTCATTGTACTCTTTAGTGTTTACATTTTTAATTGGTGTGTTTCCCAATTATAACTAAAAATTCTTGCAGGGACCAAAAACAAAAAAATTATTCAATTTATAATCCTTACGAAATGAATTTTTGTCCAAATCGGGTTCTATATCTTATCCTTAAATTATGTTTTGTTTCTTACTAAAGACAAAGACATGTGGTTCTTGTTTGGTTTGACGTTAAACTTGGTCTTCCACCTAAAAATGTCAGCTTATAATTATAAACCAAACTTTATTAAATTAAAATATTCATTACTCTTTTTTTTTAAATTAAAAAAATCTAATTAATATTGAGTATCGATTAATTTTTATTTATTAAGAATCGAGATATCAATCTATTGTTACATGTTTAGTCCAAAGGATGAATATAGGGCAGGCAGAGGACTCTACCCCTTCAAAATTTTCACAATTCAATTTTAATTTTTTTTTAAAAATTTCTCGGAATTGAATTTTAAATCTCAAATTTTTTAAAGAAGAAATAACATAAATAAAGAAAATAAAAATTTCGAGGTGAAGGATTGCAACAAACATATGTATAATGATATGTCAACTTATTATTTCCAGATATTACTGATGAGACATACATATTATCATATGTGTAATGATATGTCAACTTCCACATATTACTCACTAAAAATTCAATTAATGAATTAATGATTGTCATTTGCATCAAGATTAAGATTTCAAAAATTCGAAAAGTACAAGGATTTAGAATGATCTAATTGCATAATATGGATTAAAATTACAATTCTACGCAGATTACAAGACTAGTAATTGAGTTTAACCAATGGATTTAACTACTATTGTTTAAACAAGGACTAAATTTTAAAATTTAAAAAATATAAAGATTAATAGAAGAATTTAACCAAAAAAGTTTGTAAATGAAGATAAAAATGACAGCAAATAGAGAAGAAATTTCAAAAGCCCAATGTAGTATTCAACTCAAAGGCATTGTACAACTTTCGGGGTTTGAATAGTTTATTTGTTGTTGTCGGCCATGCCATTGTGCTATAAATAAAGAGACTTTTGGCTCTCTTTTTGCAATCCATTCCATCTTTTCAAAACTATATTTTTCTTTCGAAGAAATTTTATCACTCTTAAACCCTCCTAATGGCTTCTAGTGCTACATTGTCTTCTCGACTTGCTAATGTTCGAGTTCCACCGTCAGTGACGGTTTCTGAGCTCGAAAAAATCGAGCTTCCTTTGAAGCCAATTCCCGGTGATTATGGACTTCCTTTCATCGGTGCTATCAAAGACCGGCTCGATTATTTCTACAACCAAGGTCGAGATGAATTTTTCAAATCCAAAGTTCAAAAATACCAATCAACCGTACTTCGAACAAACATGCCACCAGGTCCATTCATCTCTTCGAACCCAAAAGTTGTCGCTTTACTCGACGGAAAGAGCTTTCCAATTCTTTTTGACGTATCGAAAGTTGAAAAGAAAGACCTTTTTACTGGCACTTACATGTCTTCAACTAACCTCACCGGCGGGTATCGGATTTTATCATATCTCGACCCATCGGAACCCAAACATGCCAAACTCAAACAACTTCTCTTTTTTCTCTTGAAATCAAGTAGAGACCGAGTGTTGCCCGAGTTCAAAGCGTGTTACACCGAGTTATTCAAAACGGTGGAATATGAACTCGCGGAGAAAGGTAAATGTAGCTTCCAAACACCTAGTGAACAAGCTGCTTTTAATTTCTTAGCTCGGGCTTTCTTTAACTCGAATCCAGTTGATTCTAAACTCGGAACTGACGGTCCGAGTTTGGCTAACAAATGGGTTTTGTTTCAACTCGGCCCGATTTTCACCCTTGGTCTACCCAAATATATAGAAGATCTTTTACTCCATACATTTCCATTCCCATCTTTTCTTGTTAAAAATGATTACAAAAAATTATACGATTTCTTCTACGAATCGTCCGGTTTAGTTCTTGACGAAGCTGAAAAAATGGGTATTTCACGTGACGAAGCTTGTCACAATCTTGTATTCGCTACGTGCTTTAATTCCTTCGGCGGTGTTAAAGTGTTCCTCCCGATTATGCTTAAATGGATTGGTTTAGCAGGAGAAAATCTACACCGATCATTAGCAAAAGAGATTAGATCGGTCATTGAATCAAACGGCGGAGAACTAAGCTTGTCCGCAATGGAACAAATGCCGTTGATGAAATCCGTGGTGTACGAATCATTTCGTATCGATCCGCCAGTTCAATTTCAATACGGGAAGGTGAAGAAAGATCTTTTGATTGAAAGTTACCATGCTGTATACGAAGTGAAAAAAGGGGAGATGTTGTTCGGATACCAACCGTTCGCGACGAAGGATCAGAATATATTTGAGAGAGCCGAGGAGTTTGTGCCCGACCGGTTCATGGGTGTCGACGGGGAGAAGTTGTTGAAGTATGTGCTTTGGTCTAATGGACCGGAGACCGAGCATCCTACGGTGGCGAATAAACAATGTCCCGGTAAAGATTTCGTGATGTTGGTGTCTAGGCTTTTTGTGGTGGAATTTTTCAGACGTTACGATACGTTTGAAGTTGAAGTCGGACCGGCACCGGTGGGGGTGGCCGTCACCATAACGTCGTTGAAAGCTGCAAGCTTTTAGAGACGATGAAATTTGTTATCTACATTATTGTAATATGTGAAATAATTTCTAACGTACGAACTTCGATTAATTAAAAGTCAATATTATAACATAAGTTAGCTTGATTTATTATTACATAAAATTATTTAATCTCATATTGAATAATTTCAAAATTATACATGAAATTTGATTCAATGTACAATTTGATATATAAATTTTGATTTAGTACAATTATACACATGAAACTTTAATTTTAGTTCAAATGAATATATGAAATTTTAATTGTCATTCAACTATACACATAGGGGTGAAATCAAATTTTTTTTTAGAGGAGAGCGAAATTAAATTGTAATTTTTACCATAGCAAAAATATAATTTCACATTTTTATTAGCCTATTTCTTTATAAATTTTAAAAGATTAAATCAATTTTTTTTCTATTTTTAAAGGGTCAAAGTACAATTTTATCTTTATTAATTTAAAATTTAAAAAATTTTAAAATCAAAAAATTTTCATTTTAGGAATGCGGAGGCCTTGCCAGCTTCTTAGTTTCGCCCTATATACATATTTAAAAAATAAATACATCACTTTCTTTTCATATTAGATAAATATAATTATTTGTGTATGCAATGTGTAAACGTAAAATAGTGTTATATCAATAATTATTTTAATAATCTATAAAAAATGAATCAAATCAAAATTTCAGAATTAAAATTATGCAAAATCATACTTCATATATAACATTTCGCATTAAACTAAAAATTTATATATTTTTTTAAAATTTATCTCTACAGTGTAAAATCTCTATCATATTTTGCGGCTAAATGTTTCACAAAATCTTTACCCATAAGTAACCTAACCATTTGTCGCCATCGAAGCTAATCTCACCGTCTATTTGAAACCTAACCCATCATTTACCTTCATCAACGGTCAGCCTTCATTTAAAAAATTCCACCTTTGGAAACTGAAAATTTTAAAATCCCACCTCTAACCTTTAAGTCAAATTGAAACTTTGAAAACCTCTTTAATTTAGAGGAGATTTTAATTAGAAAGATAAATGAGTAAATGGGTAAATATATAAAATATTTTTAATCTTAATCAACATCAACGTCCACGTCATTTAATTAAAAAATATTAAAGTTTCACATTATAACAAATGACCTTTCATTTTTCTTAGGGGACTGAAATGCAATTTGAGTATAACATAGGGAGTTTTATAAAACTTTTACCAACCCTATAAACCTACCATTTATGGGTTTACCAATAAAATGAGGACAAATAAATACTTTATTAAATAAAATATTTTTTTTCTCAGTCATTGTATTAAAAAAAAGGGATTGTTTAATACAACCCATATAAGATCAATAAAGCTGTAAAAACAATAGATCAATCCAACAAAAAGCAACACAACACCTGAATACAACAACATCATATTACTACGATACCTGCAAAAACAACATATCAATTTAGCAAAAGCAATGCAATACCCAAATACAACAACAATAAATTACCACGATCTTTAAAAAAGATATTCCTCGACATACCAACTTTCGCTAAAGCTTCCACCATCCCTTTTTTATGATGAATTGAGACTTCAAACTATGATTCAACTATATTCCTACAGTCACCTTCAATATCCGCAAACAATTTCCTTAGCGACCAAGGATGGATCTAAACCCCCCGCTGCACCACTACTAGAAAAAATGGCCGAAACAACCCCCTTCTTATCCCTCAACACCCCCTTTCATCCAAGAAACCCCAACCACATTAAACTTCAACCACGAGGGGGGCTCCCAATTAGTAATTCGAACCTTCCCCACTCTTTTAATAATCCTTATTAAAGGTTGAATCGTTTAAAAACAAAATTATCAATGTTTTTAGAATTAAATTGATCAGGTCACCAATTCACTGGTTTGATTGAACTGATTAAAAATTATTAAAAGATTAAAAAACATGATTTGATTTTTTAGTCGGTCTATATCGATTCTCGATTTAATCGATTCAAAATCATTCTCTAGATTGGTATCCTAGTCGGTTCCCAATCCAATTTGATTCGAACATCATTGCAATCTATTATTTCGAGCCGATAGATTTAGTAAATTTAAGTTAAACTCGAGCAGTATAAATTTGATCAATGATGTTTAAATCGAACTCGTTTAGAGAGAGAGATTAGACTAATTGAATCATGAACCACTCAAAGTCAATTTAATCAGATTAAAAATCGATTGAATTGGTTGATATGATTTTCTTTAATTTTTAATATTTATGAATTTTAATAATTTGTTTAATTAAACCATATCAACTTATTGGATTGGAAAGCAATGATCTAACCGTTTGACAATCGCTTTGGTTCGGAAAACCTTGAATTTGATATTGGACTGGTTAGACCTTGATTGAAATTATTAATTTGAAGATGATTTTTTAAATTTAATTATATAAATTATAGTCCTTTTAAATAAAAAATTATATAATTTATAAATAAGAAAAGTATATTTTTGGGTTAGTATTTTTCCAGAAAAATTCTTTTATACGAAACGAATTTAAACTTTTGAACAGTGACAGGTCGGATAAAAACAGAGATAAAATTGAAAATCTGAAGCCGCCGCCGCCGCCATCGTCTTATCTGAACTGACTCATCAATAAGGACTTAACGTAAAACAAAGTTAAACAAATTTTCCATAATTTAACAAGTAATAAAATATCGTGTGTATATATATAAACACAAGTTATACTTTTATAATATGATAAATTAAAAAAGTTATCCACGAACGTAAATGTTTTGAATATCCCATACAAAAATGGTGTAGAAGAAAGGTTTGACTTTTCTAGTTAATGGGTTACATTATTCAACAAGTAGCTTGAAGAAGGTGAGCTTTGTTCACTCAACCATGGATCTTGCACTGATACTGGTGAATGATCCTTCATTTTCTCCATCAAATTCATAAACCCAACATTACTCATTTGAAGCATAAACAAGCTGTTTCTATTTTCAACTCCACCATCCTTACTAATTCCCTTGCTTAATGGTTGCTCACTTAGGTTTGACGAAGAAGAACAAGGTGACACCTCTAAGGAAGTACCTTCATAATTGATTTCTTCTCCAAGTACCCAGCTACTTACCTTAATCTGTTCCAATTCCATTGCTACTTCCATCATTGTAGGTCTCATGTCTCTATGAAATGATAAACATCTAAAGGCTAGCTCCGCAACCTTGTGGATTGATGAAAATGTCCATGGATCAGTACTGTTGGGGTTTAAAAATGGGTCTATGATCTCATCTAAACGTCCCTTGCTGATTCTATCAGTAGCAATGGATGCTAAGTTTGCTTCATTTTGTGGTCTTGAGAAGTCTATCACTTTCAATGCTGTTATGATCTCGATTAGAACGACCCCAAAGCTATAAACATCGCTTTTATCGGAAAGATGGAAGTTTTGATGGTATTGAGGGTCAAGGTATCCTGGTGTTCCTTGTGGAGCTGTCGAAATGTGGGATGTTTCGGTTTTTCCGAGCCTAGAAAGGCCGAAATCGGCCACTTTGGACTTGAAATTGTAGTCTAAAAGTATGTTGCTAGATTTGATGTCTCTATGGTAGATAGGAGGGTCTATAGCAGAGTGTAAATGAGCAATGGCTTGTGCAGTTTCTGTAGCGATGGTAAGTCGAACCGGCCAAGGAAGTCCACCGCCTCGTTCTCCTTGTAAATGTTGGCACAATGTTCCATTAGGCATGAACTCGTAAACTAGTATTTGTTCGCCATTTTCCATGGAACAACCTAATAAACGAACTAGATTCGGGTGACTTACGGATGATATTAGCTTGATCTCGTTCACGACTTGCTCGATACAATCGGTGTCTCTATGCTTGATCCTTTTGATAGCAACCCATGAATTGGTATGTAGTTTGCCTGCATAGACTGTCCCAAATGCTCCAGTTCCAAGCCTTTGTTTCTCTGAGAAACCATTTGTAGCTTTCTCTATTTCTTTGTATGTGTAAATCGGAATATTGATGTCCGATGCATCGGAAAACAGTCTTTTCATGTTGTGTTTGGTTCTCGAACTCGATTGCTTGCGCACGAAGCAACATATGAGAACTACACAAATCATTAAAGAAGCTCCAACTGCAATGCCTATGAAAAATGAACACCAACAATTAGTGATGTGATGATCACTAGCAATCATAAGTTCAACACCAAATTAACATTACCTCCGATTAACATAATAACTCGAGCCGTTCCTCCGCATTCACCAGAAACGTACCTCCCAGGATTACAATCGGAAGAGGCTGTTTAGTTTTACATATCAACAAACACAAAAACATATTGTTAAAAGACTATGGGGTTATAATGCTTAATCATAATCTTGCATCACCTAATATGTAAAAATATCATGGACGCCATTATATTAGGAGTCAGATTGCATTTTGCTCCTCTACTAAAAAATTGATAAATTAATCACTGTACATTAAATTAAAGAAAAAAATTGTTCTTCTGTTAAAAATTTCATCCATTTCTACTATTAAAAAATGATCCTTGTACGTCAGAATGAGATATAGAAAGGACCAATTTGCTCATTTATTTAGTAAATGGGGATACAATACAATCTGACTCCTAGTACAAGATTTTCACAATACTTTTATCCACCTAATACCATATATGGATTTTATGTACTTATATGATTGTTGTTTATAGATTAAGGTCTAATGGAGTCAAATTTGATGCAATTGGTAAAAAATTTACAATGGGGGTCCCTCAATGATGATCCACTTGCTAAATGATGAAAGAAAATTTGGCTCCTTGTGAGCTAAATGGTAAGGGTTTGACACATTGAAAAGCATTTTTGCCTTTACAAAAAATATGAGTGGCCCCATAACTGAGCAAAGTTTAAGCCTGAAAATCAGGGTATTATGAATCATTTTTAGAGTGTAGTGTGTGGCATATGCTATCATTTTTGCTGCCACGCAAAGCAATATGCGTTCTCCACTATCATTCATTGTTTTGTTTCTAAGTCAATAATGCTTTGCAAACTTTAATTTGTTAAAGTGAAGGTTGCTTTTATTGAATAATTAGAAAGACGGAAAAATTTTTTTAAGAGGATCGAGATTAAATTAAATATATGATTTTATTATTATATAGATATATAATTTTATAATATTTTTAGAATAAACAAATAAAAAAAATTATCATTTTTGAGTGCTAAACTTAAGTTTGAAAGGATTAAAACTAAAATATTCTATTTAAGGGGCATGGCATGCCCCTGCCTCGCAGAGGCAAAATCCTCTCATGGTTTATCATCATAACCCAAGTCTTTTCTTTTTTTGTTTAATTCTGAGCAAATTTAGGTTAAAATTCAGTTAATTAATTAAATTTGTATAATTTAATTGATTTGGTTCGATTAATTTAATTTTAATAAATTAAAATATGTTAAATTGACTAATTAATTGAATTTATATATTAAGTTCATATATTTAAAAATACGTTTCTTATACTTAAATCCATTATAATATTCCTCAAATTCAAATAAACATATTTGTTATTCAAAACTTAAATTATTAAATTCTCTAAGATTAATTTATCGAGTTTTAACTCGATTGGTATGAATGTTATTGCCAATGTAGAAAAATATCGGTTTGAGTGCATTAAAGCATATTATCCTCCTATTTATGGATTGGAAAGGACTATAAATAATTTTAAGCATTATGTAAAAAAAAAATAGATATAATCCATAAATTTTTCTTTTAAACCCTTTAAAATTTATAAAATTATAATTTAATATATGATTAAACTACAATTTATCTCTGCTAATAATAAAATTACGATTTAATACTCATAACAACAATAATAAAATTATATTTTAATTCTTAAATTGATTTTTTTTAAGTAAAAATTCTTTTGAACACAAATAACTATAATTTATAATTTTACCGACAATTTTAACTTTATTAATCATTTGCAGCATCAATAAGAAGAAAAAACATAACATGAAGAATGAAAGCAAAATTTCCAAAGAGATTCGGTGAAACAGAAAAACTAACCTTTCCGGCAACCATCGCCGGCACGATATCCATCACCAACAAACCCATTTCGGCACCTACAATACGATCCCGGCCGTCGATAAACCGGCGAAACAATTTCATCACAAACGGCATTCTCAGAACATAACTCCGAGCACCGTCCTTCAATCCACCACCTTAGCTCCACGACTTGTACTTCCAACACACCCGATTCATTAAAAGATTCCGTCGATATCGACGACAAAAACGACCCACAATTCGTCCCAATCACCTTATCATAATCAAGAAAACCATTACTTTTCTTTTCCGAATAGCAACTAATGTTACTATTATTAGAACAAGCAAGGGACTCAAAATGAGTGTAAACCATGGTAGATGGTATCATGCATGGTGATGGTAAGGTGCAATTTTGTAATAAGATTGCGTTACGAGATGTTGGGGCGTAGTTTTGGGTATAAAGACGGTGGAGAGCTTGAAGTGGACGATCACAAGTGGCTTCAATGCTGATTTTTACATGGTTTTGGTTTATGTTTAGGATTGGGAAACCGGCAATATGGTGGTGGTGATGGTGGTGGGCGGTGGTGGTGCAATTTAGTGGGATTTGGCAGGTAGTGGAGAAGCCAAAAGGGTAAGGAACAAGGTTGTCACCACATGATCGGTTGCAATTCGAGGATTGAATTATAAAGGGAAATGAAAGCATAAAGATTGATATGAAAATAAAATTGGGTTCTTTGGGTTGTTTGTGAATCATGGTTGGGAATGTTTTGTTGATGAGATCATTGAAGGGTTTCTTGTTTCTCAAGTGTATTGCACTTATTAAAGAAAAAAAAAGGACTTTATTGAATAATAGTAGGAATTTGAAGCTTGTGAGATTGAAGTTTGGTGTGATCTTTTTCTTGTTAAGAAAAAGCTTTGATCAACAGATAAATTGATTGCAAAAGATGCACTACTAACCGTCTTGGGTTTCAATATATATATATAAACAATGGAAATAGTTTGAAATTTCATATTATGGGGTTTGATATCCAATTATAATTTTCTGAAAGGATTAAAATATAATTATATTATTTTATAATTAATAATATGGTTTAAAACCCTTATTTAATAGAAATATTTTTTTTGAATTATAAGATGAAGATAAAATTTTAATAGCAATGCAATTAACGTGTAATAATCAGGTCAATACATGGATACAAAAATTATTTTTTAAGTATTTATATGAAAAATACCAAAAAATTTTGGAAAAGAAATATATGGTTCATTATTGAGTAGAGTGAGAAAAGAAATGCTAAATCTCTATTTTCTTTTCTTTGTTTTCACACTACTCTTTGTCTTATTGTTCCAAACCCAACATTGAAAATGACTTTTTTTCCCTTTTTTATTATGATTGACCAAAGCATCATTTGAAAGTTAGCTTGACATGAGACTATGGATGAGACTAGAGATGCTTCCTAAGGAATTTCTTTCCTTGGCATTTACTACCTAATTTGATGAGCTATTGGTAATTAAGGTTTCTATAAAAATATATTATGGATGTCTTGTAGTAGGAATTAGATTATATTTTGTTCTCTATTAAAAAAAAGGGCAAATTAATTTTTATATGTTAGATTAGAGAGTAAATTAGTCATTTTGTTAAAAACTTTATCTATTTTTATAGTTAAAAATTGATCCCTTTAAATCAGCATAACGCATACATGACAGGCCACATGCCACTATCTGATTATTCGGTAAGCATGATAGTTTTTAAACTCTTTTATTTAACATAAAGAGATTAATTTACTCATATTTTAACAGAAGAAGTAAAATACATTCCGACTTTTACTATAGAGAACTCCATGATATTTTTACTTGTTAAACCATTAAAGGTGGTCAATGCATGATCTAACTGGTAAATAAAACTTTTGCATTTTGATTGTTTCTAATATGGAATTTACTTTTAGGAAACAACAAAGCAGTTAAATACTAATGAGGTTTAAGGGGTCAATTATAATTATTTTTTAGAACTTTTAAAAAGTGGAAGGAAAGTGCAATACTAGTGTTGGATTCACACCTTAGTACCAGCAAGCATCTCATGTTTGCCATAGTGCCTATTCAATAATGTTCTAAAATCATTAGAATATGTTTTTTTTTTCACAAGATTAAGATATTTTTTACGATTCGTGAAAATTAATTTTTTGAGATTCATGATTATCTCTTTTAAAAATATTATTTTTAAAGTTTAAATTTGAATTTTTTTTTTACGAATACAATATATTTAACCACTATATTCATTCATCCAACACTATGATGCAATAAAAAATAATATAATGTTTAAATCATATCCGATGACTTTGAGGTTGAATTTTAATCTTTTGAAAAAAAAACATTAATTTAAAATATGTCGTGGCATGTTCACTCAATGTATTATAACTTAAAAAAACTCAAGCTATTGCATTTAACCTATTAATGAAGTATTAAATTTGTCGGATTAAATGCAAGGGTTCAAAATTTTAACGATAAAAGTAGTATGGAGGCCTTTGTATTAGGAGTCATATTGTGTTTTACTTCTTTACTAAAAAATAAGCTAAATAGTCATTGTACTTAAATCAAAGAGCAAACCGGTCCTTAAGTTATAAATTTCATGCATTTATATTATTAAAAATTAGTCAATGTATGTTAGCATGAGGTACACGTGGAACACCAAGTGTAACTGTCTGGTTATTCTGTCAGTCAAATCAGTTTTTAACAGCATAAATAGATGAAATTTTTAACAGAAAAAGATCAGTTTGCTCTTTGATCTAACATGCATGGACTAATTTACTCATTTTTAAAGTAAAGAGAGCAAAATACAACCTGACTCATAATATAAAAGCCTTCATGATACTCTAATCAAAGTTTAAACTAAAACGGACCGAGATAGACCAAAATACAATCCGTATTATAGTATAAAAACCTTTGCAATATTTTTACCACCTAATTCAAATATAAACTCCCCCATTGTCAAATATATACATATATGTGTTCATACGATTGACAAATATTAGTGAATAGGGGACCATCCAGTTGTATATATTTAAGAAGAAATGAAGTAACCCGTGATCATGATAATTGATCACACGTTTGGACCCATAATTTGCAGTCTCATACACGGCAATCCAATCTCGTGATCATATATTTCAACATCTTCCTTACATATACCAATTTGGACTGTATCTATTTGTTATTTAATTAATTAAATTTTTCAAAATTATCGATTTAATATTAATTCAATTGACATCGTTTGTTATTGTAACAATTAAAAATAAATAAATTTGAGTTCGTTTAAACGTGTTTTATCTTTTCATTAAAGGGTTTAAGGTATGAGTAATAATAAGATAAAAAAAAATAAAAACATTGAATACTATTTTTTTTCATTAAAGAGTTTATTTTTATTTTTTACATAATACTTAGAACTACTCAGAGACCCTTTCCAATCAATAAATGAGAGGATTATGCGTTTTAGTGCATTCGAACTTATATTTTCTTGCATTAATAACAATACTTATATCAATCGAATTAAGATTCAATCGATTTAATACATCATAATTAAAAAAAAAAAACTAAAATTAACAACTGCCCCTAGCTACA
The DNA here is from genome assembly GCA_005610355.1 of Gossypioides kirkii. NCBI lineage: Eukaryota > Viridiplantae > Streptophyta > Magnoliopsida > Malvales > Malvaceae > Gossypioides > Gossypioides kirkii. The sequence goes on from CP032248.1 coordinate 1,077,040, forward strand.
CTCAAAAACGTCTATAGTCTGAACATGCGAGTATTTTAAATTTTCTTCAAAATTTAACATTTTAGAAAAAAAAAAAAAAAGCAAGAAAAGATGGCGTAGGACACAAAGCATGAAAACCGCGGAAAAAAGGATATTTAACTTACGAATTTTAAAGATGATATTATTCATAAAAGTAATTATGAATTTTAAATATAAACGATAAAATAGAGATAGAGAATATCAAGAGATGTCGCATTCTACTTTTAGTTAAGTTGTTGATTTTATTTTTTTTAATTTTAATTTGATAAATTTTAATCTTTATGTTTTTTTTTGAATTAATCACTTTTAGTATTTTTACTTTTTGAATTTTAAAATTTTATTTTTAACTTAAACGGTAGTAATTAAATTCATTTAGTTAAATTCTGCTATTAATCATACACAATGCGTAAAGTTATAGATTTAGTCAATGTTCTACAATTGAATCATTCTTATCTGTATACTTTTCAGATTTAAAATTTTCAATCTTGATACAAACGACAAATATTAAATATATTACTTGGCTTTTTGTGAGTAGTATATGAAAATGAAAAATTATCATGATATTATATATGTGATAATATGTTTGTCAGAACAAAATTTAATGAATTTAATAAATAAAAATTTAAAAATAAAAAATTATAAAGATTGAAAATAAAATTAAAATATAAGGAATAATAATAGAATTTAACCAAAAGTTAAATGATAATTAACGTGCTGACAAAATCAATACCAAGTGGTTAATTTGTTTTCCTTTTTCCTTTTACCGAGGAGCTGAGTTAATTTATTTGATTTTTTTATAGATTACATGTTAGATCAAAGAATTATTTTATGGATATTTCTCATAGTATTATTTATGGTTCATTTTTAATTATTTAATGATAATTAAATAATTTTTTCATGTTATTGTATATAATTTTGATAACTTTTTTACATTGAATCTCAAATCTCGAATTTTGAATCCGAGTTTGAGATTAAAGGAATTCAAAGTTTCGAGTTTGAGTTTGGGTTTGAGGTTCAAAATTTAGTGTTCGAGATTTAAATTTAGGGTTTAAAATTTAAGATTAAGGGTCAAGATTATTAATTTAGAGTTTAAGATAAAAAATCACCAAAATTATGTGTTAATGACATTACATTATTAAAATGGACCATAAATAATGTGAGAGAAAAAATTCGTAAAATAATTTCACTCTTTATCATTTCCAACAAAACTATACCCTCTATGGATGATGAGATTTTACCTTTTAACCAATTAAGTGTACAAAGCTTAGTTATATCAAATCATGAATGGGTCCATGATGTACTCTTAGTGTGATATCATACTCTTTGGTTAAATCAGATTTTGAGGTGTGAATACATAATGTGAGACAAATATGTTGCTTCCAAATATGAAATACTAGAAATGTGAACCCACGTATTCATGTTATTTGGATGAATGGAACCAAATCCATTACAAGATATCCCGACAAAGAAATGAATAAATCATGGAATATATTATTTGTATGATTTGGACATGCCACTTGGGTATCTACATGCAAAGGATCTTATGACTTCACAATTAGTCATTTGTTTTATTAGATACGTAATTATCTAATAATTGAATCGACTGAGTTTTAGTTTGATTGGTATTGATATTATTGTCAGTGTAAAAAAACGTGGATTCGAGTGTGTTGAAGTGCACTATCCTTCTATTTAAGGGTTGAAAAAAAGTTATGGATAGTTGTAAGCATTGTATCAAAAAAAATATCTAATAATTGAATATAAATAGGTGACACGTAAAACAAACATTCCAATTAATCAACGTACAATCTTCATATTCACTGATCTAAGCATTAGAAAGTACCTTAAAGTATAAACTCTAATACCCTCTTAACTATTCTCTATCTTGAATCTTTTTGAAATATTTATGTAACCCAACCTTTAGAGCTCTCCATAGGTATATATAAGAACCCATCTACCTCCATCATAAGATGATATTAACACCAAAAAGAAGTATAGAAAGAGGCTACCCAATCAAAAGTTAGGTCATACCACAAGTTTAGAGAGGACTAGGTGAAACCAAAATTTTTTCTAGGAGAGTATAGAATTATAAGATTATTGAGGAAATTTGAACCTTAGTTCTTATTAATACTTTACACCACAACCAACCCTCAATCAAGATTAGTAATACTCTTGATGGGTTGTAAGAATTAGATTTAAACAAAGTTTCAAGTGACAACGGAATTGAAATTTTTGAAATACTCTTCGATATTTGAATCAATAAAAATAAGAGAATATAAAGAGTGAAACTTTGATTCAAGTTACTTAGATTTCGCTTAGATTTAATTGTCAATTCTTGTTGACGAGGAGGTTTTACTCTATCGCAATTTATTTAGATTAAATTAATTTTTGAACTACTTACTTTTTCTAATATTGTATAATTAAAAAGTCAATATTCATTCATATCAGGCAAACATACATGACATTCAAAGAAACTGCTCAAATAAAAATCTATCATTTATTTTCAAAAACTCAAATACGAGTGAATATCCCTCAACCATTAAATCGAAAGTTAAACAACAATAGAGTTAAATGTTGATGTATTCAAATGCCCCAAAGTTGAGAATCTAATGATGTTATCATATACATTTAAAAGGCATAAAAAAGTGAAACTATTCTTAGCTTTTAAACCCCATTATCATAATGGGTATCAAAGGCCCAGACTCTACACCAATGGAAAACAAGTGCTTCAACAGTACACTAAAACATCGCCAACTACACAAAAAATAATAATATTACAATCAAAGAGCTGCAAAAGCATCATCGACCCACTTTAGTTCATTGCTAGAACCTTTACCATTCTTGGTCATTTTCGTCGATGATGAAGAAGAAGAGCCAATGAAAGATTGAAATGCGGACCTGAAATTATTCATACGTTTACGGTGACGAATCCTTCTCAAAACCATATTTTTATCCAATGCTTGCTTTGAATGGCTTGGCTTTATGTAAAGATGGCTAGTGATGACATCTAACTTGTCTTGCTCATCTTGGTTATCTTCACCACTGTTGTTGCTGGTCTCGTCTTCGTTGATGTTGATGATGATGTTGTTCTTGTCTGGTTTAGTGAGTGGCATTTTTCTGAAGTAAATTACAAAGAGTATAAAGGAGATGATGCTTATCGGTTTAGAAAAGTGGACGGGGGACAAGGCCAGGGTAGTATTTATAGACGGGTAGAAAGAAAGATTCTTGAGGATTTTTATATGATTTTGGTCGGTTTTGCGGGTTCGAGATGGCACAGAATCCATAGATTCTGAGGTGGTCGGTTGCTGAAAATAATATAGTAATTTATGATGTTTTTATGTCAGAGATCTGAGTTTAAAAAAAATGTAATTCTAATAATTTCATTTCATTTATTTTTCGCTTTTTTAATCTTCAAATTTATATTTTTATTAAATCCTTTTCTCTAAAATAAATGAAAAATTTGTTAAAATGACATATACGTAAATTATCTCGTAAATAATAAATGATAATTCACGTGTATGCAATATTACGAAAGTTAAAAAATGTTAATATTTTTATTTATTTCGGGGTGATTTAAAAAATACAAATTTAAGAATTTAATTGGCCATGTGAATTGTCCATGGCAGTATATGAACATACTCTTATATAGGAAAATGATGTGTTTCAATGTACAAAAACTTACATCTTTTTACACTGACAATAATACTAATCCCAATCGAATTAATACTCAATTAACATATATCAACCATAAAACTTTCATGCGTAAAGAATCAGATTCCAAACAATGAAACACGATTATTCTAAAATAAGGAAATTAATATAAAGGATGAGCATCAATCTATGGATAAGTAGGATTCTTATTGTTGGGGGTATCAGCTGATCAAGAATATAATATCTTTACTAGTCGATTATCAAAATTCTAATAGGTGGTTTTAGGTTATAAGTAGACATACCTAACTTTATCCCAATTCAAATTTTTTTAATAATCTCATTATAATTTATGATTATATCTAATTTTTTTAACATGATATCTAAAATTGCTCATAATCTCTCCTCGCATTGTCTCATTCCAATCAAACTAAAACTCCATTTAACTATATTTGATTTTTTTTAAAACAATAACATATGTTTTCTGGATGAAGCGAGTTAGACCCCGTCCTGAATTTTTTTTTTTTAAATCGAGTTTCGACCAAACCCAATCCATGTACATTTTGTCTACACTAATATGATGAAAGGAAATAACTTTTGGATTTGGGCCCTATGAATGCAAAAAAAACTCAAAATTAGAGCTTTTCCCTAATTGGCCCCACACTAAAGCTAGCTTTACTTTTATCCAAAACATTGCATTTCGTCATCCGATGCGTAAGAGAAAGCACATGGAAATGTAAAGTGGAAAAACAACTTGAAATGCAATTAATTGAATAATGAAAAGGAATTTGATGAAAGTGGATGCACAATCCCCTAAATATAACTAAGCATAAATCTTGAAGATTTGTTTATAAGTTTTTTTTATATAGTTTATGGAAACTTGCGTCATCTCCTATGAATAACACCATCTTCATTAATATAGACATTATTATTATTTAGGGTTGGGGTTAAGGTATAGAATCAAATGTTGGTATATTCAAAGTGATTTATTTATATATTTGTTTAATGATTGTGTAATCTGTACGAACTTGAAGTTTAACTCGTATTTAAAATGATTTGTATAAGAAAATTAGTTGATTTGAAATGTTGTTTTACATTCAAAATTTGACTCAATCTGTTATTAATATCATATTTGAAAAAAATAAATTATATTAATATCATACAGTAATATTACATTAACTTAATCCGAATTTGACCCAATTCAATTTCAAATTCATCTATAAAGATTTGTTGAAATCAAATTTCTTCACATTATATTTAATATCAAAGTTAAAAATTTTGTTTTGTGAGTTGATTGATTTGTCAAATCTCTTTTTTATCATATCAACTTTAAATGGAAAAAAACCAATGCCCAAGTTTTGTTCTTGTTTACTATAAATAAGGCAAAACTCATTTGCTTTAACAAGCGGTGAAAGTGAGATATTTTTCTTTTGAAATTACAGCACAAGTATTAAATAAAATAATTAATTCAATTTTGGCTAATTAATCAAATCACAACAAGTTACGAGGAAAACTCAGGCATTTATGTAGAATAAAACTTAAAGCTAACAAATGTTGGGTATAGATTTCGTGTTCAAACATTGAGATGATATTATTAAGAGGGTAATTATAAATTTTAAATATGAAATGTAAATTGAAAAAAGTATTGTCGATATCTTTATATTAGGTGTTAGATTATATTTTGCCTCTTTTAATAAAGAAATGAGTAAATTAGTCTCTAAATATTAGATCATATAATAAATCAATAATTCTGTTAAAAATTCTTTTAATTTCTTATAGAAATGATTAGTTTATTTTTTAATTTAATGTATATAGATTAATTTATCCATTTTTTGGTGAATTACATAGCAGGATGACGTCCAAACAATAAACGTGACTAACACGACTTGAATCCAAACTACATTTAAAATAATAAACATTCTTAATTATCAAACAATCACATGATATTCTATTTTTTAAATCGAATGAGATCTCTTTATTCTATATTGCTTTTGCTTAGACTTTATTGTTAATCAATAAACTTTCTCAAAAGCAGTAGTGTTGGGGCGGCAATAATGATTCATTAGATTAGGTTTTTACGTGTTGAATGCTCGAGGATTTACTATTTATCCATCACTTCAAAATTCTAATTTTAGTACTTAATTTACACCATTGAAATTGAAAGTTTTCAATTTTGGTGAAGTTTAAACCTTATTCATCTCAATCATAAAAAAGAGTACATCAACAATTCAACATGATGTTGTCAAATGGATAATTAAGTCTACTTAGTGGCAAAACTAAAATTCTTTTACAATACTAAAAATATAATTTTATCATTTTAATAATTATATTTTCATAATCCGTTCAAATAATTTCTTTTATTGTTTTAAAATAATAAAATTTTAAATAACATGACATTTCACGTTAACATTTGGAAAATTGTAATTATTGAGTTTTTAACCTTCAAAAACGAGTTGACGGTGTGATAGATGTTCTATAAGTATAGTAAAAATAATTAAAAATTTTAATATATAAACAAATGAAACATTTCTCACATTGTTTTGGTACATTCGACAAGTCACAACTCAGGTTTACACTTGTTACAATTTTAATAATGTTCGTGAAATCTAAAAACTCCAATAAGATGTGTATCAAATAATCACTATTGATATTTATATACTTTTATAAGGTGAGTATTTAGTACACTGATTGTATATTTTTTTGTTCCACAAGTAACCTTAAAAAGTTGTCGCATGTCTCTTTTTTTAAATATTCTTTTTTTTTTATAATATTTTATCATATCCTATAAGATACTTTTCAATCCCTTAACTCTTCTTGTGATATTTAAAAACTCTGCTGACAGTGTATTAAATATTTTTTTTTATATAAAAAAAAGTTCATCCAACTCGACTTGAACAAAACTATCCTATCTATGAATAAATCTAATTCACACCATTTTAAAAATCGATGAGATTATGTATTAAATATAAATTCACTTACTTAACCATAAATACACCCATGTTTGGCCTCTACCAATTTTGAGACATAAGAAGGAAAAACTCTCTTTTCCTTTAGCTTGGGGATAATACCATTGATCCATTTTAAGCAAAGAGTTCACGTGTCCAATGCCCACACTGTTTTGCCCAGAAAAGAAAATAAAGAGAATTGATATAATTACAAAGTATCATTATCCATTTTATTATTTGAATTTAAGTTTATTTAGACATACGATGGGTTTAGAATTTTAACTCATTTTAAATAATTCAATTTCTGTTAAATTTAATTACTATTTCTTGTACTTTGATAAATTCTAGTCATTGCACTTTTCAAAATGGTCAATTTTAATCATTATATTTTTTGAATTTGGAAATTTTAGTCTTAATCCTTAAAAATAGCAATTAAATATATTCGATTGGACTAGGTCATTGCTCTACTAGTATCGACATTGTTGCAAGCGTAGAGGATGTAGGTTCGAGTGCGTCGAAATATATTTATCGTCCTATTTAAGGGTTGTAGAAGAATTATGGATAGTTCTAGGCATTATATCAAAAAATATATATTCGGTTAAATTCAAATACTAGTCATGTGCTATGTGTACAGTTATAGATTTAGTCAATATTCTTTAATTGGATCTTTCTAAGTCTATACTTTTCGAATTTTGAAATTTCAATTTTGATGTAAATGATAGTCATTAATCTATTAACTGAATTTTTAGTGAGAAATATGTGAAAATAATAAGCTGCCACAATATTACACATATGCTAATATGTTTGCTATATTGAAACTTAACTGAACGAATTTAATAGTTATTGTTTGGTGAGGTGTAGAATTTTAAAGTTTGGAAAATATATAGATTAAAAATGACCAAAGTAAAATATAAAGACTAATAGTGGATTTGGATAAACGATATATTTATATGTGATTACTGCAAAAATAACTGTAAAGATAAAATTAAATACTGTAATGATAATGTAACGTGAAATAAAAAATAAATTAAACGTATTACACCGTATTTCATGTACGATACATCCAAACCCACACTAAATCTACAAATTTCACAATAGTAAAGATGTATTGGCAGTAATATGGTCGTTGGTTGATTGACAAGTGTGCCAACTACCACATTAAACAACCAGCACCATTTGCAAAACAAGACGCAATGCCACAACCAAAGTGTCACCATGATTGATTACTACATTTAAACCCTAAAATTTCGTGGCTTTCGTTTGTTTCCATAGTTAGTAGCCTGTAGGGTTGTGTTAGAGAAGGAAGGGAGCGACCCTAGTAGACAGGGTCTAAAAATGAACCATTTCCCAACCTTTTGTGTAGTGCCCCGGGGACATGTGGCCAACTAGTAGTGGCCTAGCGGTTTGTCCCTAAGCCATTGGCTATATTGAACTGTAGTTGAAGGGCAGTGGACAGATAGCAGGTGACTAGGTGAAGGTACAATGAACATTGATATCCAGACAAACAATCATGCTTGTGTTCTTTCTACGTGGCGGTTTAACAGTTGGTGTTGGATTCTGTAATAACACTTGTCGTAATGCAAGTGGGTTCTTCCTTGTTTCTTCATTGTTTATTGGTTTGTACCTTTTGCATTTTTAATGACATTTAAGGCAAATGTTGTTCAAATTCATTCCATATCTATCTTTTACAGTGAGCAAAAATCATTGGATTTGATTTTTTTAAAAAAAATTAAATTATTTGAGTTAATTCGAATTATAAAATATTTTTTGATTCTTATCAATTTTGAAATAAATAAATTGATCTATCTCTTAATAAAAATTACAAAATTTATAAGGAAATATATTTAATTTCTTTATTAAATAAATTCATACTGACTAATTAATTTAATTTAATCTTCGAAGTCAGTTATTTAATTTTAATTAATTAGATAATAATTCAAAGAACTTAAATTAATTCTCAAATCATCTTTTGTGTTTAGCAAGAAAACGTATTTACTACGGATAGTGATACATGTGATCTATTTCTTTTACTCCATGCAATTTGTATCTAGTTATCTCAAGTTAGCGGAGTGATCGATTGGACAAATATAATTAGGGCTCAAATAATTTGTAATTATGTTTTGACTTTACATCTATTAATTACAGCATTATTTAGTCATGAAGTCATTCCACTGTAGTATCGTGATTGAGCTCTCTTATTATATAAAGCTTTTGAATAAGTGCTCGTCTAATGACCTTGTTATAAGTGTATTACTCTCATAAGATATTCTTAATCTATTGATGATAAATTTGTTATCCTAATGTGATCCTATTTTGTTTCACGGTAACCATTACCCTTCATGAAAAATCAATTACTATCAAATAGTAACCAAATCATTTATCACAAAGACAAATGACTCGTGACCAAATTTACATTTCATCTGTAATGTAATACCGATGAGAGGAATATCATTTACTCTATCATTTACCTTTTATTGGGCTATGAGTTCCACTGTTGTGGAATGATACTACATATTGCAGAAGTTATATACCCAACATATCAACTTTCGATTCATTATCTATTCGAACTCAAGTTTTCATTTACATCAAATTATATGAGTCACACATACATAGTCCATCATCCATTCAAGATTAAAGTATGTCGTGCTATGAACGTCACAAGTAAATGAATCCCTGGATCAGGTTAGATTTGACTTAAATCATCGCTCGTGAGATTCTATAATGATTTTTTTTTCTGAACAATGCCCCCACAAACATAGATTAAATTTGAATTCTTTCAACTACTTTTTATGATTAATCTTTTATTCTTTCATTGTTCACTTACCGATGTACCCACATCTCTGCATCCACTTCACTACGAATTCTGCATTTTCAATACTTACATTTACTATCTGGTTAACCAAGAGGGTTGCTGTTGATGTTTACTTGTCTTGTTAACCTGTTGCCCTAATTTGTACTAGTTCGTTGGTCTGGCAACTTTGGCCACTTTAGGCATCTTCTAACGAAGTAATTAATCCTCCACAACTACTTGTGACAGATGACTTGTTCTGTAATTGACAACTAAACATGTTGCACACTTAATCCCTCTTTGCCTTGTATTTTACTTGGACTATTACCTACTGAAATATTAATATAACTTGTTTTTATTCTTGTTTTTCAAGAATTTGAATGATACTCGTTATTTGTGTACAAAATAACCTTTGATTTTTATGAAGGTGTGGCATGCACAGTGCCCCAATAGTTGGGGCAAAGCAATGGATATACCCTTTTTTCAATGTTGTTTGTGACATGAACACAATTGTTTTTGTGTGGGTGTCGTTAATACAATATTACCTTATCAAAATCAAATATGGGTGCCGTTAGACTTCAGCCATGTTCCAGCATAAAGACAGAAAAAAAAAAAAAAAACCTTATTGTAACATCATGGTTAACAATATATTATAACCAAGCATGTATAAACGTTGGAACACCATCATCCTCTACTCAATTATCAACAATTTAACACATTCGTTAAATTATAGGTAAGTTTTCGTTTTGGTTACTTAACTAAAGAAAATTGTAATTTAATCACTAAACTATTCAAAAATTTTCGTTTAAATCACTGAGCTGTTAAAATCGATGTTACGTGGCTTTTTTTGTTCGCACTATTTACACCAATCGAAAGCTCTCTTTCTATTTCTCTTATATAATTTAGTTTTTTTTTATGAAACAATTTTGGACATTACGGATTTACGAATTAAAATTCAAACAATTTTTTTCTCCAATCTCCGAAATTGATTGGTAGATTGACTTAGATATAATGTATGCTCTTCTACTCGTCGATGTGTCTGAATACACCATACCGATCGTTGAATCATCACTTGAAGCTTGCTGGCAAAACCTTTTCAAAAAAAAAAACTATCTAGTGATTTAAATAAAAACTTTTGAATAGTTCAGTGACTTAAATGAAAACTTTCAAATAATTCACTGATCAAATTTTAATATTTGGTTAAGTAACCAAGTAAAAACTTACCCATAGTTTAGGGACTAATGATATAGTTTACCCTTTTTTTTGGGCATCTTTCGTGTTAGTTTTTTGGTTCATATTCGTGGTTCTCGATCTTTGTTTTACATTTCTTGTTCGTGATTGTTGTATTATATCTTTAGGGTGTAATGTGTCTTAATATTACGCTCAATACTAATTGATAATTATCTTCATATTTACTTATATTTAAACACTCAAATTTTAGCAAATAGCTAGCAAACCCAGTATTATGTGGTGGAAAAGAAGAGTTGATTTTTCTTTTAGAGTGTGTTTAGATGAAGAATTTTAATTTTTTTTAATTACTAGCATTTTAGAAATTTTCAATTGTTTTGTTTGGATAAACAATTAATTTAGAAAAAATAGGTTATTGGAATTTTAAAAATTAAAATATAATTAGAAAAGAATAATAATTATGTTAAAATTTTTTAAAAATGTAAAAATATTCAATAGAGATAACATTATATTTGTAAACATTTATAAATAGTTCTAATGAAATAAAATTTAAAATATTAAAATTAAATAAAAATAATTTTTGATATTTAATTTTTTTATCTTAAAGTGAGAAAATGTGTATTAAATTAAATAAAATTATGAAAAATTAAAAAAAAACCACCTCTTTAAATGGAATTTGAAAAAAGAAAGTTAAACTATTAAAATTCCCTTTTGAAATTATTAGTAAATTTTGAAATTCTATAATATATTTACCCAAACAGTAAATTCATTATTCAAATTTTAAAATCTTAATACAAATGAAATCCTTCTTACATATCTCTCACCTAAGCACACCCTTAATATTTTTTGGCATAATGATTAAACTTTATCACTTTGGCAGGAATTCTTTGTTAGAATCACTTTGGCTCTCTACTTCTTAAATTTAGTCAAATTGATTTTTTTTTGATGAAAAAGCTCTCTAAACTCTTAAAATTTTAGTAGTATTGACGAGATAGCCCACATGACTTGTCCACATATATTTTGTTGAGGGGGATTGACTCGTTTAGAAGAAGTTTCTGAAGTGTCGTTCATTGAGTAGTCAATATGGCCCCCCAATAATAATAGGTATTATCTCGGGACCTAGGTTTTGTCTCCCAACTTTGTGGAGAATCCCAAGGGTTCAAAGAGTGAGAATGCCTCAGTTGGTGGAGAGAGTACATACCTAAAGGACGTGTAATTAATTAATCGATGAAGTCGACCACATCGCGCGCGGTTTCATTGATTAATTATTTACGCATCCTTCAAGTACATACTCTCTTCACTAATTAAGGCACTCCCATTCTGTGAATCCTTAGGACTCTCCGCAAAGTTGGGAGACAGAACCCAAGTATCAGGATAATACCTACGATTGTCGGGGATCATATCGACTACCCGACAAAAGACACTTCGAAGGCTTCTCTCGAAAAATCAATCCTCCTCAATATACTTCATTACTAACATGTACATTCTTTTTAAATTTTTTATGAATTTTTTTGATAATTTTTGAATTTTTAATTTTTTTTAATTTTATGAAGTACATGATGATTGGGCTATCACATTATTGTTATTAAAATTTTAATAATTGATCCATTTTTTCATCAAAAAATAATTTCACTAATTTTTGAAGATTTAGGGTCAAAATAATAATAAAATAATTAAAACCAAAATAGCTAAAAGATAAATTTATTATTATGCTTTTTTTTAAATAATCTTTCTGATCATATCTATTTTTTTGACACAGTGCCTAGAACTATCCATTATCCCTTCCTAACCTATAAATAGGAAGATAATGCGCTTCAGTGAATTTGAACTCACGTTTTCTTGCATTGACAATAATACCAATACCAATCACACTAAAACTCAATCGACTATTATACTTATTTTTTAAAAAAGAAAAGAAAAGAAAACACATTAATTTCTTTAAACTTTGCGGGCCAGACAGATTTGAACTTTAATTTTGCAATTAAATTGTTTATCCAAAAATAGAGATATGGAATAATTGTAAATTATTGCATTTCATAATTTCAAACCCTCCACTTATCAAAAAAATTTTTTACCTTCAAATTTTAACTTTTTCATTGTATAATAATTGATGCCATTGGCATATATACACAAAAGAAGGAAATGAAAGGGACGAAGTGCTCCAATTATTTTTCAATGGACTCAAATGATTAAATATTAAGAAATGGAAACATGATGAACCCTTTTCCCTTTACCCTTATATTTTAGTATAAGTTTGAGCAAATCATCCCTCAAATATAAAAATACCACTTAATTCTTTTTTCAAAAGACTGAATCATTATAAAGTTTACGATCAAATTATTATAACACAAACGGATTAAAAAGTGAAAATCAAATAATTATCAGCACAAACAAATTAAGAACAATAATCCGAACTAAAACTAACACATAACAATAGCATATAGTAGGACTCGAAAACCCAATCTTATAATAAAAACCCGTTTTTCTTTATTGAGCAAATCAGATTTCAAATAATTGGAAAGAGATAATCCATTCAAAGCTCTTTTCTTTTTTAAAAAGATTACAACTAAGTACAAATATATGTTCGTGCAATTATAAAGTGTAGAATTAAACTATTATAACATAAATGGATTAAGAAGTGTAAAATTAAATAATTACAACATAAATAGACTAAGATTCACAATAATCTAGACTAGAACGGACTAACTAAACTAAAATCCATAGATGGTAACACACATAATGGGACTTGTAGTCACATATATAAACAAGTGGATTTTGAACTTGAATACTTAGGACCTAAGGCCTTTGCTTTTGTCAATTGTGCTAAGACCTCATTTACCAAACAAGGACAAATATAAGGGCAAGTAAGGGCCTTCTCCCCCTAACCAAAGTGCAAAAATTGTAATTTAGTATCTTATAAATGATGAAATTATAAGTAAATATATGGTAAAATTCAATTTTGACCCCTCAAAATGAAATAATTTTCTATTTAACCCTTTTAAAAATGATGAAATTATAAATTAATTCATAATAAAATTATATTTAACCTCTAAAAAAATTTATAATTTAATTCCAACCCTAATTTTTTTTTTTTAAATTTGCCCATTGTCTCCAAAGCTAGAGGAATTTTTAAGCTCCACAAGTAACATTAAGAGATTAACAAGTATTTTATAGAGATATAGTAAAATATTAAAATGTATTTATGAAATAAAAAAATACACTACTAATGTACGATATTTTCGCCATTTAATATACAAAAATCCCAGAACTATAATTCCCTCGTAAATTCAAACTTTGATTAGTGTTTCATCCAACTAAATTTGGGTTATGCCAACTTTGAAAATTGTTTTTAATAGATATATTAAATGAACCACTCATCGTATGTACAAATATAAATAAAAACAACTCCCCAAATTGAAACTAAAAAAACTACCAATCACCCTGATTCCTTGGACCCATTGTCAGCCTATGTGAACCCATTGTTTTCATCCGAACACTTGTCGAATTTTGATAGCCACAAATATGCTGTACCATTCCCATCTTTCTTCTATAATTGCAATCCTCATTATATATAAATATATGCATCCATGCATTTCAACTTCAACTGCAAATGCAAATCCAATCCATTTCTATATACTCTTTTTGATATTTGGGGTTTGGGGTTAGCTTGAGTTTGCTATTTTCTTTGTTTTTCATTTTCTTTTTGATAATTTGTCTTGGTAATGAGAGTGATAGGAGGCACAATGTTCGATGATCAAGCAGATGGCATTCGTAAGTCCAAGTTTGGGAAAACCATATATTCGGATCCCAACATGTCGATGACATCTCCGGTGAGCGAAGACGATTTATGTCTCCGACATAGCAGTGCATCGGCTAACGGACCTTTGGAACCGAACCGATCGAGCGGGGAAGGTTCGCCGTTAACGATGTCGCCGTGGAACCAAACTACTCATTTCAACAAATCATTGTCTATGCCATTTGATGATGATAATGTTCCGGCCAACAGTCTCATCATGTCACTTACACGTGAAGAAGGCCATATTTATTCATTAGCTGCTTCAGGTGATTTGCTTTATACAGGTTCTGATAGTAAGAACATACGTGTATGGAAAAATCTCAAAGAATTTACTGGTTTTAAATCAAATAGTGGATTGGTTAAAACCATTGTTATAGCTGGTGCAAAGATTTTTACTGGTCATCAAGATGGTAAAATTCGTGTATGGAAAGTATCTGTTAAGAACCCTGGTGTTCATAAACGAGCTGGTACATTACCATCTTTGAAAGAAATCCTCAAAAGTTCAATTAAACCAAGTAATTACATTGAAGTCAAACGCAAAAGATCCTTATGGATTAAACATTCAGATGCTGTGTCATGTTTGAGTTTAAATGAAGAACATGGTCTTCTTTATTCAGCTTCATGGGACAGAACATTTAAAGTATGGAGGATTTCTGATTATAAATGTCTCGAATCGGTTAACGCGCATGACGATGCAGTGAATTCGGTCGTATCGAGGTCCGGCGGGGAGATTGTGTTTACCGGTTCGGCCGACGGGACGGTTAAAGTATGGAAGAGGGAACAACAACGTAAAGGGACAAAACATAGTTTGAGCCAAACATTGTTACAACAAGAATGTGCTGTGACAGCATTAGCAATTGATGCACCTGGTTCGGTCTTATATTGTGGTTCTAGTGATGGCCTTGTTAATTTCTGGGAACTTGAGAAAGGATTAGCACACGGTGGTGTACTCAAAGGACATAAATTAGCTGTTCTTTGTCTTGAAGCAGCTGGGAATTTGGTGTTTAGTGGTTCAGCTGATAAAACTATATGTGTTTGGCGTAGGGATGGTAACATTCATACATGTCTTTCGGTTCTAAACGGACATACAGGACCGGTTAAGTGTTTGGCATCGGAGAAAGACCCGAATTCGAAGAATGAACAACGATGGGTTTTGTATAGTGGCAGTTTGGACAAGTCGGTGAAAGTGTGGAGTGTGTCGGAATATGCTCAAATAGGGTCCACCATGCAACCAAATACTACAAGCTATGAAGAATCACCAGTTTCTGATGGGAGCTATTCGTCTACAAGTAATAATGGGAGGTACTGAAATGCAAAAACTGATGTGGATTGTTTTGAAAGAACAGGGATGGGTGTAGCTTTTCATTATGTTGTTGTTGTGTTGGGATGGGATCAGTTTGAGGGTTTTAATTTGGGGTATATACTATATAGTAAATAAAAGAATGTTGTGGGGACTTTGGTGAAATTTGGTAACCATGAAAATTGCAGACAGCTTTTATGTTTAATAAAATTTGCTTTGTTTTTATTTTGTTTTTTAAGCCATTATCATGGAGATACATGCATACATGCATATGTATATATACCAGCAGGGGTGAATTTAGAAATTTTATTCAAGGGCTGGGATTGAATTGTAAACTTTTGAGAGGTGAAAATATAATTTTATCATGTATTAATTTGTGATTTCACTATTTTCAATGAAACTAAACATAATTTGTTTTCATTTTTGAAGGGTCAAAGTGTAATTTTATTATTTATAAAAGGATTAAATTATAAAATTTTCATTTTTTGAAGGATCACCCTTTGATTCTTCCTAGGAAAGGACAAGGGTGGCATTTATGGGCTTTTTTTATTTTATAAAATTATAAATTAATAAAAGGTTAAATTATATTTTAACCCTCTTAAAATGATAAAATTTTAATTTAATTCTTTAAAAATTATAAAAATATAAATTAATATAATTATGAAATTACATTTTAAATCTCATAGAAATATACTCAATTCCGACCTCCTAAAAATAATTTTTGGTTTTGCCCTTGGGAAAGGTTGCTTTTACAACGTCCATTTTGGTTCTTTTTTCACAAATAATTCAAATTGAGTGGCTTATTGAACCGGATTGAACCGGTTAAATTAGAAGTCAACTAGAGTACCAATTCAATTAGATAAGTTAGATCAATTGACCCACAAGTCAATATGAATAGATTGATTTAATGAATTTTTCAATGATTTGTCAAATCGAAAATCGATGATCTAATTGGTTTGACCGTTGGTTTGATTCTGAAAAACTAAATTAGTCAGCAAAGAATTAAATAACAACCAAGAGCAATAAAAGTGATCATTATTATAGAATTTTATTTTTTAGTACAAAATACTTGTGTATACTTTGGTATATATGGACAAATTTGAGCAAACAAATGAACTCATATTACAAATATGCAAATTCCCCAAATTACAGTTTCTTCAAATAAAAGCAAAAAATGGTAGTAGATTGTTAAAAAGAAATTACATGAAAAGGGGAAAAAAGAATCAATCTGATGGTACTCTCAAACTATACAAGCATCGGTTTTGGTCTTTTGAAAAGATTTGGTCAATGCGAAAGTTTTCGAGAATGCCGTCTAGTAGATTCGGGTTGTGTTTGAGTTTTCAATCCACGTAAATGGCCGCTTCGATTGCCGATCGAGTTCAGATCTAAACTCAAAGGAACGTTGGTATCTCCTCCTTCAAGAATTCTAAGTATCTAACAAATTTGCAAATGACAAACAAAGATTATGAAAAAGGATTAGGAATTGAATTAGAAACTTGCAGGACAAGGTATGTACCTTTGACATCGGGGGTCGCGATTCTGGATCATGACTTAGGCACAAGAAAGCGGCTCGAGCCATGGCTTGGAGTTGATGAGTATAGTCCCGGACTTTTCCGGAGGCTAAACATGGATCAAGCAATTGATAAATATTTGTCATGATTTGATTCGAGTCTAATGCGGCTAGAGGATGGAACCAGTCCGATAAGAAATTCCGGCCCTTGTAATATTGTAAGTCACTGATTCTTTGACCTGTTAGTAACTCTAATAACACTACTCCGAATGCGTAAACATCGACTTTTTGCGTAATCCTTCCGCCATCTGAATATTCCGGGGCAAGGTACCTGGATTTAGTCATTGTTTGAGGTCCCTTTAGAATGATAGAAATGTTCACAAGTTGAGTAAAAATTAGAGAACGAGTACGGAAAGTACCCTGAAGTTCCAACAGTTCGTTCTTCGTTTCCGACTGTCCATTGATCGGAATGCCATCTAGCGAGGCCAAAATCAGTAACCTGAGGCTCAAAATCGTGAGTCTATCGTAATGAATACACATAGAATCTAACGCTTTCAGGAATGTCCAAAAACTAATTGAAAGTACCTGAGGCTCGAAATCGTGAGTTAGGAGAATGTTTTTAGGCCGCATATCTCTATGTACTATACAACCAACTCTACAATCTTCGTGTAGGTATCGTAAGCCTCTTGCTGCTCCAATTGCTATTCGTAATCTTGATTGCCAATCTAACGAGGCTCTGTTGCTTCCTGTCAACCAAATATGTAGACCATAAGATCGTATACAAAATATGATATCGAGAGAAATAGAATCGAGAAAAAAGGATACCATGTAAATGGAAATCTAAGGATCCATTGCAGATGTACTCATAAACCAAGACTCTCTTGTTACCATCGATACAAAACCCGATTAGCAACACGACATTCCTATGTTGCGCACAGCTCAAAACCTGTACCTCCCTACAGAAATCGATATCTGCTTGACAACCAACAAATTTTAACAACTTCACCGCTACAACTTGACCATCTCGTAAAATCCCTCTATAAACAACACCGAAACCACCTTCTGCCAAGAAATTTACTTCTGCAAATCCATCAGTAGCTTCCTCTAGCTCATCGTAAGAAAACCGTCTCGGCGGTTTGCCAAAGACTGGTGCTTTGTGTTGACAAAACGAGCATAACGGTGGAGGTACCGAGGATGCTCGACCTAATGCAACAGCATCTCTAATGTTTGAGTTAACCATGTAGTCTGTATTGACAAGTCTACCTTCCTTTGCATCTTGATCATATTGAGCAAACTTGTCGAGCAAGGTTCTTGAACTAGGAGGGATGACTATATTTCGACCACTTCGGGTTTTGCGAGGCTTTTCATCATTGTGACTTTGGGGTATCCAAAATATACTCTTGTCGTTATTTTCTGCAGAGGACGTCGAGCTTGCTGATAGATTTATAAGCTTTTCTCCAACTGAATCAAGCACAGTAAGTTGGTTATCCAACTCGTTCTTATCATCCACGAAAAGAGGGTTTTCTTGATAGACAAGGAAAAGTGATGTTGCAGAATCAGAACTCGGTAACAATCTCTCTTGACTTGTTCTTGAATAGGAAGTACTCGGTTCTTCAGGGCTACTAACTGGAGTAGAATGCTTCATCCTATGTCCTAGGTGATTTCCAACATCCATAACTGGTGAAGAAGCAGCCGAGTAATAAGGAGTTCGAGGTTCATTCGCGCATTGCAAATTAAGCCGGAGAACTTTAGCTTGAGAACCTTTCATTACTACAATGTTGCAATGAAGTTCATCCATGCAATGTTTCACCTCTTGCTTTAGTTTTCTGATTCAAAACACAATGGCAACAAGTTCAAGACACCAAGTTTCGGCCACGGCAAATCGATTTCCAACATATCACAAACCACAAAGCATTCAACCAGATCATATTCCCACTTGTTTTTTCCTTTGAATTGGTTAACAGTGGTAGCATAGAGTAACATTCTATATATGAATAACATCAAAAGTAGCATTCTAGCAGACAAAATCAGTAAAAGTACTATAGAGGCTCATGTGCTAAGAGTCGGATTGCATGTTACCCCCTTTAATAAAACAAATGGACAAACTAATCCCTGTACTAACGATCAAAGAGCATGGATATGCAAAGGGGATAAACCACAATTATGACCAAACCAATTAAACTAATAGCTTAGAAACAAGAAATAATACTTTTTTTTTTTGTTTTGTATGGTTAAATTACTTGTCCAGTATGACCCAATTGGCACCATTGTTGTTTGCTTCAGCCACCACTGAACTGCCAGTTGTACAAGACACCACTTTAATCCTCACGGTAACCTGCAATTAAAAGAACTCATTATTTGTTTGGCATTTAGTCCCTATAAATAAATGAATCATTGCAAAATTTAGCTACCATTCATGAACATAAAAAGAGGGATGAAACAAGCAAAGAATTTTAAAGGACCCCACTTCATTGGGGGGTTTATTAAATATAACTTTAATAATGTTGATTGGCAATAATGGTCATCATGCACATGGCAATGCCATTCAAATTCAACCCCCCCCAAAAGTCTAACTAAGCCCTCTAATCATTAATATATTTTTGTTTCCATTTGACAGTAAAGCTTAAGCTTTAAGTCCTGTTAGGTTTCCAAGAACCTTCTAAAGATTCATTGCATGTTACTTTGGGAAATTTTCATAATTTATAGAGGGACTAAATTGCTTATTTTATTTTTTGGGAGTCAAGGCCCCTGCATGTGTACCTTATTCTGATGTATAAGGACCAATTTTTACTAATAGAAACCATCAGTCGGCTATTTAATCTAATGCAGAGACTACTTTATCTAATTTTTTAAATAGAGGGAGCAAAATGCAATTACTTTTACCTGAAAAGTTCATAGAAACAAATAGACCAAAGACCTCCATTAAAACTAAACTCAACTGAGAAATTAAGCAACTTTAATTACCTCAATTTGATTATGAAACTGAAGTACCATCTGAGAACATGATTCAGAGATCTGACAAATCTTTTCCGGCAACTCCTCCTTCATATTGCTACCACAATCACCGGCCAATATCGGGAAATTCCAAAATCTTTTACCTTTTTTAACACAAATTCAACAAAAAATCATGACTTGAACAACCCCATACAAGAACATTAAGCAAAAAATTTACCTTTTCTTTCATCAGGGAAGATAGCAAGCAAGGTAACACAATCACCAGGACGAACAACATGAGTGAGCGCCCAAGCTAAAGCAGTTTTAGAGATGACCCTTTCTGCTTTAACAGCAACCACTACTTTTTCTAACCTGCTAGTGGTGGAGCGTTGCCTAAGGCTCAACTCCATGAAAAAAAAAGATTAAGGACCAAAGCCAAATTCTAGCTCTGGGGGGTGGGCAAGAAAACAGAGAAAGTAAAGGGGGTGTTCTGAGATTTTTGGGTGTGTGTGATCAAGTTCTTTGATGGGGTTGGTTTTTTCATAAAGGAAGGTAAGACAGGGAGGGACAGGTTTAGTTTTCGTTGACTGTTTATGAGCTAGCATGTTGGGGTCCCATAGAAAAAGATTGCAACTTTTTAACACAGTGATCATGTCGTTATCGACCCCCAAAAGAATATGGGTAAATTTCATCATTAGTCACTTCAATTATAGGTAAGTTACAGTTTGGTCACTAAAGTTTTGTATTTTTTATTTCACCTGATTGTTAAGTGGTATTTTTTTAGTTGGTAAAATAATAATTTTTGCTCTTGATTTTTATTTTTCTGTCAATTTGATTTTGATTATATATAAAATAATAAAAAAATTTAAAATTATTTAAAATAGGAAATATAATGAAAAAACTATGTCAGAAGAAGTAAAAAACAGTGAATCGATAATTTTGCTTAATGTTTTTGTTTTTTTTTCTTTTTTAGAAAATGGGTATTGGGTAGTGAGAAAATTTGGAAGGTTTAAAAATAATTTTCCCTTATTTTCTCTCACTTTATCTTTTTTTCAAATTTTTATTTTAATTTTTAAAATTTTTAAAAAGAATATAAATTTTTACCTTTTTATATTTATTCAGGGTCAAATTGAAAAAAATAAAAAATAAATATTAAAATTATTATTATACCAACTAAAAAAGTGCTTCAATTTTGAAAACTTTAATGATCAAATTGTAATTTTTAATTAAGTGATCAAAATGTAAAATTAATCATAATTTAGTGATTTGTGGTGAATTTACCCAAAAACTAAACACATGACAAAAATTGTTCTTTACTTCAAAGTTAAGTTTTTTCTTAGACAGAAATTGTTAAATAATCTATTTTTAATTAGGATCACGTTAACCAATAAGGTTGCTTTGTAGACCAGGTATTATTGTTCATGTATATAAAAAGATAATTACCGATTGTGTCTTAATTCGATTGGTATAAATATTATTATTAATATAAGATGATATAGATTTAAGTACGCTAAAACGCATTATCTTCTCATTAAATCGATGAAGATCTATAGGTATTATTGTGTTAGCTTTACCTTGAGGATAAGAAAACAAAACATTGAAACGCACCTTTCAATGATTTGGGTGAAAAAGACCAATGATGCAGAGAGGGTTTTTTCTCTACAAATTCAGTCTAAGGGTGGATAGGGTCGGGTTTCAATTTCATCAGTTTTTCTAGATAAAACCTCGTAGACATAGGTTTAAACTTAATTTACACTTTTTATGTTTAATTTTTTATTCTTTTTTGCATTTATTTATCGATGTATCGTTCAGTGTAATCACATAATTTATTATACCTCACAATAAATTTTGAAATTTCAATTTATATTCAAATTAATTCAATCAAAACAACTACTAGAGGTCAAAAAGGAGTAAAAACAAATGAAAATGACAAGAAATACCTGTTTGATCAATTTAAGAAAGCTTGAAGTTTTCCCCTGATTGTAGGGTGACCATCATTCATGGATAAAGCCATCTTGAGCTTAAAGGGACAAAATTTTGAGATCCACTCAATGAAGCTACATCAAGATTGGTGCATGGGCATGATTTCAAGGCTGAGATCTCGAGGAGATGATGGCCTATTATGTAAGAACAACCAGTGAAGTGTAAGAAGAGGTGACAGTAGAAGTCACCCATGTGATGATAGTAAATGAAAATGGGGGTTTTAATGCGATCCCTTTTTGAAGGACCACGATGTTGATGATGATGATGATGATATAGGGAAGTTGGGTAATGGTCCATTAGGACCATTTTAGGTTGATGTTACATCAAGTACTCGCCATGGTTTCATGAATGAGTCACCCTTATTTGGGTGCTGTTTTCAAATTGCCTTTGTAATTGAAGATTTTCTAGGAAAATTCTATGATGTTCGGATTCTCAAGGGTTTGGGGTTATTGTTTGTTTCACTTATATTACTAAAATCGGTAACTATTAAATTCAATTTTGGAAGGTTTAAGGAATGTTTGTTTGAGTAAAAAAGAATGATAAATAAAGGAAGTGAGAGAAATTTTATATGTTCGTATGATAATCAAAATGTTCACCGCTTTCAAGTATAATCTAAAGTTAAGTCACGATGAATCTTCTGAATATTGATAAAAAACCAAGTCTGGATTGAAACATGACATCTATTAACTGTGCAATCTTCAATTGATTCATGCATCATAGAAAGTGGAGCAATAAGGTATATACAAAGAGTTTCCTTAATGACTGATTGAATGTACACTAAGTTTTTAATGTCAGATTCTTTCACTAACAATCTGTTGTTGCCAACATAGATGTCTAGTTCCTGTTGAACGTTGTTCAATGCATCACGATTATTGAGTAATAAAGATAAAGTCCATGGTATTATAATCAATGTTGTATATTCCGCCTTTAAAATAAGAGATTGGTTAGTCATGTACTGTAGATATTCAATAACTTACCATAGATCTTTAATAATTATAAAAAAAGCAATAAAATAATATTATTAGAAGAAAAAATAATTATATAAAACTTTTAACTTACAATAGATATTCAATAACTTTAAAGATTGTCAAAAGTCAAAACAACCTACTTCATATATAAAGGGCTCCTATTTTTTAGGCTGGAGTGAGATTAATATTTGATTAGAAAATTGTGCTTTTTGTAAGAATTGAATTAAATAATTGATGATTTTAGTACGTTGTTAGAAGTTTATGGGAATAGCCAGTTAAAATTTTTATCTTTTACAAAATCTCATGAAAAAAAAAATTTAAATAACTTTAGCGTTTAAAGTCAAACTATTTTTTTTAAAGTGAAGTCAAACATATAGAACACGTTTAATTGAATGAAAATTTAGATCCAAATTCATCAACATGATCGATTTTATTGTCCAAAAGCTAATTGTTACAACTAAATTAACTAGTGGAATTATAAACAAAAGCAGGAAGGCGAGGAGATATAAGAACTTCTAATGGAGTTGCTTTAGGACTCGTCAGCCCAGGAGCTTCACGCATATCGATTGCTTCGCCTGATAGGGTTTCAAACTCAAATCAATGCAACACATTAGCTAATGTAAGGTGTAAAACCTGAAGTGCAAATGAAATTCCAGGGCACATTCTTCTACCACTACCAAATGGAATCAATTCAAAATTTTGTCCTCTCACATCATAGTCTTTATGAGTAGTCATAAATCTTTCTGGTTGAAACTCAGTTAGGTTTGTCCATATATGGGGATCACGTTGAATCTTGTAAAGATTGAAAATAAGCCATGTGCCAGCTGAAACATTATATCCATTAACTGTGCAGTCTTCAATGGCTTCATGGAAAACTGAGAGTGGAGTAGGAGGATATAAACGTAACGCTTCCTTAATGATGGATTGAAGAAACACTAAGTTCTTGATGTCTGATTCTGTTACTAACAATTTATCCTTACCAACATAGATGTCTAATTCTTGTTGGACTCTAGTCAGTGCATCACGATTATTAAGCAGCAAAGCTAAAACCCATGTCATTGTAATCGATGAGGTATCTTCCGCAGCTAATACAAGAGACTGTTACATCATGTATGATAAAAAGATTAATATTGCGTGGTTCTAGAGCCAAAATAATTTTATGTGCAGGCAATATAAATATTAAAATTAAAAAAATTGGTTAAGAAATGGACATACGAGACTGGTGGCTTTGTTCATGGTATCAGCATCATGTTCCTCAACATCACGGAGCTTAGATAGCATCACTCCCATGAAATCTTCCTCACCATTTGCCTCATTTTCAGCTATCATTTCCTTGTGTTCTCGTAGCCATCCCTCTATAAGTTGGTCCAATTCTCTGAATACCTTCTTCATGCGCTTCTCTTCTCCACCAATGTCTAACCATCTCAAAAACGGAAATGCATCTGCCACCACGAACTTCGCACCTAGTTCAAAGAATTCGTCCACCGTCTTCTTCCATTCCACGGTTTCAGCACCTTCGTATGAATTTGGTATTCGTTTCCCTACAACAATCTTTAGTATCACGTTAAGAGTAACATCTCTGAACCATCTCTTCATATCCACCATTACCTTGCCACTGTTACTACTTTTCTTCTTGTTCCATAGTTGATATAACTGTTGCAGTGATGTTTTCACCTCGGATTCCCTTACATGTTTAACCATCTCTTCATATTTTTTTAATCATTTGACAACGCGCACACACATTTCATGCACAGGCGCTCGAACCCGAGACCCCTAAAATGAACAACATCCTCTTTTCTACTAAAACTACTTGTTAGGTTCATAATTGTTAAATTCTTTAAGTTGTGCTATTTCCAAAATTAGAAGCGGTAAACATATCTTCGTATATATAATATTATGTCAAATTATTATTTTCACATATTACTTACAAAAATAATATAATTAATTTATTAATTATTATCACTTGTATCAAAATTGAAATTTCAAAGGTCGAAAATCTAAAAACTTAAAATGTTTCGATTGGAATATATTATGTATAGGGTAATGTATATCCCAATAGGTTTAAACTTAATGGTTGATGGGCCTTATGATTTGGGGTCCATGAAATATAAAGGGCTCATTTTTTTTTTTTAGTCTGGAGTGAGATTAAGATTATAATCGAATCGATTCAATTTAATTCGAATTTAATTCAAAATTTATTATTTAAAATTTGAGTTAAATTTAATCGAATGTTTCATTTCAAAATAAAATTGAACTATTTATATTCGGTTTAGTTTATATATATATATTCATATTCAAGTTCAAGTTTAAACTTATCTCATATACAACATTTTAGGTAAAATAGTAAATTACAAATACATTTATAAATAAAAAATTCGATTAAGCTGACCAACTATTCAATTTGAGCATTAAGATATTCAAACTATTCTTGTTCGATAGCTCGAGCTGTAAGATCAATTAAAAATAATTAAATTAAATTTATCATGACATGTAATTTCTTTAGTTAATCGAAACCAAATTTGTCATGACATTTGATTGATGATATAAAAAGACAAATTGTGTATTTTAACTTTTCTAGTATTTGAGTAAATCTTTTCTGAAAGTACGTGGAAATTTTAAATTTATTGACTCAAATACAGATAGTGATTACACATCAACATAAGAATGACATGGCGAATGCATTGGCAAAAGCAAGTATGTCGAGGAATAAATTTTTTTAAAGCATCTTGATAAATTGTTTGGTGATTTTTGCTTCAGTTGTAAGAAGTTCTTTAGTTCGAAATGTTTTCCTGTTATTTGTAGCTTTGTTGAATTGGTATGGATTAGGCGTTCCAACGCTATTTTTATAATCAAATGATTGAGCGAAAAAAGAGTTGGGTAGCTTTTTATGACTATAATGGTGTGGAGAGTAGCGGGTAATGATGGTTTTTGAGGATCTTATAAACTTTAAGGCTTCTTAGGAGAGATTTGGTAGAGTTTTGATATCATATGAGACCTGTCTTTCTTCTTGTGACGGGGAAAGCCTTTATAGAGAAGGGGGAGGGAGCTTTGACTTGTAGAGGCGTGGTGGCTTCGTTAGGATATGATGGGGTGATTTAATAATAGTGTTTGAGAATGCATATAACAAAATCAATATTATTTTTTCATAATTACAAGTCAAACTTAACAATCCAATTAGCTGTTGGAGTCATAAACAAAAGTAAGCAAGGAGTTATATGAACTTTCAATGGAGTTGCTTTAGGACTTGTCATTCCTGTTACGCATATTGACTGCCTCATTTAACAGTGTCTCAAATTCAAACCAATGCAACACATTGGCTAATGTAAGTTGCATACATTAGCTAATGTGAAGTGCAAATGAAACTTTAGGGCACATTCTTCTACTACTATCAAATGGAATCAGTTCAAATTTATGTTCCCTCACATCGTTTTTATGGGTAGTCATGAATCTTTCGGGATGAAATTCAAAAGAGTTTTCCCAAATGAATGGATCACGATGAATTTTCTAAAGATTGATAATAAACCAAGTGCCGGTTGAAACATGACACCCATTAACCGTGCAATCTTCAATGGATTCATGCATCACAGAAAGCGGAGCAGCAGGGTATAAGCGAAGAGTTTCCTTAATGACTGATTGAAGGTAGACTAAGTTTTTGATGTCCGATTCTTTCACTAGCAATCTATTGTTGCCAACATGGATGTCTAGTTCTTTTTTAACGTTGTTCAATGCATCACGATTATTGAGTAATAAAGATAAAGTCCATATCATATTCCGCCGCTAAAATAAGAGCATGTTTATTCATGTACCATAGATATTCAATAACTTATCATAGATTGTCAATAATTATAAAAAATTTTAATAAAATAATGTTATTAGAAGAGAAATAATTATATAAAACTTTTTAACATACCATAGATATTCAATAACTTTAAAGATTGTCAAAATCAAAGCAATCTATGTTATATTATTTTTTAAAATAGAAGTACATGAGTAATTTTAAGTATTGTATCAAAAAGAGCAGTGCAATTATTTTTGGTAAAAAAACAATGCAAGTTTGAATCATCGAGATGATATGTGACACCTTATACTCGACCCAATTGTTAGATCCGAATATAAAATGTCATATTTCGTTGCCGAAGCAACTTACTTTTATGTTATTTTTTTTAAATAAAAACGTGGTGGAAAAAAATATTTTATAAAAATTTCGGTAGCATTTCTGCTTATTTACGTGAAATCCCCCTGTAAAATTTTGCACTTCACAATATATTCGCATTTAAATAATCTCCCAAATCAATTCCCAACACTTCAACTCCTTAAAGTATTTCAATAAACTTAATATCTACTTTTAACTATTTCATCAAAACATTGACTATAAAGTACTAACAAAAGAAACATAATAAACATGTATTTAAGTTTAATTTATGACACAATATATATATATAAGTCTATGTACATGCCATAAACAGATACACGAATCCGCCACCCCGAGTTGTTCGGCAACGATGGCTATCAGAGTAGTCCACGACCCTCAGGGAATTGGGACTGCCCACGATCCTCTGAAAATTGGGGCTAACAATAATAAAAACTGACCAATTTGGCCTTTTCTCCCTCGACCCTCTGGGAATTGGGGAGATCTAAATCCTCTGATATAAAGACTCTATGGCATGCCAACTATATCTGATCTAGTCTAACTTAGTGTATCGGGGTAAAAATCAATTTCACATCATTCTCATTTTTTTCCCAAATCATGATCAAATCACATATTTTGCCTAATGTAAAATTAGGCTTTCAATTCAAAAACATATAAAATATTTTCTTGATCAAACATATAAAATCATGATACTCAAGTTCAAATTATAACCATGAATTTATTAATTTAATCATTTGAAAAAAATAAACATATACCATTTCAAATCATAATTTTATAAATATTAACTAAATAATTATAACTCATTCAAAACTCATAAAAAATAATATAAAAATAAAATTAATAGAATTAATCATAATGATCTAATTATTCTAAAGCTTTATGTAATGAAAAAAAGATATTAGCACAAACCGAATTTTAATCACTTTACTTCTTCTCTTCGTATTTCTCCTTCAATGTGTTCGTCTCGTTTTTAGCTACAATATGAGCAATTCAATACAAAATAATATTATTTACCCATTTTAATACTAAAATTAATAAAAACAACATAAATATGCATGATTAATCAAATTAATATACTAAACTTCCAAAGTTGAAATTCTTATATCTTTCAACTCGATTATCCGTTTTCAATTCCGTCTTCACCGAAGTACTCACTAATTTATAAGCTATTATTTAACACCAATATTACTCAAAATAATCAACTTTCTCTACTACCCCTTCACCATAGACAAATAAACCAAATAACTTCTCATCCAATTTCATTTCTTTTTTACACTTCTAATAAGTTAGAATTCATCTTCTAATCATTCTCTAACAAGAAAATATGCCTATTTCACTTAAATTCCCTAAGCTTCCATCAATGTTCTTTAATGGCAACTTTCAAAATATTTGATGAAATAAAAAATTATTGGTATACATATGTAGAACAAGCTTTAAATATTCAAAATCTATGAAAAATTTGAAGAAAAATCATATCCTATGCTTGAATTTTGAAGAAAAATGGTGAAATAAATTTTTTCTTTCTCCCTTCGTGAGAGAAACAGAGCATGAAATAAAATAGCAAAAGAAAGATGAGAACAAATGTTCTCTGTCTTTCTTTTCTTTTCCTTTATATTATTATATAATAAAATATTATTATTTATTATAATATTATAATTAATTAATATATCTTTTGATAATAATGTTAATAATAAAAATATTTAATTTTTTTAAAGTAATGGTAAAATTACCATTAGATCCTTCCATCAAAATACAAATAGAATATTTGTACTTTAGTTCTTATACTTTTCCAACTTATTCAATTTAGTCCTTAAACTCAATAACGAATTTTTTAATAAACCACATGCTCCGAATAATAATTCTCTATTTTTCCATGTCTAATAGTTTCCTCTAAAAACGATCATTACTTCTTATAGTATTATTTATTAATAAATCCTTTATTCAAGGACTTATACCCTAAATTTATATATTTTTTTAAAGTGGAGATGTTACATAATAATATTATATAGAAAGAGAAATGAACGAACGAGACAGGTGGCTTTGTTGATGGTATTAGCATCATGCTCCTCTGCATTACGAAGAATAGATAGCATCACTCCCTTGAAATCTTCCTCACTATTTACCTCATCTTCACCTCTCTTGCACTTGTGCTCTCGTAGCCATCCCTCGACAATGCGGTCTAATTCTTTCGCTATCTTCTTCATCGACTTCTCGTATCCACTGATGTCCAACCATTTCAGGAACGATAGCGTGTCAGATATTACAAACTTCCCCGCAATTTCAAAGAAATCTTTCAACATTTCCTTACATTTCAAGGTTTCACCACCTTCACTTGAACTCGATATTCGCTTCCCCACAATAATCCTCATACTCATGTTAAGAGTAACATCCCTAAACCATCTCTTCATCTCCGCCAACACTTTGTCACAATTCGTACTTTTCTTCTTGTTCCATATTTGGTACAAGTGTTGCAGTGATGTTTTCAGCTCGGATTCCCTTACATGTTTAAACAAATCGAGTAAGTGAGTCGAGAGGAGCTCTCTGGTGGCACACTTGCGCACTTGACGCCAATAAGGTCCATATGGTGCAAAGACAATCATGGCATTGTTATAACCCAAAGGCTCCATGTTTACTACCTTTAGACGAGAGGCGAATGCTTTATTATTTATGGTGAGACATTCTTTAGCAATCTCCATGTTTACTACTCCGAATGCGTAAACATCGACTTTTTGCATAATCCTTCCGCCATCTGAATATTTCGGGGCAAGGTACCTGGATTTAGTCATTGTTTGAGGTCCCTTTAGAATGATAGAAATGTTCACAAGTTGAGTAAATATTAGAGAACGAATACTGAAAGTACCCGAAGTTCCAACGGTTCGTTCGTCGTTTCCAACTGTCCATTGATCGGAATGCCATTTAGCGAGATCAAAATCAGTAACTTGAGGCTCAAAATCGTGAGTCTATTGTAATGAATAAGTGTCATCAGTATATTTCAGATTCGACTTTTTGACCCTTGTTGATCTCCTTAGTGAAATTGGTTCTTCAAAAGATTCTTCAAGTGTTATAAATATTGCTAGTCCTAACTCTTGTTTTTCATCTGGAAAATCTTCAATGGGAAAAGAAATCTCCTGTTGTACTTACTCTACGGTCATATCCCAGCTTGCATTTTCGTCAAACACTACATCTCTTCTACTTGAAAATTTTCCACTATAAGGGTTATATAATCTATATGCTTTGGATTGAGTACAATACCCAATAAAAATATATCTCTCAGATTTTTCATCAAACTTTTTACGAGCGTGAGAATTTACCAAAGCATAAGCAACACACCAAAAAATTCTTAAATGACTTACATTGGGTTTCTTACCACACCAAGCTTTATATGGAGTTTTGTTCATAACAACCCTCATTGGCGATAGATTCAGTAGATAGACTGATGTTGCCACAGCTTCCGCCTAAAACTAATTTGAGAGTCTCCTTGCTTGTAACATGCTTCTCGCCATCTCCACAACAGTTCGGTTCTTCCTCTCAGCGACACCGTTTTGCTCTGGAGTGTTAGGAATTGTTAACTTCCTGGGGATGCCATTATCTTCACAAAAAAGATTGAACTCTTTGGACATGAACTCTCCCTCTCGATCCGTGTGAAAAACTTTAATACGGCAGCCGCTTTGGTTCTCTACCATAGCCTTGAATTTCTGAAACTTTTCATAATTTTATGACTTGTTTTCCAGAAAATACACCTAACTCATGCGACTATAATCATCAGTGAACAACAAGAAGTAACGACTCCCACCCAAAGACTCGGTTTGCATCGGACCACATAGATCAGCATGAATTAATTCTAAACATTCAGTAGCTCTCCATGCTTTTTCAACAGGAAATGGCTTCCTAGTTTGCTTTCCATAAATGCACCCCTCACATAAACCAAGAGAGCTAATTTTTGGCAGTCCAAAAACCATACCTTTATTACTTAGCAATTTCAGGCCTTTAATATTGAGATGTCCATACCTCAAATGCCATAGCTTCGAGTCATCCTTTGTACTTGCAACAAGAACAAAGTTCTCCGTGTTTGAAACATCCAACGGAAACATCTTGTTTGGAGTCATATGGACATGGACTTGTTTGCCTGACTTTTTATTTTTGATGATACATGCAGCATCATCAAATATGACAGAATATCCACCAGCCATTAGTTGTCCAACACTCAATAGATTGTATCCTAAATCAGGAACAAATTGAACATTGTCCAAAATTTTTCCTTCTCCATGGCTAGTAAAAAATTTCACCGTGCCTTTTCCTTCAACTTGCATCTCCCTTTTGTTCCCAAGCTGCACATTTATCTTTTGTGACTCATCAAGCTCTTTGAACAAGAATTTGGTGCATGTCATATGATTCGAACAACCGCTGTCCACAAACCACAAATCACTTGACTTTTGGTTAGGATCAATACAAGCCATAAAAAGCTTGTTTTCCTCATCACTTTCTGCTGCAAGGTTAATTTTTTGATCCTTATACCAGTAATAAGCTTTTATATGTCGATATCTGTTGCAATGATAACATTGTATGCCATATTTTATGTTACCTTGTTCATTGTATTACCTTTGTCCATCATTCCTTCCTCTGTCTCTGCCTCTACCATAACCACGACCACGATCGCCACGAAATCCTCCTCTTATTTGATCGTTATTAGTTGAACGATCATTGTCGCCTTGATTTGTGAATGTTTCCTTCACTTGAAATGCCTGCTCTTTGCTCTTTTTTGCTGATCTGTTGATTCTCGCCTCATGATACTGAAGAGACCCTATCAGTTCATCAACGGAGAAAACTGATAGATCTTTGGATTCTTCTATTGCAGCCACAACATGATCAAATTTTGCTGTCAAGCTTCGCAAAACTTTCGCTACAATTATCTCGTCTGAAATTTGTTCGCCGTAAGAGCACAATTGGTTGACTATTGTCCTTGTTCGTGACAAAAAATCAGCAATTGATTCACCATTCTTCATCATCAAGGTTTCAAAATCACATCGCAGTGATTGCAATTTCACCACTATAACCTTTGAATCACCTTGATACTCTTTCTGCAAAATTGACCACTCTTCATTCGATGTGGTTGCTGCAGCAATTCGTGAAAAAATAGAGTCGTGAACTGCTTGCTGGATAATGAACAATTCCTTAGGATCGTTTTTCTTGGTTTCTTTCAACCTCTTTTCTTGTTCTTCATCAGGTTCAAGTATGTCAACAAATCCGTACTCGACCAAGTCCCATAGCTCTTGTGATCTGAGCAATGTCTTCACCTTGATGCTCCACCACTCATATTTCTCACCATTGAAAATGGGTATGAGTGATTGATAGGACGAAAAACTAGTTGATGCCATTCCTAAGAGCACACACTCTCTTCTCTCGTGTTTCCCAAAGAGCCAGTGGACCCAACTTAACTTTCACTCAATTGCCTAAAAGATCGAACCTAGCTCTGATGCCAAAATTGTTGAGGAAGGATATGTGAAAGAGACAATTACAAAATACGTCAAAGTTATTCTATTGAAGGATGAATAAAACAAAGCATAAATGCCTATATTTGTAGGCTTACAAAGAAACTACCTTAACACAAAAATAGCTAACAACTTATTCAATTAAACTAAAAATCTGGAACTAACAAAGATTCTACCAAGATATTTGGAACTAAACAACCCACTGCTTTGAATTAATCTTCAACACGTTAGTATCACATTCAGAGTAACATCTCTGAACCATCTCTTCTTCTCCACCAATACTTTGTCACTGTTACTACTTTTCTTCTTGTTCCATAATTGATATAACTATTGTAGTGATGTTTTCACCTCGGATTCCCTTACATGTTTAAGCAAGTTGAGGCGATGATTTGAGAGGAGCTCAATAGCGGCGAACTTACGCATTTGACGCCAATAAGGTCCATAAGGAGCAGTGGCGATCATGGCGTTGTTGTAACCTAAAAGTTCCATGACTACTTTTTTTTTGCTAATTTTATCGACTCCTTTCTGCTTCAATATTCATAGTTTGTTGCCTCACAACCTAAAAGTTCCATGACTACTACATTTGGACGAGAGGCGAATGCTTTATCATGTATGGTGAGACATTGTTTAGCAATCTCCCAACTGCTCACCACCAAAGCTCTACGCAATCCCAACTTGATAGTGAACATTCTTCCATATTTGTCAGCCATGTTACCCAAGCTTATATGAGATGGTTGTGGCCCTCCTAAGATGCGGAGATGGCCAATAATAGGCCATGCTCCACCAGCTTCTGGTGGTGTTTTCTTCGAGCTTGTGTTTCTTCTTGAGATGCGTAGGGAAGAGAAAAGGAATAGTATATGATTGCAACAATTGAAGTTGGTGTGACTGAAGGGAAATAGTCCATTGCTGGATTTCTACTTTAATCTAAGATTTGTATGTAATAGCAGAGATGAGGGAGTAGTATTTATAGGGTTAAGTAAGGTCACAGCAGCGCGTATCAACCGAGTAGCAATAGTTTTTTGCTTGCATGAATTGCAGGATTGACCTTTCAAAATATAAAAATAAAGTTATATTTTTGTTTTATTTTTAAGCTTAAAATTGATTGTATTTTCGGGAAAGTACCATTTTCTTAATTCCACATAATTTACATTTTATAAGTTTTAATTTTCTTGAAAGTTACCATATCATTTCGACTTTTTTTGGAATATATAAAGAATTAATTATTTTTTATAATGCAATAATTAAATTTTTTTATGAACAATTTCATTCACAGGACTCACCAAAAGCATCAACACAAAAAAAAAAAAAAAAAGATCAAACAAACAAGGGTAAAATAGAATCACCACCAAGCTTTGAAAGTTAAACCAATTAGCTGTTGGTGTCATAAACAAAAGTAGGTAGGCAAGGAGTTATACCAATTTTTATGGAGTTGCGTTAGGACTTGTTATTTCTGCTACTTCACGCATATTTATTACTCCATTCAACAGGGTTTCAAATTCGAACCAATGCAACACATTAACTAATGTAAGTTGCATAATCTAAAGCGCAAACGAAACTTCAGGGTACATTCTTCTACTACTATTGAATAGAATCAGTTCAAAATTACGTCCCTTTACATCAATGTTTTTTTGAGTAGTCATGAATCTTTCGGGATGAAATTCAAAATAGTTTTTTAGACGAGTTGATCACGATGAATCTTCTAAAGATTGATATTAAGTTAAGCGTCAAATAAATTATGATATCCATTAATCGTGCAATATATCTTCAATAAATTCATGTATCACAGAAAGCAAAGCAATAGGGTATAGGTGTAGAGTTTCCTTAGTGACTGATTGAAGTTACACTAAGTTTTTTTGTCCAATTCTTTCACTAGCAATCTATTGTTGCCAACGTGGATGTCTAGTTCTTGTTAAACCTTGTTCGATACATCATGATTGTTAAGTAATAAAGATAAAACCCATGTCATTGTAATCGACATTGTATCTTCCACCATTAGAATAAGAGCTTGTTAATTTATGTACCATACATATTCAATTACTTACCATAAATCTCAAGAATTGAATAAAATTATGATTTCACGTTATCCCTATCATTTTTCAATAGGATAATGACAAATCAGATAAAGATGACGTAGAACCACAATTTCATATAATTCTTTCTCATATTCAATAATTGTGAAAAAAATCAATAAATAATGCTATTAGAAGAAAAAATAATTATATAATTTTTTTAACTTCCATAGATATTCAATAATTTTAAAGATTGTGAAAAGTCAAAACAACTACTTTATATTATTTTAAAATAGAACATGGTAAGAAGTAGATAAAAATAATAAATTTGTGTATTAGTATAAAATTTTTAATAATATTATATTTTTTGGTGAATTATAAGAGGAGGATAAAGTTTTAACAACAACGTAATTAGCACGACCCAAATTCAAACTTTTTTTTTCTACATCCTGCCTGTTTTTTAACTAAAACAGAACAGTAAACTGCTAATGAAAATGCATGGCATATGCCACAACAACAGAAAATAGACCACGACAATTGCTACAAAATGCTAAGCAAAATAAAATCCGAATATGCAAAACATCACTTAAAAATCACCATCATGCCTTAAATATAACCTTACGATTAACCCTTGCTGACGCTAATGATATTATCATATTTAGAACGGTAAATACCCTAACTATTAGATTAATATACGGGTTTAATTTTTAATATTATTTAAGTATAAAAATAAAAAATTTAAAAATAAACGACAAAACAAAGCATTAAAGAGAGCAAAAATAAGTCAACAAAAGCAGATCATTCAAATCAGAAAATCAATTCTATTAAATACAATGCAATTATTTCTGGCCAAATAATAATGCAACTATGCATATTTTTAAAATAAAATTATTTAATTCAATTAATTTCTTTAACAAATTTCAATAACAATTTAATGAAATTAAAACATTGTGATGAATTCATGTATTGATTTGATGGTCAAAAGTATTTATCGTTTTAAATGTGATTTGAATTCAAATCGTACTAGTCACTGTTTGTAATTAAAAAAGGGATAAATCTCAAAATGATACATGAACTTTGATTTAATGTGTAATTGTATACATGAATTTTAATTTGGTGCAATTATACACGTGAAATTCTGATTGTGGTTCAAATGTATACTTGAAACTTTGATTTTGATTTAATTATACATATTTAAAGAAAAAAATGCATCAATTTATTTTTATATTGGATAAATATAATTATTTATGTATGCAATATATAAACATAAAATGATGTTATATCAATAATTGTGTTAATAATTTACAAGAATTGAATCAAATTAAAATTTTATGTATACAATTGCACAAAATCAAAGTTCATGTATACAATTATACATTAAACCTTAGTTCATGTATAATTTTGGTATTTATCCCTTAAAAAAAAACATTATGACATTAGATGTTAAAATATCCTAATTTCTTGTTGTAATTGGATTTCGTGTGTGTGATGGATATATTAAAATACGCTCTCCTTTTTTTTGTATTTTTTTTAATATTTTTTGTAATTTTTTCAAATTTGGAAATGTAAATTTAATTGTTAATAATACTAATTTTTTTAAAATTTATTAATATGATATTTTGAAATGAAAAAAAACTTATTTAATATTCATATAATAAAAAATAATATTATTATGAATTTGTATTTGACAAAATTTGAACAATATTATTTTTTGGACTTGCATTTCTAAATCTGAAAGTAAGACTAAATTTTTTAAAATAAAAATAGAAAGAATAAATTCTAAATATATAAAATGTATAGAGACTTGACATATTTTAATCATACAAATAATATTAAACAATTCTTTTTGAAAAAGAGAAAAGAAAAGAAAAAAAAGGATTTGATTAAGACTATAGTTTCAGAATAAGATCGAGATATATTTTTCTTTAAGGAAATGTAATATTTTTGGAATTTATTATAATTTATTGATTAAAATATGTTATTATTTCTTATACTTTTATAAAAAAAAATTCTGATAAATTACAAGAGGAAGATAAAGACCTACCAACAACACGATTCAAACCTAAATTATACTTGAGATGATGAACACTCTAATCGTCCGACTAACATGATAATTATTTTCAAAACCACATTAACCTAAGTCATAATATAAAGGAAATTTTCAAAACGTATATATAATAGTGCAAAAAAATACAAAAGAAAAAGAGTGCTTACATGTTCAATTGAATGAAAATTTAGATCCAAACTGACCAACATGATAATTACAGAATTAGGTAGTGGAATTATAAACAAAAGTAGGAAGGCGTGCAGATATATAAACTTCTAATGGAGTTGCTTTCGGACTTGTCAATCCTGGTGCTTCACGCATATCGACTGCTTCGCCTGATGGAGTTTCAAATTCAAACCAATGCAACACATTAGCCAATGTAAGCTGTAAAACTTGAAGTGCAAATGAAACTCCTGGACACATTCTTCTACCACTTCCAAATGGAACTAGTTCAAAATTTTGTCCCTTCACATCAATGTCTTTGTCGGTGGTCATAAATCTTTCCGGTCTAAACTCAATTGGGTCTGTCCATATGTGGGGATCACGATGAATCTTGTGAAGATTGAAAATAAGCCAAGTGCCAGCTGAAACATCGTATCCATTAACTATACAGTCTTCAACGGCTTTATGGGTCACTGAGAGTGGAGCAGAAGGATATAAACGTAGCGTTTCCTTAATGATAGATTGAAGGTACACTAAGTTCTTAGTGTCTGATTCTGTTACTAAAAGTTTATCCCTGCCAACATGGATGTCTAATTCTTGCTGGACCTTGTTCAATGCATCACGATTATTTAACAATAAAGCTAAAGCCCATGTCATTGTAATCGATGTGGTATCTTCGGCAGCTAATATAAGATTCTGTTACATCATGTTACAACAATAATATTCGATAAATTTAAAATTTGTCAAAAAAAAAAAAAAACCCACTCAAACTATTTGAAATCACGAGAGAAATCATGTAAAAAGGTAACAAGGGTCCAATATT
This sequence comes from Gossypioides kirkii, assembly GCA_005610355.1. Lineage (NCBI taxonomy): Eukaryota > Viridiplantae > Streptophyta > Magnoliopsida > Malvales > Malvaceae > Gossypioides > Gossypioides kirkii. Next base: position 1,114,795 of record CP032248.1, read on the forward strand.
TAATAGGAAATAAAACAGGTGATCAGTTCAGAGAGCAGAAATGAACAAAAACTGCTGACTATATAAAGAAACCAAATCAAACAATTAGAAATGAGCACCAAACATTGACAACAAAGAGGGAATCATCAATTATGTGCAGGCAATAAAAATATTAAATCTGAATTATAATTAAAAGTTTTGGTTAAGAAATGGACATACGAGACTGATGGCTTTGTTGATGGTATTAGCATCATGTTCCTCAACATCACGGAGCTTAGATAGCATCACTCCCATGAAATCTTCCTCACCATTTGCCTCGTTTTCAGCTATCTTTTCCTTGTGTTCTCGAAGCCATCCCTCAACAAGTTGGTCCAATTCTTTGGATACCTTCTTCATGAGCTTCTCTTCCCCACCAATGTCTAACCATCTCAAAAACGGAAATGCATCTGCCACCACGAACTTCCCAACTAGTTCAAAGAATTCGTTCATCAAATTCTTCCATTCCACGGTTTCAACACCTTCGTATGAATTTGGTATTCGTTTCCCTACAACCATCATTAGTATCACGTTAAGAGTAACATCTCTGAACCATCTCTTCATCTCCACCAATACTTTGTCACTGTTACTACTTTTCTTCTTGTTCCATAGTTGATATAACTGTTGCAGTGATGTTTTCACCTCGGATTCCCTTACATGTTTAAGCAAGTTGAGGCGATGATTTGAGAGGAGCTCAATAGTGGCGAATTTACGCATTTGACGCCAATAAGGTCCATAAGTAGCAGTGCCGATCATGGCGTTGTTGTAACCTAAAACTTCAAAGGCTACTACCTTTGGACGAGAGGCGAATGCTTTATCATTTTTGGTGAGACATTCTTTAGCAATCTCCCAACTGCTCACCACCAAAGCTCTACGCACACCCAACTTGATAGTGAACATTCTTCCATATTTGTCAGCCATGCTACCCAAGCTTATATGAGGTGGTTGTGGCCCTCCTAAGATGCGGAGATGGCCAATAATAGGCCATGCTCCACCAGCTTCTGGTGGTGTTTTCTTCGAGCTTGTGTTACTTCTTGAGACGCATAGGAAAGAGAAAAGAAATAGTAGTGGAAAAGCAATGAGTGCAACAGCTGAATTTGCTGTGAGTGAAGTGAAATAATCCATCGCCAAATTCCTACTTTAATCTAAGGTCTGTATGCAGAGATTTTGTGACTCTCAAACCCTAAGTTTAAGAGAGAAAATCCCCCAGTTTATGAAAATGAATGGTGTGTGATAAAAGAAACAATAGTGTGTTGAAACAGCATAGCAAATAATGGCATCCAGCTGGCTGATAAAAAGCAGCACAAAACAAAACAAGACCAAGCAAGAGGGAGAGGGGACCTCAAGTGGCTCACATTTTGTCCTAATGGAAGTAAACAAATTATTATCATTTTCATTGCCCAATACCTTTTGTACGGTTCAGAACAATAATTTGATTGGCATTGGACGATATCACAAACAAATATCAAAACCACCAACTGTTTACTAAATTTCTAATGAAAAACATAAACTTTTAATTAAATATTTAAAGTATTATTGAAAATCCAACTGTGTTAAAATTCTTAAAAAATTGTAAACGTTGATTGATTAAAAATTGTAAAAATTGTCTTTAGCATATGAAGTCAAACATATTTCTTTTTATAGTAAAGTCAAACATGTGAATTCATTTTTTAATTAAAAATGATGTGACAATAAAAAGCAATTAAAACGTATAAATTGCTCTATCAAAACCACATCATCCCAAGTCATAATATAAAGGAAATTTTCAAAACGTATATATAACAGTGCAAAAATTACAAAAGCAAAAGACTGCTAAAATGCTTTGACTGAATGAAAATTCTTTTATTGTACAAAGGGTAATTTTTATATGATGTAAAATTTATAAACAACCAAACTAGTTAGTGCAATTATAAATAAAAGTTGGAAGGGGAGGAGATATATTAATTTCTAATGGAGTTGCTTCAATCCTGGTGCTTTATGCATATCGACTGCTTTTGTTGAAGCGCAATTTTGACCGGGTCCAACTTGAATTTTAAATTAAGTTTGAATTAATTTTAAATTTATTTAAATTTAAATACATTTAAGATAATTTGAAACTTAAAATTAAAAAAAAAACTGAAGTCCATTTACAAATCAGGGCCCAAACACAAAAGGCCCAAACTAAAGGCCGATTACAAATTGACCCAAATGCAAAGCTCAAATCAGGGGTCCAATTACAAAGAAACAAGAGAAGTTTGATGCAACTTGCATTGCACCACCACTACATCAGCCAATCAGGATCCGCCACATCGGCACCAGCAGCTCCAAGTTGCCCCTGCCACCACCGGCTTCAACTTGCTCTGCCATAGCCACCACTGCATAGCCGAACCTGCAAAAAGAAGAATAGACAAGCATTTAGTAATGTAAAACAAAATTGAATGATTGTATATTTGGCTATAAAAGCCAAATTGAATTCTGTTGTAAGGGTTACGAACCCAATTCTTGGAAATCAATACATACATAATCCAATTCTAAAAAAGAAAAAAAAACCTTTGCTTGAAAAATCAACATACAATTCCTGATCCTCAAACAGAAGCAGCTAATATAAAATAGGGGTATTCGAATAGCTCTCGGACACAAGAGTAGAATACAAGCCAGATTCACAGTACCCAAACACCAAATAATTCAGGTATCCTTCAATGCATTGTTCTCAGCATTTATGATTGCATATACAAACTCATCAGTTTCTAAATTCATTAATACATTGTTTTAATATCCCCATTAACAGTTATTTTATTATATTAATGAACGTCATTAACATTAATATCTTAACATTAAATATTAGCTATCATATTAAGCATCATTAATAATATTAATAATCTTTTTAACATTAATAACTATTAGTAATAAATACAGTATTAATTATGATATTATTATTATATATTTTTTATTAATAATTGAATAAAGAAAATAAAAAAGGGATAGCCGAAGGGTCGGGGACTTATCTTCTATTGATCTTACTGTCGCCTAAGCCCTATGCCGGAGTTCCCCGGAGCCGCCACCGATCTCGTAACCCCAAACGTTACCGCTGTCTGTTCGTGTGCCAAACCGAGAAACAAAGAACATGAAACAGCTTTAAATCAATATCTAAAACAAATTTCGAAACAGAGACTAGTTTTCAAAGCATAAAAATCAATTTTTTTTAAAAAAAATAATAATAATAAACAAACAAATGAAAATGAACGAAAGAGATGGATTTTAAATGAAACAAAAATGGGACCAAGAAAGGATTAAAGTCCCAGATTTGGATTCAAAGCCAAATCTGAATCCAAATCTGGGGTCTGTTGTTTTCAAAAGAATAAAGAACAAAAAGAAAAACGATGACAAAGAAAGAAAAATGAAAGGAGAAACCTCACCTCGGCGGCGCGTGGCAACGACGGAGGATGTGCGTGTCGACGAAGGCAGGCTCGCGACACCCGTGAGCGGCGACCGGTACAACGCGTGGCCGGCGACGAGCGTCGGACCGCCGGTGGCGTACTGGTTGGAGGAGAGGCCGGCCATGGAGATTGAGAGAGAGGGTGAGAGAGTTTTTTTGAGTTTTTTTAAAAAAATGAAATGAAATAATAAAAAAAACCCTAAAATAGTATTTATAGGATCGACCCGAACCGGCCTAGAATCCGCGTGTTTTTGTTTAATGGGTTATTTGCGCGTTTGGTCCTTTCGCATTTTTAATTGTTTTAATTTTGTCCTTTCCATACTTTTAATTATTTTTAATTTGGCCCAATAATTTTAATTACTTTTCAATTTAATCTTTTGACATTTTGAATGCACTAGAGACTGCCACGTGTCACTGTTTTAGCTTATTTATGGAATTAGTCCATTTTGTTTTTAATTTGTTTTAATTTAACCCCTAAATCAATGTCTGTTTAATTACACAATTGACCCAGGAATTTTTCAGGATTTACGAACTAGTCCTTTGACTTCTGGATGCCTGTGGGGCTGCCATGTGTCACCCACTCTTTGGTTTTATTGCTCTCTAGTCCCTAAACTTTCTAAAATTCCATTTTTAACCTCGATTTTATCCAAAATTACCATTTGACCCCCAAACTTTCCAAAATTCCTTTTTTAGCCTTGATTTCACCAAAATTACCATTTTACCCGTAAACTTTCTAAAATTCCATTTTTAACCTCGATTTCACCAAAAATTACCATTTTACCCCCAAACTTTCCAAAATCCCATTTTAACCCTGATTTTACCAAAAATTACCATTTTACCCCCTAAACATTCCAAAATCTCATCTTAACCCCGATTTCACCAAAAATTACCATTTTACCCCCTAACTTTCCAAAACACTATTTAGCCTCAATTTCACCAAAAATTACCGTTTTACCCTCGAACTTTCCAAAATTCCATTTTAACCCTAATTTCACCAAAAATTACATTTTTACCCTCGAAAGTCAAAAATTACCACTTTGCCCCGGGCATCCAAAGGTTCCGTTTTCAATACTGATTGTGTCATTTTTCTTCTTCACTAATACTTGCATTTATTTTAATCATTATGCACCTGCATTTTACATTTTTGCATTCTATTTATCTGCTTATTATCTTGCGTCGTATTTAACTTCTCTTATTAATTGCTATTCGATATCTTAAACTTATATGCTCATTTTCAAAGTAATTTTAAATACGAGGCAATGTTCCTCTCGTGTGAAAGCTTCGAGAAATCATGCCCTAATGTGTCGGGCGTGATTTTTCGTGTAACTCACACGCGTCGAATATCCTTTTTTTTAAGATTTTTATACCTGTTAACCCTGAGATTTCGAGAATATCGTGTCCTAACGTGTTGGTCACGATTTTAATTCTCTGCGAAAATTGAAGTAAACGGGTATTCCATATTTTAAACTATGTGTCCGAGGATTACATCTTAAATTCAATACGAAATTTTCAAATTCTCAAAGCATATATCTATATCACAAATAATTTTAAAAACGAGGCAATGTCCTTTCGTGTGAAAACTTCGAAGAATCACGCTTTAACGTGTTAAGTGTGATTTTTGTAATTCATGCAAATCGGATATCCTTTTCAAAGGTTTTCAAAATACTCTTCAATCTAATAATTATATACAAAGTGGTTTTAAGACCAAAAGAAGAAACAATGTTCTCTCGTGTGAAGATCTCGAAACATCATGCCCTAACGTGTTGGGTGTGATTTTCGTATGGTTCATATGATAGAACACTCTCTTTAAAATGTCTCGAAACGTCCTTCAGTTTTGAAACTCCGAGATTATAGTGCCTTAATGTGTTGGACACGACTTCTAATTCTCATAGAGGATTGAAACACGAGGATGAATTTTCCTTAAAAGTTTTCCTTTGAAATTATACAAAGCCGTCTAAAATAAACATCGTATTTTAAACTTTACTCGAGTTTTCATTGTTTTCATAAAATAAGACCCGAAAATAATCATGTGGTACCAATTTTTGGGCGTATGAGGGTGCTAATCCTTCCTCATGCGTAACCGACTCCCGAACCTGTTTCTCTGGATTTCGAAGACCCACTTTCTAAACGTTTCAAACATTTTATGGTGATCCAATCACACCTAATAAAAGATTGGTGGCGACTCCTACTCCCCATTTCTTCCAAATCTTAAAAATGATTTTTCGAAGTCCCGTTCTCAAGGTGGTTTCGACAACTTTGTTTGATGGAGTTTCAAACTCAAACCAATGCAATACATTAGCCAATGTAAGCTGTAAAAATTGAAGTGCAAATAAAATTTTGGGGCACATTTTTCTACCACTACTGAATGGAATCAATTCAAAATTTTGTTCTCTTACATCAAAGTCTTTGTGGGTGGTCATAAATATTTCTGGTCGAAACTCAAATGGGTCTGCCCATATGTGAGGATCACGATGAATCTTGTGAAGATTGAAAATAACCCAAGTGTCAATTGAAACATTGTATCCATTAACTATACAGTCTTCAATGGCTTCATGAGTCACTAAGAGTAGAGCAGCAGGATATAGACGTAGCATTTCCATAATGACGGATTGAAGGTACACTAAGTTCTTGGTGTCTGATTCTGTTACTAACAGTTTATCCTTACCAACATGGATGTCTAATTCTTGTTGGACCTTGTTCAAAGCATCCCGATTATTAAGCAATAAAGCTAAAGCCCATGTCATTGTAATCGATGTGGTATCTTTCGCAGCTAATACAAGAAACTGTTACATCATGTATCATAAAAAAATTAGTATTGAATGGTTTTAGAACCAAAATAATTTTATTAAAAGAAGAAAGAATTATACAATTTTTTTATGCTATATATATTGGTATCTAATTTGCTTTCTGTCTTTTATGAATATTATTAAATGGATGTTCAACCTTTCATCTCCCTTGACCTTTAACCTTCCATCTTTTTTAACCTTTTATATTCTTATAACTACTTTTCCTATTTATGTATTAAAATATGAAGAGTTGAATCTCCTTATATATATAAAGGAGTATGCTACTTGTAAATCAGAGGAAGATATAGAATTCAATATAAATTCTCATATTCTCATATTCATCCTTTAACTATTATTTTTGTTTATAACACGTTATCAGCACGAGCTTACTTGATAGTATTCAATATTTTGTTGGAGAATAAGTAATTTAGACGTACAATGTCCTTGTTGAAGCAACAAGGTTAAGATATGTGAATTTCTGTATGTACTTGAAAGATTTTGAGATTTCAATATTCTTAATGAAAAAAAAGTTAAAATGATGCTCATTTTTTCCCATATTTAAATATGAATTTATGTTTTATATATTCTATGATATGCTTGTTTATGATCTAAGACTTTGAATAAGATTGAAGCATCAACAACTTGAATATTTTTACTTAAATATGTATAGATTTCATAACATATGTTATTGACATGATCAAAAATAAAATAATCTTTTTTAAAAATTTATTTTATTTGGTGACCGTTACCAAATGTACTATGTTGCCTATTAGATTATTAGATTATTAGATTATTATTTTATTATTTTTGACACTAGAGGCTCATATTCAATATTTGGATATGTCATATGAAAAACTTAGAAAAAGTTAAATGTACTTGTACCTTATATATATCCAAATGCACATGATATAGCTTATCGCTATTTGTTTCTTTGCGGATGAATTTTTTTTTTATGAAAACCTTGATTATAGTAAATAAAATAATATGATGTCTCTAGTTAATATTCCATAAAACATTTTTGGGGCATTCTATTGTTATGTTGATTAAATTGTAAGGTTGATCTTAGTTATCATAAGATTTTAATAGATATAGATGATCATATTTTTATACTTAAGTTTGAATAGACATGAATAATAGTGCTTTCTCGTTTTAGTTGTTAGCTCAAAAAATTTATAACTTGGCACGAATAATTATGAGAAAGTTACCATTGTAGAAGTTAAATGATTATCCTCTACATGAAAAATTAAAAGTGAAACATTTAACTGTGAAATATCCTCTTGACTCTTGAATGACTTAATAATTTGAAATAATGATTTTACCATTAGAAAACAATAATACTCTCTAAAGCTTGCTATGATTGAAATATCTTATGTGCTCCTGCAGCGGCAATATTGTGAAAAAGGCTTTAAAAAGTTTTTTTTTGAAACGATCTCATGCTTTTTAGTGAAAAAGACTTTATTCCCTGAAGTGAATGTTACAACACATTACAATTATGAAAAATTAGAATATAGAGATCATGACTGTCGTTGTAATCGAGGATATGGTTGGAGACATACTAAGAAGTTTAATTTATATAATTCTCTATCCATAATTCTATGAATTTTTAAAATATCTTCATGTATTTAGTTATTGAGATTTTTATGTGGAGATAAATGTTTTTATTTTTATTGGTTCATTTTAAATAGAAATGATTGGTTTAATTTTTAATTTGATTAAGATATATGATTATTGAGAGTAAAAATGCTTGTCATGAATTTTGAGATATTCACCTTGTTTTGATAGTTTCATAATTGAGGTGAAGATTAGAAAATGTTTATGTTTAAACTTTTATAGTTGTAAAGTTACTTTAATCTGACATTATAATATTTTGCATTTTATTGTGTTATAGTATATATAAAAATATATATTATCTAACCATAGTGATTTATTAGTAACATGAATTTATTATTTATTATGTTTAATATATTTTTTATTTATACCTATTCATTTTATTTTTATATGAATAAATTAAATATTCATTAAGGATATATAATAAAATGATTGCATGTTCCTGAAGAGCTAATATTGAATCAAACTGTAAAATGCTCTTGAAGAGCTAATATTTTACCTCTTTGAGATGCAAAATTTTGTAAAACATAAGATTATTTTTCAAATCAAGAAGATATATGTTGAAGGAAATTTTTTATGTGTTTTACAATAAAAACATGGATAGAAATGACATGAGATACTCATGTCTTTGTATTATAAATATTCCCAGAAGGAATACATTACACTTATATGAATGACATATGAGATAGTGAAAAGAAGTTCATAGTGTTAGTATGACCAATTAGACCATCTCGAGTCAATGTTGATGCAAAATAATTTGATGAAATTTTATATGAGTTTATTGCAGAATTAGAAGTTATATTTTAATAATTTTCACCATACTAGTTATTTGGACAACATATTGATCTAACACCAGCTAAAGTTAGAGGTCGGTTGCATTTTTCAATGATAACCAAATAATATATGAGCTCATGTATCACATGTTTGCAACCCGAAGTTTGCGATACTATTTCTTGAAATAATTTGATTGTGCACAATCTCTATAGAATGCAATTTGTGCTAACAACGCTGGTGCATTATATCCCTAGCATGATTTTCTTAGTTTTAGCTGGGATAATTTTAAGTTGTCTATTCCCTATATCTGATGGTTAGCAAAACTATGCCTCCATTTAGTTGCTTAACCATTAATATAAGAATTGTTTTACAATAAGCATGTAATTTTATTTGCATCAAGCCAACATGTAAGAAATATTTGTCTCATGAGAATTGACTTTCATTTATAAGTCAATGGATTCCATCTAAGAATATATGAATGTGCAATATCTATTTCATATTCCGCCATAATGCACTAAGATGGATCATCTAATATGAAGTTGAGAAATTTTAGAATTTTCATTAGATATTGAAGGGAGATATATTTATAATTTTGAAAAAAAAAGTATTGTTATGTTGCAAATTTTCTCGACATTAAGGGGAGACAAATTAGTTAAATAATTATGTCATCATTTTTTTTGTGATCCTCACTAATATTATGTGCATAAAGTTTGAAGGATAAAAATTATTTGCTAGATATGTTTAGTGATGACATTTAGAGATTCTATATGCTAGCTGATACATATACCAGCTAAAATGCTCCAAATAATTATATGTCCCAGAAGGACAATGTGATAAAAATAAGACTTGAGCATGCTAGAAGCATGACAAGCTGGTCGACTCCATTAAAAAAATCATTGAAAGAAAAGAGATAGAAATGAAGATGGTTACATACTAAAAGGAGGCGGGTACTCCTGAAGAGGCCCAAGGCATAACTTTTAATAAAACTTTAGAAGAGGTTCAGGTTCTTGAAAATATGAATATAATGAGATATCTCAATTAGTTATGTCATAACTAAATATGATGGAGTTGGAAAAAAATGAAATTGTTGTCGACAACGATAATATACGTAGAACACTTCAATATTATGGAAAAGTGAGGATCTTGAATGAAAATATACTTGAAAGCATTGAGATGAGAACAAGTCATCAACAATAAATAAGTGTTTCTATTATAACTTATGAAATGTCTCTCGGACAAAAAGTCCAAACACCTAGAAGGTGTAAAGCTAAGGAGAGTACAATGTTAGCATAATAGAGAAAGAAAATACAAATCATAATATATAGAATCAACTTGTAACAAGAACGTTCACAAGACACTTGGTATTGATTATGAAGAGACGTACTCTCTTGTGGTGGATGCAACTACTTTTAGGCTATTGATTAGTTTGGAAATAAGAGAAGGGCTTGATTTACGCCTAATGGATGTAGCTACAACCTATTTATATGTCTCACTTGATAATAACATTTACATGAAACTCCTAGAAGGTTTTAATTTGCCAGAAGCAGCTAATTCAGGTTCTCGAGAATATTACTCAATCAAATTAAACAAATCTCTTTATGGATTAAAATAATCTGGGCGCATGTGGTGTAATCGCTTTAGTGAATACTTATTGAGGGACGACTATAAGAATGATCCCATTTCTCCATGCATTTTTATAAAGATGTTTGGATTAGGATTTGTTATAATTGTTGTGTATTTTGATGATTTAAATATCATTAAGATTCCTGAAGAGAACTTAGTGATAATGAAGTGCTCAAAGGAAGAATTTGAAATGAAAGACCTTGGAAAAACAAGATTTTGTCTAGGGTTAGGATTACAAATTGAGCAGCTAAAGGATGAAATCCTTATGCATCAAACAACATATATAGAAAAAGTGCTAAGAATATTTTACATGTATAATGCACATCTATTGAGCACCCCAATGGTTGTTAGGTCAATTGATGTAAATAAAGACCCTTTTTGTCTTCGAGAAAATGATGAAGATTTTCTTGGTCCTAAAGTACCATATTTAAGTGCTATTAGTGCATTGATGTATCTTGCTAGTGATAAGTGCCAAAAGTAACATGTTTTAGCCTCATTCTTAATGCGTTTTTGGATGATTAATCTATTTAAAATAATGAATTTTATATTCATAATCCTTTAAATTCATGTTTCTATACTTAGGAAAGCAGTTGGGAGTGAAAGGAGCGAAAAACAAGTGAAAACCGGACAAAAATAGCAGATTTTAGGAGTCACACGAGCTGGACACATGCCCATGGACTAAATCGAAGATAAAAAGGAAATTTGGGGAAAAAGTGTGAATGTGGAAGAGTTAGGAAGAGATATTGGAAATCATACTTTATTTAAATTTAAATTTTATTTCTTAGGATTAATATTTAGGATTATTATTGTTATATTGTTTATATTTAATTTTAATTTATCTTTTAGGCTTTTAGAGTTTAAGTTGGATCCAATTAAGGAATTATTGTTTAGATTTAATTCTAATTATCTTTTTAGAATTTAATTTGGATCCAACTAGAGATTTCTATGTATTATAAATAGGGGATGGAGTGATATGAATTAACACTTCCAATTTTCTACAAAAATCCTCAATTCTACAAACCCTAGCCTTCAGAGATTATTGAAGGAAACAATTGAAGAAACACCACAGAAGCCGTCTTTGAAGCAGATCTCCACAAAGATTGAAGACCTCTTTCTAAATCCTTTTGATTTTATTATGAGTTTTTCTTCATCTTGTGGTTATATTGTCTTTAAGATGTTTCCATTTATTAGCATGAACTAAATTCCAAAATACCTAGGGGAGATGAACCCTAGGATGAATTCTATCATTTGATTTCTGATTTTACGCAATAAATACTTAGATTTTGTTCTCAATTATGTGTGCTTAATTCTTGATTTAGTATTCTTGATATATTAATTCTTATTTGATGTGCTTAAATCAAAGGAGGAATAGACCCTGTTTAAGAGTAGATCTAACATAATTGAGTGTAGTTGCATGCAATCCTAGAAATAAGACGACATAAATCTACCGGATTAGAGTCAAATCTAATAGGGGAGTCCATAGATCGAATTAATGCGACAATAGGGGTTTTAATTAGAAAGAAATTTCAATTAATCAACCTAGAGTCAGTTGCTTTTATGCTTGAATAAAGGTATTAGCATAATTTAGAGATTTCTACGGAACAAAATACTAAGTGAATAAATTGTTTAATTCAGAATGATAATGGCAGATAAAATCTAGGTGGAGTCTTTCCTAAGTATTGTTTGCTTCTTGGTATAAAAATACTTATTATTTCTTATTTTAATCTTTGTCGCACTTTTAGTTTATTAATTTAGTTTAAACAATCACTTTATTCGATCGGTTAGATAATAGAAAGACAACTATTACTAGTACTTTTAGTCTTCGTGGGAACGATATCTGTGCTCACCGTAACTATACTATTAATTGATAGGTGCACTTGCCTTAGTCATATTTTTAGTTAGTTTCGATTGCATCAAGTTTTTGGCGCCATTGCCGGGGATTGAAATATTAGGAAAACTTTATTTCTATTACTTTAGCCATTTTATTATTATTTATTTTTATTTTATTATTTGCATTTTTAATTTAATTTTTCTATTTTAATTTTTTTCTCTTTTATTTGTTTCTGGCAGGTTCTTTTGGTTTATAACTAGAGGAAACCCGTCGGGACCACTTCTTCACGACTCTGAACATGAAAAAACTGCTCGCAAAAATCGTAAAGAGGTTAGAGAAGCTAAGCAAAGTCACAAAACTTTAGTAGACGGTAAAAAAGAAAAGGATATTACTGTGGAGATGGGTGACAATCGAAATAACCAGGTTCCTCCTGCTCTCCCTGATCCTCCTGTTTGTCGAACTTTGTATGATTATGCTAAGCCTACTCTGATTGGGGCTGAAACGAGTATTGTCAGGCCGAATGTTAATGCGAATATTTTGAAATCAAGCAGAGTATAGTTCAAATGGTACAACAATATGTTCAGTTTGATGGTTTGCAGGATGAAGATCCAAATGCTCATTTGGCTAATTTTCTCGAGATTTGTGATACTTTTAAAATTAATGGTGTTACTGATGATGCCATACGCTTACGGTTGTTCCCGTTTTCATTGAGGAACAATGCAAAAATGTGGTTAAATGCTTTACCACGAGGTTCTATCACTACTTGGGATCAAATGACTGAGAAATTCTTATTAAAATATTTTCCGCCGACTAAGACAGCTAAGTTAAGGAATGACATCTCTTCTTTTGCTCAATTTGATATTGAGACACTTTATGAAGCATGGGAGAGGTTCAAAGATTTATTAAGAAGGTGTCCTCATAATGGGTTACCTTTGTGGCTCCAAGTTCAAACTTTTTACAATGGTTTGAATCCCTCGACTAGACAGATGGTTGATTCAACAGCTGGGGGAACTTTAAATAACAAAACGCCGGAAGAAGCTCAAGAATTTATTAAAGAGGTGGCATTAAATAATTATCAATGGCAAGTTACAAGAGTAAAACCTGTGAAGGCAGCAGGGATTTATGATGTTGATGTTGTTTCTATGTTGGATCATCAGGTTGAAACTCTTAATAAAAAAATTGATGGTTTGAATTTTTCTAAGCAGGTACATTCGGTGATGCAATGCAATCAAAATGGAGCGGGGATGATGAGTTCGGAATATCTCCATGAGCAAGCAGACTTTTTAGGTAATAATTCTAAACCTCAAAATAATCCCTATAGTAATACTTCTAATCCAGGTTGGAGAAGTCACCCAAATTTTTCATGGGGTGGTCAAGGAAATCAAAGATCACAAATTTCTCCAGGTTTTCAGCAGCCAAATCAACAAGAGCAAAAATCGAACCTTGAAGAAATGCTTATTAAATTTATTTCGGTTTCTGAAGCAAGATTTCAGAATAATGAGACAGTTTTAAAAAATCAGCAGGCATCTATTCATGGTTTTGAAAATCAAATTGGACAGCTTGCTAAAATGATTTCGGAAAGACAGCCAGGTAGTTTACCTGGCAACACTGAACCAAACCCAAAGGAACATGCGAAAGCAATTACATTGAGGAGTGGGAAAGAGTTGGTTGAACCGAAAAAGAAATTGAAGCAAAAATCTGATGAAAAAGATGATGAGGTAACAAAAACTGAGGAAATTCGGGTACCGGTGCTTAAAGAATATAAACCATCAATTCCCTATCCGGCAAAGTTGAAAAAAGACCGCAAGGATGAACAATTCGGTAAATTTCTTGATCTTTTTAAACAATTACATATTAACTTACCTTTTGTTGAAGCTCTTTCGCAGATGCCCACTTATGCAAAATTTTTAAAAGAGCTGCTGACAAATAAAAAGAAGTTAAAGGAGTTGTCCACTGTGGAGCTTAATGGGGAGTGCTCAGCTATTCTCCAAAATAAATTGCCTACTAAATTGAAAGATCCAAGGAGTTTCACAACCCCTTGTTTTATTGATAGTTTAAATATTGAGAAAGCATTGGCTGATTTGGGTGCTAGTATTAATTTAATGCATTATAAAATGTTTAAGCAACTTGATCTTGGGGAACCTAAACCCACTAGGATGAGTATTCAATTAGCTGACAGATCTGTTAAATATCCTAGGGGAATTATTGAAGATGTGCTTGTGAAAGTAGATAAGTTTATTTTCCCTGTTGATTTTGTTATATTTGACATGGATGAGGATGTTGAGGTACCTTTGATTTTAGGAAGACCTTTTTTAGCCACTTTTAGAGCTATTATTGATGTGGGTAGTGGTAAACTTATGCTTAGGGTAGGTGATGATGAAATTATTTTTCAGATTTATAATGCCATGCGATTTTCTTAAGAGCAAGATGATTCCTGTTATTTTGTTGATTTTACTGATCATGCTGTTCAAAATTCATTGCAGAAAATTATTCATAAAGACACTTTGGAACTATGCCTTGTTCAGGGAGGGGAGATCGATGGAGATAATGCTGTGATTAATGAGATGAAAAATGATCTAGATGCTAATAAGTCCCTAACGAGACAAAAAATTTTGAGACCATTAAGGTAAGTAAAGAATTGAGGTTGAAACCCTCTATTGAAGAACCTCCTAAATTGGAACTGAAGCAATTACCTGATCATTTGGAGTATGCATTTTTAGGGAATAATTCTACATTGCCGGTAATTATTGCTTCAAATTTAAAGCCGAATGAGAAAGAAGAATTATTGCAGGTGCTAAGGGAACATAAACGAGCAATGGCTTGGAAAATTTCTGATATTAAAGAAATTAGTCCTTCTTTTCGTACTCATAAAATTTTAATGGAAGATGAATATAAACCTTATGTGCAGGCTCAAAGGAGATTAAATCCCAATATGAAAGAAGTTGTTAAGGCTGAGGTAATTAAACTTTTAGATGCCGGAGTTACTTATCCTATTTCTGATAGAACTTGGGTAAGTCCTGTGCAGGTGATTCCAAAAAAAGGAGGCATGACTGTTGTGGCTAACGAAAAAAATGAGTTATTTCCGACAAGAACAATTACGGGATGGAGAGTTTGTATTGAGTACAGGAAGTTGAATGATGCTACAAGGAAAGACCACTTTCCTCTACCGTTTGTTGATCAAATGTTAGAGAGGTTACCTGGCCACATGTACTATTGCTTCTTAGATGGACTTTCTGGCTACTTTCAAATCCCGATAGCTAAGACGACATTTACATGTCCATATGGTACGTTTGCTTATCGAAGAATGCCTTTTGGATTATGTAATGCTCATGCTACTTTTCAGCAATGTATGATGACTATTTTTGATGAACTCGTGAAAGATATTATGGAGGTATTTATGGATGATTTCTCGGTATTCGGTAATTCTTTCCATTTATGCCTTAAAAATTTAAAACGTGTTCTAATGAGATGTGAAGAAACAAACCTTGTGCTTAATTGAGAAAAGTGTCACTTTATGGTTAAAGAGGGAATTGTTTTGGATAATAAAATTTCTAGTAAAGGGATTGAGGTTGATAAAGCGAAAATTGAAACTATTGAAAAATAACCTCCTTCTAATTCGGTTAAGGCTATTAGAAGTTTCCTAGGACATGCTGGGTTTTATAGAAGATTTATTAGGGATTTTTCTAAAATAGTAAAGCCTTTAACGAATTTATTAGAAAAAGATGTGCCATTTAATTTCAATCGGGATTGTTTAGAGGCTTTTAACATTCTTAAGGAAAAATTAATTAATGCTTCAATTGTTGTTGCACCTGATTGGAATTTACCTTTTGAACTAATGTATGATACAAGTGATTTTGCAGTTGGTGCAGTTCTTGGACAGCGAAGAGACAAGCACTTTCAACCGATTTGTTATTTTGGAATAAAATTATATTTGGATTTAAAAATATTTGGGTTTTATGAGTGTTTTTTAAAAATGAAATTATATTTGGGTTTAAAAATATTTGGATTTAGTTTGTTGATGGGTTTTAAATATTAGGGGAAAAAATTGGGTAAGATAAAAAGTTTGGGTTTTGGGAGAAAATGAGAATAGTAAATTGGGCCTGTATATTGGGTTTGAGTAATATAAATTTAAAATTAAAAATAATATAGTTTTATTCGGTTTATTCGAATTATTCAAATAATTCGAATTCGAAAATTAAACTCGATTCGAACTCGAAATTCGAAAAAAAAATTCAACTCGATTCGTTTAACTCGAATAATTAGATTCGAATAATTTGAAATTCGAAATTTTTTTCGAATTTTTCGATTCGAATCGAATTTTGCTCATCCCTAATGGTGAGACATTCTTTAGCAATCTCTCAACTGCTCACCACCAAAGCTCTACGCACACCCAACTTGATAGTGAACATTCTTCCATATTTGTCAACCATGTTACCCAAGCTTATATGAGGTGGTTGTGGCCCTCCTGAGATGCGGAGATGGCCAATAATAGGCCATGCTCCACCAGCTTCTGGTGCTGTTTTGTTGGAGTTTGTGTTTCTTCTTGAGATCCATAGGAAAGAGAAAAGAAATAGTAGTGGAAAAGCAAAGATTGCAACAATTGAAGTTGGTGTGACTGAATGGAAATAATCCATTGCTGGATTCCTACTTTAATCTAAGATCTGTATGCAATAGCAGAGATGAGGGAGCAGTGTGCATAGGGTTAAGTCATGTCACAGCAGCAGCAGCAGCAGCAGTGTGTATAATTGAAGTGGTTAGGTAAATGTCCCCGCATCCCTTCTTCAAACGGATAGCATCTTCTTTGGTCTTTTAATATATATAGTTCAAAAGTTATGAATTCTAGCTTTGCCGAGTTAGTTGACCGAGGAATGTCTAAATCTCTAAATATTAGGAGAAAAAGATTGACAGGATCTGTAGCTGAGTTATTTAAGAAGTATGTACTGACTTGGAGACTACGCCTCTCAATCGATTTCCTTGAGTTAGTTTGATTAAACAACTATTTTTTAAAAATAAATATTAAAATTATTTAAGGGAGTTTTTTAAGGATTTATTTACTGATTTAGAGGAGTTTATGGAAGCTGTAATTACTTCTTTGTGCAAGGGTAGATTAGTTGTGTCGATTCTTTTTTGTTCACGCTGTTTGTTTTTATTCTAACGTCTGCCCTTACAACTAAACATTAAGCAAAATTAATTTATCATATCGGTAAGTTAATTAAAACATGTGCTTAAAGACAGTAAAATAAAAATATATAAATGTTAATGAGTTTAAAATAAAACAGATAATATTAATATTTAAATATTAATTGAAAAATAAGAAATAAATATCATTGTTGCAGTTTTTTTTTCTCAAGTAAAAATAGGATACACCAAAAGATAAAGAACCGAGTATATATCATCAAAATTATTCTTTACTCATAATTTTGAGATGAACGGTGACACTGAAGTTGAACAAAATAATTCTAGTGATAAGTTAGTAGAATGCTAGTTAAGGGTACTGTTTTCACGGATAGGGAGATGCTGTTGGTTTGCAGTATATTTTGTATGGGGTATTGCTTGAATGTTCTGAACTTTTACTCTTTGTAATACTCCGATTGAACTAAAAAATAAAAAAACAATTGTAACATTTGAAAGGTTAATATACAAAATTGAAATGCACCGACTTTAAGTGTCATTGTGAATAATGGGAGTCCAAAGCAACATGTACTCTTTTCCTTTAATGAAAATCGAGGAGATATATTAGCTTTTAATGCAATTATAAATTTTATATATTTTTAAAAACAGTTATTTAAAATTTTATACAAAATTGAATTTTCAATAGAACTTTGAGTATTTTGTTAGAAATTTATGTTTTCATTAGGAATTTGAGTAAATAGTTGATGGATTCGATAGTTGATAAGGAATATTGTTATTTTTTAGATATATTATTATTTAGAGGATATTTTGTTTTGTATCATATAAAGATATTGTGAATTGATATCGTGCTTGTCAAAATTTTTTTTTCGAAAAAGGTCTCGAAAATATTTTTAAATTGAAAAATGGGAGTCGTCACCAATATTTTATTTGGTGTGATTGGATCACCACAAAACGTTTAAAATCCGTTTTGAAAAACATTTTAGTCTTCGAAATCCAAAAAAATGGGTTCGAAAGTCGGTTACGTGTAAAGAAGGATTAACACCCTTACACGCCCAAAATTGGTACCACATCGATTATTTTCTGGCCTTGGTTGTTAAAAATTTGAAAAAAACTCAAGTGAAATTTAAAATACGATCCTTAAATGCATGATTTATTTGATGTACACGTTTAAGAAGAAAATCGAATTTCGTTAGGAAGTCTCGTTATTTCAAAATGATCGAGGAAGAAAGTCACGTCCAGTGAGTTAGGACATAACATTTCGAGATCTGAAAATAACGAGCATTCTTTCGTTGCCAATTTCAAACCTTGAAAAGGGTATTCGATTATTCTGGTTTGAAGAAAAATCGCGCCTAGTAAGTTAAGGCACAATTTTTCAAAATCCAAAATAAATGAATATTGCCTCGATTTTAAAATTATTTGTATTTTTAAAAGACGGAAAATAATTTTAATTTGATTAAAAATGAGTGTGTAAATTAAATGCGAATGTGCAATTAATGGAAAAATTAAACAACACAATGAAAGAACAATTATACGGGTAAATAAATACGCAAAAATAAGCATAAGATTAATAAGATAAGAAATACGAAAGAATCGCGAATCATAAGTCTTCTAAAAACAAATAATAGGATTAATTTGAAATATGAAGACAATGACTTAATCTTATGTACAAAGAATCGAAGAAAATAAAAAAAGGGGTCAAAAAAGAAAGTTTTAGAGAATTTGGGGTCAAAATATAATTTTGGAAAAGTTAAGGGGTAAAAATGTAATTTTGGGAAAGTTTAAGGTTAAAACGTAATTTTGGAAAAGTTTAGGGGTAAAAATGTGATTTTAGGAAAGTTTAAGGCTGAAATGTGATTTTTGGAAGTTTAGGGTTCAAAATGTAATTTTGGAAAGTTCAAGGGTCAAAGTATGATTTTGAAAAAGTTTAAGGTCAAAATATAATTTTGGAAAAGTTTAGGGGTCAAAATGTAATTTTGAAAAAGTTTAAGGAACAAAATATAATTTTAGAAAGTTTAGGGATCTACTGGGTAACAAAACCAAAAAAAACACATGGCAGCTTCTTGGCCTTTAAAAAGTTAAAGGACTAGATTGTAAAACTATTTAAAATTATTGGGCAAATTTAAAGAAATATAAAAATGCTAAAAGGACCTGATTAGAAATTTGGAAAAAATTGGAAGGACCAGCTGGGTAAATAACCTATTTAATGAAAACATTCGGATCCTCTTGCTAGGGCCGATCGGATCCAGGTTCGAGGGTCAAAACAGTTCCTTTTTGGCACTTTAACCCCTTTCCCTAATCGGCGCCATTTTGCAAACTCTATATAACCCAAATTGTTGACAAAAATTTCACTTTCTCTATTCTTTTGAAAAAAAATTCTAGATTCCTCTTTTTTTCTCTCTAGCCTTCAAGGCCACCCTCAAGGGCTCCGGCACCGATCCGCCGTCCCCGTAGCCACGCGCCGCCATCAACCGTTCGAGCTCCACCGTGCTTGCTCGTCACGCGCCTCCGTCCATGACGATCGAAGAGGTAAAAACATCTCCTTTTTTGTTTTATTCGAAAAACCATAGATTTGGGTTCAGATCTGACTAGATCGAACCCAGATTTCTGAAAAATTTTCAAAAAAATGTTCGATCTTCTTTTTATTTTTAAATATGTGTTCGTTTCTTTTATATTTTTTAAACTAATTTTATTTTTAGTTTATCTTAAAATCTTTTTTTATATTTTGTTTTTATTTTTTTAAGAAAACCCTAGATCTGGGTTTGATTCTTATTTTAAAAGGTTTTTTTTTTAATTTTAAAATTCTACACCCTTTTTAATCCATTTGTGCCTATTTTTTCTTTCAGAAATGATGAAATGCCCTTTTTGTCGGACCCTTCATGAACACGGACAAGTTCGGAGAAGTTTCGACCAAAGCAACGACGGCGGCGACAAGTCAGGTACGACCCTTCACATTTCTTTTTATTATTATTATTTATTTACTAATATAATTATTTATTACGTATTTATTATAAAAACGTTTCGAAATTGACAAAAATAAATGATAACAATGGCAGAATAAATATGGATATTAATACGTATAGTAAATGTTTCGAAGTAACAAATAAACAATAAATGTATACCTTGAGGTCAGATATTGCTTTGGTTGTTTGAATCTAATTGAAATTTTGATATCAACTGCTTTTCTTTTTATTTCGAATGCTCCAAAAAAAATCCATCCTTGCAATTGAATTGAATTCGACTTTTAAAGCCTTGATTACAATTATGTTATTTTATTGTTTGCAATTTAAAACTTGCTTACTTTTCATCCACTTGCTTGCAGGAACCAGTGACGGTGGTGGCAGGCGGCAGAGGGTCAAGTGGCAGACCAAGTTGGGGCGGCAGCTTGATGGAACATAATTAGGGTTTTTTTGGGTGTATTGGACCTTTTTTGGGTCATGTAATTAGGCTTCTAGGTTTAGTATTTGGGTTTTGTAATTGGGTTCAGTTTTGATTTGTGGGGTTTTTTTACTTGTAATTTTAGACATTTGAACATTTTAAATTATTTTTGGTTCAAATTGGGTTTTGAGTTGGGCCCGGACAAATTGGGCTCCAATAGCTGCCCCTCTTTGCTTGTTACTGTGTAACGGGAACAAGGCAAAGACCAAAAGGAAGCCCAATTTCGTTAGGTCTTATTTCTTTGACGCTCTTTTTTCAATTGGCCCACCCTTCGCCTAATTGGTCACTCAACTCTACTGTATCCGTTTCTCTACATCTTTGGTGTTGTGATTCCTTCTTGCCTTAAGGAAATTTTCAAAAAGACAAAATTTGCTACTGTAACTTCACTCAATTCACTTGCAACTTCAAGTTGATTTGAGATCTATCATCGTAGCATTTGATTCAATTCACTGACACTTCAGGTGTTGTGGCTTCGTCTCTTGGTATACTTCTCTATATCTCATCAAGAAGATGACCGTTTTATTGTTTCGACCCACTTCTCTGTATCTCATCAGGAATATAAGGGTTTGAAGTTTCACTCACATTGAACTTTGCTTCATTTGATTTGGTCTACTTCTCTGTATCTCATCAGGAAGATGACCGCTTCATTATCGTGATCCACTTCTCTGTTTCTCATCAAAAAGGTGACCGCTTTATTGCTTCAACCCACTTCATTGTATCTCATCAGGAATATAGGGGTTTGGAAGCTTCACTCACATTGAGTTTTGCTTCATTAAATTAGTCTTCTCCTCTGTAGCTCATCAAGAAGATGACCGCATCACTTATTTTAATCCGTTTCTCTGTATCTCATCAGGAAGATGGATTTGGTCTACTTCTCTGTATCTCATCAGGAAGGTGACCGCTTTATTGCTTCGACCCATTTCTCTGTATCTCATTAGGAAGATGGGGTTTGGAAATTTCACTCACATTGAGTTTTGCTTTATTGAATTGGTCTTCTTCACTATATCTCATCAGGAAGATAATCGGTTCATTATCGTGATCCACTTCTCTGTATCTCATCAGAAAGACAGATTTGGCTCACTTCTTTGTATCTCATCAAGAAAGTGACCGTTTTATTGGTTCGACCCACTTCTTCGTATCTCATCAGAAAGATGGGGTTTGGAAATTTCACTCACATTGAGTTTTCCTTCATTGAATTGGTCTTCTTCTCTGTATCTCATTAGGAAGATAACCGCTTCATTGATTTAATCCACTTCTTTGTATCTCATCAGGAAAGTGACCGCTTTATTACTTTAACCCACTTCTCTATATCTCATCAGGAAGATGGGGTTGGAAGTTTTACTCACATTGAGCTTTGCTTCATTAAATTGGTCTTCTCCTCTGTATCTCATCAAGAAGATGACCACTTCATTGATTTAATCCACTTCTCTGTATCTCATCAAGAAGACGGATTTGGTCTACTTCTCTATATCTCATCAGGAAGGTGACTGCTTTATTGCTTCAACCCACTTCTCTGTATCTCATCAGGAAGATGGGGTTTGGAAATGTCACTTACATTGAGTTTTGATTCATTGAATTGGTCTTCTTCTCTGTATTTTATCAGGAAGATGACCGCTTCATTGATTTAATCCACTTCTTTATATCTCATCAGGAAGAAGGATTTGGTCCACTTTTCTGTTTCTCATCAAGAAGGTGACCGCTTTATTACTTTGACCCACTTCTCTGTATCTCATCAGGAAGATGGGGTTGGAAGTTTTACTCACATTGAGCTTTGCTTCATTGAATTGGTCTTCTCCTCTGTATCTCATCAGGAAGATGACCGCCTCATTGATTTAATCCATTTTATGTATCTCATCAGGAAGACGAATTTGGTCCACTTCTCTGTATCTCATCAGAAAGGTGACCGCTTTATTGCTTCGACCCACTTTTTTGTATATAATCAGGAAGATAGGGTTGAAAGTTTTACTCACATTTAGCTTTGCTTCATTGAATTGGTCTTCTCCTCTGTATCTCATCAAGAAGATGACCGCCTCATTGATTTAATCGACTTCTTTTTATCTAATTAGGAAGACGGATTTGGTTCACTTCTCTGTATCTCATCAGGAAAGTGACCACTTTATTGATTTAATTCACTTCTCTGTATCTCATTAGGAAGATGGGGTTTGAAAATTTCACTTTTCCCTATGATCAGGGTAAGAGATTGTGTGCTTTAATTTTTCTCATGATCGGGGTCAGGTACTGGTATGTCTTTGATTTGTCTCTCTTCAACTTCAGGGTATAAGATTCACCTTTGTGGTCTCAATCTTTCCCTTTATGCTTTAGGGAATCAACTCCAATGTTTCCTTTGTTCATCTCGCCATTTTACGGAGATGTGACCTATAAAGCATGCTTCTATAAACCTCTATGTAGGCCCAAATTATTAGGATGCTATGATCAAAATGAATCAAATGCGCCTAACTACATGAATGCATGTGAATGTTCAATTTTATTATTCGGGTTGGCCAGGTTTCTCGTTTGTCCTAGATTATACCGTTGGTGCACTGTCTTGTCTCCTTTTAGACTTAGCTTGAGCTGCTTATTTTTAAGTTTGTTTTTCAATTGGTGGTCCTGTTTCGGGCCCCTGTACCATTTAGAAAATTCCAGAGTAATGCTCATGGATCTTTTTATGATTCATATTGTTAGTTCATTATCCGTTATTTTCAATGCAAGATGCTTGAATGAGATTATAAAAGAATAAGGTCAAATTTTATTGAAGATGTAATTCAAAAGAAAGGATCAAAGATGGAAAATATTAGTCAAAAATTTCCAAGTATACAACAAAAGACAATTAGATGCCCCAAATATCGTAAGATAAGCTTCTCTGAGTTGACTCGCTGAGAATCATTCTGAGCCTGATGTGTCTAGAAGACTTGAAGTGCCTTGCTGATGCTTCAAGCTGTAAAGTTTCTTTATCTTGTTACATTTAAGGAAAATAATCATTTCGAACCCATTTCTTAATTTTGAATTTGAGTCGCCCTTTGCGGGTTTTCAACTCAAGACCTCTTGGTTTCAAGATGCCCTTTGCGGGTTTTCATCTCGAACAGTTTTTTAGGCGAAATATTTTTTCACTGAGTCTGAGTTGACGAGGTTGTGCAGATCCTTACTGTCCATTTCTGTTAGAATGAGAGCTCCTCCTGAGAAAGCTTTCTTTACCACAAAAGACCCTTCTCAATTAGGCATCTATTTCCCTCGAAAGTCTTTATGTTTGGACAGTATCTTTTTCATAACTAGATCTCCCTTATGGAATTCTCTATGATGGACCTTTTTGTCATAAGCTCGCATCATTCTTTTTTGGTACATCTGACCATGACGAATAGCTCTAAACCTCTTTTCTTCGATTAAATTCAACTGTTCATATCGGGCCTGAATCTATTCTACCTTATCTAGCTGTAACTCTGTCAAGATTCAAAGAGAAGGTATTTCAACCTCAATAGGTAGGACTGCTTCCATAACATATGCTAGTGAAAATGGTGTTACCCTAGTAGAAGTTCTGTAAGCAAAAAGGGTAAATGGTAATTTTTCGTGCCAGTTTCTATAAGTCTCGGTCATTTTTACAACGATCTTTTTGATGTTTTTATTAGCTGCCTCTACAGCTCCATTCATTTTTAGGTGATAGGGACATGAATTGAGATGCTTACTTTTGAATTGCTCGTAAACTTTCGATATTGTGCTATTGTTCAAATTCAAGGAATTGTTAGATATGATCCTTTCTGGCATCCCATATCGGTAAATGATCTCTTGTTTTCAAGAACTTACTAACTACAAACTTTGTGACATTTGCATAAGAGGCAGCTTCTACCCATTTGGTGAAGTAGTCGATAACTACGAAGATAAATCTATGACCATTAGAAGCCTTTGGAGAGATTGGCCCAATGATATCCATGCCCCACATAGAGAATGACCAAGGATAAGTCATGACATGAAGGTGTGATGGAGGTACATGAATCTTATCTCCATAGATTTGACATTTATGGCACCTTTTAGCATAGTTGATACAATCCCCTTCCATGGTGGACCAGTAATATCTAAATCTCATTATCTGCCTAGCCATTGTGAAACCATTGGCATGTGTCCCACAAATGCCTTCGTGAACTTCTTCTAAGATCTTTTTAGCTTCAACTGCGTCGACACATCTTAGCAACACCTAATCTTTTCTCCTTTTGTACAAGATTTCCCCATCTAGGACATATTTATTAGCGAGTCTTCTCAATGTCCTCTTTTCATTTTCAGAAGCATGCTCAGGGTACTTACGATCTCTTACATACTGGAGAATATCTTGTTACCATAAGCGATCATCCCTTTCTTCTTCTTCTTCAATGTCATAATAATGGCCGGAGCTTCATAAATGCTCATTTGAATAAGTTTTATATCTTCTGGTCTATTTACATTAATCATCGAGGCCAGAGTGGTAATAGTACCGCCCATCTAATTTTCTTCTAGTGGAGATAGTGGAATGTGACATTATCAAACTCCCTGTTTAACTCGAGAACCAGCCTTTGGTAATCAATTAGCTTGGGATCTCTCATTTCCCATTCTCTTTTGAGTTGATAAATTACTAATGCGGAGTCTTTATATATATCCAAAACCTTGATTTCTCGCCCTATAGCTGTACAGATTCCCATGATACATGCTTCATATTCTACCATGTTATTTGTGCAATTAAAATCGAGTTTACTGGTGAAAAGATAGTGGTCTCCTTCTGGTGATACCAAGACTGCCCTAACTCTATTACCCGTGGCATTCGAAGCTCTATCAAAATTTAATCTCCAAGGATGTTCTAATGTGGTTCCTTCTTCAATAGTTGTAACATACATTAAGTCCTCTTTTGGGAAGTCGAAGTTTATTGGCTCGTAATCCTCTAAATCCCTACTGGCTAGGAAGTCTGCTATCGCACTCCCTTTTACTTCCTTTTGATTAACATAAACTATGTCGAATTCAGAAAGCAAGATTTGCCACATAGCCAACCTTCCATTCAGTGCGGCCGACTCCATCATATATTTCAGAGGATCTAATTTTGAGATTAGTCAAGTTGTGTGGTACAACATGTGTTGTTTCAATCTTTTCGTGGTCCAAACTAGAGCGTAACATAGCTTTTTAATTGGTGAGTATCGAGTCTCACAATTAGTGAATTTCTTGCTAAGAGAATATATCGCCCTTTCCTTCCTTCCAAACTCATTGTGTTGGTCTAGTAAGCATCCCATAGAATTTTCAAAGACCGTCAAATATAGGATTAATGGTTTATTGGGAATTAGAGGCATTAAGATGGGAGCATTGGATAAATAATCATTGACTTTGTCAAAAGTTTCCTAGCATTCATCATCTCACACATCTGGGCTGCGCTTCCTAAGCAAACGGAAGATGGGATCACATTTTTCAGTCAGCTATGAGATGAACTGAGCAATGTAATTTAATCTCCCTAAAAACCCTCGACCTTCTTTTTGCGTACTGGGTGGTGGTAAATCCTATATAACTTTGACTTTGCCTAGATTAATTTCAATTCCTTTTTTGCTGGCCACAAAGCCTAACCGCTTGCCCGAAGTAGCTTCAAAGGTGTACTTTCCTGGTTTTAACTTTAGTTGGTACTTTCTTAGCCTTACAAACAGCTTTCTCAAGATCTTTACATGCTTTTCCTTTGTTCGAGATTTCGTAATCATATCATCAATATAAACTTCAATTTCTTTATGCATCATCCCCGTGTTTTTAAGTCGAAAAGGCATCACCTTATAGCAAAATGTTCCCCACAGTGTGACAAACGTAGTTTTCTCCATATCTTTGGATCCATCCTTATTTGGTTATACCCGAAAAAATCGTTCATGAATGAAAATAAAGAATGGGCCGCTGTATTATCTATTAAGGTGTCGATATGAGGCAATGGAAAGTTTTCCTTTGGGCTAGCTGTATTTAAATTCCGACAGTCTACACACATACACACTTTCCCATCTTTTTTAGGAACAAGGACTATGTTAGCTACCCATTCTAAGTATTTAACTACCTGGAGGAAACCAGTGTCGAACTTTTTTTAACTTCTTCTTTTATCGTTAATAACACATCTGGTCTCATCCTTCGGAGCTTTTACTTAACAGGTTTGTATTCTTCCTTTATAGGGAGCCTGTGTACTACAATGTTAGTACTTAGGCCAGACATGTGTTGATAAGACCATGCAAAGACATATTTGAACTCTTGAAGTAACTTGATAAGATCCTTTCTGGTTTCTATAGAGATGCTTGTCCCAATTTTTACCTCTTTCTTTGCATCTTTGTTCCCCAGACTGATAACTTCCACTAATTTCGAATGAGGCAAGATTTTTTTTCTTCTTGCTCTATCATCCTTAACAGATCAGAAGATAAATTACAATCTTGATTATCTTCAAAGTCTTAAAGTTTTTCTAAACACATATCTTGCTCGAAACGAAGCTCTAAGTTAGCATCAGGGTCACTCATATCATTGATATTCAAAGACCTGTCAAAGGAATAAAAAGGAGGTCCAAAGAACAAAATAAATTTACAAGAGAATGAGTACATGGTATGATTATGAGTATGTTTGTCAAATTGGATAAGAATGTATGTATTAAAGAATAATCAATTTTGTACGAATGGTTTGTTAACTTAGATAAGAATGAAAGAATAATTAGCGAAGAATTTGCCATTTAAGATAGAAAATACATTTTCATTGAAAATAACTAGATAATAATCATGGGCCATTTTTACAAAAAGATCCATATTACCTTCGAGCCTAAAGCAATAGGTGTGTTCTAAGCATTACTTTGAAGAAATCTTAAAAGTTACAGGGAGTTCCTCTACAGTCCAATTATCTAGAGTGCTTTCAGAGTGCATGGACCGATTCCTGATAGGTTCTCTTCCTTTCCCTCATTGGATATAGTATTGATGCTTAAATCCTTCACGATTCCTTCAATCTTGATTGTCACTTGCTTCTTTTCCATCCCCGTATCTTGGTTGATTACTCCTCCCGAAAAAAATGTCTTAGACTTGTGTGGGAAGACTATGGGTTCCCACGAAATCTCTTCTCCAGACAATCTTGCTTTCTTTTCAGCTCTTTCTTCTTTTGCTTTGCATCTGGTTTATACCCCAAGCCATAACAATCCCATTTTTCTATCAATGTTGGCACACTGACTCTCCCTTGGAGGTATTTCTCGAGTCCCTTTCCAAGCAACGTCCTCTTTCCAACCATTAAGTACAAGCCTATCCTTGTGGTCGAATAACTTAGACGCAGGGACCTTACTTCCTTCAGTAATTAAAGTTGCATTGACGAATTCTAATGAGCGAAAGGAACATTTGACAGCCTCTTCATCCGTTCTAACATAAGGTGCGTCACTTGTTACAGATGCAATAATTTCCTTCTCAGCGTTGATCATGATTAATCGCCCTTCATTTATCAATTTCAACTTCCAGTGCAATAAAGAAAGTACTGCCCCAGTTAAATGAATCCACGATCTTCCTAATAAACAGTTATAGGTAGGTCTGATATCCATCACTAAGAAATCCACCTCATATGTGTTTGGTCCAATCTAAAGAGGTATTTCTATCTTGCCCATTACTTTCCTTTCAGTCCCATCGAATGCTCTCACTATTTTATTGCATCCCTTTATGTGAGGGCTATTAATTGGTAATCTCTACAGGGTAGTCAATGGTAATACATTCAGAGTCGAGCCGTTATCGATGAGTACTCCGAGTAATGTGTACCCCTTGCAACGGGTGGTAAAGTGTAAGGCTTTCGTGGATCTCATCCCTCTGTTGGTATCTCATCATCACTGAAGAAAATAAAGTTATCAGCACTCATGTTATTGACTAATCGGTCCAGCTTATTGACAGAGATATCATTTCCTACGTATGTCTCATTTAGCACTTTCATTAGTGCGCTTCGATGGGTCTCTAAGCTTAAGAGTAAGGCCAAATTAATATCCGAGCAAACTGGTTGTGCAACTGTTCCACTACACTATATACACTATGTCTCAAGAACTTTAGAAACTCTTTTGCCTCTTTCTCTGATACAGGCTTATTTGTGAGTGATTCGGGATTGCTAATTCTTTCTTCCTCTGGCTAAACCATTACTGTCTTCCCCTTGTTTATCTCTTTCTCCCTATTCACCGAGTCATAACACTTTCCACTGCGAGTAACAAGACTCACATCCTTTCTGATTTCTTCCTCCCTTGGCATTGTTACACTGCAATTGTAGTTCTAGGAGACTCTTTTACTATCTTTGTAGGGAATGGCGCTGGCTTTTATATGATGATGAACGGTGCCATTTTCTCCCTTACAGTGATGTTTATGGGTTTAAAAATAATCAACACTAGGCGATTATTCCCATGGGCCTTTACTGCTCTTTTTCGGAGGTTAAACGTCTTTAACCTCCTCTCTTTCCTTGAAAAATTCTAATTCTCTATTGTTCATCAATGTTTGTACTAAAATTTTGAATTCAACATAGTCTTGAATCTTATGCCCCTCAATGACATGAAATTCACAGTAGTTAACAATCTTTGCTAATGTATCTTCCCTATTTTCTATGATTAATCCCTCCTTGACTATTTGACGCCACACCCATTTGAGTGGAGACCTAACTTCTTCAACATTCATTTTGATTCTCTAGCCTCCTTCTTTTATTATTACATTCACTTCCTGGTCCGGGTGATTGGGAAAGGGATTCCCGACTATGTTTGATCTCATTGGTTCATCAAATCTCACAATTCCCTCCCGAATAAGTCCCTCAACTCGCCTCTTGAAGGCAGGGTAGTTCTCAATTGAATGCCCCTCTAGTCCTGCATGATATTTACATCGAGATTTTGTATCATACCAAGTTAAAAATGGGGGCTTGTATGGCCTTACATGATGTGGGGGTACTACATGCTCATCATACAGTCTTTGGTAAAGTTCTCCATATGACATAGGAATGGGAGTGTACTGAATTCTTTCCCTATTTGATCTCAAGCTTGATTCTTATTTTGGAGCATTTTGATAATTGCTCATCGGGACTTTAGACTGTGTCGTCATGAACGGGTTTGTGTAGTTTGGCCTGTATACATTTGCGTTATTCACTTCATTGTCTCTCCTTCTGGGAGCAGGTCTTTTGGTGTTCTCCCTAGCCTCTATCCTGTCATTTTTAATCGCATTTTTAATCATTTCCTCTGACATGACCATGTCAGAGAAACTTTTGGTGGCATTTCCTAACAGATGATTAAGATAGGGTGCCTTGAGAGTATTAACAAAAAATATCGTTGTTTTTTTTCCTGTTAATGGTGGCTGCACTTGAGTCGCCATATCTCTCCACCTCTGTGCATATTGTCTGAAACTCTTATTCGATCTTTTATCCATGTTTTGCAATGTAATTCTGTCAGGAGCTATATTTGTTACATGGCCATATTGCTTTAAGAAAGCCTGCGTTAGATCTCTCTATGAATAAATCTTTGCCCGGCTCAGCTGGCTATACAACTTAACTACCGGCCCTACCAGACTGTCTTGAAAACAGTGAATGAGAAATTGGTCATTATGAATATATCCTGCCATTTTTCTACAAAACATGGTAAGGTGAGCTCCGAGACAACTTGTTCCATTATATTTCTCGAACTCTGGGACCTTGAACTTGGGAGGAAGTACCAAATTTGGGACTAAACTTAACTCCTTAGCGTCTATCCCGTAAAAGTTTTCAGTTCTTTGTATCGCCCCAATCTTTTCCTCTAATCGTTTATACTTTTTCTTCATCTGTCTAGAAAGATCTGCTCTTATCATCTCATCAAAATCAGGGACACCCAAATTTGTAGCATTATCTTCAGGGTTAGATCCTAATCCTAAAGGATAATTAGCTGACCTTGATGTACCAGTAGCATGTTACTGTGCCTTTATAGTAACAGTCGCTTCCCGTGTTTGTGCCTTTTACGGAGCTTGGTTATGAGGGGGCATAAAACTTGGAGGATTAATAAGGTCTTCGTTTTCCTCGATTGGGTTTATTGTAGGACCTTTTCCCTTGTTGGCCCCGTTTTGCTTCATTTGGGCTAATTCATTCATCAAATTTCTTTGGACTTCCATGAACTGATCTTTCATCTCCCTATATATTCTTGTCATCTGTTCTTGTAACTATCCTTTCATTTGTTCCTGCATCTCTCTTTGGATTTTCTCTAGCCTTTGCTCCATGACTTTGGTTTTTTTGCGAGTATTATAATGGTGTGAATTTTCAATAATTACCGATGTAACTGCTAAAGTTTTAATTAGTTAGAATTATCATGCTAAAATATGTGAAGATGCAATGCGAATGAATGCATGTATGCAAAAGAAATGTATTAACTTATAATTCAATTTCTATTAGAAAACTTCACTAGATAACAAGTTCTTTTACATAAAGCAGATTTACATAAACGGTATTGCCTTAATGCTCAGAGTTTTGATTTTCTTGAGAAGTCCAGTTAATTTTTGACCCCGATCTGACTTTTTCTTATACTACACACTTAACATATCTGCTTCGACTACTAGTGTTTGCAAGTGGTCAGCTACTCCTTGCATTTGATTCAAAGCTTTGCCCATAACATAATTCCTATCTTAAACTTGTCTTCGAGTATGCTGAAGGTGCCATTAATTTGTTTCCATTGTCCTCTCAAGAATCTCAGTTTGTATCTCGCTACTCTGCAATGAGGCTTCTAGTTCTTCCACCCTCTTATTCAACTCTCAATCTCGACTCGACTTACTTTCAGCTCTACCATCGAATTTCGGTACGATGTCTATGGAGGGATTCCTCTAACTCTTTTATTCGAGCCTTTAAATCGGTTATCTCGGCTTGAATTTTAAACAAGCTACTCTTCATGGCATTTTCTTGAAACTAAGCATCTTCAAACTTGTTCTTCCACTGATTCGTTCTATTCTTTTCTTTACGAATTTCTCGTTGCCATTGTTCTGACGTTTTACCCAAACCAGCAGTCCTCATCGAAAAACAAAGTTTCTTATAGTCTTTCTTCAGGCTATCGAGATCTTTTTCAGCCTTATTCTTCCTTTTTTTCAATTTTTCTGCTTGTAATTTCTGGACATCAACATCTAATCCCAAAAGTACCTTTTCTTCTTCTAATTTTTCTATCATCTTTTCCATTTCAGAATTCTTTCTCTCAAAATCTTGTTTGATAATTTTTAATTCTGTCGGGATAACCTGCAAGTGCTCCTCAATCAGGCAAACAAACTTCAGGTTTGATACAGGAATGTTATCATTGATCCTTTTATTCCTCCACCAATTATATTCTATAGTTGTCATGGGATGGGCGCCGAACACTTTCATCCTTAGAACTTTGTTCCATGTATTCGAGATTTCTTGAATTCTCTTCTTATTATTCTCTCCTCTATATGCGAATTCACACTAAGCTAACCCTCGATTTACAGGTATGAATTGTCTCGACCTGTATTGTCTTGAAACCAATAAAGGTGTGTATCCTACTGCTCCCTAAATTCCTGCCAATGGAACCTAGTCGAAGTCTCCGCATTGATACATGATTTCATCAGGAACAAACCATGGTGCCCGTTATTCTATGTCTTTGTCTCGGAGACTTTGAAGTATTTTCATCCATTTTTCCTTCGAGAAATTTCCTTGTCTTTGCGTAGCTACAAACTCTTTCAAAGGAGAATAATCTTTAGATAGGTACTAATAAGAAACTTTCTCTGTTTTCCAAAAGTGATTGTGGAACCATACCATCAACAATGGTGCGCAGCCGAAAAACCAACCTTCTCCTTCTTTTCTACTCGCATTTAATGATCTGAAAGTTTCAGCCAATATTACCGAGACTGGTGTAACCTTTTTATTCAATCTATCGAACAAGTCTGTAACCGCATCTTTTATGTGTCCCAAAGCCTTGGGAAAAATGACTAACCCGTATATACCTAGAGCCGGGATGTCAATCTTTTTCTTTGCATTCGAATGAGCCAAGATCAAGTCTCGCAAACTCTTTCACGTAATGTATTTATTGTCGTCTTTCACCTTAACCCGAGCTGCAACCCATTGCTCACTCATGCCAGTGATGTTTATTAATCTTTTGACAAAAATCAGGACTCTAGGAGCTTTGGAATAAGCTCTATCAACCGAGATCTTCAGACAACGGGGTAAAATGGTATATTCCTCTATCGTAGGTGTCATATCCATATTCCCAAAAGTGAAGCAACTGTAGGCTGGGTTCCAATGTTGCGCCAAAGCTTTGAAGAGGTACTTATCCACTTTAACCTTGACAAGTATGGTAAATCCCCGTACTCGTGGTAAAAGGTTTGCTTCATGTCATTAACCCAATTATCCTATATTTCTTTCAACTCTTGCACACTGTTCTAAGCTATACTAATTCTACTATAATCCCAAAAGTTAGATTCATGCCCTTCTACTAAGCATTACCTTTTTGGCGTTGATTTTCTTCTGACCACATACGCACAATCATGTTGTCCTTCACCTTATCAAGATACTTGTTTTCCATGATCAATTCTCTTATCAGTAATTGAGTTTGAATCAATACCTTTCCTTGTATGATGATGCAAATGCAAGCAAAAGAGACAAAATAAAATAAGTTAGCAAAACACATCAATATACAAGTATAAAACAAAAAACCTAAGAACTTGTTTTGGATAGCTGCTAAAAGGTTCGGTATAACTCCTTCTAGGCAAGTACTTATAGCTCATTACATGTGGTTTAGTCTCTAGAGTAAATGGTACCCAAACCAGCAGATTCCTCGATCCTCACCCATTACAGGCTCATACGGATGAGTCCGATTTAGGGGGACACATTTTCCACACGTTTGGATGGAAGTGAAAACTTCACGAAAACATGGGTACATATGTAATCCTGAAAGCGATTCACTATTTTGCACGAAGGTGAAAACCTCACGAAAGAGTAACTTCCCGTTTCCACTTAAAGGAACAGTAACAAACTCATATGAATGCAAACTTAACTAGCAATATCGACATAATATAGCATCACACAAAAATGCAAAGGATCGTATATTAAACAAAATCGAGTGTTCAAAATTTTAACAAAAAACCCGAAAATAATCAATTTTTGGCTTGACTCTCTTTTATTTTAAAAAATTATTCCCCAACGGAGTCGCCAAGCTGTCAAAACATTTTTTTTGGAAAAGGTCTCAAAAATATTTTTAAATTGAAAAATGAGAGTTGCCACCAATCTTTTATTTGGTGTGATTGGAACACCACAAAATGTTTAAAATCCGTTTTGAAAAACATTTTGATCTTCGAAATCCATAAAAATTGGTTCGGGAGTCGGTTATGTGTAAGGAAGGATTAGCACCCTTACACGCCTAAAATTGGTACCACGTCGATTATTTTCCAACCTTGATTGTTAAAAATTTGAAAAAACACTCGAGTGAAATTTAAAATACGATCCTTAAATGCATGATTTATTTGATGTACACGTTTAAGAGGGAAATCAAATTTCGTTAGGAAGTCTCGTTATTTCAAAAAGATCGCGGAAGAAAGTCACGTCCAGTGAGTTAGGACATAACATTTCGAGATCCGAAAATAACGAGCATTCCTTCATTGCCAATTTCAAACCTTGAAAAGGGTATTCGATTATTCAGGTTTGAAGAAAAATCGCGCCTAGTAAGTTAAGGCACAATTTTTCAAAATCCAAAATAAATGAATATTGCCTCGATTTTAAAATCATTTGTATTTTTGAAAGATGGAA
The DNA here is from genome assembly GCA_005610355.1 of Gossypioides kirkii. NCBI lineage: Eukaryota > Viridiplantae > Streptophyta > Magnoliopsida > Malvales > Malvaceae > Gossypioides > Gossypioides kirkii. Next base: position 1,149,116 of record CP032248.1, read on the forward strand.
AATAATTTTAATTTGATTAAAAATGAGTGTGTAAATTAAATGCGAATGTGCAATTAATGGCAAAATTAAACAACATAATGAAAGATCAATTATACGGGTAAATAAATACGCAAAAATAAGCATAAGATTAATAAGATACGAAATACGAAAGAATCGCGAATCATAAGTCTTTTAAAAATAAATAACAGTATTAATTTGAAATATGAAGACAATGACTTAATTTTATGTATAAAGAATAGAAGAAAATAAAAAAATGGGGTCAAAAAATGAATTTTTGGAGAATTTAAGGTTAAAAAGTAATTTTGGAAAAGTTTAAGGGTAAAAATGCAATTTTGGGAAAGTTTAAGGTTAAATGTAATTTTAGAAAAGTTTAGGGGTAAAAATGCAATTTTGAGAAAGATTGAGGTCAAAATGTAATTTTAGAAAAGTTTAAGGGTTAAAATATAATTTTAGAAAAGTTTAAGGGTTAAAATATAATTTTAGAAAAGTTTAAGGGTAAAAATGTATTGTTGAAAAGTTTAGAGATTAAAATGTAATTTCTAAAAAGTTTAAGGACCTACTAGAAATAAAACCAAAAAAGACACATGGCAACTTCTTGGGCTTTAAAAAGTTAAAGGATTAGATTCTAAAGTTTTTAAAATTACTGGGCAAATTTTAAAGGAATATAAAATTGCTAAAAGGACCTGATTAGAAATTTGGAAAAAAGCGGAAGGACCAGCTGGGTAAATAACCCATTTAATGAAAACACGAGGATCCTCTTACTGGGGCTAGTCAGGTCCGACTTAGAGGGTCAAAACGGTGTTATTTTGGCACTTTAACCCCTTCCCCTAAACGACGCCATTTTGCAAACTCTTATAACCCAACTTTTTGACAAAAATTTCACTCTCTTTTCTTTTTTAAAAAAATTTCTAGATTCCTCTCTTTTTCTCTCTGGCCTTCAAGGCCGACCTCAAGGGCTCCAACATCGATCTGTCGTCCCCGCAACCACGCGCCGCCGTCAATCGTCCAAGCTCCACCGTGTTTGCTCATCATGCGCCTCCATCCACGACGATCAAAGAGGTAAAAACATCTCCTTTTTTATTTTATTCGAAAAATCCTAAATCTAGATTCATATCTGACTAGATCAAACCCAAATTTCTAAAAAATTTTCAAAAAAACGTTCAATCTTTTTTTTTATTTTTTAAATCTATGTTCGTTTCTTTTATATATTTTTTAAACTGTTTTTTTTAGTTTATCTTAAAATCTTTTTTTTTTATATTTTGTTTTTATTTTTTTAAGAAAACCCTAGATATGGGTTTGATTCTTATTTTAAAAGATTCTTTTTTAATTTTAAAATTCTACTCCCTTTTTAATTCGTTTGTGCCAATTTTTTCTTTTAGAAACAATGAAACACCCTTTTTGCCGGACCCTTCACGAACACGGACAAGTTCGAAGAAGTTTCGACTGGAGCAACGACGACAACGACAAGTCAAGTACAACCCTTCACATTTATTATTATTATTTATTTAATAATATAATTATTTATTACGTATTTATTATAAAAAATATTTCGAAATTGATAAAAATAAATGATAACAATGGCAGAATAAATATGGATATTAATACGTATAGTAAACGTTTCGAAGTAACAAATAAAAATAAACGAATACCTTGAGGTCAAATATTGCTTTGGCTGTTTGAATCTGATTGAAATTTTGATATCAACTGCCTTTCTTTTTATTTCGAATGCTCCAAAAAAAAACCCATCCTTGCAATTGAATTGAATTCGAACTTTTAAAGCCTTGATTACAATTATGTTATTTTATTGTTTGCAATTTAAAATTTGCTGACTTTTCATCCACTTGCTTGCAGGAATCAGTGACAGTGGTGTAGGCGACAAAAGGTCAAGTGGCAGACCAAGTTGGGGCGGCAACTTGATGGAACAGAATTAGGGTTTTTTTGGGTGTATTGGGCTTTTTTTGGGTCATGTAATTGGTCTTTTAATTTTAGTGTTTGAGTTTTGTAATTGAGTTCAGTTTTGGTTTGTCGGTTTTTTTTTTACTTGTAATTTTGAACATTTGAACATTTTAAATTTAAAATAAATTTAAATTTAAATTTATTTTTTGTTCAAATTTGATTTTAAGTTAAACCCGAACAAATTAAACTCCAACAATACTGATCAATGTCTGAGGTCAATGTGCCACAACATTGGTTCACAATCTTTTTATAAAACATATAACAAAATATTCCCTAATTAACAATATATTTCACAAATAATAGTATTCTTTAACAACTACAAAAATAATCAATTATTTACTCAAATTTTTAACGAAAAATAAAAATTTCTAACCAAATACTTAAAGTCTTATTGAAAACTTAATTTTATAAAAAAATCTTAAAAAATTTATAAAAAGAGAATTAATTAAAAATTGTAAAATTTAGATCCTAACTCATAATATAAAAGAATGTATCTAAAATAATGAAGAAAATACAAAAGAAAAAGAGTGCTAACATGTTTAACTGAATGCCAAACTTACCAACTTGAGAAATTTTTTATCGTACAAAGAGTAATTTTCATATGATGTAAAATTTATAAACAATCAAACTAGCTAGTGCAATTATAAACAAAAGATGAACGCGAGAAGATATATTAATTTCTAATGGAGTTGCTTTAGAACTCGTCAATTTTGGTGCTTTACGCATATCTACTGTTTTATTTGATAGGGTTTTAAACTCAAACCAATGCAACATATTAGCCATCATAACTTGGAAATCTCAAAGTGCAAATGAAATTTCGAGACATATTCTTCTACTACTGCTGTAACATCTCCATACTTTACTCAATCGCTGAGTCAAGATATCGAGATGTCACATTCATCGTCAGAGTAACTACTGATCAATTTATCATATTATTTAATTAACATAAATCATTTACTCATTTTAATAAATATTAAATTTTGACAAAACTAATTATGAGTTAAAAGAATTCAGTAAAACATTCACAGTTAATCAAAGGCCAAATTGTAAAGTTTATAATTTTTTTTATATCATACCTAAATCGTATTCAAATACCATAACCGTCACTCCATTTTATATATCATCCACTTTTATCTATTTCTAATCTCAAATTCTCATAAAAACACGATTTTCAATCAACAATCATAATCAATAATAAGAGATTTAAATGCATAAAATAACTTGTCTTTTTTTTTCTCTAACAATATTTTTCTAAAAAAAATTCTCTTTTTAACAATCAAGTCACTTTTATTTATTTTCACTAGATTATTTATTTAAATATTTTATAAATTAATTTCAAAATATTTCATAAACATAGAAACTAATTCTCTTTAATCAATTCATACGATTTCTATTAAAATTCTTATAAACTATCAATTTCTATTAAAATAAACAACTTACCTATTTTCTTCAAACCAAATTCCTTCTTGTTCTTCCATGAAAAAAATTAATAAAATGCCTTGCTTAGATCTCCTCTCCCTCCCACGGCAAGGACCCTTTTGTAGGGGTAGAAGAATTTTTATGAAAACTCAAATTTTTGCATAAAAAGGACTAAATTTAAATAAAATAAAAAACTTTAATTTTTTTTCCTTCTTCCATTCCCATTCGGCCAAATTCTTTTTCCTCTCTCTTCTCTTTTCTTTTTACACACACTCACGTTGCGATTTTTATATAAAGAAGCGAATGAAGTCCCTTGTATCTTCTGGTTGTTTCTTTAATTTAATTTTTTTATTTTATTTGTTCATTTTATTATTTAATCAATTAAATTAATGCTTAAGATTCAATCATTGAAACTTTTATGTGAGGACTAGTATTAATCCAAGCAAAATATCTTCTTTTTCTCATCTTTTTCTCCTTTTGTACTAACCATTTATAATAAAATATTAATAAAATATCTTATTAAAATATTAATAAAGTAATATTATTTAATAATTATAAAATATTATTGAATATCTCCAATTTCATGATTACAATCCAATGGCTCATATTTCATACTTCAAAACTAAGTAAATCTAATGATCATAATTCATCCATGTATCAAATGTTATTTTGATAATTTTATTATCCATTATTTCTAATAATATGATTTCAAATTATAATTTTATTAATTGAATTTTTTATTTTAATTTTTTTTCTAGTATTCTTTATCATTTTTTTTATATCTTGTTTCACTAAGACTATCTCATAATATTTTATACCAAAGAGATTTTGAGAATATTACAACTGTCAAATGAAATCAATTCAAAATTTTATCCTTTCAAATGAAAAGTTCCATGGCTACTACATTTGGACGAGTGGCAAATGCTTTATCATGTATGATGAGACATTCTTTAGCAATCTCCCAACTGCTCACCACCAAAGCCCAACTTCATAGTCAGATTAGGGTTTTAAGAGATTATTTGGTTTATTTAGTGATTTAAGTGGCTAATGTAGCTTCTCAATCTGACCATAATGTTTTTAGTGAGGTTAAAAAAGCAATTAAAACGTAACACAAATATAAATTGCTCTATCAAAACCATATCATCCTAATTCATAATATAATGACACTTAACCTTGATTTTCGGAGGATCATGACAAATTCCTCGGCGATAACGGTGTTTGTTAACAACATTCCAAAAAGAATGCACTGGAAAGGATTATGGACTATGTTCAGTTTTCACGGTTACATTCTGAATGCTTTCATTCCAAACAAAAGAAACAAGATGGGCCAGAGATTCGGTTTTGTTAGATTTTCAAATAGAGCAGACGCAAACAGGGCAATGGAAAGAATTAATGGATTTATACTATTGGGGTATAGGATAGAAGTTAAAATGGCATAAGTTCAAGGGGAGAAGAATGATCTGGAGGAAGATGAAACAACAACCAATGCAAAAAGAGAATCAAAAAACCATTCAAGCAAAAACCTGGAGGAAGATAGGAAAAGCAATAACGAAATGGAGGCGGAAAGAAATGATGAAAGTACAAGTGCAGAGAGAGAAGAGACCCAATTAAAAGTGGTGACAGGCTTTGTAGAAGATGAGCTACTATGGAAATTACAAAGGTGCTTGGTGGGTGAGACTTTGGCAGTAAACGACATAAGGAGCTTGGAGGATAGATTAGCAAAGTTGGGTCTTGGAGAAATCATCATCAAGAGAATATAGGGTAGATTTTTCTTAATTGAGGTGCCAGATGATGAACTTCTCAAATTGTTAAAGCAGAAGGAATGGGCATATCTGAAAGAATGCTTTATTAGCATTGTGCCATGGTCGGAAAGGAGAATCATACAGGAAAGAATAGCATGGATTGAGGTGGCAGGAGTGCCATTACACTGTTGGAACTATGAAACTTTCAAAAGGGTGGCAGAAATATGGGGAAGGTTAATATCTATAGGGGAAGATTGGTCGAATCCAATTAGTTGGGAGAAAGTGGAATTGTTGGTGTCGATTAACCAACCTAACCAGATAGAAGAAATGATTTGGATGGAGGTGGGAGATGGTCGATTCCCAATCGGAATAAAGAAAAAGGATTATCAGAGTGGGGTGGCAGTGAAAGGAGGAAGAACTTTGGCAAAACAATGGAGGATGAAGGGGAATCTCTGGCGATAGGGTCGGAGTTAAACTCTGAATCACTCATTTCTTCGATGGCCAGTTCAAACGCCAGGGAATCTACATTGAAAACAATATCTGTGGAGAATAGTGCCAATGACAAAGAATGTCAGGAGTTGTCAAGTTCAGGGTCATGGCCGTTGAAAACGTAAATGACAGTAATAAAATGGAGCAATCAGGAGTTAAAGCAACGGCTGGCGTGTTGAATAGGGCTAGTGAAGATTTAAGGAATATGGGCTTATTGCCTCAATTGAGTCTAGTAGAAGAGTTTAACTAGATAGAAAAATTGGGGGTTGAGTTGGATCAGGAAATTAAGGTTTGGCAAAACAATGCAGCGGACATCAGCCCAATAGGATCAGGAATTTCACAAAACGGGAAGGAGGAGGAAAGGGTTGCTGAATCAATAGAAAGGAAAGCTTACCTGGTGGAACCTGCAACGAGGAACAGAAATAAGAAAAAGAAGGCTTTCAACAAGAAGATTCGCTCCATGCGCGAAATCCAGAACGGAGTGCTATCATCGAAAGAAAAAATAAGAAGAGATCGGGGGGAAAGGAAAAATAGAGAAAAATCAAAGGAAGAGGGAAACGATAAAATCACAAACTTGTCCCTATCAGACTCGGATATAAGTAACCGTAGAAGGGTTATACTGAAGGAAGCAAGAAGAACTTGAGAAGTAGGGAAAATGTTGGGCTTTAGCATAAGGGGAGACGAAGATGATGTCATTGATGAGATATGCAACTAGAAGGGCAATAGAACGGAGGAGGTGAGGGCAATGACAGGAAAGGTGAGTTTCTTTAAGCTTTACTGTTATTTTTAATATGTTCGGGTGTTTATCGTTTTGCCGAAAAAGTAGAACAATGAGAATAGTTTCGTGGAACGTAAGAGGGATGGGATCAGAATAAAAAATTACAGCATTAAGAAGGTTAATTGGATCGTCTAGAGCAAATGTATGCCTTCTACAGGAATCAAAATTGGAGTCAGTGAATTTGAGTCTTGTCAAGAAAATTTGGGGGATTGATAATGTCGACTTTAGATTTGTGGTAGCTGAAGGTAAATCGGGTGGGATGTTAATAATGTGGGATATAGACGAATTTGAATGTAGTAAAGAATGGAATAACAGTAGAATTTTAGTGATTGAAGGTAAATGGAAGAAAGGGAATCAAAGTGTTGTGATTATCAATGTATATGCACCAAACCGTGCATCTGAACAGAGGGGTATGTGGGAGGTGTTATACGTCTTAAAGAAGCATCAATTCTTACAACCATGGATAATTGGTGGGGATTTTAACACAGTACGGTGTAGAAGTGAACGTAGCAATTGTAGGGGGTTAGAGCAAGGATCTAGGAGTTTAATAATTTTATTAACAGCTGCAATTTAGTGGATTTGCCACTGTTGGGAATGAAGTTCACGTGGTTCGAACCATAAAATAAGTGTAGTCGACTTGACAGATTTTTGCTTGATGAATTTTGGCTGATTCACTTCAAGGATCTCCAACGGTTAGGATTAAAAAGATCCATTTCAGACTATACCCCTTTACTACTTGCAAACGACTCCATAGATTGGGGCCCAAGACCATTCAAGTTTATAAATGAGTGGCTTAATGACAAGGGCTGTGTGAAGGTAATTGAGGAAGAATGGGAGAGTATGAGTAAAATCCAATGTAGTTTGGCATCAAAATTGAAATGATTGAAAGGAACAATAAAACGGTAGCATGGGAGTAATAGGAATTATTTGGAGGATAGAATTAATGATTGTGAAGAAAGAATCAAGAAGTTGGATGTTGTGAGAAGCCAAAGGCGATTGAATGAAACAGAGGTTGAAGAGCTAAAAGGTTTGAATTCTGAATTATGGGAAGTATTGAAATTTAAGGAAGATCTATGGAGGCAAAAATAGAGAATGTTGTGGCTAAAGGAGGGAGATGCAAATACTGCATTCTTCCATAGATCGGTGAAGATTAAAGCAAAAAGAAAGATGATATATGGTATGAACATCGGAAGTACTTGGTGCGGGGAGCCAAGAGAATTAAAGAAGAAAGTGTTTGAACTTTTTAAGAACCATTTTAAAAATAAAAAAAAGATACTAGAAGAGTGATGTGGAGTTGGAGTTCAAAAGAATGTCAGTAGAGGACGCTAGAAGATTGGAGGCACAATTCTCGTTGGAGGAAATTAAAGAAGTAGTGTGGAGCTGTGATGAATCGAAAGCACCAGGTCCAGATGGTTTTAATATGTGTTTTTATAGAAAATAATGGAATTTGGTGAATAATGAACTGTGTAGTATGATGTCGAATTTTCATCAAACAGGAAAATTGGTGAAGTCCATTAATTCCTCCTTCATTGCTCTTATACCCAAAACAGAGAACCCCGGTGAAATTTTGAAGTTCAGGCCAATTTGTATGGCAAGTTCACTATATAAGATAGTGGCAAAGGTGCTCGCAAGAAGGTTAAAAGAGATAATTGGGGATGTGGTGAGCGAGACGCAATGTGCGTTCATTAAGGGGAGACAAATATTCGATGGAATTCTAATTGCTAATGAGGTGATCCACTCGATGAAAAAGGTGGAGGATGTGGAAGGGCATTTGATTTTCAAATTAGATTTCTTCAAGGCATACGACTGTATTCGCTGGGATTTTTTGAAGCTTGTTCATTAGAAAATGGGGTTTAGAGAAAGATGGATTGGGTGGATTATGGAATGTGTAACTACGGTGAGAGCAGCAATCTTATTGAATGGTTCGTCCACCAAAGAATTCTGTTTTGAAAGAGGTCTCCATCAAGGAGATCCTCTTTCGCCATTCTTGTTTATCTTAATCACGGAGGTTCTTCATTTGATGATGGTTAAGGCGGAGGAATTGGATCTAATTAAAGGCATACATGGTATTATTCCAGAGCAAGAGATTTCTCATCTTCAATTTGCAAATGATACGGTTCTATTTTTGAAAGCAAAGGAGGAGGTGGTTTTAAACATGAAAGCTTTGCAACGTTGCTTCGAGTTATTCTCCGGCTTAAGCATTAATTTTAATAAATCTTGCATTGTGGGATTTGGTGTTAAGGAAGAATTTCTATACCGTATGGCAGTGTTGTGTAAATGCAAAATTGGGGAGCTCCCCTTCAAGTGCTTGGGGATACCTTTAGGTGCAGACCCGAGAAGAATAGCAACCTGGAATGAGGTAGTTGAGAAAGTGAGAAAGAAACTTCCAAGCTGGAAAAGTCGCTCTTTATCATGGGCGGCAAGGGTTGTGCTGATCAATTCAGTTCTATTGGCTTTACCGGTATACTTTATGTCTTTGTTCCCGATACCTATTATGGTGTTAAAAAAGATTGACCAAATAAGGAGAAATTTTTTGTGGGGGAGTTTTAATGGAAAGAAGAAAATAGAAAAGGTAAGGTGGAAACAAATTTGCAAACCTAAGATGTTTGGTGGGGCAGGGGTGGTAAATCTTCAATTAAAAAATAAGGCTCTATTAGCCAAATGGAGTTGGCGTTTTGCAATTGAAAAGGAAGCCTTATGGAGGAAAGTTATATTAGCAAAGTATGGGGCAAGCCACCAACAGTGGAGATTTAGATCGAATAAAGTTAAAGATATGTCAAAGATATGGAGAGGGATTGTGGAGAATTCAAAAGAAAATTCAATTGAAAAATGGATGGGGCAAAGAGAGTTTGGATGGAAGATCGAAAATGGCAGAACAACATTGTTCTGGCTGGATTTATGGTGTGATAATAAACCATTGAAAGAAATATTTCCAAGGCTGTATAGGATAGCAAAATTGAAATATGGAAGTGTGTCGGACTATTTAGAGGACAGTGGGTGGGTGAATGAAAGATGGGATTCTATCTTTGTTCGGTCGCTCTTGGATCGAGAAGTTCAGAGTGTTTGCAATCTTCGGAACATGGTTAAGGGAGTGGTGTGTTGTAATGGCATGAAAGACAAAATCATATGGTTTCATGATGATTCAGGGCTATTCTCAGTGAAAAGAATTTCTTCCTTGCTGTGTATAGCGGAAGGCGATACCAATAGATTTGCATTCGATAAAATATGACGATTGAAAGTTCCCCCGAGGGTCCGAAGTTTTCTTTGGTTACTCGCAATCGATAGAATTCCAACCAAAGACTTTTTGGTTAGGAAAGGGGTGAAGTTACAAAATTTAGTAAATGTTTGCCCATGGTGTGAAAGGGAAGCCGAATTTGTAAAGCATTTGTTTTTCAGTTGTACCTATGTGAGCAGCTTTTGGAATAAAATTTTCTGTTGGTGGGGTGTGAAATGGATTCCTATTGGCAGCTTCGAGGAATTCTATGAATTGTGTTGGAAAGTGAAAATGGTGGGCAATTGTCGATGGCTCTGGCTCACTGCAATTGCTGCAGCATGCTAGTCAATCTGGCTAGCTAGAAATGCCATAGTCTTTGAAAAAAAGGGGACCACTATGGAATCTTTACTGTTTCAGTCAAAAATGAGAGGTCTATTATGGTTGTGAGCATCATGTGATGAATGTTTGTTCCAAGAACAATTATGGTGGTGCTGCCCAACTAGATGTAAGCTGAATTCTAATAGAACCAAGTCAAATGTGATATGTGGGAGATTCATTTCGAGGGGATGGATGAAGTTTAGTGTGTGTGGAATGGCTATTGAGGATGTTAGGGGTTGTGGTGGTGTTCTTAGGGATGGTAATGGATATGTACGAGCTGTTTTCTCTTGTCAGTGCGAGGATGTTAAGGATGCGGATACTGCGGAAGTGGAGGCAGTTAAGAAAGCTTTGGAATTATTTCTTGAAACGGGCTGGAAAGCAGCAGTTAAGTTAATTATTGAAGTTGGATCAAACGTGGTTCTCAATTGGATCAGGAATTTGGATAGGAGACCTTGGTCCCTGAGAAAGTCCTTTGTAGAAATGGAGAACTGTAGCGTACAGGTGGGGGAGGTGATGTTCTCTGCGGCTGAACAGAAAGGGAAATAATTGGCAATGGCAATGGTGTCTGTGGGGACTTCGCGGCAACCTCCTTTCAAAGCATGGTGGTAGAAAGGTGTCGATGGAACTCGAGCTGGATATCAAAGCTTTTCTTTTTTCAAATATTCCTAATCCATTTGGTGAGATGCAGGATGTGGTAAGATGTTTCATTGTGATAACTTTTATACTCTGTTATGTGGTTTTTGTTTTGATCTGCATTTGCTTCTGCAAATTTTTGTATCTGCATTTTACAGATTGAATGATGCAAAAAAAGTCATAATATAATGGAAATTTTCAAAACGTATATATAATAGTGCAAAACAATACAAAGGTTAATTTTCATATGAGTTAAAATTTCTAAACAACCAAATTAGCAAGTGCAATTATAAACAAAAGCCGGAAGTCGAGGAGATATATTAACTTCTAATGGAGTTGCTTTAGGACTTGTCAATCCTGGTGCTTCACGCATATCGACTGCTTCATTTAATGGGGTTTCAAACTCAAACCAATGCAACACATTAGCCAACGTAAGCTGTAAAACCTGAAGTGCAAATGAAACTCCTGGACACATTCTTCTACCACTTCCAAATGGAATTAGTTCAAAACTTTGTCCCCTCACATCAATGTCTTTGTGGGTGGTCATAAATCTTTCTGGTCGAAACTCAGATGGGTCTGCCCATATGTAAGGATCACGCTGAATCTTGTGAAGATTGAAAATAAGCCAAGTGCCAGCTGAAATATTGTATCCATTAACTGTACAGTCTTCAATGGCTTCATGGGTCACTGAGAGTGGAGCAGCAGGGTATAGACGTAGCGTTTCCTTAATGACGGATTGAAAGTACAATAAGTTCTTGGTGTCTGATTCTGTTACAAACAATTTATCCTTGCCAACATGGATGTCTAATTCTTGTTGGACCTTGTTCAATGCATCCCGATTATTAAGCAATAAAGATAAAGCCCATGTCATTGTAATCGATGTGGTATCTTCCGCAGCTAATACAAGAGACTGTTACATCATGTATCATAAAAAACATTAATATTGAGTGGTTTTAGAGTCAACATAATTTTAGTAAAAGAAAGAATTATACAATTTTTTATGGTATATATTTTTTGGTATCTAAATTAGGTTTTAAATTGGTACTTTAGTTTTGTCAAATATTTTAATCTATTTTTGTAACTGTCAAAATTGGATGATGTGGACTAATCAAATTATTATACATGATAAATACTTCATCTAATGATGTGGCATATGTGTCATATCTCTACACATCATTGATTCATATCACCCAATTTTAACGAAATTAAAAAATAAATTTAAAATAATATTTTGAGAACAAAAATACATTAAATATTAAGTTCAACATTGAAATAAAAAATCTATCAAACAACAATTATATTCGATAAACTTAAAAGTTGTCAAATAACCCTAAGTAAACTATTTGAAAACACAAGAAAAATCATGTAACAGGGCAACAAGTGTGCAATATTTTATGGGAAACAAAACGGGTGATCGGTTCAGAGTATACAGACAACATTAAAGACAGCAGAAAGTCAACAAAAACTGCTGATGATATAAAGAAACCAAATCAAACAATTAGAGATGAGCACCAAACATTGACAACAAAGAGGGAATCATCAATTATGTGCAGGCAATAAAAATATTAAATCTGAATTATAATTAAAAAATTTGGTTAAGAAATGAACATACGAGACTGGTGGCTTTGTTGAGGGTATTAGCATCATGTTCCTCAACATCACCGAGCTTAGATAGCATCACTCCCATGAAATCTTCCTCACTATTTGCCTCATTTTCAGCTATCTTTTCCTTGTGTTCTCGTAGCCATCCCTCAACAAGTTGGTCCAATTCTTTGGATACCTTCTTCATGCGCTTCTCTTCTCCACCAATGTCTAACCATCTCAAATACGGCAATGCATCTGCCACCACGAACTTCCCACCTAGTTCAAAGAATTCATCCACCGACTTCTTCCATTCCACGGTTTCAACACCTTCGTATGAATTTGGTATTCGTTTCCCAACAACCATCATTAGTACCACGTTAAGAGTAACATCTCTGAACCATCTCTTCATCTCCACCAATACTTTGTCACTGTTACTACTTTTCTTCTTGTTCCATAGTTGATATAACTGTTGCAGTGATGTTATCACCTCGGATTCCCTTACATGTTTAAGCAAGTTGAGGCGATGATTTGAGAGGATCTCAATGGTGACAAACTTACGCATTTGACGCCAATAAGGTCCATAAGGAGCAGTGGCGATCATGGCGTGGTTGTAACCTAAGAGTTCCATGGCTACTGCCTTTGGACGAGTGGCGAATGCTTTATCATGTATGGTGAGACATTCTTTAGCAATCTTCCAACTGCTCACCACCAAAGCTCTACGCACACCCAACTTGATAGTGAACATTCTTCCATATTTGTCAGCCATGTTACCCAAGCTTATTTGAGGTGGTTCTGGCCCTCCTAAGATGCGGAGATGGCCAATAATAGGCCATGCTCCACCAGCTTCTGGTGCTGTTTTCTTCGAGTTTGTGTTTCTTCTTGAGATCCATAAGAAAGAAAATAGAAATAGTAGTGGAAAAGCAAAGAGTGCAACAATTGAAGTTGGTGTGACTGAATGGAAATAATCCATTGCTGGATTCGTACTTTAATCTAAGATCTATATGAAATAGCAGAGATGAGGGAGTTAGATTTATAGGGTTAAGGGTAAATTCTGCTATTATAAAATTGTGAATTTAATTTATATTACACTTTTTAACCGTTTCACAACACACACCATACGCACACATATGTACTCGAACCCGAATTTTTTTAGATAAACAATATTTTCTTTATCATTGAAATCACTTATTAAATTCAAAAAATCTAAAAACTTAAAATATTTCAATTAAAAAATATTATGCGTGATTAATAATTAAATTATTATTTTTATTAGAATTAAAATTAAAAAATTAAAAAATCATTAATAATTTAACTGGTTAGATAATGTCACCGCAGCCCTCATTCAATGGATTGCATCCTTTTCTGTGTTTGAATATATGGTTCAAAGGATACTAATTCTATGTTTGCGGCCGCCTTAGTTGACAGAGAAATTAATTTAGTGGGCAGAATTACATCATCACTTGTTGTGATTCACATTATATTTTATAAGTTAAGGAACTGAGTTTAAATACGTCTACTAATTGAGAAAGTTGATGATTAACCCGTGGGAGCCTTTGACGGGGGGTTGGATTTGTCTCAATACAGATGTTACCGTCCAAGGGGATCAAGGATTGCAGCTGCTGGGAGAGTATTGCATAATGAAAATGGACAGTAGATACTTGGTTACAATAGATATATAGAAAATTACTCGGTTTTTTATGCAGAATTTTGTGGCATTCTGAATGGTTTAAAAATCATTTAACGAAGGGGTCATGACAAGATAGTAATTCAATCAGACAACTTAGAGGTAGTTTTTATTTTTTTTTTGCTCAGTCAAAATATTACAAAATAATGACATTGGAACCTCCAAGCCAAGTCAAAACGAAACAGAGCTGCAAATTACAACGAACACTTAAACCATAATTCACCTATCAAACAATTGCATCTTAAACCAAACTAACAACACCTAAAAAGAAAACTCACTAATTTCCACTCAAACAAATAAACTGCAACAATAAAGACCTGGGTTCCCCAAGAACGACATTGGATCCCTCACTCTATCAAACCAAAAGACATACATAACTCATTCCAGCAAAACAACCCCCTTGACACCGATGCTTTGCTGCTGAATAACCATGAACTGAACATAAGCGAGCTGCTTAATTCCACACTCAATATCCCCAAGAAACTTCCGTAACGACCACTGTCTACCATACTTATTTGATATCCAATCTGCTGCGAACGTTTGAGCAGAGTTCTATAATTAGAATCTACTCATAACCTGACATAATATGCATGATATCTTGCAATTCATCTATCATGGTTTCCACACTTCAACTATCTCCCAAATCTCAATGGTGATTCTGAAACCGTCTCCAATGGTATAGGCTGAACGGAGTTTCCACCAAAGCTCACCTGATAACATCATTTTGTTTCCGATCTTGAAACGCTTGAACTTCAATGGTACGGGACCTGCAACTCTGACCTTCAACTCAGCAGGGGCCTTAGATGATTCTGTGAATATGCCTATGAGTTGCTTCTCATATACTTGATCAACTTACAGAAAAACTATTTTTTTTTGCTCTGATCCGAAAGATACATCGCATATTGTCCAAAGAAAGTTACTGGATTCTACGATATACTCATAGGGAGAAGAATCAAAGTGCTGATTATATAGCCAAATTGACTCTTACAAAAAAAGAAGATTTATAATTAATTGAGACCCCTTCAAAAGCAGTTTCAACATTTATCAAAACAGACAGAGAAGAATTTTTATATTCCTCATTCTTATCATGTAACTTAATTCTGTAGGTTTTTTATTCACAAAAAAAAAAGTGCTAACATGTTTAACTAAATGAAAATTTAGATCCAAACTGACCAATATGATAATTACCAAATTAGGTAGTGGAATTATAAACAAAAGTAGGAAGGCGTGCAGACATATAAACTTCTAATGGAGTTGCTTTAGGACTTGTCAATCCTGGTGCTTCACGCATATCGACTGCTTCGTCTGATGGGGTTTCAAATTCAAACCAATGCAACACATTAGCCAATGTAAGCTGTAAAATCTGAAGTGCAAATGAAACTCCTGGACACATTCTTCTACCACTTCCAAATGGAACTAGTTCAAAATTTTGTCCCCTCACATCAATGTCTTTGTGGGTGGTCATAAATCTTTCCGGTCGAAACTCAATTGGGTCTGTCCATATGTGGGGATCACGATGAATCTTGTGAAGATTGAAAATAAGCTAAGTCCCAGCTGAAACATCGTATCCATTAACTGTACAGTCTTTAATGCTTCATGGGTCCCTGAGAGTGGAGCAGCAGGATATAGACGTAGCGTTTCCTTAATAATAGATTCAAGGTACACTAAGTTCTTAGTGTCTGATTCTGTTACTAACAGTTTATCCCTACCAACATGGATGTCTAATTCTTGTTGGACCTTGTTCAATGCATCACGATTATTTAGCAATAAAGTTAAAGCCCATGTCATTGTAATCGATGAGGAATCTTCCGCAGCTAATACAAGATTCTGATACATCATGTATCATGAAAAGATTAGTATTTAGTGGCTTTAGAGCCAAATTTATTTTATTAAAGGAAGAAAGAATTATATAATTTTTATGGTATATATACTTTTTGGTATCTAAGTTAGGTTTCAGTGTTCAAATTGGTACTTTGCTCTCCGTCACACATTTTAGTCTATTTATGTAACTCCGTTAAAATTGATTGATGTGAATTAATCAAGTTGTTACACATGATAAATACATTAGCTAATAATGTAACATATGTGTCACGTCTCTAAACTTGATTGGTCAATATAACCCAACTTTAACCGAATTAAAAAATAAATTAAAAATGTAATAAAAGCAAAACACGAAAAAAACATTAAATACCAATTTAAAAATTGAAATCCAATCCAAGTAAATTAAAAAAATTCTATCGAACAACAATTATATTAGATAAACTTAAAATTTGTCAAAAAAAAACCCACTCAAACTATTTGAAAACACGAGAGAAATCATGTAAAAAGGTAACAAGGGTCCAATATTTAATAGGAAACAAAACAGGTGATCAGTTTAGAGCGCAGAAATGAACAAAAACTGCTGACTATATAAAGAAACCAAATCAAACAATTAGAAATGAGCACCAAACATTGACAACAAAGAGGGAATCATCAATTATGTGCAGGCAATAAAAATATTAAATCTGAATTATAATTAAAAGTTTTGGTTAAGAAATGGACATACGAGACTGATGGCTTTGTTGATGGTATTAGCATCATGTTCCTCAACATCACCGAGCTTAGATAGCATCACTCCCATGAAATCTTCCTCACCGTTTGCCTCGTTTTCAGCTATCTTTTCCTTGTGTTCTCGTAGCCCTCCCTCAACAAGTTGGTCCAATTCTTTGGATACCTTCTTCATGATCTTCTCTTCCCCACCAATGTCTAACCATCTCAAAAACGGCAATGCATCCGCCACCATGAACTTCCCAGCTAGTTCAAAGAATTCGTTCATCAAATTCTTCCATTCCACAGTTTCAACACCTTCGTATGAATTTGGTATTTGTTTCCCTACAACCATCATTAGTATCACGTTAAGAGTAACATCTTTGAACCATCTCTTCATCTCCACCAATACTTTGTCACTGTTACTACTTTTCTTCTTGTTCCATAGTTGATATAACTGTTGCATAGATGTTTTCACCTCGGATTCTCTTACATGTTTAAGCAAGTTGGGGCGATGATTTGAGAGGAGCTCAATACTGGCGAATTTACGCATTTGACGCCAATAAGGTCCATAAGGAGTAGTGGAGATCATGGCGTGGTTGTAACTTAAGAGTTCCATGGCTACTGCCTTTGGACGAGTTGCGAATGCTTTATCATGTATGGTGAGACATTCTTTAGCAATCTCCCAACTGCTCACCACCAAAGTATTAGAGTGTATAATGTTGTAGGTCAGCTAAGTGTGAGCCAAGCTGTGAAGTAAGTAACAGAATAGGAAGTTAGGTTGTTAGCAATTGGTTAGCAGAAGTTAGTTAGGGTTTACTTCTATAAATAGAAGTCTGGTCAAGGTTCAATGTATGTAGCTTTGATAATATTCAAATTCAGAAAATCAATTCTAAGAATTCTTCATTTCTTTCCTCTTGTTTTACGATAAAACTTAGGGTGTTTACATGGTATCAGTCGCTTGAAGTTCCTGGTTAGCAGAAGTTAGTCAGGGTTTACTTCTATAAATAGAAGTCTGGTCAAGGTTCAATGTATGTAGCTTTGATAATATTCAAATTCAGAAAATCAATTCTAAGAATTCTTCATTTCTTTCCTCTTGTTTTACGATAAAACTTAGGGTGTTTACATGGTATCAGTCGCTTGAAGTTCCTGGGCGTTGTTGTTGTTGTTCTTTGTACTCATGGCTGATTCTGTTGAATCCACAACTGGTCCACCAGCTCCGGCCATTCCATTAGCAGAGGCGCAACCTAAAGTGAATGCGTCGGTTAGTGTAGATCTAGACAAAGCAAGGTTGGTTCAAAGTTTTCCGAGGCATGAAACAAACAAGCTTGATAGAGTAATTACGTACAATGGCAGCAACATGTGCAACTTATTGTAGATGGATACGAGCTCACTGGCTATCTGGATGGATCACTGATGCCTCCATCAAGGTTTGTTCCTAATACTGAAGGTACTCTGATTGTAAATCTTGAGTTTTCTGTGTATAAACAACAGGATAAGTTGTTGGCTGCGTGGTTATTGTCCACGATTTCTCGTCCGCTTCTCTCGTGCTTCATTGGAGTAAAGACTACGAATGATATTTGAAGCACAGCTAACCGGTTGTTTGCGGCAGTCATTGGAGCTAAAGTTTCAAGGATCAAGCATGATTTGCACACCATAAAAAAAGGTAATCTCTCTGTCAAGGAATACATATCTAAGATTAGAAATACTTGTGCCTTGATAGAGGCATCTAGTCATCAAGTATTAGAATCTGAAATAGTAGAAGTTGTATTGGTTGGGTTGTCAACTGATTTTGACACTGTACTAACCTTGGCTTCGAGGTCATTTGAGCCTCTTTCGTTGCGTAAGTTAGTAGATATTTTGTTAGAATATGAAAACAGGCAACAGAGATCAGTGGTTGATAATACGTTTCAAGCAAATCTGGTTGGAGCGACGGCGCGTCCAGAGAATGGTTCTGCATCTAGAGGGGCTCGAGGAGGACGCTTACAATTTGTTGGTCGTGGTCGAGGAGCTGCGCGGGGGAGATAATAGTGTCAGATCTGTGGTCGGTTGGGACACCTTGCACAGCGTTGTTACTATCGATTTGATCAGCAGTATGGAGAGTCTTTTACAGTACCAGTGGTGCCATCTGGTTAGCATGGTCCGGGTTGGGTAGCTGGTTCGTCGCGTAGTGTGTATCGCAAACCGTCTTTCCGTGGTGATGTAGGTCGAGGTTGGAGTCATGGCGGCTTTGTGCTTCTGGTCGTGGTTGGAGTTCTGGTGGTGCTGTTCCTGCAACACATGACGAAAATGTGTTGTCTGGAACTGGTGTGCAATAGAATTTTTACCCTTCTGTGACGTTAACCGAGTCATACCCCTATGACTTGACACGTAAGGTTGATGTGTCACACTATGGTGGGAGTGATGGCTATTTTTAACCTGGGTAGCATTTTGGTGGAGTGACAGTGGATTGGAATGATGTGGGTAATTATCATGGACCAGTGCTAAATACTGTTCAAGTTGGGCCACGGGTTGCGTGGCATGGGCAGTCCTTAGGTAGGCCACATGGGTCTAGGTTTGCTACGAAACCGAGAGCTCATGTTTATCCTATAATTAAGATTATTGATCAATTAATGTTAGGTTATGTTTTTGATTCCTCGGCATATGAGTTTGGGCCTGAGGTACTCAGTGATAGTGAGGAAGCTCAAGTTGTTGTTGCTGGGCTTAAGGAAAATTTGAAGATTGAGGCGAATGTGGCTGTGGCTGCATTTGGTGCTGATTTAGGGCTTGGAACTTTGGTTGATGATGAGCCGTATGTTCCTGTCCCGATTGGGGAACCAATGCCCATTGATTGGTATCTCGATTTAGGGGCAACACATCATGTCTATAACGATGCTGTCGTACTAGATCATTCTCTTCCTTATACAGGTAAAGCTCCTCTTTTGATGGGTGACGGGACTCGTTCTAGGATTGCGTCTATGGGTAGATGTAAATTGGTGACTTCTACTAGAATGCTTCATTTACATAATGTTTTGCATGTTCCCAGTATACGTAAAAATCTAATATCTGTGTCGAAGTTTTCTCGGGATAATAATGTGTATTTTTAGTTTCACCCGATTTATTGTTTAATTAAAGACGTCCGGACGCGAAAGATTTTGATGCAGGGCTATATGCATGACGGATTGTATAGGTTCACTTGTGCTCCACAAAATAAGGTTACCACCAGTCCCGTGACGAATGCCACAATTTTGGGTTCAAAGTCTGTCACTGCTAGTGCTCTTGAGCTGTGGCATAGAAGGCTAGGTCATTCATCGATTCCAGTGGTTCAGTTTGTTTTGAAATCTTGTAATGTCGTGTTGAATAAAAAGTCTCTTGACTATGTTTGTGATGCGTGTCAGAAGGGAAAGGCACGGAAGTTACCATTTTTTAGTTCAAATACTGTGTATTTGTTTCCATTTGAATTAGTGGTTTCAGACCTTTGGGGGCCTACTGTTGTTAGTTGTAATGGAAATTGGTATTACGTATTCTTTGTTGATATGTTTTCTCGGTTTACTTGGGTATATCTTATTCAACGTAAGTCTCAAGCAGTTGAGTGTTTTGTTTAATTTCAGCGTTTGATTAAGACTCAGTTTAATGCTCAAATAAAGCAATTTCAGAGTGATTGGGGTGGCGAATATCGCTCGTTCAAGATAGTCCTTGCATAAAATGGTATTATTTATCGCATCACATGTCCTCACACGTTAGAGCAAAATGGGGTTACTGAGAGAAAACACAGACATATTGTGGAGGTAGGACTCACATTGCTTGCTCAAGCAAATTTACCAATGAAATTTTGGGGGTATGCCTTTTCGTGTGCTGTTCATATTATTAATAGGTTTCCTACTCCTGTTTTACAAAATAGAAGTCCATTTTCTGTGTTGTTTGAGAAGGTTCCAGCTTATGATTATTTTCGAGTTTTTGATTGTTGTTGTTTTCCTTATTTGCATCCGTTCAATAAGCATAAGTTGGAGTTTCGATCTCAACCTTGTACGTTTATTGGATATAGTACTCAACACAAGGGTTATATGTGTCTAACGTCTGAAGGAAAAGTGGTTATTTCACAACATGTAGTGTTGATGAGGGTCATTTTTTGTTTGCTACTTCTTTTGCATTAGCCAGTGCGAGTGAGTCGATTGTTACGTTAGTGCCTATTGTGCAGTTTCAGTCACCAGTGGTGAGGTCTTCTAATCAGGGTGCTGGTGTGTCTGTATCTTTTGAGTCGAGGTTGCGATCGTCTGGAGATATTGCAATTGATCATAGCTGTGACGCTCCGAGTAGTGGTGCACTAGTTGGGTTAAATTCTAATACGTCAGAACGAAACTCTACACCAGAGGTTATGGTTTCGGTTCCTGATCTGATTCCTTCTCTACTTGGGAATACTCATCCTATGGTGACACGTGCTAAAGTAGGCGTATTTAAGCCTAAGGTACTTGCAGTCGAGATTGCTGATCGAGAACCACGCACAATTAATGAAGCTTTTGCTAGTACAGAGTGGCGAATGGTAGCTCAGGCAGTGTATGATGCTTTAATTCGGAACAAAACATTGGAACTTGTTCCATTACCACCTGGACGTAAAGCGATTGGGTGCAAGTGGTTATTTAAGATAAAAAGGAATCCTGATGGTTCCATAGCTCGGCGAAAAGGTCGATTAGTAACTAAAGGATGTTCGCAAGTGCCTGGTTGTGATTTTCAAGAAACGTTTAGTCCGGTAGTGAACTAGTAACTATTCGAAAAATTTTGTCAATTGCAGTAACTAAACAGTGGCCTCTCCGTCAGGTTGATGTTAATAATGCTTTTCTTAATGGTGATTTGTTTTAGGAGGTGTATATGCAACAACCACCTGGGTATATGAAATATAGTGATGATGGGTGTCCGCTTATGTGCCGTTTGACAAAGGCATTGTATGGTTTACGTCAAGCACAGAGGGTATGGTTTGACAAATTACGGTGTTTTCTTATCTCTATGGGGTTTGTTCGGGCTCGATCTGATACGTCCCTCTTTGTTAAAAAAACTAGTACCAGTTGTATGTATGTTTTGGTATATTTTGATGATATTATTATTACAGGAGATTTGTTGTCCGAGATTGATGGGTTTGTTACTCAGCTAAATTTTGTGTTTTCTTTAAAAGATAAGGGTGATCTTCACTATTTCTTAGGTATTGAGGTGTCTCGCTCATCTGGCGGGGCTCTTCACTTGTGCCAGCGTAAGTATGTGCTTGATCTACTTGAGCGATGTAATATGTTAAATGCAAAAGGGGTTCATACTCCAATGGTTAGCTCGACTTGCTTGATGAAGACAGTGGGGCTTCCTTTAGCTGATCCTGCTGAGTTTCGAAGTCTTGCAGGTACATTACAATATGTTGTTCTTACTAGGCCTGATATCGCATATGCGGTTAATAGAATTTGTCAGTTTATGCATGCACCTACGAATGAACACTTTGTTGCTCTTAAGCGAATCTTGAGGTATTTGTGTAGTACTGTTGATCATGGGTTGGTTATTACTCCGTCTAGTAGGTTGTCGTTGGTTGGATATGCAGATGCGAATTGGGGACTTGATTTTGATGATAGACGGTCTACGTCTGGCTATTGCATCTATTTTGGTGATAGTTTAGTTTCCTGGTGTTCTAAGAAGCAATAGGTTGTGTCTCGTTCTACTGCTGAAGCAGAATATCGTGGGTTAGCTACTGTGACAACAGATATTACTTGGTTGGTATCGCTATTAGCTGAGCTTTATGTTCAGTCAGATGATACACCAACGATTTGGTGTGACAATTCTAGTGCAGTGGCGATAGCTACTAATCCGATTCAACATTCTAAGTCTAAGCACGTTGAATTAGATTTGTTTTTTGTTCGTGAGAAAGTATGTGCTGGGTCGTTAAAGGTTGGTGAAGTGCCAGTTTGTGATCAAGTTGCTGATATTTTGACAAAGCCATTGTCTGCATCGTTGTTTTGTAAATTTAGACAGTTTTTAAAAGTTTTGAAAATTGACAGAGTTGGGTGAGTATTAGAGTGTATAATGTTGTAGGTCAGCTAAGTGTGAGCCAAGCTGTGAAGTAAGTAACAGAATAGGAAGTTAGGTTGTTAGCAATTGGTTAGTAGAAGTTAGTCAGGGTTTACTTCTATAAATAGAAGTCTGGTCAAGGTTCAATGTATGTAGCTTTGATAATATTCAAATTCAGAAAATCAATTCTAAGAATTCTTCATTTCTTTCCTCTTGTTTTACGATAGAACTTAGGGTGTTTACACAAAGCACTACGCACACCCAACTTGATAGTGAACATTCTTCCATATTTGTCAGCCATGCTACCCAAGCTTATATGAGGTGGTTGTGGCCCTCCTAAGATGCGGAGATGGCCAATAATAGGCCATGCTCCACCAGCTTCTGGTGGTGTTTTCTTTGAGTTTGTGTTTCTTCTTGAAATGCACAGGAAAGAGAAAAGAAATAGTAGTGGAAAAGCAAAGATTGCAAGAATTGAAGTTGGTGTGACTGAATGGAAATAATCCATTGCTGGATTCCTACTTTAATCTAAGATCTGTTTATCGGGTTAAGTCATGTCACAGCAGCAGGATAGCATTTTTCTTTTCCTTTTAATTTATGGTTCAAAATAAATATATATTCTGTCTTTTTTATGTTGCCATTCATGGTGGAAACCTGATTACATTGACCAGAGAAATTAATTTATTCGCACAAAAAAAATAAAATTATAAAATTAAAAGAAAAAAGAAAATTAAATTGACCGATTTAGAAAATTAATTTAACTGGTTAGGTAAATGTCACCGCATCCCTTCTTTAACGGATCGAAAGTTATTAATTCTAGGTAAATGTCCCTTCTTTTGTCTTTTAATATATGGTTCAAAAGTTATTTATCTTTGCCGAGTTTGTTGACCGATGAAAGTCTAAACACCTAAATATTAGGAGAAAAAGATGACAGCATCTGGAGCTCTGTTATTATCAGATGTGTTCGTCTATTGGATCGATGTTTGATTTAAAAAAATGAAGTAGGAGTTTGTTTTCGGCTTGGTTAGGATACACAAGTAAAAGAAAATATTTTATTGTTAAAAATTAATAAAATATAAATATATTTTTATAATTAAATTTAAATTTAAAATTATTGTGATTAGTTTGGTAGTGAGTTTGCTTTTAGGTGTTGTTTGTTTGGTGTAAGGTGCTGCAGTTTGATAGGTGGATTTTGGCTAATTGTTTATTGCAATTTGCAGCTCTATTTTGGTTTGGTGGCTACAATGTCTTTTATCTTTGTAATATTTTGACTGAGAAAAAAAAAAAAAAACTCCTCATTTAGGATGATAATTGATAAATAATTAAAATACCCTTTTTCATTATTTAATCAAAAATATATTTTTTCATTACAATCAAAACTTAAAATATAATTATGAGAGAATGTTAATTGTTGGAAAAATTGTTGCTTGTTTCACATTTTGTTATAATGAAATTGTTTCTTCATTTAGACCATGGATTTGGGTTTTGAATAGATTTTATTTGTGTTAAATTTGGTTCATTTGAATGTGGTATATTTGACAAAATTAAAAGTATGGATTGACTTGAGTAGTAAGTCTCTCAATCCATTTCTTTAAAGTGATTTGATTAGCACTGAAATTTTATTATATCTTGATGATTAAAGAACTATTTGTTAGAGATAAATATCAGAATTATTGAAGATAATTTTTCAAGGATTTATCTATTGATTTAAAGGACTTTATCTTGCTGCTATAATAGCCTACAAATAGGATTCATTCTCCCTTGGTAAATAATGATAGAGAGAGCTGGGGGATCTTCACTTTCTTGAGTTTTTCTCATTACCAGCCTTTGTTTCTTTCCTGTGTTGAGAGCAGTTTTTTTGAGTGTTTTTGTCGTCAACTTTATTATGTTTTTAAGCACCAAAAATTGACAACAAAGAGGGAATCATCAATTATGTGCAGGCAATAAAAAGATTAAATCCGAATTATAATAAAAAATTTTGGTTAAGAAATGGACATACGAGACTGATGGCTTTGTTGACGGTATTAGCATCATGTTCCTCAACATCACTGAGCTTAGATAGAATCACTCCCATGAAATCGTCCTCACTATTTGCCTCATTTTCAGCCCTCTTTTCCTTGTGTTCTCGTAGCCATCCCTCAACAAGTTGGTCCAATTCTTTGGAGACCTTCTTCATGCGCTTCTCTTCTCCATCAATGTCTAACCATCTCAAAAACGGCAATGCTCAGAGATTCAACTTTTAATGTAGGGATTCAAATTTTTTTTCAACTTTTAATGTAAGAAAAAAGTTTTTAAAATTAAAATAAATTAATTAAATGTTCAGAGATTTTAATTTTTCACCATAAATGCTTTATCCTCTAGAGTTTCAAAATTTTTTTAGCTTTTATTGTATTACGTTTTATGATTTTTTTTTAAAAGGAACCTAATTTATTGTTTAGCCTAAGACCCCAAATATGTCAAGAACAGATTTAAAGAGAAGAAGAAGATAGGATTTGAAATTGTGTTATTTAAGTGACATATATTAGACATATCTACAGATCAGTCTGAAGCTCGATTCCAAAAATTTTTTAGGCATGAGCTGATGACCGGTTTGGTCAATCAAAAAAAGACCATTTTACTATTCAACAATTAATAAAATATTTTTAATATATTTTTATAATTAAATTTAAATTTTAAATATTTTTATTATTGCAATTGAATTCAAGTCGGAGACAACCTAAGATACACTAATATTTGTCTAAGACCAACCGAATTGAGCCTAGCCTATTGGGTGAGCTACCCGACCATGCACAACAAATCTATTATATACCAAAGTTTTGTCATACACAACTGATTTAATAATTATGAAACATTTATGTGAGTGCATTAGGTCAACTTTTAAGTTTTCGAGAGAAAAATTTAAAAAAGAGATATAAATTTTAAATATAAATGTGTCGGCTAAACTAGTGAATATAAGAACTTGAAAATACTTATTTTACAAGATGGTAAATTAATGAATCTTCTCTTTAAATAAAACCCGTCAACGAAACATAATATGAGAATCAAAGTTGTAGTTGAGATGCTTATAGGTTTGATTCGAAAGGCGCAGGTTTCTTTGATTATTGAGCTTGATTTGGTTGTTGTTTCGGATTGGTTGACGTCTTCAGTTATGGCCGTTAAGAAAATTATTTGCAGAAATTGAAGGAGGTTGTACGCAACTGGTTGAGATACAAATAGAGGTCACTAATCGTCCTAAGAATAAAATGATGAATGTTAGAATTGGATGACTAGAATTCTTGTTAAGGTGGAGAATGTTAGAATTTGGTAACTAGAATTCTTTTTAAAATAAAATTCAGTGGTAAAATAAAATAAAAGTAAAGTCCAAATAAACTAGACTTCTTTTATTTTATTTTAATTAGAATATGTTATCTATTTTATTTTAATTAGAGTAAGGTGTTTCAACCTTACTACGTTACTTTTATTAGTTGTTGATTGGAATAAGGTTTTTCAACCTATAAATAGGTATAGTTATCTCTTCTTGTAATCATTCAATTTTTTGACATTAGTTAATCTTTTTCTCCTCTGCTCGTGGTTTTTTCTCAAAAGGGTTTCCACGTAAAATCTGTATGTGTTTTTTTGTTTTCTTTGTGATATTTCTTCATTGTCGATATTTAATTTTATCAAATTGGTATCAGAGTTTTTCGGGTTACCAGTCTCGATCATGATAATGGCGACATTGAAGTATGATATTCCGTTGTTGGATCGCAACACCAGATTCGTGTTGTGGCAGGTAAAGATGCAAGCAGTTCTTACGTAGATGGATTTGGAGGATGCCCTGTTAGGTTTAGATAAGATGCCTTCAAATTTGACAAATGGAGAGAAGAAGCGTAAAGATCGGAAGGCTTTGACGCAATTACAGCTGCATCTATCGAATGAAGATTCCTGCTATTGCCAAGGTAGCTGCCATTTCGTTTCCTTTTTGATCAGTTAAAGAGAATACAATTGCACCTGCATGAATTAATTTCCTATTAATGTCTGTAAGTTTTGTTTGCTTCGACCACGGTCTCAAAGCTTTCCTTGTTACCCATTCACATACCGGCTTTGAACTCATCTCAACATTGGGGTAAATCACACGGCTGTTAAATTGATTGTATGTTGAGAATTTTGCTTGAGGACAAGCAAACACTTTAGTGTGGAGATATTTGATAAGTGCAAAAATTAACATATTTTAACCTCATTCTTAATGCATTTTTAGGTGATTATGCGATCTTAATTGTGAATTCTATACTTTTAATACTTTAAATTCACCTTTGATGCTTAATACAACACTTGGGATCAAAAGGAGCGAAAAACGAGTGAAAATCGAAACGTCGGAGCAAATTATAAGAGCCACACGGGCTGAACCATTCCACACAACCAAACCACGCAGCCATGTTGGTTTCACGGGATTTCACACTGAACTTTGGAAAATCACAATTTTAGGTTTTTCGGGCATTTTAAGACGTATATATGACAAAAATTAGAAGATAGAAGAGAGTCGTCATAGAATACTCAAGAAAATAACTCGAAAAACACCATTGAAGTCGATTCTGAAGGAGATTTTCGTCAAGATTGAAGATTCCCAGTTGATTTCTTAGGAGATTATCATGATTTTTTTTATTTCTTTTGGTTATACTGTATCTTGGGTGTTTTTATTTTCTAGCATGAACTAATTTTCTAAATACCTAAGAGAAATGAACCATATGATAGATTTTGTCGTTTGATTTTTATTTTACGCAATAAATACTTAGTTTCTTGTTTTCAATTATGCGTGCTTAATTCTTGATTGATATTTTTAGATTATTAATCCATGATTAATGTGCTTAAATCAGAGGTTAAATAGACACTGTTTAAGAGTAAATCTTGCGTAATTAAGTGGAGTTGCATGCAATCCTAAAGTTAATTAATTTAGTTAATTTTAGTTTTTAATCAATCACGCGAATTATATGGTTAAATAATAGAAAGACGGTAATTAATAGTATTTTTATTCTTCATGGAAACGATATTTTTACTCATTGTAACTATACTATTAATTAGGTGCATTTGCCTTAATCAAATTTTTAGTTAGTTTTGTGGACATCAAGAACAAAGAGCATTTTATCATATTCATTGTGAAACATTTATCTGAGTGTATTAGGTAAAATAATCAAGTGTATGACTTGATTAAGTGTTTTAAGTTTTCGAGAGAAAAATTTAAGAAGAAAATGTTTAGATCTTAAATATAAAAGTGAATTAACTAAACTAATGAATGTTAGAACTTGAAAATTACTTATTTTAAAAAGTGATAAATTAATAAATATTCTCTTTAAACAATACCCGTCGGATGTAAAAAAAAAAAAAACAATTTTTAAGATAATTTATGCATTCTCAAATAATTTTTTATCCACTAATTTTGTTCCCAAACAGTCTTCCTTCACCAATCACCATATTGCATAAACACACAGCGATGACGTACTTAAACACGTCTATTATTTTTGATGGAATACAATAAAATTTTAATTTAATAACTATATGCATAATGATAAAATAAGGTTATGAAAATGAAGAAATGTCAAACAAGCCTTTATTTTATTTTTTGTTTCCTTCCATTTTCAACTAAATAATATGTCATCACATGTGATTGGATCTAAATCCAAGTTGGATTATGCTTTATTCTTCAAATGATGCAAATTTCGAAATTGTGAATGTATAAATCTATTTGGTTATCTATTCAAAATAAATTTTTTATTCAATGATGAAATATTTATTTGTTTGTAATAAAAAAATCCATATGATGCAAGACCAATCATGGCTCTGTTGTAACCCATAAGCTCCGTGCATGCAAGGTTTGGACGAGTTGCAAACGCTTTATCATTTATGGTAAGACATTCTTTAGCAATCTCCCAATTGTTCACCACCAAAGCTCTCTGTACACCCAACTTGTTAGTTAATATTCTTCCATATTTGTCAGCCATGTTAGCCAAGATTTTGTGAGGTGGTTGTGGCCCTCCTAGGAGGCGGAGATGGCCAATAATAGGCCATGCTCCACCAGCTTCTGGTGCTGTTTTCTTGGAGTTTGTGTTACTTCTTGAGATCCATAGGAAAGAGAAAAGAAAGAGTAGTGGAAAAGCAATGATTGCAACGGTTGATGTTGGTGTGACTGAATGGAAATAATCCATTGCTGGATTCCTACTTTAATCTAAGATCTATATGCAATAGGAGAGGGTTTAACTCAATCGACCATTGAAATTAATTCAATCGAGCGGAATTGCATATTCACTTGTTGTGATTTCCCTTATATTTTATAAGTAGAAGTAGCTGAGTTGGGTTACCTGTAGCAAATAAAGACAACTGGCGAAGTAACTAAGCAAGACAGTTCGGATAGTGAAGTAAAGGATAATTTTATCTATTTCCAATCTTTATTTACTCTAAATTGAGATTAAACTTTTTAAATTAACAGTCAGATATTTAAAATGATTAAATAATAGAATATATTAATTTTTTACGCATTATTTTCAAGAAAATTTTACAAATCGTCTTATCTTCTCAAAGTAATTTTTTTCCTGGATCCGTAAATTTTCTTCGTCGTATTGGATTGACTTTTTCTACTAATCTGTGTAAATAAATTAAAAATTTTCCAATTTCAATTTGTCAAATATCTTTTTTTGTAGAACAATAATAAAATTGAAATTTCGAGATAACGTACGTAAACAGGTTTCCATTATTTTGATAAAATAAGCTTCGAAAAATA
Source organism: Gossypioides kirkii (assembly GCA_005610355.1). Taxonomy (NCBI): domain Eukaryota; kingdom Viridiplantae; phylum Streptophyta; class Magnoliopsida; order Malvales; family Malvaceae; genus Gossypioides; species Gossypioides kirkii. The sequence continues at coordinate 1,178,282 of CP032248.1, forward strand.
CAAAAAAAAAAAATGTCGTACAAGCTTTATTTTATTTGTTGAATCCGTCTATTTTCCATTGAGACCGATCGCATGGATCACGATAGTGATAGATGCCAATAATTTAGTAAAAAAAAACAAATCTGTGATAAGTGATTGACGTCAGAATAGTAATCGAAACGTTTATAGTGTGGGAGAGGAAACGAGTGGTGGAAGTAGGCTTACTAGGGTGGAGAAAAAATCTAATAACAGATGCGTAAATCGGGCTAGGGAAGAAATCTGTAATATGGGTTTTTCTATTAATGAATTTGGGTGGGGTACTTGAAGTGGAAGCCCAAGTGGAGCAACCTAATGGTAAGGTGGATATGAGGTTGGAAATGATGTGGGCTTACAAATCGCTAGCCCAAAAGAATTTGAGGGAGATTGTGTCAGTTAGGGGTGAGCATTCGATCGAATCGAATCGAATGAAAATTTTTTGAGTTAATCGAGTTTTCGAATCCTATTTCATCATCCTAACTTGATTTGAAATTTTTACGAATCGAGTCGAGTGAGATAGGATTCGAATCGAATATATTTGTTCTTGTTAAATTAAAAAAAATTAATTTGATCTTGTTTAATTTTATGTAATTTTTAAAAAAAATATCTTTATTTAAAGTTTTTAAACATGATTATACAACAAAAAATTGAAATAAATAAGTGAAAAATTCAAGTAAACAATGACAACACAACAAAATCATAATAAAAAAAATAAGCAAAAGTTCAATTAAACAACATAAATTCAAGTAACAACAATAACACAACAAAATTATAAAAAAATATAAAAAAAAGTTTAAAATACAGTAAAAAACTATACGGTAACACCATTCCTAACAACAAAACAAAAAATAAAAACAACACAAAAAAAGTCAAATAAACGAATAGTAATAACACAAAATCATTGTAGAATAACTTAAGTTTTTTTTTTTGAGGGTTTTAATTTAAGGTTTTTTAGGAAGAAAAAATAGATTTTAGGTTTACAAAGTTAATATCTTCAATTTCTTTTTCAAATAAAAACTAAATAAGTATACCTAACCATAAAAATAATAAACAAAAAGAAACAATAAATTTAGATACGAAAATGAGTTGTTTATGAGTGTTATTTAAGAATAAAATTATATTTGGATTTAAAAATATTTGAGTTTAGTTTATGAGTATTTTTTAAGAATGAAATTATATTTGGGTTTAAAAATATTTGGATTTAGTTTGTTGATGGATTTTAAATATTAAGGGAAAAAATTAGGTAAGATAAATAGTTTGAGTTTTGAGAGAAAATGAGTATAGTAAATTGGGCTTGAGTATTGGGTTTGAGTAATATAAATTTAAAATTAAAAATAATATAATTTTATTCGATTTATTCGAATTATTCGAATAATTCAAATTAGAAAATTAAACTCGATTCGAATTCGAAATTCGAAAAAAAATTCAACTTGATTCGTTTAATTCGAATAATTTAATTCGAATAATTCAAAATCTAAAATATTTTTCGAATTTTTCGATTCGAATCGAGTTTTGCTCAACATCATCAGTAGGCAAAATGAAATAATGAGTGAGGGGATTGGGGAGGATGGGAACAGTGAGAATAGGGATTTCGTTGACGAATCCACAAATTTCAGTAAGCAGAAGAAGCAAAAAGGAAATGGCAGAAAGATAAGATCAATGTTGGAAATCCAGGACAGAGTTCTCCCGGTTAAGGAGAAGAAAAAAGGAGATTGAGCGCTGATAAAACAGAAAAACAAGGTAATCGTGGATAGAGAGGATTTTGTGGTGAATGCTTCTCTTTAGGACTCGGACATCAGTAACAGGAAGAAAGTGATTCTAAGAGAGGCTAGGAACACGTGGGAAGTGGGCAAAAAGCTTGGGTTTTGCATTCGGGGAGATGAACGGGTGGTGGTCGAAGAAATTATGAGATTGGAGGAAAGGTAGAGGTGCACTGCAAAGTATTTATCGGATTTGTTCTCGCAAATCAGGTTAGTAAAAAACTACTTTAATCGTGATAGTTACAGTGGGTGGGAGTAGCTTCTTGGGTCTAGTATGAGAATTTTGTCTTGGAATATCAAGGGTGTGTCTGTTGATGTGAAAAAAATGTTATCTAAAAAGAGTAATTCATAAAGCTCGAGTGGAAGTTTGTTTTATACAAGAGTCGAAATTAGCAGTGGTGTCGGATGACTTAGTCAGGAAGGTGCGGTATGATGATAATTTTGAGTTTAGTTACTCGGATGCTGTAGGTAATTCGGGTGGTGTAGTATCAGTCTGGGATAAAAGCAATTTTCAAGCTTGTAGGTGTTTATGCTCTAGACATTACGTTTGTAGTGGTAGGTAAGTGGGTAGAGGACGATATGGAAACGACATTGATTATTGTCTATGCTCCGAATGGAATTTCAGATCAAAAAGCCTTGTGGGAGGAAATTGTTGAGTTGAAAGGAGCTTTCGGTTGTCCATGTATATTGGGGGGTGATTTTAACACAGTTCGATATTCAGCGTGAGAGCAGGAAAGTATTAACCTCTTGTTTTTTGTGTGCAAGTTTGTTTATAGACGTTGGATTCAATTTTTTTATTGGTGGGGTATCAATTGGAAGCAGGTGGAAAATTTTAGGGAATCCTTTACTTCGTATTATGAAGTTAAGTGGGCAGACTTGAAAAAAAAAAAGTTTTTGGTTAATTTGGAACGATAAAGTTTTTGAAAGAACATCGAGGAATATTGAGACTATGGTGTTCTACTCGAAAATTAAAGCCTTGATGTGGGTTAGGGCAGTCAACGAAGATTGTTATTTTTCGGAAAGGGATTGGTGGTCTTGGACTCTTGGCCTATGATTTGTGGTGTCTCGTTGAAGTTGAAAAATAGGGTTGCTCCCATTTCGGGGTCACCTCCATCTGGGTGGTTGAAGTTCAATTTAGCAGGTGTGGTGTTTGAGGAGGAAGGGGATGTGGTGGTGTATTGAGAGATGAAAAAGGGGTGGTTTGTGCTCTGTTCTCAGGGTGAATTGAAGCGAAGGGATTGGATATGACTGAAATTAGAGCAATTAAGATTGTGGTGGAAATATAGGTCGAAGTGGGCAATAAGGTGCGTGTTCCCTTAAATATAGAACTTTGCTCAAAAGAAGTTGTAGTTAGGAGATCAATCAGTATTATAACTGTGGTTGATACGAAAGTTGTTTGGGGATATTGATCGTGGATTAAAGCAGCTGGCTCTTGTTAAGTTTGCAGTGATTCAACAGCATTGTAACAGTTTGGTGTTGGCTTTGGCTAAAGCTGGTATCTCATGATCCTCATTCTTTAAAGCTGCATGGTGAAATTGCTAAATCCTATATAGTGTTTGTTGTTTGGTGGTGTCAAGGAGGCTATTTACTGGAGTGAGTTTCTTTGTTGCGTGGATTGTTAGAATAAGGGATCCAAAGTCATTCTTGGGGATCCAATGTCTTTATGTAGCAGGTTTTTGTTTGGATGAAAATAGTTTGGTAGTGAGTTTTCTTTTAGGTGTTGCTTGTTTGGTTTAAGGTGCAGCAGCTTGAAAGGTGGGTTAAGGTTGAAGTGTTTGCTGCAATTTGTAGCTCTGTTTTGTTCTGTTTTGGCATGGTGGTTCCATCCTTTATCTTTGTAATATTTTGACTGTGAAAAAAAAAAAGAGGATATTATTAAGGCAGCAGTTCAAGCATAGGAGAGAAGATGATTGCAAAGAAATTGAGAGTTACATGGAAGAATATGACTATCAGCACAAGAGGCATACGATGTATTCAACAAGGAAGTTGAGAGTGCCTGGAAGGATATGAATCAAGAGCTTTTGAAACCAACTGAAATGCCAGTAGAGTTTTTGAATCGTAGCCTAAACTATGCAAGAGTGATGGATGTGCTTTACAGGGAAGGAAATGGCTTACATATGTTGGAAAAGTGGCTAATGGTGGAATCACTTCATTGCTCATTGAACAAATCCCACTTTGAATTTATATTGAATTTTCATCTCCAGGCTAATGACTCAAATTCAAAGAGGTTACACATTGACAGAAGAATGGCATGGTGGATGCATTGGCAAAAGCAGTACTCAATTTGGTGGAAAAAGTGTGCTTGTCAAAGGCGGAGAAGAGAGGAAATGAGATGGCTTTCGCCTTGGCTATTGTAAGTATAAAAAGGGAAGATATGTTCAAAGCTTGGTGGTGATTTTGCTGGTTTTTGGGTGATGTTGAGCTTTTGATTCAAGGTAGATTGATTAGAATTTTGCTTTTAGGATGTATTTGGAAGAAGTTGTTTTTATTGGTTTTATCTGTACGTTTGGATAGGGATCCGTTGTTTTCACTATCGGGGAACGCTGCTGGTTGCAGCATTGTCTGTAAGGGGTGCTGTTTTAATGCCCCAAATCCTTAATTTTCTCTGAATGAGCAAAAAATATATATATATATTGCAAGATGAATTTGTCATTTTGGAAGTATTCAAATAGATTTTTGATTTGGTGTGTAACTCAATAGATATCGATGATATTTTATAATATTAGGTTTGGACTTCTCAAAATATTAGATATGTATCATTTTCAACAGTGTTTTATGGTTATAAATAATTATAATCATTATAGGTCTAAAATCCAACAAATAATAGCAATTAATTGCTGGATTGGTAAACAAAAGTAGGAAGAAGAGGAGATATTTGAACTTTCAATGTAGTTGTTTTAGGGCTCGTCAATCTTCGATTTTCACGCATATCAATTACTTAAGTTTTAATCTTGAATCAATGTAATTAATGTAAGTTTCGGAATTTTAAGCATAAATCAAATTTCAGGACACATTCTTCTACCATTGTTAAATGGAATAAATTTAAAGTCATATCCTTTTACATCAATGTCTTTATGGGTAATTATAAATTTTTTTGGTCAAATGCCAATTGAAACATCGTATCCACGAACTGAACAATCTTTAATGGCTGCATGGATTGCAGCAAGTGGAGCAACAGAGTAGAAGACTAGTGTTTCTTTAACAGCAGATTGAAGATACACTAAGTTTTTAATATCAAATTCTGTAACTAAGAGTCTATCTTTACCAACATAGATGTCTAGTTCTTGTTTGACGTTATTCAATGCTTATTCAGTATTAAAAATAAAGCTCATGCCATTGTAATTGATGTAGTATCTTCCATGGTTAAAATAAAGGCATATTAAATCATTTACCCTAAAACTATTAATATCATATTGAAATTGGAATTCAGGTGAATGATGAATATAAATATAAAACAAATAAAGGATTTGATTAATAAAAGTAAGTACGAGACTGAAGGCTTTGTTGATGGTATCGGCATCACGAAGAATAGATAGCATCACTCCCATGAAATCTTCCTCACTGTTTGCCTCATTTTCAGCTCTCTTTTCTTTGTGCTCTCGTAGCCATTCCTCCACAACTTGGTCCAATTCTTTGGCTACCTTCTCCATAATCTTTGTCTCCACCAACATCCAACCATCTCAGATACGGCAAGGCACCCGGTACCACGAACTTTTCAGTTAGTTCAAACAAGTCGTCCAACAACTTCAAACTTGAAGAATCTCGTTTTTCATGAGAGGACAAAGCACTTCAAGATAAACTATCACTTTTTGTGAAAAGTTGAACAGAACAAGGAAGTAAATATGGTTCATTGCAACTCTGAAGATCAGCTAACGAACAGTTTGACCAAGCCTTTAGGAAAGATGAAATTCGAAAAGCTTAGAAAGAAAATCGGTATTCATAGCATGATGGCCAAAAAAAAAATATTACAAGATGACCAACCATACAACAACTCGCACAAATGACGAACAGTCCAAATGCGAATCACTTTGCAGATTGTTATTTGACAAATTGTCTCGCGGACTGACACTATGCAGACAGTCCATATGATACAAACCTTTATTTTACTTATTTATTTCCTTTCATAAATGATAAAATAAGGTTGGGAAAATGAAGAAATGTCATACAAGCCTTTAGTTTACTTTTTTGTTTCCTTTCATTTTCCACTAAATAAATAATCTGTCATCATATGTGATAGCATCTAACTCTAAGTTGGATTACTTTTTTGTTTCCTTTCATTTTCCACTAAATAAATAATACAAATTTCGAAATTTTCAATCTATAAATCTATTGGTTATCTATTCAAAAAATATTTTTTATTCAATGATGAAACATTTATTTGTTTGTGATTAAAAAAATCCGATAATACGGATCTCTTGAGTAATAGATTTCATTAATTTAGTTTAGATCTAAATAAATGGATATTATAGTCTATTAATTGATTAATTTCATTAATTATCTTGTGATATTGGATCTAAATTAATATCCATGGATGTTATTTTAAGATATTATGATTTATTATTTTTTAAATTAATACATGAGTTAATTTGAGAAAAGAATTTTTTTTCATGATGAATATCATAAAAGAAATTAAATTAGTGTATAATTTGAAGTTTTTGAAAAGAATATTTTTCTTTTCAAGTTTTTCAATTAAATTTAAGATTTTGGAATTAACTTAGATTCAATGGTATTATTTGACTCTTTTAGTATTTAGTTAAGTAAATCTCTCTTCCCTACTAGCTATATTTCTATGTTAGACAAGTTGGTGGGTGAAGTCACTTTGATCAAACCTATTGGATTGAGTAGGATATCAAACTTCTACTGAAATATGGTTCATTGTTGTTTTAAAAAAAAAAAATTTAATTTATATTGATTTGGAAAAACATCACAATAAAAAATTCAAAGTAAATTTCTACTAAAAAAAGTAAAAAATATATATAATATAAGGATAAAAATAACTATCAAACTGATGTTGAGCGCTCCAAATCTCTTTATTAAACACACGTTTAAAATCCAGAAACAGGAAGGCGAGGAGTTATATGGACTTCAAGTAGAGTTGCTTTAGGATTCGTTATTCACCAGATGGAGTCTCAAACTCAAATCAATGCAGTACACTAGTTAATGTAAGTTCCAAAATCTTAAGCGCAAACCAAACTCCTGGGCACACTCTTCTACTACTACTAAATGGAATCAGTTTAAAGTCATATCCTCTCACATCAATGTCTTTATGAATAATCATAAATCTTTTTGATCAAAATTCTAAGGGATCTTCCCATATTTGTGGGTCATGTTGTATCTTTTGAAGATTGAGAATAAGCCAAGTACCAGCTGAAACATGGTATCCGCTAATTGGACAGTCTTCAATAGCTTCATGGAATACATCGAGTGGAGCAACAAAGTATAGACGTAGTGTTTCCTTAATGATAGATTGAAGGTAAACTAAGTTTTTGGTGTCTGATTAAGTCACTAAGAGTTTGTCCTTACCAACATGAATGTTTAGTTCTTGTGTGACCTTGTTCAATACATCACGGTTGTTGAGCAATAAAGACAGAGCTCAAAGCATTGTGACTGACGAGGTATCTTCCGCCGCTAAGATAAGATTCTGTTAAATCATTTGCCATCAGACTATCAATAAAGGATTGAAATTGAAATTCCTGTGAAAAATGAATATAAATATAAATATCAAACACTTATTTTTCCAGATTCAGTTAAGAAATGAACTTACGAGACTGATTGTTTTGTTGATGGTATCCGCGTCGTACTTGTCTGTATCACTGAGAATAGATAATAGCTCTCCCATTAAATCTTCCTCACTATTTGCCTCATTTTCAGCTCTCTTTACCTTGTGCTCTCGTAACCATTCCTCCGCAACTTGGTCCAAATCTTTGGCTACCTTCTTCATGAACTTCAGGTCTCCACCAATATCCAACCATCGCAGAAATGTCATACAACTTGTGTGAACGTAAAATAAGGTTGGGAAAATGAAGAAATGTCATACAAGCCTTTATTTTTCCATTGCTTTTGAAAGGAATCAAGATGTACAGGAAGAAATAAACAGAGAACAAATAAATTCTGAATCTGGACACAAAATGAATTCTATTAACAAACCGTGATACAGAAACATTCACCCCTTTCTTCTTCTCTATAGTTTTATTTAAAGCACTCATTATAGCTGCCCAACGGCGTAACTTCTCATAACAGAAAACTAAACTTGATAACCAATTGTAACTACTTACTCTGACCTGACTGTAACTCTAATATTCACCTATCTACACCAACTCCAAGACCCGTAAAAATCTTTGAAACTAACAAAAATAAGAAGCTGACAAAAGTTTAGTAAAAATGTCCGCGACCTGATCACAAGCTGGAACTTCACCAACCTCAATAGACCCATCATGCACTTTCTCTCGAGCAAAAAACAAATCCAATTCAATATGTTTAAATTTGGAATGTAACACAGGATTAGCAGCCACAGAAACAGCACTTGAGTTGTCACACAAAAATTATTGGTGTATCAGCACACTTAAACTGCAATTCACCTAACAACGATACTAACCAAACAACATCTGCAGTAGCAGCCACTAAACCACGATATTCAACCTCAGCTGTTGATCGAGAAACAACATGCTGCTTCTTAGAACACCAGGAAACAGGATTACCTCCGAAATACACACAATAACCAGTTGTAGATCGACGATCATCAAAATCCAACCCCCAATTTGCATCTGCATAACCAGCTAATGACAACCGATTAGATGGTTTTATAACAAGACTAAATTCAGTCGTCCCACATAGATACTGTAAAATCCACTTCAAAGCACTATAATGATCTCCTATAGGATTATGCATAAACTGACAAATTCTGTTTACCGCATACGCAATATAAGGACGAGTCAACACCACATACTATAATGCCCCTGTTATGTTACGATATTCACTGGGATTATTAATAGGAGTACCCATGTCTTTAGACAAATAACACGAACTAACCATTGGAGTATGTACAGACTTGGAATTCAGTATCTTACATCGTTCAAGTAGATCAAGAACATACTTTCTTTGACACAAATGAATTGACCCATCAGGCAGCCGAGTAACCTCGATCCCTAAAAAATAGTGTAGATCACCCATATCCTTTAATGAAAATTTAGCATTCAACTGTCCCACAAACTGTTCAACATCGCTCTGATCACTACCTGTGATAATAATATCATCAACATAAACTAACACATACATGCGAACATCACCATTAACACGCACAAACAATGACGCATCTGACTTTAATCCTAAAAAACCAACCGTCCGAAAAAACGCTTTCAGTTTGTCGAACCATTCTCTCGGAGCTTGACGAAGCCCATACAAAGCTTTTGTTAATCGACAAACTAATGGACACCTATCAGCTCCATACTGAACATACCTAGGTGGCTGCTGCATATACACTTCTTCACTAAAATCACCATTTAAAAAGGCATTATTAACATCTACCTGTCGAAGTGACGATTTTTTAGACACAGCAATCGAAAGAATCGTCCGAATAGTAGCAAGCTTAACAACCGGACTAAACATCTCCTTAAAATCACAGCTTGGAACTTGTGAACAACCCTTAGCAACCAATCTACCTTTTCGTCTAGCTACAGACCCATCAGGATTACGTTTGATCTTAAATAACCACTTATAACCAATGGCCTCTCGCCCCGGTGGAAGAGACACAAGCTCCCACGTATGATTCATTAACAACGCATCATACTCTGCCTGTGCTACCGCACGTCATTCTTCTGTAAGAAATGCTTCTTCAATCATTCGTAGTTCAAACTCCGTAACCTCAACTGCTAGTGCCTTAGGTTTAAACACCCTTTCTTTAGCACGAGTGATCATCGGATGAGAATTAACAGGTACCCTTACTAGCTTAGTAACAGGAACAACCAGTTCGGGTGTACTTCCAGTCGAACATGCCACATCATTCGTAGTAGTTTGATGTAAATTCTCATCACTCTGACCAGTCTCCTCATCAGTACCTTGAGGCCCGTCATTATCAGGCGCTATAGGAGGATCGTTCAAAGACACTACATTATTAGGAACACTCGATAAAGAAGTACTATCTCCAGCATAAGACACAGACGTTTGTCGAACTATTGAAACATATATAGGAACACGTGTATCAACGGATGTATTAAAAACAGGTTCTGAGTACAAAAATCTTCTCTCATCTAACACAACATGACGAGAAACAATAACCCTTTCATCCAGTGTGAGACATTGATAGCCCTTATAACTCGGACTATATCCAAGGAATGTACATGGTTGTGAACGGTACTCTAACTTATGAGAGTTAAATGGTCGCAAATAAGGGAAGCAATAACAACCAAAAACCCTAAGGTAATCATATGTCGGTGACTTATTGTATAACACAAAATATGGAGACTTATTTTTTAACACAGGAGTAGGAAGTCTATTTATTAAATGTACAACACGCACAAAAGCAAAACCCCAAAATCGAAGAGGTAAATTAGCTTACGCAAGAAGAGCTAAACCAACCTCAACAACATGCCGATGTTTGCGCTCAACAACACCTTTCTGCTCCGATGTATGTGGACACGTTACTCTGTGTATAATCCCTTGTCTCTAAGCACAGTAGTAAACGTACTATACTCGCCTCCCCTATCACTTTGCAACTGTTTAATATCTCTTGAAAACTGAGTTCTAACTATTTGTTGAAATTGAACAAAACACTCAATTGCTTGAGACTTACGCTGAACAAGATAAATCTAAGTAAACCGTGTAAACATATCCGCAAATGACACGTAATACCACTTGCCAGTACATGCAACATTAGTTGGACCCCACAATTCAGAAACTATCAACTCAAATGGAAAATTGTATACAGTATCAGACTTAGCAAATGACAACTTGTGTGCCTTTCCTTTCTGACATGCAACACATACACGCACATTATTATTTTTACTTGAAGCTACATTACATTGCTTCAGTACACTATCTACTATACGTTCAATAGGGTGACCCAACCTTTGATGCCACAGCTCGAAATCATCAACAACACCAATGCTTGACTTTAAACACGTACTATTAGTTGTCGGAGTACTACCAACTTTATTGGATACCACAGGTGAAAACTTGTACAACCCTTCATGTGTACGGCCCTGCATTAAAACAACTTGAGTCTCGATGTCCTTAGCCAAACAGTGATACGGATGAAACTCAAAAAATGCATTATTTTCCCTAGCAAATTGCGAAACAGACAACAAATTTTTCCGGATACTGGGCACATGTAGCACATTGGATAAATGTAATACTTTCGATGACGTATCTACCTCAGACTTACCCACTGAAACAATTTTAGTTTGAGTACCATTACCCATTAGAATTGGAACATTACCTGAATACGGTGTAGCCTCAATCAGAGCAATAGCATCCTTGCACACATGATGTGTCGCACCCGAGTCTGAGTACCACTCGGTTGCCACCGATGCATAAGGAATATCTTCAAGAATTTCAACTCCTGCATTATTAGAAACACCACAACCAACAGATGGACCAGTAAGATATCCAGAAATTAAATTTCTTATACCACCACTAAAAGACGAATCGTATACAACCCGTGCTCTAGGCTTAGTAAAATATGGCCTAGCACAACGTTCATCCAATCCAAGCTCCCAATATGCCATTCGACCCATTTGAACACAATTAACATTGGGATTGGACGGCCTACTTTCATCCAATTTGTATGCTTCCTCAACCACATCTTTCATGGTGACATTACTCACCAAATTAGCACGTGAGCCACCACTCCCAAAATAGCCAACACGTTGCAGTCCAAGTGATCCAGAACCACCCACCTCCCTAGGGTAAGCCACTAACTCATTTCTCTTTTCATCATACCTACCAGACTCCCATCCTTGTGACGGCATGAGTGGCGTCATTTCTCCACGATTCCAGCCGGATGTACGTCTCTCACTCAACAAGCCATATTCACGACACTCATTTGGTGCACCCATATTCACTTGATGCACCTGTTGTCGAGAGCCATCATACGCTACTACAGGTCCAACACCGCGATCAAGACCATAACCACCACTTACCTGCGACGGAGCAAACTTAAGCACAATGTCTGTTTGTGACTCATCCCTATCATACCGATAATAGCACTTTTATGCAAGATGACCTACACGTCCACAAATCTGGCATTGCGATCGACCCCTCGCAAAACGGCCACGACTAGTGACCAAAGCACGTCCACCACGAACTGCCACTGATGAGTCAGTTTTCTCACCTTGAAAATCACGCGTGTTGATCATATTTTCCTGGATCGAGTCATTCAAAGCCATTCGCTGAATGCATCCTTCATATTCCATAAGCATGTCAATGATCCTACCCATGGATAACGGCTCAAACGTAAAAGAGGCATAAGCAACTACAACATCAAACTTCGGCGTTAAACCGGTAAGTATGACCTCTACCTTCTCCGCTTCAGTAATTTGATGACCTGCAGCTTTTATCAAAGCACAGGTATTCTGAATTTTAGCAACATACTATTTTATTGACAAAGTACCTTTCTTAATCGCATGAAGATCATGCTTCACTCGAGACAATCATGACCCAGTTACAGCAGCAAACAATCGGTTTGCAGTAGTCCATACATCAAATGATGACTTCACTCCAATGAAGCAAACTAGGATAGTACTACTAATTGTGGAGAGCAACCACGATGCAAGTAACTCATCTTGCTGTTGAAAGTAAACATGCTCAGGATTCCTCGTCAAATTACCATCACGACCAGTCAAAAACCGAGGTGGACACTCTAAAGATCCATCCATAAACCCGATAAGTTCATAACCTTCTATGATAAATCTAACATGTTGCTGCCATTGAATAAAATTTCCTTCATCTAATTTCATTGTATCATGACGAGGAAATATCTGGATAAGTCTGGATCTACCTGAACCACCAGTCTAAACAGTGGCATCAACCTCCTCTGGAACACCGTCTTGATTCATCGGAGCACCAGGAGTAATTGGTCCAGTCGTGGATTCTCAGCCAAATCAACCATCGTGCACAGCGAGCAAAGAGACTAGAGAACCACACACCTCAGGATCAACCAGCGAATGATACCATGAAAGGAATCAAGATGTACAGGAAGAAAGAAACAGAGAACAAAGAAATTCTGAATCTGGACACAAAATGAATTCTATTAACAAACCGTGATACAGAAACATTCACCCCTTTCTTCTTCTCTACAGCTGTATTTAAAGCACTCATTATAGCTACCCAACGGCATAACTTCTCATAATAGAAAACTAACCTTGATAACCAATTGTAACTACTTACTCTGACCTGACTGTAACTCTAATAGCTTTAAATCCAATTCTATTACTTTTTTTTTTTTGGGGTTGAATATCCTATTCTATTACTTTAAATTACTTTAAATCACTTTTTTTAATCCTATTCACTACTTTAAATTACTTTAAATCCCACCTTTTTTATTTAAATCCTATTTTAAATTACTTTAATTCCTATTTTTTAATCTGTAAATTATTACTTTAAATTAATTTATCCTTAAATTATAACTTTTTTAATTAAAATCGTATTTTTAAAAAAATCAATTTATTTCAATTTTGAATTAAAATCGTATTTTTTTAATTAAATTGATTTATCATTTAATTATTTCATTTTTAACTAAAATAAAAAAATTTTAAAAAAATAAATTTCTTCCTTTAAATTGATTTGTCCTAGTACGCAAAAAAATATTTTTTAAATTTAGTATTAGGGTGTCGGTCATCAATATCTCAGCATTCAAAATTTTTTTAAATTGAGTACAGGGATGCCAATCGTCAGTGTCCTAACACCTTAAAAAAAAAAATTTGAGTTTCCGGAAACGGTGATGTCTATTATCTACTTCTCCTAATCAAAATTTTTTTATCTGATAAAGTGGATGTCGGTCATCAGTGTATTAACACCCAAAAAAATATTTTTTAATAGAAAAAAGTGGTGTCGGCCATTTATTGTCCAACACCCAAAATTTTGTTTTGTTAACTAAAATAAAGCATCCCAACAGACTATGAATGAAATTAAACTGTGGTGTCCTACACTCGCCTACCATCACAATCTTCCTCCAAAAGTTGCAAAGCATACGGTGGTGGTGTAGTGAGAATTTCCATTTCATTCAACTTCCTTGCTACTGATGTAGCCAAAATTTTTTTAAATATTGGTATAAATGTTTACCAATATGCTACGATTTGAAAAAATACAAGGTTGTCGGCCATTAACTCTTCAACACTCAAAAAAAAAAATTTTTAACACCTGACATAATCATCACTTATTAATTTTGTCAAAAATGATACCCGCCACTTAAATCTCCAATTCAATTTTACTGTTCATACTAAATTATTTGAATAATCATTTTTAAATCTGAATATTTTTATAATTATTTTTTTTTGAGTCATTTAAATAAAATAGTCTCAGATAAAATATTTTGAATTTATAGTTGTCTCCATTATCTAAGGTTAGGTACTATCATGTTCTCTCTATTATATATATGATTAGATATTATCATCATTGTTTACTCATTCAACGAAGCAACTTTTTTTTATAGTTTAATTTAAGGTTCTTTAAATTATATATATATATATTATCTTTCATTGTGGAAAATAGAATATATTGATGACTAAATTAATTTGGACGAGCAAAATTGTATCATCACTTCTTCTTATTCACATTATATTTAGCATCCTCTTAATTTTATTAATTTTAATATACTTTCTTCAAGCATGTGTATTACATACTAAAAAATAAATGTGTGAACAAATAAAATATTTGAAAAGATGTAGTCATTATTTGATCATTTTAAAATATTTGATTTAATTTTTTTTTTAATTTCACAAGTAATGTTGAGAAAAAATTTCATTAATATTTGAAAATAAATGGTAAATTTATATTCTGGTACCTGAACTTGGGTTCAAAGCTCAAATTGGTAACTAAATTTTTTTTTATCTAATTGGGTACCTAAACTTGATTTCCAAATTCAATTTGATATCTAAATATTTTTTATCCAATTAAGTACTTGAGCCATTGGCTTTTTGGTTCAAATTAGTACATGAATTTTGCTTCATAATTCAAACTGGTTCAAATAAATTATTTACTACATGTATTAATTTGGACCATAAAACCAAGTGTAAATATCAATTTGAACCAAAAAATAAAGTTCAAGTATCTAATTAGACAAATAAATTATTTTTGTTCATGTAAAGAACGTGCTCTCGATGTGACTACAAAATAACTCACTTTTACTGATATTTATAAGCCTCGGTAAAAGTATAAAAAGGCCGACAATGATTTTACTGACAATTCTTTGACCGCCGGCTAGGCACGTGACAATAAAATTTTCCAACGAGTTGGCCACAAGTTCTAGTAAAGTGCAAACTTTAAAATACTTTTTAAGGCAATTTAAAATGCTGGTAAAATTCATATTAAAATTTTAAAAACTTTGAAGGAAATTATAAGATTAATTGCTTAATACACGTCAGAGATTACGTTACTAACTTCAAAGAGGGAGAGACCATTTCCAAAGATGAAATCCAGTGAACCTTCAATGTAACAATCATTATAGTAATGTCTGGCCAAGTGATCATAGAGGGTGTCTTGAGCTCCCAGGAATTTACAGCCCAAGAAAGCATCTGTATCTGCTGATAACCTAAATGCTACTGCTCCTGGAGGTGGCACTGGTGTTCTTCACCAGAGTTTGATTTTGCAAATAAGAAACTAATTACACTGTAGAATAGTTAGGAAGACTAATTAAATTAAGTGACCTTGAATGTTATGTTTTAGGAAATATGCAAATCAACAATAATTAACATTACTTCCATTAAAATCGAAGCAAACCAAATTGGTAAGCTGATCAAATATATATGGTTCAAGCATGCTCATAAAGCTATTAGTTAAGATGTGGTTGGTCACAATGTTATAAACAAAAACATGACTGCGTACTTCTCTTTAATTTGTATTTCACTTTCTTGCAACTGATAAATATCAGCATTATGTTGTAAATTCTTCACAATTTAAGAGAAAATAATCAATTAAGTTAGAAATATGTCCCATGGTTGTTCCAAGAAAACAAAGTTTAATTTATATTGATTCGAGGAAACATCACAAGAAAAAATTCAAAGCAAATTTATATTGGAAAAAGTAAAAACAAATAACACAGGGATAAAAATAATTATCAAACTGGTGCGGGTACTCTAGATCTCTTTATTAAACACATGTCTAAAATCCAACAAACAATACCAATTAATTGGTAGATTGGTAAATAGAAGCAGGAAGGCGAGGGGTTATATGAACTTCCAATGGAGTTGCTTTAGGATTCGTCATTCCTGGAGATTCACGCATATCAACTGTTTCACCTGATGGAGTCTCAAACTCAAACCAATGCAATACATTAGCTAATGTAAGTTCCAAAATCTTAAGCGCAAACGAAATTCCAGGGCATATTCTTCTACCACTACTAAACGGAATCAGTTCAAAGTTATATCCTCTTACATCAATGTCTTTATGAGTAGTCATAAATCTTTCTGGTCGAAATTGTAAGGGATCTTCCCATATTTGTGGGTCACGTTGTATCTTTTGAAGATTGAGAATAAGCCAAGTACCAGCTGAAACATGGTATCCACTAACCGAACAGTCTTCAATAGCTTCATGGAATACACTGAGTGGAGCAGCAGGATATAGGCGTAGTGTTTCCTTAATGACAGATTGAAGATAAACTAAGTTTTCGGTGTCTGATTCAGTGAGCAGGAGTCTATCCTTGCCAACATGAATGTCTAGTTCTTGTTTGACCTTGTTCAATGCATCAGGGTTGTTGAGTAATAAAGACAAAGCCCATGTCATTGTGATTGACGAGGTATCTTCCCCCCCTAAGATAAGATTCTGTTAAATCATTTGCCATCAGACTATCAATAAAGGATTGAAATTGGAATTCCTGTGAAAAATGAATATAAATATCAAACACTTATTTTTCCAGGTTCAGTTAAGAAATGAACGTACGAGACTGGTGGCTTTGTTGATGGTATCCGCATCCTTCTCCTCTGTATCGCTGAGAATAGATAGTAGCACTCCCATGAAATCTTCCTCACTGTTTGCCTCATTTTCAGCTCTCTTTTCCTTGTGCTCTCGTAACCATTCCTCCACAACTTGGTCCAAATCTTTGGCTACCTTCTTCATGAGCTTCAGGTCTCCACCAATGTCCAACCATCGCAGATACGGAAGCGCATCTGATAGTATGAACTTTCCACCTAGTTCAAATAAGTCGTCCAACGATTTCTTCCATTCCACGGTTTCAACTCCTTCGTATGAATTCGGTATTCGCTTCCCTACAACCATCCTTAGAATGACGTTAAGAGTAACATCTCTGAACCATCTCTTCATCTCCACCAATACTTTGCCACTGTTACTACTTTTCTTCTTGTTCCATAGTTGATATAGCTGTTGCAGTGATGTCTTCACCTCGGATTCCCTTACATGTTTGAGTAAATTGAGGCGATGATTTGAGAGGAGCTCAGTAGTGGAAATCTTGCGCATTTGACGCCAATAAGGTCCATATGATGTAAAGGCCATCATGGCTCTGTTGTAAGCCATAATCTCCATGCATGCAAGGTTTGGACGAGTTGCAAATGCTTTATCGTTTATGGTAAGACATTCTTTAGCAATCTCCCAATTGCTCACTACCAAAGCTCTCTGTATTCCCAACTTGATAGTGAATATTCTTCCATATTTGTCAGCCATGTTAGCCAAGCTTATGTGAGGTGGTTGTGGCCCTCCTAGGAGGCGGAGATGGCCAATAATAGGCCACGCTCCCCCAGCTTCTGGTGCTGTTTTCTTCGAGGTTGTGTTTCCTCTTGAGATCCATAGGAAAGAGAAAAGAAAGAGTAGTGGAAAAGCAATGATTGCAAGAGTTGAAGTTGCTGTGACTGAATGGAAATAATCCATTGCTAGATTGCTACTTCAATAGTCAAATCTATGATCTGCATGCCAAAGGGAGTTGGATTTATAGGGGTAGATACCATCATCATTCACTATTCATTAAGGGAAGGTCTCTCTTTTTATTTTATTGTTTAATTTATAGTTCTAGGGAAAGTCTTTTTTTATTGTTTAATTTATTTTTATATGGCTAGGTACTGTCATGGTTCTCTCAATTATTGGGGAGGATCATTATTTATTATTCATATAGCGAAAGTATTTATTTATTATAGGTAAAATAATTATTGTTTACTCATTCAACGAAAGTATTTTTTTTATCGCTTAATTTATTATTTTCGCTCCATTATATATAATTTTTTCTGTTATCTTTCATTGATGAAAACTAAATATATTGATGAGAAAATTAATTTAATCAAGTGGAGTTGCATCATCACTTCTTATTCACGTTACATTTAACATCCTCTTAATTTAGCATCAACTATGGCAATGGCTGCAAAATATACTCATCATGCTAAGGTGAAGCATGTGGAGATTGATTATCATTTTGAGCGTAAAAAAATTCTTGATGGCATGCTACAGGTCAATTTTGTTCCATCGGAAAGACAAGTGGGTGTCGAAACCACCTCGGGAACGGGGCTTCGAAAAATCGTTTTATATTTTTTGGAATAAAAAAGGGAAATGGGAGTCGCCACCAATCTTTTATTAGGTATGATTGGATCACCATAAAACGTTTAAAACGTTTTAAAAAGTGGGTCTTCGAAATCCAGAGAAACAGGTTCGGGAGTCGGTTACGCATGAGGAAGGATTAGCACCCTCATACGCCCAAAAATTGGTACCACGTGATTATTTTCGGGTCTTATTTTATGAAAACAATGAAAACTCGAGTAAAATTTAAAATACGATGTTTATTTTAGACGGCTTTGTATAATTTCAAAGGAAAACTTTTAAGGAAAATTCATCCTCGTGTTTCGATCCTCTATGAGAATTAGAAGTTGTGTCCAACACATTAGGGCACTATATTCTCGGAGTTTCAAAACTGAAGGACATTTCAAGACATTTTAAAGAGAGTGTTCTATCACGTGAATCATACGAAAATCACACCCAGCACGTTAGGGCATGATGTTTCGAGATCTTCACACGAAAGGACATTGTTTCTTCTTTTGGTCTTAAAATCACTTCATATATAATTATAAGGTTGAAGTGTGTTTTGAAAACTTTCGAAAAGGATATCCGATTTGCATGAATTACGAAAATCACACTTAACTCGTTAAAGCGCGATTCTTCGAAGTTTTCACACGACAGGACATTGCCTCGCTTTAAAATTATTTGTAATATAGATATATGTTTTGAGAATTTGAAAATTTCGTATTGAATTTAAAATGTAATCCTTGGACACATAGTTTAAAAGATTCAAATATGGAATACCCGTTTACTTCAATTTTCGCGGAGAATTAAAATCGTAACCAACACGTTAGGACACGATATTCTCGGAATCTCAGAGTTAACAGGTATAAAAATCTTAAAAGAGGATATTCGACGCGTGTGAGTTATACGAAAAATCACACCCAACACGTTAGGGCATGATTTCTCGAAGCTTTCACACGAGAGGAACATTGCCTCGTCTAAAAAAATACTTTAAAATTGAGCATATAAGTTTAAAATATCGAATAACAATTAATAAGAGAAATTAAATACGAAGCAAGATAATAAGCAGATAAATAGAATGCAAAAATGTAAAATGCAAGTGCATACTGATTAAAATAAATGCAAGTATTTAGTGAAGAGGAAAAACGACGCAATCGGAATTGAAAACGGAATCTTTGGATGCCCGGGGGTGAAATAGTAATTTTTGACTTTCGGGGGTAAAAATGTAAATTTTGGTGGAATCAGGGTTAAAAATGGAATTTTGGAAAGTTCAAGGGTGAAACGGTAATTTTTTGTGAAATCGGGGTTAAAAATGGGATTTTAGAAAGTTCGGGGGTAAAATGGTAATTTTTGGTGAAACCAAGGTCAAAAATGGAATTTTGGAAAGTTTGGGGGTAAAATGGTAATTTTTGGTGAAATCGAGGTCAAAAATGGAATTTTGAAAAGTTTGGGGGTAAAATTGTAATTTTTGGTGAAACCGAGGTCAAAAATAGAAGTTTGGAAGTTTGGGGGTTAAATGGTAATTTTTGGTGAAATTGGGGTTAAAAATGGAATTTTGGAAAGTTTGGGGTCAAAATATAATTTATGAACAGTTTAAGGACCTATAAGCAATAAAACCAAAGAATGGGTGACACGTGGCAGCCCCACAGGTATCCAGAAGTCAAAGGACTAATTTGTAAATCTCAAAAAATTCCTAGGCCAATTGTGTAATTAAACATAAATTGATTTAAGGACCAAATTAAAACAAATTAAAAATAAAAAGGATCAAATGCATAAATAAGCCATAACAATGACACGTGGCAGCCTCTGGTGCATTCAAAATGTCAGAGGACTAAATTGAAAAGTGAATAAAATTATCGGGCCAAATTAAAAATAATTAAAGATATGAAAGGGACTAAATTAAAATAATTAAAAAATACGGAAGGACCAAACGTGCAAATAACCCATTAATAAAAAACACGCGGATCCCAAAGGCCGGTCGGGTCGGATCGAGTCGGTCCATGGGTCTTCTATAAATAATATTTTAGGGTTTTTTCTTATTATTTCTTTTATTTTTCTTAAAATTTATCTCCCCCCATTTTTTCTCTCTTCTCTCTCACATGCTCCCATGGCCGGCCACCTTCCGTCCACCGGCCACCGTTGGGGAACGCGCTACACGCGTCGGCTCCGAGGGCTCCTCACCGTTGCGCCGTTCAATCTCCGTTACCCAAGCGCCTACTCCGGTCACGCGCCGTCATCGCCGGAGGTCGAAGGTAAGATCGAAAGGTCCCTTTTTTCATCCATTCAAACTTTTAGTTTAAAAACCACAAAAGGATTTGGTTTGAAAAACCAGATTCGGTCATTAATAATTTTGGGTCCGTTTTGGTTCTTTTCGTGCTTCCAAGAAAGGTAGTTTCCATTTTGATTTCCATTTTGCCCCTAATTTTAACCTATACTTTGTGTTTCTGTGCAGATCCATGTGCAAAAGGACGTACGACGGCGATGATGGGATGCTCAGGCTCCGACGGCGACGGTCAGATGAAGATAAGTTCCTGACTTTTCGTTTTTTTTATATTAAAAAAAGATAATAATATTATTATTAAAAAATATTTATTGTCATTAAAATTTATTATTACTATTAATTATTATTATGATTATTAATAATAATATTATTAATAATATTTCAAAGGTTGTAACTTACCATATTAATTTCCATTAATACATTCATTCACTGCTTCGAAAATTAAAAGGACTAATGAATGCTGGTAGTAAAGTAGTTAATGCATGTTCATGTATATTATTAATTCAAAACATTAAAAGCTTCAGTTATGAATGCATGTATACCTGGTTGTTAATGCTTGAACGGCTTGGTATTGAATTAAACCTTCTCTTTGCTGTCTGTTTGATATTTGGCTGAATGTTCTTTGGTGACCGTTCGAATATTTGCTTAAAAAGGGGTTGTATTGATTTCCAAAAATTTTTTAGATTTCGAGAATTGGGTTCCTCCCCCTTACAACAGAACTTCAATTTGGCTTTTATAGCCAAATACATCATCATTTCCATTTATTTCTTTCAATTAAATGCTAGTCCTAATCCTTTCTTTTTGCAGGTCTAAGCAGTGGCGGTTGGAGCAGGTTGAAGCCGGTGGTGGCAGTTGGCTGTGCAGAAGCAACTTGGAGATGGGGTCTGTTGGAGTTGACGTGGCAGCCTTTGATTGGCTGTAAAAGGTGGCAGCAGCACAAGTGGATTTTTGGATTTTGGGCCCTTTTGGGTCATTTGTAATTTGGGCTTTTGGATTGTAATTATGCTTTGGCCCAATTTGGGCTTATAAATTTGGACCTTTTTTTGGACATGTAACTTGGACATTTAATTTTAAGTTTCAAATTATTTTAAATATATTTAAATTTAAAATAAATATAAATTTGAATAAATTTAAAATTAATTTAAATTTAATTTAAAATTCAAGTTGAGCCTGATCAAAATTAGGTTTCAACAGTGGGTGATGTGCTCACAAAGCCAATTACACCAAAATAGTTTTTTACTTTTAGAGAAGCTGCGAGTGTTGTCAAGTGAAGATCAGCTCAGCAAAAGTTAGTAGCAATTAATGAAAAATTTTGTTTTAAACACCTTAGCATTCATGTACAAGATAACGACTTGTTGATGAAAAATTAAAAAAGTTGTCCCACTTGTTCTCCTCCATTCCGAAAGTGAAAGGAGTAATAGATAGTAATTTTAATAATAGAAGAAATCGTGATCATGGTCACTGTAGATGCGATCATGGGCTTAATAATTACTATTATCATGGAGTTAACAATTACATAAAATGATTAAATAATAAAATTATTTAAACCCATTATTTTTAAGGAATTTTTACAAATTGTCTTATCTTTTCAAGTAATTTTTTTTTGTATCCCCAAATCTTCTTCCAACACAATCATCCTTCGTCATATTGGATTGACTTTTTCTCCTAATAGGTGTAAACAAATTAATTTTTTTCCAATTTCCATTGTCCAATACCTTTTTTTATAGAACAATAATTAGATTGAAATTTTGAGATAACGTACTTAAATAGATATCCATATTTTGACTGTATGCATAATGATAAAATAAGTGTTGAGGCCCAATTTTATATTTTAAATTTTAACAATCAAGATTGAAAAAAGTCGATTAGGTATCAATTTTTAAGTGTGTGAGAGTGTTAATCTTTTCTCATAGGTAATCGACTTCGAAACTCCTTTTTTTTGGATTTCGAAGATTGAAATGTTTATCAAAACGAATTTAAAACGTTTTGTGGTGATCCAATCACAGCAAACAAAAAAATATTTGTGACAACTCTATTTTTCAATTTTAAAAATATTTTCAAAACTTTTTCTTTTTAAAAAAAAGTTTCGACAATAAGCTTCGGAAAATACATAAATGTCGTACAAGCTTTATTTTATTTTTATTAAATCCATCCATTTTCCATTAAAACCGATAATATAGTCCAATTAAAATAAGACCCACCACATGGATCACGAGAGTGATAGATTTCATTAATTGAATCAAAAACGAATCTGTGATGAGGAGTGATTCATAACATTGTAAGATAAATATGTGATTTTGGAAGTGTTCTATTAAAATTGAATGTGAACAATAAAGAAATATCGTAAAAAAAAAAGAAAAAAGAACACATAAATTTTACGTAAAAATCTTTTCGGAAATAAATTACGGACAAAAAAATTTCATTAATATCGAAAATCAAATGAATAAAAAAAGATACTTTTCAAAATATTACATATGAATCATTTTCAACAGTCTTTTATGATAATAAATAATATATAATCATTATAGGTCTAAAATCCAACAAGCAATAGCAATTAATAGCTGGATTGGTAAACAAAAAGTAGAAAGACGAGGAGATTTGAAAAGGTTTGGCATGGAGAGATGCAAACCTATCAGTACGCCAATGGCACTTGGAGAAAAGCTTAATAACAATAAAGAGTTTGAGAGAGTCGTTGAGAAGAATTACAGAAGTTTCATTGGTTGTTTATGGTATTTAACAGCATCACAACTAGATATTATGTATGTAGTAAGCTTGTTATCAAGATTTATACACTGTTGCAACATATCATATTTTAAAGTGGCTAAGAGAGTGCTGAGATACACCAAAGGTTCTGCTAACCTTGGTGTATGGTTTAAGAAGGTAGAAGCATTGAAGCTGCTTGGCTACGCCGACAGTGATTGGGCAGGATCAGTGGCTGATACCTCTTGTTATCTCTTTTCACTTGGATTTGGCATATTCTCATGGAGGTCTAAGAAGCAACAGATTGTTGCTTAGTCATCAGCTCAACCAAGAAATTTGGCTGAGAAAACTTCTCGGCGACTTGAATCTTGTACAGACCGAAGCAATACAAATTTTGTGTGACAATCAATCTGCCATTCCAATTGCGAAGAATCTCGTTTTTCATGGGAAGACAAAACACTTCAAGATAAAGTATCACTTTGTGTGAGAAGTTAAACAGAGCAAGGAAGTGCCTTTGGTTCATTGCAACTCTGAAGATCAGCTAGCAGATATTCTAACAAGCCTCTAGGAAACACGAGATTCGAAAAGCTCAGAAAGGAAATCGGTGTTAGTAGCATGATGGCCAAAGAGAAGTATTGCAAGATGACCAACCATACAACAAGTCGCACAAATGATGAACAGTCCGAATGCGAATCACTTTACGGATTGTTATTTGACGAATTGTCTTGCGGACTGACATTATGCGGACAGTCCATATGATGCAAGCCTTTATTTTACTTTTTTTTGTTACCTTTCATAATGATAAAATAAGGTTGGGAAAATGAAGAAAAGTCATACAAGCCTTTATCTTTCTTTTCTGTTTCCTTTCATTTTCCTCAAAATAATCTGTCATCATATGTGACTGCATCTAAATCTATGTTGGATTATGCTTTTTTCTTCTAATGCCTATAATAATACTTTTTATTCAATGATGAAACATTTATTTGTTTGTGATTAAAAAAATCCGATAATACTGATCTTTTGAGTAATTGATTTCATTAATTTAGTTTACATCTAAATAAATTCCTCTTCCCCACTGGCAATATTTCTATACTAGATAAGTAGGTGGGCGAAGTCACTATGATCAAATTTATTGGGTTGTGGGTTGACTAGGGTATAGTATATTCTTATATTAGCTGCAATTCAATTTGTTTTTCGATGTTATTAAAGTTAATTCAAATTTATTCAATCGAGATCTTAAGTTTAATTTTCTCTAATAAGGCAAATCAAGATTATGGAATTAAATCAACTCGATGATCAGGTAAGTAGATTAAATAAGCACGGAATGAGATACATAACTAACCAAAATCAAAATAATTTAAGAGAAAATAATCAATTAAGTTAGAAATATGGTCCATCGTTGTTCCAAGAAAATAAAGTTTAATTTATATTGATTTGAGAAAACATCACAAGAAAAAATTCAAAGCAAACTTGCATTGAAAAAAGTAAAAACAAAAAATACAGGGATAAAAATAATTATCAATCCGATGTTGGGCACACCAGATCTCTTTATTAAACACATGTCTAAAATCCAATGAACAATAGTAATTAATTGTTGGATTGGTAAACAGAACTAGGAAGGCGAGGAGATATTTGAACTAGCAATGGAGTTGCTTTAGGACTAGTCAATCCTGGAGCTTCTCGCATATCAACCGCTTCTCCTGATAGTGTCTCAATCTCGAACCAATGCAACAGATTAGATAATGTAAGTTCTAGAATCTTAAGTGCAAACGAAATTCCAGGACACATTCTTCTACCACTACCAAATGGAATCAATTCAAAGTCATATCCTCTTACATCAATATCTTTATGAGTAGTCATAAATCTTTCTGGTCGAAACTGTAAGGGATCTTCCCATATTTGTGGGTCACATTGTATCTTTTGAAGATTGAGAATAAGCCAAGTACCAGCTGAAACATGGTATCCACTAACCGAACAGTCTTCAATAGCTTCATGGAATACACTGAGTGGAGCAGCAGGGTATAAGCGTAGTGTTTCCTTAATGACAGATTGAAGATAAACTAAGTTTTTGGTGTCAGATTCAGTCACTAGGAGTCGATCCTTGCCAACATGAATGTCTAGTTCTTGTTTGACTTTGTTTAATGCATCACGGTTGTTGAGCAATAAAGACAGAGCCCATGTCATTGTGATTGACGACGTATCTTCCGCCGCTAAGATAAGATTCTGTTAAATCATTTGCCATCAGATTATTAATATCGGATTGAAATTGAAATTCCTGTGAAAAATGAATATAAATATCAAACACTTATTTTTCCAGATTCAGTTAAGAAATGAACTTACGAGACTGATGGCTTTGTTGATGGTATCCGCGTCGTGCTTGTCTGTATCACTGAGAATAGATAGTAGCACTCCCATTAAATCTTCCTCACTATTTGCCTCATTTTCAGCTCTCTTTTTCTTGTGCTCTCGTAACCATTCCTCCGCAACTTGGTCCAAATCTTTGGCTACCTTCTTCATGAACTTCAGGTCCCCACCAATATCCAACCATCGCAGATACGGCAGCGCATCTGATAGTATGAACTTTCCACTTAGTTCAAATAAGTCGTCCAACGACTTCTTCCATTTCACGGTTTCAAATCCTTCGTATGAATTCGGTATTCGCTTTCCTACAACGACCCTTAGAATGACGTTAAGAGTAATATCTCTGAACCATCTCTTCATCTCCACCAATACTTTGTCACTGTTACTACTTTTCTTCTTGTTCCATAGTTGATATAGCTGTTGCAGTGATGTCTTCACCTCGGATTCCCTTACATGTTTGAGCAGATTGAGGCGATGATTTGAGAGGATCTCAATAGTGGAAATCTTGCGGATTTCACGCCAATAAGGTCCATATGATGCAAAGCCAATCATGGCTCTGTTGTAACCCATAAGCTCCGCGCATGCAAGGTTTGGACGAGTTGCAAACGCTTTATCGTTTATGGTAAGACATTCTTTAGCAATCTCCCAATTGCTCACCACCAAAGCTCTCTGTACACCCAACTTGATAATGAATATTCTTCCATATTTGTCAGCCATGTTAGCCAAGCTTATGTGAGGTGGTTGTGGCCCTCCTAGGAGGCGGAGATGGCCAATAATAGGCCACGCTCCACCAGCTTCTGGTGCTGTTTTCTTCTAGGTTGTGTTTCCTATTGAGATCCATAGGAAAGAGAAAAGAAAGCGTAGTGGAAAAGCAATGATTGCAAGAGTTGAAGTTGCTGTGACTGAATGGAAATAATCCATTGCTAGATTGCTACTTCAAAAGTTAAATCTATGATCTGCATGCAAAAGGGAGTTGGATTTATAGGGTTAGATACTATTATCATCATTCACTATTCGTACCGGAAAGTCCCTTTTTTTCGTTGATTTTCCCTCCATTATATATATTTATATGGTTAGGTATATATGCATATATATGGATATATATGGTTAGGTACGATCTTTTTTTGTCGTTCATACAGAGAAAGTATTTATCTTTTTAATTGAATTTATGGTTGTCTCCATTATATAAGGTTAGGTAAATCATGGCTAGATATTATCATCTTTTTTTTTTTGAATTAAAACCCGGGGTTTTATTAAAACTTTCAAAGGAAAACATATGTTCAACCACCAACAATCAAAAACACGTGTTCAAACATCAACCATAACACATAAACTTAAAAAATAAAAACAGAAATTAAAGGAGCCTCGGTAAAACTGGTGACGATTCCTGTTCTTCATCAGAGAGAGTGATTTTTGCAGCACCCTCAAAGACTAAAACTTCACGGAGATAGCAGAAATGTCAACCACTGTAAGTAAAATCCTTCCTTCACACAGCTTCAGAGATAGGTGTTCATCCCCAATCTGTCTTTTAAAATTAGATCCATAGCCTCAGCAGGTACTTCCTCAATCCAAAAAGTGTCTGTGTTAAGCTCGAACCCAATACGTGCAATTGTATGTGCCACTGTATTGGCTTTCCGATCTGCATGTGTAAAGATAATAGAATTAAATTTCATGGCTAATTCTCTGATATCAGCAACATAAATCCCTATTTCAGATCTATCAACAGTGCTCTTTTAGGCTTTGATGATAATTGTTCTCGAATCCCCTTCCACTTCTATATGTTGGAAACCCATATCATTTGTGAATTTGAGACCTTGATCACAGGCGAGAGCTTCAGCCGAGAAGGCGTCCACCACATGTTTGTTGATTTGCATTCCACTGCCCATCACTAGACCCATGTTGTTCCTTATGACAAAACCCGAACAAGATAAGTTATTCTCCTGCTTAAAAGCTGCGTCAAAATTCAATTTTACAAAATCTGCTTTAGGAGGTTACCAAACATTAATAGAAGTTTTCTGTTGAACAAGTAGTTTTTTAGTCACTTCCTCCATCTCCCTAAGAGTACTGACAATTTTTACAATAATTTCCTGAGCTGACTGCCTCTTTCCTTCCATCACATGACGATTATGAGCGTACCAAAAGGACCACATAGTCAGCATAACTTGTCTATAGGTACTGTCTTATTTTAGTTTAATAGTCTTTGAAAACCAATTCCAAATGTCTTCCATAGTCAAATCATGTTGCCAATCAAATCCTATATATTTCTATACCTCTCTCGTAAGACCACAAGCTGTGATAGCATGCATAGAAGTCTCAGGAGCGTTACAGCAACGTGGGCACACCGAGGAAGTGGCAATCCTTCTGTTATATAACGTGTAGGCTGTAGGAATAAAATCGTGAACGATTCGCCAAATTGTAATTTTAGCTTTAGAGGGTATTTGTTGTTTCCATAATTTGTTGTAAATTTGCTTCCTTTCCTCTGTATCATTCAAAGAATTATGCTGGGTCATTAGGGACCTATAACCATTACGGACAGTATATTCTCCGAACATGTCACCCTTCCAAACTATCCTATCAATCCTGCTGACATGGGACAAAGGAATACACTGAATCGCCTCTGCCTCCTCCGCATCAAAAACACTATTAAGAAGCTCCTCCTTCCAACTATTATCCTCTTGATTAATCAAATCACTTACATAAGTAATAGAAGAATTAATAGCTGTTTTTCGTATCATACCACCAGAAATATTAGGGAGCCATTTATCCCTCCATATTGAGATAGATGATCCTGATCCCACAAGTTAACCTGTTCCTTCATCCAATAATCTCCGAGCTGCATAAATGCTCCGCCAAGCGTAAGATGGGTGAGTACCTAATTGAGCATTTTAAAATTGATCCTAGGAAAGTATTTAGCTTTTTAAATTCTAGCAACCAATGACTCAGGGTTAGTAAGAAATCGCCACCCTTGTTTTGTAAGTATGGCCACATTAAATTTGCATAAATCTCTGAAACCCATACCCCCTATATCTTTCGAATGACAAAGAGTTCTCCAACTGCACCAGTGCATGCATTTTCTACTAGAATTTTTCTGCCACTAGAAACGACTCATTATTTGTTCAAGCTCATAACAAAGAGTCTTAGGCAAGAGAAAATAAGACATTGAAAATGTAGGGAGCGCTTGAAGAATAGACTTGATAAAAACCTCCTTCCCTCCCTGGGAAAGGAATCGGGTGCTCCAATTATTAA
This sequence comes from Gossypioides kirkii, assembly GCA_005610355.1. NCBI lineage: Eukaryota > Viridiplantae > Streptophyta > Magnoliopsida > Malvales > Malvaceae > Gossypioides > Gossypioides kirkii. The sequence continues at coordinate 1,207,313 of CP032248.1, forward strand.
TTTTAACACGTATTCTATCACAAATCATCAAGAACGCTTCTTTTTTCTTCTTGCCAACCAATGTAGGAAGCCCCAAATATTTTTCAATATTTTGAGAACAACGAACCCCCAATATGTTAGTCACAATATCAACCTCATTACCATTCGTATTTGAACTAAAAAATATCACTGATTTATCAAAATTTACTTGCTGCCCCGATGCTGCTTCATACTTTGCTAGAATATTTTTGATACATTGCCCGCCTTCCTCCGTAGCCTTTCCGAAAACAATACTGTCATCAGCAAAAAATAAATGTGTCACGGATGGACCACCCCTACTCGCTTGAACCCCCTTCATATATCCATTTTGTTTAGCACGCTTTAGTAGAGTGGAAAAACCTTCCGTACAAATCAGAAAGAGATAAGGACTCAAGGGACAACCTTGTCTCAACCCTCTATTCGGTTGGAAAGAATTAGTAGCCACTCATTCACCAACACTGAATAGGACACCGTCGTTACACAATTCATAATTAGGCTCACCATTTTTGAAGCAAAACCAAGTCGTTGTAGCATTCCTTCAATAAAAGGCCACTCAACCCTGTCGTATGCTTTACTCATATCGAGTTTAAGAGCAAACGATCCCTTCTTTCCATGTCTCCTTTTCTTCAATGTATGCATCAACTTATATGCAGCAAGGACATTGTTCGTAATGAGACAACCCGGAACAAAGGCTCCTTGAGCCTCATCTATACAATCTTCCAAACCATCTTAATCTGATTCGCAGTAGTCTTCGCCATAATTTTATACAATACTAACACAAGCTTATAGGCCGAAATCCTGTCATAGAATCAGCATTAGTCGACTTGGGAATTAACATAATTTGTGTATAATTAACATCATCAATCGAAATCTCCTGATTAAGAGCCGAAATGCAAAAATCTATAGTTTCATTGCTAATAATATTCCAAAATCTTTGGAAAAAATCGCCGAGAATCCATCAAAATCGGGCGCCTTAGTAGAACCCAAATAAAAAACAGCCCTTTTAATTTCATCCTTAGTAAATTCCTTTTCAAGAGTCATATTCTGACTTTGACTGATCTTTATATCAACATCTTGAAAAATCTCCTGAGCATTATTACACCATGGCTGCCAAACAAATGTTGAAAATACTCGATTGCCACTCATCTTTTATCCTCTTCCTCTTCCCACATAATCTCATTATTATCTTTTAAACAGCGAATCATGTTTATTTTCCTTCTAAAATTAGCAAAATGATGAAAAAATTGAGTGTTTTGATCCCCATACCTTAGCAGTTAGATCTGGATCGTTGCTTCCAATGAAGTTCTTCTTTATCAATCTCAAAATTTAGAGCAAGCTTCACATCTATCAATTCTTCAAGTGTCGCATCATCAGCATCAATTCTAGAGAGATCTTCCAACCGAGCTTTCATATTGTTGATAATCTTCTTACTCTCACGCCTTTTAGTCAAGGCCCACCACTTGAGTTGTGTTCCCAAATTCTCCAATCTGCCCAAAATATTTAAGTGGGAATACTCATGCCATAACTGAGCAAGTACTTATTCGCAATCTTCTTCTAAGAGCCACACTTTTTCAAATTTGAAAGTTGGAATCACATTTTCACATCGCACCACCGGGTAAGTATCCAATAAAATCGGACAATGATTTGAGAGAGAATTATTCAAATGAGACATGGAATAATTAGGAAAGGCATTATACCAGTCAATCGATCCAACTCCACGATCTAGATGTTCACGTATATTAGTAGAGGCAAAATTACCCCTCTCCCATGTATACCTCCATCCCTGAAAACCCATATCCGTAAGACCACAATCGTCCAAATTAAGTTCTTCTAAATTCCTCTATTTGTCGACTGTCTCTAGTTCTACCTCCTTGTTTTTCTTGAATAAATAGAAGCTCGTTAAAATCACCCATAACCACCCACTGTATATTACCACGTCTACCAAGATTATTAAGAATCTCCCAAGATTCCGAACGCCTTCTTCCATCTAGCTCACCATAAAATCCTGTGAACCGCCAATCAAAGCCTCTCCCAATATTCGTAATCACAATATCAATATGATTTTTATTATAACTTTTTAAGGTAACCGAGTAACCCTCACACCACCCCAAGCACAAACCACCCCTTGAACCATTAGCAGGAACATCTATGCCATTGATAAAACCAAATCTACGTCGAACATATTCCATTCTCCTTATATCAATCTTCGTTTCACATAAGAACATAATATGGGGACGATAATCTCTCAGCCAATGTTGAATTCTACGAACGCGCCGCGGATTCCCCAATCCTCGAACGTTTCAGCTCAAAATTTTCATAATTCTCGGCTGACCTGTTCCACAGGTTCAGCCGGTTGGAGTTGTGCCACCTCCAAATTTTGGGCTTCCGAAGAAGCACTATGCCCATAAGCGTTGGACTCATCATCAGACTTGTGTAACCTTGGTCGTTTTTTCCCATCCGAAGTCAACATAGGCTGATTTTCATTTAAGGAATCTGTATCAAAAGCATCAATTACCTCCTCATCCATTTTAGGAATATTAGATCTTCCAATCAAATTAATTCCTAAATTGCTATCGACATCTTGCATAATATAAGTCAAATTAGTATTTCGATTTTTTCCTTTTACACCCCCTGATTCTCCACCATTGCCGCCCCAAATCATGCCTGGCTCTCTAAGCCAAACGCTGCCACCAGCTACCGTCTTCCTCACCAGAGCTTTGAGGGAAAGATCCCATCCTAACGGAAGTTCTTGACTCCCTTTCACCATTCGAATGGGACAAAAACTCTCTCCATGTCCTAATCTTCCACATAAAAAGCAAAATGTGGATAATCTCTCATACTTGAATTCCACAAACAATTCCTTCTTCTTAGCAATGATGAGCTTCTTCCTCCTTTTCAATGGATGCCGAATATCCACTAAGACACGGATCCGCATAAAATTCCTAAGCCCTGCAGCCACAGCCTTAGCATCATAGTCAACAAACTCACCAATAAAACCACCAAATTGTTTGGCCATCTGTTCATTATACATTCCATTTGGTAAATTGTAAATCTGAACCCAAAAGGCAACTTTCAATAATGGGACATCCAACGGGTCCATTCCTTCACTTAAAGTAGAAAAAATTAACAAATAGTTGTTGAATGTCCATGGGAAACCCTTAATGATTCAGGTCAAATCCGCCTCACAGTAATACCGGAAAAGAAATCTCTTTTCTCCTATATCCGTAATGGTAACACCCCCCAAAGGATGCCAAAAATTGGCCAGCACCATTTTCATGGACTGGAAATTGATCGAAGTGGCTGTAAGAAAACAGCCCACTATACACAGATCAAAACTCTCCTCTGTCGTTTCAACGTCCGCTTCAACCTCCCATCCATCCCCTTCTCCACTCCCCTCATTATCCTCCAACCGTAAATCCGCCAAAACCTCCTCCATACAGACAAAAACCAGATCCAAAAAACCTTTAAACTCTCAAAACAGTAAAACAATGCTACAATGGAGCATACAGAGACAATGCTACCTCAAAGCATGCTACAGTTATTATCATCATTGTTTACTCATTCAAGAAAGCAACTTTTTTTTTACTGTTTAATTTATGGTTCTTTCCATTATATATATAATTGTGGAAAACAAAGTATATAGTGAAGAAATTAATTTAGACGGGCAGAATTGTATCGTCATTTCTTCTTATTCACATTACATTTATCATCTTCTTAATTTTATTAATTTTATTTTACTTTCTTCAAGCATGTGTATTACTACTTGAAAATAAATGTGTGAACAAATAAAATATTTGAAAAGATATAGTCATTATTTGATCATTTTACAATATTTGATTTAATTTCACAAGTAAGGTTAAGAAATAATATTTTATTGATATTTAAAAATAAAGGTAATTATATATTTTGGTACATGAATTTGGGTTCAAAGTTCAAATTAGTAATTGAGGTTTTTTTGATCTAGTTGGGTACCTAAACTTGGCCTTTATGTTCAATTTGACACCTAAACTTTTTTTATCCAATTAGGTACTTTAGCCATTGACTCTTTGGTTCAAATTAGTACATGAACTTGGTTTCATAGTTTAAATTGGTTCAAATAAATTATTTATTGTATGTACTAATTTGGACCATAAAACAAAGTTCAAGTATCTAATTAGACCAAAATAAATTTTAAGTACCAAATTGAACTTTAAAGATAAGTTCATGTATTTAATTGGACAAAAAATCTTAAGTACCAATTTGGAACTTGAAGCCAAATTTAAATACTAAAATATAGATTTACCCAAAAATAAATAAAATAAGTAACGGTTTTTTTTTTTAATATCATTATTGAGAGAGGAAGATGACAAAATTTAAATGTACTATTTAAGTGCCATATACTCTCTCTTTTTTAATATCATTATTGAGAGAGGAAGATGACAAAATTTAAATGTATTATTTAAGTGCCATATACTCTTTTTTTTTTAATATCATTATTGAGAGAGGAAGATGACAAAATTTAAATGTACTATTTAAGTGCCATATACTCTCTTTTTTTTTTTTAATATCATTATTGAGAGAGGAAGATGACAAAATTTAAATGTACTATTTAAGTGCCATATACTCTTTTTTTTTAATATCATTATTGAGAGAGGAAGGTGACAAAATTTAAATGTACTATTTAAGTGTCATCTAGACCTATTATCTCAATAATCACCACCAAGCTTTGAAAATCTCACTCCTGCTAACCCCTGCCACAGCCAATGCATAAGCCATTTCATTACCTAAAAAAATTGCTCTAGCTAATCCTTCTCCGTCTCTAAGGATCCCGCCTCCACCCTCGGAAAAAACACCACTCACATTGAATTTAAGGTGACCAATAGGAGGAGGCCTCCACCGAAACCTTCTGTCTAGCTCTCCTTTGGCTACTGATCTACACTTTGCAGGATTAAGCCACCATTCACTTTCAGCATACTGCAGTTCATTATACACACTCCTTGCCCACATCAAAGCCCTCATTTTAGACTGGAAAATAACTGAATCAATTGAAGCCACTTTGTGATTAAAAATCAGCTCATTTCTGGCTATCCACAACCAGGTAGCTGCTGCCACCGCTATCCACCAGATACAAATTTTAACTAATGTTTCACACAAGTTTTGGCAATAGGAGAAAAAAAATCAAATTTGCTGACTTTTTATGGGTTAAAAGTTATTTTTAGTGAGCAAACTGAATCTTAGCTTAATTGTCATTAACATTTTTATTAAGGTAAAAATTTTTGTGGCCGAGCATATTAAAGCATGTCACTACAAAATAATTCACTTTTACTGGTATTTATAAGTGTCGATAAAAGTAAGAAAAAGGCCGATAATGAATTTACTGACAGTTTTTTACCGCCGACTAAGCACGTGGCGGTAAAATTTTCCGACGAATTGGCCACAAGTGTTAGTAAACTTTTGCTGGCATAAATTTTCCCCAGACTTCTAAACCGAGTCAAAAGTAAAATATTTTTCAAGGCAATTTAAAATGCTTGTAAAATTTTTAAAATGACTCAGTACTTCTTTTTAATTTGTATTTCACTTTCTTGCAATTGATAAATATCAGCATTAAGTTGTAGACGCAGCACCATTTAGAGGATCAAACCTCCTTTATATGCTTAGTAGGAAAGGGTTCAAAAACTATCCATATGAAAAATGAAACCCATTCAATATGGTAAGAAACTGGTAAAATAATCAATCATTTTAACATGTAAAGATATTATCTTTTTCAGGTAAGAGATTCGAATTAACCTAACTTACATCAAGTCAGTCCACATCAACAATTTTATCAAAAAACTTTTTTTAAAATAGAAACTCCCTTTTCACGCCTACCTTGGATACATCAAGTTAGTTCATATGTTGCGAAGTGACCATCCATGTATTGATGAGTTTAATTTACACAACTGCAAGCTCCTACAAAACATGCAAGCCCACCCAAAAATGTGAGCTCACCAAACTTGCGAAGTCACTAAAGGTGCGAGCTCTATCAAGTAAATCCATACCTGTATTGAAATAATGATAATTTTTTGATAAGATGTTTTAACTATTGATTAGATTAAAATCAGCCAATAAAGAGACAAGTTGTACGGTATAAATTCCAAGACTCTCCAAGTTGTAATTGTTTATTATGATTTTTAACTTATTTAAGCATAGATGTTCATGTTTTTTTTTCCTTCATTCAAACTGTTCTGTTTAAAAGCAACAGAACAGTAGTTCCAGTTAACCATTACAATTGTCACAAAAGCTATTATTACATGAAAACCAGGCGTTCCAATCACCAATCTAACATTGACCACCACGCCTTTAACATAACCCTGCGATTAATACCTGTGTCGCTAATGTTTCTGCCATTTCATTGCCATGCTGCTTTGCTTTTGAAAATCCAACCTCACCCACACAGGCTAGTCTCCTTTCCATATCTGCGAATGTAGTTTGTTGCGACCAAGGCCTCCTGTCTTTGTTCAATAACCAGTTATACGCAACCAGTGACCCGATTTCAACAATAATCAAACCAGATCCCCTCCAACCCATCTCAATTAGTACATCCAACGCTGTAATTATTGCTGCTAATTCAGCTGAATCTGCATCAATGGCATCACATGGTCCCGAGAATAAAGCTCAATGAGAAATATCAACAGGCATTGAGACTTGAAATCATTAGTTTGTTTTGGTAAAAAAATCCAACCAATAATATCAATTAGTCGGTCAACTGGTAAACAAAAGCAGGAAAGCAAAGAATTATTTGAACTTCCAAGGGAGTTGCTTTAGGGCTCGTCAATTCCGGAGGTTCTTGCATATCAATTGCTTTTCTTGATAGTGTTTTAATCTTGAACCAATACAATACATTAGCTAATATAAATTCCAATGTCTTAAGTGCAAACGAAACTTAAGGGCACATTCTTCTACCACTACTAAATGGAATCAGTTAAAAGTCATGTCCTTTTACATTAATGTTTTTTATGAGTAGTCATAAATCTTTTTGATCGATAAAAAATCTTTTCATATCTGTGAATCACGTTGTATCTTTTGAAGATAGAGAATAAGCCAAGTACTGAAACATGATATCCACTAACTGATCAGTCTTCAATAACTGCATGGATTACATCCAGTCGAGCGGTAAGATATAGGCGTAGTAGGTACACTAAGTTTTTAGTGTCTGATTCAGTCACTAAGAGTCTACCCATGTCAACATGAATGTTTAGTTCTAGTTTGAACTTATTCAATGAATCACTGTTGTTGAGTAATAAAGACAAAGCCCATGACATTGTGATTGACGAGGTATCTTCCGTGGCTAAGATAAGATTTTGTTAAATCATTTAACTACTAATATCGGATTGAAATTGGAATTCCTGTGAAAAATGAATACAAATATCAAACACTTTTTTATCGGCCAGGTTACCCAAGCTTATATGAGGTGGTTTTGACCCTCCCAAGAGGCGGAGATGGCCAATAATAGGCGATGCTCCACCAGCTTCTGGTGCTGTTTTCTTCGAGTTTTTGTTTCTTCTTGAGATCCATAGGAAAGAGAAAAGAAACAGTAGCGGAAAAGCAATGATTGCAACAGTTGATGTTGCTGTGACTGAATGGAAATAATCCATTTCTGGATTCATAGGGTTAATTTAATGTCAGCGCAGGGGGTATCATCATTGATCATTCGCCATATATATTCTATCATTAAATTTTGTCTCGTCCTGGAATACAGAGTGTATTGACCGAGGAAATTGACAGAAGATCTATATGAGGGAGCTGGATTTATAGGGTTAAGTAATGTCACAGCATCGCCTATCATTATTGACCACTTATTCAACCGATAGCATCTTTGCTTATTGATTAAGGTTCGAAAGATATATATTCTATCTTTTTATGCTGTCTCTCATGGTTGAAAACTGAGCATATCGACCAATGAAATTAATTCAATCGAGCGGAATTGCATCATCACATCATCACTTGTTGTAGCTGAGTTTGATTACTCGTAGCAATAAAGAAAGTTGATGAAGTAACTACGCAAGACAAGTCGGTATCGTTAAGTAAATGATAATTTTATTAATTTCTTATCTTTATTTGCCTTATTTTAAACACCTTAGCCTATTGAGAAATGCATTATTGATGTCTAGTTGTCTGAATGGCTAATTGTGATGAATCGCAAGAGTCAAAATAGCTCATATAGTACTAGACCTAACAACCGGGCTAAATGTCTCATAATAATCCTAGCCTATCACTTGAGAATATCCTTTCACCATCAACCTGGATTTTTATCGAGCTATTGAATTATTGATCTTTCTTATTATTAGATTTGTGTGACTCGAATCTCATCACTTGTTAAAAAAATATATAGTGATAAAATAAGAAGATCAATGGGGCTGAAGGATCAAGGGCCAAAATAGATGTAATCGAATCCTGCACAAGTAGAATATGTATAAAACTATACTTTTTCTATTTAACATTGATTAGAATACGGTTTTTTTAACTTTTAAATAGATATAGTCGAAACTCCTATTGTTTCATTCGGTTTTCAATATTAGTGAATTTCTTATCTTCTGTCCGTGACTTTTCTCGAAAGAATTTTCCACGTAAAATATGTATATACTTTTTTTATTACGATCGTTCTACTACCATTATCAACATTATCTTAAACACTTTTGATATTAAACAATCATTTACATCCGATAGGCTTCCTCCTTAAAGGAAACACTTACAGAGACCAAGTACCATTCTTGAGAAGAGCATCTAATTCATCCTTCACGGCTTCCTGCCAAGCAGGATGCTTCATCGCCTCATGCACATTCACAGGTTCAACTTCCTCGTGTGCAGCAACCATATAGACCTTGGTCTTAAAAACATCAGCCTTAGCTCGTGTAATCATAAGATGTTGATTGCTATAATTTGATGCACCAAAGATTTCAAGATCTTAAAATAGTGAGTGAATATAATTCTGTAATATTCAAAATGATGATCAAATAATAAAATTATTCAAATATTAACTTTTACAAATTTGTCTTATCTTCTCAAGTAATTTTTTTCTTGGATCCTCAAATTTTCTTCCGATACAATCATCTTTTGTGATATTGGATTGACTTTTTTTCCTAATTGGTGTAAACAAATTTTTTTTTCTCAATTCCCACTGTCCAATACCTTTTTTATAGAATAATAATTAGATTAAAATTTCGAGATAACGTACTTAAACGGGTATCCATTATTTTTAATGGAATGCAATTAACTTTTTCTTTTACTATACGCATAATGAAGAAATAAGCTTTGGAAAATACAAAAATGTCGTACAAGCTTTATTTTATTTTATTGATTCCATCCATTTTCCACTTATAAAGCCGATTGTATTGTCCAATTAATTTAATCAAAAACAAATCTCTGATGACAAGTGACTGATAATATTGCAAGATAAATTAATCATCTTGGAAGTATTCAAATTGATTTTTTATTTGGCGTGAAAATCAATTTTGGTTGAACTTTTTTTAATAATATTATAATTTATTAGTTGATTCCACGTAGAGATGATGATATTTTATAATATTAAGTTTCGATTTTTCAAAATATTACATATAAATTATAAAGATATATAAAATTATAATTTCATATAATTTTTTCTCATGAATCATATCATTATTTATTAAATATCGATTTAAAATCTAACAAACAATAGTAATTGATTGATGGATGGTAAACAAAAGTAGGAAGACGAGGAGATTATTTATTAAATATAGGTTTAAAATCCAACAAACAATAGTAATTAATTGTTGGATTGGTAAATAGAACTAAGAAGACGAGGAGATATTTGAACTTTCAATGGAGTTGCTTTAGGTTACCCAAGCTTATATGAGGTGGTTGTGGCCCTCCTAAGAGGCGGAGATGGCCAATAATAGGCCATGCTCCACCAGCTTCTTGTGCTGTTTTCTTCGAATATGTGTTTCTTCTTGAGATCCACAGAAAAGAGAAAAGAAATAGTAGCGGAAAACCAATTATTGCCACAGTGGAAGTTACTGTGACTGAATGGAAAAAATCCATTACCGGATTCCCACTTCAATCTTAAGCTATGGCCTATGAGAAACAGATATATATGAGGGGGTTGGGACTTATAGGGTTCAGGGATGTGAACACAGCACGTACCATTTACCGAGAAGAAATTACATGTGATTTTACATTATTTTTATTCCTTTTCAATAATAAAATGATAAATTAAATTTTTTACCTAATTATATTATTGATCTAATTATATAATATATATGTAGAGATTTACTTACATTAGCGAATAAATTAAGTGGTTTTATATTTTTTTTAAAAATTTATACAATTAATATTTTAATATTTTAACTGTTAATTTTATCTATATATTTGTATTTGTTATGCATATAAAAAAAATTTGAATAAATTATGCATGTAAGTTTTTGAATCGATATAATATCTATATTAATATATATTTAACGATTGAAAGCTTTTTTATATAAAATAGATAGTTAGAAAATTTTAATTTATGTGAAACTATAGGCATGATCTACATGATTAAATTATGAACTATTACAATTGAATTGTTAGATATTATTCATATAAAAATTTAAAAAAATAGTATAAAACTACTTATTTATGTCAAATTATCTTTTTAAAAATGCTCAAATAAAATTTATTGAAACATAAATTATTTTCAAGTTAATTTTTTCAAATAATTTCTTTTCTGGATCCGCCAGTTTTCTTCGAATAACATCACCCAACATCATATTAACATTTTCTCCTAGTGGGAGCAAACAAATTATTATTCTTTTCACTACCCAATACCATTTTTTCATGGGATAATATAATATTTTTCCGTCAAGTAATTATTTTCACTTTAATATTTGTTAAACTGATTCAACCTATTCAACTATTGATTTTTTTATAGCTTTCGATTATTATTAATTTCAAGCAATTTCTAATTCAACTTATTAAACCCCTTATTTGGACTAGTATACTACTCTATTCTCAATCCAATCAGTCCAACTGACCTATTCAATCATATTATAAGAATATTGGTCACATCATCAAATTTTGATGGAATCCAAGTTCAGGAAAAAAATGGACTTAGTTGTCAATTTCAAATATTAAAGTGAACAAAAAAAATATAAATACCAAAAAGAATCTAATTATCAAATTGAAAAGTCAAAAATTAAATTATCCCTAATTTGTTTGGCATTGCGCGATGACCTCCATGCTCCACCAGCTTCTGGTGTTGTTTTCTTCGAATTTATATTTTTTTCTTGAGATAATCTTTTCGAGAATATGTGATTATCCTCATAACAATATTGTTTTCAAAATTTAAAATTGTATTTCACTTGTTGATTCCTAATTGTTACCTTCCATTATTCCCCTTTCTTAAATAGAAAAAAAAAGCCTAATTTCTCTCTAATATACAAATTATCGCCCCTTCTTCCTACAACACCTTCAAAGAAATGGTGTTGCTTGATCTCGATTGCACCCTTCTTCAAAGAAAGCTTCTCTAAGTCATCTCTATTCCTCTATCACCCTGCAACCAAACAGAACCAAAATCTTAATCATGCTCAAATCATGATCTTAAAACAAAGAAAACCCCAAATCAATGATGACCCTAATAAAAAAAATGCACACATCAAAGATTTGATTGTGAAAGCAAAAGATGAAAAGTTTTCCGTACCAAGTTGAATTCAAGTTTCTTAGAGAGCTTAGGACCAACCAATTTGCCTAACCCTATCAACAGCTTCAATAGCATGGCTATCATTATCAAAGTTGTCATTAATTAACACTTTAAAGCATGGTGGTGAAAGAGATCATAGATTTTTTTCTGATTGTTATGATTTATGCTGTTTTGTTTTATTGTATCAGTGTGCTTTTGTTTTTGTTAGCTGCTTCTGTAATTTTGACTATTTTGACAATCTGAGACTGCCTTGTTTTGGGTGAATTGGGGTTGTTCTGTGTGGGTGCCAATGAACCCAGCACCACTAGGCATTCATATGAAAAATAAAATAAAATTAAAAAATGTTTTAAAAACCTATTACTTGTAATTGGATAAAAAGAAAAACGCATCTAGTTTAATAATTATTTTATAATTTTTTATAGTTGAAAGAAACTTAAACATATTTGAATGATTTGTTGTGTAATTTATTTTTTTTATACAAAATTTGGTCACTTGAAATTTTCTTTTTCTAAAAATGTCGCCTTTTATTGCGGAATATCGTGTCTATTGAGTCCAATTATATGTACCTTTCATATTTTTTACTCAGCACTTTATAATTTAATCCAACCTAATATTTATTTATTTTTCAAAATAAATATTAATTAATCAAATCAATTTATCAATTAAATAATTTTCTTAATCCAATTCCAATTCTATTAAAGATATGACAATTTTACCGTAAAAAAATCTATGGTGAAATATATTTAATTTCTTTATTCAACGGATTCATAATGACTAATTAATTTAATTTCATTTTTAAACTTCAATTATTTAATTATAATTAATTAAAAATAATTCGAAAACCTTAAATAATTCTATATGGAATTCATTTTTGGTTTTAACGAGCTAGCGAAGAGACCGATTGGATATATATAATTAGAGCTTAAATAATTTATAATTAAGTATCAACTTTTCGCCTATTAAATATAAACTTATTTAGTAACGAAGTCATTCCACTATAGTATCGTGACTGAGCTTTCCCTAATTACATATTATTATGAAAATTTCTTAATAAACGCTCGTCCAATGACCTTGTCATAAAGGTGTTACCTTCATATGATCTCCTTAATCTTTTTGGGACAAATCTCTTCTCTCAATATGATTTTATTTGGTCTCATGATAACCATTACATATTTCTTCATGAAAAGTCAATTACTATTAAATAGTAATCAAGTCATTTATCATAAAACCAACACAATAATTTTACCTGGAGCATCAACAAAAGCACTCAAGATACATACCACATATCTATGAAAATGCAACATAATTTGAAGAAATTATCCACATAATCCTATTTTCAAATTTTGAAATATATCTGTCGAAACCATTTTTAAAACGGAGCTTCGAAAAATCGTTTTAAAATTTTGAAAAAAAGGGAGTCGCCACCAATCTTTTATTTGGGTGTGATTGGATCACCACAAAACGTTTAAAATACGTTTAAAAATGTTGGTCTTCGATATCCAGAAAAATAGGTTCGGGGTCGGTTACGCATGAGGAAGGATTAGCACCCCCATATGCCCAAAATTGGTACCGTATTGATTATTTTTGGGTCTTAATTTGTAAATCTTGAAAGCTCGAAATAAATTTAAAATACGATCCTCGAATGCATGGGCTATGTTTGAAAGAAACCGATTTTGCTTGGAAATCTCACTATTTCAAAGTGATCGAGGAAGAAAAATTATGTCCAATGAGTTAAGACATAATATTTCGAGATCTAGAAATAACGAGCTTTCTTTTGTAAAACTTTTTAAAATTTTGGAGAAAGATGTTTGATTATCTTGATTTGAAGAAAGGTTGCACCTAGTAAGTTAAGGCGCAAATTTTCATAACCTAAGATAAGGAAACATTGCCTCGATTAAGGGTATTCGATTATTTCGATTTAAAGAAAAATTGCACCTAGTAAGTTAAGGCGCAAAATTTCAAAACTCAAAATAAAAGAATATTACCTCGATTTTAAAGTTTTTATGAAAACAATTTTGAAAACGAATATGCGAGTTTAATATGAATGAACAATTAATGATGGATATTAACATGCACGACGAAAAATAATTAAGCAGATAAATGGTAAGCAAAAATCAAAACATATAAAATACGAGTGCATAATAATTAAAGTTAAATGCAAATATTGATGAGGAAGAAAAATGATGCAATCGGGGTTGAAAATGAGACTTTTTGGATACCGGGGGGTAAAATGGTAATTTTGGGACATTTTTGGGTTAAAAATAAAATTTTGGACGTTCGAGGGTAAAATAGTAATTTTTGCAAAAATTGGGATCAAAAATAGAGTTTTTGGACATTCGAGGGTAGAATGGTAATTTTGAGAGTTTCGGAGTCAAAAATAGAATTTTTGGAAGTTTCGAGGTCAAAAATGGAATTATTGGAAGCTCGGGGGCAAAAATGGAATTTTTGGAAATTTGGGGGTAAAAATGGAATTTTTAGAAGTTTGGGGGAAAAATGTAATTTTTTAAAGTTCAGGGGCAAAAATGTATTTTTTGGAAGTTTTATGGGCAAAAATGTAATTTTTGAAAGTTTTGGGGTTAAAAATATAATTTTGGAGAAGTTTGGGGACAAAATATGATTTTTGGACAATTTAGGGACCTCCAAGGCAATAAAACCAAAAAATGAGTGACATGTGGTAGCGCGACAGGCATCTTGAAGTCAAAGGACTAATTTGAGAACCATGAAAAATTTTTGGGCCAATTTTGTAATTAAATAGAACTTGATTTAGGGATTAAATTAAAATAAATTAAAAATAAGAAGGACTAAATACAGAAATAAGCCAAATAGTGACACATGGCAGCCTCTGGTGCATTCAAAAAGTCAAGGGATTAAATTGAAAAGAAGTTAAAATTATTGGGCCAATTTATAATTAATTAAAGTACAAAAAGATCAAATTGAAACAATTAAAAATGCGGAAGGACCAATTGTAGAAATATACCATTTATCCAAAACACGCGGATCCTGAGGCTGGGTCGGATCAAACCATGAGTCTTTTAATCAAAACGGCCCCGTTCAATAGCATTATAAATTCAAATTTTTGGCACCAAAATTTCATTTCAAAAAAATAAACAACAATGCTCTCTCAAACTCTTCACGCTGGTCTTACTCCGGCCATAGCTCGGTCGGGGCCACACCGCACGCGCCTCATTGGCCGTTGCGCGTGGTCACCGCAAACTGCGGAGCGTCGCCCCTCGCTCATCGTGCCACCGTTCTCGTCTTCCACGCACCAATCACCACCGGTACACGCGCCGTCCTAGCCGCTCCTGATCATCGCCCAATGCGGTTTTCGAAGGTAAGGGCCTTCATCTTCCATTTTTATTCCATTTTTTCCTTTCAAACAGAACAGATCTAGTTCTAAATCGGATCTAAAATTTTGAAGTCCCTTTCATTTTCCTCCTTGAAATCCTTTTGATTTTTTTCTTAAAAAAGGCTTAAAGGTTTTGATTCCTTTTTTAATACTTCCATGGTCTTTTGCTCTTAATAGGTTTTGGCATTATTGTCCATTTTTAGAAAATGAGTTTGAATTTCATGGTTCATGCTTGATCCTTCTTTGTTTCTTGCAGATTACGGCCACGGGGGTGTGAAGGCGATGATCAGAAGGCTCGATCGCCGACTCTAGCAATGGCACGATCAGGGGAGTGTTATTCTGACTTTTCGAATTTTTTTATTTTTATTTATAGAAATTATTTAATATATATTATTATTAATAAAAGTATTATTGTTATTATTAATGAAATTATTTAATATGTGATATGCGTTTAATGCATGATTGAGGAAACAGATGGGCAAAGCTAATATTAAATAATAATTTAATATATATATATATATATATATATATATATTTATGTTAAAAACGTTTAAAATAACCAAGGATAATAAATTATGGTAGTGATAAGTTTAATAGAGATATTAATGCATAATATTGATGATGAAAAACGTTTGGGTTTGAATAATAAGCAATAAAGAGAACAAGCAGACAATTAATGTATGTATTTAATGTACCTTTGCAAGTATTCAATGCTTTGTTCTGGTAATGTTTGATGCCTCTATTTGCTTTCGATTGCTCGACTTTAGTTCACCAATGCTGGTTGCTTGCTTCTATTCAAAGTTTGAAGAGTGTATATTAATTTCCAAAATAAAAATCCAATCCTTTTATAATGTTTGATTCTGGTTTTTATAGCCACCAATATAATCATTCAATTTTGTTTTTGAAAGAAAATTGATACGAGACAATGCACTTCTAGATAAAAAAAAAACTTAAAATTGAATTTTTGAAAGAAAATTATTAGAAGGGCTATCATTAACTCCATAAGAATTAGTTTCCATGGAACAATAATAAAATCACATCACAAGAATGACATCAAAAGAAAAAAGAGAAAATATGTTGAAATCTATTTGACAATCATAATGATAAAGTAGAGGCAAGTTTATATGGATATAAAATCATATGACAATCATAATGATAAAGTAGAGACATGTTTATATGGATGTATAATCATATCATGATGTTCGATAAAATTAAAATTAACTTTTATCTATTAAAATTATATAGAAGTAATTGTAATGCATAAAATTAATTGAGAATTTTTTTTTAATTTTCTCACATAAAATGATTAAATGATAATAAAATTTTCAAAAGAATTTTACAGATCGCCTTATCTTCTCAAGTAAATTTTTTTGTTGGATCCGAAAATTTTCTTCCAACACAATCATCCTTCGTCATATTGGATTCACTTTTTCTCTAATTGGTGTAAACAAATTAATTTTTTTTCAATTTTAATTTGTTTAAAATCTTTTTCTATACAACAATAATTAGATTGAAATTTCGAGATAACGTACTTAAACAGGTATCCATTATTTTTTACTATATGCATAATGATAAAATAAGCTGCAAATACAACATACAATCCTTAATTTTATTGATTCCATACATTTTCCACTAAAACCAATGATATGGTCCAATTAGAAAATGACCCACCACATTGATCACGGGAGTAATAGATTTCATTAATTTAATCGAAAACAAATCTGTGATGACAAGTGATTGATAATAATGCAAGATAAATTTGTCATTTTGAAAGTATTCAAATTGAATTCTGATTGGAGTGTAAGTCAATTTTGGTTAAACTTTTGTTTGAATTATAATATAGTTTATTAATTGATTCCACATGTCTATGATATTTTATAGTATTAGGTTTCGATTTTTCAAAAGAATTACATATGAATCATTTTCTATGATATAGGTCTAAAATCCAACAAACAATTGTAATTAATTGCTGGATTGGTAAACAAAAGTAGGAAGACAAGGAGATATTTGAATTTAAATGGAGTTGCTTTTGGGTTTGTCAATTTTGGACCTTCACACACATCAACTACTTCGTTTAATAGAGTTTCTTTCTCGAGCCAATGCAATAAATTAGCTAATGTAAGTTCTAGAATCTTAAGTGCAAACGAAATTTCAAGCCACATTCTTCTACTACTGTTAAACAGAATAAGTTCAATGTCATGTCCCTTTACGTCAATGTCTTTATGGATAGTCATAAATCTTATTGGTTGAAATTTTAAACGATCTTCCCATATTTGTGAATCACATTGTATCTTTTGAATAATGAGAATAAGCCAAGTTTCAACTGAAACATCGTATCCATGAACTGAGCAATCTTCAATGGCTTCATGGATTACAGCGAGTGGAGTAGCATGGTAGAGGCGTAGTGTTTCTTTAATGGCAGATTGAAGATACATTAAGTTTTTAGTATTTGATTCTGTAATTAAGAGCGATAATTGCTAAAAGTAACATGTTTTAACCTCATTCTTAAAGCATTTTGAGTGATTATCTCATGTTAATTGTGAATTTTATACTCCTAATATTTTAAATTCATGTTTTGATGCTTAATAGAGCACTTGGGAGCAAAAGGAGTGAAAAACGAGCAAAAATCGAAGCATCGAAACAAGTTGAAGGAGCCACACAGGCTACACCTTTTCACATGACTGTGTGAACCACACGGACGTGTAGTTTTGATTTCATGGGATTGTGCACTAAACAATAGAAATCACGATTTTTAGGCTTTTCGAGCATTCTAAGACATATATATGACAAATAAGAAGATATGAAGGAGCCATAAGAGAATATTGAAGAAAACAACTCGAAAAACACCATCGAAGTCGACTTTAAAGCAGATTTCCGTCAAGATTGAAGATTTCCAGTTGATTTCTTAGGAAATTGTCATGAGTTTCTTTATTTCTTTATGTTATACTGTATCTTTGATTTTTATCTTCTTGAATATAAAATAATCTTTTAAATACCTAGGGGAGATGAACCTTAGATGAATTTGTCGTTTGATTTCTATTTTACATAATAAATACTTAGTTTTTTGTTCTTAATTATGTGTGTTTAATTCTTGGTATGATATTTTTAGAATACTAAGCCATGATTGATATGCTTAAATCGAAAGTGGAATAAACTTTGTTTAAGATTAGATCTTGCGTAATTGATTGAAATTGCATGCAATCCTACAAATAGGATAACATAAACGCCAAAGGTAACCCAAGAGTTTATTAAGAAGATGATATTGAATAATTATCAGTGGCAAGTTATAAGAGCAAAGCCTACCAAGGCAGCCGCAGTTTTTTATATTTATGCAGTCACTATGCTGACGAGTCAAGTTGAAGCTCTTTGTAAGAAAATTGATGGATTGAATTTCACA
This sequence comes from Gossypioides kirkii, assembly GCA_005610355.1. Taxonomy (NCBI): domain Eukaryota; kingdom Viridiplantae; phylum Streptophyta; class Magnoliopsida; order Malvales; family Malvaceae; genus Gossypioides; species Gossypioides kirkii. Next base: position 1,225,745 of record CP032248.1, read on the forward strand.
AAATAGGTGAATCTGGTAGTGCAATGTGATGCGATTGGAGTGGAGATGATCAATCCGGAATGTTTGTCCTTAAGTCTAACATGGAGCATGAGCAAGTCGACTTTATGGATAATAATTTTAGACCTCAAAATAACCCCTATAGTAATAATTATAACCCGAGATTGAGGAAACATCCAAATTTTTCTTAGGTTCGTCAAGGAAATCAAAAGTCACAACCTCTTTCAGGTTTTCAGCAACCTTAACAGCACGAAAATAAACTGAACATTGAGGAGATGTTAGCTAAATTTATTTTGGTGTATGAAACTAGATTTCAGAACACTAAGATGTCTTTGAAAAATCAACAAGCATCGATTCAGGGGCTTGAGAATCAGATTAGACAACTTGCTAAATTGGCTTTATAGTATTAGGTTTCGATTTTTCAAAAGAATTACATATGAATCATTTATTTTATAGTATTAGGTTTCGATTTTTCAAAAGAATTACATATGAATCATTTTCTATGATATAGGTCTAAAATCCAACAAACAATTGTAATTAATTGCTGGATTGGTAAACAAAAGTAGGAAGACAAGGAGATATTTGAATTTAAATGGAGTTGCTTTTGGGTTTGTCAATTTTGGACCTTCACACACATCAACTACTTCGTTTAATAGAGTTTCTTTCTCGAGCCAATGCAATAAATTAGCTAATGTAAGTTCTAGAATCTTAAGTGCAAACGAAATTTCAAGCCACATTCTTCTACTACTGTTAAACAGAATAAGTTCAATGTCATGTCCCTTTACGTCAATGTCTTTATGGATAGTCATAAATCTTATTGGTTGAAATTTTAAACGATCTTCCCATATTTGTGAATCACATTGTATCTTTTGAATAATGAGAATAAGCCAAGTTTCAACTGAAACATCGTATCCATGAACTGAGCAATCTTCAATGGCTTCATGGATTACAGCGAGTGGAGTAGCATGGTAGAGGCGTAGTGTTTCTTTAATGGCAGATTGAAGATACATTAAGTTTTTAGTATTTGATTCTGTAATTAAGAGCGATAATTGCTAAAAGTAACATGTTTTAACCTCATTCTTAAAGCATTTTGAGTGATTATCTCATGTTAATTGTGAATTTTATACTCCTAATATTTTAAATTCATGTTTTGATGCTTAATAGAGCACTTGGGAGCAAAAGGAGTGAAAAACGAGCAAAAATCGAAGCATCGAAACAAGTTGAAGGAGGCATACAGGCTACACCTTTTCACATGACTGTGTGAACCACACGGACATGTAGTTTTGATTTCATGGGATTGTGCACTAAACAATAGAAATCACGATTTTTAGGCTTTTCGAGCATTCTAAAACATATATATGACAAATAAGAAGATATGAGGGAGCCATAAGAGAATATTGAAGAAAACAACTCGAAAAACACCATCGAAGTCGACTTTAAAGCAGATTTCCGTCAAGATTGAAGATTTCCAGTTGATTTCTTAGGAAATTATCATGAGTTTCTTTATTTCTTTATGTTATACTGTATCTTTGATTTTTATCTTCTTGAATATAAAATAATCTTTTAAATACCTAGGGGAGATGAACCTTAGATGAATTTGTCGTTTGATTTCTATTTTACATAATAAATACTTAGTTTTTTATTCTTAATTATGTGTGTTTAATTCTTGGTATGATATTTTTAGAATACTAAGCCATGTTTGATATGCTTAAATCGGAAGTGGAATAAACTTTGTTTAAGATTAGATCTTGCGTAATTGATTGAAATTGCATGCAATCCTACAAATAGGATAACATAAATATACCGAATTAGAGTCAAATCTAATAGGGGAATTCATAGCACGAGTTAATGCAACAATAGAGGTTTTAATTAGAAAAATTTTCAATTAATCAACCTAGAATTAGTTGCTCTTATGCTCAAAAGAGATATTATCATAATTTAAGGATTTCTACGGATAAAGGTGCTAAGTAAAGAATTTGTGTAATTTAGATTGATAGTGACAGATGAAATATGGGCATATTCTTTATTGGATATTGTTTCGTTTCTTGGTTGTTATTTGATTATTTTGTATTCGTTAATTAATTAAATTAGTTAATTCTAGTTTTAATCGATCATTTGAATTATTCGGTTAAATAATAGAAAGACAATTGTTGGGGATCAACCCGATTAAACAACGAACAAGTTAAAAATAGCGGAAGAAATTGAGAAATCGAACACACAAATTTAACGTGAAAAAACTCCTCTGAAGAGGATAAAAACCACAGGAAAAGATAATTTTTACTATAATGGCAAAAGAATGAAGAGTACAAAAGATGGAGATAAAAACTAAATCCCAAAAACCCGAAAATAAAGAACCCTCAAAACGTAAACATTAAATTCTCCAAAAGTGTTAGGAGTTCTAAACTATAATGGGTATGTCTAAATGGATATGTTTTTAAGGTTGTAAAAGATCCTATTTATAGGCTAAATTCCTAAGTCAAATAATAATAAAATAATCTAGAGTAATAAGAGTTTGACTCAAACAAATAAACAGAGTTTAATTGAAACAAATAAACAGAGTTTAACTGAAAAATTATTTTTCAAATTTGACTTGAAATAGGAGTCATAATTCAACAAATCTCCACCTTGACTCATATTTCCACAATATCACCTTTGCCAAAGCCCACCACGGGCCTATCTTGAACTATGCAAGGAATTAACTGAGTCGAATCTGTGCTTAGAAGCTGGAAGCCTTCTAGCCTTCGACTTGTGCACTGCCAAATCAAAACTAACCCTGGTTTGATTTTTACGAACACAATGCCTTAACTTTTCAAAACCTGCATCCAAAAGAGAACCTCTCTTCAACGAAACAGTCATACACTTTTCCCTCCTATGATCAAGTTGCTTCCACTCCATATGAGTTGACTTCAACTCAGTAAAGGATGAGGGACGTCCGATTTCACCGATCACTATAAAACCTTTCAGAATATAAAGACTACCGATCTTACCTTTTAACAAAACAAGAGCCCCACGAGATACCTTAATGCCGCTCGACTCAATGTTAATTCTGTAACCTTTTGAGTCTAAAATACTTAAGGAGATAAGATTCTTTCGTAAATCAGGTACATACCTGACATCTGATAGTGTCCTAATCGTACCATCATGCATCTTAATTTTAATAGTATCAATACCGATTACCTTACTAGATGAATCGTTTCCCATGTGCACAACTCCACCTTCAATTGAACTGTATATGGAGAACCATTCTCTGTTGGGACACATGTGAAAAGAACATCCTGAATCTAGGATCCACTCGGACGTAATCTCAGAGCTTTCGCTCGTTGACACTAACAAGAAATCATCACCACTTTCATTGGCCAAATTAGCACCAGCTAAATCTTTCTCGTTACTCTTAGTTGCCCTTTTATTTCGTAATTTGTAACAATCTGCTTTGACGTGACCTAATTTCTTACAATAGTGACACCTTTTGTCTCGCTTCTTTGATTCTACCAAAACAGAAGCTTGCTTATCTGCCTTGCTATCTGAACCAAACTCATTATCGAATTTGTCTTTACTCAACAAATGACCCTTCACATCCTCAAACGAGAGTTTATCTCTATCATAAATCAAGGTCTCCCTAAAAGACTTGTATGATGGGGGTAAAGAGGACAACAATAGCATAGCCTGATCCTCATCGTCAATCTGAACCTCAACATTATTTAAATCATTCAAAAGACTAATAAATTGACTGATGTGATCTCTAAGAAGCTCACCTTCATTCATGCGAAATGTAAATAGATGTTGTTTCAGCACTAAACGGTTAGCCAGAGACTTAGTCGCATAAAGAGTTTCTAGCCTTTTCCACAAGGCGGATGAGGTCTTCTCCATCAATACCTCCTGCAATACCCTATTTGCAAGGCACAACTGGATTGCAGACAAGGCCTTTTCATCAAGCTCTTCCCATTCTGACTGATCTAGATTATCAAGCTTTTTCCCTGTAATAACTTTTTTCAAACCGGTCTAAACTAGAATTGTCATCATCCGAACTTGCCACAAATTGAAATTTGTGTCACCATCAAACTTCTCAATATCGAACCTTGTTGTTGTCATCTCTGAACGGGCTGATCTGCAAAAAACGAATTAGCTCTGATACCACTTGTTGGGGATCGACCCGATTAAACAACGAATAAGTTAAAAATAGCGGAAGAAATTGAGAAATCGAACACACAAATTTAACGTGGAAAAACTCCTCTGAAGAGGATAAAAAACCACGGGAAAAGATAATTTTTACTATAATGGCAATGAAGAGTACAAAAGATGGAGATAAAAACTGAATCCCAAAAACCCGAAAATAAAGAACCCTCAAAACGTAAACACTAAATTCTCCAAAAGTGTTAGGAGTTCTAAACTATAATGGGTATGTCTAAATGGGTATGTTTTTAATGTTGTAAAAGAGCCTATTTATAGGCTAAATTCCTAAGTCAAATAATAATAAAATAATCTAGAGTAATAAGAGTTTGACTCAAATAAATAAACAGAGTTTAATTGAAACAAATAAACAGAGTTTAACTGAAAGATTATTTCTCAAATTTGACTTGAAATAGGAGTCAAAATTCAACAACGGTAATTACTAGTACTTGTAGTTCTCATTGGAATGATATCTCTGCTCACCATAACTATACTATTAATTGATAGGTGCACTTATCTTAGTAAAATTTTTAGTTAGTTTTGTGACCATCAAGCTTTAGGCGTTGTTGCTGGGGCTAAAATATTAAGAAAACTTTATTTCTATTAATTTAGTCATTTTTATTTTTATTTTAATACTTTTATTTTTAATTTAATTTTTAAATCCTAATTTTCTTTTGTTTGATTCTTACAAGTTCCCTTGGTTTATGACTAGAGACAATCCGTTTGAACCATTAATTTTCGATAATGAGATTGAAAGGATTGCTCGTAGAAATCAAAAAGATGTTAGAGAAACAAAGCAAGGTCAACAACAGGCTTTCATAGACAACCAAGAGCAAAAGGACAATACTGTGGAGATGGATATTAATCCTAATAATTTGAAACTTCTTGCACATCCTGCTTCTCGGACTATGTATGGCTATGCTAAGTCCACTATGATTAGGGTTTAATCGGTATTATCAGATTGATTGTTGCTAAAAATAATTTTCATATTAAACTTAATACAATTCAGATGGTGCAGTATTATATTTAGTTTGATGGGTTGCAAGATGAAGATCTGAATGCTTATTTAGCTAATTTTTTGGAAATCTATGACACATTTAATATCAGTGGCGTTACTGGTGATGTCATACACTTACGCTTGTTTCCATTCTCTTTGAGGAACAAGGCAAAATAGTGGTTTAATTCACTTTCACAAGGTTCCATCACTACTTGGGCTCAAATGACTGAAAATTTTTTGTTTATATCAAACAGCTAAGTTAAGGAATTACATCTCTTATTTTGCTCAATTTGATCTTGGGACGCTTTAAGATACGTGAGAGAGATTTAAGAATCTTTTGAAAGGTGTCATTATCATGGATTACCTTTGTCGTTTCAAGTTCAAACTTTTTACAATGATTTGAACCCCTCAACTAGACATATGATTGATGTAGTAGCTGGCGGAACATTGAATAACAAAACACCAAAGGTAACCCAAGAGTTTATTAAGAAGATGATATTAAATAATTATCAGTGGCAAGTTATGATAGCAAAGCCTACCAAGGCAGCTGGAGTTTTTTTATATTTATGCAGTCACTATGCTGGCGAGTCAAGTTGAAGCTCTTTGTAAGAAAATTGATGGATTGAATTTCACAAACTAGGTGAATCTGGTAGTGCAATGTGATGCGATTGGAGTGGAGATGATCAATCCGGAATGTTTGTCCTTCAAGTCTAACATGGAGCATGAGCAAGTCAACTTTATGGATAATAATTCTAGACCTCACAATAACCCCTATAGTAATAATTATAACTCGAGATGGAGGAAGCATCCAAATTTTTCTTAGGTTCGTCAAGGAAATCAAAAGTCACAACCCCTTTCAGGTTTTCAGCAACCTTAACAGCACGAAAATAAACTGAACATTGAGGAGATGATAGCTAAATTTATTTCGGTGTACGAAACTAGATTTCAGAACACTAAGATGTCTTTGAAAAATCAACAAGCATCGATTCAAGGACTTGAGAATCAGATTAGACAACTTGCTAAATTGGTTTTGAAGAGACAACAAGGTAGTTTACCTAGCAACACTAAACTCAACCCAAAAGAATATGTAAAAGCAGTTACATTGAGAAGTGGGAAAGTGTTATCCGAACCTGAAAAGATGTTGAAACAAGAAAATGATGAGAAAGATGATGTGGTGGAAAAAACGAAAAAAATCAAACATCGGTGCTTAAGGAATACAAACCACCAATTCCATATCCCACAAAGTTGAAGAAAGACCGCATGGACGAATAATTTGGTAAATCTTTTGAGATTTTTAAACAATTACATATGAACTTACTTTTTTATGAAGCTCTTTCGTAGATGCCCAAATATACAAAATTTTAAAAGGAACTAGTAACAAATAAAAGGAATTTAGAAGAGCTATCCACAGTGGAGCTGAATGAGGAGTGCTCGGCCATTCACCAAAACAAACTACCCACTAAGCTGAAAGATCCTGGAAGCTTTACTATCCCTTATTTTATTAGTAGTTTAAATATTTAAAAAATAATGATCAAAATTGAAAAGGGTACGGTGGTCGATTAATATTTGGGATTAAATCAAGACTCTACTAAACTTAGCATTAAAGGATGGCAAAAAAAAAAAAGCTGGTAGGATACATTGCATTTCCAAATGAACTTAAATTTCAATTTTTAAGAAGATATTATTGGAAGGTCAACCACGAACCCCGAAGGAATTACTTTCCATGGAACAATAACAAATTTACATGGCAAGAATGACATCTTAGAAGTTTATTGAATTCTACTATTTTTTAAAAGAAAGTAAAAATACCAAACGTTGCATGGAAAAGGATTGAATGAAACAGTGACACCACGTCATTTGTGTCCCTTTTCCAATAGTTTTATGCCACATCAGTATTTTCATTCTTAATTTCATTATTTTCATCCTGAAAAAAATCAAATTACAATTAAAATCCTGAAATTTAGGATGAAATTGTTGATGTGTCATAAAACTATTGGAAAGGGATAATATCCCTGTTTCATACAATCCTTTCTCACTTTGCATATGGTATAATTACATGAAAAATACCGTACCTTAGAAATTTATTGAAATCTATTCATTTTATAATAACTTTAAAATACTAATTAGTTAGTGGAATTATAAACAAAAGCAGGAAGGCGAGGAGTTATATGAATTTCTAATGGAGTTGCTTTAGAACTCGTTATCCCAAGTCCTTCACGCATATCAACTGCTTCGCCTGATGGGGTTTCAAACTCAAACCAATGCAACACATTAGCCAACGTAAGCTGCAAAACTTGAAGCGCAAATGAAACTCCCGGACACATTCTTCTACCACTTCCAAATGGAACTAGTTCAAAATTTTGTCCCCTCACGTCAATGTCTTTGTGGGTAGTCATAAATCTTTCAGGTTGAAATTCAAAAGAATCTGGCCATATAAGTGGATTATAATGAATCTTATGAAGATTCATAATAAGCCAGGTGCCAGCCGAAACATGGTATCCATTAACCGTGCAATCTTCAATGGCTTCATGGATCACGGAGAGTGGAGCAGGAGGGTATAGGCGTAGAGTTTCCTTAATGATGGACTGAAGGTACATTAAGTTTTTTGTGTCTGATTCGGTCACAAGTAGTCTATCCTTACCAACGTGGACATCTAGTTCTTGTTGTACTTTACTCAATTTGTCACGATTATTGAGCAGCAAGGATAAGGCCCATGTCAATGTGATCGATGTTGTATCCTCCCCGGCTAAGAGAAGGCCCTGTTAGATCAACAATGAAATAATAGCATTTCCAACTTATGTATGTTATTAATAGAAATCTTGACCAAAACAAAATTTATGTCATTAATAACAACCAATTTGGTTAAGAGATATGCACGTACGAGACAAGTGGCTTTGTTGACTGTATCAGCATGGTGTTCCTCCCCATCACTGAGAATAGACAGCATCACTCCCATGAAATCTTCCTCGCCATTTGCCTTATTTTCAGCTCTCTTCTGCTTGTGCTCTTGTAGCCATCCCTGCATAACATGGTCCAATTCTTTCGCTGTCTTCTTCATGAACTTGATGTTTCCACCTATGTCCAACCATTTCAGAAACGGCAAAGCATCTGAGAGTAAGAACTTTCCACTTAGTACAAAGAAGTCATCCATCGATTTCTTCCATTCCAAGTTTTCACCTCCTTCACTGGAATTTGGAATTCCCTTCCCTACAATCATCTTCATAATCACGCTCAGAGTAACTTCTTTGAACCATCCCTTCATCTCCACCAATACTTTATCGGAGTTAGCAGTTCTCTTCTTGTTCCACAGCTGGTACAACTGTTGCAGAGATGTCTTCACCTCGGATTCCCTTACATGTTTAAGTAATTCGAGTCGGTGATTTGAGAGGAGCTCAATAGTGGCAATCTTGCGCATTTGACGCCAGTAAGGTCCGTATGGTGCAAAGCCAAACATGGATATGTTGTAACCCAAAATTTCCGAGCTTGCAAGTTTTGGACGAGAGGCAAACGCTTTATCATTTATGGTGAGACATTCTTTAGCAATCTTCCAATCACTCACCACCAAAGCTTTATGCACACCCAACTTGATAGTAAACATTCTTCCATATTTGTCAGCCATGTTAGCCAAGCTTATGTGAGGTGGTTGTGGCCCTCCTAAGAGGCGGAGATGACCAATAATAGGCCATGCTCCCCCAGCTTCTGGTGCTGCTTTCTTGGAGTTTGTGTTTCTTCTTGAGATCCATAGAAAAGAGAAAAGAAAGAGTAATGGAAAAGCAATGATTGCAACAGTTGAAGTTGCTGTGAGTGAATGGAAAAAATCCATGGCAAGATTCCCACTTGAAGATTAAGATATGAAATGGAAGGTGAGTAGCAGAGACGAGGGGTCTGGATTTAAAGGACTTGGGCAAAAACAACAATTAGCAATATAGTAGTGTAATAAAAGTCTATATTGGATGGATTGACTTAAAAAAAATATAATTTTCACTGACAATGTATTCCACCATATTAAAAAAAAGAGTTCCTTATCTTATCAACCATCTTTATCACAGCTTCTTTTGAAAAAATATTTCAATGATACATTGTACTTTGCTACTAATAAATAAGAAAGTTCATAAAAAAAAGTCAAAAACTGACAACATAATAATTGGTTGTGGTTTGAAATGTGATCACAATGAAAACTGTAACTTACCCTACAAAGTGATTCATTCTTAATAATCTCTCCTCTGAAATTTTTGATAAAACTATTATAGATAGTGTATCTAGTTACTTGTCAAAAAAATAAAATTTAAATGTAAAATAAAGGGATTCGTGGGACGAAAGTTCGAGAGTCGAAATAATCGAAACTCTTATTATATTATTTGTTTTTAAACATTATCTTTTTTTCTCTTCTGTCCATAGTTTTTCCTGAAAAGATTTTTTACATAAAATTTGTGTGTTCTTATTATTTTTCAATCGGGTCCAAGTGATGCTAAAGAAGTTGACATTGCTGAAGTAGGAGCTATACAAGTAGCGCTGGACATGGTTGAAAGTATGGGATGGGCATCAAGGTGCCCAATTTTGATTGAAGTTGGCTCTATAGTAGTGCTCAATTGGTTATCGGATGTTGAGTTAAGGCTGAGAATACTACAACCAATTTTTCAGGATACTGATAGCAGAAGAAAGAGGGGATGTATAATATCCTTTGGTAAGGTTGAACAGAGGGGGAATGAAATGGCATTTGCGTTGGCAGTGGCTGGGGTGAATCGTGCTAAAACTTTCAAAGCTTGGTGGTGATTCTTTTTTACCCTTGTTTGTTTGATCCATTTGTTTCTTGTGTTGATGCTTTTGGTGAGTCCTGTGGATGAAATTGTTTGTTGTGCCTGGGCTGTATTTCTTTTCTGCATTGTCAGGTTTCAGCAACTGTAGTTGAGATCCAAGGTCTTTATAGGGGAGGTTTTTGGTCTGGATTGGTGATGATTTGAGTTGGTCTGTTGAGGAAATTGGGCAGCAGTTTAGTTTTTGTTTTTAAACATGTGTCTTAGGTCCTCTGAGGTTGGTTGGTATGCTGCTTTGGTTTGCAATTTTTTCATTGTGGGATTTGTCCTATCAATAACCATCCTTGTAATTTTATGATTGAGCAAAAAATGGAATGAACAACTAAAGTTAAATCTCCCCCTAATGACATCAACTAAAGTTATGAAACTCATTCAAATTGCCAATCCAGTCTGTAGGCCTTCCAAGAGAACACTAAAACTATTCCATTCCAGTCTCCTCTAGGAATACCCCTTTAGGAAGGTGCCCAGACTGTCGATCAACCCAAATTCAAGTCAAATGTCTTCATGCTTTCAAATAATTGATCTTCTTTTCTATTCTTGAACTCTCAGATACTTAGAGAATGAATTTTAACTCAAAAAACGGAACACAAGACCAAAAAAAATCAGACTCCCTGAGAGAGTGTTTTGAGCAAACCCCTATATGTTTTCAGAACTGAAATTCAACTTGTAGATCCAAACTATAATTGCTAGATGATTTCAATTATAGTTGCTCCTAATCTAGAATATAAACTCAAGAAAATATAATTTTTTAGTTTAATAAAAATTACTTCTATAAACATACCACGAAATTTCAATTGAGTTTTTACTAGTATATTATTGTTTATAAATTTTGGCTAGCATGAGATTTGTATAGAGGCTTGGACATGTGAAAACACGAAAAGTAACCTAGGAGGCACCCATGGACAACTCTCTAACTAGTACCGTCTAGCTGGTCACACAAAACCAACTACTCGCATGCTTCCCACCACCCGCAGGAGGGCCATCCGTCTTCGACTATTCATTGACCCTCCATCAGGACATCCGTTTTTAGCGAACCCTTTATCCTGGCCACTTGTTATTAGCAGCACGCACTTATCTTAAGAAGTTATTGAAGCATAATAACTTCGTATTATCTTGACAAAGGGAGTATCAAAATAAGCCTCCACAACTGCGTGCTTGACGACAATCGACTTGTCACCTGGCTTACCACACAAGGGGGACACCACCTGTATTGTCGGTGAAATGGCACTTCAAGCAAGGGGATCGTCCCCTATATATACCCCAAAACATAACGTGAAAAAGGATCCTGAACCCTATATACTCAATACTCCTTTAAAGCATTCCTTCAACCTCCTCTCTTCTATCCTTTTCCCTTATTTTCTTATTTTGGATATCTGCTTATCACAAATGAACCAATCTCGTTGTCACCACCACAATTTTCTCCTTATTGATCAACCAGTATCAACAAAACTAGAGGAATTTAAGTCCTAAAAGAACTCTAAGAGTACATGGCTAGCGGCCCTAAGAGTGAAAATACCCGCCTATGTTGTGGCACTCTTGCCCTACAAGGCCTATTGAGTCTATCCTTACATCTCTTTATCTAAATAAAAACCTAAGCTAATATATTTAGTTAACCAAATAATTAAATATTCCTCTAAATTAATTATTAATTAAAAATTAATTTAATTAATTATTTTTAACTAAATAATTTACACAATTCAATTTTAATTTTATTAAAATCAAGACAAATTTATCATATTAAAATTTATGTGCAAACTTATATAGAATTAAGTTACGATGACTACATAATTTAATTTTTCACTTTTAACTCAATTATTTAATTTATTAATCAAATTAAATAATAATTTAAAGAAATTAAATTAATTCTAAGTCATCTTTTATCTTCTCATAAAAATACATTTCATGCGGATAGTAATCAATGCAATTTACTTCCAATGTTTTTGCCCATTCATTCAAAGTTCTTATTAGGCATATATTGCTTCTACGTATACGCTAGATTGAAAATCCAGTTATTCAAAAACTGTCTAATATGATTCACAATAATTTAGAACATTGCACAAACTAATTGATGGAAATTGAAAAGGGTAATCTTATTATGCAACCAAATCCCTAATGTTGCATAAACAATTATTTTAGGATCTTTAGAATAATTTGGTTTTCACAAGTATATGAATTATTTGATCTGGACTTTGAGTTAGTCATTGAATTTGACGAAAAAGAATACTCGATAAATTGATTTCTCCCTCTTGACATTATCCCTCAATTACACAAATTTTAAACGATAGAGGCTATAACTTATATGTGTTCTTTTGTGTGTGTAACTCTAATAGGTAGAGGGATAAACAACTTATAACGATCAACGCCCATCAAATAACTGAATGAACAAATAGGATTTTTTTTATTTTTTGTTTTTGCTCATTCAGGAGTTACAAGATTAAAGCAATGGGATATGCATACCTTTCTGAGATCAGCAAACTACATATTGCACCCAGATCTATAGCAGCCCACAACTATATTCAGGCTATCGTCAAAAACCAACACTAACAGCAAACACCAGAAATCACTCCCATGAAATCTTCCTCACCATTTGCCTTATTTTCAGCTCTCTTCTGCTTGTGCTCTCGTAGCCATCCCTGCATAACATGGTCCAATTCTTTCGCTGTCTTCTTCATGAACTTGATGTTTCCACCTAAGTCCAACCATATCAGAAACGGCAATGCATCTGATTTTAGGAACTTTCCACTTAGTTCAAAGAAGTAATCCAAAGATTTATTCCATTTCAAGTTTTCACCTCCTTTACTGGAATTTGGAATTCGCTTCCCTACAATCATCCTCATTATCACATTCAGAGTAACTTCTTTGAACCATCCCTTCATCTCCACCAATACTTTATCGGAGTTAGTACTTCTCTTATTGTTCCACAGCTGGTATAAATGTTGCAGAGATGTCTTTATCTCGGATTCCCGCACAGGATTAAGCAATTCGAGTCGGTGATCTGAGAGGAGCTCAATAGTAGCAATCTTGCGCACTTGACGCCGATAAGGTCCATACGGTGCGAACCCCATCGTGGCTCTGTTGTAACCCATAATTTTCGAGCTTACAAGGTTTGGACGAGAGGCGAATGCTTTATCATTTATGGTGAGACATTCTTTAGCAATCTCCCAATTGTTCACTACCAAAGCTCTATGCACACCCAACTTGATAGTGAAGATGCTTCCATATTTGTCAGCCATGTTAGCCAAGCTTATGTGAGGTGGTTGTGGTCCTTCTAGGAGGTGAAGATGGCCAACAGTAGGTCCTGCTCCACCAGCTTCTGGTGCTGTTTTCTTCGAGTTTGTGTTTCTCATTGAGATCCATAAAAAAGAGAAAAGAAATAGTAACGGAAAACCAATAATAGCAATAGTTGAAGTTGCTGTTGCTGCAATACTGATTGAAATTAGAATGGCGCAGGTGGGCAAAGTGTTTTTCTCGAAGGCTGAGAAGAGTCGAAATGAGATGGCTTTTGCTCTGGCTAAAGCAGGAATTAAAAGGGCTGAAATGTTCTAAGCATGGTGAATGTCGAGTAGGGGTAATAATATGCTTTGATCGGGTGGTTTGCTGTTGATTGTAATATCTACTATTTTTGGGTTGTTCAGCAGTTTGAGAATGGTCTTCGTGTTTGGCCAAAGGGTGATGCGTTGGTTGGTATGCTGTTTCTGTTGTTTGTTAGCTTAGAATAGTGCAGGGTGTATCTTTTTTTTTCTTATGGTTTTTGAGTTGTTAGGCTCAAGAGTCTGCTGCAATTTGCAGTTTTGTTTTTGTTCCAGTTTGGCTTGGATTCTTCCAATGCCTTTCTCTTTGTTTAATTATGATCGAGCAAAAAAAAAATCCATAGTCAGATTCCCACTTTAATCTCAAGATATGCAACGGAAGATGAGTAGCAGAGATGAGGGAGTTGGATTTATAGGAACCGCATGGGTTGTTTAAGCGCAATTGTTATCTTCTTTTATAAATCTAGTCACTCACTCAATTAATTCCTTTAATTTATCTTTCAATAGATCGAATATGATAATTATAGATTATATCAATTCTTCCTACTGTATATCGCACAACATTAAAACACACAGCTATTTTCGATTTGATGTTATTACTACTATGTGAGACAAATAAATCTATTTCCTAAACTAAAATAATAACAAATGCCAAAGTGGAGGGTTTTAAATATGCATTGGCACTGGCACTGGCACTACTTTTTATTAACACAGAAGTTATATAATATAGTCAAATTTATACATCGATACAAAGTCATTTAAATAAAATAATTTGGACCAAACTTTAAATAATAATGTTTTGAATTACAGAAAATATTTTGAAAGGTTACCAATAGTAAAATTACATAACAAGTATGAAGCAAAAATAAAACATCTAAATTATTAGCAATACATATGAATCACTTTATAAATTTATTGAATTCTACTTATTTTTAAAAATATTATTCAGTTGATGCAATCGTAAATAAAATCAGGTAGACGAGGGGTTATATGAATTTCTAATGGAGTTGCTTTAGAACTCGTTAGTCCAGGTGCTTCACGCATATCAACGACTTCACTTGATGGGATTTCAAATTCAAACCAATGCAATAGATTTGCCAATGTAAACGACAAAATTTGAAGTGCAAATGAAACTCCGGGGCACATTCTTCTACCACTTCCAAATGGAATCAGCTCAAAATTCTGTCCCCTCACGTCAATGTCTTTGTGGGTAGTCATAAATCTTTCAGGTTGAAATTCAAAAGGGTTTGCCCATATTAGTGGATCATGATGAATCTTATGAAGATTCATAATAAGCCAAGTACCAGTTGAAACATGATATCCACTGACCGTGCAATCTTCAATGGCTTCATGGATCAATGCGAGTGGAGCAGGAGGGTATAGACGTAATGTTTCCTTAATGATGGATTGAAGGTACACTAAGCTTTTTGTGTCTGATTCAGTCACAAATAGTCTATCCTTACCAATGTGGACATCTAGTTCTTGTTGCACTTGACTCAATTTATCACGATTATTGAGTAACAGAGATAAGGCCCATGTTAGTGTGATCGATGTGGTATCCTCGGCCGCTAAGATGAGAGACTGCTAGATCAAATACCATTAAAAGATCAACAATGAAATAATAGCATTTCCATCATATGTATGTTATTAATAGCAATCTTGACCAAAATAAGAATTATGTCATTAATAACAATCTATCTGGTTAAGAGATATGCACGTACGAGACAAGTGGCTTTGTTGATTGTATCAGCATCGAGTTCCTCCCCATCACTGAGAATAGACAGCATCACTCCCATGAAATCTTCCTCACCAGTTTCCTTATGCTCAGCTCTCTTCTGTTTGTGCTCTCGTAGCCATCCCTCCACAACTTGGTCCAATTCTTTCGCTGTCTTCTTCATGAACTTCATGTCTCCACCTGTCTAACCATCTCAGAAGCGGTAACGCATCTGATATTAAGAACTTTCCACTTAGTTCAAATAAGTCATTCACCGATTTCTTCCATTTCAAGTTTTCGCCTCCTTCACTGGAATTTGGAATTCGCTTCCCTACAATCATCCTCATAATCACATTCAGAGTAACTTCTTTGAACCATCCCTTCATTTCCACCAATACTTTATCGGAGTTGGCAGTTCTCTTCTTGTTCCACAGCTGGTACAACTGTTGCAGAGATGTCTTCACCTCGGATTCCCTTACATGTTTAAGTAATTCAAGTCGGTGATTGGAGAGGAGCTCAATAGTGGCAACCTTGCGTGTTTGACGCCAATAAGGTCCATATGGTGCAAGGCCAAACATGGCTCTGTTGTAACCCAAAATTTCCGAGCCAGCAAGCTTTGGACGAGAGGCAAACGCTTTATCATTTATGGTGAGACATTCTTTAGCAATCTCCCAATTGCTCACCACCAAAGCTCTATGCACACCCAACTTGATACTGAAGATTTCTCCATATTTGTGAGCCATGTTAGCCAAGCTTATGTGAGGTGGTTGTGACCCTCCTAAGAGGCGTAGATGACCAATAATAGGCCATGCTCCACCAGCTTCGGGTGCTGTTTTCTTGGAGTTTGTGTTTCTTCTTGATATCCATAGAAAAGAAAAAAGAAATAGTAGTGGAAAAGCAATGATTGCAACGGTTGAAGTTGCTGTGAGTGAATGGAAATAATCCATCGCTAAAATTCCTATTTTCAATGTAAGATGCATACATACATACATATATGCAATGGGGTGGTGTTGACGTAATTGTCGTATATTGATGTTTCACTAACTTACGTTACTGAAATTGGAATTTTGAAGCCATAAGAAATTCAACAAAGGACTGCGATATGAAGAGAGACGAGAGAGACGATAGGTTATGCTAATTCCAAACGTGTTTTCTACTTTAGTAAAATCAACAAAGTAAATTTCGTGGAACACATTTTTATTTCCGAATAAAAAAAAGATGAAAAAGGAAATTGGTTCACTTATTATTTCCCACGAAATTAATACTTTAATCTATTATCATCATTAAATATATGGAAATGATACAAGTATAAAATTAGAGTGAAATTAGATTTTTTATAATTTTTATATAATTAATATTTTAACAATTCAACAGTTAAATTTTATGCTGTATTTATATAGATTATACATATCAAATTTAATATAAATTGAAATTTTATATAAGTTTTATGTAAAAATCTTCGAACCATTAAATATATGAATATAGATAATATTTTAGATTAATATGATAGAGATATCAGATCGATTCAAAAATTTATATGCATACCAAGTACAAATGTTTTGATAAATTCAAAGGTTGAATTGTTAAAATATTAATAGTATAAAAAACTATACAAATATGTAAAAACCACTTTAATTTTGTATCGATATTAGTAAATCTCTCCCATAAATATATATAGAAGAGGTTTGGAGATTTTCCAAAACTATTCTGAAATTAATATGAATGTTGAATTTGATTGTGGGAACAAAGCGAAAAACTTTGTATTGGAAGTACCTAAATGATTTTTTTTTTAAGAGAACCCATTGATCATTGCATTATTGTGATTTAAAATTCTATGAAAAAAATTGCATTATTAATATTTTAAAGCCACCAAAAATGTGATTCTTTACATATAATTGAAAGAATAATATTTAAGAATTAATTTTCAAAGGGATTAAAAAGGGTACTATACCCTTTAGCCAAGTTGGGGCCAAGCCCTGCCTGCTAGAAAGCTCTTTAACAAGCTACATACTAATGTAAAAACCTTCATGCATTCACATTAATATAAAAATTCGTCTAATTTAATAGTTTGGGTAGGCTTCATAGTATTTTTTTTAGCTCAATCGTTTAAAATCAATAAATACAAAACCAAGTAGCCCAAATCAATCACACCAACAGCACCAAGTAGCCCAAATGATTATCTTTGATCGTATATATGATAATAGTTTGATAAATAAGCATTATACCAACAATTTTGACATCCACAAGAAAGATATAAATAGTAATAAAACTAAAAAAGCAATTATTATAATAATTTGTAAATAAGAATGCGAGGAGTTATATGAATTTCTAATTTAGTTGCTTTAGGACTCGTTAATCCGATTACTTCAGACATATTACCCAGTGTAAGCTCCATAACTTGGAGTGCAAATGAAATTCCAAGGCATATTCTTCTACCACTGCCAAATGGAATTAGATCAAAATTTTGTCCCCTCACATCAATGTTTCTATGGGTAGTCATAAATTTTTCAGGTCAAAAATCAAAAGAGTTTTCCCATGCAAGTGGATCACGATGAATCTTTTGAAGATTGAAAATAAGTCAAGTGCCAGCTGAAACATTGCATCCATTAATTGTGCAGTCTTCAATGGCTTTATAGAAACCCGAAAGTAGAATAGCAGGATATAAACGTAATGTTTCCTTAATGATTGATTGATGGTAAACTAAATTTTTGGTGTCTGATTCTGTAACTAACAATCTATGTTTACCGATATGAACATTCAGCTCCTGTTGTACTTTACTCATTGCATCACAGTTATTAACAAAGACAAAGCCCATGTTAGTGTGATTGATGTGGTATCTTCTGCCGCTAAGATAAGAGCCTGAAATCAACAATTAATAATCAACATCATGGCTTCCTCATGGCTTTAAAAGTGTAATTTGAACAGAGTTCTAATGAAGATTAGAGTTAGGAGATTTGCACGTACAAGACATGTGGCTTTGTTGATTGTATCAGCATCATGCTCTTCCGCATCACGTAGAATAGACAACATCACTCCCATGAAATCTTCATCACTATTTGCCTCATTTTCAGCTCTCTTTTCCTTGTGCTCTCGTAGCCATCCCTCGACAACCTGGTCTAAGTCTTTTTCCGTCTTCTTCATGAGCTTCTCCTCTCCACCAATGTCTAACCATCTCAAAAACGGCAGCGCATCCGATAACACAAACTTCCCAGCTAGCTCAAAAAAGTCGTCCAATGACTTCCTCCATTTCAGGGTTTCACCTCCTTCGTATGAATTCGATATCCAATTCCCTACAACAACTCTCAGAATCATGTTAAGAGTAACATCTTTGAACCATCTCGTCATATCCACCAATATTTTGTCACTCTTACTACTTTTCTTCTTGTTCCATAGCTGATATAACTCTTGCATGGATGTCTTTATCTCAGATTCCCGTACATGTTTCATCAAGTTAAGCCGGTGATAGGAGAGGAGCTCAACAGTGGCAAACTTGCGCACTTGACGCCACTAAGCTCCTTACGGCGCAGCGGCGATCATGGCATTGTTATAACCCAAAAGTTCCCAAGCTGCAAGATTTGGACGAGTGGCAAATGCTTTATCATTTATGGTGAGACATTCTTTAGCAATCTCCCAACTACTCACCACCAAGGCTCTATGCACACGCAACTTGATAGTGAACATTCTTCCATATTTTTCAGCCATGTTACCCAAGCTTATGTGAGGTGGTTGTGGCCCTCTTAGGAGGCGGAGATGGCCAATAATAGGCCATGCTCCACCCGCTTCTGGTGCTAGTTTCCCATTGTTTATATTTTTAGGGTTAGTTTTTGATATCCATAGGAAAAGAAAAGGACTAGCAGTAATGGAAAACCAAGTATCACAATGGTTGAAGGTGTTTGGGTTGAATGAAATGAATCCATAGCAAGTAATTAAGTTGAGGGAGTTGGATTTATGGTTGTTTTAAGAAATTGTAATCTATTATTAGCTAAATCTATGGTCTATATTTTGTTTGTGATGAACAAAGATCGTGATCTTTTTGATGTAAGGTGAAGTAGCCTTTTTTCCTCGTGCATTAATCAAATATGTTTTCCACCACAAATCATACATCAATCCAATTCCATTATCAATTTTCTCTCCATTTTTCTTGTTCTCAAAACATTGATCAATCAAACCCTTCCATTTACAAGCAAATGTCATTAAGAGCTAGATTGAGAAGAGCTAGATTGAAAAAGGATCGTATGAAATTGTGATTCCACGCCATTCCTATCCCTTTCTAATAAAAGAATAATAAATCAGATTTTTTCTCCTGATTTTCAACTTTTTACTCCAGAAAAAATTCAAGAGAAAAAATCTGATTTGTCATCCCCTTATTGAACTAGACTTGATTCAAGATGCAGTGGGATAATTTATGTCTCCTTAGATTGAACTGATTAAGGGTCTTTACTATTAAATTAACTAACATTACTTCGGCTATTAGGCATCATACAATTTCTTTTATACTAAATTTGGTAAAAAGAATTTAATTTTGGTCCTGATATAATATTAAATCATTATCTTAATTTTTATTAAAAAATTGTAATTTTTAGATTATAGCTGGCTCAATATCAAATTGTCACATCATCATATGGATCAAAATTAAAGTTGTTAAGTTTTAAGACTGATGTGATAACAAAATAAAAATAAAAATCAAATTTTGAAAAATATATTTTAAATTCAAAAATTAGAAAAAAATTATGGGTAGTTTTAACCCTTATATCAAAGTATTAAATTTAGATATTACATTACTTTATTTCATTTCTTTCGTTTCGAATATTCAACTTTAAACCTTATCTTCAATCACTCAAATTGTTGTGATTAAATCACTAGGTTATTGGCACTATCATAGACATATCGAAATTTAACATCATCCCTAAATATAGTCAATTTTCTTTATAATAGTCACTTTTGTTTGCCAATATTTTACCTGTTATAGAGAGATGATTGTTATTGTTGAAGTTCAATTTTGATCGGGCCCAACATTTAAATCAAATTAAACTCAATTTTAAATTTTAAATGTTAATTTATTTTAAGTTTAAATTTATTTTTAATTTAAATTTACTTTGAATTTAAATTTAAAATTTAATTAAAAGTCCAAAAATTACAAGTCCAAAATTACATTACTTTATTTCATTTTTTTCGTTTCGAAAATTCAACTTTAAACCTTATCTTCAATCACTCAAATTGTTGTGATTAAATCACTAGGTTATTGGCACTATCATAGACATATCGAAATTTAACATCATCCCTAAATATAGTCAATTTTCTTTATAATAGTCACTTTTGTTTGCCAATATTTTACCTGTTATAGAGAGATGATTGTTATTGTTGAAGTCCAATTTTGATCGGACCAACATTTAAATCAAATTAAACTCAATTTTAAATTTTAAATGTTAATTTATTTTAAGTTTAAATTTATTTTCAATTTAAATTTACTTTGAATTTAAATTTAAAATTTAATTAAAAGTCCAAAAATTACAAGTCCAAAATTACAAACCCAAACTTATTGTTACAATCCTTGACCCAATTACAAATAGACCCAAAAGGTCCAAAATCTAAACCTAAGTCAAAGCATTGTAACAAGTTGCTACTAGCCACCTCCATCCCAGCCACTCATATGCTGCCACATCAGCACTAAGTTGCACCACCGCCCATTTACCACAGCCACCATTATCGCTGCTGTACCTGCAACAAGCAAGGAGAAAAGACAGGCATTAAATTGAAAAAAACAGATGACAATCATTGTAAAGCAATGCTATAAAACCAAATCAGAACAGATTGTAAGGGGGTTTTTTTTTTCTCTCCACGTTTGAAATCAATACAAAACAGATACATTCAATTCACAGAGCATTCAAGACGAAGCATTTAATATCAGAATGCAAGTCAAGTCATCAAGCATTCATTTTTCCTTTCAAGGTAATAACTACGCATTAAAGTATTCATTCATCCTAGCATTACTGTCTATTTATTATTTCTCTGAAATTCAAAACGTTTTAACATTAGTAATATATTTATTATATCCTTATTATCATTTATTATTTTATTTATTTTTAAATACGCATTCAATAAATAATAATAAATAATAATAAATATAGCGTTAAATAATAATAAAAGAGTTCAAGAGCCTCACCTCGATCCGAACCGCCGTCGTCGTAGCCGTGAACGGAGCTCCTCCGATGCCCATCTACACACGTGAGGTGTTCCATCACTTGAAAAGTTTGCCAAAGAAATCAATACAGAATGAAAAAAGAATAATAAATCGGATTTTGATGTTTTTTAAAAAAAGGAAATAATAGTAAAAGATGAAAAAATACATTTACAGATTTTCTAAGCAATCATTAAAACAAATTTAAACAAAAAAATAAAAAATAAAGATCTTTTTTAAGATTTGGATTTCGATCTATATCTAAGTTTATTTAAAAAATAATAATAATAAAAAGAATGAAAAATAAATAAAAACAGATTAAATAAAAAGAAAGGGAAAATCTTTTAAAAAAAAGAAAGTTTCGATCTCACTAGATCTGAGCCCAATTTGGGTTTTGGAACAAACAAAAAAAGAAAAGGCAAAGCTTTTACCTTCGAGCACCGTGGACGAAGGCACGTGACAGGCAAATGTGACGGCGTGTGATCACTGGAGTACGGCGGGACTCGACGACTGATCACTGGACCCTAGATCCAGCCTTGAAGACTTGAGGAGGAGAGAGAGTAAAGAGAAAGGTTTTAAAAAATCTGTTTTTGTAAAAATGAAATGAAAATGAATTTTTTTTAGATTTTTCAAACTTAAATATCCAAGTAAAACGGTGTCGTTTCAAGAGGGTGTTTTAACACCCAAAACGGCACCGTTTTGGCACTGGACCCATGACCCGACCTAATCCGACCAATTGGACCTTAGGATTTGCGTGTTTTCAGTAAATAGGTTATTTCTCCTTTTGGTCCTTCTGTATTTTTTGATTATTTCAATTTCATCCTTATCACACTTTTAATTTATTCCAAATTTACCCAACAATTTTAATTATTTTTCAATTTAGTCCTCTGACTCTTTGAAAGCCTGAGAAGCTGCCACATGTCCTTTATTTGGTTTATTTATGCAATTAGTCCTTTTCATTTTTCATTTGTTTCAATTTCATCCTTAAATCAATTTTTATTTTATTCTAAATTAACCAAGAAATTTTAAATGATTTTCAATTTGGTCCTCTCACCTCTAAAAGCATGAGAAGCTTCCACGTGTCACCTCTTTTTGGTTTTATTGCCTAAAAGGTCCCTAAACTTTCCATAAATCACATTTTTACTCTTGAACCTCCAAAAATCACATTTTTACCCCTAAACTTTTCAAAAATTACATTTTTACCCCTAAACTTCTCAAAAATCATATTTTTGCCCTCGAACTTCCAAAAATCACATTTTTACCCCTATATTTCCAAAAATCACATTTTTTCCCCTATATTTCCAAAAAGTGCATTTTTACCCTCGAACTTCTCAAAAATTACATTTTTGCCCCCAAACTTCCAAAAATCACCATTTTGCCCCCGAGCATCCAAAAATTACCATTTTACCCTCAAATTTCCAAAAGTCACATTTTCGACCCCCAATTTTCCAAAAATTTGGTTTTAATTCCAAATTTTCCAAAAATTTCAATTTTGATCCCTAAATTTCTCAAAAATTACGTTTTCATCTCTAATTCTCCGAAACTCCATTTTAACCCTATTTGTTTTGTTTTCCTCTTTTTCTTCAACATTCATATATAGAATTTAATTATTATTTTTTCGTATTTTGTATTCTATTAATTTTATGTTTAAATTTTGTGTATTCCTTTATCTGTTTAATTATTTTGTTTCGTGTTATTTAATCTTCGTTATTAACTGCCCATCCATATTTAATTTACATGTTCATTTTTCAAAATTATTTTTACGAATAAACCTTTAAAACCGAGATAATGTCCTTTTCGCGTGAAAATCCCGGAATGTCATGCCCTAACGTGCTGGGTGTGATTTTTTGTATAATCTACACAAATCAAATATCCTCTTCCAAACTTTTCAAATGCCTTTTAATTTCGAGATTCTGATAACGTCGTGCCGTAACGTGTTGGTCACGACTTCAATTCTCCGCGAAAGTCAAAACAAACGGGCATTTTTTTTCAAAACTAATTTTTTGAAAATCACATGAAATAAGCTGTGTCCGAGGATCGTATTTTAAACTTAATTTGAAATTTCAAGTTCTCAAAAAATATACAAACAATTTTAAACAAAAGCGAGGCAATATTCCTTTCGCGTGAAAATCTCAAAAAATCGTGCCCTAGCGTGCTGGATGTGATTTTCGTATAATTCATGCAATCGAATATCCTCTTTTAAATCTTTTCAAAATGTTCTTTAATTTCAAAATTTCGAGAATATCATGCCCTAACGTGTTGGACACGGCCTCAATGAAATTCGAAACACACGGACATTTTGTTCCTCGTATTTTAATCTTTGCTCAAGATTTCAAGGTCATAACAAACAAAGACTCGAAAGTGATCAACATGGTACCAATTTTGGGCGTGTGAGGGTGCTAATCCTTCCTCATACTTAACCGACTCCCGAACCCATTTTCCGGATTTCGAAGACCAAAATATTTTTCAAAACGGATTTTAAACGTTCTGTGGTGATCCAATCACACCATATAAAAAGATTGGTGACAACTCCCATTTTTTTGATCATTTTAAAAATATTTTTGAGACATGTTTGTTTTCCCAAAATAAATATTTCTACAGTTATAAAAAAATATATAATTATTGTAATGATCTACTCCACAAGCTCGCCTCACTCGAAGACCTCGCCAATCGTGACTTATGATAGTCCACCTTCAACAAAGTTTCCTAAGCTCTACACTCTCAATGACTAAAACAACCACCGTACGAAATTTACCCTCAACTTTTCTCAAATCAGTTTGGTTCCATGCTCCCTTTCTCTCTTCGGTTCATCTATGCTCGGCTTTCAATCAAACTTACTTGAAAATATTCAAGAAGGTTTAGATCAATTTTAATTGATTAATATTATTGTAAAAAAAAAAAGAATAATCTACACGATTCTGTAAAAGTTTGAAAACGAAAAAAATTTGTTTCGAATATAAAGAATTCAATTTATGTTTAGATTTAATTAAGTATATGACTTTTTATATTTATTAGTTAGATACAATTTTAGTTTCAAAATTAGGATAAATTCAAATAGAAATTTGATTAAGAATGATTGATATTCGATTTTAAGTAAAATTCAATTTAAGAATCACGTTAAAGAAACAATGATTTGGTTTATTGGATTGGCAAAGATTATGTTTCTGTAGTAAAGAATATGAGAAGAGAGAAGTAAAGAATATGAGAAGAGAGAAACTAAGGCGGGAGAAGAAAAGGAAAATAAAGAAATAAAAAGAAAAAATTAAATTGTTTAAAAAAAATAAAAGCATAGGGACTAGTTTTAACAAATAGAAAACATAGATAAACTACAATAAAAGAAATGGAGAAGGGAGAAAAACAGATGGAGAACGAGAAGAGAAGAGAATAGAAAATAAAAAAGAAAGTTCAAAGAACATAAAAGAAAAAATTAAATTGTTCAAAACGAAAAAAAAAACTTTCAAGTTGAAATTCAAAAGGATTTACCCATACAAGTGAATCATGATGAATCTTATGAAGATTGATAATAAGTCAGGTACCACCTGAAACATAGTATCCATTAACCGTGCAATCTTCAATAGTTTCATGGATTAGGGGGAATGGAGCAGAAGGATATAGGCATAGAGTTTCCTTAATAAAGGATTGAAGGTATACTAAGTTTTTTTGTGTCTGATTCAGTCACAAGTAATCTATCCTTAACAATGTGGACATCATTTCTTGTTGAATACATACATACATATATATGCAATGGGTGGTGTTGACGTAATTATCGTATGTATATTGATCTTTCACTAACTTACGTAACTGAAATTGGAATTTTGAAGCCATCAGAATACCAACAAAGTACTGCAATATGAAGGGAGACGACAGGTAGACCTGATTTGACATGTCTCCATGGATTGGACCGATTAGGGGTCCAGTGAATTTGATATCGTGCAAGGGCCATTCATGTCTTTACCATTAAATTCACTAACATTACTTGGGCTATTATGCATCGTAGAATTTTTTTACACTAAATTGGGTAAAAGAAGTTTAGTCCCGAAATAATATTTTGAAATTTTTTTTAAGTTATCATCTAAATTTTTATTAAAAATTTATATTTTTTATGATAACGTGACACAATTTTAAAATATCACATCATCACATGGATCAGAATTGAAGTTGTTAAGTTTTAGAACTAATGTGATTAAAAAATTTAAAGATCAAATTTAAAAAAAGTTATTAAATTCAAATATTGGAGAAGGATTATAAGTAATTTTAATCATTATATCAAAAAAATTATTAAATTCTGAAATTAAACATTACTTTATTTCATTTTTTTGCTTTGAATATTCAACTTTAAACATTGAAGTTGAACCGCACAAATTGTTGTGATTAAATTAATAGGTTATCGGCACTATCATAGATATATCGAAACATAACATCAGTTCTAAATACAGTTAACTTTCTTTATAACGGTCATATTGGTCTACTAAAATTTAGTTGTTATAAAGAGATAAATGTTATGGTTTAATGTAAAGAGACAAGGGTGGGGTAGAGAATGGAAGCAGATAGCCATATAAAAGGAAAGGGGTAAATCTCAAAATTATATATGGATTATGGTTTAATGTGTAATTGTATACATAAAGTTTGATTTTGTGTAATTTTATACATGAAATTTTGATTTGATCCAATTCTTGTAAATCATTAACACAATTATTGATATAACATCATTTTATGTTTATATATTGCATACATAAATAATTATATTTATTCAATATAAAAATAAATTAATGTACTTATTTCTTTAAATGTGTATAATTAAATCAAAATTAGAATTTCACGTGTATAATTGCACCAAATTAAAGTTCATATATACAACTGCACATTAAATCAAAATTCATGTATAGTTTTGAGATTTATCCCAAAAGAAAATTAAATATGATTTGAAAATGAAATTGAAATCTTATTTTATTACTCATATTTTACTTAAACATTGTTACAGAAATAAATGGAAAAGAAAAAGAAAAGGTAACACAACTACAACACAAATCAACATAGTAAACACAATAAAGGTACAAAATTCTAATTCACCCTTTATTTTATCTACCGTCACCTCGATTTAAGGATCATATATAAAGCTCAGGGGCCAGGCGTGGTGAGATGACTGTTTCGAGCGGTGTAGATTTCATGTCGGTCAATCCAACAGTGCCAGTCAAGTCGATCAAGCCTTTGTCCGGTGTCGAAAACTCGAATGCATGTAAGAAATTCGACAATGTCAAATGCAACATTTGGAGTGCAAAAGATGTTCCAGGGCAACTTCTCCTCCCACTACCAAAGGGCATCAGTTCAAAATGTTGACCCCTAACATCAACATCTTTGTATGTCGTAAGAAACCTCTCTGGCATGAATTCTGACGGTTCAGACCATACTTTAGGGTCTCTTTGGATCTTATGTAGGTTGATGATCAGTCGAGTGCCTTTGGGGATTTCGTAGCCACCAATGGTACAACTTTCACTGAGTTCACGAGGTGCTGATAATGGTGCTGGAGGGTACATTCTCAATGTCTCTTTAATTATGGCTTGGATGAAGACTAATTTACTTGTGTCTGATTCTTGCACGAACCTGTCCTTGCCTACATGAATGTCTAATTCCTCTTGAGCCTTTTTGAGTAAATGAGGTTTGTTTAGCAATAATGAAAGTGCCCAGATTAGCGTAACTGTTGTCGTGTCACTTCCAGCTAAAATCATTTGCTTCAAAAAATACAAAACAAATATTCAAGTCCTGATTGACATTAAATTCGAAAATGGGAAGAAATGAGAGAAAAGAATGTACCAAAGAAGTGGCTTTGTTTATGGTATCGGCATCGTAACCAGCAAGGTCAGCACCTTTAAGAACAGAGTTCATAACATCCATGAAATCCTTCTCCTGTTTACTTTCATCCCAATATCCTTCCCTCCTATGATCATTTAACCATCCCTCGGCGATATCATCCAACTCTTGCGCTGTTTTCTTCATCCATTTCTCGTATCCCCCCAAATCAAGCTTCCGAAGGAAAGGAATGGCATCGCCTATCACAAATATGCCCGACAAGTAAAAAAAATCCCTCAAGGCCTTACGGTAACGTGACACCACTTGTTGCTCTTCTTTACCGACACCCGAATACCTCTTCCCAGCAACAGTCCTAAGAATAACGTTCAACGTCAAGTCCAAGAACCGTTTCTTCATCTCGACGAAAGCTAAACCCGATTCACCATCCTTTTTCTTAACCCAAAACTTGTATAGATCTTTTATCGAACCTTCTATTTCAGAGACAAAAACTTTTTTCAACTGATCGATCCTGTGGTTCGATAACACCTCTAACATTGTTATCTTACGCATTTCACGCCAATACTGTCCATATGGAGAGAACCCAAACATGGCATAATTGTAGCCCATGTGTTCCGCTGCTGCCATTTTGGACCGTGATGAAACGGCCATGTCGTTGGTGGTGAATATTTCCTTAGCTACTTCTCGTGAACTCACCACCAAAGCCGGATGAACACCTAACCGGATCATGAAGGCCGGTCCGAGTTTATCAGCCAGGGCTCCCAACGTTACATGAGCGGCCACAGGTTTCCCTAGCAACGGAAGGTGACCGATTATTGGCCATGCACCACCTGCTTCCGGTGCAGCTTTGCCACTGGATCTTTTGAGCTTAGTATAAAAAAACAATGCTGTGATGGCAATCAACACAAGATAGTAACTAAGGTATGGGATATTGAAAAGTTCCATTATGCAAAGCTATAATTTGGTTAACTATATAGAGAACTTGTGTATGATGGGAAAGTTTGGGGTTTTGCATGTATATATATATAGTTTGGTGGGTCTAACAAGACAAGCATATAGTTGAGAGAATATTATAGTTTTTATTTATATTTTATTTCAAGCTGCTTAGCCAAAGTTGAATGAATTTTTCGTGTGCCAATATTGAATATTTTTGTGCATGCATGCATGATGTAGGTTGAAATTAGTATAAGGTATTAGAAACAAAATAAATAAACAAAACTATGGTTTCACTTTTATTTAAATGAAAAACCCACAGTTTTAAGAAGAAAAAAAAAAGGTCAAATAACATTATTTATCATTGTATTAAATTTTCAACAAAATAAGTCCAAGTCTTTTGTTACAAATAAAAAAATTAAGTCAATGCCGCATGAGTAAATCTTAAACACTTGATTCAAACGTGAAGAATATTATTATATATTATCTAAATTTATTTATTTTTATTTATATATCATCAAGTCTTAATTCGGTGGTATTGTTATCAATTCAAGAGAATATAGGTTCAAGTGCGCTGAAAGGTATTTATTTTTTTATTTAAGGGTTGGGAAAAATTATAAGTAGCTTTAAGTATTATGTTAAAAAAAAACATATCCTTTAACACTTCACTTATAATTCAATCCACATTGTAATCTTTGTCGATTGAGTTTTAATTTGATTGGCATAGGCATTGTTGCCAATGCAGGAGGACATGGATTTGAGTACGTTGAAGCGCATTATCTTTCTATTGTATATGTAAAATATTAATTTTTCAAGTTCTATAATCACACTATCAACAATTTTAGTTTGAAGGTAGAAAATAAGAGCACACAGATATAGTACACTAAAATCTACTTTTGAATAGCATTAACTATTAATTTGATAAAATTAGTATAAATATATACTACATTAAAATTAAAGTAAAATAATCACGAGAGTTAGGTGAGATGACAAGGGTTTCTCCTACCTTAACCAGTGGTCGAGGGTTCAATCCTTGTTCTAGATATGAAGCAGCTTTAAAACTCGTTGCCAGCATCCACCTCTTTAATGGACTTACAAAATGCAAAGAATTAATTATTGGGCTCGCTCTAGTAATATACCTTAACTAATAAAAAAATTATGTAAAATTGTAATATTTTATTATTTGCAATTGAATCAACCCAAAGAAATAGACATTGAATATTTTTAAAAACATTCCACACAGCAAGCATTTTTGAACAAAGAGTGGTTGGCAAACAAGTTGAAGAAAAAACTGTGGATGATTTTCTCAGGATATATGTAACGCCCACCGTTTCAAGTCACAGTCAATACAACGTGCTTGGTAATAGGAAGAAGGCTGTTTTTTTTTTTTTAATAAAACTACTGGGGGTTCGTGATTTTTCCGGTTAGATATTCATTCAGTTGTAATTGGATCAAATTACTAATAGTTTTTAAAATAGAGATGGACATCTAAAATTGTTCACATAATTTGGAATTTCTTTACGTTTGCGTGGCATTATTTCAAGAGTAATGGTTAAATTTTGTTATTAATAGTGAAAGTTGTGGATTTAATTTTTATACTTTAATTCGATCAATTTTAGTTTTTGTACTTTTCGAATTGATCGATATTAATTTTTGTGTTTTTCAAATTTTGAAATTTTAGTCTTTACCCAAATAGTAACAGTTAAATTTGTTTGATTAAATTCAATTACTAGTCTTATACTATGCATACAGTTCTAGCTTTAGTTCATATTTTTCAATTGGATCATTCTAAGTCCTTATACTTTTTGAATTTTGAAATTTCAAACTTAATGCAAATGACAATTGTTAATCCATTAATTTAATTTTCAGTTAATAATATTTGGAAATAACAAGCTAACATGGTATTACACATATGATAATATATTTATTACATCAGATTTTAGAAATAACATAATTTAATTTATTGAATTTAACAATTACTGTTTAGCGTGGACTGAAATTTTAAATTTTGAAAAGTACAAGGATTAAAATTTATCAAATTAAAGTACAAAAACTAAAATTACAACATTTACAAAGTACAAAGACTAATAGCAAAGTATAACCAAGAGTCATGCATCCACTATAAAATGGATAAGCACAAACTATGATTTAAGTTCAACTCCATCAAAGTTCAACTCCATCATCAAATGTCAACATCACGTTTATATTTTAAACTAAATCACTCTCCCTCTAAGTCTTTCTCCTTAAAAGCTTAGATGTAAATTGTCAAACAATTTGGTTTACTTGCACAATTTGGCACTACAAATCAATTATTCTATGAACAAGTGGTCTATTAATAAGCATATACAAGCTATCTATGAGAACTTCAAAGATCTTCTTGTCAATTAAATTTTTTAAAAATCAAATCTTCTATTTATGAGAACTTCGATCACAGTGAAAGTCTTAATCACAACCTTACTCTTAGCTTGGCCTATTTCTTGCACGGATTATCATTAAAAGTCTAGACAATTTTGATCAAAACATGTCAATCAAATAAAACAAGTTAATTACAATAATATATCAGATGTTCCTTAAGTTGCAATTAACGATGCAGCTGACAGTTACAATAGCATGCCAATTGGCACTAACAACCTAAGCTATCATGGGTGCTTAGATTGCGTGAGAGTGCGTAAAAGCCTGAGGCTTAGCCACCCCTTGCTCATGACTGGTCAGTGGTCAAGGCCGATATCCTTAGTTGGCAGAGTTGCTCGTGCTATTCATTTGTTGTCCCTACCTTCGTAGCCTAGCCAGGTACTATTGTCAGTTCTTGATGGAAAACCCACTAAATGCCCATTGCGCCATTACTATCTAATTATGAATATTCTTTTCTCTCGGGCTGCACAACATATTTGGGCTTGATATTCATACCAGCAATCACATCATCTTTAGTAAACTTTGCAGTGTGGAGCTTCCTTCATGGGGATTCCATTAAGATATTGCCGGTAGGGGGAAATGACTCGGAAAATGCCACAATCAGACTAAAAAGATTATCAATACTTCAATTTGGCATTTCAATTTGTTTGGAAACAGTAAGAGATTAAGACAAGAAAAGAAGCTTCAAAGAAAGAAATGGACAATTGGCCACAAAAGTATTTTGCCCAGAAGACTTGTTTTCAATGGAATGATATAATTGTAATGATAAAAGCAGCCTAGAAATTTCGTAGTGATCTGCTAGAAAAAGCGTTTAGTCCAAAATTAAGGCTCCATGGAGGGTCGATTTTTACGGGAAAAGTCTTTGAAAAATCATTTGTTAGTAGGGGTTCTGTCTCCTGTACTTTATCGGGAGTCAGCATATCATGAACAACTGCCTCGGTTGATAGTAATTATGTAAATAACTTGACCTACGCATGAGGGGATTTAAACCACAACTTAAAACTTGTAATCACTTACCTGCAACTATAGTACCACCGGGGATCGACTTCAAATGAAATTATCCAGGGGTTTTATAGCTTTTGTCTGTAAAAACCAAACGCTGTCTTCTACACACACAGTTTCCACGCAACAGACAACCATGCAATGATTGTCGATGTAAAACAAGGACCAGTTCCCAATTTCCAACGCCATTTCCTTCTATCTTTTGGACCCCGCATTTTTTATACAGTGTCGAATAGGCCCATAATAATGTTTGATTTTTCAGCATCGCAGTCCCCACCATAGATACTCAACACAGAATCGAAATTGGATCTAACGGGCCTTTTTCTTTTAACCTTTGTAAATGCAAATTGTACAAAGTCATGGGGGGTAATAAAATATTGAAAGCGACCCTTCACCTTATATCCAAAGAAAAAACAGTACCAGAAGCTTTTCAATTTCTTCATTGCAGTGATGATGAAGAAAAAGGGCGTGGGCAATTACACGACAACCAACAAATGGGGATAATTTGTAGGTTTTGCCTTTTTTATAGTCTCAGCGTGTTTCCTCCATTTATGACGCTTGTCATATAGTATAAGCTATTTAGGTAATTTTCTTATGCTTTTCTTTTGGGTTTATGATTCTCTTTAAATAATGTTATTTTCATTGTTCTAATCTGTATTCTCAATTTAAGATTAAGAGTGTAACACATATATAATATTAACAAGTAAAAGTATAATGAAACTCTTGTATCAGGAGTCGAATTGCATTTTACTTTTTTACTTAAAAATGGACGAATTAATTCCGATCATTCTGTTAAAATTGATCTTGTACGTCGACATGAAGCTTATTAATCATTATCCTTTTGATTTAAAGAAACCATCGTTTCTTTTGTGTTTTCAAAAGATCTTTGATTTGCCCTTTTTAACAAGTTAATCCCTCAAGTATACCTCAACCAAATGATCAGCCTCATTTCACCGACATGGTTATGTTTGTCTGTATTAAGCTAGGAATTGTGTGAAGTGGGTATGAGGTAAATTCTTAAAAAGGATGAGGTGAAATTAAAAATTTTATATTAAAATGACTTCAATTCAATTTTCTTTAACTTTCGAGACTCGACAAAATTATAAAATATTCATTTAACAAGATTAAAAATTTTAAATTATTAATATTTAAAAAGGATTAAAGTTGCAATTGTGTTGTTTAACCAAGTGGACAAGACACCTACCTCCACCTTCAGGCAAAATATCATTCATATATAGCATTTTGATCTAATATTTTAATTTTTTCATGTTTCAATAGTAATATATTGTTCCGTGGAGCTAAGGTTCAAAATATGGAAAAAAATGAGTGTTTTTGAAACTCTATCACCCAATCAACTCCGTTCTATTCAATCTCTATTTCATGGTCACATATCTTTTCAATTAAGTAACAAAAACCCTTTCTCCTCTTAATTATTTTGATTTAATTCAATACTCTTCCGTTAAATAAAATCAGATTTGATGAATACTAATAACTCATTTAGTATTGCTTTAGATAGAAAACCTAGTTTTAACCTTGAAAATAGGGATAAATATCAAATTTATATATGAACTTTAGTTTAATGTGCAATTTGATACATGAAACTTTGATTTTGATTTAATTATACACATTTAAAAACTAAATACAAACATTTATTTTTATATTGGATTAATAAAATTATTTGCTTGCAATATATCAACATAAAATGATGCTAATTCAATAATATTGTTAGTGATGTATGAAAATTTAATCAAATTAAAATTACATATATAAAATCGCATAAAATCAAAGTTAATGTACGAAATTACACATTATATCGAAATCTATGTATAATTTTTATATTTATCTCCAAAAACTATAATAGCAGCAATATTAGACAAAGCCTAAATCGATCCCATGATGAATTAAAACAACTAACAACCAGCCAACTTGGTGGTCCCTTTAAGTTTCTTCTCTGCATATATTGGCCTAGGGTAGTAAATTTAAGAAACAATTAATCATCATGAGTCATGACTATTCTGAAAAACAAAAAATGGGTCCTAAATGAATATGATCACACTTTCTTTTGAATATGTGTTACTTTAATTACTACATAGGATAGGGATAGAGCTATTATTACAAAAAATTTCTCAATGACCCCTCTGCATGGAGCATGGACCCATCTCTTTATCAAATTTTGTACCTTCTAAATGTTACTCATCATATAAAGGGTCATAAACCCACAACATCAGCTGCCCAAAAAAACCTAAACCACAAACCCAAAGAAAATTAAAAGATAATGTCATGGATTTTGATTGTCATTTTTCTGCACAGATAATAATGTCATTATTAATCAAGTTAAAATTCAGTGATGAATTTTTTTTTTACAATGTCACTAAAATTACATAATAACGATCGAGACTTATTTAAAATAGTGGTTAAAGATAAATGATGCAGTTCAAACCTTGACATCTCTTTTCCCTTTCTTGATATTACAATGGTAAAAAAAATACATGGAAACAAGAAGGAAAAAAAAGGGTTTTCACCTTTTGTGTTGTTTTTCTTTTCATTGCAAGACAAAATTTAAAGAACATGGAACAAGGCTAGTTCATATTCATACAAGTTAGATATTTCATCCCCAAAATGAAAACAAAAAAAAAGCAATATATTTGCTGATTTTCTTTTGTTTTTATTATTAAAAACATGTTTTTTTCTAACACTTGAGAAGAGTTAACTCATTTGAAGATTCATGAGCAAAGCTTGGCCTTCCAAGGGTGAATTCTAGGTTAAGCAACATGTCTGGATTTGACACATGAAGCACTTTATTGTCTCCATCCACCTATGAAAAAAAACACACACAAAATTAATATTTATTATTAACACAATGTTCCATTTTTTTTCCTTTCAATGAAGCAATCATACCTTTGCATCATTTGGGTGTAAAGTCAATCCATTCCCATTGCTTGATATGCTCAAATTATTCACCTCCATTGATGATAGCCAAGAACCACTACAAAACAAGAAAATCACTAATTAATAACATGAAATATTATTTTACGGATCACTTATTTGATTATATACGTAATCAACTCTCTTTATAATAATCTCATTTATCCATTAAAATTTTGAATGTTAAAAAGAGTTTGCCGTTATATACTTATAAAGAGTGTACTCTATATTTTATATTATCATTATCATTATTATTTTCGTTATTGTTATAATGAAATGCTATTATTTAGCATATACAATATTCATCGTTTAGGGTACTTCTCGAAAAATGTAACAAAAGAATGCCATTGAGATTTGAACAAAAAGCCTTGACTTTGATTATGAGGATTAATACATTAATTCCACAACTAAGCTTAATTAATTACCTCATCTTCATCAAAATCTATGTAAACTTAGCCTTATCTACACACCATAAACAATGAACAGACAACATGTTGGACCAAACACAGTTCTCCATGGCCAAGGATGTGTGTGTGTATATATATACATGCATATATATACGTACAATTGTATTAAGTTAACATGATCCTCACCTTTGGGTCCTTTGTGGTGTCGGTTGTGGTGATATTAGCCTACCATCCAAATCAACAATCCCTGACCTTTGATTCATGTTCATGTCTGTTTGCATTTTTCCTGAAATGGTGATGTTTGCAAAAAAATTTAGATTTTTTAGACTCAAGTTATGTCCAATAGTACCAAATGGAAAATGGATCTGTAATAATTGTGTATGGGGAAGACAAAAGGAAAATAATTGAAGGGATAAAAATGGTGAAAAAAATTTACAATTACCTGATCCTTTGTCAGTGCTCTTTACTGTTCTATACATCTGCATGAAAAAACAAAAATTAAAAATTAACTCGACCATGGATAATTTATAGAGGTGAGACTCGAATCTGAATACTTAAAATTTTAAGGTTGCCATCCTAGCTAAGGATTAAAATGCAAAAAGAAATCACATTGTTAAGATTACCATTTAGATGCTCTTTTGTCCTTTCCCTTTGTTTCTCCCTTACCCACTACAATTGAAACATATATAGAAATACAAAAATAGAACAAGATAAAAGTATACATTTTGTTTCAAAGATTCTCAATTTGAGTCTTAATTCAATTATTACAATAATTAAAAGAATATGGGTTTAAACGCACTTAAACACGTATCTTTCTTCGATTTAAGGGTTCTGGAGATTTACAGGTAAAAACAGGCATTGTATACAAGGATTGCACAGAGTTAAAGCTCACCTGCAAGTGACTCTTCACGTGAGCTAGGGTTAGATCCTTAACATTCATCAACTCTAAGACAGATTTTGGTGTTGCTCCTGTTTCAGTTGCCAAAAACATGTAAGGAAAAAAACAAAACAAAATTGTATATATGAAGTGTATATATATGTGTGTGTATAGTACTTTCATGGCCACCAAGAAGCTGGACTGCATGAACAAAATGAGCATGAAGTGTTGTAGTCCATCTCATTCTAGGAGCTCTAATACTTCTTTTGCCTCCATTGATATTCGTTCTTGAACTTCTCTTGAAATCACGACCATAGATTTGTGGCTGATATTGATGATTATGATGCTGATGATGACGATGGTGATGATGATGAACCATTTCAAACCCTAAGCTCAAAGTAGGCTCTATAGGATTATTGAAGTATCCATTTTCATGGCTTAAATCACTCCCACTACTCCCAGAATCAGTAGTTGAACTCCTATCACTGTAAATAGATTTCATCGACAACCCATCATCGGCCATTTCTTTAACCGATGGTGGGCTAATCTGCAAAGATAGATCAGGCAACGCTGTGGTTCTCATCATTGTGAAAGGCTAAAAAAACCCAGAAACAAAAGGGAAAGAGTGGGTTGATTAGATCATGAGTGCCTAATGATTAGCTTGCATGAATGGTGCTTGGTTATACAAGAGAATATAGGCTTTTTTTATTAGGATCTACACTAGGGTTGATAAAAAAGAAAAGGATTGCAGGAAAAGAGAGATTGATTTTTTATGGGGATGATAGTTTTGAAGAGAAAAGGTTAGTAAAAAAGGGAAACTTTTGTATTTAAAGGATGCAGAGAAAAAAGATCAGAGACCTTTTGAATGGAGAAAGATATATACACAAAATATATATATATATATATATATATATATATATAATAATGGTGGTTTTTATACTTATGCTATTGCCAGAGGAATGGTTGGAATTCGAGAAAAAAAAAATAAAGGTCAATATTCAAATTTTAATGGGAAAATGTATTTTAGTCACTCTCTTTACTTTTTTTTTGGGTCTAATTTTGTTTTTAGTCCTTGTACTTTTTGAACATTCAAATGAGATTTAGGCTTTGTACTTAAAAAGTTAAATATTAAATCTTCTTCCTTTTGCAATTTAAGAATTCTAGTCCGATGGTTAACGGTAATAGTATTTTTCGTTAAGATTTGCCATGCCGACTAAAAATATGGCATCTCATATGAATGTAACTTAATCGACATGCCAATTTGATAAAATTTAATGGAACGTACTAATAATGCTAATGATTGAATTAAGATTTTGAAATGAAAAAAATAAAAGGACTTAATTTTTAGCTTTTTAAGAACAACGACTAGATCTCTAAATTTACCAAAAATACAGGAATTGATGACAAAAATTAACTTTTTATTTATATATTTGGCCTTCCACACATGTAATATTGGTCACATAATCCAAATTTGGATTTCAATTATGAATCAAAAAAGTGCAGAGATTACAATTTTAAGATTAAAATAAATGGACTAAATTTTAAATATGCCAAAATTTTAAGGATCGAGAACAAAATTAAACCCTTTTTAATCTCTCCTTTTCGATGGAATATTTGGAATGCATTTTTTATTATTAAAACATGATAATAGCTGCATTTATTTAGTCTTAATTTTCCTATGCACACGTGGCTTAATTTATTCTTTTAATTTTTTTCCTTTTTGAAAAGGTTATTACTGCCTAATACATGATGTTTATGCTTAAGCTGTTCTGATGTTGATATTTGATAAGGTGACAAACTTAATTAATCAAACTCATAACCATAATCATTAATTAATCCCCTTTCTATATATACCAAAACATACTAATCTTGAATCCCGTATGTTGACCTGATGATCAGGATATTCACTGCCTAAGTGTAATCTGAATTCGAATCGCGTTAATTGTATTATTGCTAATTTTGAAAGCCATTGCCTTTGTTTAGACTAGTAGATGTCACAAGTCGGAAACCAGTTTAATTTTACTAAGAGACCTCTTTATGTACAAAATAAGTTATATTATTATGATAGTGTTTTTGTCTTTTTCACATTTTATAAATCAATAAAAGCTCAATCACAATAAAATTTGAGCTCTTTAGTCAAGACACAATGAATTTTAAACATTTAATATTATTATTTTAATAACTATATTTACAAAAAAAATTCACTCGCACGCGAGCATGCCATAATCTAAAGATCAAATGAATCTTTGATTAAAATGTTAGAATTAAATGTTTAAAATTTATTGTATTGTGGGATCAAATGACTCAAATTTTATTGTGATTAAGTTTTTATCGTATATAAAAAGATATTTTAGTAACTCACCAATTATATTAGTTCTCGTTTGACTCGTGACGTTAATTCAATCAAAAATTTAATATAAGTAGATACGAATGCAACCTATCCATGATTTGAGCTGCGTTCTCAATTATATCCGTATGAATTTAGTACTTTAATATATTTAAAATGATAAAAAAACACATTCAAATTCTTACGTATTTGAACCAAACAGGACCATTAACGCTCTGGTTGTATCTGACATTTGCTCACCCCATCCCATTGCTATTCCTAATTGTCGATTCGACATGTATGGCAAAAGCCCGAATTGCCCAATGAGCATTGAGCTGTACACGTGGGAAGAAGTTGCCTAGTGTGGGACTATAACTATTTAAGAGAAGAGCAATGTCGACAGATTGGCCGGAACTTCCGGTGACACCAGGGTTGCCAGTCCCACATCCACATGCAACTATTTGTTAATTGCATTATGACCCTATTTTCTTTAGTTTATTTCCACTTTAATCCTCTAACCAACAAGCTCAAACCATATAATTAAATTTGATTTGTCGATTAAACAAATCAAATTAGTTTCGAACAAAGTTAATTTAAAGTAGATCAAATTAAGTTTTAAATTCTTTTAATCAATTCGAATTTTGATCAATTTCAAGTTTATCCAATTAAACCATTTCAATTTTATCATTCAAGATTCACATTCAAGTTCAGAATATTTCATTTTACTAAGTCATATTTCACAAAATTAATGTTTGAAGAATAATGCCAACAAAAAATAAATAATAAAATAGTTTTTTTTTCTAAATCAAAATGTGCCCCATGGTCAATGCTACATTAATTGATTTGACTCATTTATCAACCTCATATTTATATCCAAACCTAGTTATTTTATAGTACTAAAGCATAAATAGTACTTATTATTCTAACTAAATTTGGAATGAACATTGAAAATACAAAAAATTGTAGTATAAAATGCATTGATTTCTGAATTGTGTGTTGGCATGATGGTCAAGGTGTTCATCGTCCCAGTGTGATCTGAGTTCGAGTCGCACTAAACGCGTTTTTGTTAGGACTTTATTCTCCTCTTATAATTCAAAAAAAAAATCATAATAAGACCAAAACATGGAAATACAAAGAGAGAGATATAACTTGAACACTATTGACAATTTAGTACCTTATATGGTAGGCCATATAAAGTTTTTCACACAGAATCATTACATTTGATATTATTTTTTAAAAATTCGAAAATTAAATTTTAAATTCAGTAAAATAAATTGGGGATATTATTGGATAAAAATAATTAAAACTTTGCAAATTTTAAATGTAAATATGGTTGTACGTGAAAAAATGGCTTAAATGCAACATTGGCTCTCAAATTATATCATTTTTTCACTTAGGTATCTAATTTTTTTTTTTTTGCAAACGTAATACCTAAACTAGAGGTGTAATCTACCTAAGCTCAAATAGTAGCAAGCTCGAGCTTGTTCATACTTAAAATGAAAACCTCGATTAGCCTCATGAGCCAATCGAATTAAGTATCAAAGCGCTCGAATTCAGCTTGATCGATAGCTCAAGCTACTTGATCTCAAGCTCGACTCAATAATTATTAAATTTAAATTGAGTTTTTTTTTTCAAGTCAAACTCAAATAACTTGTAAGCATCAATGTCTCATTTACACCCTCAAGCTAAACTATCAATTTTGTCCCATTTTACCCCAAATCACGATACCAACCAATAAGAATGTAATACATGTCGTACACTTTGGGGTAAATGAGACAAAATTAATAATTTACATACCGCTTTTGACTAAAAATTCATTATATACATAACTGAGAAAAGAAAAACAATATAGTTGAAGGGCCAATTTTAGAATTAACCCATAAAAAAGATAGATGGAAGGCGCGTTGAGAGCACGTGAAGGAAAACTTGAAGATTGAAATAAAAAGGGGTAGTAATTGTCTAAAATCTTGGCTGATGCCCCAATATTCCCTCTCCGTGTCCAAATATTCCTGTTTTTAATTTAGTATTAATTAATTAATTAATTAAATATGCTGTCGAGCCCCACCCGCGCGTGGAAATCCACAATCATAAATTCATATTCCCTAAAGAAAAAAAACATATTCCTCGGCGTCAACATGGCTCTTATTATGGTCTTAAGCTCATCTTTTGGTCAAATTCAAGTTTTAGTCCCTTTTACTATTTTCAAATTTGGATTTACTCTCTGTAATTATTTTAATATAAGTTAATATTTTTCCAAATAATTAACTATTCTGGTTTAAATAATTATATGGGTTTTTATAAAATATCGAAACAAACAGCATCTTTATACTTAAAAATCTTAATTTAATCATTGATGCCAACTTTTTCAGAATTTTCCATCAATTAACTCTGATGGAATCATTAAGAACTTGATAAGCACACATGAGAGTAAGTTTTTTTTGAACAATCTCTTTACAGATTCTAATTATATTTGTTCTTTTTGACACAGTGCTTAGAACTATCCAAAGCCCCTCTCCAATTCATAAATAGGAGGATAATGTGCTTCAGTGCACTTGAACTCACTTTCTCTTACATTGGCAATAATGTTCATGTCAATTGAGCTAAAACATAATCGGCGACTAAGTTTTGAAGAAAAATACTAACAATATCAACAAATGAATTAGAATTTCTAAATAAAAAAAAAAGAAAAAGGATTTAATTTTGGGTAATTATTATATGCAATTCATACATTTTTATCAAAATAGTTAATTATTCGTACTAAGTAACCACATTATGAAACTAAAGTGATCAAGTTATTTAAAATTAAACTACAAGGACTAAATATCAAATGTAAACATCATATAGTGACCAAAACCGAATTTGACCCCTTCTTTTGTTCTCTTTCTCTAGTTCTTTTATTTTATTCTCAATTCTCCAACTCCAATGACCTCCCTTCCTTATTCTATAATCCCATTTGTTTTTAATTAAAGAAATTAAATTATATAGAAGGTTAAAATATGGTATAAGTCCCTATAATCTTCATAATTTTCAAATTTAGCCTCTGTAATTTTATTTTTAGGAATTCAACTCTTCTATTTTCAAATTTTAAATTAAGGTCTAACTATTAATATTATTAAAATTATTTTGAAAAATTTAAGTTTATTACAACGTTATTTTCTTAGTTACATTGCTTCAAATTGAGTGTTTTTTTCATTTCAAAATGTGACAAATTCAACAATATTAACAATTGAATCTAAAATTTAAAATTTAAAAATAAAGTGACTAAATTCTAAATTTTAAATTTGTAAAGAGGATAGGGACCTATGCGTATTTTAACCACTATAAAAAAATAAATAAGTAGATTTGTTTGAAATGCTTAAAATCATTTGTTAATTAATAAATATATAATAAAAGTTTTGGAAGGCATGCAGGGTCAGCGGCTGATGCGCTCTAGATTCTTTGGGAAATGAAAAAAATAATAATCTTTTTTTTTTGGTTGCTTGTGTTGGGTTTAATTTAAAATTTAAGAATGTAATTAAATTCCTTTGTTATTTGTCCTTTTTATTATTTATTTTTTAATGTATCAATTAGAACGAGTTTAGTAATTAATTTTCCGTAGGTCCATTAAAGGGTAGATGTTAACTGTGAATTTTAAAACTGTTCTATATTAAAAACGATGATCGAACTCTCAACCACTAATTAAGATAAAAAAAAAATTTATCATCTCATCTATCACCCGTGATTTTTTGTTATATTTTGGATTAATGAATTCGTAGGGTTTGCATTTTTGCAGTGAGGTTAATTAATATCCGGTCAACATGTCTCTCTTATGGCTCAATTGCTTGGGTTTTATTCCATATTCCATGTGTTTGTCTTATAAGAACAATTTCCTATAACTTCATGTAGTTTTTCTATATATTTTTTTGGTAAAAGTAATTTGGAAATTTTTGTATTAGGAGTGCTATTGTATTTTATTTCTTTAATTTAAAAATAATAAATTAATCTCTATATATTACATTAAAAAGTAAACAAATCATTTCTATTAAAATTTTCATCTATTTCTATAGTTAAAAATCGGCATAGCTGGCAAAATATTCAAGTTACACATGATATGCCATGTGTAACTCATTCTGATATACGAGGACCTATTTTTAACAATAAAAATGGATGAAAATTTTAATAGGATGATCAATTTGCTTTTTGATCTAATATATGAGGAATAATTTGTCCATTTTATTAGTAAAGTGAACAAAATGCAATTCGATTCTTAGTATAAGGACCTCCATGATACTTTTATCCAATTTTTTAAAATAACCCATTATCAACAAAGTCTTGTTTAATGGTAAAAGTTAAGGTTTTAAAAATTTTGAAATTTCGGGTTTGAATTTCAATATATATATATATACTATGTGTTCTCAATTCAAATTTTGCTATGGTTTAAATTCCATCTTGTGTATTTGTATCAAAATTAATTGGCCTAGATCCAAATATTATTTTTATTATCAATATGATTGTTTTGAATATGTAATATTTGTACTTGCAACCTTTAATTATACTTGTAACTTAAAATAATAATAAAAAATAGAAGTTAGACTATAATGTACACATCTTACTGTAATTTACAAGGTCATTTAAATCAGATCAGATCGAAAATTAAATAGTAAATTGATTTAAACATAAGAGTTGAGTTGACTTTCTCGAAACCAGTAAAAACTCATATATCAAGATAAAAAACTAACAATTGAATTATTTTCATAAATTTTTAATTATTTATTTAATTATCATTCAACATACGATCAAATTAATTGAATCGAAAATTACTGATTTGGTAGTGTTTATTTTTTATTTATGATGATCACCTCCTAGCTGTAATTTAAATGATATATATAAGAATGTATTTTTAGTGGTGTGAATGTGATGTTTGTCCACTTAACAAGCAAGAACAAACATGTTAATTACTATTGCTAATTACCAAAGTCATCTGCTGGTAAATGCCTGTCCACAACACAAATTATAATAATAATAACAATATTCAATCACCTAGCTTCATACCTAAACATATGTTTAGGATTTTCTAACCAATAACACTAAAAGGTCAAACTTAATATTTACACAATGTAAAAGTATCATTCAGTATTTTTATGTTAGAAATCAGATTATATTTTACTTTTTGATTCAAAATAATAATAAATCAATCATTGTACGTAAAAATTGGTCCCCGTATGTTAGCATGAGTTACACATGGCACATCACATGCTTCTATATAGTTATTCCGTCAGTCACGTCAATTTTTAACTGAAATGATTAATTTTCTCTTCAATCTAACGTATAATGATTAATTTGCTTAAGTTTTTAGCATGGAACAAAATGCAATCCGACTTCTAGTATAGAAGCCTCCATGATACTTTTATCCGATTCCAATACATTCAATCATTATCTCAACAACTAAATTGAACTACTAATTAACTAGCAAACTAACTAAAAGAACCCACAAATTTTACATAAAATGAGACTTGAAATTATAACGTGAAAGATCTCAAGAACTCACCTTTACCAATGCCATCGAATGAAGGTGTCAATGGTAATGTCGGGGTAAGTTCTGGCTTCATATATACTTTGTCTTGATTCTTGAAGATTAAAAAGAAAAAGATGTGTATATTCCTGGTGGAAGAATATTAGGTCGTACATGGTGATTCGTGAGTTAGGTTTATAGGGCATGTGTTGCTTTGAGATTTGCATATACATACATATATATATATATATATAATGGCCACTACCACCACCTTCTCCAACAGTGTTTAATTAGAGAGAATTTGGGGAAGAAAGTGGACAAAAGAGAAAGGAAGGAATCACCGAAATCAACGCCGTTTAGGCTGACGTGCTCCACGACATTACATCACATGATTCACTATGAATGTATAAATAAAACCCCTGGCTGGACCTGGATCCGGATGGCTCCCTATCCCACATCGTTCCCCTTGGTTTCTGTAGAATTTTCTTCTGTCTCGATCTGCAGTACTTGTTTATTTTATCATCAATGTATTTTCTTTATATATTGTTGAGTGTTTTCGTATACCTGTTTTTAAAAGGTGTTGATTTCTCTATTTATATGATACGGTTCTTAGATGGTATAACGTTATAGGTAGGTCCCTATGTATGTCAACACGTACTCTATTCTAGGATTAATATGTGTTGTCTACGTGTGGGTTCACCTGCATGGTGGTGTGAACCTACCCTGTGTGAGCTTATAAAAGGATGTGAACACCTCACGTGCGAACCTAATATGCGAACTGTGCAAGCTACGGGTCGAAACCCAATCGGATAACCGAGTAGCAGGTCGGTAACGGCAAGCACCATAACATATATGTTTTACGAATCTTTAATATTAATAATTCTTTTGAAGCCTATAGTTGTCTCATTTTAATATTATCATCTCTAAAATTCGAACTTAAGTTTTTTTTTTCCACTAATGACGATTTATTTAATCTTATTTGAATTTAAAAAATCGATCATGACTCAATTTGATTCAATTATAAAAAAAAATTAGGTTAAAGTATCATGGAGATCCCTATATTAGGAGTCAGATTTTATTTGCCTTTTTTATTCAAAAAAATTGGCGTACTAGTCTTTATACATTAGATCAAAGAGCAAACCGATCCTTTCTATTAAAAATTTCATCTAT
The DNA here is from genome assembly GCA_005610355.1 of Gossypioides kirkii. Lineage (NCBI taxonomy): Eukaryota > Viridiplantae > Streptophyta > Magnoliopsida > Malvales > Malvaceae > Gossypioides > Gossypioides kirkii. Next base: position 1,270,490 of record CP032248.1, read on the forward strand.
TTCTACTGTAAAAATTGACGTGACTGACGTAATAGCCAGATAATTACATGTAGTTTATTACGTGTACCTGATGTTGACATATAAGGACCAATTTTAAATAGTAAAAATGGATGAAATTTTTAACAAAAAGACTAATTTATTTTTTGATCTAATGTATAAGAACTAATTTATCAATTTTTTGAGTAAATAAGACAAAATGCAATCTAATACCTAATATAATAACCTCCATTGTAATTTTACCAAAAACAAGCGTTTATAATCCAAATTTACTCAATTCAAACCGGAACCAACCTAAACTCAGGGGTGAAGTCACTAGTCTTGGCCCTTTGGTTAAATGAAATAATTTTAATTTTAACCCCTCTTAATAATTACTTATTCAATTTAATCTTTTTATTAGTGGTAAAACTATATTCTAACCCCTCAATAAATTTAATAATTCAATTTAAACCCTTTTAATAATTTTTTTAAGCTTTGTTCTTTTGAAATTTTATAATTTTTATCTCGATTCCCCTTCAAAAAATTCTTTAATTTGCCCTAACCTAAACTCAAAATTAACTTAAACAAGTAATTCAAAATGACCATAATCTAAAATGATCCAACTTAGAAAATTTGAGTCTTAAACTCAAATGATCTAATGCTCGAACTAAAATGGAAATACCCTGAATCAAAATTTTAAAACTAATTGATTTGACTTGATTCAAAATCAATTATGCAACCAATAATTAATGCATGAGAAAAAGAAAGTAAAAGGACTATAACTATAATTAAGATGTTAACCATAGCAAACTAACCAATGAGTAAAATTAGATAGAAAACATAATCTCATTATAAGTTCAAATTATATCTGCTGTTTTTGACACAATACCTAAAACTATCAATAGCCTCTCCTAACTCATGAATAGGAGGATAATGCATTTCAGCACACTCAAACTCATATTTTTTTATATTGACAATAATATTCATATTAATCAAATTAAGATTCATGAATATTAGAAGGAGGTTATCAATTTTTTTACTTCGTCAAAGGGTTAGGTTTAAAAGGGAGAGAGCTCCTCGGTAAACATAAAAAAAATTGAGTTTTGAAAATGACAAAAGAAAACATTAATTACGTCATTGTTAATTGAAATTAATTCTATTTACTAAAGATGAATTAAGTCAAACCCTACACAACACCTAACAGTATAAATTTTCTTTAGCTGTTGAGCTCAAAATTGAAAACGATTTCAGACCTTGAGACTTGAAAAAATCTTATGTATTATATTTATTTTGGGCAAACTGCATCCATGGTCATTGAATTATTAATAAATTTATGTTTTAGTTATTTAAGTTTAAAAAATTACAAAATAATTATTAAAATATTCGATAATTTTCATTTAAATCATAGGGCTGTTAAAATTATCACATATGGTCTTCTTTGTTCTCACCTTTGACACTAATAAAAAGGGTAAACTTTCTGTCCTCTTCTATAATTTAATTTTTTTTATGAAACAGTTTTGAATGTCATCAATCTACAAACCAAAAATTCAAACAACTGTCTTCTCTAATCTCTGGCACCGACCATTAAATCAGCTTGGATTTGAGATATGTTCTTCTACTCATTGATAGATACTATTTCACCATACCAATTGACAAATCATCGCTCGAAACTCGTTGACTGAACTTAAGAAAAAAAAAACTTAATAGTTTAGTGACTTAAATGGAAACATACAAATAGTTTAGTGATTATTTTGTAATTTTTAAAGTTAAATGATGAAAATGTAAACTTACTAAATAATTTAGTGACCATGAGTGAATTTACCCTTATATTTTTTAGGCTTAATATAACATTTGGTATATGAACTTGATACTTTTTCCTAACTTGGTACTTAAGTCTTTTTTGGTCTAATTTGGTACCCAAACTTGACACTTTTTCCTAATTTGGTATCTAACCTTGATATTTTTTTTCTTAAGTTGGTACTTAATCTTTTTTGGGGTCCAATTTGGTACCTAAACTTGACTCGTTTTTCCTAATTTGATACCTAATCTTTTTCTTTGATCGATTGGGTATTTGAACTTGTCAAACGTTTTACAAATTACTCTAATATGCTAATAATGTATTTTTTTTAATATACTGGTGTGATTACATAGTAATATCTGGTCATACTTTCTTAACCCTTTGACAATGTACACACACTTTGCACACATAAATACTCGAACCCGAGTCTCTTAGGATGAACATCATCCTCATTTATATATAAATAGATTTGAATATTTATGGTATTGGTATGTTACTTTCATAGTGAGCTTACTAATTGGTCCGTCAAACTTGGTTGGATGATTATTAATAACTTCAAGAAAACGAAATACAGTATTGACCAAACCATATGATGACAAAATTTAATTTATTTTCACATTGGGAATGATTTTTAATTTAATTCAATTTACTACCTAATCAACAATAGATTCCATCAAAACATCCCAACATTAATTGAGTCAAGCTTTCATCAATTCAAGGAGTAGCTTTAAACTTTAGAGTTAATAGTATGTGGAACTAAAATACCCTTTCTATTTTGGATTCTATTGACTTTAACTTGGAGTCCTTTTTCATATATTTATTTGAGTAATTTTGAGTTTGAATTTGTTCGTGTCTAGATCATTTCGAGTTGAAATTAATTCAGATTTAGGTAGGGATAATGATGCCAAGGAAGCAAGTGCATTAACCTCAAAAACGTGAAATTTTGATATAAGTTTTTTTAAATTTGCGAAATTATAAATTATTAAAATGATTAAATTACAATTTAATCCTTTCAAAGATATATAATTGAGATTTTCTTCTAAAAAATTATGGCTTCGTCTTTAGGTTCAAGTTGGACAAATTCGTATGAATGGACAAATCCAATTTTTTTTTCTTCAAGAGCCAGAAGTAAATTATAAATGTTTGGGAGCCAAAATAAAAGGTTACCACCATACTAACTTATATTCTTACAATTTTTGAAGGGGTTGTAAAGCAATTCTACCTGTAAAAGTACCATAGAGACATTTGTACTAGGAATTGGATTGCATTTTACCCTCTCTACTAAAAAACTAGGGCAAAAACCCCTGTATGTTATATCAAAGAGCAAATTGGTCATTTTGCTAAAGAATTCATCCATTTATGCTATTAAAAATTGTTCCATATACGCCAGCATGAGGTACACATAGCATGCCATGTGTAACTGCCTGGTTGTTTCATCAACTATGCTGGTTTTTAGCAATAGAAATTGATGAAATTTTTAACAAAAGGAATCGGTTTGCTATTTGAATTAATGTATAGGGACTAATTTGTCAATTTTTGAGTAAATGAGGCAAAATGTATAGAGATCTCACCTTTTGAATAATTCCACTATCATTAATCACGAATACAACAAGTGATTCACGCTCATCTCTCTTACAAATATAGAGATTTCACCTTTGTACTTAAATCTAGAACACTTACCTCCAAATCCTCGCCTTGAAAACTTCGGTAGCAAACACTTAACAATGTTTATACTTAACAGTTGATTTCAAGTATAGAGATTTCGTATATTTTTTACTCTTTTTAAAAAAATAATTTTCAAGTTGATTCCTAGTTGAGTGGATAAAAAAAATTGTCTTTCTAGCAAAAAAACGAGTTGATGTGAGATCAACTTGTGACACGAACTCAATTAATGACATAATAATAGTACAAATAGATAGATAGATAGATACCATCTTGAACTTTTCTTCAGAAGACATCTTCTAACTCATCATAATGGCGGGTTTTTTATTGAAAGGGTGTTTTTAAAAAGAAAATCATGTAAATATTTTAATTTATTAACTATTTGGGCTAATTAAGTATAAAAGAAGGACCAAATTAAGAATTAGACCAAAACAAAACTACTCCATATGCTACTTATTTTTGTTGCTTAATGCAACATTATTTCCCTTTGTTAAATAATCATCGGAAAATGACATAAAATACTAAATAATAAAGAGTGTTGAATTTTGGATGATCAAATTTTCTTTTATTAGTAAGTGGGATCTGCTGCCGACCGCCAGTTGCGGCATTTTAAAATATCCGGCCAGCCGACTGAGGCTTTCATTTGGGATTTGATTCACTTCGTCGTTTTATATTTGTTGCTTTGGGAGGAAAAAATCAAATGAAAATTAAAATAAATCCAATTAAACAGATTAAATCCAAATGTAGCTTTGGAAGAGGAAGGTTTCGGACAAAAATATTAAATTCAAATAATTATTTTTGGTAGTAAAAAAGAAATAGGTATATTTAGAATATGTATCGGGTTTGATTTTCAGTATTCAAGACTCGAATCTAGCATGATTTGTGTTTCACAATGTTATATGATATGTTATTTTTTTATGGGTTATGTAATTTATAATTTTGTAATAATATTTGATACATTGTCAATCGAATTCTTAAACTTCACAAGTAAGATCAGGAATTGACAAATGTCATATAACGATATAGTAAAATATTAAAAATAAATATTTATAAATAAAAAACGCATATTAATTCTTTAAAACTGCTTATAAAATAAAAAAATATATAATACTAGTGTACTAAATATTAACCCAATAATCTTTAAAAAAACAATTTAATTTTCAGTGAGCTAGCACATATACATGATTTAAATTCAAATTTCGTACAATTTTTTTTTTTATAATGTAATGGGAATTGGGTTATTCATATTTGAACTATGAATTTAATGTCAGACGTACTTCAAATTATAGAAAGTATTTTGCTTCTAAATCAATAGTTTGATTGATTGTATGATAAAACATGTACAATCAACTAAAACTAAAATTAACTTAATATATTTAGATCTAAATTAAAATAAATTTGGAGGGTCAGATTTTTTATCCAAATTTGAAGGTTTACTCGAAATATGAAAGATTTTAAATAAAAATATGGGGCTTGAAAAATAGGATTGGGTAAAATTTAAGGTCCATGTTTATTTGGGTCAGGTTTTAGGCATAATTATCAGGCCTGCGACCCGAGATACAATAATTATATTTATTATATATTTTTAAGAGTTAATTGCATTAAACATCCTCAAACTATGAACATCATTTTAAATTGGTCTTCAAATTTCAAAACATTCTAATTATATCTTTAAACTATCAATGTTCTATCAATTAGGTCCTCTTATAGTTAAAATCGTTAAATGACATGTCAAAACTTATGTAGCTAAATTTAAAATGAAAAAATTAAAGAAATAGAATGTTATTACATAACTTTTAAAAGTAACAACTAAAAGTCAAGTAAAATTGAAAAAAAAAAGAACAATAAAGCTTTTGTAAAGGGTTCAAAAACTTTAAAACAAATATTTCTAAAACATTCATTTTTACAATATTTATTTTTTTCTTAAAATTTTTATTCTAAATCATCCCACATAATATCATTCATGTCATCTAACAATTAAATTAAGGATTTTAGTGACAGAATGACCTAATTAATATAATATCAATAATTTGGGGATGTAATTAAAACGATTTGAAATTAAAAATTAATATGAAGTGATAGTTATAATTTAAAAATGTTTGGTGAAATTAACTCTATTTATAAATATGATTTCAATAAACCCAAATACCCAACCCAAAGTCCAAAACTCATTAATCTTAAAACTTAAATTTTTAATCTAATAAACATAATTTGATAAACAAAACCTCCTAATTCTATTCCCTTAATTTCAAAACATATCCGCATTATGTAGATCTATTAAACGGATAGAATCTCTTTTTCTATTGTTTTTGGTGAATTACAAGAGAACGTCAAAAGTCCTAACAGCAATGCTATTAACGCGACTCGAATTCATATTACACTTGGGATGATGAACACCCTGATTATCAAATCAGCACACGGGGTCAATCTCTTGTTTAACATACATAGAAAACTATTTTTTTAGTATATATTATATTTTTCAATGGAGGAATTGGGTTAATTTTAAATAACTCAATGCATGTAAATTTTAGAAAATATCTTTTTGCTAACACAATGGATGTATAAAGTTAGGGTAAAGTATATTAAAGTTATTAAATTATTAGTAAGTTTAAGCTTTAGTCATTCAACTTTAAAAAGTTATAAAAAAGATTATTAAGCTATTAAAAAATTTTCATTTAAGTCACTGAGTTGTTAAAATTGCCATTGTGTAGTCTTCTACAATTTAGTTTTTTTTTTTCATGAAACAACTTTGAACATCACAAATTTGACTTTCTTCTTCAATCTTCAACACTGACTGTTAGATCAGGTTAGATCTATGATATGTTATTCTATTTGTCGATGGGTACTATTTTACTATATCGGTCATTAAATCATCGCTCGGAGCTCGCTAGCCAGACTTAACAATCCAGTGACTTAAATGAAAACTTATAAATAGTTTAGTGACTATTTTGTAACTTTTTGAAGTTGAGTGACCAAAATATAAACATACTAATAATTTAGTGACTTTAGATGAATTCACCCGATTTTTTTTAACATTAATCTCATTATAGGTTGTTATCATATCTGCTTTTTTTTTATACAATGTCTAAAACTAATCATAGCCCCTCCCCAACCCTTAAATAGGAAGATAATACGCTTCAACGCACTCAAACTCATATACTCCTATACTAACAACCGACACCAATAAAATTAAAACTCAATCTATTCATTCCCCTGATAAAACACATAAAATTTGTAGTCGCAAAGGCCCATTGCCCATGATATACTAATTCGTATTTTCAGGGCTTATTGAAGGCCCTAAACACAAACAATTAAACATAACAAAATCATCTGCTCATCGCAGATTCAGATCGAAAATTGGGGCCAAAAAATTACGAAGTAAAATGACGATGTTTCACTTCTTCAACTGTGCGATCCTCACTTTCGGTCCTCACGCCGTCTACTACTCCGCCACTCCCTTGTAATGTCCCTTCTTCCTCTCTTTTTTTGCCTCATTTTCACGTAATTTTTGTGATTTGTTAATCGATTAAAGAATTTTTTTAATATCGTTTAATTTTTGTAATTTAATAACAAACTAATACCGATCTGATGTTCAAATCAAAATTTGAATGAAAAACAGAAACTTTTTCGATCGAAAATGTTTCTTTAAAAAAAATTCCACTGTTAAGTAGTAATTGCTAAAATGAGCTAAGATCTAGAGCGAAATGTTTAATTAGTTTGATTAAAATGCTGAAAAATATTATGTTGAAGGAATTTGTTATTTTCTACTATAATTATGGCGATTTTATTTATGAATCAGTGTATTTAATAGTAAATCGTGTTTATGTAGATCGGAGTATGATACTCTTGGTACTTCAGTTAAAGCTGCCCTTGTTTATCTTGGAACTGCTTTGGTAAAGGTGAGTACGTGCTAAAAATCTTTAATCTTGTGTTTCTCGTCACTCTATTTGGATTGTTAATTTGTTTTTTGTTTTTTTTCTTTTGGCTTTAATATGGTGGCAGCTTGTTTGTCTCGCAACGTTTTTGAAGGTTTCTGAGAATGACAGCTTTGATCCGTACCAGGTACTTCTGTTTCTTTAGTTCTTAAATCAGAATTTACATGGAAGAACATAGATATTGGGCGGATTATATTTTTTGTGATGTAGTTGAAGATAAACGTATTCTAAAGTTAGAAAATATTTTGAAAATTAGTACCACTTTCTTAACTATAGTTGCATGATGTATGTTACAGATGTAGCATGTGCCATGTAGTACTACTATGAGTCTTTTTGGAAACAATCTATGAATTTCAACTTATCAACAATTTGTGTTTTTGTATTTTCAGGAACTTTTGAAGGCAGTGATTGGTTTTATAGATGTTGCTGGACTCTATTTTGCCTTAACACAGTTGACTCATAGGAACATCTCTCAAAATCATAAATTTCAAGCTGTTGGACTTGGTGAGTGAGATTGACTCTGTCATCTTACTTAAAAATAATGCAAATCTTTGAAATTTTATCTTACTAGTAGGTGAATGAACTTATATTTGAAAATGCGGCGATGAAATGCTTTGTTTACTCGAACTCAGGTGTGAGTGTTGAATACGGGTTGCATCAGACACAGATGTGGTTAGATTTTTCTAAGTTTTGCATCTATCCAACATATGTTCTAAGTTTTTCTATGTATTTGGAGCATCCTTTAAGCTTATACCCCACATTCATATGTCAAACATGGGTATTTCAAGAAGAATGAAGAGTCTTAGCGACATAGCATATATGTTATGGTTCTTATTCTCTTTACTTAATTCTTGAGCACTATGGCTTCTTTCTTTTATGTTGATAGGATGGGCATTTGCTGATTCGGTTCTACATAGATTGGCACCTCTTTGGGTGGGAGCTAGAGGACTAGAATTCACTTGGGATTTCATTCTACAAGGCTTGGAAGCAAATGCTAATTTGGTATGTGTATTTCTTCAATGATTGGAACATTTCTTTTGTGACCAGCTTGTCGGCATTCTCGATGTTATATCAGTAGTTTGTTTCTAAGTGCTTTCACAAATTAGAAAAAAAAAAAAAGGATCATGTAACAGCTAGAATTTATCTCTATCCTTTTATCAATTCAGGTGCTAAGTATATCTCTCGCTGCATTGGGATCTTTAATGTGGCTTCGCAAAAACAAGCCCAAGACTTTGATTCCCATAATATACACGTGTGCCGTAATTGTTGCTACCATGCCATCCATTACAAGGTCTGTTTTAACTTTTTCCATGACATCATTTTCTCTATACATGGCCGCCTTTGCAATGAATACTAGATGAAAATTTTTCATTTTCTGGTTGGCTAAATATCGGCAGCTATCTAAGGCGAGGATTGGGATGGCACTTCCCGAAGGTGGTAGGCTTCGAATTGTTCACATCTTTGAGTATGGCTTTCATTAGTTGGCAGTTGTTTTCTGCATGCCAAAGGCCCTCTTCATGAGGAGCACAGTTTATACCCTCCACTTGATGTTTGAAAGAGATTTTATTGCCTATCAGTTTTTCAATCATCTTTGATGTACTGTTGGAACTATCTTAACATCAATCTGTAAGATTTTTGCCAATGGCAGAAAAACTCAGATTTTGTATCTCTAGAAAAATTAGAGAGAAAAAAAAGATTTTGGATGTAGAATTTGGAAGCATTATTGTTTTATACCTCATTCTTCAATGACCTTTTGCATCACATAAAAATGTTGGCATTAATTTGGAAATTTACATGTTTTGTATGATGGATTGGATCTTCCTTGTATGCATATATGGGGTTGTTGGTATCGTACCGGTATGTTCGTGTACTTTTCAAATTTTGAAACTTTAATCCTAATCAAATAGTGGCAATTAGATTTGTTTGGTTAAGTTTTACTATTAATATTGTATTATGTGTAAAGTTAGAGATTTAGTCAATATTCTCAAATATTGGACCATTCTTAATTGTTATATATTTTAGATTTCAAAATTTTAGTCTTAATGTAAACAATAGTTATTAAATCTATTAATTGATTTTTTTTTGTTTGTAATATGTGGAGATCGCAAACTGACATAGTATTGTACATCTGATGATATGTTTAACGCATTAAATTTTGAAAATAATAAGCTTAACTTAATGAATTTAATAATTATTATTTGATTAGGATTAATTTTAAATTTTTAAAAATATAGAAATTAAAAATGATTAAATTAAAGTAAAAATAAATCCAAACTTAATCAAAGTATAAGGTCTAATAACATAATTTGAAATGCACATTCAATGCTATGGTACTAAATTGAAAAGATAAAAAAAAATGCTATGGCATTAATGCTAATGAGGCTCTTGGTTGAACCTCGAAGTTCAGGTCTAGTTGCAAAAGTGTGGATGTTTTTTAAAAGGTTTTTATTATTATTCAATCTAGTTCTTGTTATGGTATTCGTCAATACCGACCCATTATCCTTTTCACTCTAGTAGTGAGAGCATGTATAGTTTGTTTATATGTATTCGTACGTGATGGATTCGTATCATTATACAAACGAATCCACTCTTAAAGAGCACGTATTAACCTTAAAATAAGGTAAAAGTTAACATGCATAGAATCTTACTTAAAACGTCACATTTAGAAACCGTACCATATAAATTGAGAAATTTGTCTCCTTGAGTGATAGAATCACAAAAACACTCAATAATACTTATAATAATTGATTGATTTAATTTATTTCAAAATTGATTAGTTTTAAGATTGATTAGCTCCATTGCAAGTTATTGAAAACTTGCAATTATTTTTATCATACATACAAACCAGCAAAAATTCACATCAACATCACACCAAGGACCTAAAAGAAAAGAAAAAAACAAGTGGTTGTGCTTACTCCTCGGATTCCTCTAGCCATGCTTCAATACGCAAAAGAAGAAACCCAACTGCAACCCCAACCAAAACGAGTCCATTCATTATGGCGGCAATCTTGAATATCTCAGCCGCTTCATTGCACGTCGGCGATAAACCACCACCACCCTTTCTTCCTTTGCCATTCCCTTTCAAGTTGCTAACAACATTAGCAAACCACTTCTCGGTACTCACCGGCATCCCAAGTGAAACCACGTTGTGATGTGCTTTCAACCCACCATAGCAACTCATTCCACCAATATAAACCACTTTGGGTGTTGTTTTTCGAGCTTTGCTGCCGTAATTCACCACCGAGGCGGTGACCGTGGTTGGACAGACAACAGCCGAAGCACTTGTTGCCATGTTCACAAAGCTATAACCTTTTCTGGTGAGTTGGATCGGGTAGGAGGATGGTGATAGAGGAGAGGGAAGAAAAAGATAGTGTGGCGTATCGAGGGAGTGATTCTGGATAAGGTATGTTGGACTTTGGTTGGCTGCCAAAACATGAGATGAGAATATGGTGGGCCCTTTAAATGGAACAAACTTCTTCTAATATGCTAGGTATCGGTGGAAGTACCATATGGAGATTTTTACATTATTAAGAGTTATATTAAAGAGTAAGCAGGCTTTTTTTATTATTATTATTAAAAATTTCATTATTTTTACCTTTAGAAATTGATGTAACTAATAAAATAACTAGACATTTACAATTAACATATTATGTGTACTTTATATTTACATATAGAGATTAATTTTTAACAGTAGAAATAGATAGAAATTTTTACATAAGAACCAGTTTACTCTTTAATCTAATCTACAAGGATTAATTTGCTCATTTTTTTAGTGGAGGGATAAAATGCAATCTGACTCCTATTATAAAAGCCTTCATAGTACTTTTACCGTTAGAAATCCAATTCAATTATTAAAATTTAAATTTGATTCAAATTGATTTAACTATAAAATCAATTAATATGAACTTGTCCAACTTGAATCCTCATATATTGACCTAGAAATTATAATAAAAAATGATCATAACTTGAAAATAATCAAACCCAAAATAAATTGAAAAAGTTAATTGAAAAAAACCTAAACTTAAGTGTCAAACTCAAAATTATCTAAATTCAAAATAACCTAAACTCAAAAACCAAACTAACATATAAAAAAAATTATGAGAAATAACTATTTTTAATCCCAATATATAAAAAATGAATATTAGTTTTTTTTTTCTTTTTTCTTTTTTTTTTAATTTTTTTATAATCAATAATTATATTGGATCCTAAAGATTAGATAGTTAATGGAAAATAAAACTCTTCCAATCTTATTTTTCTTCGTCCACAATACATGAACTTAAAATCTTAAGAAATATATATTCAAAAAAAAAACCTTAAGAAATATCAATGCTTCTTTGGGTTTATTTTGAGGTTGGGTCAAATATGAATGCATAGGTTTTCTTTTATATTTATTTTGATTATGGTCATTTATTTTGTTCCGATTTATTATTAAAATTATATATATATTTTTTATAAATTTACAATTAATTCATACACTCGTAACAGAAACAAATCATTATTAACTCACACAATACAAATAAGATTACTCTGTAATTTAAATTCACTGAACATTTAATACAATTAAGCCAAGAGTCGAGTATTTTATGAACTCTATTCTTAGTCATTGGAAGTCATATTCCATTAGTAAAAATACTATAGAATCCCTTGTATTAAGAGTCAACTTGCTTTTTACTCTCTCTATTCAAAAAATTGACAAATTAATTCCTATACATTAGATTAAAAAATAAATTAATTTTTTTATTAAAAAAATTCATCCATTTCAAGCAAATATTATTGTAGGTTCTATGGCACATATAAACACCCAAACCCACCCACCCACCCCAAAAAAAAAAAGGGACTTCTCCTCATACCCAATGTCAAATTTCTTGCATATGACAGTGACGTTACCTTTTACCTATGAAACATCATTGAACTTAGCATAAAATGGACAAAAATGGTAGATTAAACAACAAGGACTAGGATTGGAAAATACTAAATTTTTTTGACAAAAAATACCATTTATTAATTTATCAATTTAAGGGTGAATTTGGATAAACGATATGTTTACCTGCGGTTAGTGTAAAAACAACGGTGACGGTAACATTAGATACTATACTGATACAATAATGTGAGATAAAAATTAAGCTAAACGAACCATACCGTCCCGTCCATTCAAACCCACACTAAGTCATATTTATCAATGTGATGAGTCAACAAAACCCACATACCTAACTCGCAATCCCACACTATTATCATACAAAAATAAGATCAGCATAATGAAAAAATATGATCATAGATATGCATGAATTTCAAGTTCATCATCAAACTATATTTTTGTGTCTTAAAAATCCGTTTTTTTTTCTCAATTCTATTTTGCATTACAAATTACTTGACTCTTAAGCTAACATGCCAATTGTAAACCAAACTCTACATTACACTATAAAAACCCATGATTAAAAACACCCGAAAAAAGCGAAAAACAAAAGACACACCTCGGTTTTACGAGAGCAAATCCTTAGCCTCTTGGACTCATGTTTCTGAACCTTCGAATATCGCGGATAAATCGTTTTCTTCGATGAATGATGGATTAAGAAACTTAGCCACAAAAGCCCATGTCTTGTAAACATCTTCAAAGTTGGTTAGGAAACCGAGTGATGCTGTAATTACTTTAACTCGAAAGAATAAGCTTTTGCCGTCTCGGCAATTGTTAGCCATTGGTTGACAAAGGGCTGAATCTTCGAGCTCGAGTTCCTTGCATTGTTGCTTCACGTTGTCCACAACTCGTACGTGACTGAGTATACCGATGCCAAGAGAAATACCACTCTTCTCAGCTAGCTGCTGAACGATTTCCGGGTCAATTAGTCGTCCTCCGTTGCTGTTACGCACGTTGAAGGCTACAGCTGCACCTCTTTCGTATTTGATCTTTGGGCCGTATATTTGCACGAGATGGACTCCCTTGCTTTCATCTGAACTAGGTAACCGAAGTTGAAGTAAAGAGGTAACGAGCCAGTTGATCAGGTAACGTAGTCTAAGGGTCGTTTTGTTTAGACCCAACATGTTGACGTGGTCGAGGTGCCGGCAAATGATCTCAGGTTCCTTTCTACTGCACTCTTGGTCATCGTAATCGTAGTCCTCATCGGTACCGGATTCATCATCAGGCAAGTTAGTCAACGAAACTTCACCAGGCTCCAACCGGCTCGGATTTTCAATACTGCTGTCTTCCATGCTAAAAGATACCTTGCGACCCAAGCTTGCCACTCGGTCGTCATCATCAAAACCGAAAAGTCTACCATTGGCGAACCTGCTCCCTTCTCTCCCACCCAACAGTCTAAACTCACCCTCGGTCTCTCTCCTTATAGCACTTTCCTTCTCGAACATACTGTTCTTCAGTTTGAATCCATTTACCTTAGAACTCAAGGTAGAATTAACCAGCTCCGACTCGACGCTGATGCCGGATTCTTCTTCAATCTCCCCGTACTGAGAATCTTTATGCTTCCCATCATCTCCTGAAGCATGGTCCATTTCAGCAGACTGTTCTTCAGGGATCTCCGTAATTTGGTCTGGTTCATGTGACATGGACAATACAGCTGCATCAAAAGATAACACCGTATCACCCCGCGATCTCATGTTTATTTTCCTGTCATCACAAACCGGACTCGTAGACAATTTCGAAGTCATTATCGGAGACAACCTCTTATTGTTTCTCTTCCCGGAAAACCACGACGGTAGTAGGGCCGAATCTGTTTTCAATCTGGTTAGTTGACCAGAATTATCAGACCCTAACGGACTCTGCCCCAAATCAATCCAATACGAATTGTCCAACGATTCATCTTCACTAAATATCGGACTTTTCATAAGATCACCAACTGAAAGATTCTCAGCTTCCTCGAAAATAGTACTTGCTCCATCTCTATCCGAGCTATTATCATGATCCATCTCAGTTTCAAACACATCCCTAACTTGATTCGAAGTAAAAACACCCGAAAAAGCAGGCATTTGAGACCCACCATTCCTCTCCGGCAACCCTTCTTCCTCATGTTTACCTCTTTCATCATCAAGTCCAACTAAAACATCAAGTCCATCAATAGAATCACTCAAATACTGTGGATAAACCGGTAATATCTTCACCATACCAGATCCTGTATGTCCATACGGTATCTGCAAGCTCGCCATCACTGATTTCTTAATCAAAAGACAACCGAAACCCGTTGGATCATAACCAAACAACCTATAAAACGAAGTGATAATAAAATCTGGCCTAAACAATGACAAACCAAGCGAATCCATATCTTTAGGGCCTAATGAACCGGCATCAAGCAACGTATGCCAATGGTTTTGTTGAGCAAGTGCCATCCATTGATACGAATACTTCGCACCCGTAACTCTAGATTGAACCGGAAACACGAAAAGACCATTAGCATGACCTTTCTTCCTCTTTTTCTTATTCGAAATTTGCTTCCTTAACTCCCTAGAACATAGCTTCAATGAAGGCCATTTAAACCAAGCATTGTAAACCTTAGCACCTTTCTCTTTAGCACATTGAGCCATCCAAATTACAGATTGACTTTCATGATCAAACATGGTCAAAAGTTTCTTATTTGTCTGAAAAGGATAAACTTCAGCCAACAATTTAAAAGCAGACCCTCTACTAACAGTAAAAACAAGACCATATTCATTACAAGGTATGTTCAAATGTTCCAAAATCCTAGTCTTTATATCATGCTCCATAGTACCAATCTCAGCGCCACCATATAAAGCATGATTACTCAAATTTGCAGTCACTTCAGACAAATTAAACATGGTTGAATCCCAATTCAGTTGTGTTTGGTTATAAGAAAACAAACCAAAACCACAATAATCAAGACATACCTTCACTGAAGATTCCGACAAGTGACCATATTCTTCCATTCTCAAATGATCAACTTTTTCAGTACCTTGAAACTTAGGGTACACTGTAATGAACTTTGAAAAAGCATCATTGAAGCTTGGAATCGAATCTTGTGAACAAAAAATACGGTCTGCAACAAGAGAAGCAGCATTCAAGAACTCATTTTGAGCACGAAGTCTAGCTAATGATCTTGACCGTCCATTGGAACCATCTTGATTTAATGATGATGGATCAATGTTTTGTGATTTCGAAAGTGACCCATCTTCAGATGCTTCTTCAAGTGCTTCTTTAAGCTTGTTTTCTTGTAATTGACGAAGGACTGATAAACTAGAACCACCACCACCATTGTTTCTTCTTTTGCTCTTCTTCTTCTTCTTCTCTGCTATTAAAGCTGCACAATGAGATATTGGTTTCCATAGTGAAAAATGCATGAATGGTTGCTTCTTCTTTTTTCACAAGAACTAAGCTTTTCTTGGGCAGTTTAATTCAAAGAACCAAACATTCAAATGGGGTTTATGTTTTTTGGTTTTCAAGATTCAAGCTTTAACTTTTTTTTTAAAGCCCTTCACTTTATTGCCTAAAAACATTCAAAAAAAACTAAGATTGTTCAACACTCAGAGCTTTAATAAGATCAAAAGGAATAAAAGGCAAAGATAAGAATTAAACAAATAAAAAAAAAAGCTTTAGCTTTCATCAAAGAATTAAGAACCCTATCAAGGGCCCATTTTCGAAACTTTCAATTCAAATTCAACTTAACCCTCCCAAAGATACAAAACCCAGATTTGAAGACATCAAAGGAGAGAACACAATGAAGAAAAATGGGGTTTTTTATTTTCAATAAAAATTTTGTAAAGAAAAAAGGTGAATCCTTTGAGACCAATCAATTCCTACATTTACTAATGGCAGTTAATACAAACATGTCTGCATTGAATGCTGTTTGCTGCTACCTTTCTTCCTTTGCCCACCATTATTATTACAACCTTGCTTTTTTTGTGTACCATATTTGCCCCTCACATTCAATCAAATATTAAAAAAAAAAACTCCTTCCACTGTTCTTTACTTAGTTTTTTCAGTCAAACTCTTGGTTTTAAATCTTTTTGACAAATATGGAAAAATCAATGATAAAAACAGAAAAGATTCAAGTTGAAATGATGCCATGATAAATCCTGATTTAATGGTTAGAAGGTTTACTATTTTAGATATTATTTAAGTTTAAGTTACATTAATTTTATTATTGTTAAAATTTTATTCTCTTCTTATAATTCACTTAAAAAAAATGATGTCATTATTACTTAGAACTTTTACTCTCATAATTCTATAGTTTGATAGTTTATTATGGTAAAAATATTATGGAGGCTCATTTATTAAGAGTCGGGTTGAATTTTATCCTTTTTACTTAAAAAATAAAAAAATTGGTCTTTATACGTTAGATTCAAAAGTAAATTGATTTTTCTATTAAAAAATTCATTCATTTATACTATTAAAAACTGACATGGTTGACGTAATAACTAGATAGTGACATGTGGTGTGCCACGTGTGACATTCAAGGCAGGGCGAAGCTAAAAAAAATTTTGGAGGACGAAATTAAGTTGTATAATTTTATGAGAGTTAAAATGTAATTTCATCATTTTAATAATGTATATCTTTATGATTTTTAAATGATTAAATCAAAATTTTATCATTTTTAGAGAATCAAAGTATAATTTTACTATTTACTAATTTAAAACTTTATAAATTTTAAAAATTTAGAATTTAAATTTCCAAATTTAGGGGGCAGAAACCTGCTAGCCCCTTGCTACTACTATTGGTACAGGGATTATTTTTAACAATAAAAAAAATGAAATTTTTTATAGGAGGATCAGTTTACTCTTTAATCTAACATATAAGAATCTCCATGATACTTTTACCTCTGTTATCTTATATTACGAGTAGAATTTGAAATTTTGAATAAATTGATCATTTGATTTTTATTATTTTAATTAATTTTGTACCTATTAAAAGTTATGATTGAGGGTGAAATCATTTTTCATGAATTATTATAATAATGATATATAAGTATATTTTAAAAAATTTATTCTCTTATTAATATATACAAAATTATAATAAAAATTATTATAATGTATCATAATTTAATAGAAATTAAAATTAAAACTAAAAAAATATTAAAATAACTAAATTTGTTAAAAAAATTCTATAACAATGACTATTTACTCAAATATGATTATAAGTAATTTTACATTCCATCTATCAAATATCAAAATATATACTTCAACCAAACGAATCAAACTGGGTAATGTAACATATATGACATTTTATCTCATAATCTTACATTTCCGAAATCATATTATCAAATGTAATTTTACATTTCTTAAAACAAAGACGCCTGAAATATTACATTTAACTTCACTCTTGTTTACGTAATTACACTTAAATTTGATTATATTCAAAATTAAACTGAATATCTACAATACTTAAACTCGAACTTCTTACAGTTTGACTCGATAATCATCAAGAACAATAAATTTTAAATCATTCAACAATCACATATTTTCGAATGTGACATGTAATGTAAGTACCCCATCCGTCCATGCATCCTGCAATAATTCAAAGTTATTATTTTTTCTTTAAAAGGGAAACTAGGAAACATGATTTAGAATTTAGATTGAATCTTTGGCCCACTATTTGTCAAATATTTACCTAACTAATAATGTTTATACCCAATTTTCTATAAATAAATAAAAGGGTAGGAATGTCATTTTGAGTTTCAACTGTGATTTTTATCACTTAGGATTCCAACCAATTTTCTTGGAAGAATATTAGAAAATTGACTCTATTCATTTAATTCATTTTGGACATTTTGTCACATTAAATTATGATTTTTTTATTTAACATGTTACCGTTATAAAAAAATATATATAATGTTATTTATAAATATTTATATTTATGTACTATATATTAAAGCTGTAATTCGATTGGTATTGGTATTATTATCAATCGAGTATGTCGAAACACATTATTCTTCTATTTAAGAATTGAAAAAAAACTCTATAAAAAAACAGATACGATAAGAATTTATAATAAAATTAATAGTTAAAAAAAAGTCTCGATCCAATTAAGAAATTACCAAAAATTCATTTTATTTATAAAACAATAATATTTATGTTAAGGGTATAATTGATTTTTTACGATAATTGAATATTTGATAATGAGATAATTTGGGGGATAAACATATATTGACCAAACAATGGACATAATCAACATTTTTAAGGATGTGTTAGATTTCGAAAACTTCAAAGTTCAAACCACGTGACTAACCTTTGTCGTTGACCTTTGATTCTTTGGAATATGGAAAATGAAACATTTCAACTGTTAATAATATATATTCGACGAGAGTTTAAGCATGTTTAAATACATATTTTTCGATTTAAAAACTCTGAAAATATATTGGTAATTTTGAATTTGTTCAATCAGTTATCGAAAGAGAAAAAAGATGTATTTTCTCTTACACAAACTCATTCGATTTCTTTCTCTCTTCTTATTTGATATTAAAATTTATTGAACTGGTTGAAAGATAAACGCACGTTTTTCGCCATTCTAATTTCAATTGCAAATTTAGAATGAATCCCACTATAATAGATATTTCTGTAGACCCGCAAAAAATATAATATATAATCAACAATAAAACTTAAATTCGATGCCTGAATAATATTAACTCTTTCAATTTAACCACTTGTCCGTGTTAAGATTTTTTTAAAGTTATAATATGTGATACCAATTTAAGTATACATTTAATAATAGTAGAGATTTGTCATGTACTTTAACAAAGTTTGAGATTTAGACCATTTATGTAAAGAGTTCATAATTAAATCCTTTTTTCACCAATTAACCATTGATTTATCTACTCGGATTTGAAAGGTGAAATGAGGCAAATCAACAATTTTTGAGCTGCAAAAAATTTTGAAACTCACACATTAAAGTTTCCAACTTGAATTGCTTTAAAGTATTAAGCTTTTACTTTTCCTCTTTGTCAAAGGATTTATCTTTATTAATGACCTCGAAATTTTCAATGTAATTAATTAAACCCCAAATCTATGTTAATCTCCATCAAACATTTAACATTGAAGTTTGTTTGGCTTTTAATGTTTTCTTTTTTCTCAATGTTTTATCATCATTTCCAAAATCTAGATTCTTTTGTTTTCTTTCGTGGTAAAATTGTTATAGAGGTCCCTATATGAAGAACCAAATTATATTTTGCCTCTTTTATAAAAAATACGTAAATTAGTCCCTATGCATTTCTGTGAAAAGCTTTTTCTATTTCTACTGTTACAAGCTGGCAGATTTAATAAAATAATTAAACAATTACACGTGATGTGTCATTTTAGTACAAATACTTGACCTCAGAAAAGCTTTTAATTTCATCTCAACTCCCAATCACACAATTCCTAGTTTGAATTTATCTAACAATATAATCCTCTTTAAATTATTTAGACTTTTATTTGAATAATGATATTAAAGTAGAAACAAATGGAATATAGACAAACAATAAAGAAAAAAAAAACAAAGAAACAAGCCAAAAGAGGAAAAGAAGAAAAGAAACCGACCAATCGAAAATACAACTTGGCTTAAAATGGTTATAAATTGTTTCATGAGAGGTCAAAGATATTAACATAATTTTTGAGGGGGCAAAATGTAAAAATTTTATTATACTAACTTATAATTTTTTAAAATTTTGAAAGGGTTACAAAGTAATTTTATCATTTTAAGGGCTAAGGCGAAGTTCATATAATTTTGAATTTAAGTTATTTTATATTTAGATTAATTTAATTTTAGATCAATTCAAGTTTGAGTTAAATGAAATTAATAAATAAATACGTATAAGTTATATCCCGTTAACTCTAATTTAAGTTCAAATAAATCTATTATACTATTTGTTGATAATGGCAGTAGGAATGATCGCAAAACAATAAGAAATAAAAATAAGAACACGCAGATTTTACGTGAAAAACCCTTATCAGGGAAAAACCACAGGTGGAGGAGGAGAAATTTACTAATGTTGAAAAATCACAATACAATAGGTTTTAGACTACACACATTTTAAGGGTTAAACAACCCAGTTATAGGTCCCATACGGATTCAACTTGTGCATCATGGTTTGTTCGACGCTCGATCTTTTGCCCCCATAAATCCCTTATTTTACCTTCCTATTTTATTTCTTTAACAAGTGAGTTGTACTTCAAATTTTTCAAACCGAATAAAAAAGAGATTCGAGTCATATAGCTCTAACAAAATCAAATCAAAATTTTGTATTATATTTATACTTTTCCAATGGTAGATAGAGGTGGAGGGGTTGAAATTTTGTTTTAGTTGAATCACTTTCTCTATAATGTCCATTTCATATATGAAAATTTTAAATCTTTTGGGGCATAAAGTTCATCAATATCCATGCTATTGGGGATGATGCGGAGGCTCTTTAAAGTTGTTTTCTTTAATTATCGAGATGAGACAGACAGCCATGCAAATGTTGGTTGGTGCTGTCTTTTCCATTTCTTTCTTTATTACAACACTTACATGCTATGTTTCTTTTTTTTATTTTTTATGTTTGGCCATTTCCTTTTGCAAAATCATGATCTTATCAGCTCCAATTACCTTTCAAGAAAATGGCCAGGAAAAAAAAATCCCAGAAACCTCATAAAGATTAGCTATTGAATTTTAGGGTTTTATTTTTAAATTTCAAAACATTAGTATATGGACAGATTGGATATGATGTATTAAAAAAAAAATTTAATTTAATAGGTTTTTTTAATACATTAAATCTAAATGTCGATTGAGTCTTAATTTAATTGAATTGTTATCAATGCAAGAGGACGTGGATCCGAGTGCGTTGAAACACATTATTTTCCTATTTATGGGTTGAGGAGGAGCTATGGATAGTTTTAAACATTATCATTTGGCATCGTTATTAGAATAATTAAGGATATAATGCATAGAACTATTAATAGCTCCTCTCAAACTTTTAAATAGAAGGATAATGCGCTTCAGCGCACTCAAGTCTATGTTTTCCTGCATTAACAATAATATTCATACCAATTAAATTAAAATTCAATCGATATATATGAAATCCACACTTAACCATTCAATTTAATATGATTTTGCCTTCTGATTTTGTCTGTGAATTAAACATATGATGTAATTAAACTCTTGAATTTAATAAACAATGGAAGAAATAAAGACAGGGAAAAAGACATAATTGATGCGTTGAAGAAACCAATTATTGAGACATTTTGATCATAGTTGGAACCCTCTTTTATCTTCTACACTTCATTATTATAATCACATGATTCTTCTTCTTGATCTATTTTAATTACAGAATATTGTTTATTTAAAAAAATATACAAATATTGGGACATGTTGCTTTGGATAGTGGGTCACTTTTCTTTATTTTTAATTTTTATTATTTAAAAAAAACTACAAATCTCAGTGTTCTTAAGAAACAAAGTTCCAGGATTCAGACAAAACAACAACTTGCAATGAGAAACAGAGAAGAAAACAAAACAAAAAATATGGTAGAAACCAAAAAAAAAGTATAAAATAATCTTAACTGGTCTGAAAATATCCCAATATCAAAGGGTCCAGAAGACAAAAGGTGAAATTTCCAAAGTACCATAAGAAATTTCAAAAAAAAGAAAAAAAAAACAAGTGCTTGGGTTTTTTCAGAACTGAAAATTTCTTATTTGTATGCTTTAGTTGAATTGGTATGCAATGAGACACAACATAATACTCTTAATCGTTAGATCAAAAACAAATAAAATTCGCTCTATTTGTTATCGATGATGTTATGTTAGAAATTTTCTTTGAATCTTTGGACGTATGAGTTTGTTAATATTTAAAATCCCTAAAATTACAATATTTGATTTAAACTTAAAAAAATACTATATACTGAGAAATTAGGAAAAAAAAATTTATTTACCAATTATTTTGGATTGGGCTCATTCAAATTCGAGTTAAATAAATTTAAATAATTATTTTTTATGATCAAATTAAGTTAAATTAAATTTGAATTAATCACATCATATTTTCGAATTTAGGTCAAATTTAACTAGGGCTAAAACTATAGCTATATTTCTATTTCTCTAAACCCTGAATCCAAATTGTTTGGGCTAACATAAGGAAATAAACAAGCAAGCCAAACCCAATATACTGATTGCCTTACCCAGAAGCCCAGAGCCTATCTGCTTGGGCCTAATCCAATTCAATCACTCCATACCATTTCATAAAAAAAAAAGTGTCGAGATAAATTTAGCACTTAACATTTATATCTTTTGTTATTTTGGTCCTTATTCTTTTTTTAACTAAATTTAACTTCGATTTTTTACAAAAAATCGAATTTGATCATCAGCTTTTCAAAAAAAGCCAAATGGGTGAAAATACTAATTAAAACATTAAATCTTTACACATGACAACATACATGACAATCTACGTATATTTTATATTTTTTTAGTTTTATATATTTTTTATTTTTAAAGTTTTCATCACTCTGTAAATGTTTTTTTTGTTTGAAATTAAACTGCAATTAAAAAGAATAATTTCCAAGACATGTTTTATACGGTAAATGTTAACTTTGTTACAATTTGAATTTATTTAATTTTTTTTAACATTATATGGATTAAATTGATATATTTAATAAATAGAGGAACTAATTTGATTCAGTCCTTATAATACAAGGACCTCCCAAATAGTTGAACCATTTTTCATTTATTTTGAAAAATATTCTTAAAATAATAAACCCAAAAGAAAGGGTAAGAGAACTCAACAAGTGGCTCCAGTGAAAAAGATAATGTTATTAATCCTAAGGGTCTCGGGTTTGAGCACCTATGTATGCAAGGTATATATGCATTATCAAAAATTAAAAAAATATAAACAAATATTACCATATAATTATATTAATATACTAAAAAAAAGCGAAGTATAAAAACACAAACAAAAAGGCTTAGTTGGAATGTCCCTACGCACTTACTGACTGCTGCATATGTCCACAGTAACATTAGCACATTAGTGTAGGTATAATTTTGAATTCCATCCACGAGAATTTGATCTTTATCATTTACGAAAATTGAAAAGTTAAAGTCCGAATCTGTCTCATATTTAATCGGATCTAATGTTTTACAAATCTATTTTCTAAACTTTATAATATTATCCGAATCCTTCCATATCACGAGCAAGTAACTCGATCTATGAAATAAAATTACTATAGAGTACTATATAACCAACAAGCTATTAATCGAGGTGGCAACAGCCTCACGTTTATAAGGATGAAAACATCAGTTTAAATTTTGAGAAGTGTGTTTGTTGAGAAAACTTTATGTTGACCGTTTTAGACTCGATACAAATTAATCTCAAATCCAATATTACTTGTAGACCTATTCATGGGTTGTGCCGCAAAGGCTTGTTTGAAAAGTGAGAGAGTTTTGATAAAAATATAGGCTCAGAAGATAGGGTTAGGAAAAAAAAGGCTTGTTTTCTAAACGGGTTAGGCCTTGGATAAGTTTTTTGGCTCGAGCATGACCCAAATTTGTAAAAAAAAAATGCTGATTTTTGTTGTTTTTGATGTTGTTTTGTCGTGTCGTTTCGTTATTATATTGTTACTATTTTGTTACTATTGTTTGGATATTGTATAACTCTCATTTTATTATTAATTTTGCTATTATTTTATATGTATTTGCTTGCTAAGTTGTACCTATATTAGTGTTATTTAAGTATAAATATTTTTTAAATTTATTTTAATTTTTTTAGTGTATTTAATATATTACATTTTTTTAATTTAATTTTATATAAAAATAATAATATAAAAAAATTAATACGGGCAGGTCGAATCAGGCTCAAGTTTTAGCATTTTTATTCGAACCAAACTTGAGCAAAATTTTAAACATATTTTTCTGACCAAATCGAACCCGAACCTAAAATTTTAGGTTCCAATCCAATTTAATCCAACTCATGATCACCTCTAAAGATTCCCTAAATTAAGAAAATTATATACTTTCCCAATGACAAAATTCCAAATTAAAACTTAGAAGATAAAGCAGAATCCTAATATAAAGCATCTAACTAAACATAAAATTCCAAAATTTTCCTACCATCCAATTTGTCACCATATATATAAAAAGAGGCTATGTCATCATGGTGAGACATGTCCAGATATACCATGCTGGTGAGCATTTGGGAATAATGGTCTAACTTCAGATTCAGTCCCTGACATTTTGTTATTTATGCGGTTAGGTCCATACTTGAAGCATTTACCATGCTCACTTAGGTTCATGCCATTAATTAATTTATTTAGACCAAAATAAGTTATATTTGCTCAAAATAGTAAAATACTGAACCCCGTGTGTTGGATTGATGATTAAGGTGTTCACGGACTCAAATGTGATTTGGGTTCGAGTTGAGCTAATCGCATTACTGTTAGGACTTTGTCACCTGATATAATTCACCAAAAAAAAAGCAAAATACGAAATTTGAATAAAATCTATTAATTATTTATAATGGAAAATTAATAAATTGATTTAATATTTTAAAACATTATAATTGATTGAGACAGCAAGGCAAAGTTTAGGAAAAAAACAAAATTAGGAAATGTTTTTAATGTATTAATATATTAGCCATAATCACCATATTCTTTCTAATTTTAAATCATGTCTCCTTTTTCCTTTGTATTTTCCATTGTTGCTTGTAAATTTTGGGGGTAATTATATTAGACGTCTTAAAACTATAATTTAGATTCTAATTGGTCCTCTAATTTGAAAACTTTCCGATTGAGTCTTTTAATTATAATTACGAGAGTATTTTTGTCTTTTACATTTAATATAAAATCTATAAAAATCAATTTTTGCCCAAAATATAAGTTTTATTTTATTTCAACACATCAAATTTAACGTTTGAGCATATGATTATATTGACAGAAATACCTAATTAATACTTTGAAAAGTTAATTTTTTTTTCAAATTCAAGATTAATTTAAAACCCAAATTATAACTTAAAGGATGCATGATGCAATTAACCCTAATCTTCCTCCAACTTTCATGTATATTCCATATAACTTTCAACAAACTATCATGGAGATCCTTATAATGAGTAGATTTGCATTTTGCCCCTCTACTAAAAAGTGAATCAATTAATCTTTGTATGTCAGATCAAAGAGCATACTGATATTTCTGTTAAGAACTTCATCCATTTTTACTATTAAACATCAGTCTATGTATGTCAACATGAGGTACACATAACACACAATGTGTAATTATTTAGTCATTCTATCAACAATACCAATTTTTAATTTTAAAAATGGATGAATTTTTTAATAAAAATTATCAATTTATTCATAAATTAATTTACTTAATTTTTTAATTAGAGGGAGCAAAATACCGTAATTTTTAACTCTTTTTACTCGTAATTTCCTTAAAAGGATCAAAATAATAATAAAAAATTGGGATTTTTTTTATTTATATTTCTTAAACAAATATAAAAAAACAAATAAAGCCTGTGAAGTTGTCCATTTCTATAAAGTTCACCACCATGACTGGTTTCATCAATACTCAGTACTTTAAACTAACTAATATGCTACCTTCTCTCAACTCCGTCGCCGCCGCCGTCGCCGCCGTACCTTTCTTCATCTTCTTCTTTTTCATTAAAAGGTTCCTTCCTTCCGGTCGAAAAATGGGATCCAACACCCTCCCAACTGTCCCTGGTATATATATACATACACACCATCATATATATATTATTGAACCCTCAAATTTTTTAAAAAAATTTCTTGCTGGGATTGTTGTTTTGTTGTTGTTGCAGAGGTGCCAGGTTTGCCGATCATCGGAAACTTGCTGCAGTTGAAAGAGAAGAAGCCTCACAAGACGTTTACGAAATGGGCAGAGACATATGGACCAGTTTATTCTGTCAGAACTGGAGCTTCGACTGTTATCGTCATCAATTCGCCGGAGACGGCCAAAGAGGTTCGCACTTTTATCTTCGTCCTTACTGTGCTTTTAATCTTTGGGTTCCATGAATATTGTGATCAAGGTTGGTTTAGTTTCAATTTCAAGTTTTGATTATTTATAGATTTGGTTTGAGTTCGGGTCATTCGAGTTTGTCAGTTAATTCGAGTTGGATAATTTTGAGTGTGAATTATTTAAAGTTTGAGTTGATATTCGTCCCTTACAGGCCATGGTGACAAGATTTTCATCCATTTCAACAAGAAAGCTATCAAATGCCTTGAAGATCCTCACATTCGATAAATGTATGGTGGCGACAAGCGACTACGATGAGTTTCACAAGCTCGCTAAGCGTTGTTTACTAGCAAATACTTTGGGTTCAAACGCTCAGGTTTACTCGAATTTCTCGTTTTCATTTTTGTTTCGATTGCCATTATTGTTTTTTTTACTCTTTGGTATGTCGTTAGAGACGACACCGTCACCACCGAGAAACCATGATCGAGAACATATCGAGCAAATTGCACAATACGTTGAAGAAAGATCCTATAAGACCTGTCAACTTCAGGGAAGTATTCGAGTCCGAACTTTTTGGATTAGCGATGAAACAAACTTTAGGTAAAGACGTGGAATCGATTTATGTTGAGGGGATCGGTACGTTGTCGAGGAAAGAGATACATAAAGTTTTGGTCAAGGACATGATGGAAGGCGCTATCGATGTCGATTGGCGCGATTTCTTCCCGTACTTGAAATGGATTCCGAACAAGAGTTTCGAAATGAATATCCAACGAAAACATTTTCGAAGGATGGCGTTAATGAATGCTTTGATCAAAGACCAAATGAAACGAATCGATGCAGGGGAGGTAATTTCGATTTCCTTTACTATGTTTAAATTCGAGATTTAATCTCTAATACCATCTATGATCCAGGAAGTGAATTGTTACCTCGATTACTTATTATCTGAAGCAAAGACACTTACAACGGACCAATTAGCGATGTTGTTGTGGGAGACAATCATCGAAACAGCGGATACGACTTTAGTCACAACAGAATGGGCAATGTATCAACTCGCAAAAGATACGATCCGACGGGTTCGTTTTTCATTACTTTATATTAATCCGCTCAATCTCCGATTCCGAAATTTTCTCCTATCTTGAATAGGATCGTCTCTATCACGAGCTCCAAAAAGTATGCGGTTCCAACAAGGTTAAAGAAGAAAACTTCTCACAAATCCGATACTTGGACGCCGTTTTTCACGAAACTCTTCGGAAACATAGTCCGGCGCCGTTAGTTCCGTTACGATACGTGCACGAAGACACACAAATTGGAGGGTATCATATACCAGAAGGAAGTGAGGTTAGTTTCTTTTTTTCCTCTTTAAACTCGCCAGTGAGCCATACGCGGTGAATTTGTTCCCGGGCCTTGCTATTAACATACATTTTTTGAACAGATTGCTCTTAACATCTATGGTTGCAACATGGACAAGAACTATTGGGAAAACCCCGAAGAATGGAACCCGGAAAGGTTCCTCGACGAGAAATACGACCCATTGGATTTGCAAAAGACGATGGCATTCGGAGCCGGGAAAAGGGTGTGTGCCGGTTCGCTTCAAGCAATGTTGTTAGCTTGTGGTGCAATAGGTAGATTGGTGCAGGAATTCGAGTGGCAATTGAAAGACGGTGAAGAGGAGAAAGTCGACACCGTCGGTCTTACCTCACAGAAACTGCATCCATTGCTTGCTGTCTTAAAACCAAGAAACTAGAAACCATGAATGTTAGATCTCTTACAGGCTTTGAACATTGCAGTGGAACAATTAGAACTTGAGCTATATATATAAATAAATATGAAAGTCTATACAGGTTTGCTTTGATACATCATCATTGGATTATGGGGTTGCATTCAATGCTAGAAGTGAAATCAAATTTACAGGGAAAATAATGTACTCAATTTAGTTTTTTGGGGTCTAATGTATCAGTTGTAATTATTTGATTAATGCATAATTACTTGAATTAAATCGATTGGACTGGCTAGATTGAAAATGGGTTAGAAAAAAAAATTAGATCGATTGAGTTACGAACTGATATTGAATTGGATTAAAAAAAATTAATTGAACTAATTTTTAATATTTTTTTATTTATTTAATCCAACAATCTAAACCGGACAGATTAATAAACTGATGATGATCTAACTGATTCAATTATGAAAACCTTGTGTTTTGGTTAGTTTGAGAACGTATAGAATATCTGCAACTTTTATGAAGTTTAAATTCAAATATGTAAATTTGCTTTAAAATTTGAATACATTTATTTGAATCCTAATTGATTATATTATTTGTTGAATTTCTGAGTTCACTAAATATACTCATTAACTATAAAAATATTTTTTAAATAAAATTTTTAAAAAAATTAATATCTGCAATAGCTTTGAATTTTATTGCAGATGGTAATTAAAATATTTTAATTTGAATACCATTTGATATGCAAAAAAAAACAAGTTGGATATCGACACATATCCGAATTCGCATTATTCATTGTCATCCTTAAATTTGACCCACTTAATTTTAATAATTTGAACCAATCCATTCCAAACTCAAAAATGATTTTAATTTGAAATAATTAAATTCAAAATGATCTAAACTTGAATTAATTTGAATAAGTAACTTGAAATAACTCGAACTCGAATATCAAAATTGAATAAAAAAAACATGAATGAAAAAAAATCTAGAATGATATAAACTCAAAACAATGAATTGGCAAGTATAAATAATCCAAACCTCGAATGATTTAAATCCAATTAATGCCAACTTGAAACAACTTAAATCAAAATTGACTCGAACCCAAAACCAAAACGATTTGAACTTAAAAGATCTAATCTCAAAATAATTTGAGCTTGAAACAATCCAAAACCAAAACTGACCCTAAACCTAAATAATCCATACTCACACTTATCTAAAAATTTTAGGCATAATGATAAATTTAGCCCTTAACATTTACATTTTTTTTATCAATTTAGTCCTTATTTTTCTAAATTTGATCATTAACCTTTCAAAAAAAGTCAAATCATTTTTTTAACGGAAATGTTAACTAAAACAATAATTTCTAAAGATGGTATGAAAACCCTGCGTGACAATCCACACATAATTTATGTTGTTATAACATTATTTGCCTTATATGCCACATTAACAAATAATTTAATAATTATAAAAAAAATTAAATAAAAACATGAAATACACATGACTTGCTATGAAAACTGTTATATTTAAAATTTTAGATTATATTTTTATTAGAAAAATAACAATTCCACTCTTTTTAAAATGTTTATCATTGTTTTTTTTCAAGTTAAAACATGCCTTGAATCATTGATGCAACAATTTTCAAGTAGATTCATCATTTTCAATCATCTATAATGTGATCATACATAAGAACAGTAACCACACATGTCTGTTGCATGCGCATTCCAACATGTTACCCGTAGTTTACGGGTCCATTAACGTCGGAAAAATCGTTAAATGCAGTTCTTATATTAAAATTAAATTACATTTTATCTCATTTGCTTTAAAGAAATAAATTAGTGTAAACTGATTATTTTATTGAAAATTTTATTCATTTTTATTATTAAAATTTTATTTTTATACATCAACATGAAATACACATATTACGTTAAGCGTCACTGTCTTATTATTCTATTAGCCACACCAATTTTTAATTCTACAAAAGAAAACAAAATTTTTAACAAAAAAGATCAAATTATTTTTTTAATGTAACATAAAAAAATTAATTTCCTCATTTTTCAATAAAAAATAGAATGAAATTCGATTTTTAATACAAAAACCTCGATGCTTTTACTAAATACTTTCCCAGTCATTGCATTTAACCATACAACATTCTACATTTATCTGATTTAATGGAAAAAGGAATACATATATATATAAAATAAACCCAACTCAATACTCTACACAGATTTTTAAGACACTTAAAAAAAAATTACACCCTCAACAACATAAATTTCAAACATCCCAACATTCAAAACATGTTTCTTGACAAACAAGCAAACATCCAAAAGGACTTGTTTTTTTAATTAGGTTTGAAGAATTTCAATTTAAGACCATCATTCACTATGCTCCAAACACCACCAATGGAGAAAGCTAAACTAAAAGCAACACCAAGCCAACCAAGTATCCAATTGAAATACCAATTGAAGCTATATTTAGTCGGTCTTTTTATCAGAACCCACATGAAACACGGGTATGCGAACGTAACCGGGAGCGTTAGTCCTCCTAATAGTCCGGCGAGACTCGAAAGGAATGGTAATGCTACTCCTATGAAGAAGTTGACGAATCCGTAAAAAACTCGAAAACCGGACCGAACCCAGATTGAACAAGGGCGGTTTGTACGACTCGTGTATCCAGCTTCGAAGCTATCGAAAACCGGCATTGAATATATTTGGAAACTGCTTAGACAATTGAATACTACTAGGAGGAAAGCTAGTGCAAGAAGACCTCTTGGAATGTCGTGACTGTGGAATCCATAAAGTGCATTTAAAATCCCTCCCGATGGCATCTGAACCGACATAGAGCATAGCGTTACCTTGAGGTAACCAGTTGGTGATAAATAAAAAAAAAGGACAAAATTGAATAGTTGAATGACCAAAAAAAAAATCGGGTTTAGTTACTGACAAGGTTACCGTAAGCCCAAAAACCTCCAATGGCAACAGGGAAAAGGCACATTGCAATGAAGAAATAAGCAACCTTGGCTCCTCTCCACATCGGAACATGAGCCGGATGTTTAAACGTCGATGGCATTGTTGCCTGAAACGATATCAAAAACATGTTGAACACAAAGAACTATTGGTAAAAAGTAAAAACAAGTGACACATTGTGCATATACCTGAATCTCCAAGACTAAGTTATGGCCACGGAATGCAAATGCTACGATTCCAAGCGCATTCATTATCGAGAAGAAAGCAGCGGCAGAAGACGGCAACGAGAGAGGTTCATAAGAGATCATCGGCGGCCTTTCTTGGCTAACAGAAAGCACCCAAACCATAGTCGAATACGTAATAGCCGTCACTGCTCCAACTAAAGAAAGACCCGCGATCGAATTAAGATTAGGTAGTTGAGACAAGACAATGCACAACGAAGTGAACACCAAATACCACTCAACCGTTGTTAAAGGATTCGATGTACAAAGCGGCCCGCAAACGATTTGAAAGAACAGTTTCATAGTTTCCCCTCCAATCAAAATCAAAGCTGTTGCAGTTCCTGCTGATAAATAAACAGTTGGGAATAAAGCAAGCCAAACACCTAACCTTTCTCCTACAACAAAAAGAACATTACACATTACATCCGAGTCCGAGTAACATAACGACATTAAAGACATGGTTTTTTAAGCTTAATGTTCTTACCAAAAGCTGCTTGAGCAAGCTCAACATATCTATTGTACCTCTTTCCTGGTACAGCTTCATGTAATTGAACTAGAATCCATAAAGTGTAAAGTTGCCAACAATATGCTATGGTTAAAGCCAATATACCCCAACTCCTATACAAACAAAACAAATCAAGTTGCTGTTACAATTATTACATGTCTGCAAAATATTGGACAAGGGAAGAATCTCAGTTCCCTCAAAAAAGAATCCAATGAAGATTAATTTCAGACCAACCCACAACAATGGCAGGACAGCATAGTTTATTTTTTTGCGACAATGCTTATCAGCTGATATGATGGTGTACAAAATCATGAGCAATGGAACATCATGGATCATAATAATGAACCAGGAAAAAGCAACACAAATGGTAATAAATAAAAAATGAAGTGCCTTTCAGGCCCCTACCCCACAGCTTAATCACATAGAAAGAACCAGAAAAAAATAAGTGGACCATAGATTCTTTAAGGGTTAAATCACTATTTAGAGCCTAAACTTAGCAAAAACTTTCACTTTAGGACCTGAATATTTTTTTAGTACAGCTTAACCCTTACGGTAATTAATTATTCTCGTATTGGAACCTGAATTAGGTAATTGTTCTCACATTGAAGCTTAAACTTTTTTTTATCCAAATTAATCCCTAACTTGACATTTGTTCCCATATTAAGGCCTGAACTTTAGTGTTTTCAAGGGGTTAAGTTGGATAAAAAAGTTAAAGCCCTAATATGAAAACAATTGTCAAATTCAAGAATTAACTTGAACCAAAAAAAATTCAAGCGGAACGATTGCTAAATTCAATGACTATCTTAGATAAAAAAATTTAAGTCCTAATATGAAAACAATTACTAAGTCCATGGACTAACTTAAACAGAAGAGAAAAGTAATTGCAGTGATATAACCCTTTTCTTAATATTCCAAGCTCGATTCCTCTTTCAACAATATTTTTAACATGTGTTCTCTACTTTGGAATGCAAAGTGATGGATTTGGATGGATG
This sequence comes from Gossypioides kirkii, assembly GCA_005610355.1. Classification (NCBI taxonomy): domain Eukaryota; kingdom Viridiplantae; phylum Streptophyta; class Magnoliopsida; order Malvales; family Malvaceae; genus Gossypioides; species Gossypioides kirkii. The sequence goes on from CP032248.1 coordinate 1,303,114, forward strand.
CGGTGCAGTGAGATACATTTAGTTTACTTTTTATCTCATGCTACGTATCTAAATTCATCGTCATTTTTACACTAAGTATAAGTAAACGCACCTCACATTTAAAATTAATTTTTACACTAAGTGTAACTAAACTGTGGACCACTAGATCTTATCCTCTACATTAATGCTACTTTCAATTCAAATCTATGATAAACTATAGAAAAGATAATAATAAAGGATAATTTACGACCACCCCACAATCCAACCTAAACATTTAGTCAAATACAAGAGATTCCAAAGCAGAAAAAGAGTGACAGATATTAATGCAAAAAATAGAGATAAACAAGCAAGAAACATAGCTAAAAGAAATCCTATAACATCGCCATTGCCATTGCCATTGCCAGTATATATAATCTTAAAGCAAAAAGGTTGAAAAATATTGATACCATCCCAAAAACGCAAAAGCAACAGGCAAAACCAGAGCTTGAAACCCAACACCAGCATTTAGATTATGAAACGCAGCATAATGAGCATTCCCATTACGAGATTCAGTAATAGGAAGCCAAGCATCTTGTGGGTTAAGCTTAGTAAGGTGACCCACTTCTTCTAAGTAACCTTTCATGTTGATTAAAACCCTTTTCATCGGCGTTCCGATTGGACTTAAAAACCTTGGTGAAATAAACGACGTTGGTGTCCATGCCGATGATTTCGTCTCTTTTGAAGCTGGCCGCGGTGACCTTTGACCTGACGGCGTTTGTATCTCCGGGGTCGATACACGTGGTGTCGCCGGAATCGATATTAACTCCGTTTCCGGTCTCTCTTCCATGACTGTGAGTGAGAAAGTGAAGTGGGGAGGTGGTGATTTGTTCGTCAGGTTTTTATAGTACGTGAAATAGAATTGGCTAAAAATGAAAAAAAAAAGGAATAAAATCTTTTTAATCATGGCCGTTGATCGACAATAATGGAGTAATTAACGGCTGTGATGTAGTTTTAATAAAATCTAGGTGATAAATGGAATCATATGGTGATGCTGACGTGTATGACTTTGACTGATGGGTTGACTGCAAGTAACATGATAATTAAATATTAATTTATTTTCACTAAATAGGAGTTTAATTTTTCGTAAATTTAAAATTTAACTAATGTATTTTTATTTTTAAAATTTAGTCTTTTTATATTTTAGATATTAAAATTTTTACTGAATTGTTAACATTATTAAAATTAAATTTATTATAACATAATTTTTTAATTGAAGTTTTATCAAGTGAGTATCTTTTATTTTTTTCAAAATGTCACCAATCAATTTAACAAAAAAATTTAACAATTGAACTTAAATTTCGAAATTTAAGACTAAATTTTTAGAAGTAAAAGTATGTGAACTAAATTTTAAATTTGTGAAAATTATAGGACCTGTTAAAAAGTGTTGTGGGGTCCAATGGTGTTGGTACGCGGGTATTACGGTGGTGGTGGGACAGGGAAGAATCACGCGATGTCGGGGCGCGTTTCAAATGAAAGTAACTTGTCTTAAAACTTTGAAGCAACTTATTCACCAAAAAAAAAAAAAAACTTTGAAGCAACTTAGCTAAGCGTGAAATTCTATTGGTCAAATTCTGATATCAGACCCTTTACTATGTATAAATTATGGATTTAGTACCTATATTTTAATTTATCAATTTAGTCTTTATATTTTTTGAATTTTATAATTTTAATCCTAACTCAAAGGTAACAGCGAAATTTGTTTTCTTAAATTATGTTATTAGTCCTATATTATGTGTAAAGTTATAAATTTAGTCTATATTCACCAATTAGAATATTTTTAGTGACTATATTTTTTGAATTTTAAAATTTTAACCTTAATGCAAAAAATAGTCCTTAAATCTATTAACTAATTTTTTGTCAGTAATATATGCGAAAATAACAAATCAACTTAGCATTACACATATGATAATATGTTAGGACTAAAATTTTTAAATTCTAAAATACAGGGACTGAAAATGATTAAATTAAAATATATATTAAATCCATGATTTACACAAAATACAGGGTCTAATAACAGAATTTGACCAATTCTATTTGGGGTAGCACTGTCGCAGCCCTTTTTAAGATACAAATTCTCTTGTCCTAAAATCATTTTCAGTTTTAACTAACAAAATCCCTGGCTTCTACTTAATTTACTACACTCATTTTCCACATGTTATATTCCAAAATATTTTTTATTATTTAAATTAATCTAAAAAATTTTATTTAATTCCGACCTAAGTCGAGTTTGGTCTATCGAATCAATATGTAGGATTTTGAATGTCAAACCCAAATCTCATCATGCGTGATATGTCATATTTGAGTCTGATCAAATCATTAGTTCGTATGATTTGTTTAAATAAATCATTAAGAAAATAAAAAATATTTAAAAAATAAAAAATCAATTCAATCAATTTTTTAGTTTCGTTCAACCCGTCTGTATTGATTTGTGAATCAATTGATCTGAAACTTTTCTTTGGCTGATATTTCGACTAATTCAAACAATCACAACTCTAAATCTCTACATTTTGTACATTTAAAATTTAATCTTACTTTTATTTTCAACAAATTAATTTTTTTATTTTTTGAATTTATAAATCTACTTTCAAATTATTATATAATCATATATAACAATTTAATTGAAAAATTAACGATATTAATTATTTAAGTTAATTAATAATATTATAAGAACAAAAATACAACCTAAAAAATAGATTAAAAGAAAAACTTTTTCAGCTAAAAGTATTTTCGTTATTTCAATTCAATATCATGATTTTGAAAGAAATTAATCTAATTCAATAATTATTTTAAAAAATCGAGATTTTTCAGAAATTCACTCGAAAAAGTGTATTATGTGTCAGAAAAAGGATTTTTTTAAAAATAATGATTACTTTCATCATAAAAATTAAGAAAAAAAGGATTTCCATACAATTTATAAATCATTTATGGTTCTCGAAGAGCGCGTGGGGAATGGAAAGTGGTCTATTTAGTGAGCACAGTCATCGATGTTTTGCGTGACGGTAACTTTGAAAAAACAAAAAGCTGGGAATACGAGACCAAAGCTGTCGCATTTTACCGACATAACCACGTGCCACCGTCTCGCGTGGCGTTGCTCCAAAAATGTCTTACCCTTTCGATAATTACATCACCGCGCGTGAGCACTGTTAAAATTTTATTTTTGCTAAAAATCAATTTTTTATCCTTAAATTTATTACCATAAGATTAGAGCACTGCTAATTATTGCAAAACAGCATGCTTAATTATGTTTTTATGGTAAGCATGCGCATATTAGCCTTAGTAACAATGATCCAATTTTTTTTAAAAATTTGTCACATGGTAAATGATTTTATATACCATAAAAATATTAAAATAATGCAGCAAATGTAATCGAGAGAATTCCATCAATTGAATTTTAAATTTTCGAATTTAAGTTGAATGAATTTAGATTGTTGATGTTATTGATTAAATCAAATTGAATTGAGTTTAAATTCAGATAGAATTAATAGTTTTAGGACAACATAGGATTTTGTTATGGTTATAAAAAAAGTCGTCGGAAAGTGGATTTGTAACTCCATGTCGAAGGGTCTCTGGCAATTTTTGAATCATGGATGGGTGAATGTTGATGGTTCAATGTCAACTTTTAAATCAAGAGCGGCCTTAGGTGGAGTGGTGAGAGAACTGAATGGTAGTTGGATGGAGGGTTTCAAAATGGTGGTGGGATTATCAGATTTTTTTTAGGTTGAAGCTTGAGGATTACTTGAAACTTGAAAGTTTAAAGCTTGTTTGGGCAAAAGGGTACCGTAGAGTGGAGATTAAGAGTGATAACTCGGGTTTGGTAGCCATTATACAAAATGGACTACCAGTAAATAATATCTACAATGAAGTTAGGCTCATTCAAAGCTAGTGCTTAAAGATTAGGAAGTGAAATTTCGACAAATACTGAGAAAGAATAATAAGGTAGCAGATCATATCGCGAAAGAGGCCCGAGACGAAATGAAACACTTAATTATTCATGAGAAACCATCGGAGAGTATGAGGGGTTTATTAGATGATGATACCCATTGCACTACATGTCCATTATTTGATGGTGATTAGTTCTATTGTAATATTAACTTAAAGCTTTATTATTGTATTTACCAAAAAAAAAAAGGTAATTCACATGCTCTGAATATGGGTTCGTCTGCATGATGCCGCGAACTCATACAAGCAAATTGTATGGTTTGACTCAGTGGCAGAGCCAGAGAGGAGGGTTAGCAAGAGTCCTAACCTCCTTATATTTTTTATAATTTATAAAATTTTAAATTAGTAATGATAAAATTACACTTTGACTCTTAAAAAATGATAAAATTTTGATTTAATTTTTTAAAAATGATAAGATATAAACTATTAAAATAATAAAATTTCATTTTTACTATCATAAAAATATATAATTTAATTCCGACCCAAAAAATAATTTTCAAGCTGTTTGACTACTAAATTAAAAGATACTAGTCCGCAGCATTTGACTTTGTAATAACATGTTATATGAAAGTGGGATAGGATGAGAAACATATTCAAAGATGGTTGCTATTTGACTTTGCAACATTATTTTTGGACATTGTTATGTACTTTAGATCCATTTTGCATTTTAACACTGTCCAAGTCAAATCCCAATCCATATTATTTGCTTTAGAATTGTCAAATAAATTATATTCATTTTTAAATTTGACAATGCTTAGTAAAATTGAATATTCCTTGTTAATTTTGAGAGAATAAAAAAATAAATGAAAACTATTCATATATAATATCAATATAGATTATTCATGGATCGACATTATCTTATGTTGGGAGCATATTAGGTCGGAATCAGATAAAAAATCATATCGTTTCATATTTTGGTGAAAAAAACAATTAAATTATATTAAACAATCATAATCGAAAAAATGAAACTCTAACAATCTCAACAATCGTTACTATCTCTTCTGGAATTTTTGCAAATACTTGCATGATTGAATTTCTTTTTAAAACCATTTGATTAATTTGTCCGCAACTTGATTTCTCTCTCTGAGAATATGTTTAATATTCTATTACTTTGTAGCTTGTAAAATCGTATAAAACCTTTTAACTAAAATCAAAATTAATTTAATCGTATTTAGTCAAATAGTTAATTTGAAAAAAAAAACACAACACTTAAACAAATGATTCCTTAATCAATAGTATTATTAACTAACCTTAATAAAAAAGGAATATTATTAAATAGTAATTATTGTTGATTAAGACAAATCATACTTTAATAAAGATGTGGGCAACTTATTTATGGCTGATGTATGCGCTTACGTCACTCACTAAAAGCGGGTACTCGCTAAAACAATTTTTTATAATATGTCCAAACACTCCCTTTTCTTTTCTATACTTTGCAATTTCATCCAATTTCTCATTACACTGTATCTTCTCTTCAACATCTCAAGTTTGCTTTAAAACTTAAAATCTATTAAGTGTTATTGTCATGCCATTCAAACTTCAAATATGTTAATTGAGAGTTTTTATTTTGAGGTATTAATTTATAAAAAAATGGCATATTCCAAGAGTTAAATATGTATTTAATCTAATGAATGTTTAAAATAAAAAAAATTATATTTGGGTAAACTACTACAAGGTCACTAATTTATTGATAAATTTATATTTTGACCATTCAATTTTAAAAAATTACAAAATAATCATTAAACTATTCAAAAGTTTTTATTTAAACACTGGGCTATTATATATATATATATATAAGTCTGGTTAGCAAGTTTCAAGTGACAATTTAACGATCGACACTGTGAATTAATACCCATTGAAAAATAGAATAACATACCTTGAATTCAAGTTGATCTGATAGTCAATGTTGAAGATCGAAGAAGATAACTGTTTGAATTTTGATCCATAGATTTGTGATATTTAAAAATATATTATAAAAAACACTGAACTATAGAAGAAAAGTAAAAAAATAATTTTCGACTAATACAAACAATGTGAATAAAATAAACCATATAATAATGATTTTAACAATATCGTTACTTAAATAATTTAATACAATTTGTAATTTTTTAAATTTACCCTATAGTTTCCTATTAGAAATGAGGAAGGAATCTTGCAAGAAGCCAGTCTTTCCCATTAGTGTTATTCCGAGAAAAAAAGGAAAAGGAAAAACCGTAAATGCCCATTGGTATTCAAAGTCAACCTAAGTAATAGAAAGATTGAAAATACAAAAGTACCCTCCATCTTGCAACAAATTTACCCAATCAAACCACAAAGCAACCATATCCTTTATTTTCTTCTTTTAAAATCTTTCATTGATTTTCCTAAAAGTTCTTAGATTTCTATATTGAGTAAATTGATGCATTAAAAAAGAATTTTTATTAATTTTAAAATAAATAATTAAAAATAATTAATTAATTTAATTTTTGGTTAATATAATAATAAATTTAATTTTAATATTTATACATTTATCAATTTAATCTTAAATCTTAATTAAATAAATGTTAAAGGGAGTTTTTATTTTTATTTTTATTTTTATGAAGTTTAATAAATTTTTAATTAAATTAAAATAATAAATGAAACAGTTGAAACTGAAGTGTAAAAAGATGATAAATTGGGCAATTTCGTAAATATGACAAAAAACTCAGTCCACTATTGAAGTGTAAAAAGAACCCGCCGACTCTTATAAACCCCTAACCTCTCTCGTTTTCGACGTTATTGAATTTTCCCCTCCCAAACATCCTAAATCTCGTCTTCGTCGCCGCCGCCGCCGCTGCCGCCGCCGACGAAACGCCGCACTCTCTAGCCGCTCGCCCGGAACGCACCCAATTTCAAAAAACGGCTTCCTTTTCTCATCCCTTGGCCTAACCAGACTCCTCAATTCCCCGTTCTCGTCTCTCCTTCACTGATTCCATCCTCGAAAATGGCTTTCATTTGCTTTTAGGGTTTTTAAAATCAAACCCATTAGTTTCGGAACCCAATCTGTACCATTTCTTGTTATACTTTATCCAATTCATCAACATGGCTATCCGTTTCACCGTCAGTTTCTCCGGCTATGTCGCCCAAAACTTAGCCTCCACCGCAGGTTCCCGTCTCGGTTCTTGCCCTTCCCGTTCATTCCATGAATGCTGGCTCCGGTCTCGTTTCCTTTCCCCCAAACAAAAATCCGATATCGATCCATCCCCTCCTCGTACCTACCACGTCACCGCCGCAGCCGACCTCCGCCGCCGGCGATTAGCTGCTGAATTCCTCAAAGACGGTTACAATAACCCAATCGTCGTTGCTTTGATCTCGTTGATGAAGTCAACGGCTTACAGCTCTTGTTCCTCATCTACCAGTATGGGAATCTTACCATTCAAAGCCGCTTCAATTATCCCTTTCCTTCAAGGCTCCAAATGGCTGCAGTGTAACGAATCCCTTCCGGTCGGACCGGAGAGTACCGAGGTGGATAAAGGAGGAACAAACGACGATGGTAATCAAAGCTTAACCTTGGAATTAGATCCCAAATCCTTTGTTAAAACCAGTTGGATTACAAAGATGTTAAATTCATGCTCCGAAGATGCCAAGGCAGCTTTCACTGCCGTCACCGTTAGTATACTTTTCCGATCATTTTTAGCTGAGCCAAGATCGATTCCTTCAATTTCTATGTACCCTACACTGGATGTTGGTGACCGTATTTTGGCTGAGAAAGTATCTCCTTTTCTCCAAAATCACTTCTATAGAACTCTAAAATTAAAGATTGTATGCTTAATTTTGTTTCTTTTTTAATTATGAACAGGTTTCGTATTTCTTTAGAGAACCTGAAGTTTCAGATATTGTCATATTCACGGCACCTCCCATTTTGCTGGTACGTCTCAAAATCTGTAAATTCATTGTCTTATAATTTGTAGAATTTGTAGTAATGAGCATTCGCCCAATAATCCTATAATTATCTTAAAACCGATCGAACCGACAGACTATATGAGTCAGGATGGATATAGGTATCGGCTTTTGGTTTAATCTACAAATCTACTTGAACCGAACTCCTTCATCGACTAAACTGAAAACTGGTAAATTCGAAATTTGTGGTCAATTTGGTTTATATGCTTAACCCTTTCTTTTGCACTTCCCTTGCATCATTTTATAGATTATAATTGCTTATTATCATCTTAAAATTGATTGAACCAATAGACTATATGGGTCAGGATGGATATAGGTACTGGCTTTCGGTTTAGCTTACGTTTCAAAAGTGAAAATTGACTGACTAAATCTGTTTAAACTGAACTCCTTAATCGACTAAACCAAAAAATTTGGTCAAATTGGTTTGGTTCAGTTCGGTTTATATGCTTAACCCATTTGTTTTGCATTTCCCTTGCATCATTTTATAGATTATAATTGGTGACGGTGTTTGCTTCAATATGTAGGAAATCGGGTACAGTTCAGGTGATGTGTTTATAAAAAGGATAGTTGCAAAGGCTGGGGACTGCGTCGAAGTAAGCTCTTTATTAAGATCTTTGAAATTCATTCTCTTTTAACATATAAGATCTCTTTGTCCCTCTTCATTTGTTTCACTTTTTGCCCTTTATTCCTTATCTGCAAAATGCATGATTGTTAATGCTTTTCTAATAGGCTCGTGATGGGAAACTGTTGATAAACGGTATTGAACAAGATGAAGATTTTGTTCTAGAGCCTTTGGGTTACGAAATGGAACCATTGGTTAGTTTCTCACTTATGATTGTATATTGCACATGTTATTCATATCCATATGTTTCTCTTGTTCTTCGTCAAGGTTTTGTTACACAGTCCTCGAGTTGATGCCGTTGGTTAAACAGTGTTTTATGGTCTCGTGTGTGGCTGGCTTCCGCAGGTTGTGCCAGAAGGTTACGTTTTCGTGTTGGGAGATAATCGTAACAAAAGTTTTGATTCCCACAATTGGTAATCCTAACAATTCTTACCACCAATAACCATTTAGTTTCATCAATACGTTGGGAAGGATTATAATGTCTTGTTTTGAATTATATTCTTCCACAGGGGCCCTCTTCCCATTGATAACATTATCGGGAGATCAGTATTTCGCTATTGGCCTCCATCCAAAGTTTCAGATACCATACAGTATACACATGTTGGGAAAGATGCTGTAGCAGTTTCTTGACATCTGAGATAACTTAAAAAGACTCAGTACTTACTCGGCTCATATCGAGCATCTTCAAATACCCATCAGACATGGAATAGGCCAGATTTGGCAGAATCAAGAAAAGAAAAAATCCGTGTTCATCTCTGTTTCCTGAAAAAAGCTTTTTTGTTGCTAGAAAGTGGGGCCTGCCCTTATGAAAATGACTGAATTGAAGAGATCTGTTAAGGTTGGTTGATAACAAAGATACAAGGATTGTGTAAACATGAAGCAGGTGGATTATATCAGATTCCATGGCTGGAAAAAGGAGGAAGTTTGAGGGCTCACATTTTGAATCAAGCAAATGAGGTGTTCAAAGTGGAAAAAGGAGGCTGTTGAATTTTTATTACAACCATGCTTTGAGATCTTTTGAATCTGAATTTTCTTTAATATTCATATGTATTGGTGTTGGTACTTGGTTGTTTCATGCTTTTCCATGTTCCATTGTTTGAGACTTTCATTTTCTCAATGCAATTCATTCTAGTGTGGTATAATTCTGGTTCTTGTTCCCTTGCATTTTCAGATTAAGTGTTAGATCAAACATCCAGATTTTATTTTATGTTTATTATTATTAAATAAAATTTTGGATTTGTTAATTTTGACTCGAATTTAAAATTTTGATTTGATTAACTTGAATTATTGTTACTTGTACTTGAAATGTTTGACTCGAAATAACTTGAATATAAAATAATTTGGTTTTAAGAATTCTGAGAGGTTTTGAACAGATATCAAGGGAGGTTAATTATGTGGCTCACATATTGGTCGATAATTCACATGTATATTATATCAATAAAATTAAGAAACATTAAGTTTTTTATATATATTAAAATAATTTGATAAATAATATAAATTAATATTTTTTATAAAATTAAAGTATCAAATAAATTATTATATTTTTTTATTATTTTAATAAGGTGATATTTTCTTGTTGACCACGCACAGTTGTGAGGACATGCTTATACGCATGGAAAACTAGAAATTTCACGTGTAATTGCAGTTTAGCTTCATGCATCTCCCACCTATGGATTAGAGAAAAGGTAAAATACAATAAAAGTCACTATCTTTGATTTCAATGATAAAATAGTCATTCAATTTTCAATTCAATTATTAAATTTTTTAAATAACAAACCAGTTACCACTAGAGGTGATCATGGGTTGGACCAGGTCGAGTTTCAATAAAATTTTAAATTCACTTTCTATGTTTGGGTCCGGCCCAACCCGAAAAATGGGCCTAAAAATTAGTCTAAGCCCGACCCATATTATAATAGTTAAACTTGAGCTTGACTTGGCCCGGCCCATATTAATTTTTTAAGATTATTTTATTATATAAATATTTTTAAAATATGATATATCAAATACACTTAAAAATATTAAAACAAATATTAAAATAACAAACAAATTAAAAACGATATTAAAACAATTCTAAAACAACAAACAAATTAAAAATATAATAAGAACCCTTTATATTAAAAACAAACCAACCAATAACAAATATTCAAAGAAAAGAGATAAAAATTAGAATATATATATATATATATATAATCCAAACTTAATAAAGCTAACAACACAAAACCCAATAGATTAAACATGAAAATTGTTAAAACAATAGATTAAACAAAAGTAGTCCAACATACCCACGATTTTTTGATTAGAGATGTTGCGACTGATGAAAGCAATTGATGGAAGCACTTAGGGTTTTTTTTTGGTTTTAAAATTGATTTGGGATTTGAGAATTGAGAAATAGGAAGGCTAAAGGGAGGGGAGAAAGAATCAATGGCCTTTTTTTGATTTAGGGGTTGGCTATTATCATCTTTGGGGGCTTTGTTTTTTGCCGCTTGTTAAATTTGTTTGCTTGGTTCGTTTTTTCATTAGTTGTAAATCTTTTATTTGTTTTTGTCTTTTCATTAGCTAAATATTTTACCTGTTTTTGTCTTTTCAACAGCATGTAACAGGCGATTATTACAAGGAAAAAAAAAGTATTAAAAATAAAAATAAAATCATTATTATAAATCTAGGTCGGGTCAGGCTTGGGTCAAGAAAATCAAACCCAAGGCTCGGCCCATTTTAAAAATGGCCCTCGTTTTTTATCCAAATCTATTTCTCGAGCCTACATTTTTACCCAAACCCTTTTATTTTTCAGGCAGGCTTTCGGGCCAGGTCAGGTAGTCCAGCCCATGATCACCTCTAGTTACCACTAACCATTTTTCGTTACAAACATAACGAAGTTGCCATTTTTCATCCTTCTCTCCACTTCCCCCATCATTGCTCTCCCATCCCTCTCCCTCTTCCCCACCATCCCTCTCCCCTACTCCGATTCTCTCCCACCGTCCCTCCCCCCCGACTCCCTCCCTCTCTCTCCCCTTACTTATGTAGAAATTGTTATCAGACTCTGTATTATGTATAAATTGTGAATTTAATTCATACATTTTAATAGGGTCAATTTTAATATTTTTATTTTTTAAAATTTTAAATTTCAATCTTGATCAAACAGTATTAGTTAAATTTATTAAGTTTTTTTAAATCTTATACACCAATTATATTTGCACTTGTGTAATGCCATGTCAATTTATTATGTTTGCATATTACTTATAAAAAAGCTAGTTAATGGATTTGACAGTTGTCATTTACAACCATAACGAAATTTCAAAATTCAAAAAGTAAAGAGACCAAGAATGAGGGGCAAACCCAGATTTTTTTTCTTTGGAGAGGCAAAATGAAGTTAAACATTTTTTTGAGAATCAAAATGTAAATATACCATTATATTAGCTTATAACTCTATATTTTTATTAAAAAGACTTAATCAAAATTTTATCATCTAGGAAGATGTAAAAATATGATTTTATGATATTAACATATAAATTTATAACTTTCAAAGGAACTAAAACATAAAATTCCAGTTTTAAGGGATTAGGGCCCTTACTTACTCTATGTTGTCGCCTTTTCTAAAATTAACCAAATTAAAGAATATAGATTAAATCTGCAACTTTACACATATATAAGATTAATAATAACAAAATTTAGCCAAACGAATTTTAAATACGGTGACTTTCCTTCCATTTAACTCGAGCCCACTTCCCAACCAAGATGTTCCATAATACAAGCTTGATTTCAACACTCAAGGTCCTTCATTTCATGCCCACTTTCCCTTTTAGGAATACATATCTTCTTAAGAATTGCTTTAGATAGAATGAAGTGCTTGCATCAAAAGTTCTGAATTTGAAACTTAAATACAGTTCGTTTCTGGTTTACGGTCTATGTTCATAGTTTATGGTTTTTTTTTCATTAATGTCGTGTCTAAAGTTCAAATCCAAATTTCTCATTGGAATACAATATACTTTACCACTGTACCATTTGAAAGTAAATCATGAATGAATGAGTTGAAAATAGAATGTTGATAAGGTTGATGATGAGACCCCATAAATCTTAAACTTAGTGTTTGTGTTCATATTAGATAGGGCTAAAAAGTTGAAGGGAAAATGCATGCAATTATTGGAAGAGTTAAAAGCTGGTATAAGTGGGGAGGTGATCTGATCTGTTAGTCGGTGCTTTATCTCTTAATACTATTCTAGGATTGTTCTATAATTGCATTATAAGGGCTTAAATGAATAAAAATAAAACATTTGATTTGAAATTTGAATATATAAGGGATGAAAATAGAGCGGAACGGAAATTGTTTTATTCATTTTTGTTTCGTGTTTATGTATATAAATATTAAAAACATATAAATTTAAGATTATCGGTTATATATGTAATCATTGTACATTTCTCTACATTAGATTTATTCAAAAGTAGAATTATCCGTCAAAGCTTGAAATCTGTCTGATTTTGAGAGATTTAGGCAAATATATTAATGGGTTTGGATAAAATAATTAAGTCAATTTAAAATATGATTGTATTTGAGCTTCAACATCTAAAGCTTGACTATGATTCGACCCATATTTTAAGTTAGGTCGAGCTTCAACAAGTATGGAGTGTGCTAATAACATGCATAAGTTGCTTTGCACCTAGCTTGACCTAGCACATGAATAAATAGAGGTGGCATCGGGAGGAGGGGGTTGGCAAGGGCTTAACCCGTGAAATTGCACTCTGGGCTCTTTAAAATTTATAAAATTATAATTTACTATATGATAAAATTGTACTTTGATCTCTTAAAGATAATAAAATTTTAATTTAATCATTTTACAAAATTATAAAGACATAAATTAATAAAATGGTGAAATTATATTTTAGCTCTCATAAAAATATATAACTTAATTTTAGTCTCAAAAAGTTTCTGACTTCGACCCTTCAACCTCTTTTCCTCATCTCCACCTGAGGTCTTTTACTATGCTTTTTCAATTTAATATTATAGAAGTATTTATAATTGATTCATTAACATAATTTTGCTATATATAATTCTAAGGTGTATATATAACATATTGATATGTCCATGATTTTAATACATAGGTTATATATATAAAATTTTATATATGATAATATGTTTGTTGCATCAGATTTTGGAAATAACATATTATAACTAAATGAATTTAGCAGTTATTACTTAGTGAGGACTGACATTTTAAAACTTGAAAAATATAGGGACTAAAAATGACCAAATTAAAGTACATAGATTGAATTCATAGCTTTTGCAAACTATAAGGACTAATAGTAAAATTTAAACTTTTTAAAAATTCACTCAAGCTAAAAATAAGTGGACCATCATTAGGTAGGTTAGGGTTTTATAAAGGTGCTTTTAACTTTTAAGTGTCTTTTTATTTTTCAACTTATATAACATATAGTCAACAATGAACTCAAAAGAAAATTTATTGGGTAAATTCAAAGAAAGCTAAATTTAAATAAAAAATAAAACAATTGAAAAAAAAGTAAATGATAAAATTTTTAAATAAATTTCGAAAACCTAATTTTAAAACATTTATTTTTATAATATTCATTTTTTTAAATTTTTGTTTTAAATTATGTCACATAAGATTTGACATGTAATTTAACAATTAAATTAATCGATTTAGTAATAAAAATATATAATTAATATAATCTCGATAGTTTAAAAATATAATTAAAATAATTCAAAATTTAGAAATCAATTTAAAATTTTTTGATGAAATTTAAAAAAAAATTGATGATAAAATTAATACTAACTATTTCAATACAAGTCAAATTAAGTCTAACCTAAAAAAAATTATATTCAAAGGTTTCGCTACAATCCACATAAAACCATGGGCGGACAACTTTCCCATCAATGAACAATCCCTTTTCTATTTTTCAAAATTTTTTCAAATAATTTTATTTTAGATTTCGATTATATCTGTTTTTATACAATTTTTAAAAGTATCCATAGTCTTTCTCTAACTCATAAATAGAAAGATAATGCGCTTCAAGCACTCGAACTCACATCCTCTTATAAAGATAACAATACCCATATCAATCGAACTAAAATTCAATCGATCAAATTATCTTATTTTCTTAAAACGAAAAGGACATTTAGAAAAAAAATCTTATCTTCTATGATCCATAAATTATTTATTGATTAATCAATTCTATATTAAAAAGGGTTAATAGTAAATTTAGCCCTTATCACTTCTCTCTTTTATTATTTTCACCATAATTATTTTTCTCATTCTAGCTTTCAATCTTTAAATTTTAATCAAATTATTTTTTTAAATGTAAAAATTAATTAGACACTAACATAGCAAACACGCATGATAATTCACATATACATAGTACATATTGTCACGTCAATATTATTAAAATTTTAATAATTTAATTAATTTTTTCGTTTAAAATAAAATAATTTAACTAAAATTTAAATGTTAAAGTGATATTTAAAAAAGGACCAAATTGATAAAAAAGATAAATTTAATTTTAGGAAATAATGAATGAAATTTCAAATGCCCGCATGGCATAAATGTTATTTTCAACGAAATTGAAAGCTAAATTCGACAAAAGCCAACATCGTAAGACTCTCGAACATCATCTAATCTACTGTAAGAAAAACTGGAAAACAGAGTCCCCACGCGCTTTGCCCACTCCCAGTACCCCTTATTTAATTTTAAACCCTCCACAAAAAAAGGGTTAATTCCATTAGACATCCTCAAACTATTGTCTCAATTTTAATTTGATCTCTCTAAAACTCAAAACATTAAATCTTCAAAGTATCAATATCGTAAATCTTCCATCAATTTAAGCATTAAATGTTAGTTCAGGTCATGCTGAGCGTATTTAAAATATAAAGATAAAATTGAAAACACGGATGTATTGTTCTAGGGTGTTATCATATTTGTTCTTTTTGATATAATGTTTAGAACTATAATCATAGTTCTTCCCAAACCCTTAAATAAGAAGATAATGCACTTCAACGCACTCGAATTCATAATCTCTTGTATTAACAATAATACTAATGCTAATTAAGTTAAGACTCAATCGGTAACATCCAAGCTGATAAAAAAATCCAATTAAATTACTCATATTTAAAAACAGATGAAACTCAGGGACGAATTTGAAATTTAAACTAAATTCTTTTAAAAAAATTGAGTATTATATTCTTTACGAAATACGACAAATCATAAACATAACGTAATCCGAACTCCCTTTTTTAAGCTTTTTCTTCATTTCATCCTCTTCTCTCTTATCTCTATATATTTCAAAAGATTTCATTTTTAATTTGTCTCAAAAAGATTTAATTTTTAATAATAGGAAGAAAATTTTGAGCTCAATGAACTTTCTTTTTGTTCTTTAATATTTTCCCATCATCGAAGCAATACAAAAGGTGATTTCTTTATTCATAATCTGTATTTTTTTCTTATTTATTTATTATTATTTCGTCGGTGATTTATTGTCAGTTCTGAAAAAAGAATATAAAAGTTACTTGAAAAAACACTTTCAAAGTTCAATCCTTTTTTTTTATTTGTTAGGAATCTGAACAAAAAGAAGATTACAAGTAGCTGAAAAGGGTAATTGAAAAAAGTTTTAAAAAATGGGTGAAACGGAGAATCATCAGCAGCAGCACCACCACCCACCGCCGCCACAAGTAACTGCTCCGCCGGCTGCTCCTCCTCCTAATTTCGCTCTTTCAAGAGGACCTACTTGGACTCCAGCTGAACAACTTCATCAACTTCAATACTGCATCCACTCCAATCCTTCTTGGCGTTAGTTCCCTTTTTGTAAAAAGTTTTAAGATTTTATGCTTAAAGTTGCTTGCTTTTTATTTGATATATCCAGTTCTTTTTTCTTTTGCATGTTAGTCCTTTGATGGTGAAATTACAGAATCAAATAGATCCCTTTAAGAATCAATAAAATTTTCTGTACATATGGTAGAAGTCCAGTAGTAGGAGTTAGATTGCATTTTAACTCATTAGTCCCTCTATGTTAGATCAAAGAGTAAACATGTCTTTTTGTTAAAAGTTTCATTCATTTCTACGGTTAAAAATTGGCATGACCGACGGAATAAACAGATTACGTGTAACCGTAGAAATGAATAAAATTTTTTACAAAAAGAACCAATTTGTCCTTTGATCTAATATACACGGACTAATTTGCTTAAAATACAATTCGACTCTTCGTTCAAGGCCTCCATGATACTTTTACCTTGTATATATATATGTGTGTGTGTGTGTGACTTTTTTCTTGGTTGTTGACCAGCTCAAGCACTTTTATTGGCATTCCAACACTTCATTGTCAATCTTGGGACAACGGTGTTAATTGCAAGTACTATGGTGCCTCGAATGGGTGGTAATCATGTACGTTATATAAACCCGTATAATTTCGATACTTGAAAAATGGAATCGATGCATGTTTAACCTCTAAAACCCTCATATTGTGTTATGAATAGGGTGATAAAGCTCGGGTTATTCAAGTATTGCTGTTTATGTCAGGCATTAATACGTTGCTTCAAACGCTTATCGGCTCGAGACTTCCCACGGTGATGGGTGTATCGTTTGCTTATACCTTGCCGTTGTTGTCTATCATCAATGGTTATACCGATGAGGCCTTTGCAACTGAGCATGATGTATGTATACGCTTTAGTAGGATATCTATAAGTTGAACTAATAGTCAAAGGCAAATCCAGAAATTTTTTTAGCAGGGGCTGAAATTTAATTATAATTTTCCATAGATCAAACTATGAGTTCATTATGTATTAATTTATAATTTCATCATTTTGAAGGGACTGAACATAATTTTTTCATTTTTAGGGGGGTTAAAGTGCAATTTTACTATATATTAGTTTATAATTAGTTTATTTATTTATAAGAGGACTGAATTGAAAATTTTTCATTTGGGGGGGTTGAAGTGCAATTTCACTATATATTAATATATAGTTTATCTATTTATAAGAGGACTGAATTGAAAAATTTTCATTTATGGGGGGCAAAGGCCCCTGCCTGCCCCTCCCTTCAGATTCGCCTTTGCTAATAATAACGTATAAACGACTGACTTGGATGCTTGTTTTCTTGCTTGTAGCGGTTTGTTCGCGGTATAAGAACCATTCAGGGATCACTAATCGTTGCTTCCTTTGTGAATATCATCCTCGGGTACAGTAGAGCATGGGGCGAGCTAACAAGGTAATTGTGTATTTAGTTTCGAGTATAAATTCATACGACCTATATTATTTATTGCTCGCATCTTGTTTTTACTTGAACGTGATTCTCTCTAGGTTCTTTACTCCCATAGTCATGGTACCAGTTGTTTGTCTCGTTGGTCTCGGTCTCTTTGCACGAGGCTTCCCATTGGTAATTTTTCTTTGAACACTTTAATGCTCGGTTGGGACCAATAATATGCCTATATAAATAATGTAACTAATGTATGATACAGCTTGGTAACTGCGTGGAAATCGGCCTGCCTATGCTTATTCTACTGATTATTTCTCAACAGGTACTTAAGCTACTCCGAGAATAACATCGTTTTGCACCGACATTCTTTTTCGTTGATTTGACTTTTGTACTTGTTTGCTGCAGTACCTGAAGCGTGTCCACTCGAGAGCCCATCTAATACTCGAGAGGTTTGCCTTGCTTATTTGCATTGGAATTGTGTGGGCTTTTGCTTCTATCCTAACCGTGTCTGGTGCTTACAACAACGTTAAGACTGCTACTAAACTGAGTTGCCGCACGGATCGATCTTACCTAATGTCTTCTGCTCCTTGGTACGGTCATAACATGCTGTTCTGCTTGCTTAATCGCATTCTAATCGGTTTTGCAAAAACCCTCTTTATAACACCTTATTTAATGTCATTGTTTCTAGGATTAAAGTCCCGTACCCATTTCAATGGGGCACGCCTATATTCAGAGCTAGCCATGTGTTCGGGATGATTGGTGCTGCACTCGTTTCGTCTTCCGAGGTATAGTCACCATCTATTTAGTGATATTATTTTCTAAGTTTAATGTTTCGGTTTCGCTTGATCCAATTGATGCTTTAGTATAGAAACTGGTCGGTAATTGAACTTTCTTCGACTTTCAATGCAGTCAACTGCAACCTTTTTTGCAGCAGCTCGGCTTTCGGGTGCCACAGCCCCTCCGGCACATGTACTCAGCAGAAGTATTGGCTTACAGGTCTTTTCCTAGATTATTGTGTTGTTTTTTTTAAACTTATTGTGAATCGCATGATATTATTTTTTCATCAGTGAAGATTACTTACTCGTCTTGCTCGTAAATGTAGGGCATCGGTATGTTACTCGAAGGACTTTTTGGTTCACTTGTTGGTACTACCGCATCCGTGTAAGGAAAAATCCATTCTTTATATAATTATTAACCGTAAAATGCCGTTACCAATAGACAACAATATACTTAAAAAAAATTAATTCTGCGTCTTACATAAATGATGTTGCAGTGAAAATGTCGGCCTTCTTGGACTTACGCATATAGGAAGCAGAAGGGTGGTACAGATTTCCACCGGTTTTATGATATTCTTCTCCATATTTGGTTAGTTCTAGTACTTTTTCTTTAGTCGTATTGAAAATTTTGTGTTATATTTATCGTGTCGCTATACATTCTTCCAGGGAAATTCGGCGCATTCTTCGCCTCTATCCCGTTGCCGATATTTGCAGCCATATATTGCATTTTATTGGGTATTGTCGGTAAGTAACTCGATAATAATGATACTTCTTGTATCTCGATATTTCATTTTTTCTTTAATCGGGAATTCCGTGCCCCATTTTTTTCCCTCCTGATGCAGCTGCTTGTGGGATCACATTCATACAGTTTGCAAATAGTAATTCCATGAGAAACATCTATGTTTTGGGTGTGTCTCTATTTCTCGGGTTATCGATTCCTCAATACTTTGTAATGAACACAACCGGTGACGGTCATGGACCCGTAAGAACAAATGCCGGATGGGTAAGTCTTCCCGATTTCTTCTTTGTTTCACCGGTCCAATATTCACTTGATTCTAATTTTCCGAACACATGCAGTTTAACAGTATATTGAACACCTTCTTTTCATCACCTGCAACCGTGGCCATCATCGTTGGGACCGTGCTCGATAACACATTAGAAGCAAAACAAGTGGACGATAGAGGAATCCCGTGGTGGAAACCGTTCCAACACAGCAAAGGCGATGCCCGAACAGAGGAATTCTACAGCTATCCATTAAGAATAAATGAATATATTCCGACCCGGTTTCTCTAAAACATTATCACTAGATTGTTTTTATATTAGCTACAAAATACAGGGCATATTTCGTGTTCCATATGCATGAAGCTCATGTTGAATCGGTTTTTGCAAACCGGTGATTGGCACCGGTGAATGTCGTGTCGGTTTTTCAAGGTATGTAGAGTAGAGGATGTAGATGAAATTGGCTGAGAAAAAGAAACAGGGAACTGGCTAAAGCTATATTTAATCCTACTGAACTCTTTAAGCAAATGATATTGGTCAAATTTTATAAAAGGCCCCTGTACAATGTAATTTTGGCGATTCAGTCTTTGTTATTTATGATTTGATAGTTTCTACTTTCTAGTCAAATTTTGTAGAAGTCCATGCCAATATAATTGACAAAATATGCAAATTAAATTTATCATTAGGCCAAGAAACTTCATATTGATTAAATGGAAATTATCATTTCTGGCCCCTCTCAAAAACCGATATTTTCATTTGAGTCCTTTCAACACCAATTTTTTTTTAAACCTCCAAATATTTTACAATTTCATCTCGACTCCTAATACTAAAAATCAGCAACATTGCCCTTGAAGATGAATTTAAGATGTGGACATTGTAATGCATGTGCATGTGATTTTCTCTTAATGCAATTTGGGCAGTTTTGTCGTTTATTTACAAAATGGTATCTGCAATTCTTAAGAGAATTTTAATTTACAAACCTATGACCAGACACCATTCAATGTTTTGCTAAAAAAATACAAAATTGGTAAGAAATTTTCTGCAAATAGGTTTTGAAAATTGATTGGTTTTTAAAGATAATGAGAGGTGGGGATTACTATGAAGTAGGGTTTGGTGTAAATGTTTATGAATGAGGAAAAAAAGTTATAAATATTGAGCACTTATTATTGTAGTATATATATGTGTGTGTGTGTGTATATGTATATATGCTTTGACTCCATTATTGCTGGTTCTTGTTTTTTTTTAGTTTAAGCTACCATAATTGTGAAACTCAGGTCCCCCACTTATGATCTGCAATAGCCTTTTAGAAAAATGGGTTTTGAAGTTTTTGGTTCAATTTGGTTTTAATCCTTTAAATATGATGAATTTTTGACTTGATTCTCCCCTTATTTTTTTTTGAATATACTGGTGTGATTACATGGCAGTATCTGTTCATACTTTCTTTACCCTTTGACAACGCACACACAGACGCTCGAACCCGGGACCCCTAGGATGAACAACATCCTCTTTTTCATTGGAGCCACTTTTTGGGTTCATTCTCCCCCTATTTTAGTTTGACATAATTTGGAGGATTAACTGCAAAATTTCCCCTCCCAATTGCACTGCTTTTCCCAAACTAAAGTTTTTTTTGCTAAAAAGGCCTCTCCGGTCCCTCTCGTTTGAAATTGAGCAAATTTGTCCCTCTCAAAAAAATTAAAGTACTTTAATCTTTGTCAATTTCGAAAGTAAGCAACTACGGACAATTAAGCACAACGTTAATGTTTTTCATCAACAGTACATTATTTTGATTGATATAATAATAAATTTAGCTCTTAAAGTTTACGCATTCTGTCATTTTGGCTTAATTAACAAATTTATCCCGCAACATTTGTGTAAATGTGTAAATTTTGAGACTGAATTTCTTTTTGTTTTAGAATTAAAGCCAACATAACAAAATATGTAAACATCGAAGGCTAATTTGTTACTATGTTAATCAGAATTAAGTACAATTGACGAATGGCATTAACGCAGTGATTAATTGTCTTTAGTTGCTCACTGTCGAAATTGATAGGGATTAAATTACTCTAATTTTTTGAGGAGAACCAATTTGCTCAATTTCAAATTTGACAGAGACTAGAGAGGTCCTTTTACCAAGTTTTATTGGGTTAAAAGCAGTACCTAAGCTATCAATTTTATCTCATTTTATCCCAAAAAAGTGTCTAATGTCAGGTAAGAACGTGTTACTTTCTTAGTGGCTAGCATCGTGTTTTGGGGTAAAATATGACAAAATTGATGGTTTAGATATCGATTTTGACAAAAAAAAAAGTAGCCAAGTCGAAAAAGTGATATAGTTTGAGGGTCTGATTTGCATATAAGCCTAATTTGGACCTTCTATTTTTATAATGCTATTAGTGGGTATGCGTTTACGTTTAGCTTACATGTAAATTTATTACTGGTTAAACATAATTAATTGAATTCCGATGTGTTCTTGACCATAAAATCGACCAACAGTGTCATGTATAAATTTTGATATACCAATAACATTATAAAAGTAGATAGACTAACATATGTCAAATTAAAGGATCAAATCCCAATTCTCATCATAGAAAAAAAAAAGAACTAAAATTACAATTAGACCCCAATTTTTTTCCTTTTATAAAAAATTGGTGTTTGGATAAGTAAAATTTTAGGCCGTTTGAAGGGTAAAGAAAATATTTATTAAATCTAATCACGAGAATTAGATGAGATGATAAGAATCTCTTCTACCTTACTAATGGTCAAAGGTTCGATCATTACCCTGAATATAGAATAACTTTAAAACTCGTGACTAACGTCTACCCTTTTAATAAATCTACAGAATGCAAAAGATTAATTCGGATAGATACATTGAGAAATAAATAAAAAAAGTACCGATTAAATCCATGTTTTTATTGGTTGAAACAAAGCATCTAATCAGTTATTTTTTTTGGCTTTATTTATTACAGGATTCTGACCACGTATTAGCATGCACTATAAATCCCTTTTTCAGATGTTGGAAAATAGCCTGCACCAATGCCAATTTAGCCTCTTCTTAATTGTCCCTTGATGTGCTGCAAAGGTTGTATAGCTTGGTTAAATTTTCTACTAGGTCCCTAAACTTTTTTTTGAACTTAACTGGTATTTAAATTTGAAAACCGTAAGCCAACTTGGTACTTCTTTTTAAGTATCTAATTAACACGATTAAAATACGTTGAAGTGGCACTGATGACCAATAGCAACAATGATACGTGGAAGCTTCACATTTTGACACGTGGTAAAAATATAAAATCTATTATAAATTGAGTAATTTAATCCGCATATAACACGTGACGAGTTTCAATGTTAGTTACTATAACTTTCATGTATTGTAATCTGTCGTGCAAAGTTTTTTCATGTATTGCGAACTTGATTTGATTATAAAAATTTAATTATTTGAACTTGCTTGAACAAGTAACTCAAAACCAAGGGCGGATGGTAATGATGATCAAGAGGGCCCTTGCCCCTTGAAATTTTTTGAAGATTTTAATTAGGTCCCATTTAAAGTTTTGTAAATTCTCAATAATCTCACAAAAAAATTAATTAGACCCCACTAAAATTAAGTCTCAACATTTCTCATTGCTCAAAACTATCCTAAACTTGAATATCAAACTCAAATGATAAAAGTTTAAAATAATTTAAACCCTAAAAAACCTAATTTAGAAAACTTTTTGATAACCCAAAATTAAAATAACCCAAACCTAAAATAATTTAAATCTAAAATAACACAAACTCGAAATAATTTAAAAATTGAAAATAGCTTCTCAAGGAAAAAAGCTTTTCCACTTTTTTTTTTTTAGTTTCTTCTTTTATCTTAAACCTTACCCTAGACATAGTCCCATAGATTCCCCACTACCTTTTTCTGATTACATTTTGCCCTTTCCTTTGTCCTTTTACTGAAACTACCTATCTTTTCCATTGGTCACCAGTAGGCAGTAGTACTCAGTAGTGAGCTGATCTATGATGTTTCATTCACTCAAATCTTTCATCTGAATCTTGGCCATCAATCTTTTCAAATTGGTCCTTTTATGATTAAATTTGAGGTTTAATCCTTATAATTTGGCATCATTCATAGTGCATGTATTTACAGATTCCTTTACCTTAGGAACTGAATTAAATTAGTCATTATATTTTGACATACTTTAGGGTGAAAGTATTTGGTAAATCTTTTTATTATAGGGATTGAATCAAATTAATTTTTATGCTATTAAAAAGAATTAAATTAAACTAAATTTTAACAATTATTGTTTAAGAAATAATATTAAATTTATTTTACAGTTCAATTTCAAACAAAATATTTCATTTGCATAATCATGATAACTCTAAAGATGTGAAGTAAATAACATTTTTTTAAACAATAAATATTGACTTTGTTAAAATGACTTTAATTAATTATCCTTAATAGTAAAATGGACTAAATTGAACTATTTAATACTAGATGTGGTAATTTGATTGAATCCCTATATAGTGGGGCCTGTCAAGTAATTTCACCCATAATTCAATCCCTATATTAAGTTAAGACGGAAAGGAGCTCGATGTCCCTCAAGTAATGCCTTAGTATGTTTATTTAAATTGGAATTCAACAATCAAGGTTTTTGTATGAATCGATTGAATCCGATTAAAAAAATCAATTAAATTAATTATTTAAATTTATTTTAATTTTTTTAATTTTAATAATTTATTTAATTAAATTTTTTAAATTGATAAATTTGACAAATCGTCCGATTAACTCAACCACTCATTTATTTTTTAAAAACATTGTGTTTTGAGTTCAAAGAGAGAAAATAATTGTAAAACTTATTTAAGAATCTGATCAAGTTGAATCCCGATTTAATCGAGATCTAATGTGACTATTGAATCTCCGAAAAAAATGTAAATTCCATGAAAAAAAAAACATAAAGTCATGATATTTAAGCTTCTTTTTAAGTGATAAAGTTACAACTGTTTTTGTATGTTCTTCACAATTATATAAAGAATTTCCCTTTCTTCACTCTCTTTTTGTTCCATTGCTCTTTCTTCTCCATTTCTGCATTACAAGCACCACCATCAATCATTTTCCGGTTCTGGGTCACCACAAAAATGTCAATGACGGTAACCCAGCAACCGCCGCCGCCGCCGACGGTGACCGTACCTGAACAGCAGCCATATCACAACTCTCAAACCACCACCCATCCTTCCCTTCCTCCTCTTATAGGTGTACTTTTAGTTATCATAATCTTAGGCATTATCGCCGGCATGATCGGACGTCTATGTACCGGCCGGAAAATCATGGGTTTGGGTCATTTCGACATTGAAACTTGGATCGAAACAAAGTGTTCTTCTTGCATCGACGGTAACGTCTACCCTCCTCCGCCACCACCACCGCCAGCTACCTCCGTTTTAACACCACCAATTCAACGACAGCCACCACAGCAAGAAGATCAATCTCCACAAAACCCCACCACTTAGACATTGATTCTTGAAACATGGGTTGTTCTTGTCTTGTTATTTATGTCCTTTTTTTGCTAGATTTTTGTCAACTTTGTAACATTTTTATTGTTGGCATTGCTAGTTCTTATTATGAGCTTCAAAGCTCAATTGGAGATGATTATGGTTTGTAGGTTATGGAACTTTATTTTTCAACTCAAAATGTTTGCCAAATCTTTATTTTATTTTGTTTAAGACCCTCCCACCCCCTAATTATTGCAAAATCAAGCCAAATCCAACCTCTAATGGTGGTGACCAAGAAAAAGGCAAATTCTTGCATCTTTTCTCATTGCACTTACAATCGAAGAAAATCTTACGGAGATTTCTATATTAAGAATCAATTTGTATTTTGCTTTTTACTTAAAATATAATTAAATTAGTCTCTATACATATAATCCGAAAGCAAAATAATCATTTTTGCTAAAAATTTAATCTATTTTTATTGTTAAAAACTAGTGTAGTTTAAAAAAAAAACTAGACAATTATGTATTCCTCATGCTGACATGCATGTTTGCTCTTTGATCAACGTATAAAGATTAATTTATCCATTTTTTTAGTAAAACGAATAAAATGTAATCTAATTCTTAGTGTAAGGGCCTCCATGATACTTTACCCAAAATCAAATATCATGAAAACCAAGAACTCACGTACTAAAGGTAAAAAGTTCACTATATTTATATCTATCAAAACGAGAGTGAAGCCCTGCAGGTCCCTAATGCCGAACATGGCATGAGTCACGGTTAAAGGGGGATCTTGTTCATCAGAATATTCGGTTAAGCAAGTACCGAAACAGATCATACAGTACACAAATAACAGCATGTCCTCATTCCTACTTATCTTCTCAGATGTCGGGCCGACAATGTAGAAAAATTTTGTAGCATGCATTGATTATGAACATAAAGGCAGTAGTCAGAATTGCTCCAAAAAGACGAGGTCTCGAAAATAATGGATAACAGTAGTTAACATGTTGGTTTCTAACTCTTTATCGTAAAGGACTAAGGCACTGTAAATACGAGACTAAAAATACTTTCATTGATGCAGGCAAGATCTACCCATCGGATGTAGAACGCTTTATCTTGAGAAGATGAGAGAGGCCTGCGATTACATGGAGTCGACTACTTGGGATACCGGTCTTTGCAAGTGCCAAACCGTTTTTGTCCAACAGCACAAAGCAAGGAACATACTTGATGTCATAATGGAGAAGCTATATGAAAACAAGTATCTGTAAGTAATCAACCTGAACTTATATGCGAACAAATATATTCAGTTTTTATAACCCCTAGCTGCTGTTTCTTGTATGAAACAAAAACAAAAAGTATAGTAGCAAAATTTTTTCTTTATTAGATAGATAATGAATACAACAACATTGCAGAGAGTGTTTCAAGAGACAGGGTTGTACATGAAAAGCCCTAAATACAACACCTACTAGTACTAGAGGCAATCGGCTTGATGTCTATCCAATGTGTGATGAGCACAGCACCAATCACCACTGCCCATTATTTTCTTCTTTCCACATTTCAACCCAATTGCGTTGAGCTTCTTCCAATCCCAGCAAAGAACCCTTCTTCTTCGGGTCCCAACTCGCAGACAAAGTCCCATAAGCAATCCCAAGCGTTGATGCCCCAAAAGTAATGAATGTAGTCAAGAATGGCAGCCACAATGGCACATCCCATAAGTTTCGCTCTTTCGCTACACCAAATAGGTTCAGTAAAGCCACACCTGTGGCCATTGGAACTCCCACAGAGACCAAAATCCTTGCTATCATCCTCTCAAACACTACCTGGGGAACTTCCTCATCCTCGTTCTTCTTGTTGTTGTTGTTTGAGCTTTTTTTGGCAGCGCTTTCTTTCACGGTAGCCTGTGGCGTGCTGGAAAATCCTTTGGCGTTGGCCTGAAGTATCCATGTTGATGAGGGTTGGTTTTGTTTCTGGGTTTTGATGATTTTAGGGAGGATTGTTGGCGATATCGAATCCCATGAAGAAAGCATTGGAAGGTAAAAGTGCTGGGTTTCTAGTGAGAGTATACTCTTCATTGTTTCTGTCAGCTTCCTTTCCAGGAAGCAATGTTCCATGTCCTTATAACTTAATTATCTTATCCAAAACTTTGAATGGCAGTGCTTTCTCCAATAATTTTAGTACGAGATATTTTCTTTTTAGATTTTACATTTGTTGCAGAATGAAGATAATATTTTAAAATATAAATATTTATATTTAAAATTTTATATTAATACAATTTAATTATATTTGAATAAAAATACTATAATTTAATAAAATATGGGGCATAAAAAAATTATTCAAATATATAAAATCATATTAATTTTACATTGATATAAGATTACTATATAATTTTGATAGAAAAAAATTATCTTCATTCTGCACTTCACTAGTATAACTTGCAATACCTTCCAAAGCTTTCTTCATGGGAATCAATATCCCCAACAATCCTTACTGCACCTACTTCAGGCCAATGCCAAAGGATTTTCCGGCACCCCACAGGCTACCATGAAAGAAAACACTGCCAAAAAAAGCTCAAACAACAACAGCAGCAATGAGGACAAGGAATTTCCCCAGGTAATGTTTGAGAGGATGATAGAAAGGATTTTGGTCTCTGTGGGAGTTCCAATGGCCACGGGTCTGGCTTTACTGCACCTATTTGGTGTGGCAAAGAAGCGAAACTTGTGGGATGTGCCATTGTGGCTGCCATTCTTGACTACATTCATTACTTTTGGGGCATCAACGCTTAGGATTGCTTATGGGACTTTGTCGGCGAGTTGGGACCCGAAGATGAAGGGTTCTTTGCTGGGATCGGAAGAAGCTCAATGCAATTGGGTTGAAATGTGGAAATCCAAAATATAAACACTCTCTGCAGTGTTGTTGTTTCCATTATCTATCTGATAAAGAAAAAAAATTCTGCTACAAGAAACATCAGCTAGGGGTTATAAAAACTGTATATATTTGGTTCACTAAGTACATGATTTGAAGAAAGAAAAAGTGCAATAACAAGAAAGTTATGCAAAGAGGTCTCTTCAAACTTTGCTACTCAAATCGTGTTGTTAAACACACTTCCTTCAAATAGCAAAAAGAGAATATCCCGAGAACCTCAAACACTGCAATGGCCAAAGGGCTGAATATCGAACTTAAGAGGTCTTTTTAGGTCTACAACATTCACCAAAACTAGGAAAAAATAGGAGTGCTACAACACTGTCACGATAAATTCTGTTATTGAAGCAGAACAGGAACAAAAGAGATCGACCTATGGATATGATCTAATACCGACCTAAATACCAACCGATTACAACCTATAGCAATATTCGTAATCCGAGTCCATGTCCATCAAAAAACTAAATGCAAAACATGTCAAGCATATACATCATAGGCAAAAACAATAGCATTTCATATTTCAATCTCGAACATATAATCAAAACCCGGGAGATAAAAAAGTTACCTCAGGCAACCATTTCTCGTTCTCAGCATCAGCCAAGACAATGTTCAACCAATCCGAGTTCCTATTGTCCACTTCCATGACAAACTTAAGCAAGGAATTACATAAACTACATTTTGGCGAGTAAAACTCGATCACCGTAGCCGATTTCCCACTAGCCAATGCCAATGCAAAAGCTCTATGTTCAGCTTCTCCTTGTTCATCAGGACTCAATGGTTTCCTTTTAAACTTCAAGTTCCCATTTTGACTAACCCCAAAAGCTAATTGGATGGGGTTTAAATTACTCAAACTAAAACCCGAAACCGAATTGAATGAATTTAGAACAAAGGAACCAAGATTTTGCATAGATTTGAACAACCAAGGACCTTCAAAGGTACAAAGATTGGAACTTTTAGACTGTTTATTAACATCCCAAGGCCACTTTAGACAAAACAAACCTTGTTTAGAACCAGAATTCATCTACTTGTCTAATTATAACCTCCAAAATCCTCTCTTTTTTTCCACAATATAGTAAGAACCCTAGATTCAAAACAAATATACATTACATTTAAGATCATATTTGTAGTTGATTTTCACAATTATAAGAAATAAGGAAATAAACCCAAAATTGTTAACCCAATATGAAGAAAAAAATAAGGGAGTTTTAGGACAGTTACCCCTCTGAACACTTCAGTTCCAAAACTGAACTCTGTCACCAAAGATTTGCAAGGAGGAAGACAACAATGGTGTAGGCTATGGGGACAACGTAAACCAACAATGATTTCTTCATGTTGTTGGGCTGAGTTGTCTCATTGACTTCCATGGGTATATTTCTTTGGTGTGAGATAAGCCCTTTCTTTTAGGCCTTAAGGATTTGCTCTTCTTGTTCAAACCCTTTAAGCCCAAACTAGAACCTCCATTATCAGACCGAACAAATCTTTAATCCAATGAAATTTACTTTAATTGATTAGATTTTCTGAGAGGCTAAAATAAAATTATGATTTTTTTGGAGGGCCAAATTAAAACAAATTACTTTTTTGAAGAACTAAAATTGAACTATGAATAATGGTAAGGGATTAAAAGTGTTATTATTTCATTTAATCAAGTGGGATAAGGTTTCATGTCTCGACCTGTGCATAAACAATAAGAAAAAATAGATTTATTTTAATCCACCGGGATTGACCTAACACTTAAATCATTCTAAAAGCTCATTTATTCAAAGTTCGATGACCTAATAAACATTATGGGGTTAATTTGAATATTACTTAAAAATCTTGTAAGTATGTCTTAATATTAATTATTGATGTAATTTAATTTGTACCGTTGATTTGAGGAGGACTCAACTATAACTAAATGACTCCTTATCCTCATTTGAATCCTCCATAAGAGAGCATTTACTCTTAATTGACTTGAACTCATCACTTTAAATTAATTCGAGATTAACCTCAAATTTGAGTATAGTAAAAGGACTAAAATAAGAATTAGACCAATTATCATTAATCAACCTTGTAATTGAAATAGATTAAAGTCTTAGTTTGATTTTTTACTTTAGAAATAAATAAATAAAAGTTAAAAGGCATTTAGTTAACATCCAACTCCAAATAAATAAAAGTTAGGAGAAAATGCCATCATTTGACAATTAAGTCTTCAACATTGAAAAAAGCTTCATCTAACTAACCCACAATTGTATTTTGATGACCTAAAGGACCCCCTAATCATATCCCAATTTTTGTTTCAAACTATTGGATTTTCACCCAATTTTTTGTGACTAAAATGCTGTTCTTCAACTCATTTCAATGACTATTTAGCTAATGAGAAAAGAATATGTGTATATATATATATATTATTCTAGTTGAGGATCCCATTGTCATGCATGTTTTTCCTATATATATATATATATAAGGTTTTAACTCCCTTCTCCCATTGTCATCATTTCAATTACCTAGCAAGTCTTTTATTTCCCTTCAAGCAAATCAACTTGAGAGATGGCTTCAATTGGTTTCAATGCTCAACAAATCATCCTCTTGGTTGCTTTAGGTGCTTCTCTTTTGACTGTCACTCAAGCTGCGACGGTAGTCGTCGGAGGCTCTGAAAACTGGCGTTATGGCTACAATTACACCGAATGGGCAGCCAACACTGCACCCTTTTACTTCCAAGACACCTTAGGTACTTCATACAAAACTAGAGCTAATTTAGCATTGTTGGTGCGCTTAAAAAATGCTTTTGAAGCACCCTAAACACCATTATTTATTTAACGACTTGTCTACTTGCTGCCGCACAGTGTTCAAATACGAAAACAGCACCGCACCACACAGTGTTTACATGCTGCCAAACTTGTGGAGTTACTCCACCTGCGATTTCAGCAAAGCAAAGCTATTGGCTAATCCAACGCAAGTGAAAGGGGATGGGTTCGAATTTGTGCTGAATCAATGGAGGGTTTTCTATTTTGCTTCTGGTGAAGCTAATGATTGTAAAGAAGGGTTGATGAAGATGGTTATTGTCCCTTGGCCTCGTTTTTAATAAATGATAGATATTATTGTGTCTTGTATTAGAATGTTTCAATCATTGGGGAGAGGATGATATATCAACCATGATTGAATATATATACAATAAATTGAGGGTTTTTATCATTGGGAATAAATTTCTTGTATTTTGTTTTGCTTTACATTAATGAACTTTATAAATGGTGAAGTAGTGATGTATGTTTTCTTTGTTAAACAAAAGGAATTGTGTTTCTTTTTCCTTGTTGAATGCAATCATATATGCATGAAGAGTATATATCTTTTTCCATCTTAACCATACATTTTTTGTAGTTTTCATTGTTTGGGACATTTTATAGAGAGATTAATTTGGTCCAATCTCTATAATACAGAGACAGCCTAAGTACCTTAACTCAAAACAATGTATGCCTCCCCTGTCTTTAATGTTTTTGTTTTTTTGACTCTTAATATTCAAATCTCAAAATCTTATTCAAGAGATATCGATGTCTTTTTCACTTGGTCCAACAAAAGTATTGATTGTATTTTGTTTTGATTTCTTGTTTAAGCTTTTTGAGTAGCAAAGAAAAAAAAATCTTTTAAGATCTTTCAATAGCTAATAGCTACATCAAGACAAAATAATACTAGTTGGATTTTGTTCTTGGAGCAAAAAAAAAAAGTAAATTTCACTTGGGTTGTCTATCGAGAGTTGATAAATATCTCAACGGATTGATATTGTTTTTAGCGAGTATTTATCTCTTTACTTTATGGAGAATCAAAGTGCTTAAGACTACTTAAAAAGATGATGGATTCAATAAAAAAGGAGCATATCATCAAACTAGCTGTGTGTGGTACTTGATCACTTTGTCACCTCCCAAGGAAATGTAGACATTTACATTTAATAAGATTTGAACTTATCATTATTCTTTGAAAAGTAATTTTTAAATAACTTCAAGCACTCGAACTCTCTGAAACATCGCACATCGAAAACAATATTGACTCGATAAAAGAATCCATCAACAACTGTCGAAACCACCTTGAGAACGGGGCTTCGAAAAGGTTCTGTAAATTTGTTTAAAATGGGAATAAAAAGGGAATCGCCACCAATCTTTTATTTCGGGTGTGATTGGATCACCACAAAACGTTTGAAAACGTTTTAGAAAGTTGGTCTTTGAAATCCAGAGAAACATGTTCGGGAGTTGGTTACGCACGAGGAAGGATTAGCACCCTCATACGCCCAGAATTGGTACAACATGATTATTTTCGGGTCTTATTCTTATGAAAACAATGAAAACTTGAGTCAAGTTTAAAATGCGATGTTTATTTTAAAAGGCTCTGTAATCTCATAGCAAATTCTTTTAAGAAATTTCATCCTCGTGTTTCGAATCTCTTATGAGAACTAGAAATCGTGTCCAACACATTGGGGCACTATATTCTCGGAGTTTCAAAATTGAAGGATGTTTCGGGAAATTTTAAAGAGAATATTCTATCGCATGAATTATACGAAACTCACACCCAGCATGTTAGGGCATGGTGTTTCGAGGTTTTCACACGAAAGAACATTGTTTTTTTTTTGGTCTTAAAATCCTTTGTAAATATATAAGATTGAAGAATATTTTGGAAAACTTTTGAAAAGGATATCCGATTTGCATGAATTACGAAAATCACACTTAACACGTTAAAGCACGATTTTTCGAAGTTTTCACACAAAGGACATTGCCTCGTTTTAAAATTATTTGTGACATATGCATATAGATATATTTTGAGAATTTGAAAAATTTGTATTAAGTTTAAAATGCAATCCTCGAACATATGATTGGAAGGATTTAAAAAAAATTACCCGTTTACTTCGATTTTTTTACGAAAAATTAAAGTCGCGACCAACACGTTAGGACACGACATTCTCAGAGCCTCGAAGTGAATGGACGTAAAAACTTGAAAAAGATATCCAGTTCGCACGAGTTATACGCCGATAAAAGAATCCATCAACAACACTCATACAATCATGTGATTTTAAAAAAAAAACTATCTAATAGTAATGTGCCGATTTTATGTCGAAATTATAAATAAACCTTGTATGCACGTGAACCCTACTTTCGTACTTATATGCCGTCATGAAAATCAATATTGTCGGAACAAAATCTCCTGGAATAAGGAGAAATTCTCATTGTTTTTCCCCTAATTTTCTATTTCAAAATTTCAAATCACTTATTAACTAATTAAAAATGCCTTAGGCTAAAGCACATTAATTTCATAAAAATCTTAAAATTTCCTCTCTTCTTTTTGCCATTTTTAAGTAAAAAAAGGAAAAAAAAAACACAAAATTCACCATATTAACATCAAATACAAATTTAAAACCCCAATAGAATACATAAATTAATCCCTCTGTAAATGAATTAATTTAGTTATTATATTATTAAAAAGAATCAAATAAGTTTAAATTATAACGAAGTTAACATTTACAATATAAAAAATATTTTAAAAAAATTATTTTTTAGTTAAGATTCAATTCCAAACAAAAGATTTAATTTAACCTTGTTTGATTCTTTAAAAAGTACAAAAATTAAATTAATTTATTTAATAGTATAAGGACTAATTTGATTGAATTTCTATAACAGAAGGACCTCTCAAGGAAATTCACCTTTCTTTTCATCAATGAAGCCTCGATGTGTTACTTGATAATGTAGAGCTCATATGCTCTTTAACTTCTCTAGCAATCACACCCCTCATCGCATCCCAAAACTCTGCCGTCACTCCCTCTTCTCTCCTCCCCTCCACCGTCAACCCCCACCACTTCCCGGCGGTGCAAGAGTCAACGCCGTCAACACCTCCTCCTCCTCATCCACCACTACAGATCCCTTCTGTTCCTTTTTTTGCTCCCTTGCTCTCCTCTTCAACGTCGAGTTCCAATGATTCTTCACAGCATTATCCGTCCTCCCCGGCAACAACTTAGCAATAGTAGCCCACCGATTACCATAAACACCGTGAGCAGCCAATATAGTCTCATCCTCCGCTTTTGTAAATGGACGGTGTTCAACATCAGGACTGAGCTGATTACACCACCGTAACCTACACGATTTCCCTGACCGACCCTTTATGTGTCGGCTTATCAATGACCAGTTCCGAGCACCGTATCGTTCAACAAGACGAGTTAAAACCCGATCTTCTTCAGCACTCCATGGACCTTTGATCCTTGACGAGTCCGATGAGGATGTATCGGATGATGATGTTGATGATGAACACCCAATCATTGCTAATGAAGATTATGGGGAATTTGAAGTGGTTTTTTTCAAGATAAATATGGAGATTTTTAAAGGAAAGGGTGCATGAATGTAGTAAGGCAAGTAGCGAGTGGGCACTTCCAGGAAATAGGGTTATGGCTCTTTCTTTGTAAAGTTAGTGGGGAGGGATCTAAGGAAGGTTTTGTCTAGTAGATGACTACCCTTTGGCCCTAGGTTTTATTTGTTGACATTTTTATTTTGTTTTGTAAAAGATCTGTCTTGTCATTCTGTTTTGTCCTTATTTGTTAATTTTACCATTTTGGGTCCAAAATTCAATTTCTTTCTCATTTGGAATTTTGAGAATTTTGACAGAAAATAACTTAACTTTTGCTCACTAAACTATTCAAAAGTTTTTGTTAAAGTAACTAGTTATTTGAATTTTTTTATTCAAGTCATTAGGTTGTCAAGTTCTTTTAACAGTTTGGGTAGCAAATTTCATGTGACGATTCGACAATTGATACGGTGGATCAGTACCCATCAACGAGTAGAAGAACATACATTAGATCCAAGTTAATCTGATTGTTAGTGTCGAAGATCAAAGAAGAAAGATGTTTGGATTTTGATTTGCAAATTCATGACGTTCAAAGTTGTTTCATGAAAAAAAATGAACTGTAGAATAGAAGGGGAAGAATAGCTTTTGGTTGGTGTAGGTAGTTCGAACAAATGAGGTCATACTGTAATGATTTTAACAACCCAGTGACTTCAATCAGGGGCAAAGTCAGAATTTTTTGGGGGGAGAGAATTAGATTTTATATTTTTATAAGAGTTGAAATGCAAGTTTTCCATTTTAATAGCCTATATGTTTATATTTTTAAAGGACTAAATCAAAATTTTATCAATTTTAGAGGGTCAATATGCAATTTTACCTATACTAACTTGAAAATTTTATAAATTGTAAAAAGCCAAAAATCAAATTTTCCCATTTTAGAGGAGCCAAGGTCCCTACCAGTCCCCTTTGGTGTCACCCATAACTCAAACGAAAACTTTTGAATAGTTCAGTGACCATTTTGTAACTTTTTAAAGTTAAATGATTAAAACATAAACTTACTATTAATTTAGTAACCTTAAGTGGAATTTACCCTATGTCTTTAATATCTTTGGGTATTCAGTAGTTATATTGAGTTCTATTGAGGATTATACCTCAATTGTTCCTTTATTGTTTCCCTAAAGGTTACTTATGTTAGCTAGCTCAAGTACTAACATTTTCAACTATAAGTGTCTTATATCCTATAGGTAATGGGTTCAAGTCCAGCTATACGTATTGTATATGATTTGCTTTCTCATGTACCCCGACATGACACTCTCGATATGTGAATTCATCGTCTCTTTGATTGCCTTTTTAGGCACTTAGGCTTTCGGTAAAGTTGGGAGATAAAACCTCCAAAGATAATACCAAACTTGTTGAGGGGTCACCTAACTCCTAATGAAAGACATTATTGTGAAAAATGTTGGTTTAAGAAAAGTTTGGGTTGAAAAAAATATGTTTTAAAAGCATGGAGAAAGAAAAAATATGGTTTTAAAAATTTATAGGTGTTTAACATTGTTGTGAAAAAAAATGTGATAAGAAATTATCCCACAAAGGATTGTTAATGTTAATTTGGTTTTTTTCTTGTACAAGATTGTTGATGTTTGGTAGCCTAAACGGCTTCGACTAAGCCTAAAGTTGAGTCAATTGAACACTATTTTGAGAGACAAGCTCTCACTATAATTTTTTTCTATCTATAAAATTTGGTAAATGTATCACAGAGATTATTATACTAAGAGTTAGATTGCATTTTGCCCCTTCAACTCAGAAAATAGATAAATTAGTCATTGTACATTAGATCTTAGATCAATGAGTAAGATGGTCCTTCTATTAAAAATTCCGTTCATCTCTACTGTTAAGTGATGATGTACGAGAACTAATTGACCCATTTTTGAGTAAATGGGGTAAAATGCAATTTAAATCCTAATATAGAATTCTCCATGATATTTTTACCACAAAACTCTGAATTCAAGACATAACTTAAGAGGTATTAAATTCCTTACCACTGGTTAATTTAAAATTTTAAATGTATGGAGCAAATATTCAGGGAAATGGGTGGAAAAGAAATTAAGAAATTTCAATTTAGTCCAAGGATGGGTGTTATTGGAATTAAGGGGAAACCAAAGGATGAAAAAGATAATAATAAAAATCATTCTCGTACAAGACAGGAAAGGCAGAGCTGTTTAACACATAACATTATAACAAAAACGTTTTAAAACGGAAAGTGGGGGCCCCCACCCCCATACTTTTTCGACTACTTTAGTTTTGCCCGCAGAGATTTACAGCTGTAAGTCCAAATCCATTGTCACTCAGATTAACGGCTCTCATTCAACTTGCCGAAATATCTGATTTTATTATCGGTGTGTTGGTTTGATGTTTAGTGTGTTCACCGTTTTAAGTATGGTTTGAATTTGAGTAGCGTTAGTTACGTTCTCGTTAAAATTTTGCCTCTTTCTTGTAATTCACAAAAAAATATTTTGTCTAAGTTTGAGTAAACTACAACAAAGGTTACTAAGTTATTGTTGAGTTTATATTTTGGTCACTCAATTTCAAAAGGTAATAAAATGGTCACTGAATTATTTAAAAAGTTTCATTCAAGTCACTGAACTATTCAAAAATTTTCATTCAAGGCACTAGGCTGTTAAGTTTTTTTTTTAATTTCGCCTAGTGAGCTCCAAACAACGAGCTGACGATCGATATAATGGATCAAGACCCATCAACGAGTAGAATAACATATTTTAGATCCAAGTCGATCTAATAGCCGATGCCGAAGATAAAAAGAAAAATAATTATTTGGATTTTGGCTTGCAAATTCATGACATTCAAAGTTGTTCCATGAAGAAAAAAACACTAAACGATAGAATAAAAGAAAAATATGAGCTTTTTATTGGTGTAGACAATGTAAATAGAGGATGTCATATAACAATAATTTTAATAATCTAATGACTTAAATGAAAACTTTTGAATAGTTTAATGATTATTTTTTATCTTTTTAAATAAAGTAACCAAAACGTAAATTTATTAATAATTTAATAAAGTTTAGTGAGTGTGGATGCAGTTTGCCCAAAAAATATTTCTTTTGAGTTTAATTAATTAATTATATAACAATAAACAAAATATCAATTTGTTTACCCTAAAAATATTTATTTTGAGTTTAATTATTTAATTATAAAATAAAAAAATCAATTATTATATTACAAAAATGAGTTTAAAAAAACAGAAGGAAGGGAACACTGTTAAATACTAAAAAGGGACAGATCTCCACACAGGATGGGCCCCACTTCCAGCCTGTAAGAATCTCACATGTTTCGAGTTGAATCCCTTTGACTTTTGATGTCTTTTTTTTATCCAACAACTCTCTCGTTCACTCTCCGCTACGGAGCGTGTGTCTCACTCCTTGCCATCAAAGTCAGAATATTTATTTATGATTTTAGTCCCTCCAGTACACTGAAATTTAGGGCTTAATCACCTACATTAATTTGACATCTAATAAGAGTAACCCGAAAATTTAATCAATCATGTGCAATGAATATATATTTTCAAGTTAAATTAAGGCTAAAAGTTATTCTAAAAAAATTCCATGACTTTTAACAAAAATAACCGATGATATTATTAATTGGACTTGCTAATAACATTATAAAAATATAGAATCAAATTATATATGTCAAATTTTAGTAAAGAGATTAAATACTAAGTTTCGTCATAGTATAGGGACTAAAATAAAAATTATACCTTTCCAAAAATATATATTATGTGTGATATATGCATAACAAAAGAAAATAATCATAATGTTTTTCTATTAAGTACTTTTATTTACAATAAAATTGAAACTTCAACGTTGAAGTTGTAATCAACAAATTAATTCTTGTAAGTTAAATTAAAGAGTAATTTGGTTTTTTTTTGTTAAAATTTTATTTACTTTTACTAATAAGAACTAATATGACTGTAATCACGATAGTTAAATGAGATGGTAATGATCTTTCTTACCTTAACTAATTGTCGAAGATTCGATCATCGCTATGGGTATAAAAACAACTTTAAAACTCATGGCTAACGTCTATCCTCTTAATGGGCCTACAGAACGGATGATTAGTTACTAGACTCACCTTGGTAGATACATTGATTAAAAAACAAACAAGAGATTATATGTTGTAATTCACGATCTACATAAAATACAATGTTGTTGTAATTGGACCAATGGTAGGATTGGTCAGGACATCGGTTTCCAGTTCGACTGATTGGTTCAGTTTAATTAAATAAATTATAAAAAAATCATAAAGATAAAAACGAAAAAGAAAACCCCAGTTCAATTAGTTCAACCACTAGTTCGTTCGATTTTTTAGCTTGATTCAATTGATTTATATTGATTCACAAATCAATTTTTTCCAAATTGGTCTAATAGTTGATTCTCAATCTAATTAGCTTAGCCGACTCCGACCGAATACCCTTGTGAACTCTAGCGACCTTGCAAGACCCATGTTTAATATTTTTGTCAATATATATAATAGCAATATGTGGTTACAAAAAAAAAAATCAAAGTGACATAGTTCACATGTAGAGGTGCTCATGGGTCGGACTTAAACATGATATTAACATATTTTATGCTTACTCAAGTTCGGTCATGTCTGAAATATGGGCTTAAAATTTTACTCAAACCTGCTCATATTTGCAAAAGATTAATCTAAGTCAATTTTAGCCCATCCATATATGTTTTTAATTGTTTAAATATTTATATTTTATTTTTTTGAAAAATATTTTATTGTTTTAATATTTAATAATTTATACATTTTTATTTATTGAAATTATTTATATAATTATTTTAACATTATTTGAATGTTTATATTAGAGTAGTATTATATATTTAGTATAAGTTTATTTTTTTAAATGTGTTCTAAATTACATAATATATAAAAATAACATAACATAAAGTATTATAAACTTAAAAATGAGCCAAGTCGGACTCGAGCTTGAATGTTCAAATCCAAGCTTGGCCCATATTTTAAACGGGCCTAATTTTTTACCTCGACTTATTTTTCGAGCCTAATATTTTTATTTAAACCCTTTCAAATTTCGGGTAGACCTGAATGGGTAGTCCGACCCATGAACAAATTTATTCATAGGTTATCATTTTCCCACTAATATAATGAGAACAGTAAAAAAATAATTTAACATATTAAAATGCAAAAAATCAATAAAAAGATCTAATAAATTACCATAAATACAAGTATATGTTTTCATAAAAAATTGTTGCAATTTAGGAGTAAAAAAAAATTGAAATATAAATATTTCTTTAATTATTAGTTCCTACTATTTAGGGATATAATCAAAGAATACACATATTTCCATTAATAAAGTAGTCATTACTATTTTATTTTACATTTAGGAAATAAGCTAAAAATTGCTTAGTAAATAAATGGTAAAAATTTTAAAATAGTTTAAAAATGTGGATTTGAATTTTTATTATTATAATATTTGAATGAATAAATATATTTTAATTATATTTAATAATTTAAATAAAAATATTATTTTATGTTCATTACAACAAATAAAAATAAAATATTTAAATTTGTAATCTTTATTTATAATTCAATTTTACGTTTATAATTTCATTTGTTTACACAAAATCCAACGGTTCCGATGATTCCACGATGACATGAACTCAATCCTACCTAAAATACACCTGTTTACACCTGATCCACTATCAAATTCTTCAATGGCTATTTCGAGCCTCACTCGCTTAGCCACATCCACCATTACTTCACCACCACCATTCACCACCGCTCTCATAATTTCCCGCTATTTCACTAAAAGAATCATCTTCACCACCGCTACTCAAAACAAGAATCCACCCCGCAGTTTCAAAACAATGGCTTCTTCTCAAAACAGCAAAGTAATAGCACCGTACGGTTCATGGAAATCACCCATCACAGCCGACGTCGTTTCGGGTTCATCTAAACGGCTCGGTGGCACCGCCGTTGACCCTCAGGGTCATCTCTTTTGGCTTGAGTCACGACCGTCTGAATCTGGGTAATTTTAATGTTTTTGAATCGCTTATATAATATCTATTTTGATATCGATTATGAGTTTTGCTTCTTTTCTTTTTTTTTTGGAAAAGGCGGGCGGTTCTTGTTAAGGAAGCTGGAGATGAACCGATTGATATTACTCCACCGGAGTTTGCTGTACGGACGTTGGCTCAAGAGTATGGAGGAGGAGCGTTTAGGATTTCTGGGGATACTGTGGTTTTCTCAAATTATAAAGATCAGAGATTGTATAAGCAATCAATCAGTTCCAAAGGTTCATATTTTCTGTGTGTTTTCACTTTAAAAAGTTAGGATTAGGATTAAATTGATAGAATTTGTAAGTTTAGAGTGTTGAATTTATTGAAATTTTAGAATTAGGACCAGATTGGAAATGTTAAAAGGTCTAAATTTGTTATTATACCAATCAAAACCGGTGACCAAAATAGTAACTCCCTTCAACTCGGTGACTATCTGGTAGTTTATCCTAAAAGTTAAGCTTTTTTATTGTCTTTAATTAACTGATTCCAATGGATGGCAAAGCAGGTCCTTGTCCAGTACCAATCACTCCAGATTATGGAGGACCAGTTATAAGTTATGCTGATGGGGTTTTTGATTCAAGGTTTAATCGCTATATCACCGTAATGGAAGGTTAGTCCCTTTGTTTTGTATGTTCCTTTTCTCTAGAGTTAGTGGGTTTTTGAATTGTCCCTTTTTATTGATTCAATCTTATCTATCACAGATCGCCGTGTAAGTAGTACAAATTCAACCACAACAATTGTAGCAGTGCCGCTTGACGGGAATATCCAAGGTACTTAATTTCTCTAGAAATGTAACTTATCTTCTTTTTAAATTTTGTTGCATATGATATCTGTTATTGTTTCGTATGCTTACGAGAAATGAATTTTGTTTCCTTTTGTTAACTTTCAGAACCAAATGTATTAGCGAGTGGAAATGATTTCTATGCTTTCCCTCGATTGGACTCGAAAGGTGAAAGGATGGCATGGATTGAATGGAGTCATCCTAACATGCCATGGGATAAATCGGAGCTCTGGGTTGGCTATATTTCTGAGAATGGGTGAGTTGAATTCTTTCGGTGGTCACATAGCTCTTCTTTGGAATTCTTTTTGTTTCGTATAACGTTCCTTGTTTAAATTGAAAGCTTACTTGTTATTGTGGTAAAAGTACCATAGAGGCCTCTGCAGTAGGAGTCAAATTGTATTTTGCCTCCCTCTACTAAAAAAAAGGGCAAATCAGTCCCTGTACATTAGATCAAAGAGCAAACTTTCTGTTAAAAATTTCATTTATTTGTACTGTTTAAAACTGATGTGCCTAATGGAATAATTAGATAGTGACATCATGTATGCTTCATGCTGATGTCCAAAGACCAATTTTTTAACAATAGTAATGGATGAAATTTTTAATAGGATCAATTTGCTCTTTGATCTAACATATATGAACTAATTTGTTCCTTTTTTTAGTAA
Source organism: Gossypioides kirkii (assembly GCA_005610355.1). Taxonomy (NCBI): domain Eukaryota; kingdom Viridiplantae; phylum Streptophyta; class Magnoliopsida; order Malvales; family Malvaceae; genus Gossypioides; species Gossypioides kirkii. The sequence continues at coordinate 1,344,780 of CP032248.1, forward strand.
AGGGAGCAAAATGCAATTGACTCCTACTACAAGGGCCTCCATGGTACTTTTACCATGTTATTGATTGTTGAATCTGTTCATCTTTGGTACTATAAATATATTGATACCTATGGATTGGTATGTCATGCAGCGACATACACAAACGTGTTTGTGTAGCTGGTTATGATCCTAAAATCATGGAGTCTCCTACTGAACCGAAGTGGTCCCCTACAGGTATTCCATAATAATTTTCTTATTTTGTGAACAATTCTAAATATGAAATATGGGCTTTCATGATATTTAGGTAAACATTTTGGAGTTTTCATGAATGAAACGGTATGTTCTTTAACATCTGTGTTATTGGGGGAAGTCCGTCCTCCCCCCTCCCAAAAAAAAAAAGGTCATTTCTGCCTGGATTAGGCCAATTAATTCGATGTTCTTCCCTCTTTTTGAAATTTTCTTATCTTATAGGTAACTGACAATTCATGTATCAGTTGTTTAATAATTTATCAGTGAAATATTAAAATATTTTTGAATTTGTGCAGGAGAACTATTTTTCATTACAGATAGAAAAAATGGATTTTGGAATCTCTATAAATGGGTAAGTTCCTTTTTGTTGATTGCTTGTAATAGTTCTAATTAGTATTATAAGATCAGTTTCATTAATTTTTTTGGCATAATGATAAATTTAGCTTTCAAATTTTCATATTTTGCTAATTTGACCCTTATTCTTTTTTTCTTTCTGAGCTAAATTTGATTATTAACCTTTTAAGAAAGTGTCAAATTGCTTTTCCTTAACAGAAATATTGACTAAAACATCAACTTTTTAATGAAGTTGGCATGACAACCCGCGTGGCAATTTACATGCAATTTGTGCTGACATTGCACCATTTGTCTTATATGTCACGTCAACAATTAATTTAAAAATTATGAACATAAAAAATAAATCAAATTGAAAAAGAATTATAGAAAGTTCTTAAAAATTCAAAAATATTAACATGAAGTACATGTAGTTTGTCACACAGACTGCTATGAGTAAAAATTTAACATTTTAGTCAGTATTATCATTAAAAAAATCAATCCGACTCTTTTTCAAAAGGTTTATGGTTAAATTTTACTATTTTCAAAAAGTTGAAGGCCAAATTTAACATACACAAAAAAAGGAAAAATGCCAAATTGACAAAAAGATATAAGCATTAAGGGCTAGATGTGATATTATGCCATTTTTTCCCATTCTCTTTTCTCTCTCCAAGGTGGTTTGTCGTGGTTTTCTGCATTATAGTACTTGTATGTGCATTTATCCGACCTTAAGAGTGTCTATCAAAATTAATCACCTTTTATCATCTCTTGGAACAGGTTGAATCTAAGAACGAGGTGCTTCCACTTTATCCTTTGAATGCTGAGTTTGCAAGACCATTATGGGTTTTTGGGATGAATTCTTACGAGTTCATCAAGAATGAGGCAGGAAAAACCTTAATTGCTTGCACTTATAGGTAATCCAGAGAAAATTACTACCCAACATGCTTTGATATAAAAATAAGATCTTTGTTGGAAAGAGAAAAAAGAACATGTTTCTAGTTTTTTGTTGATTGATACCTTGAATGTCTGAATGCAGGCAGAATGGGAAGTCGTATCTTGGAATTTTGGATGATGTTCGGGGTTCATTTTCACTGCTCGATATTCCTTTCACGGATATAGACAATATTGTACTTTCAAAACCCCAAATTTATTTGTGGGTAGGAAATTATAATGACGTTCTTAAAGATGTATGCTATCTCATTTGCAGACTTCATGGAATGATTATCTATATGTCGAGGGAGCCTCTGCTGTTCATCCTTCATCAGTGGCTAAGGTAAGGTTGCCCCTTCCTCTACATGCAGAGATCTTTCGTTTATGGTCTTAACTTTCTTTTGTTTTCGTTGAAGGTGACTCTAGATGGTCATAAAGTAGTTGATTTCAAGATTTGTTGGTCATCTTCGTCAGATTGTTTAAAGTACGAGTCTTATTTCAGTCGGCCAGAGTTAATTGAATTTCCGACAGTGGTTCCTGGTCAAAATGCCTATGCTTACTATTATCCGCCAACTAATCCGCTTTATCAAGCTAGCCAGGAAGAAAAGCCGCCATTGCTGTTGAAAAGTCACGGTATGATATTTGCTTATCTTGAAAGCTGGTTAAATGCCCCTTCACTTAATGAGTGTTGTCCCCCGTGCATTAGCAAATTCTTTGGTAAAAGTGCCACAAAAGCCCTTGTGGTAGGAGGCAAATTGCATTTTATTCGCTCTACTAAAAAATGGGCAAATTAGTTTTTGTACGCTAAATCAAAGAGCAAATTGGTTATTCTGTTAAAAATTCCATCCAGTTTTACATTTAAAAATTGGTCTTTGTATGTCAGTATAATGTACATGTGACACTGCACGTGTCACTGTTTGGTTTTTCTGTCAGGCACACTAGTTTTTAATAGTACAAATAGATGAAAATTTTAACACAGAGGACTAATTTGCACTTTGTTCTAATATACAGGGACTAATTTGCCTTTTTTTTAGTAGAATAGGCAAAATGCAATCTGACTCATAGTACAGGGGCCTCTATGATACTTTTACCTAAATTCTTTCCATATTTGATTGCATTATGACGTATATGTTATGAAATATATGGCAGGAGGGCCTACTGCTGAAACTCGTGGAATATTGAATCTAAGCATCCAGTACTGGACTAGCCGAGGTTGGGCATTTGTGGATGTTAACTATGGTGGAAGCACAGGTTTGTTCTCCTTGCCTAACATGCAGACATGGTCATTTTTGGTTTATATCTGATTACGTATGGTGCTTTGTTTGGACTACATGACACAATTTTGTAGGTTATGGAAGAGAATTTCGTGAACGACTTTTGAACCGTTGGGGAATTGTTGATGTTGATGACTGTTGTAGCTGTGCTAAATTTTTGGTAATTTGTTCAATTATTCCCAAAATTCTAATGAATGGAGATATATTGTATACAATACTGCTCTGTCATGATAATGTATGTTTCTTTTCTCTAGTTGGAGAATGGGAAGGCAGATAAGGAACGACTTTGTATAACAGGAGGCTCTGCCGGTGGGTACACGACCTTAGCAGCCCTTGCTTTTAGAGATACATTCAAGGCTGGAGCTTCCCTCTATGGGGTAATTTATTTCTTATTTTTTCAATTTCGAGTCCACTGAAATATCCTTCTCTTTTGTATTTTGGTGATGTATGCATGTATCTTGAATCTTAGAAGCACGAAACTGAAAACCGACAGTTTTATATGGTTTAATTCTTTTTTGAACAGGTAGCTGACTTAAACTCGTTGAGGGCCGAGACACATAAATTTGAATCCCATTATATTGATGAACTTGTTGGTAATTAGAAAGTCAAACAGTCACTAGTTTGATTTTAAATTTTTATCCTTTTAGTTGTTTATCATATCCCTTGCCATTTGTAGGAGATGATAAGGCTTTCTTCGATCGATCACCCATCAATTTTGTAGATAAATTTTCTTGTCCCATCATTCTCTTTCAGGGACTCGAAGACAGGGTACATGAATTTTCTTCTAAAACTCTTTTTTGGTACATAATAGTGAAGATCAAGGGGTTATTAGTTAAGACTTGTTTGTAGAAGTACCATGAAGGCCTCTATACCAGAAATCGGATTGCATTTTGCCCTCTATTAAAAAATGGTCAAATTAGACCCTGTATGTTAGATCAAAGAGAAGACTGCCCTTTTTATTGAAATTTCATCCGTTTTTACTATTAAAAACTGGTCGTTGTTTGGCTATTCTGTCATACACCAGTTTTTAACTGTACAAATGGATGAAATTTTTAGTAGAAAAGACCAATTTACTTATTGATCTAATGTAAAAGGACTATTTTGCTACTTTTGAGTAGAGGGGGCAAAATGCAATCTGAGTCTTTGTCGGGAGCCTCCATGGTATTTTTACCCCTTCTTCGCTTGAAATTTGTCTTCGAAAATTGTTATTGCAATTCAAGCAGACTTCAGTATTTTGAATAGCCTTTACGTGTCACAGGTTGTACCCCCAGATCAAGCTCGTAAGATCTACAAGGCATTGAAGGAAAAGGGTTTGCCTGTTGCTCTTGTCGAGTATGAGGGCGAACAGCATGGTTTCCGCAAGGTGTATATACATCCCACCCTTATATATGTACTTCGAATTTTCATCATACCAAAATATGATCGATCCTTGTGATACTGTACTTAAACAGGCTGAGAACATTAAATTCACCATAGAACAACAAATGGTGTTTTTTGCACGGTTGATTGGACGCTTCAATGTTGCCGATCCCATTACACCGATCAAAGTAGACAACTTCGACTGAGCACCAAGATAAGTCTTTTAGATAATGGAGTTCACTTACGTACGAATTACTTGTAACATAATACTGTTTTATAGTTTTCAGGTAGCTCAATTACTAGAGTCTGCACTTAGAACACATAAAACTCTTTTCATCTCTGTAAACTCGAAAAAGTAGCTTGATAATCGTCATGTTTTTCTATGAATAAGATGGGTAATTTTTATATCTCTAAGTTTTCAAAACGATCTTTTATAATTTAGGGCCGCCGCTGTGGTCCTCATGGCAATGGCTTTAAGTACATTTTCATTTTCGTCACAGCATAGCAGAAGGTAACATGGTTGAATGGATAAAGTATTAAATGTACCAGAACCACCATGAGAAAACTAAAGGCTTCATTGCTTTAATAGCTTTAGCTATATGCCCACTTTGCAAAAGCTTGAATGTTCTTTGCCCCACATAGGCTTTATAAATCAGGACCACCTTATTTTGACATTTAATTGTTTTGAGCCTAAGACAAAACTTTGATCCCATCAGCCTCATAATAGTTGGGACAGCACTGATTTATTGTACTATGATTACTTAAAGCTCTAAGCTAGCTTTGCCTAAGGGAGGCCATTGTAATAAGAGTCGGAGTTGGATTGCATTTTGTCTTTTTTTCTAAAAAATAAGCGAACTAAATTCTATACTAAAGAGCAAATTAATCTTTCTGTTAAAACTTCCATTCACTTCTACTGTTAAAAACTTGTCTCTATACATTAAGAGGTACACGTGGCATGTTACTTGTCATTATTTTGTTATTTCGTCAGTCGTGTCAGTTTTTAAAAGTAAAAATGAATGAAAATTTTAACATAAAAGATTGATTTGCTTTTTGATTTAATGTATAGAGACTAATTTGTTCATTTTTTAGTAGAAGGGGTAAAGTGTAATTTGACTTCTAGTATAGGGCTTCTGTGCTACTTTTACTCCTTATGTAAGCTACAAATATGAATTAATGTATCAAACATGGATTGTTGAGCCCTTTTACTGTTAGTTTTCTATATGGTATTTGCTCTTTTGCCAAAAAGAAGGTCATTATCAGCTTCAATTGGTATTGACCTTCAATGGTTGTCCAAACAGATCATAATGGTCTAGCCTAGAAAAGGGTGTTTAGGTTGCCTGCTTCTTATGGACCATAAGGGATAGCTTTTGGATATCAACAGGGTTAACTTGCATCAGGTATCAGTAGCTTTCCTTGAATGCAAAGGCTTAATAATGGGTTAAAGTATCGGGGAGGTCCCTGTATTTTAGGGACTAGATCAGATTAGTCCAATATTATTAAAAAAAATCAAATAAGTTCAAATTTCAACAGAGTTAACATTTACTATATAAAAAGATTAAATCGATTCTTTTTTTTTTGTAAATGTTAATTTCGTTTCAATTTGACCTTATAGGACTAAATTGATTATTTAATAATAGAGACTAATCTGACCAAGTCCATACAATACAGGGACCTCTTAGGATACATTCACCATTAATAATGTATGTTAGAGTTCCAGTTCAGTTTCTTCTTTCAAAAAAGACATAAATGCTCACTAACCCTAATCATTCAAGACAATTAATGATGCCGATAATGCTTACACCTACTTTTCTTGGATGGTTTAACTCATTTTCAGTGAATACAACTCAAAACTTGAATATATATATATATGTATATATATATATATGTGCAGGCGCACGTGTGCCAGATAATTATCCATAGATAAAAATATTTATTGATTACATGTAGAATACTCTGATGAACATTCCTTTCACAGCTACTTTCCAATTACTCTATACTTGGTATTTGATCTAAGACTGTACAAAAGGTGATACCCTTCAACAAGTTTAAAGTGAATGCCAGAATGATATATCTTATGTGCATAAAAGGTACCTAAAGTTGAAATCATAAGGTATAATTTGAACAAACTTTACAAGAGCCTCACTTTGAGCTCTTTCAATATACTTAATTGCGTCTTTTCCTAGTTCATTAGGTAATTGAAGGCAAATCCAATCAAGGAATGAGTCTAAGTCCTTAGCAAAGTCAAGCAAGTACCAATTCAATAGCTTTGGGATTGCAAACTTTGTTGATGAAATCCCAACTGCAGCCTGCAAGTACTCTCTCTTTGCCACTTCCAACTCGTTTTCGACTTGAGAAGCGGTATAAACTCGAACCTTCATTCAATGGAATTGAAAAAATCGGTATTATGTCATAGTCAAGAAATGGTAAAAGTACTATGGAGGCTTTTATTAGGTGACGCAATGCATTTTGCACTCAAATTAATCCTTATATGTTAGATCAAAGAGCAAACTAATATTTTTATCCATTTTCACTGTTAAAAAGTGATATGGCTAGTACATTAGTCATGCAATTACATGTGGTGTCTCACTTCTATCTCATTCTAAAGTGTAGATGGAAACAAAAATTCTTAATGGAAGGATTCATTTGCTCTTTTATCTAATGTATAGGGATTAATTTGTTCATTTTTTAAGTAGAGGGAGCAAAATACAATCCAACTCTTAATACAAAGGTTTCCATGATACTTTTACCGCCGGTAAAATGCTTCGGAGTCAAAATAAAGAAAGAAGGAGACAATGGCAATGGCATTAAAACTAGGTGATACTGATACATAGAATCAACTATTAAGTATCAAGGACCACTGAAAGTGTTTTGCAATGCAAAAGTTAGGAACTTACAGCAGGAGAGGACCAGCTTCCACATGCAAGAGCAAATGTCACCAATGGTTCAGATAATTCCAATCCGAACATGCCCCTGGCTGTCATTTCATCATTTTTGGTACCCTTTGAAAATGCCTATATCAAAATTCAAGTACGAAATATAATGGAAGACTTCATTATCAAGCTGAAATAAGATAAAGGTATTGAAGTTTGCAAAACAAGTTGGAATGAGGTACCACTTACAAATTTTGAGTGGTAAGGCAATCTGAGAATGAAATGTTCTATAGTTATTGCATTCAACAGGTGTCCTCCAACATTTATGGTTGCCTGTTACATAAAAACATGCAATTGAATTGTTGTTTAGGCAAAGTCGAATTCTATTTTGCTCTCTTTATTAAAAAAACAGATAAATTAATCATTGTACGTTAAATCAAAAAGTAAATTAGTCGAATTCTATTTTATTTTCTTTTCTAATGTAGAGGGACTAATTTACCTATTCTTTGAGTAGAATAGACAAAAATGAAATATAATTCTTAGTATAGGGGCCTCTATGGTACTTTTACCAAAAAAGTTTGAATTTGATTAAATTACTAAATTTAAATTCTTAAATAAAGTAAAATTAAAAAAATTTAAATTATAAATTAAAGGGGTCAGTCAAACCATCTCGGGACTTTCTGGCACTCCTTGTTCTAAGAATGTCTGAAATCAACATCAGGAAATAAGTGAGTTCCACATAATAGCATGAACTAAATGCATTAAAAGATAAAAAGTACCATCATGATGATCAAGGTTCACATACATTCATCATGCAAGAATTATAAATATTTATCCAAAATGCCAGCTTTTCTTGATGGTTAAGGTTCTGCAAGTCCAATGAGGTCAATCTTGCAAGGAGGAGTCTGTGAAATACAACACAAAAAACCATCAACATTGTTTATAAAAACATCAAATGAACAAAGAAACTAAATTTAATAGCATACGACTTACTTCAATCTATGCAACAGAAATAAAGAATTCGATGCTCGATTTAGATTGATCGAGTCATCACTGATCGAAACTAAATGCTTATATGGTCCAATATCTCTCCTTCCATAAACTGAACAAATACCGTAAGGATCAAGAAATCCGGTTTCTTGAGACCCCAAAGAAGTTTTCTTTATTGAGTTCATTCTTAAGAAAATGCTGGATAAACATCTTATAAGGTCCTCTGAAACTTTATTCGGTCCATCGTCTCCCGACGGTCTCTCATCAGGGATGCTTACATTTCGTGTTTCTGCATTGCTTTGGTCTCTCATTCTACATTCTATCTGAAAGTGTAAAACAAGTCATACACACCTAGCTGAAAATTAAGTATTACAATAACTTGAATCAAAAGAACCCGGTTTCGTACCTGCAATTTTTGAGGATCTAAACGTTTCTCCGATGACTTCGAATCGATCAAAGGTCTCTTCAAAAGAGGTCCCTTATTGCTCTTTGTGGAATTTGTCCAAGACTGATTCTCTTTTCCTCTTTTATCATCTGAAAAATAACAATGAATGATCAAATATGCTAATGGCATTGGCATTGGCATGACTCATCAGATTAAAAAACCCGAAAAAACTAACCCGAAAAGGATCGTGAATAACTTGCCATCGATGTGCATGGAGTTAAAGTTGTCAGTTGCTGATGTTTAGGATTATCCAAGCAAGGCTCATTCAGATCAACTGAACTTTCCATGTTCCTTTTCGACGATGATATATAAACAGCTTCTCGATATAAGTCTCGTCGGAAGTGTACGACCTGTTCTTCGAGCCGAACGATCTCTTCTTCAAGTACTGCCACTTCAGCCAAAAGCTCCAATGTCTACAAAAATCAGAATCAACAATGTCATTCACCAATGTGTGAAGTTTTTAAAGTAAGCAACAATGGTGAATTTACTAACCGAAGGAGGAAGATATGGAGGAAGACGAGGTAAGGCTCCCAAAGGTCTATTAAAAGCTCTCTCTAAAGCTCTATGAATATTCTCTTCTTGTCTAAGTTCCTTCTTCAATTTATCAACCTGATAAAAAAAAAAATTGAAATAGCTTCCAAATTTTCAATACAATCAAGTCCTAACTGTAAATTTTCCTGAGAAAATGAGAAAAGAAAATGTATATACATCTTGTTGAAGGGCCATTTTTCTCTCATTGATCGAAGCTCGTTTGTTTTTCATTGCCTTTTTAGTAACTATTGACTTGGTCCCCTGCATATCTGCTTTCTCCTTCAAAGAGAAAAAAAGAAGAAGCAAACAGTCAGCTTTGTTTAAGCCTAGAAAATTCACATATTCCTGGAAAATCTGGAATTCCACAAAAATCCCAGTTTAACCATTGGATTAAAATGCTTGAAAACTTACTTTTTCATGCTTCAATGCAACTTTCTTGGCTTTGGTATTCATATTTTTCCACACTCAAACACCTTATCTGCAACAAAAATTTAGCAAATTCAATAATTCACCAACAGATTCAGACCACTTAAAAGGGTTCCAATGCCAAGTAAAAGTTCTGAATGAAACAGCTTTCATCAATGGAGGAATCAAAATGAAAAACAACAAATTCTAAGAAGAAACAAAGAAAAGTACGTTTCTATGTATGAATTTTAAAGTTGGAGCAAAGAGGGTATCTTGGAAACAAGATAGAGCCGTACATAAACTCCATGAAGAAGAAACACTCACTTGCCTGTGTCATCATGAATCAACGTGAGTCCTTTTATTTTGTTTCTTCTTTTTCACTTCATTAACCGTTAAATACTAAATAATGATAATACTGAATTTAATATTTTTTAATTTGATCTCAAAACTTGACAACTTTCACAACTTTGGTTCATGTAATGATGTAATACTTTGAGATTATGTCACGTGATTAATTAAAATTTTCTATAAAAATTTATAAATTTTAAGTGATGATGTGGCAAAATACAAGAGAGCCATGTCATCACATGGATAAAAATTTGGAATAATTATCAACTTTCAAGATTAACATGAACAAAAAAATTATCAAATTCAAGGATTAAATGTTGTTTTGTTCTTTTATTTTTTTGAATTAATTTCACACAGAATTCTTAAATTATGGGTTAAAATCTAAATTGGGTATCTAAACTTCAATTTTTTTCAATTTAGTCATCAATTTACTATTAAATCAATTATTAACTTTGAGGTTAAATGTTAGTTTAGACTTGAGGTACATGACATTATTTATTAATTCATACGTGCTTTAAAAAAGGATATGTGTGTGTTTGGTAATGAATATAATGATGGGTTATTGAATGTTGGGTTTTTTTTTAAATAATTTCAAAGTAATTTATGGATTGCATTTTGTAGGGAAAAGCTGCACAAATCATATGTTTGCCAACTAAACATTTAAAAAAAGTATAAAACATTAATAATCTTGATGCAATAAATTATTAGAATTTTTTTAAAGGACCAAATTATTAGAATTGTACCACTTATAGAACATTGTATTTAGGGTAAATTTTAGAATTTTCAAAAATACAAATTACATTTGAGCTATACATTTCCTTTTAAGAGACTTATGCATTGACTCTAATTAGATTTCTTTGGTATAATTATGGTTTTAGTCACTCTATTTCGCTAAAATTTGTGGTTTAATCCGTTTATTTTTATATAATGTTATTAACAGGTTAAACTGATAACACATTTATTTGGTCATAAAATTAAGGTCATGTGGGAATCCAGTCAAACCTGTGTCCAATAAACAATAGATTTATATGTCATAGAATGTTTAATATTAAAAAATAATCATCTTATCATTTTAACGAAAACAACTAACAATGTTATTAATTTGGACCTGCTAATAAAATTATAAAAAGGTAGACTGTGACCAAATTATGTCCAGGTGGGGCATAGTAGTTGCTCATCCCATCCCTTAATCATATTGTCAAAGATTAGATATGATCCCACTCATGAAATGAAGCACATTTTGTGGCCAATCGTTTATTTCTTCGAAGAGCACCCACGACGAGGGAATTAGTTATTGCTACCAGAAGTGGATACTTTGATTTCGACCAAAAAAATTAAAGTAAAAGGTTATAGATTTTTAAATCTTTTTTTAAAGCTATATATTTTTCTTGTTTCATGATTGGATTTAATTTTGATGATTTAAATAAATATATTTAAATTCACGTCATTTTACATAGCATTAATATTAATACCAATCGAATTAATATTCGATTTACATAAGAAAATTAAAAGATATGTTTGAATTATTTTATTTTATTTTGTGTTATGTATAAATGAAATGGACGCACCACCCATAAGCATGTGATGGCGACTATTAAACTAAAATAATTAATAAGTTTTAATTTAATTTAATTTGAAATCATTATTAGAATTTAGCTGTTGAGAATTCAGTCAATTCTTTTCACTTTTTTTTTTAAATAATGGATTCCCAATGGTTTTTATTATAATAATTATAATAAAATTATTAATTATTAATTTTATTCTTTGAGAATGATTTTATCATTGTTAATTGACTAGAGAGGTTGATAGTCGACCTACTACCAACAAGCCAATTGGGTTTGGAGAATTAAAGCAGACAAAAAAAATTCTTTTTCTTTTTCTTTTTATATCATAATTATAGAATATTTTGAAATAAGTTATAATAAAATGGAGTGGTAGATTATGATAATGATTAGTGAAATTAAAAATATATATAGTTTTAGCGATTGAGTGTTAGTTTGATTGGTATGAGTATTATTGTCAATATAAGAAGATGTGGGTTCGAGTGTATTGAAACTTATTATCCTCCTATTTAAAGGTTGAGAAGGGGCTATGAATAGTTCTAAGTATTGTGTCAAAAAGAACAGATATGATCAAAACTTACAGTGATTAAATTACGTAGTACATTTTGAACTTACGTCCTCCTATATTGGTAACAATATTATATCAATCGAACTAAGACTCGACAAAAAATAACTAATTTTTATTGAACTTATAAATATGTATGAAATCATATAATAATTAGATTACAGTAATACATTTTGAACCATTATATATTGAGTTAACAATTAATGGAAAAATATGGTAACGTGCTTAATAAGTTACCAACCAAAAATGTGTTAAAAGGTGTTCAATGAATAAACAGCTCATTCATAATTACATGCTTTTAAAAATGTCTAATTAAAACAATTCAATAAAACATTGGATCTTCCTTACCAGAGAGATTGAAATTGAATTATAAATTTTTGTGAGAATTAAAATATAAATTTAGCGTTATATTAGTTTATAATTTTAATTTTTTATAAGGATTGAATTAAATTTTTATAACTTTTTAAGGAATTAAAACATAAATTTTAGAGGGATAAAGCTTTTGTCGTCACCCTTGTTGTCCATGTCTCATTATGGTGCTCAAGGGTAACCACCCGATCCTTGCAACGGGGGAAGGGTGACGAAAAAGGTACGTCTTCGATAGGGATGAAATTAGAAAATTATTTTAAGCGAATTAGAGATGAATCATAATTTTTTAGAAAATTAAAGTTCAAATTTACCATTATACTAAATGTAAATTTAAAATTCTAAAAGGACTACAAGGCAATTTCACCATCTTTGGGGGCCCTTGGTCGAAATTTCTGATATGACATTTGATTAAACTAAGGCGGTTTACATCATATCTCCATAATACAACAATAACAACAAAGATGATAAATTAGATAATCAATTCAACAATCTCAAAGAAATCACAATTATTGATTATTATTATTAATGTCCACAAACTTATAGATTTATCCTCTTATTAATTAAATAATTAAAAAAAATATTTTCATTAATTATTAATTAATTATGCCATTGTTAATTGTAGTAGCATTAGGAGCAAAGTTGTAAATGACAATGGAATTGGGCCATGGTGGAAACTTGAAGAAGATGAAACAGCTTCTCTAACATCATTGGATGAATTTGTCACCAAACGTTACTTTTTTTTCATTATAAACAAACATATTGGGACCTACCAAACTAGCATCCTCTCCTTTCCATATATATGTATATACATCAATATTTGTAATGATTCGATTACAATATTTGATGGATAAAATAGACACATATTTAGTTAATTGAAACAATATGATAAAAAGAAGACACATCAATTGGTGGATCAAGTTGGTTTTGGGTCCAGTCAATTAGGATCAAATTAATTCGAAGTTTTTGAGTCAATTTTAAATTTAAGTCATTTTAGATTTATTTCATTTGAATTTGAGATTTATTTATCATGTTTTAATCATTTTAAATTCATATAAAATTCAGATCTGAAAATAATTAATATTTTCGTACCCAAATTAGATTGAATCAAATTTAAGTTGATATTGATGAAATCGAGCTATTGGGATAAGGTAAGAATCTATAGATCTAATGAAAAGCTCAAACAAGTTATGGAAAACGCGTGGAATGGAAGTCTAAAAAGGTAGGTCCATGGTTGAGCCCCCAAAAGAGAAATATAAGAGAATAGATGGAGAGACAAGGGGAATCATTGATAGGTGTAATCAACAATGTGACTATTCACTACATCCCCATCAATTCTTTTGCCATTGGTCTGGTCCTGCATTAGTAGGGCTTCAAACAAGGTCAAGAAATAAAGGAAATGATGGTCCAAAATCCATTCTCGAAGACCATAATACCCTACCAACACATATGCCTATATACAACTTATATAGGGCTCTCAAGCTAAGTCAATGTGGACATGTGGGCACCTTTTCTTTGTGAAATGAAATAACGTCATTTGTCATGCTCAAAATCATTGTACCTCTTTCACCAAAGCTGCCATCTTATGTATATATATATATATATATATATTATATTATCATAATTTGAAGCAAAGAGGTAAAATTGAATGTTAGAAAATATAGACTTGTGAATTAGTTTTGTTGAGGTACTTTTGACTCTTTTAGGAGAAGTTTGTAAAATGTTGGGAACCGACTAATTTTTTAATATAGACTATATTGTATTCTCAAGGGGTATATACTTCATTTTAACTTTGAAAACTCTTTAATAGAGAAGTCTTTGAAGTATTATTTATGCATTTAAGGATTGTATCAAAGGATGACAAAAAAAACCTAAACTTCATGGGTTTTGACCCAACTCGATCCAATAGGGTCGATAATTTTTTTGGGGAATTTAGTTTTGGGTTAGGTCTAATTCTTCAATTAATTGGGTCAAGTCGAGTTTAGGGAAAATTCACGAAAACAATTAATAGTATAATTAGAAATAAAAAATATTATTATTAATAAAAAACATAAAAAAAGTTTAAAATATGGTATATAGAGTTAGAGTTTAGTATAACTTTAATTTTTCAAGGTGGGAAAATTAATATTTTAAGTTTTAATCAGGTCTAATTATATTGAGGATAAATCAATAGGGGTCAAGATGGACAAAAAACAACTCCATCTTACCTTTTTATCATCTCTAGCCATATCAATTGAGAGCACCTCATCCACTAAGCAAATTTCAATATTTACACTTGTTAAAATATATTATCATTTGAGCTTAAAGATCAATAATTTTAATATTAAAGGAGAGATATAATAGAATGTAACCCCTAAAATGAGAAATTAGTGATGATTCAAGTTAACCAATACTTCAAGCAAATACAAATTGATCATTAGGCATATAGGAATTAGTGTGAATGTGAAAGGGAATAGATCATAATCAACAATGTCTTGAGTATTGAAGACATCAAAGATCAAAAAGTCATAGGCATCAAAGGTAAGTGGTCCTACTATCTATGGAAGCTACAAATCAGTCCATTCCCATGGGTTTTTGGAGTCTTTTATGTTTTCAAGTAAGAGAGTCAAGCCAAAATAGAAAAATTGGATAAGCAAATTGGCAATGGGGGTTGATACAATAATCCATATCCTCATAAAAAAGGGCAAAAGCAACTAAATGAAAAAAGGTATATATCTTTTATTAAGTGGCATGAACCAAGAGCCACATTGCGTTGGGGCTCAAAGTAAAGTTCAAGTATGATTGCTTTTACACAACCCCAACTTTGTCCCTAGAAATATCATCATTGCAAAAGACATTCATAAGTCTTCTATTTGTGAGTTTTGATCCAAACTTATTCGATCAATTTGAGTACAAATTCAATTTCATTATTGTGTTATTTGCTATTTCTTTTAAATTTCTTTGAATTAAAAATAAAGAAAAAAATTGTCATGGATTTTTTTTATGTTTTAAATTTGTTTGAATAAAAAATATATAAATTTCAATTAAGTTAATTAATCATTTAAATTAACTAAAATTAATTTAGTTGGTTAATAGGTTTCAAAATAATTTCAATTCGATTAATACGATTAATGGTAATTCGATTCAAATATTAATTGAACCGATTATTTGAATACCCCTAGTATATTACCTATATTATGCATATGTCTATTTAATATATATTTTTTAATACAATACTTAAAACTACTCATAATTTCTCCTCAACCCTTAAATAAAAAGATAATATATTTCAACGCACTCAAATTCACGTCTTCCTGTACTGACAACAATACCTATACCAATCAAGTTAAAACTCAAAAAACATGTTTTAGCAATATACCTAAACTTTTTTTTAACAATCTTATTTGCTAGTTTAGTTTCATGGCACAAGTAAAACAACTAGAAAGCTATCTTTAGCTTGTATCTTGTTATTTTCTTGGTTTTGCCTAAGAAGAACTAACACCCATAACTAGTTTGCCACTCACTCCTCCACTTCGCTTGGGCATTTTAGATTCATAGTATCTAATCCTAGACATTAAAGGATTTCCAATTTTATTTACCACCCATTTTGTACTCTAATGAGAGGAAAGTTAGATCTAATCTTTGCATTGAAATCATCAATGAGGGAGGGAAGATTGTTGTTTTTCAACTAAGAAAACAAATGGTAAATATACGTGTTCGATATCTGAACTTGACTTCAAGATTCAATTAGGTACTTAGGACTTGACCTCAAGGTTTAATTTGGCAATTAAATTTTTTTTGGTTTTATTAAGTATATGAACTTCACTTCATAGTTCAAATTAATTCAAATAAGTCATTTAATATATGTGCTAATTTAGATTAAAATGTCAAATTTAAGTAACAATTTGAACAAAAAAATAAAATTTAAATATCTAATTGAACGAATCTCATGTGTTAACCTGATGATCAAAAGTGTTCAATACTCTAAATGTGATCTGAGTTTGAGTCACATCAATTACATTGTTGTTAGAGTTTTGTCATTCCTTTGTAATTTCACCAAAAAAATACCTAATTAGACAAAAAAAAACCTTTTAAATACCAAATTAATCCTTGAACCTAAAAAAGCTCGAACCTGAAATTAATTAAAATGCAATAAACATGGATCAAACCCACGACCTTCAGATCTTCAGTCTGACGCTCTCCCAACTGAGCTATCCCCGCAGATGCTTTTTTGACTTTTGCTTAAAACAATATATGTTTTCTCTACTCCCTCCAATGTATACCCAAATGTCTACCATTCAAAACCTTAACTATAACACTTAATACAGGTCGAAGTGTTCTACAGACTAAAGCTGGACTCGACTTCAATTTATGAGTGATTCAGATCACACTGTAAAATATTGATGCCAGATTTTCACTTAACAAGATCATAAATATTATTATCACAAATCAATTATATAAAACAACACAACAATACGATAATCAATATTAACATTCAGGATCGAAGTCAAATTTTTCCATATTAAGAGGCAGAAATTAAATTATAATTTTTTTGAAATTCAGGTATATGAAATTTTATCATTGTATTAATTTATAACTTTTAAAAAATTTGAAAGGATTAAAACACGATTTTACCATCAAAGAATAGAAAAGGAAAGAGATGAGAGTTCAAACCAGAACAGTTGACGAGCATTTTTGCAACTTTTGCTTCGTTCTTTCGGTGACGACGACTGGTTTAGGATTTGGCTAAGACGAAGGTGAAGGAGATCCGATCATGGAAGGAAAGAAAGAGATCACAACTGAGCTATACCTGATCCCAATTAACCCCATCCAAAAAATAATAAATGCGGTGAACGTGGATCGAACACGTGACCTTCAGATCTTCAGTCTGACGCTCTCCCAACTGAGCTATCCCCGCAGTTGCACAGTAATTCTTTTTGCTAGATCCAATTTTCTTCTGCCTTGAGTAGAATTATTGTACAAACTAACTCGATTTCAATTTAGAGTGAAACAGATCAAATCGTAGATACATTGATGCCAAATTTTCATTTAACAACATTATGACGTTATTAGATTTTAGTCGATTGTAGCTGATTAAATTTTTCCTATCACCTAGAAATTTAGAGAGGTTGATAAAAATTGTAAGGATTTAAAAAAGAAATTAAAAAAATATCGAAGAAGAGATGAGAGTTCAAACCCGAGAATCAGTAAGGTTGATAAGCTTGAGAAGGCGACGAAGACGAAGGCAAAGTAGCTCTGATCATTGAAACAGAGAAAGAAAATCGGCTATGAAATGTGGAGGTGCAGAGAAGAAGAGGACGAATAAACATGGCGGAGGAAGAGGCGCCAAAGAGATGTGCTTGTTTGGCGCCTTACCCGTTTAATCATTTAAATATTTATTTGGAACTGTTTTTTGACGCAGAAATAGATGAAAATTTTAATGAAAGGATCATTTGAGTAGAACAAACAAAATGAAATACGAAATGCGGTGAACGTGGATCGAACACGTGACCTTCAGATCTTCAGTCTGACGCTCTCCCAACTGAGCTATCCCCGCAGATGCTTTATGGCTTCAAATCCTATTTGCTGGTTCTCTCCTAAATTCAGTCTCCTTCTCTAGACCTATTGTTCAGACTAACTCGATTTTCAAATTAGAGTGATCCATAATCACAACGTAGAGACATTGATAACAGAAAACAATATGATAGAACATTAAAGCAACCTTGGTGCATTATTTTTTTCTAGAAAAAAAATTAGAAAGATGGATAAAAATTGAAGGATTTAAAAGAAATCAAAGAGAGTACCCCAGAGCGAGAGTTTTTGATTCGTTCTTTGGAGACGATGGCGACTTCAAGATTGTAGTGTTAACACTGCTGGATCACTTGCGAAGACAACGAAAATGAAAGCAAAGAAGCTCCGGTAATAGAAGGAGAAAGAGATCGGCGTTTTTGAAGTTGCAGAGAAAAAGAACATGGAGGAACAGGAGAAAGTGGCGCCATTGAAATGTGTTTGGCGCCTTATCAAATTAAATCAATTAAATATTGAAAATTCAAAATTAATTCAACTCATAAGGGAAATTCAAAGATCTAAAATCAATTCGATTAAAAAATGGCATAGTTAAAGCAATATTATCGAGAAAAAATATTAAAAATACAAAACCGATCAAAAATCGATTCAACTCATCAGTAAAATTGTAAAAGAAAATAAAAATGAAAATTACAGTATACGTCGAACAAACACACAACGGAGAATAAAATTGGAATGATTTAAAAGAGATGAAAAACAAAAAGAAAAGAAATCAAAGAGAGTACCTAAGAGTTTAAACCGGAGAGCGTCAATGAGCATTTTTGCGGCTAATTCAAGATTTGTAGTGTTAACAATGCTGGATCACTTGCAAAGATAACGAAAATGAAAGCAATGAAGCTCCGATCATCGAAGAAGAGAGACAGCTTTTTTGAAGTATGAAGTTGCAGATTAGAAGAGAAGGAAGAAGAACACGGCGGGAGGAATTGGTGAAAATGGCGCCATTGAATGTGTTTGGCGCCTTATCCATTTAATCAATTAAATGCCCGTTTTATTATTAGCTAATTTTTTTTTTCCATCTATGCAACACAAAATATTAACATGTTAATTTACCCGAAAAAATATATTTCTTAAACATGATAAAAAGCAAAAACCGATAAGTTCATCGGTTTATTGGTTTGATCAGTCCAAACAATTTGATAAAATAATTCACTAAAAATTTAGTAAAAATATTTAGAAAATATTAAAAATTGATTCAACCACCAATTTTCTATCAATCTGTACTGATTTGCAATTTTACTAATTTAAAATTTTTTTCGAACCAATACCTTAATTGATTTCAAATCTCAATCGATCCAGTTCAAATAACCATGACCAAAACAAAAATATAACTTAAATGCAATAGAAGAACCGCTAATTTTAATGGAAGAATTACTTCTAACCTCTTAAGGGACTTAACTAAATTTAACGAAGTTATAAAGCAAACAACCCGAGAAGAAACTGCTCACTAAATTTAATAGAACCGTTTCTAGCCTCTTCATGCACTTAGTTAAATTCAACAAAAAAATAAAAATAAAGCAAACACCTTAAGAGGAAACTGCTCACTGAATTTAATAGAAGAATCGCTTCTAACCTCTTAGGATACTTAATTCTACAAAGTTACAAAGCAAACACCCCAAAGTAAATATTGCTCAATTAGTATATTCATATAGTTTCAACCGTACTGAACATGTGTAATTTAATAATTGGCCCTCCTCACCAAACCTTCACCCATTTACTAAAAATATAAGTGTATTTATATTTTTATTTTAATTTTAATTTTAAATTGAGCAAACAATGTATCTCGATTAACAGCTCACTCATATGCAAGAGGTCTTATAACTCCTCGTTAATACGAAATTCGCAAGTTTCATCTTTCTCCGTAACTTTTCACGAGAGAGTTTACTCCCTTCATTATTCACCACTAAAACAATCGACTCTCTACCCCATCTTAAACAGAGTAAATCGATCAACACTACCATAACTTTCGCCTTGTCTGATCTTTGCATCAACAAGCTTAAATGCAATCTAAGTTATCAAAATTGTGTGCCAACTAGTGTGAAAATATGAATACCAAACAACATAATCGAGGAGAATATGGAGAGTTCAAAGCAGATCCAAAATAAAATTCGACACGTACATAGCATAGTTAAAGCAATATTAACGAGAAAAAAAATGATCGCGACCTTCAAGTCTTTTATCTGATGCTCTGCTGTTGAGAGCAGAAAATTGAAGGAAAAATATGGAAAAATTCATCTGCTATATTGATCTATCTGGAAGAATTACAAGCAAAGTATTTATATACACTGTAACAAACTAACTACTCTGCTAACTACTCTGCTAACTACTCTGCTAACTACTCTAACTGAAGTTTAACTAACTTTTACAATTAATCAAATAATTAACCTCTAACATCTGCCAACTGAGCTATCCATCATATATGTGTTAAAACCATTTTTGCAGTTTCTCCAATGGTATGCTAAATTCAATTTCCTTGTACCTTGACTAAAACTATTGTACAGACTAACTCGATTCCAATGTAGATTGATACAGATCACACCGTAGATATATTGAATGCCAAATTTTCATTTAACATATAATACCGTTAGATTTTATACTCGATTCCAATTTAGAGAGGTTGACAAAATCGGAAGGATTTAAAAAAAAAAAAAACAAAAGCGAAGAGAGTACGTAAGAGGTGCGAGTTCAAACCAGAGCCTCAAAGGGTTGATAAGCTTGAGAAGACGACAAAAAACGAAGGCAAAGAAGCTCCGATCATTGAAGCAGAGAAAAAGAGTCAGCTATGAAGTGCGGAGTTGCAGAGAAGAAGAAACATGGCAGCGGAGGAAGAGAAAGGGGCGCTGTTTGTTTGGCACCATACCCAATTAATCATCTAAATACTTGTTTGGTAAAAACAAAAAAAGTAATGCGGTGAGCGTGGATCGAACACGCGACCTTCAGATCTTCAGTCTGACGCTCTCCCAACTGAGCTATCCCCGCAGATGGCTTTTAACTGAGCTATTTCAACTGATCTATCTTACCCGCTTTTCACTAGAAGTGAGTAGAGAAACTGGTCAAACAATATGATAACATTAAAGCGATCTTAAATCTTAATGCATCATCTTTTAAAGAAAATGCAGATTGAAAGGATCTAAAAGAAATGGAAAGAAGAGAGTACCTAAGAGATGAGATTTTAAACAAGAGATTGAATGATCTTTGTGCATTTTTGCAGCTACTTCAGTGTTAACAATGCTGGATCAGTTGCGAAGCCGACGAAAATGAAATCAAAGAAGCTCCAAGCATGGCAGGAGAGAAAAAGAGATCGGCTCTGAAAGTATAAAGTTGCAGAGAAAAAGAAGAAAATGGTTGGAGGAATAGGCGAAAGTGGCGCCACTGAAATGTGTTTGACGCTTTATCAAATTAATCAAATATTTGTTTCGCAAACCAAAATTATTTCCCCGCTTTATTATTATCTTCAAATTTTTTTTTGGTGATATTCGAATAGCTTCAACTTAATTTAAAATCGAAAAATCAACAAATCTATTCACTCAAACCCACATATTTCTTCATAAGTAATAATACTTATATCAATCGAGTTAAAATTCAATCAGCAACTAACGATTCCATTCTTAAATGAGATTAAACAAAAAAAATATTGAGTTCAATTTCAATTTGATTTTTTTAAATTGGTTCAATTATAATTTAAATGAATTTAATTTAATTCAATTTTATTTACAAGTTAAAAAAATTAATTAGCATAATTGAATAAATATTCTAATTTTATTAAATAATTTTTTAAAAAATTTAAAAACCTACGGAATTCAACTTGATTTGATTCTCTTTGAAATTTTATTCTAAAATGTTGAGAAAATAAAAAATAAATAAATATGAAATATGAACTCAAAATCAAAACCAAAGAGAAAAAAATAAGGTAAAAAATAAAGTTCCCGACTTGAAAACTTACACGTTTGAATCTATGCCTATTTATTTTTTAATAATAATAATAATAAACAAACAAACATTCAACGTAATGTCACCCAAAATTAAATATAATAGTTGTTACTACATAAAAATGAAATAAAAGAAAACAATGATACTAATGTAAAAACATATTTCAACCTATATACCGTAAAATTTTAACATGCTAATTTACATAAAAATATATGTTCTTTAATCTTGATCAAAACCAGTCACCAATTCGCTGGTCTGATCGATTTAGAGAATTCGATTAAATAAATCATTAAAAATTCATAAAAATATTAAAAATATTCAACCGGCTCATAGCGGTTCACAGCTCTACCGGTCTAAAGCTTTTTTCCGGACCGGTTTCAGATAACCATGATATAGCTTAAATGCAATCCCAGTTACCAAAAATGGTGTTCCAATTTCCAACTTGAGTGAAAATATGAATAACAAGAAGCAAATGAAAGGAACAAATTCTTATTTATGAATATAACTTAAATTATTCATCAAGCACACTACCACACACGTCAGCCAATTCATATATTCCAATCACCAAGTTTCCCTTTTTAACTACACACATAAAATTAAATAATGAATCCAATCCCTAAAAAAACAAAACTACTTAAAAAAAAGGGGTCAAAATTCAGTTCCACTCCATATTTGGAGGGATTTATGTAAGAATTCTACACAACCCAGAGAGAGCTATGGAGTAACAACTAACAAGCCAGTCCCCCTTTACCCCTCTTTTTTTTCTAGTTCAAGTGTCTAAGTAGAGCTATAACATCTCTCTCCTGCTGTTATTATTTTAGCTTACCTGCTGCTGATGACTGCCGTAGATAGGATAAGCCCCGTATGCAGTGGCAGCAGCCGCATACATGCCTAAGCCATTTGGTGGTGGCACAGCGTAGCCGTAACCATCATAGACCTGCCCTCCATAGTAAGCTCCACCCCACTGGTTACTGTAATCAGCCCTAAACTGCAATGTCACAAAATAATAGGTTAGAAATAATTCACCATAGCTTTCTTAAGGTGAATGTAGTTGAGAGGTCCCTCCGATCAATTTAGTCCTTGTACTATTAAAAAGAATCAAATAAAACCAAAATGTAATAAAATTAACATTTACTGTTTCAAAAATAAAATTTATTGTTTAACGGAGAAAATAATTTTTAATGTTTTTATGATTTTGTAAATGAAATCTTCCATTTGCAATTGTTTGCAATTGAAAAAAAAATTCAAGACATCTTCTAAACAGCAAATGTTAGCTTTGTTACAATTTGCACTTATTTGATTCTTTTTAATAGTATAGAGACTAAATTAATCCATTTAATAATAAAAAGACTAATTTGATCCAATCCCTATAATACAGGGACCTCCTAGGTACTTTAACCCTTTCTTAATGGTGAAAGGAGAACTGGATAGAGAATAGAGACCTGTTTATTTGCTGGATTGCGACCCCAAGAGAGACGCACTGTTTGCTTGCCAATATTCGTTTCATTCAACTTCTGTAATGCCTCCTCAGCATTGTTCCTGTTACTCAACAACAACTAGATCACACCTTTAATATAGTCTTCTATAGGCAAAAGCAAAAAAATATAGTCAAAATTTCACCTGTTAGCGAATCGTACAAACCCACATCCTTTTCCAACAGGTATTTTAACAGAGACTAATTCACCATACTGAGAGAAAGGTTGCCTGAGATCTTCCTCGGTCACATTAGGGTCGAGCCCTCCGACAAAGATCTATAATAAATTTTGATTAGCCAAAGCAGGTACAGATTTTGGTCCTTCTAAGAGTTAAAGCCAAAAGGAGCTTAAAACTTACTGTTGTATTTGAAGAATCTCCATCAGATTGGGTTGAAGCACCATTTGATGCATAGCCACCTTCCAAGAAAAAAAAAAGAACGCAAATGTATCAAGCAAAGTCCTAAAAGCTTTTATACTGTAACGGTTAAATTTGCCTTGAGTGGTCGAAAATAGATGGGGCCAGAATGAACGACAACAAAAGGTTTGCAAGGATGCAATTATAAAACCAGGTAAATAAACATCTGGACTTGGCAATTATCCAAGCACTCACATTACTTTATAATGTCAATCATGAAATTGCTACAAAGGTCAACTTTTCTATTAAAAAAATGAAAAGAAAAAGGAATAAAAGAAGTTGAAGATTCATTATTAGACACAATTCAACTAAAAGTATGTTACGGTCATGAAACAATAATGGAATTTGTCAATCACACATTATCAAATTTTGAGATAACCCAATTAACTTGTCTCATAGAATACAAATCTATGATGGTTTTGATTTTAAAAAAACCAAGTCGGTATAATAACCTTTATATTTCTTCAAAACCAACAACAAACTAGTCCTTACTGAAAGCAACATACGAAATAGCTCAGCAACTTTTAACAATTCCTACGCTATTTTATTGCTCATAAAAGAAAACAGGAATCGTGACCCTTGAAATTCAGCTGTGGTCACTCACGATGCTATTTTATATTGCAGGACTAAAGGTACTTACAAATAGAAATGTTAGGAAGGCATAAACCCCATCAAAAGAGGCTAAACCAAGTTGCCCAACAGAAAAGGAAAAGCGGGATATGTAAGAACTTTGTTACACTAAAAACAAACAGAAAAGTAGCATTTTATAGCCCAAAAAAGCTACGATTTGATGTCAACAAAATCTAATAACCAAAAGAAAGGCAGCTTAGATAATCAAAAAGTGTCTCAGAAGGAATCACTGATCTGCTAGATTTGAACATTTATGTCAAAGTAACGGAAGCAGCACCAAATATTAAAGGGTAAGGTGAGGCAAGACTCGAGTTAAACTTTTTATATCTACAGCTGCAAAGCATCCTCAAAGAAAAAAAAAAAAAAAGAAATGTAAGCAGCAAGAAACAAAAGGAAAAAAGATAAGCACTTGTAGCAATAATGGTAACTCCTTAAATAAAATTTTAAGATGTACCAATCCTTTAAAGCTTAAACAGAACGAATAAAGAAAAAGCACGTTAAATAATCAAATACCCTGTGAAGAATATTGCTGTTGATACCCTGATGACTTCCTGGGAGTTGCAGCACCAATACGCATAGGCCTGCTTGAACAATATGCACCATTCATTTCAGTCATGGCTTGGGACCTTTCAGTATCATCCCCAAACCTCACAAAACCATAACCCTTTGATCGACCAGTATTAGCATCAATTACAACTTTTGCAGCTTTAACAGAAGGATATTTACTAGCAAAAGTTTCATGCAATAGGCTATCAGTAACATCTGCAGCTAAATCTCCTACAAAAATAGAAAGATCAGGACCATTTTCTGAGCGCTTCTCTCCTGTGCTAAAAGTAGCCCAATTCAGACGAAATGGTTGTTCTGTATTAGGCATCAACATGCCATTATAATTTTGAAGAACTTTCTCTGCCGTTGCATGTGAAAAAAATTCCACAAATCCATATCCTTCTGATAAACCAGTTTGCTTATTGCGAATGACCTTAATGGACACAATCTGCTCAAATAAATTCCAAATATCAATTATTAAACAAGCAACTAGAACCCTTAAAATCAATCATACTTGGTTTAAATTTAAGCAGAGGCTCTATCACGATATGCGAACATTACATTTAAGCCAAATGTACTGAACATATTGCATAGATCAACATAGGCCAAAAAGACAAGATATTTTGAATTTAACATGTAATTTAACCTCAACATTCATAATACATGCTGTAAACAGCTTTTTAACATTCCAAACAATATCTTCAACCAAGAAAGTCAAATTCCAAACTTGTTTCAGGCTCTAGTAAATTAATTTTTTGTTGTATGGTATTTTCTTTAAATGCATGAAATAGCAAAATCAATCATTGACTACACCCAGTTTACTGGTTCATACTAATCCCATTCCTAGCATTTGGTTCTATATATACAACCACCAGAGCTACATACCAAGACCAATAACACTGACATAGATACACAACCCCATCTTTTTGCTACCAAATACCCTTTAACAATACTCGTAAGATCACTGTTTTCATCAATAGTAGTCAATGAAGATGCATTTAATTTGAATAATTTCCATAAATAGTACTAAATAAGTGCTCTTATAGCATTCCCACGTGCATATACATATACACAAGTCACACAAGCATATCAATCGATTGACAGTGCCATAATTGCAGAAACCACAACAAATATAATTTCAATAATTAATGAAATATAAACATATTCACAACCAATCATTCAATCAAAACTAAGCATCTAATTTTTCAAAAACAAATCAATATAATTAAAGAGGATTTCGTATCAAGTATCAACCTCGCCAGTAGAAGCGAAACAGCTATGAAGATAGTTCTCATCCATCCAATGATGCAAATCACCAACCCAAACGGTTTTATTCTCGCCGCCACCACCAGATCCTTGCTGCTGCTGCTGCGACGGCGCGTGACCGTGGTGATGATACTGATGATGATAAGGCACGTAGTGTTGAGGCGGAGGAGGTGGCGGCGCAACAAAGTGTTGCGGTTGCATCATTTGATGCTGCATTACCATAGCCGCCGCAGCAGTCGGAGGATACTGCATAGCCACCCACTGTGGATGTGGTTGCGGCGGCGGTTGTTGTTGTTGTTGAGGCCGTTGATTCTGTTCCGTTTGTGAATCCGAACCACCGTTTTGCTGCATCCTTATCTCTTTTTTATTGCTATTAATTAAAAAAATACCAATAGATAATTAAATTTTCAAAAAAAAAGATTTTGAATGTTTATTAAAGATTGAATTTGAATCTAATTTTTTTTTCTTTTTCTTTATGGAAATAATTTTCTCTTCTATTTTTTTAAGCTAAATCTGAGTATTTTCCGGGGAAAAAAAAGGTACGGCTAGGGTCTAATTTCTAAAGCACTTAAACTATAAGCAGAGGATTTAAGCGAAGGGTGTTGGGGAACATGAAACGTGGAGATTTATCGACCGTTAGATGAGTGAAGATATAGTTTAATATTAACCGTTGGATTTCGACATATTGTAGTGGTGACATGCACGTGATACTGTTTATGTGGGTCTCTATCTCCTACCCTGAATCCGCCGCCAGCTGCATTCTTTTAACCTTTTTTCCTTTTCAGGATTTTGAGGATTTAATTTAGGTATAATTGTGTCTCAGTCCCTGAACTATTTAAAATTTTTAAATTTAGTATTTATTTTTATTTTTAATAATATAGTCCCTCTATTTGTTTGGTTTTGGATTTAAAGTTGAATTTACAACTTGTTAATGAATTTCCATTAATCCAAAGCTTTTAAAAGAAGTTCATTAATAATAGAATAAATAAGATAAGGTAAAAAATTAAATTCCTAAAATTAAAAACATATTAATCTAATTATAAATATGTGAATTGATACTGATTGTTTTTTTAGCACGTTTTCAAAATCAAATCGATTGTTTAAATCAAGAATTGACATATCGGATCAAAAATCGATCAATTAGATTGAGAATTGGTTAGACTATAGGTCTCGAATGAGGAGTAGGATCCATTTGGCTTGTGAACTAGTTGAACTAGGCGATTAGTCCATTTGAATTTGGTTTCTCTATTTTTAATATATTTTTAATAATTTATTTAATTGAACCGATCGAGTCGAAAATCAGAGGTCTAACCAATTCAACTATCGATTCAATTCTGAAAACCTTGACATGAGATCCATTCAATGCAGTACATACACATATTTAAAATTTGATTCATATTTTTTAATGTCAACCTAAAACCCAAACTATCATTTTAACACCCAAATTGACTATAAAGTTCGACTAAAGGATTTAATTGATATAATACCAATACTTTGAAATTTTAATCTAAGTGTTTGGAAGTTTTTGAACTAATTTATAATCTTAGTCATAATTTAGGGATTTTAAGTGAAATTAACCCCTTGATTTGTGCAAGTTGACAATTCTTTTTTGGTTCGAATGCAACTTGGCATGTTATTAGAACATGTTCTGTTTTGGGACATGAATCAAAACATAACTTCGGCTAGCAGCCCAATGATAACTCTTTTGGGCCTAATTGTCAAATCCCAAATAAAAGTACTCACATATTCATTGATCCATATACATGCCAACATTTAATAATTTTTATTTAATAAAACATTTAATATTTTTTAAAAATCCAACATTTAATAATTATTATTATGTTATTGATTGAGTCTTAGTTCGATTAGCATGGGTATTGTTATCAATACAGGAGGACGTGGGTTCGAGTGCATTGAAGCGCATTATCCTCCAATTTATGGTTTGATCAGAATTTATAATGAGATTTTTCAAAAAAATAAAAAAAATTATTACAATGTCTCAATTTAAAGGGTTACAATTTTACCATTATATTAATTTATAATTTCATAAACTTTCAAAGGACTAAAAGGCGCATTTACTATTTTTGGGAAGGTCAAAGCCAATACAGTACAAATGAAGTACGGATGAACCTTAAGTTGTGGTCTATTGATCGAATATTATTCTTTCCAGAAATAGCATGGGTTTGAACTTTGAATAATAATTGTAAAAAAAAAAATTAAAATACCAATAAACACTTGGCTCGATAATAAAATTGAAATCTTAAAAATTTAAGGTCTCGAGAACCTCATCTTATCTCTAAAACATATATGAAATTTAAAAAAAAACTTTGAACTTAATAATATTTAAATTAACATAAAAATATAAATAAAACCAAATTTACTTTTATTAACTAATAAATGAGATGCATTTTTTGGTATACTTAATACATTGCAAGCCTAATTATCAAATACTATAACATAACAATTCATCATACTCAAATAATCTAATACATAATCATAAGGTAATCTATGATTAATTAAATACGACTACACATGACACATGACACATGACATTATCTTAACACCGTCGACATATATATAATAAAAAGTTTATATTTAATACTGATAATCAATGCATCAACTATAAATTTATATAATAAATGATAGACCTAGTTATGATCATCACTGTTTGGTCCAGTAGAATGACCGGCGCCGGGGCTATGACCGGGAGTTGTCGGCCGGAAATCATCGGTATCATACTCCATACCAACATTGTCTGCAACAAATGCTTCATAATGATCAGCTTTCAAAACCCTTTCCTCACTAAATGAAACTCCACAAGCAAACAACAACACAAAGAGAAGGGCACCAACTAAAAGGATATTGTTTCTAGCCATGGAAACTGAAATATTCAAGAACTGTAAAACCCTAACAATGGAATATAGAAAAGTTGAGATATGGCCTTAAAGCTTGGGGAAATGGGTATTTATAGAACTATGAGAAGCTACCATTGTGGAGCTTGGTTGATTATAATGGATGTCCCCTGTTGAATTCCATTATGACAGGACATGTTTCAGTATAGTCCAATGTTGTGTTGAAAAAATCTTCAAGTGTGCTGGTTTATTGCTGTTTTTTTGCATGTCCATGCAACTATCTGTTCCCCCATTGTTTCTTTATATTTGAAAATATGGTATATGTATGGTGGAGGTGGTAACTTACACGCATTTGCTTAGAGGAATGAGACTTTTTTTTTCTGGTATAAAAGCAATATCTAGACCTTTTTGGGGTTTAATTTTGCTTCATTGAATCTCTACCTTCAAAAGTTCTTGGAATGTACACTGTTCATGCATTATGTATCACGTGGTAGCTAGATATAGACTTTGATTATTCCGAATCCGAGCTCCATCCAACTTGATTTTATTGTATAAAGGAAATTTTGATGTTATGGGGAGTATGATTAGGGTTGTTTACAATTTCATTAAAATCGAATTAACGGATCGAATTGTTTTAATTTGGTTAATTGATCGATGGTCGAATTTAGTTTGGTTGGAGGTCGATTAATAATTTTTTTGGAATTTCGATTATCAGTTAATTTAGTTTGATACTGGATAATTAATCAAATTAACCAATTAACTGAAATATTAGTTGTTTTCAAGACTTATGTAGTGTTTCTAATGTTTTATTTGTTGTTTTCACTTCCATTTAAAGTTTTTTGAAGTATTAAATAAAAGAAAATGAACATTAGCAACGTATTTTTATATATATTTTTACTTATTTTAACCAAAAGACAAACATATAAATTTTAGTTCGGCTAATGGTTAAAATTTTTTACATTTTGGGAAATTGATCTAAACATAAAATGACATGAACACATAAAAAAACCGACTAGCAAACTTAACTTGCCTTAACTAAATTGGCATGGGCCCGAAATAAAATAATCCAAGCCATGGCTATCTTTCCTTTTTCCGTCAATAAAGATTTAGCGAAGAAAAGGTTACACTAATCTGGGATTGGAGCATGACATTGATAACATATATAATTAAAAGTGATACATATAAATTACGCATCAAATGAGATTGTTAGTAAAACTCAAACGTAATACTTATTAAAAACATATGAACCAACTGGTATTCGAGGGTGAAGGCCTCCAAATCATGCTATAACTAGGGGAAAAGCCAAAAAAATGCTTTTAGGGGTCAAAGTATAATTTTATTATTATATTAATATATAATTTCATAAATTTTAAGGGACTAAATGATAAATCCACCATTTTTGGGAAGGCCAAGGACACTGCTTGCTCCCTTTGCATTTGCCCCTAGCTATAGCCCCTTTAAAATTTGGAAATTTACAAGTCAATACATGATAAAATTGTATTTTGATCCTCCTAAAATGATAAAATTATGATTTAATCTTTCTAAATATTGTAAAATTATAAGTTTATGGCGAAAGGAAATTACATTTTAACTCTCATAAAATTTCATAATTTAATTTCAATCCCTCCAAAAAAATTTCTTAGCTTCCCATACTCACCATTCTTTTTTCATTTCTGTTAAGAATTACACATATGCAAGGGTGTAGCCAAGGGCGGCCTCGACTCCCCTTAAAATAGAAATTTTTTCATTTAGGCTTTTTAAATTTTTTTAAAATTTTAAATTAGTAAAAGTAAAATTGAACTTCACCCCTTAAAAATGATACAAATTTGATTTAATCCTTTACATATTATAAAGATATAAGTTATTCAAATAGTGAAATTATATTTTTACTATCATAAAAATTAAAATTTAATTTCAAACCCCCTAATAAAATTTTCTACCTTCCCCTATGCACATATGCATTCAATTCATTAACCAAAATCAATTAAAGAAAAAATGAACATTAACTTGGCTCATCAAAAGATTCCTAGCATAAATATAGCAATTTGAAACATAAAAAAAAAAAAAAAAACAAAACAAAACAAAACAAGTATCAAAAATGGTACCAACCTGTTTGCATTTTGTTCCCAAAGAACATAAAGTGGAAAACCAAGTTGTCTTCCAATGGTCCTTGTGCCCCTAAAAA
Source organism: Gossypioides kirkii (assembly GCA_005610355.1). Lineage (NCBI taxonomy): Eukaryota > Viridiplantae > Streptophyta > Magnoliopsida > Malvales > Malvaceae > Gossypioides > Gossypioides kirkii. The sequence goes on from CP032248.1 coordinate 1,375,844, forward strand.
ATCTTTCCAAGCTTGAATAAAACGGATTCTCTACCATTCTTAAAATTTCAAAAAGAATCATTACATACCTTGTTTGACTTGAGAGGATACCAAGCTCAACATTTGATGGTTGAAATACCATGTGGTATTCTATTTTTTTCCTACTGCTATATAATTTTCAATTTCGTCCTTATTGTTTGTTACTATTTTAATGTTAATAACCTTAGTTGCGTGACTAGCTACTGCAGGCTATATTTGTGCAATATGTGTCAGTTGGTATGATAAGAATCTATGTAGGATTTTGTGTGGTTGCTACGGATGCTTTGGAGAATCTTTTTTCGTGTGATTTTGATTCAGGTTAATTTTGGATTGTAATTATTTTAGATTTGGGTTTTGAGTTTTAGGTTTTAATTTTTGGTTCAAGTCGATAGGATTTTATATTATTTCAAGTTTTAATCGATTTAGGCTCATACCATTTCGGGTTACTGTTTGGGTTATTCGAGTTTGGATCATTTTGGATTTGGGTTGAGTTGAGCAATATTAATCAGATTGATTTGGGTTTTTAAAATTTCTTTGTTGTTTTGATTTGGTTCAATGTTGGAATCGGATTTAAGTTTGAGGCTCAAGTTTTTTTTTATTTGGGTCAATAAGATTTTGAATATTTCAAGTTTTGATCGGTTCATGTTTAGATCATTTCAAATTATTTGTTTGAGTTATTCAAGTTTGGATTATTTTGGGTTTTGATTAGTTTTAATTTTAGATCAATTTAGGTTTGTGTTGAATGAATTCAAGTTATTGACGTTTTATAATCAAATTGATTAAGCTGAATACAGAAGATTTTGAGAGAGAAAGATTGAATGGAATTCTCTTATGAATATCTCATCAAAATACATAAGTATGTATGCACGAGGTTGATGTCAATGCAATAAACATAATAAATGAAATAAAATCCATGTAAAATAAAAACCTCAAATTTTGATATTTTTAATATTAATTTAAAAGGTGAAATTATAATGATTAAAATACTTATTTTAAAATAATAATTATCAAATTAAGTATAGGAACGAAAAGCATAAGTAAAATTAACAAAAAAAAAAACAGATTTTTCATTGTAATCAATAGAGTATAGCAGCAAAGTATGTAGCCAAGCTAGAGAATCAAAAACCAAATTTATATCTAAGATTTAAAGGACTATAGTGGGTAAAAGTATTACGAAGACCCTTATATTAGGAATTTTATTTATAAATTGGACAAATTAATCTTTGTATGTTAAATCAAATAGTAAAAAGTTGTTTCTATTAAAAATTGATGTGGTTGATAGAATAACTAAGACAGTTAATGTGGCATGCCACATGTACCTCATTTTGATGTACAAAGACCAGTTTTTAACAATAATATTGGATGGAGTTTTTAACAAAATGACTAGTTTACTCTTTGGTCTAACATATAAGGATTAATTTATCCATTTTTTGAGTCAAAGAAGTAAAATACAATATGACTTTTAGTACAATGACCTCCATAATAGTACTCTCTTTTTTAATAATTTCATTATAAGTTCTGATCATATATGTTCTTTTTAAGACAATACCTAAAACTACCCATAATCCCTTCCCAACCCATAAATAAGAAGATAATACACTTCAACGCACTCGAACTCACGTCCTCCTGTATTGATAATAGTACTATACCAATTGAACTAAGACTCAATCGACAAAACCTTTATGATACTTTTACTGACTATATTATATAAAAGTGCCCCAAAATGCAATTATTTTGCAAAGCATTTGCAAGTAGCAAAAGGAGACGACAATGCAATTTCAAAGCTTTTACCATTAAAAGTAAAAAAAGTGCATGAACCATTGTGCTCCCATAGAAATCCAAAAGGATCCATGATGAAGGATATTGAAGTCAAATGAAGCTATTGATGTTTGTATAGTGTGCTATGAGCTTTCCACTATAAAGGAATGGGGGAGAGGTATTGGCCGGTGTCTAAAGCATGGCTAAAGCATGGTTGGTTCCTCGACTTGAGGAAGTTGTTATTTTCCCAATAACCTAAGTTTTGATAATGGAGAAATGGCTTCCCATTAGTTCATGGAATCTTGAAATTTCGATTCAATTAATTTGAATTTGATCAATAAAAGTATTATAATGGCCTTTATATTAAGTATTAGATTATATTTTATTCTTTTTATTTAAAATTTTGATAAATTAGTCCGTGTATATTAAATTAAAAAGTGATTTTATTAAAAAAAATTATTCGTTTCAATTTTTAAAAATTGGTCCTTGCATGTCAATATGAGGTACACATGACATGTTACGAATAACTATCTGATTATTCTATCAGTCATGTCAGTTTTTAACAATAAAAATGTATAAAATTTTTAACAGAAATGATTAGTTTACTCTGTGATATAATGTATAGGGACTAATTTGCTCAATTTTTTAGTAGAGGGGACAAAATGTAATTTGACTCTTAGTATATAGGACTTCTAAATGAACCAAGTTTGTACTAACGAAACCTTTGGTTCATGTGTGTTCGTTTATTTTTTAAGCTTGTCATGTTCAATTTGTGATCGTTAAGAATTTCAAATTTATGTTTGTGTTCGTTTATTTCAAATTATGTATGTTCGTGTTCGCTTATTTAAGTTAAATGAATATGTTCGTGAACATTAAATAAATATGTTCGTAAACATATAATTAAACATGTTTACGAACAATATTCATGAATAATAAACAACCAATAAATAAGCGTATATATTCTTTCTTAGATATAAAATAATCAAATATAATTATTAATAATTATATTATAAATAAAATAAACACATAAGCAATAATAATTTTATTAACATATAATAATTGAAAAATAAACGAGCATAAACAAGTTTTTTCATGAACATAAATTAACTGAATAAACTTTGTACGTATTCAGTTCATTTAATAAACAAGTCTTAAAATCTTATTCATATTCATTTATTTAGCTTGATAAAAATGAATATAAATGAACAAAAATCAAGTTGTTCATCAAATGTTCTATTCATTTACAACCCTATGAATGTATGTCATTATTGTAAAATTCGATTATACGGACTACTTAAAAACTCAAATCCATTTATTATGTGCATTAAATCATAGCATTACTATCCAAATCAGAATTGATTAACTCTTTTATCAAATATTCAAACTCGCTAAATATATGCATTTAATAAAATATTTTTTGAACAAACATTTAAAAATGTAAAATCGATAATTGATTTGGATATCTGAATTCAAGTTCATTATCCATAATATTTGAATTCACAAAAGTAAATCGAATTTGAGTAATGGATAACTAAGGGTTAATATCCACATCTACCTCAAATCCATTGTAAATAGTAATTAAAATATCCGAATCCATATATTATTCAAATCTATAATATCTGAAATTCATTAAAAAGCAAATTAAATACTCACAAATATTCAAATATGCACTATCCATTTTCATCTTTAATCTAACTCAAACTCAAAATGATTTAAATTAAAATGGTTCAAATATAAAATTGAATTCAAACTCAAATTAATTCGAATCCAAAATCAATCAAATTCATTGAATTATTAGATCCAGTTGTGACAATTAAGTGATGAACATGGGATGGAGAATTGAGATTTGAGCAACAATAAATTTAAAACCAGCCGTTAAATCCTAGCCATTGAACATATTTTCAAATCTTGGTAAGTCAAAGGAATCTTTGAATCTATGAATTGGATTTGATGGTTATGGTGTACTTGGTAAATGAGTTTATAAGAAAATTTAGTGGAGAAGATCATCATGGGAAATGAATGTGGGGTTGAAATTAATTGGGAAATGAATGGTGGTTACGGTAAATTGGTATGATGATTAAAGTAATTATCGATTTAAATGTGGTTCGAGTTCGAGTTACGTTAATCATGTAACTATTAAAGATTTATATTATTTTTATAATTCACAAAAAAAAATCATTTGAGAAAACAATGAAGCAAGAATTTAATTTTTTATTTTTACTATTATAAATACAATATATTCACATCAACACTTAACAAATGATCAGGGACTTCCATAAAAAAAATAATTCCAAAGGCTCGTTTGATTACAATTTATAATTTGAAGTGTTCATTTGGTGTGATTTTCGATCATATAGACTTAATTGATTTTTTTTTCATAATTTTATAAAAAAAATTTGAAGGCAAAAAATAAATATTAATTTATACAATGACAATTTCTATTGATAATCCCTCATCAACTCTTAAATTAAAGGAAAAACGCACTTAATTCGCGTCTTTTTCATTACTGCAATAACAACGGTGTCAACAAAGTTAAAGCTCAATTCACATATATTTTCTTTATACTCATAACCCTTAAATAAGAAGAAATACATACTTAACTCATGCTTTTTTTCATTACTGCAATAGCAACGACGTCAACAAAGTTAAATTTCAATTCACATATATTTTCTTTATACTTATAACCTTTCTTCAATCCTTAAATTAAAAGAAATAAACACTTACGTGTGGTCAAACCCATGCCCACCTCGTTATTGCAATAGCAATGGTGCCAACAAAGCTAAATCTCAATCGACTTCAACCTTTAAATCAAAGAAAAAACACACTTACATGCGCTCAAACCCACATCCACCTCATTACTGCAATAGCAACGATGCCAACAAAACTGAATCCCAATCGGCCTCAATCCTTAAATCAGAGGGAAAAACACACTTAACTGCGCCTGAACTTGTATAGTAAAAGTACCAACAAAGCTAAAGCTTAATAGAGACATATTTTAAATATTTTTCATGTTTATTTTACGGTTCATGGTTGCATCTACCATTAATGTTATCTTTAATGTTCGGAACAATGTTTTCTCCTTAAGAGTAAAATGTATCCTACTATTATACTTAACATTTGTTGATAGCTTAACCGGCACATATGATAGTATTTAAATATCAAATATTAACCCAAACTTTAAACGAATTTATATATTATAATGGATGTAAACCACTTGGGTTCCTTGGAACTGATTCATGGGCCTGCTTTTTTCAAAGCATAGCTCATTAGGTTTGGCCCAAAAAGGTAGACCATTAGGCTCATATTGGAGGACCAATGTACCCATCTTGTGTATGCTTATCTTCAACTAGTTAGCTTTTTTTATTTTGGTCAAATATATTACCGGTCACTATACTTTGACAATTTTTAAGATTTAATCATAGTACATAAATAGTTTAAAAGTTAAGTCTTCTTTTTCTCTTTAAAAACCTCAGTCCAATATTGTCGGTTAAATATATTAGGTTACGCTTGTAATAAAATACTAACAATGTTAATAATTGAACTAAAATTTTTAAATTGAAAAAGTACGAGGATTTAATTTTTAACTTTTAATTATAGGGACTAATTCTATAAAAGTAGAATGATTAACAACTGATTTTGAGCTTTTACTTTTTTTCCTTTCATTGTTGAATATCGGGATTTTCTATTGGTTTAATTCTGTACACGTATACTTTCGGGGTTTTTAAAATTTAATCTCTCTACTTTTAATTTAAAAAATTTAATCATTTACTTGTCAAATTTGAAAATTAAAATTCAATAAATTATTCTTTTAAACGCTTTTTGTTAAATTTGAATTCATGTTATCAATTAAACTTTAATTTTTAAATCGTACATTTGAATATTAAAATGTCTCATATTCAAATTTAACGAAAATCTATAAACAACATTAATAATCAGATTTTATTTTTCAAATCATATAAGTAAAAAGATTAAATTCATAGAAGTAGAAATATAATGACTAAATTTCAAAAGTTTGAAGAGCACAAAAAATTGAAGGAAGAATTTAACTACTAAGAGTTTAAAAATACATCCACTTGCACATATTGATGAAGTGGATGGACCTAACAAAACCGGTTTGCTTACTCGTGTGATTTATACAAACTTTTTGATACAATGTCTAAAATTATTTATAGTCCCTCCTAAGCCCATAAATAAGAGGATAATGTATTTCAACGAACTCAGACCCATGTCCTCCTCCATTGACAACAAGGTCTATGTCAATCGAGCTAAGACTCAATCGATTATATATGAAATTTTGATTTGATCACATTCTTGTAAATTATTAACACAGTTATTGATATAACATAATTTTATATTTATATATTGCATACATAAATAATTATATTTATCTAATATAAAAATAAATTGATGTACTTATTTCTTTAAATGTGTATGATTAAATTAAAATAAAAGTTTCAAGTATACATTTTCAACCACAATTAGAGTTTCACGTGTATAATTGTACCAAATTAAACTTCATGTATATAATTACACATTAAATCAAAGTTCATATATAATTTTAAGACTTATCCTATAATCATTAAATTGAAAATTGATATGAACCGGTTAAATCAAATTTTTTATCTTTTAATTGGACCGATCGAACCGGTAAATTAACCAGTTTGAGGAGGGGTTGAGTTCTAAAAACTTTTGGCAACAGTACATCGTCTTCCACTTGTCGGATTCTCAACTCCCTTTAACCCTCAAGCAATCTGCCCCCAAATCAAACGGTTTTCAATTCAATCATCACAAACCCTGAACTTAAAAAATTCATTTTCAACACCACTCCCTCGTTAGTAACAAAAATTAAAAAAACTCTCCAACTAATTGGATATGTGAAAGAGAATATGCCATTGCCATTGCCATTGCCATTGCCATTATCAACTGCTTCTATATGCATCCTTTCTTTCTCTCTTCAGGTACTCTCCCTATATCTATTGAACTTTTTATTTTTAATTCTTCAAATGATCAAAGACCCTTTGGTTGTTTCTGTTTTTTCTGATTGTTATCGAATGATTTCAATACTTCGTAATAATGGATTATTATTATTATTATTATTTTTAATATAATTTGAAGCGAAAACGAAAAACCCTAGTGGCATTTTTTATCGTAGAGGGGAATAGGAAATAGTTAGGCAACTAGAATTTAATTTTGGGTTTACGTTAATTAATGATTTTGAAGTAGAATATTGCAGTTTTAACTTTATAATCAATGTGGTTTTTGCGTGTTGGATTGGTTAGCCCTTTTTTTCTTTTTATAGAACATTTTAGCTTGATGGAAATGGTTCATTTGATTTTGTTGGATCGTTAGATTGTTAATTACTTTGGAAACTAAAAATTTCTTATTAGAATCTAGTAGTCTTTTCTGTTTTTGTTACATATTCTAATTTAGAAATTCACTAAATTTTATGTTTATTTTTTCTTTCAGTTTAAGGCTTGATACAGTATTGTTATCAGGAACCTGGAGCAGGTCATGTCCATGGTTTTCAACTTCCTTTGTGGGGGAAATGTGGGTGCAATTTGTGAGACATTGAATTATGCTAAATAGTTCTTGAGAAATGGGTTCTGATAAGCGCTCGGCTAGATTATTACCTAGCCTCAGAATGGAGAGGGTTCGGACGATTTTAACGCATAAATACCCTTATCCGCATGAACATTCGCGTCATGCGATAATTGCAGTAGTTGTGGGTTGTTTGTTCTTTATCTCATCAGATAACATGCATACTTTGATAGAAAAGTTGGATAATAATATCAAATGGTGGTCTATGTATGCCTGTTTGCTTGGATTCTTTTATTTCTTTTCGTCTCCGTTTATTGGGAAGACTATCAAGCCAAGTTATTCAAATTTCAGTCGATGGTGAGTGTTCTAATCTGATGCCTTCATTAATCATGTTGCAAATTGATATGCAGTTGGATGATAATGAGCAGCCATGGCTTATTTGTGGCTTCATGTAACTTAAATTCGCAGGTATATTGCGTGGATTTTAGTTGCAGCCATGTATCATCTTCCGAGTTTTCAGTCAATGGGAGTGGACATGAGGATGAATTTGTCTTTGTTTTTGTCAATATATCTCTCTTCTATTCTCTTTCTCCTTGTCTTCCACATTATATTCTTTGGTCTGTGGTATCTTGGTCTTATTTCTCGTGTGGCTGGAAGGAGGCCGGAAATTTTGACTGTTTTCCAGAATTGTGCTGTAAGTGTTGAAGATGCAAACGATGGCTTTTTCTTTAGACTGCTGCTTTTACCTTTCATGTGATGCTGTTGCTTATAGGTATTTTCTTTTCTTGCCCTTTGTAGGTTATTAGTATAGCCTGCTGTGTATTTTATAGTCATTGTGGCAACCGGGCAATGTTAAAGCAGAAACCTTCTGTACGAAAAAATTCTAATTGGTTTTGGGAAAAAGGTGAGAGAAACACATGGCTTGCAAATTTTCTTCGTATGAACGAGTTGAAAGACCAAGTCTGCTCATCTTGGTTTGCTCCAGTTGGCTCTGCAAGTGATTATCCACTTTTGTCAAAGTGGGTTATTTATGGTGAGGTATGGCTCTTACTGAATACAAGATTTATATTGTCTGTATTCTATGGGTATTCTTATGGTGTGTTTTGCTGTTTTTAATCCTTACTACATATTTTTCTCTTGATATTTGATTTGCAGATAGCTTGCAGTGGTTCATGTCCGGGTCCTTCAGATGAAATTTCTCCTATATACTCACTCTGGGCTACATTTATTGGCCTTTACATTGCCAATTATGTAGTGGAAAGGTCAACAGGGTGGGTAGCAGTATATTAGCTTTTTCCAAAATGTGTGAACTATTTATATTTGTTGCATGTTCTTGAATGAGAATTGTAATATATCTTGCAAGAGATCCACTGTTTAGATTACTCGGTATTCTTGCATTGAGGTTCATTTTCATAGCAGTGGCACTGGACAGTGAACATTCATGATTTTTCTATTGATGATCATTTTCCAGTTTCTTGATTATCTATCATTTAGATCAATCTTTTTAGTTTCTGAGTCTAAGATTTTTAGGATTGAGCAAAACTTGTTTCTACATGCCTTGATCTTTACTCTTTATCTTAAATTTTTGCTGTCCTACATCAATTTCAGGTGGGCTCTTACACACCCTTTGTCTGTTGAAGAATATGACAAGCTGAAAAAGAATCAGATGAAACCAGATTTCTTAGATATGGTTCCTTGGTATTCAGGGTAAATATTTAATATTTCTTTTTTACCTTTTGCTTCACTAACTTTTTACTTCACCATGTGGTAGGAGTGAAAAGGTTTCAATCTTTTTAACTTTAGTATGCTTATCGCAAACTTTGCAGAACATCAGCTGACTTGTTCAAGACTGTTTTTGACCTCTTAGTATCAGTAACTGTGTTTGTTGGCCGGTTTGACATGCGCATGATGCAGGTATTGTTTTAAAATTTGATAATTGATGCATTAATGTATTTTACTTTTTTGTTTTGTAAGGATGAATCTCTGATAAACATTCCATCAACAAATGGCTTTCTATCCTCCTTTATGCCTTTTGTCAGGCTTCAATGAGCAGGGTCCATGAAGGAGCTCAACAGTATGATCTTTTTTATGATCATTTGAGTGAAAGGGAGGATCTATGGTTTGATTTCATGGCTGATACCGGTGATGGTGGAAACTCATCGTATGCTGTGGCTCGGCTACTTGCTCAACCTTCCATACAGCTTACTAAAGATGATTCTCTACTTATGCTGCCACGTGGGGACCTGCTACTTATTGGAGGAGATCTTGCGTAAGTTAGTACTTTCATATTGATTGTTTATTATTCGTGAAGCTAGAACCTTTTACATAGCTGTTTGAATTTTTGGTTGATGATTTGGTCTTAAAGTATTCTCATAGTAATAGTTATCGCTCATAACCTGGTTGTGTGTAGGTATCCTAATCCATCAAGGTTTACGTATGAAAGGCGCCTCTTTTGTCCTTTTCAATATGCTCTCCAGCCTCCACCATGGTACAAACCCGATCACATTGCTGTAAACAAGCCCGAATTACCAGAAGGGGTTTCTGAACTCAAGGAATACAATGGACCTCAGTGTTTTATCATTCCTGGAAATCATGGTAGGTCTTACTTTTTAACGCAAAGTTTATCTTCAGTGATCTATTTTTCTCATGTAAGAAAAGTTCAAAGAATTTGTTTTCATGTATTTGTTAATAAAGAAGTTCACTATTATTATTGCTATCTAAAGATTCAACCTAGTGCAATGGAATTATACTTTTGACTTTACAGATTGGTTCGATGGACTTAATACTTTTATGAGGTATATATGCCACAAGAGCTGGTTGGGTGGCTGGTTTATGCCACAAAAGAAGAGTTACTTTGCTTTGCAGCTCCCAAAAAGATGGTGGGTATTTGGTCTTGATTTATCACTCCATGCCGACATTGATGTATACCAGTTCCAGTTCTTTTCTGAATTAGTAAAGACCAAGGTATTGTTACTTCTAAGATCTGTCCCTTTCTGTTATGTTTGCTACGAGAAAATACACGGTAAAAGTACTATGGAAGCCCCTGTAGTAGAAGTTAGATTGCATTTTGCCCCCTCTACTAAAAAAAAGGGCAAATTAGTCCTTGTACATTAGATCAAAGAGAAAATTGGTCTTTTCAGTTAAATATTTCATCCATCTTTACTATTAAAAACTGGCGTGGTTGATAGAATAATAAGACAGTGCCATGTGTATCTTATGTTGACGTATAAGGACCTGTTTTTAACAGCAAAAATTGTTAGATTTATTAACAGAAAGATCAGTTTGCTTTTTGGTTTAATATACAGGGACTAATTTGCCCTTTTTTTTAGTAAAGGGAGTAAAATGCAATCTGACTCCTAATACAAGGGCCTCCATGGTACTTTTACCGAAAGTACACCTAAGTGAAGGAGGAAGTATATTTTAACCTAATGGAAGACTAATCTATCTTTTATGGTTTCATAGTAATGTCATGCATTAATGCATTCCAAAGAATTCACATTGCTATAACTCTAGTTTTCTTTTTGATTCCCATATGATGCATTTTGATTTTTATGCCTAAGGCATAAGGCATACTGTGATTCATATGTTATGCTGGTTGAGACCCTACATTTTCGTTTCAGGTTGGTGAAAATGATTCTGTGATCATTATGACCCATGAACCACACTGGCTTCTTGATTGGTACTGGAATAATGTTTCGGGCGAGAATGTCTCACACCTGATATGTGATTACTTAAAAGGAAGGTGTAAACTTCGAATTGCTGGGGACCTGCATCATTATATGCGTCATTCATGTGTTCCTTCAGAAGGTCCAGTTCATGTGCAGCATCTTCTTGTAAATGGGTGCGGAGGTGCATTTTTACACCCCACTCACGTGTTTAGTAATTTTAGCCAATTTTACGGGAAAACATACGAATGTAAAGCTGCTTATCCTTCTTTTAATGATTCAAGCAGGGTACTTGTCCATTTCTTTTCTATTTCTTTGAATCCATTTGTCTTGTTCCCTAAGTTCTCACTCAAATTGAGATTGTAACTTGATGCAGATTGCATTGGGAAATATCTTGAAGTTTCGTAAGATGAACTGGCAGTTTGATTTCATTGGTGGTATTATATACTTCATATTGGTTTTCTCTATATTTCCACAGGTATATATCTTTTAAATCCTTTGAAGTTCATTACGTTTAACTTGGTGTTTCTAACTTTAACTGTCATTGAACCTAAAATGACCTGATTATTGGCTGTGATCCCCTTTTCTCTCTTAGAAAGTTTCATGTAATATTGTAATGTTCTACCAACTAATCTGTTTCCCTCTTTTTCTAGTGTAAGCTCGATCACATATTGCAAGATGATTCATTTTCTGGTCATCTTAGGAGTTTTTTTGGCACGGTGTGGAATTCTTTTGTATACATGCTGGAACATTCTTTTGTATCGTTGGCTGGTGTGGTGCTATTGTTGATGTTGGCATTCACATTTGTTCCTTCCAAATTGGCTCTCAAGAAACGTGCAATAATTGGAATTCTTCATGTTTCTGCACATCTAGCTTCAGCCCTTATTCTCATGCTGCTCTTGGAACTAGGTCTAGAGACATGTATCCGGCATAAACTGCTAGCTACTTCTGGTGAGTTACATTCTAATCACCTTTTCTGCTATAGTAGGATTGTTAATACGTGATAGTTTCGTGATGACTGTATTCATGTTGGCTTTTTAATTGAAGTTAATGACGATTAGTTACTGTGTTCAGGTTACCACTCTTTGTACCAATGGTACCAATCGGTGGAAATCGAACATTTTCCAGATCCTACTGGTCTTCGAGCACGTATAGAGCAATGGACATTTGGCCTTTATCCAGCATGTATCAAATATCTTATGTCTGCATTTGATGTTCCTGAGGTAAGAAACCTCTCCTTCGGGAAATGTGATAACTTTCATGATAAAAGTATCATGGAGGCCCTTCTACTAAGAGTTAGATTGCATTTTGCACCCTCTACTCAAAAAATGGGCAAATGAGTCTCTGTACGTTAGATGAAAGAGCAAACTGGTTCTTCAGTTAAAAAACCCATCCATTTTTATGGTTAAGAACTGGTACCTATATGTCAAAATGAGGTACATGTGGCTATTTTGGTTATTCTGTCAACCAAACCAGTATTTAACGGTAGAAATGGATGAAATTTTTAAAAGAAATGACCAGTTTGCTCTTTAATCAAACTTACAAGGATTCATTTGCCCATTTTTTAAGTAAAGGGGGCAAAATGCAATTTGACTCATAGCACAGGGGCCTCCATGGTACTTTGACCAACTTTTTACTTGTCAATATTGATGGAAAAAGTTTGCCTGCCAGGTTATTGCTGTCACTCGGAGCAATATTTGCACGGACGGAATAGAGTCACTTTCCCGAGGAGGTGCCATTATATATTATGCTTCTGTCTTCCTTTACTTCTGGGTTTTCTCGACCCCCGTGGTTTCATTGGTGTTTGGAAGCTACTTGTATATTTGCATTAACTGGCTTCATATACACTTTGATGAAGCATTCTCCTCTCTTAGAATTGCTAATTACAAGTCAGTCACACGATTCCACATTAACCATGATGGTGATCTCGAGGTTTTCACTCTTGCAATCGATAAGGTAAGAAAGCCAATATTTATTCACTTGTTACTATCTTTTTTGTTTAGGTTTCTTGTCACATTTGAGATTATTGTCTTTTTCCTTTAGCTGCATGTTAAGAACACCACCATCTGTTTTCTCTCTATGATTTTAGCAGTTCAAATGGAATTTGGTTAAAACTAAGTTAACTGACTGAATCGAGGCAATTTGGTTAATTTGGTTTCGGTTTTGGGATTAGTTTAGGGTATGAGTTTATATTGCCCAAACCCATATCCTATGTTGCTCAGACTCTTTTGTTTTCTTGAAGTGCCTGTGTCTGATACATGGATATGAAGATATGATTTACAATGATCTTTCAAATACATGGAAAAAACTTAGAAAAACCTAATCATATCCGTGCCGCATATATACTCATATCCGATACCTCACATTTAAGTCGCACTAGCATAGCCTAAACCCATTATAATATTCCCCAAATCCAAATATAAAATAACAAAATCCATTAGTATTCCTTATTTTTCTGTTAAGGCGGTTGATAGATCGAACCTATTGAATTAAGTCAGTTTTGTTATTGCGGTTTTTCTTTAAAGTCAGTTTGGCCATCTGTTTTTATTTCCGAAAGGTCGGTTAAGTTCGTTTTTAAGTTGAACCGATTGAACTGATTGCTCGCACACACTTGGAATATATACATTTGGACACTCATCCATTTGACGTGCAGGTTCCGAGGGACTGGAAGTTAGATCCGGATTGGGACGGAGAGGCGAAACAGGCGCAACAGTGGAGCCACCGGATAAAACATCCTAGCAAGTGGAGTGCATCTGCAAGTCATCAAGATCCACTGAATACTGTGAGGATTGTTGATCAATTTATTATTAAACAAACAGATAATCAGGATTTTGCATCAAGTAATGGATCAATTAATAGTTGATTCTTGGTGCTTTTAACATCAATTAGATTGTAGTTTCATTGCATTTTGGGTTGTTAGTGATTGAAATGTCACGGTTTATTTTATTTACGTTGTTCCCATTTTTTTATTTGAATTATCCGTGTTAATATTCGTGTCAGACACATATTCGAATGTAAGAATCAGGTTAAAGATTCTTTGAGTACATATAGATTACAGAAAATTTTTTAATTGGGTTGGAATTAAATTATAAATTTTTAAGAGATCAAGATATAATTTTATCTTTTATTAATTTATGATTTCATCATTTTTAAAATGATTAAATAGGTTTTTATTTTTATTTTTATTTTTTTGAAAGTATCAAAGTGTAACATGGTCAGGGGACGCCGCCTTGTGATCCCTGTTTATAGATTTTTCCTAACAATTTGTTTTTGTTTTAAAATGATTACTGCTTGATACCGGGTTGATTTTAAGCTTTTGTAAGCTTGATATAAACCCGAAATTGATTGAATTACATGTTATACTTGCTATTATACGATGAATTGATATTTATTCAAGATTTTGAAATATAAATTGTATGTGAATGTTATTCTTTGTTCGTAGCATCCTATTGCGCGGGTTCAGCGATCGGACCGGGTAAGGGTGTTACATTTATTGGTAAAGAAATGACTAAATTGAATATTTTTCGGGGGTGGGGGATTAAGGCCATTGCCTACCCTTTAAATTCACCTCTGGTTGAAGCCGACTTAACTGGTGCTATTCAGTCAAGTCGATTTTATCAAGTTGATTAGGTTAGTAAAGTCGGTTTTAAGATCAGTTCTAGTAGGTAGGTTTTAATGAAATGCATTTTTGAACAGACTGGTTTAATAGACTTCTAATAAATAAATATTATTTTTAAAATTTTTAAATATAATCTATAATTCATGGGTGAATAGAAATTAAGTTACCTTTCGGTTTTTCTCGAAAACATTGTTGATATTTTTAAAGCTTTTTGAACAACATGAAATCGAAATGATTCGAACAAGTAATTTAAAGTGATTAAAGTTTGAAATAATCTGAATCTGTAATAATCACTTAACTCATGAACAACTCTAATCAAGATGATCCTAAAAGTTTTGATCAGATCGACCGGTCGAACTGATTGAATTGAAAACCGTTCGAGACATTAGTTCAAATAGAGTCATAAATCGATACAGATAGGTTCAATTAACGGTTGGATTAACCGTTAGATTGAATTTTATAATTATTTAATAATAGAAGTATTTTAATTTTTTAATAAATTAATTATTTTGAATCAAATTGATAATTTAATTTCAACTACCAATTCGGTTTCAAAAACATTATCCATCCTATCCACACTTGTAATTGTTATGTGAGGTCCATTATTTCTCCTTATTGAGTACCTCACATGTGTCATCAGCATCATACATACACAAGGGTGATATCAGCTTCAACTTTTGAATGTGCTGTAATGCTTTTGAGTTGGGTGGAATTTGAATTATAAATTTATCATTTAAAAATTTTCAATTTTTAAGTGATTAAATTATAGATAAATCATATTAGAGTTCATCCAATTATATATTTTTTTTATCACTCAATCATGAAAAGTTACAAAATAATCACTCAAGTAATAGTAAATTTTTTTTTGGTTATTCAACTATGAAAAGTTACAAAATAGTCACCGAACTATTCGATTTTGTCTTTTTTATCACCAGTTAACTAACATAAAAATAAAAAGGCCCAAAAATCTAAGATAGGTGATAAAAAATAGTTGAGTGACCATCTTGTAACTTTTCATAGTTTGATGACCAAAACAGAAAAAAAACATAATTGGGTGGCTACTAATGTAGTTTACCCTTAAACTATAAACTTTTTGCTTTTGGAAATAGCATAATTGAATTTTAAATTTTAGGAGAGTCAAAATATAATTTTATCATTAAATTAACTTAAAACTTTGCAAATACTCCAAGGACTAATGGGTAAGTTTTCATTTTTTGGTGGGGATTAAAAGGGTTAAATAACTTTTTGAGACCTAAATTTGGTAACTATTCCCATATTAAAACCTGAACTTTTTTTTGTCCAATTTAAACCTTAAAATTGACAATTATTCTTATATTAAGACCTGATTTTTTTTTATCCAAATTAGACCTTCAACTATTATTTCATTTCTCATTAGCCAAATTGTCCACATTGTAACACCCACAACAACCAATCATCTCTTCTTCATTGTACCTCTTGAAGAGGGCATTCTGCCATTGAATAATCAAATCGAACCCCACCATTGTACAATCAAACACAAAATAATCCAATAGAAAGACCATGAACCCAGTCCTCTAAAGCTGCTTTACACACCACTTGGACATTCAAATTGTCTGCCCAATAATATAATTGGAAAGGAAAAAATTGGTAAGATTTTAGCCTAATTATGTGGATAAGATTTTAGCCTAATTATGTGGATATAATAATGTCTAAAATAATGTGACTTAATTTAAAGGAGATAAGAGTTTTACTTTGAATAGAAGTTAAATTCTGTCCATTCATTCGGTTACTTGATAGACGTATCAGATTAAAAGTTGATCATTATAAATTGATCTTTCCTCTATCTATTAGGGTTACACACAAAATTATATTAAGGATTATAACCCCATCACTTAGGGTTTGTGTAATTAAGGGGAGAAATCGATTTATTGGATTCTTAAGCTTGTGAAAATCATATTATTCTAAAGATCTTTAAATAATTGTTTATGATTCGGAGGATTTGATTTGCATAATATTTAAATCTAAAAGATCTTACAAAAATGGATTGCAAGAAACATATAATTGAATGTTAGAGAGTAGAGAATGTTTCATAATACCGGTCATTAAGTACCCCATTATCAAATCACACTTCTTCTCGAGCTGCTTGAAGATCATGAGTTTGAATTCATTTAAACGTTATTTAAAAAAATTTAATTCACGATTTGACTTTTAAATTATATATTTTTTATTTTGGTACTTGAATTATTACTTTCATATCAGTTTACCCCCAAAAAAAGATGCCAATTAGAACATGACATCACATTCTAATTGGATGTTGGTAATTTTTTTGGGTAAACTAAGACGAAAATGATAATTTGAGTACCAAAGTAGGACAAGAAAACAAGTATAATTTAAGGGCCAAATCAATACCTAAGCTATATCTGTTTTTTTCATTTTGGTTTCTAAACTTTTTTATTTCACTTTGGTACTTGAATTATATCATTTTCATCTCAATTGACCCAAGAAAATAAAAGTTGCCAATTATAACGTGACACATGTAACATTTTTATTGGATGCCGATAATTTTTCGGGTAAAATGGGACGAAAATAATAATTTAAGTACCAAAATAGATAGAAAAAATTACATACTAAAATGAAAAGATATGTATAGTTTAAGTGCTTAGCACATAGGTGATAGATCTTCAGTGGAGCACCTAACTCTTAAATTTCGTATCTACCATTCTCTAGGAACTTGGTCTAACCAACAATTCTCCAAAGAGAAAAGTAAAAGCAAAAAAACCCTTTGATTAATGTGTTAAGAATTATTAAAATCTTGATGCAAAACTTAATAAATTAGGATTTATAATGTAAAATGATCAAAAATAAATCATGAATAAAATTAAATGCGGAAGCGTATCTGAATCCATCGAGTCTTCGAAAATTTTCGGACTTACGGTTTTGATCTTTCAAATTAGCACATAAGAAATTTAGAAAAAATTTTTGCTCTCTTTTTTCTAAAAGTGAGATATTAGAAAAGTTATCATGTATGTAATTAGGGACCATAACTCTAATATATAGCTTTTATACATTAACTCTAATTTTTAATCGATCAATATTTTCCAACATAATGCTACAAACTTAATACACTCTTAAATTTTGTTTTATTTTTCAAATGCTCTATTGATATACCATTAAAATTAAAGCATAAATGTTTGGTCAAATTTGATGCAATTTTTCCTCATATAGTACTATCAAGGATAGGATCAATGCGACTATAAATACCTAAGTACAAAACAATATAAAATCGACCAATATCATAGCTCTTTAGGGTTTTATCAAGCTTCTCTTTCAATCACAAATACCATTTAGATTATATACATATACATGGAGGGTGTAAAGGAACAATTACAAGCTCCTACATATAGAAATTTAACCACCGTACTTAGCATTGATGGTGGTGGAATAAGAGGGATCATCCCTGGAATTATACTTGGTTTCTTAGAATCTGAACTTCAGGTACGTACGTACACTCTGTCACTATAATATATATGCATGCACACAAGCATGTCTATATATATATATATACGTATACTATGTGCTATAGTTTAGGGAGCTAGAGAGGCTGGTTTCTGGATGTTGGCTCCACCAATATAAAAGTTTTGGCTTCATTCCTAATTAGGTTGGTTTCAGATTGAGTTTATTTGGTTCTAGTAATTTTTGGTTTGGGTCATTTGAGTTTGATCATTAGGGTTTTTGGATTAGGTTATTTTAAGTTCAAATCATTTTGTTTTTTTGGTTGCTTGTAGTTACTTGTCGAGTTATCTAGGACTACTTGTTCTAATCCTTTCGAGTTTAGGTCAATTTTAGATTCGAATTGGATATGTTCAAGTTTGTTGAGGGGAGGTCAATAAACCTCTCAAGTGGTTGTGGTATTGTCCTTTAGGGTTGTCTCCCCACTTTGCGAAGAAGTGACAGGTTCACAGAGTAAGAGCTAGATAAAGTAGTATCATGTGCTCCTCAAGATGACCTATAAGCCCTATGCTCGCATTTCTTTTGGTAGGTAGACGTGCGCCATTCACAGTCCCAATGAGACGTTTTCGCTCTATGAACCTATCATTTCTTCCGATAACTTTAGGCATTCAAACTTTCTATAAAGTCGGAAGACAAAACTCTAACCAAAAACAATATTGATCTGTTGATGGGTTTGTCGCTCAAAATAAATAATACTTAAAAGATTTCTTTAAAAAATCAATTCCTCCCCAACAAATTTATTAAATTTGTATAATCGAATTGAATCAATAACATATCATAGTTGAAAGGTCTAATATATTGAAAGCAAATTGACATAGACTTACATAAGTACATTGACGTTTTGCTTATCACTAAGTAAAGATTTTATGTTTTGTGTCATTACATAGAAACTGGACGGAGAGGATGCAAGACTAGCAGATTACTTCGATGTGATAGCAGGGACCAGCACCGGCGGCTTGGTGACAGCCATGCTAACTTGTCCGAACGACGAGAACCGACCATTATTTGCTGCCAAAGACATCAAAGACTTTTACTTAACTAATTGTCCTAAAATATTCCCTCAACTAGGGTACAGTACAAATTTTTAGTGGTAAAATTATCATAGAGATCTTTTTATTAAAAGTCAATTTCATTTTGTTCTTCTTATTAAGAAAATAAATAAATTAGTCTTTATATGTCAAATCAAAAACAAAATCGATTTTCTCTGTTAAAAATTTCATCTATTTGTATTGTTAAAAATTAGCGTGACTGATAGAATAGCTAGATAGTAACACGTGGCGTGCCACATATACCTCATGCTAATGTACAATGATAAGTTTTTAACAGTAAAAATGGGTGAAATTTTTAACAGAAAGATCGGTTTGCTTTTTGATATAACATATAGAGACTAATTTATTTATTTTTTAAGTAGAAGAGGTAAAATACAATTCGATTCTAGCGCTTCCATGATACTTTTGCCACCCAAATTATGATTCTAACAGTACATTATCACATAAAATTAAGTAACATCTTTATTTTTACTACTAGATCATGTCCTTTGTTTTCTCGAACAACAAAAGTTATCAAAGCTCTATCAGGACCAAGATATGATGGCAAGTCCTTACATAGCATTGTTGAAGAAAAACTAGGACACCACAAGTTGGAGGAGACATTAACTAATGTTGTTATCCCAACATTTGATATCAAGGATCTCCAGCCAGTCATCTTTTCAAGCTTTCAGGTTCTCGCATATACATACACATACTGACATACATATCTATATTTATATGTATAATGTATATATGCATGGTTTGTCTTATCATGTCGTGTTTGAACATGCAGGTGAAAAAAAACCCTACTTTGAATGCCTTACTCTCAGACATATGCATAGCAACCTCAGCTGCACCAACATATCTCCCTGCTCATTATTTTAAAACCACAGTCTTCAAAAGGAAAAAAAGAGAAAATAACCTCATTGATGGTGGTGTGGCTGCAAATAACCCAGTATGCATCGACAAAGAGGAAAGAGAAAATAACCTCGTTGATGGTGGTGTGGCTGCAAATAACCCAGTATGCGTCGACATAGAGGAAAGAGAATATAACCTCATTGATGGTGGTGTGGCTGCAAATAATCCAGTATGCATTCTCAAAATGATAACACTTATTCAATTATATGGTCAAATATGTAGTCATGTCCTTGTACTTTTACAAACTTTACAATTTAATCCTTAATTTGCATTTTCTTTTTCAGACTTTAGTGGCTATGGGGGAAGTGAACAGGGATATTATTGACAAAAACGTTGATTTCGGTACCCAAAAAAACAAAAACGATTGTTCCAAGTCGTGTAATGAAGCCATAGACTATAGTAAATTTCTGGTTATTTCGTTGGGGACTGGCTCTAGCTCTGGGGCAAAAACCATAAAGAAATACAGTGCTAAACAGGCGGCGGAATGGGGTATGTTAGGGTGGTTAAACAGCGGTGGTTCGACGCCGTTAGTGGATGTTTTTACTCAAGCCAGTGGAGACATGGTCGACCTTCACCTTTCTGTTTTATTTAAAGCGCTTGACCACTCAGATAAATACCTTCGTATCCAGGTAATTTAATGCATGCATTCGCACTTTGAGAAATATTTTGGTTAAATGTCCCTATCATCCTGTTCTTTTCAAAAATTAGGAATTTAATCCCTGTATTTGTATTTCTAGAAATTTAATCCCTCTACTTTTTATATTTCAAAATTTAGGTCCAACTATTAACAGCGTTAATTTTTTTGTTAAATTTGTTTATGTGACATTTTAAAATACAAAAAAAAAAACTACTTACTTGGTAGTCATGTAATTAAAAAATGATTTTGTAAATAACATGAATTTAACAAAAATATTTAATAGTATTAACAATTGGACCTAAATTTTAAAATCTAAAAAGTAAAGGGGCTAATTCTTGAAAATACAAGTACAAGGACTAAATTCCTAATTTTTGAAAAGTATAGAGACTATAGGTATATTTTAACCTTTTTTTATGTTTCATTTCTATTTTACAATTCATGTTTGGGGTTTATAGTTACCTCTTCTAGCAATATCATTTTCAAGGTTCGAACATATATTCTCTCTTTAAAAGTGCAATATATTTTATCATTATATCGTTTATCCAATGTTTTGAGAATGAAAATGAATTTCTCACGAAGGATGAAAATTATAATGGAAACTACTTATATGAAACGTAGTTAGGTAGACATAGTATTCTCGATTCATTTAAAAGGAACAAAATATGATTTATTGAAAATGTAGAACACTTTTTTTCTTAAACTTATCTACCTATATTATACTTAGAACCTTTGATTAAGTTGGTGTTACTAGTCAATTGGTATCAACTCAGTTAGAAAATGAAAGGTTTTCAGAATTGGATTGATGATCAAATAGGTCAAGCCATTGATTCATCAACTCGTCTAGTTCGATTTTAAAAAATTAAATATCCGGTTTAACCACCTGATTCAATCGATTTTTAGCACAATCCAATCAGTTCGTACAAGTTCCCAACTCACCCGTCTAAAGCCGTTCTTCGGACTAGTAGTACTCTGGCTAGTTCCAGATCCAATCGATTTGAGGCGGGTTCAAATAACCATGGAGAAATGATTTAAATAGCTTTCTTTTTACAAAGTAAATTATATTGTTATGAGGGTATTTTTTATCTCTTTATATTTTATATAAAATCAATAAAAACTCACACATATGGAATTTGAACCTAAAACACTATAACTTTTAAATCTTTAACTTTACCATTTCAACCAAAATTTTATTTAACTTTTATATAAATTTTAAAATAAATATATTTTTTTGTGTTTATAATCTAGTATATATAGTTTTTGTGCTTATACAAATACATATTTTTAAATAAATAAATTATTAAGTTTTTGCTTGAACAAGGTGGGCATTAGCCCCTTCAAAAATGATAAAATTATAATTTGATCCGTAAAGTTGTTAATAAATATAATGATAAAATTACTTTTTTCCCTTCTCAAAATTTAGATTTCAATTTCGACCCCAAAATTTTCTACCCCACCCTTGCTAGCATCCCCTAATTGAAATTGTATACCAGGTAACAAAGTTTTAGTCTACTGATTGTTAACATCATTGTAGGATGACACATTAGAGGGGGATGTATCATCCGTTGACGTAGCAACGAGGCCTAATTTGGATAAATTGGTGGAAGTCGGCGAGGGACTATTGAAGAGGCAAGTTTCTAGGGTTGACTTGGTAACCGGCAAGTTCAAGCCTGTCACTGATGAGACTAACAAAAAAGCCCTTGAAAGGTAATATATATAAGAATTTGGCCTTCATAAAATTACATTTTGATCCCTGTAATTTTTTTTTATTTAGAGAAAATTTGATGTTTGTAGGTTTGCAAAACTACTGTCCGAAGAGAGACAGAAACGACATCTTAAGTTGCTCCAAGAGAAGGTTGAAGCACATAAAAATGACGTTAAAAATTAAGTATTGGGTGTAATGATAAGTTATATTGTATTTTCAATAAAAAAACACAGATTCGTGTCTTAGAGCACAAATGACTTTGTGATTTAATAAAAATCCCAAATGGGATGACAACTTGTAATTCCTTGCTATTGGAACTCTAGTCATCATTTTCAGGTAAAATGACTCGATTGACCCAAGAAAATAAATGTTGCCAATTAGAATGTGACACATGTCACATTCTTATTAGATGTCAATAATTTTTCAGATAAAATGGGTTGAAAATGATAATTTTTTTTTGAATAAAAAGAAGTATTACAAAAAAACTAAATAGAAATTAGAGGAGAAACTACATATAACTGTAAGTATTCCTCTCTATAAAAAGCCAACTTAGTAATTTGATCAGCTTCCATGTTATCTTCTCTAGGAACATAATCTACGGACGAGTTTGTCTCCTTCCGTAAGAGTTAGGTGAAATCTTATTAAAGCAAAATTTGACCTATTCGAAAAGGACTCCTTAATGGCCCCAATAACTTTCATATTATTGGTATGTATCAAAATTCTGTCATGAAATCTTCCTTATGCCAATGTCACACCATCAAGAATACCCCACAATTCAGCTTCAAAAATGGAACAAATATGCATAATTTAAATACCAAAGTAGGATAAAAAAATTGCATACCAAAATGAAAAAAAATGTATAATTTAAGAGCCAAATCATAAATAAAACCTAAAAAAAATCATACTATTCTAAGATAGGAATCGAGTCAATTTAGGACCATTTCAATGTAGTCTAATAGATATGATTTACTTGAAAACTAAGTGCTTAGCAGTTAGGTGATAGATCTTCAATGGATCACCTAACTCTTAAATTTCGTACCTACAATTCTCTAGGAACTTGGTCTAACCAACAATTCTCCAAAAGGAAAAGTAATTTTTTAGATTAATGCTACAAACTTAATGCACTCTTAGATTATTTCAAATTTAGCATTAATATCCCATTAAAAGATAGGTAGAAAGTTTGGTCAAATTTGATACAATTTTCCCACACATAGTACTATAATGGATAGGATCAATATGTGGCTATAAATACCAAAGTAGAAATCATTATATACCCGACCAATATCAAAGCTCTTTTAAGGGTTATCAAGCTTCTCCTTTATAGCACAAACTACTATCACAAATACCATTTAGAGTATATATATATATGGAGGGTGTAAAGGAACAATTACAAGCTCCTACATACGGAGATTTAATCACCATACTTAGCATTGATGGTGGTGGAATAAGAGGGATCATCCCAGGAACCATACTTGGTTTTTTAGAATCTGAACTTCAGGTACCTACGTACGTACATTTGGTTTCTATATTATGTATGTTCATGCACACAATGACACAATCATGTATATATATATATATATATTTATACTATATTTGGGACGTATCAATTGGGAGGGTCGAGTTTAGGGATGTGACTAGGAAGCTTGGTCAGAGCCCTGGGGCCTTCTCCCCTTTTAAAAACTTTTTATACTTGTTTAGGTGGAAAGGACTTTTTAGAAAGAAGTTTTTAAAGTGACATCTGGTGAGCAGCTGGTTGAACCTTTAACAATGGTAAGGTATTGTCCTTGTCTTTGGGTTTTATCTCCCTCCTTCATTGAGAGCCCTGTATGATTCACAGAGGAGAGCACTTTGATTGGTGGAGATATAACTTGTAAGACTTAGAGGAGACTTGAACTAGACTTGAACTACCAACTTAAGGCATATAAGCCACATACTTGCAAGTATAGTAAGCCTTGGGTGGAGACAAAACCTAAACTGAGATGTTCTCCTTTATGAACCGTACACGGCTCCCAGTCGATGAGGGAAACAAAATCCCGACACAAGAACAATACCTTATCACTGTTGGGGGTTTGATTGGCCAAAGGAGCCCCCCAAACAATACTTCATACGTAGAAATAGTAATAAAAAATACTTTGGCTCTTTAAAAAAATTATCATTTGATCATTTTTTTTTTTACGTAGGATTTGTTCCTACTCAGGTTGGTTTGAATTGAGTCTATTTAGTTTAAGTTGTTCTGGGTTTACGTCGTTTTAGGTGCAGGTCATTTTAGGTTAAAATGATCAGTTCGTATTCTAACCTCTTCAAGTTCCTTATTCAAGTTATATAAAATTACTTGTTTCAATTATTCGGGTTTGGGGAAATTTTAAATTCAAGTTAACCAAGTTCAAGTTATTAATTTTTAATAATTAAATCAAGCTAGGTCAAATTTTATTAATTGAACCGAGGTTTTAGGTGCAGATTGTAATCGAAAGGTCCTTTTGTCATAAATTTACATACGTACATTCGTGGCCCTTTGCTTATCACCAAGTAAAGATTTTACGTTTTGTGTTATTACATAGGAACTGGACGGTAAGGATGCAAGACTAGCAGATTACTTCGATGTGATAGCAGGGACCAGCACCGGCGGCTTGGTGACAGCCATGCTAACTTGTCCGAACGAAAAGAATCGACCATTATTTGCTGCCAAAGACATTAAAGACTTTTACCTAACTAATTGTCCTAAAATATTCCCTCAACCAGGGTACAGTACATCTTTGAGTTAGGTTGCATTTTGTTGTTTTAGTCAAAATTGATAAATTAGTCTTTATATGTTAATGAGAAAAGTAAATTGATTTTTTCTGTTAAAAATAGGAGTGGTTGGCGAAACAATCAAAGTACTTTAGACTAATGTATATAGACCAGTTTTTAATAGTAGAAATGAATAATTTTTTTTACAGGATAACTAATTTGCTCTTTGATCTACGTATAGGCGTTAATTTTTTTTTACGTAAAATTAACGTTTTTTTATTTTATTACCAGATGTCCATTGTTTTCTCGAACAACAAAAGTTATCAAAGCTCTATCGGGACCAAAATATGATGGCAAGTTCTTACATAACATTGTTAGAGAGAAGCTAGGAGAAACAAGGTTGCACCAGACATTAACTAACGTTGTCATCCCAACATTTGATATCATGCATCTCCAGCCAACCATTTTTTCAAGCTATCAGGTTCTTATATAAACATACACATACATACATACATATACATATATTGATAGGATAATACAGATTTGATGGTTGATGGTAGTTCACCCAGAGGCCAAAAATCGCAAGTGCTCTTATTTCTCGTGTTCAGAGAAAGAAGAAATCCCCTAACTTAAGCCATAGGGAAATGCTTATATAGCCCCGTGAAACATGTGTGGGGCACGTAAGGTCCACGCATCCGTTGCCATGCAACGTTTGGCAAGGTCACATTTGAAGTTGACTGAGCAAGATCTTTCTGCGTGATAGTAGCAAGATCAAGTGGTATCATGTCTCTCGTCTAGTGACCTGTATCTTATTGGTTTGGGGTTTGCCTTGCCATAGGCAAATGATCACTATTTCCTTGGATAGGTGATTGTGCATCACACATGGTCTGACCCAACGAAATGCTCCCGTTCTATGAACCCGTGCCTCAAGCAGCTTCTTCATGCATCCAGGCTTTCCGCAGAGTTGGGAAATAAAACCTTAACTCAACCTGGGGACAATATCAACCTATTGAAGGGTTCACCGACTTCAAATGAATAACACTTCGAAGATTTCTTATTATATATGCATGCATGCATACATACATACATACATAGATGTATGCTTTGTCTTATTATGTTGTGTTTCAAAATGCAGGTGAAGAAAAAACCTACTTTGGATGTCTTACTCTCAGACATATGCATAGCAACCTCAGCTGCACCAACATATCTCCCTGCCCATTACTTTCAAATCCAAGCCGACAATGGGGACGTGAGAGAATATAACCTCATTGATGGTGGTGTGGCTGCAAATAATCCAGTATGCATTTTCTAAATTGATATATGTTTAATTACATGGTCAAATATGCTGTCATGTCCTTGTACTTTACAAAGTTTACAATTTAGTCCTTACTAAAAGAAATGGTAAAAATACCTCTCTGACCCCTCTAAAAAAATCGGAGCAATTTAATCTTCTCAATTATACATAATTTTGATTGGTATAATAATAAATTAACCCTCAATTGGTACATATTTTGTCAATTTGGTCTTGGTTCTAAAAGATTCAACAAATTTAGTCTCAACGTTTACATAGATGTTGCAGGCTAAATTAGTTAAATCATGACCAAATTGATAGAATATCTAAACTTTGAAAGCTAAATTTGTTATCATACCAATCAAAATTACATACAATTGATGGAAATATTAACATCATGATTATCTGTCCTTAGTTTTTCACTTTCAAGAGAGATCAATTTTCTCAATATTTTTACAAATTATACTTTGGTTTGTATAAATGTATAATTTGGATTTAGCCCCTTTTATTTTCAGACTTTAGTGGCAATGGGGGAAGTGAGTAAGGAGATCATTAAGGGAAACCCTGAATTCTTTCCAACGAAACCCATGGATTATGGGAAATTTCTGGTTATTTCATTGGGGACTGGCACTACAAAAGACGAAAAGAAATACAATGCTAAACAGTCGGCGAAATGGGGTACGTTAGGGTGGCTAACCAGCGGTGGTTCGACGCCGTTGGTGGATGTATTTACTCAAGCTAGTGGAGACATGGTGGACGTTCACCTTTCTGTAGTATTCGAAGCTCTTCACTCAGATAAATACCTTCGTATCCAGGTAGTTTATTGCATGCATTTACCTACTCTGAAAATGTATGTTAGTGTTTTCTTTGAAATAAATATCAAATTTATACACGAACTTTGGTCCAATTTGCAATTTGATACATGAATTTTAATTGGTGTAATTATACACATGAAACTTGATTTTACGGTTTATATGCAATATATCAACTTAAAATCATGTTAATTCGATGATGTTGTTAGTGATATGTGAAAATTAAATCAAATCAAAATTTCATTTATAAAAAATCGCATAAAATCAAAATTCATATATGACACCTCACTATATACTATACTTAAAACTCTTGATTGGGTTCATAAAATAAATTATATTATTATGAGAGTATTTTTTATTTGTTTATATGTTAATATAAAGTCAATAAAAACTTGCACATATTGGAATTTCAACCTAAAATATTAGAATATTAGATTTTAATTTTACCATTTTAGCCTAAATTTTATTTAGTTTTACACATTTTTTTGAGTTTATAATCTAGTATATAATTTTTGTGTTTGTATAAATAGATAATTCTAATTAAATTAATTATGAAGTTTTTGCTTGAGTGCTCTCAAGAATGTAAAGTTATAGTTTTATCTTTCTAAATTTGTAAAGTAATAAATTAATACAATAATAAAATTACATTTTTTGCTTCTTAAAATTTATAATTCGATGTACTTTCTTAATTTGTTGATTGTTAACATCGTTGAAATATGTGTAGGATGACAAATTAACTGGGGATGTATCATCGGTTGACATAGCGACTGTGAATAACTTGAATGAACTGGTGAAAGTCGGTGAGGGATTGTTGAAGAAGCGAGTTTCTAGGGTTAATTTGGAAACCGGCGTTTTCGAGCCTTTCAAAGAAGAAACTAATGAAGAAGCCCTTAAAAGGTAATGCATACATATAGAGAGAGAGGGGAATTAAATACTACAAACTTTGCATAAGCCATATTACATTCAAGGACGGCACTAAGGGGAGGGCAAGGGCTTGGCCCCGAAATGAAAATTTTACTATATATTATAAATTAAGGCAATGATAAAATTACTATTTTAATTTTTTTTTAAATTATTTTTTAATTCCGACCCAATTTCATAATGTATTTATTTAGAGAAAATTTGATGTTTATAATTGTAGGTTTGCGAAACTACTGTCCGACGAGAGGCACCGTCGGCATCTTAGGTCACCCCAAGGGAAGGCTGAAGCACATAAATAAGAAGTTAAAATTTAGTGGTTTCTCAATGTTTATGTGTTGTAAGCATTTAGAGCACAAATAATTCCATGATTTAATAAAAATCCCAAAATGGGATGATGATTTGTAATTCATTTATCCATTTTCATTGTTAAAAACTAGTCTCTGTATGCTAGAACGAGGTACACGTGGCACGTCATGTGTAATTGTCTAGTTACTCCATCTGCCATGCCAACTTTTAATAGTGGAAATGAATGAAATTTTTAACAGAAATGATCAGGTTGCTCTTTAATCTAACATACAATGACTAATTTATCCATTTTTTAAGTAAAGAGGGTAAAATGCATTCTAATTTCTAGTATTGTGGCTTTCATGGAATTTTTAATTGTCTGGTCAATTATAAAATAGAATCAAATTGGAATAAAACGAAACAAAATCTACACATGGAAGATGTTCCTAATAAGACTACAGAGTAGACATGTTCAGTGGTTGATATATTAAGGCTCACTTGAAATATGAGAGAGTTTGAACAAAAGTATGAGACTTGAAAAACAAGCATGGGCACGTAATCAAGCCCATTTAAAATATGGGCCAAGTTTGAGCTCCAAAATTAAAGGCTCAAGCTTGGTCTGGTGTGTTGCGTTTTCTACTTTGTAATTTATATTTATTTTATTTTTATGTATTATGTAATTTATAACAAATAAAATTAAATATTTAATACTATAATATAAACCCTAAAAATGTTATTTATGCTTAAATTTTTAATAAATGGAAAAAATACAATATAAATAAATATTAAATTAAAACTAATATATTTTTTAAAAGAATTAAAATAATAATAATAATATGGGTGAGCCTACACCAATATTGGATTAGTCATTTATAAATATAGGTGAGTTTTGACAAAATTTGAGGTTCATATTTCAGATCCAACCAAATTTAAGTAAACATAAAGTGTATTAATATTATATATAAACTTAACTAAACCCAACCCGACTCGCATCTATCAAAAACCCACATATGACAATTATATCATTTTTTTTCAAATAGTTACAATATATATCGACACACAAGAGTTTACATCTACTTTCTTTCCATAACTATAAAATACAAGATTTTTTTAAGGGAAATCTAAAAAGTTACCAGTAACACCTCGACATTCATGACTATCGAGTTTACAATAAAATCAATTCATTATCGACAAACGATTGGACAGTAGAATTTATGCATACAATTTAATTTATATAACAGAACTTGACACCCATAAATATAAAGTACTTTTAAAAATATATATTAAAAAATAAGTTTGTGAATCTAAAATAAACCCTAAACTCTAATAATATTAAGGAATCAATGTGTAATATTTAGTATGGGTTTGGATGAGTGATGCGTATACCTGTAATCAGTATAAAAAAGCAGTGATGATTAGATTAAATACTATATATACCACTGTAACGTAAGATAAAAATAAACTAAACACATCGTGCCGTACCATATTACATCGTCATCCAAATCCACGTTAATTAGCCTAAAAGAAGAGAACAACAAATTTAACTTTATGAAATTTTGTCACTATTGCGAATTTATACCCCACCAATTAGGCAAGTTGAATTAAAAGCCAATTATTTTGTAATAATTTGATACTTTTATTATTGGATTGCTATTGACAGTGAGTGGAGGAATAAAATAAATTTAATTTTTGGTGCTCAAAATTTTGACCCTTTGGGATTTTGTTGATGTATGTTAGTATCTACTCGTCAACTTTGGTCAATGATTATGATAATGATAGCTACCAACCTATTCCAAATAATTAGTCTTTTGAGTTAATTGGTCACGGGTTTTAAGAATCCATTCCCATTAATTTTCGGATTTTATTTGCGGGATAGCGGAGGCGAAATTAAAAAAAAATTAGGAATAGAAATTAAATTGTAATTTTTATGATAATAAAAATTATAATTTTATCATTTTAATAGTTTATATCTTTATAATTTTTAATGATTAAATCAAATTTTTATATTTTTAGGGAAAAAAGTATAATTTTACCTTTACTAATTTAAAATTTTAAAATTTTCAAAGGACCTAAATAAAAAAATTTCTATTTTAAGAGGACCAGGCCCGTGACAGCCCCCTAGTTTCGCTCCTGTGTGATAGGTTATAAGTTTAAGTGTAAATTATACCTAAGGTTATTAAATTATTAGTAAGTTTATGTTGTAGTTATTTAATTTTAAAGTTCGGCCAATGGGCTCCAAGTAACGATTCAATGATTAGTGCAGTGGATCAGTACTCATTAATGAATAGAAGAATATACCTTAGATTCAAGTTGATCTGATGGTCAATGTTGGATATAGGAAAAGAAAGTTGTTTAAATTTTAGTTTGCAGATTTGTAACGTTCAAGTTGTTTCATGTAAAAAAACTGAACTGTAAAAGAGAAGGGGAAGGGGAAGGAGAGTTTTTTATTGGTACAAGCGGTGAGAACATAAAAGGCTATACAACAACAATTTTAACATCCTGATGAATTAAATGAAAACTTTTGAATAGTTTACTGACCATTTTGTAACTTTTTGAAATTGAATGACCAAAACGTGAACTTATTAACAATTTAGTGACCTTGGATGTAATTTACCTTAAATTTTATTAACAACCACCATATATTTGTATTTATGTATATACGTAATTATCTTCTAACAAATTGGTTAAAAAATGATTGATTACGATATATTGAAAATAATCAAGTTGTTCAAGGAATATTCGAGGAAATAGTGACATATCAATCTTTAATACATTGGTAGTGTTGGGAAAGTTGATATTTTTGAGATTTTAAGAATTGGATTCGAGTTTTATCACGTGTAATTATAATTGTTGGAATTGCCATTTTGAGAGGGTTTTTACCTAAATTCCACTTCTAGCCCGAATATGACTAGTCTTAGATAGTAAAACAAATTAAAAAAACTTGTGATTATACCAGAATATATATATATTGTAAATGTTATGCGTAGGTTTATCGTTAGATTATTTTGAGTTTGAGTTTGTTTGAATTTATTTTGGTTTCCAAGTCATCGTATTTGTATTGGGTCCAATCTAATTCTAGCTGATCGAGCATGTATTAATTATGATTTATATTGTATTTATCCATGTAATCATACTTGTAAAGTCTTCTAAATAAATTAATAATGCAAACCTCATGAAAATGTGATATTCATAGTGAAGTGTGCCAAGAGATGTGGGGGTATACCGAATGGTATACTAACATGCAAAAATAGGAAGAACGGAAATCTAAAATATAAGCAGTTGTTAATGCAATTCGAACTTAGTCAGATTTGTGAGTCCTTATTTAGAGGTGAATTCGATTACATTAAATCTTACCTTTCCTACTAAACTCTTCCTACTCACTTTTTTTTTATATTGAAGGAACGTTAAACTGTCAATTGTACGTAATCTTGATTGGTATAATAATAAATTTAGCTCTCAACTTTTAAATATTCTGTCAATGTGATCCCAATTAATTTAACAAATTTAGCATGCAACATGTGTAAATGTTGAGACTAAATTTGTTGATTTTTTTAGAACAAAACATGTAAACATTAAGGATTGAATTTATTGTTATAACAATCAAAAGTATGTACAATTAACAAAAGACATTAACACCGTAATTAATTATCCTTAATTGCTCACTTTCAAAATTAAAAGGGATTAAATTACTCTAATTTTTTTTATAGAGACCAATTTACTCAATTTTAAAATTTGTTTTGGGTCATATGTTCGTGTTATTTTTTTTCAAGTCATTGCAGGATCGAATAATTTTGAGTTATGATCAATTTTAGTTCAAACCATTTCAGATTATTTGTTTGGGTTAGTTCGAGTTTAGATTATTTTGTGTTCATGTCATTTCAATTCAGATTGTTTCAGGTTTGAGTCAATCTCAAGTTCGAGTTAGTATGAGTTCAAGTTGAATGAAATTTTTATAATCAAATCAAGTTAAACCAAGTTTGGATTTGAATTGATCGAATGAACCAAAATTTATTTATTTTTATATATACAAATAAAAATCTCCATTGCTACCCTGATTACTGGGCTCAAAGAAGCCCATCTATTTGATTTTTGGGCCATTTTAGGTCCACTATCTGTTGCTTAAATTGGACCGGACCGGACCCGGACCGACATAAAAAGACCGTCCTATATATATTAGCCTTTACAGCCCATGAGTATTTAGAGAGAGCTGCGAATCGAAAAAATTCTCACTTGTCTTGTTACCAAAGAAAAGTTCCCAAAAACTCCGATCGACGATGTCCGGTATGGAACGATTGCACAGGATGTTCGCCGGTGCTGGTGGCGCATTGGGTCACCCGCCGCCGGATTCGCCGACTCTCGATTCCTCGGAGCAGGTCTATATCTCCTCTTTGGCCCTCCTGAAAATGCTCAAGCACGGTACTCTCTCTCTCTCTCTCTCTGTATGTGTGTTTATATATACATATTTCCTATTCTCTTTTGCTGATTTTACTTGCGTAGGTGATTAGGGTTTCTCCGCATTATATTTTTGGTGAGAAAATTGATAGAAACGATCGATGGGCTTATACTGTTTTGCTTTTTGCGTTTTAGGGTTTACTTTATTGAATAAAAACTTTGATTTTCTGATCTGCCTTTCATTTACTTGCTTATGAGACATGTGAGCTGTTTCAATTCGATTTTAGGAATAATTTAGGCCTTTAAATCCTGACCTAAACGTGAAAGCCTGAATCTAAACCCGACCTGATGTTATTTGACTATAAAAAATTAACAGCCCGTACCAGAATTAACCTTATGCTGAAGTGATCCAAACTCGAAACTGATCCGAAAAGTTTAAAACTTGAATTAACTCGATCCAGATTGACTCTACCTAAAATCAATTTGACCTGCCCAATTGATAGGTCTAGGATAACCTATACCTGATGGTTGTTGTGATTCTGTTTCTGAGTTTTGGTTGATGTGAAAATTTTATAGGAAGAGCTGGAGTTCCCATGGAAGTTATGGGTTTGATGTTGGGAGAGTTTGTGGATGAGTACACCGTACGCGTCGTGGATGTCTTTGCAATGCCACAGAGTGGTACCGGTGTCAGTGTTGAAGCTGTGGATCATGTTTTTCAAACAAATATGCTTGATATGCTCAAGCAAACTGGAAGGTATTAGCTACTCGAGTTTCATTTATATTAGCTTAGAATTGTTGCTGGAAATAACTCGAGCTTTGAAGAAATAATACTTGTTTAACAAGATTTGAGGTTTTGTACTCCTTGATTACCTGTTTCTCTCAATTGAGCTGATCCTTTTGTTTGGTGTTGCAGGCCAGAGATGGTGGTGGGTTGGTACCATTCACATCCTGGATTTGGCTGCTGGCTTTCTGGTGTTGACATAAACACACAGCAGGTTGTGTTCAAACTTTTTTGCATAGTGCCGCATTAGACGCATGCTAGGACACTTACTATTTTACTGTTGCTTAGAAGATTTTCTTGTCAGATCATGAGCTTTTTTATCTTCCATCAGCGTTGGCATTAATACAGCCCATTGATCATTTCATTCTTTTCTTAGAAAGAAACGAAAACATTCAACGTATCCATCTCTTATATTTAGTTTCGTGATATTATGTCTTATAGGGTTCTTTTTCCTCTACTTTTCAATTCTTTCTTTTCTGTAGTTAGGGGTGGGTTGGTTCAAGGGTGTGGGTATTGCTTGATGACACTTTCCTTAATTGCCTTTAAGGCAATCATTTTGGATGCTGCATTGTATTAATTGTGATTCATAGTTTTGTAAACTCTCCAGTCTCCCCTGCCCCATTCCTTCTCTCTCTTTCCACCTTTCCTAGTTTTGAAGCTTTGATCATTGGGAAGGCATAAGAAACGTGTCAAAGTCTTTCATGCTTGGAATTTAACATCTTTTATTGCTTGCAGAGTTTTGAAGCTTTGAACCAAAGGGCTGTAGCAGTGGTGGTGGACCCAATTCAGAGTGTTAAAGGGAAAGTGGTGATCGATGCATTCCGCTTGATCAACCCACAAACCATGATGCTTGGCCAAGAACCACGTCAAACAACATCTAATCTCGGGCATCTTAATAAGCCATCTATTCAAGTGAGTGCCAAAAGAATACATCTTACTGTTTTTGTGTATCTTCTTTTACTTGTGAAGTCTCATTCATCTCACGATTTTCATTTGTCAGGCATTAATACATGGGCTAAACAGACATTACTACTCCATAGCCATTAACTACAGGAAGAATGAACTTGAGGAAAAGATGCTGTTGAACCTTCACAAGAAGAAGTGGACAGATGGTCTGACACTTAGACGTTTTGATACTCATTCCAAAACTAATGAGCAGACTGTTCAGGTGATTGAATAGACTTTATCATCCAAGTCTATGCTGTTGTATGTGTACGTGTATGTATATTGTTGTCTCTCACGGTAGTGAGGTATCTTCCATAAAGTTATGAAGTTGTGTTGGTTTATTTTGATTGTGCAGGAAATGCTGAATTTAGCTATAAAATACAATAAGGCCGTGCAGGAGGAAGATGAATTACCTCCTGAGAAGCTGGCGATCGCAAATGTCGGCCGACAAGATGCCAAGAAGCACTTAGAGGAACATGTCTCGAACTTGATGTCGTCAAACATAGTTCAGACATTGGGAACTATGCTCGACACGGTGGTGTTCTAAAACTCTTTTAGAACCTGTATACTCTTTTTTCATATTCAGGAACTATCATAGCTTGTTGGTCAAAAACTGGCATTGTATTGTGAAATTTGAAAGGGACTATCATGTTGTCTCATTAATCTCTCTGTTATCCCCTCTTTGATGTGTAAGCGGGATTGTGAAGATGTTTAAGTTTTGTTACTTGCCTTTTGGTAGTTTTCTGAGTTTCTTCATATTGCAGTTTTGCTCAAGTTTTTTAAAACCAGACCAGTGGTTAATCAGTCGGATTAGGTTTAATTAAATAAATTATTAAAAAATTATAATAAAAAAACGAAAAATATTAACTACAGTTTTTTTAGTCTGGTTTAACTACTTTCAAATGGTTCACTTAAAAAATCGGTTTAAAGCCGGTTCAGTCAGTCTTTCATTTGGATTGATATATCAATTGATTTTTAGTAAAACTGATTTGATTATTCAGTCCAATTCAATTCCAACAATAATTTTGCATGTTCTTGAGGTTACATTCGATCTTTGGATTACATTCGTGATATGGTATTCTTATTTGAGTTCGATTTTCAAAATTTCAAATTTAATTTGGTTATTATCAAACTTTGATCAAGTTATTAAGTAAATGGAGTTTGAGTTAGACCTGATCATGGATCGGGTCACTCAATCCGAAGGTCAGTTCGAAAAATGGGAGAGTTTTTGACAAAAATATAGGCTCGAAAAATGGGCTTGGACAAAAAATAAGATCTATTTTTTAAACGGGCAGAGCCACCGGTATGAGTTTTTTGGTTCGAGCTCGACCCGATCCGAATAAATTAATTATTTTTAATAAAAAAATATATTATTGTTCTGGTTTTTTTTACTGTTTTAGTTGCTGTTTTTTGCTTTTTTGTGTTGTTTTTTACTGTTTTAATGCTTTTTTTACTGCTTTGGTTACTGTTTTTATGTTGTTTTTGTTGTAATTTTTCTTTCTGTTTTTGTTGCTATTTTTATTGTTTTTAATGTTGTTTTCCTGTTATTTTTACTGCTATTTTGGTTGTTATTTTTGTTGTTTAGATGTTATTTTTTATGCGTTTTTACTATTGTTTCACTATCTTTTTTAATATTATTTGAAATTGTAGAACTTATGTTTTATTGTTAATTTTTTTACTAATTTATTTGCAACTATCTTAATATAAATTTTTTTAATGTATTTTAAATTTATTTATTTTTTAATGTTTGTTTTAATGTTTTTAAATGTATTTGATATATTATATATTTTTTAAATTTGTTGTATGTAATAAAATAATCTAAAAAAACTAATACGGGCCAGGTCGAGCTAGACTCGGGTTTGACTATTATAATTCGGGTCGGGCTTGGACAAAATTTTAGGCCCATTTTTTAGCCGAGCCGGGCCGGGCTTGGGCCTAACAATTGAACCTAAAATTTTATTGAAGCCCACCCCGATCCAGCCCACAATCAACTCTAGTTTGAGTATATTATTAGGTAAATTACGTTTTAAATTACTAAATTATTAATAAGTTTATGTTTTGGTCACTCAATTTCAAAATGTTGTAAAATAAAATCATTGAACTATTCGTTTTCATTTAAGTTAGTGAGCTGTTAAGATTTTCGTTTTTGAAGTTCAACTAATGAGCTCCTGGTGATGATTTGATGATTGGCATGGTAGATCAATATCCATCAATGAGTATAAGAACATATATTAGATTCAAATTGATCTGACGATCAATGTCGTAGATCGAAGAAGAAAGTTGTTTAGATTTTGGTTTGTAAATTCTTGACATTCAAAACTATTTTATGAAAAAAAACTGAATTGTAGAAGAGAAGGAGAAGGAGAGCTTTCGATTGATGTAGACGGTGCGAATAAAGATGACCATGCAGTAGCAATTTTAACAGCTCAATGACTTAAATGAAAACTTCGAATAATTACTTGACCATTTTGTAACTTTTTAAAATCGGATGACTAAAACGTAAACTTATGAATAAATTAGTGACCTTAGATGTAGTTTATGCCAATTATGAAGAGACTAAAGCCCAGCCCAAAATTGTTAGAAACATTGGTTTGTCAAATCTTCCCGTTTATTAAACAACGCTTTCCATACTCGGCTGACTCTGCTTTTCTCTTTACTGTCTCTCTGCCAATTTGATTAAAAACTTACAAAAATGGAGAAGATGGTGGCGTTGAGATCCGTTATTAGAGCAGCATGTTTCAGATCTTCCCGATTTACCCCCATCGCCGTGGCGGCCGCCGTCAATCACAATCGCCACTTGGTTTCCCTGAGTTTCTTCTCCATCTCATCGCCTATCGCCGCTAATCCGCCCAGAAACACCCCTTCTGGTTTTTTTTTTCTATTCTTTTGGATTCTTTTTTGATAACCTGTTTCTCGTTTTTTTAATCATATTGGGAATCGCTGAGTTTATCTTTCTCCATTTTCTGATTATATTGGGAATCGCTGAGTTTATCGGCTTAGATTTAGTGTTTTAGTAATAATATAGCTCGTGGCTGACTTTGTCTTCTTGGGATTTCAAATTTGTAGCTATTTTTTACGTCTGCAAGATTTGAACTTGTTGAGGGATTTTAACTGTTCGGGGAGAAGTCTGTGAAGAATCATTTGCCGAAGGCCTACCGACTCCTTGCGTCTATGTTCGGTTTTATTTCTGGGTTTTATCTCCCGACTCTACTGAGAGTCCGAGTGAGTTCAGAGGCTGACTGTGCCAAGAACCTGAGGAGGAGGGCCTACGAACCTCTTAACAGGCCCAGTATTAGACTTGGGATGTCTATGTTCAGTTTTATTCTTGGGTTTTGACTCCCGGGTCTATTGAAAGTACAAGTGGGTTCACAGACTGAGTTTGCCAAGGGAGCGGGAGCACTTTCAGTCATCAAGTAAATCTCAACATTTGCTCTTGGTAGGATTTGCAAATGTTGAGATTTTCTTGCTAGGTGGAGGCGGGAACCGCCACCACTGCAGGTTCTCAGAGGATTTGGGAGACAAAACCCAGGGATAAACCGAACATATGCATTCTGAGCCCAATGCTGGAACTGTTGAGGTGTCAGTCGGTCCTTAACAGATGACATTTCACAGACTTTCCCGAGCAATCTAAATCCTGTCAACAGAACTATACTCCTTGAAGGTTGGATTGTTAAGCTCTTTAGAATCCTCTTAAGGTTGTTGGTGTTTTCTGCTAATTTATGGGTTTTTTATGTGTACTTGTGTGTATGATATTAGGACACAGCTACTTAAATGAAACTAATATTGTACCTGCTTACAATTAAGGGCTGGTATTTGATACACTATATATATGAAAGTGAACTAAATGCTGTTACCTTGATAAAGCTGTTGACATTAAATTTAGACGTAGACGGTGTATAGACTTGTAAATAGAGTGCATTAAATGTATACGAACTTCTAGTGGATTGTGTAGCATGTTGGAATTTGTAATAATACTAACTTGTATCAAGTTCCAACACATTTTTATTCACGAGTGAAAATATGCAGGTGGGAGGTCGTCCTTCGCGTTGAGATCGGGAAGCATGCGCTGTTTTAGTGAAGATGCAGCTCATTTGCCTGACATAAACGACACCGAGATTCTGAATGTTTTCAAGGACTTAATGGCAGCAAGCTGGGATGAGCTTCCCTATTCAGTCGTACAAGATGCAAAGAAAGCCTTGTCGAAAAATACTGATGACAAAGCCGGTCAGGAAGCTTTGAGAAATGTTTTCCGTGCCGCTGAAGCTGTTGAAGAGTTTGGTGGTATTCTAATCACCATGAAAATGGAACTTGATGACAGCATTGGAATGAGTGGGGAGGTATTACTATAATATATAAAGACCTCGGTTTTTCCCTTTTCTTTTCTTTCTATTGCCGATTGTTGGCATTTGATTAATCAAATCCTTTATTTCGTAGAATGTTAAACCTTTGTCAAACGAGTTTGTTGCTGCACTTAAGACGGTGTTTCAGCGATACGTGACTTACTTGGATGCATTCGGTCCTAACGAAACCTACTTGCGAAAGAAGGTAGAGAATGAGTTGGGATCAAAGATGATCTACCTAAAGATGAGATGTAGTGGCCTAGGTTCTGAGTGGGGAAAGGTAATAAACTTATTTACAACATATCTATGAATTCAGTTACGACTGCATGATCAGTGTTGAGGATATTGAACATGGTTTATTCATGCACTTCATATCATTTTTCATGTAGTTCATGTTTTAATACAAAACAAGAGAATTATGATTTAGGTTAGAGTGCCAAAATGCCTCAGATTATATTAACTATTTGCAACATATCTATGAAATCAGTCACGACTGCATGATCTACCTCGACAGTGTTACTTCATATCATTTTTCATGTAGTTTGTGACTTAATACGAAACAAGAGAATTACGATTTAGGTTAAGGTGCCTCAGCTTGTACATGCTAATTGCTATTTGTTCTTCCGTGGCCATGGTTAACATCTTAACAGTCCGGTATTCCAGAACACCAAGCTGAACCCTGGGCTAAACTTTAACCTGTTTTCCAATCCATCTTCATCCACCAAGACTTATATGCATTCACCCGTTGTTTTCCTTCACTGCCTTTTTTATATTTGACAATGTCACTCGTCACGGAAACAGTTTAACGCAAACTTTAGGTGTATGAATCATGCAATTACAAAAAATGCAATTCGGTCTAATATTTTTTTCGGTTGCTTTCGATGCAGATTACCGTTCTCGGAACCTCTGGACTCTCTGGATCTTATGTGGAACAAAGAGCTTAGCACTAAATTGTTGAGACATTTCATGTGAACTCTTTTTTTTTGTTCTGTTTTAGATCATGTTTATGAATAGTAGGAGACAAGTTGGTGTTGTTCTCCTAGAAAACCTTGGAGTTTGCTTGGTAAGCTAAATAAAAAGGCTTATGTTGTCAACAAAACAATAAATCAAAGTGTAAAATCATGTTTCTGAATTTTTTATGGGAGAATTTTGCATGGAAATTTTTTTATGGGAAAATTTTTTCTCCAGCAAAAGAGTTGTCGGGTTCAGGTCAAGTTTAAGTACGATATTAATATTTTTTTATACTTATTTAACTCAATTTGATATGAAATATAAGTTTAAAATTTTATTTAAAATTGTCATATTTAATACATATATAATTTTTAATTTTTAAAAATTATATTATTTATATTTTAAATTTTTTTCATTTATCGAATTTTCATATTTAGGTAATTTTATTTAATATTTACATCATTGTATTATATATTATTAATGATTTAAATATTTTGGTGTTATAAAATACATAAATATAACATGACGTAATATAATATATTATAAATTTAGAGAATGAGTTGAGTTAGTTTGGGTTCAAGTTTTGAACATTTGAGTTTAGATTTGTATTATATTTTAAACGGATTTATTTTTTGAGCTTAATATTTTGACTTTAATTATTTTAAATTTTGAGTAAATTTTTGAGTTTGAGTGGATAATTCTACCCTCAAATAGGTCTACTATTGACCTTATCTTACACCATATATTTGCAAATGAGGGTTAACAATATTTTTTATTTGGATATAAATTCTTGAGTATAAATGTAAGAATGCAATTTTTTAAATATATAAAAATATTCGTATTAAATGCATATTCGGCTATCATTATCAAAATGAAAGAAAAAAGAGACTCGAAACAAAAGTAAAAGAGAAATTCGAAACAAAAGTGACTAATATATTATCAGTTTTTGTACTTTATTTTAGTATCAGAATTTTTTTAGTCCAATTGTTGAAACTAAAAACACTAATAGATGTCAATGATTAGACTAAAATTCTTTATCGATAAAAAGATTTTTTGAAGTAAAAGAATTATATCAAAGTATAAAAACTTGTGGCATATTTAAATATATGGAGTCTTGGCTAATTTGGTCCCTTTACGCCAAGACCAAGATTCAGAAGGTGATTTAGGCAAAGGTGGTAGCAACACAACTTTCCTACATAACCCAAATGGCCACCCTTCACAATGACAAAACTCCCTAATGATCGATCGCCTTCGGAAATCCTCTGAATCAAACTTCCAAATCTCTGGGAAATCAACATTCTTTAAACTTGAACAACACGAGAAGTTTGATTTAGCCGACATAAATGCTTCCCTATTAATACCACTCGAACACAATGAGAAACAACTCCCTACTGAAAAGAATTCATCATCTTCATTATCGTTGTCTCTTCTTTTAAAATGATTCGAGCTTATGTAAATCTCTCCCGTCGATGGAGATAACACCCACGAAAAGCTCCCAGTCATTGAACTCGGCTTTCTCTTCATCTTTTCCATCGCTCGAGTCCGGATTTCCGAAACAACTACCTATAAACAACATATCACAAACAATGAAAGAAACGAAATGAACATTCCTATGTATAGGAAGAGTGGGAAATTGTTGGTACCTCGGATTCATCATCGATGTCGCTCGTTGGGTGTTCGTCGTCATTGTGACCCGAACTCAAAAACCGACCATTGAAACTATGGCAATGGGAAAATGCTTCCTTTAAAAGTGTAGCTATGAATTTGCATCTCTTAGAATGATGAGAGTGCTCTTCTTGGTAAAAGACACTCATGTTTGGAAATGCCGAATTGAGTTCTAAGATACTGACTTTATATTATACATATTCTTATATAACAATGATTATTATAAGACTTTTATGGTGAAATTATGTTTTAGTCCCTCTATTATGTTGAATTTGATATTTAATTACTGTACTTTAGTTTGACTAGTGACTGCTTGAAGAGCCTCGGTTAGTCTAGGATTTTCTTATAAAAGTCAATATGATCTTTATAAAGCTCTCTTCATACCAAAATTTAATGGGAAATAGTATAATAATATTAACTATTTGGCCTAACCAAAATTAAAAATGAGCATAGTTGGAGGACTGAAATTAAATTTAACCAACTTTTTATAGTCCCTTTATTTGTTTTGATGTTGAAATTGACCTTGATTGTGCTGATAATAGCTTTACAGCTTACTCAAAATACTGGGATTCTATATCCTTTGGGGTAAAGACTAAGTTAGATTAACACACACACAAAAAAAGGGGGCTAAAGACATATCAACAAATAAACAGGGATTAAAAAAATAAATAAATTCCCAATTGAGACCCTTCAAAGTGAATTTATAAATTTGTTTTCACCTTTTCCAAAAAATAGTTTCCTTTGGAGTTACTTACAAGTAACTTCCTGAAGCGGAAGTCACGGTGAAAACTGAGACTTGGTACCAAACGATGACGGATTGTATTGGGACAGTTGATAAGGATTGTATTGGAGTTTATTATCGAGCCAAGCTCGAATATAAAATTTGGTAAACGAGCTTAATCGAGTTTAAGTAGATCGATTATATCTTGAGCCAAGCTCAAGCGTAAAAATAGATGTTTGATTGAGCTGAAGCCGAGTATCAAATTTCAAGTTGAGCTCGAGCTTGATAGTATCCGAGCTCAACTCGGCTATATTACACCCTTACAAATTATTCGAATTCGACTCGAAAGAAAACATGAATATGATTTGATCATTTATTGAGCCAAGTTCAAGTTATTGCACAAACTAAGCTCGAGTACCTTAATACTTTTAGCAATTGGTGAATCTAGTCGAGCTTTTTTTATAGCATATATTTTAAAATTTTGTATATGAAACGAGTTTGAACTCGAACTCGAGTGTAAATCATACAAACGAGTTTAATCGAATTGAGCTCTAGCTTTTATAATAGTGTATTCGATCAAGCTCTAAAAAAAATTTCAATTAGTAAATTTCAAGTCAAGTTTTTAAACTATTCGAGTTAGACTTGTATAATAGTTTATTATTGGGTCATTGTCAAGTTGATCTCAAGCTAACATACAAGTCGAGTTTGAATACCTTAAATATTCAATTTGAGCAATTCACGAGCTTAACAGATTTTTTTATTTATATTAAATTACTAATTTACTCTTAAATATAATACAAACATAAACCCTAAACGTAAAATTTATATATAAACGAG
Organism: Gossypioides kirkii; assembly: GCA_005610355.1. Taxonomy (NCBI): domain Eukaryota; kingdom Viridiplantae; phylum Streptophyta; class Magnoliopsida; order Malvales; family Malvaceae; genus Gossypioides; species Gossypioides kirkii. The sequence goes on from CP032248.1 coordinate 1,418,884, forward strand.
GTACAAATCATGTTAACTAGTTTAATCGAGCCAAGTTTTTTATCGGTATATAAAACTTGTTATATGCACTTTTTCTTTTGATTAAAATATGCTTCAAATTCTTGCACTCGTAAATTTGAAATTTAATCCTTTTGCTTATATTTCTAAAAATATAATATTTTAGATTTTTAGATTTCAAAATTCAGGTTCAAATTTTAATTGAACTACAAAATTCTTTTGCCAAATTAGATGGTATGACTTTTTGAAATTCTTAATGGCACCTACTTCAAAGAACTGGTCTTTCATACCTACAAGGATAAAGATTAACATCGAACTAATAATCGGAATATCCAAATGGTATCCTTACATGGTCAGACTTAAACCAGATTACTTAATATCTAAGCTGTCAAATCTTTCAACCAAGAACCAATGGTTTCCATTTATCCATCTCCTTCAAGTATCAACTTCCCTCAAACACACAACAAAACCCTAAAGTCAGGTTCTTTCAGAACGAGTCAGGGGTAAAAGTATCATACAGGCCCTAGCATTAGAAATAAATTTGAATTTTATCCCTTTTACTCAAAAAACAGGTAAATTAGTCCTTATACATTAGATCAAAGAGCAAACCAATTCTTGTGTTAAAACTTTTTATCCATTTCTATTGTTAAAAATTGGCGTTCCTAACAAAATAACTAGACAGTTACACGTGACGTGAGACATGTACCTTATGCTGACATTCATGAATCAATTTTTAATTGTAAAAATGGATGGAATTGTTAACAAAAGGACCGATTTACTCTTTGATCTAACGTACAATGATTAATTTGCCCACTTTTTGAGTAAAGGGAGCAAAATATAATCCGACTCTTAATACAAGGGCCTCCATGATACTTTTACCCGAGCCAGGGTATAGATAACCAGCAAATCAGGTCAAATATTTGCATGCATGCTTGGCAATTATTGTATGCAAAAAGCAGAAGAATAAACAACTAGAGAAACTGTTTTGGTGCAAATAAACATACATGCTTCATGTTCCTAACACTCGTTATTTACCCTAAAAAATTCGACCTTAAACCCTAAACCGTAAAACTATACTTCTAGAAGGGGAAATGTGATATCAACATTTAAATCATATCATGAAATATGATAGGACAGTCCAACTAAAGTAATCTCCAACCTCAGACAAACTTTATGAGTGGAAAAAGGCAAAAGCAACAACTAATGACAAGCTTTTTTGTCTGGTTTCCCACCTAATTTTAGAACCAAACAGAAAAAACTAGAACATGAATAAATCGTACACAGTGTTCGAATGTTAGAATTCGATATACTTGATGTTTTAGTATGCAATCCCTAATCAACCTCAAAACAGTCTTTTGTATGGTATTGATGCAATGTATAGTTTACAGTTCTTTGACTCAAACATACGATGAGGCCATCTAACTTCACCGAGAATATTGTAAAAGTAACCACCTTGGACGACAGAAGTTGTATCGAAAAAGTTTAACTCGACTGCCAGTATCCAAATCCCTAATAAACCTCAAGACAGTCTTTTGTATGGTATTGACACAATGCAGGGTTTAAAGTTCTTTGACTCAAAGAAACAATGAGGCTATCCAACTTCACCGTGAATATTGTAAAAGAAACCACCTTGGATGACAGAAAGTCGTATTGAAAAAGTTTAAAAACTGCCAGTATGCAATCCTAATAAACCTCGAAACGGTTTTCTGCAGGTAAAAGTACCATGGAAGCCACTATACCAAGAGTTGGATTGCATTTTGCTCTCTTTACTCAAAAAATGGACAAATTAGTTATTGTACATTAGATCAAAAAGCAAATCGGTCCTTTCTATTAAAAATTTCATCTATTTATACTATTAAAAACCGGTGTAGCTGACGGAATAACCAGACAGTTACAGTACTTCATGTTGAGGTACAAAAACAACTTTTTAACCATAGAAATGGATGGAATTTTTAAAAAGGACCAGTTTTCCCTTTGATCTAACGTACAAGGACTAATTTGCCATTTTTTTAGTAGAGAGGGCAAATACAATCTGATTTCTAGTACAAGGGCCTCCATGGTACTTTTACCGTCTTTTGTACGGTATTGGCACAGTGTATAGTTTACAGTTCTTTGACTTGAACATACAATGATACCATCTAACCTCACTAAGAATATAGTAAAAGTAATCCGATCAGGAGGAAAACATGCTGCATAAGCAAACCTAGAAGGAACTTAAACCGGAATCAACACAACAGCCTGAATTTCGAAAGGATATGAAAGTTAAGTATCACCTATTTAGCTAGAACATCTCTATTGAGATGCACCTTTTTTTTTTCCTAGCTACTAATCAAAACATGATTTAAAATCGAAAACCAAGTAGTAATTAATCTAAGATTCTTACGAATATCCAAGGATCAAAGCAAAACACAAAGCAAAAGCATATGAAAGAGGCAACACAATGCAATAATTTTAACTGAAATTCAATCAAAATGGTGATAATCGAATATAAAAAAAAAAAGTACCGTACAAACACGGGGCTAGTTCGAAACAGCAGATTTGTTGAGTTGTTGAGAAGTAAGAGATATAAGAGACTGAAGCTTAGCAACAGCAGAGGCTTTCTCAGGCGGACATTTAGAGAGCGAAACATTCAAAGAATGAAAAGCTTCATCGAGCTTACCAGCAGCTAATGCAGCACAACCAGCTTTATAAGCCTCATCAGCCATCCGAGCATCATACTCAGGTGAATCACGGCTTTTAATTCTCAACAATGACGAAGACGGGGAATCGAGGAAAGCCGTGGCACGTGCGTATTCGAGATTAGTGATAGCGGCATTGATATCGGCCATGAGAGCTTCGGGTGTTAATGGGAAAGGCTTCACCCCATCAAAAACACTGAAATGAGGGTTCCCTTCCCCAGAACCCATCTGCTTCGTTTTAAGTATTTTTCGTCAAAATTCGTATTTTCCATCAAAATTCGCCATTACATGCTCATGGAATCATATCAACTTCATATACACAAACATTACAAACTCAGTACACATAGTTTAGACTAAATTTTAACAGAAAATACTAACAATATCAACATTCGAACTAAAATTTTCATTTTTTCACTAAAATCTCTATTTATAACCAAAATTTAACGATTTAATCAACTCTAAATTACTGAATTAACAACCTTTAACATTCATAAAACAAAACCCAGAAAAGTTATGGAACATGTTAATGATTAAAGGATCAAAATTAACAACTTTTAAATTAGAATCAAATCATTGCAAAAAAAAACATAAACAGAAATAATAAAAACACTAACCTTAAAAGATGATAAGCGTCTTCAAGATTCAAAAAAAAAGCTTCTTTGCTCCGATAATGAATTGGGTTTATCGATGTTGTTGTTGTAGAATCGAGATTTGGAGCAAATTTCTATTGAAGCAAGCAAAATTTTCTACTTTACTTTTATTTATTTTTCTCCCAACAATTGTTTGTGATAATCAATTAAATCCCTTTTTAAGTTCTGATGATCTAACTTCCTAAACTTGAACTTAAGTGATGATTAAAAGACGACGAATCGATTTGTTTCCAACAACCGATTTGATTGTGTATTTTTTGTTTCTGGGATAGACTGGTTGGTTTGATCCTCAAAACAATCTTGAAATTACTGGTCAAATTTTATAATTAGTCTCTGTATTTTACTCAACTTATAAATTTAGTCCCTTATTTTAAATTTTATAATTAATCCCTGTATTTTACTCAACTTGTAAATTTAGTCCTTTATTTTATTAGTTTACCCGTCTCAGTTTTTTTGTGTATTTTTATATTTTTATATATATATATTTTTTAAAATACATACATATGATAAGATTTGAACTCAAAATATAATACCGAAGTTTTTTTTGATAAAAATACTACAGCGAAGTTAAAATATTGTTCAAGGGCCAAAAATGAATAATAAATTTGAGGGTTAAGGTATTAAGGTAGAATATTAATCATTATTAATTTATAATTTTATAAATTTTAGAAGGGTTAAAAAAAATTACCATATTATTGGGGCCGCTACCCTTGCCAAAACATGACATTTAGGGTTCGTTTGGTTAAAAAATATATAAAATTACGTTTTATAATAAGATTATAAAAGGGAATGCCCGGTATATTGCATTTTACTAAATCATCTTTATTATTTTCTTAAACAAATTTAGTTCTTTTTAATCTCAATTTCCATAAAATTATAATAAATTTATTATTTTATTTTATTATAATTTAACATTAATAAGTGAATACTTGATGTTTGACATGAAAAATATTGAATCACAAATCATTATAATCATAATTAATATATTAATAAATAAATCATTAAAATAAATATAATAATTATAATTTTTAAGTTTGACTTCCATTGTTTTGTTGTTAATAAAAAATTATTTTAAATCATTTGATAAAAAAAACTAAGCTAATTAAAATAATAATAAAAAGAAATAAATGATAATAAAATTACATGTTATATTTCGAAAAAAACACTATCTATTAAAATATTGAGTCATAAGATAAGATTCAACCAACCAAGCGTACATTTACTTCATTTTATCATTTCATTCAAAACCATCTTTAGTTTTTTATTTTTATAAATTTATTATATAATTATTAGTTAAATGCTTAAATTGAGGTTCGATCTTTTCAAAATGATCATATACAAGCTAAAATTATCTGAAAATGCTTAAATAAAAATAATTTTTTTAAAAAAATTTCAAATGTCATATATCAAAATCTCAAATCGCGTACAAATATTCAATTCAACTGTCGTCAACATTCACGTAATTTTTACTCAATTTGATTGAAGCACATGAAAAACTCTTACTTAAACACTTTCATAAAGGTTGAACTCTTACTACAGCAACCATTTACCCTAAAAAAGGTCAAACCCTAATTTAAAATTTTAGTCAATTATTTTCAACAGCATAGGTGTATCATAATTTAAAGAATACTCAGATTCAACACAAATTTAAATAATGTTGCAAACTCACACCATGGAAACAATAACAAAACAAAAACTAAGACGTCTTAAAGAATTCATTCGCATTCATATTGCCATTACAGGCATTTTTCTTTTCCATTTCATTTAACTGTAATCTCAACCTAAGAACCATAACAGGGTCTCTTTCTCATCTCATAAAAGTCTATCAATTTCTGCTTGAGATGGAAATTAGACCACATCCAATAGACACCATTAATGGTACAAAAAGAATTTCCATGTCAAAAGTGGAGGTGAAAAGGTTGCATTTTCCCCCCCATGTTCCAAAAAGACAACACATATTACATTGTAATAACCATAGGTCTATTTGTCTATGATATAAATGGAGCCATCATTAAAAGATTTCAATAGAACTAGACTGTTATGTTGTCTTGAATTGACTCTGCCCATTGTTGGTGTCTCCGTTGATAAAATTCAGTCATTCACTAACAATACCTGATACCCAAGGAACCATAACAGGTGCTTTTGGGTGCTTGTCTCGATATTCTTCGGAATATCGGTTTTTAAAGTTCAATCTTGGCTTCTCTGACTGCAAATTTTTTGTTTAACATTCAGGTTAGCTTTTACGTTGCAAAGAAGTGTGACTTAATGGTAAAAGTACCATGAAGGCCTCTTGTAGTCGGAGTCAAATTGCACTTTACCTCTTCTACTAAAAATGAGCAAATTAGTCCCAATACATTAGAACAAAGAGCAAACTGGTCCTATTAAAAATTTCATCTATTTTTACTGTTAAAAACTTATCTGGCATGCCAGTTTTTAACTGTACAAATAAATGAAATTTTAACAAAAAAAAAACTAATTTGCTCCTTGATCTAATGTACAGGGACAAATTTGCCCATCTTTTGAATAAAATGCAATCAGACTCCGAGTACAGAGACCTCTATGATACTTTTACCGTAACTTAATGGATACAAAAGGAGACTTACGAATTTTAGCCAGCATTCCATGTGTTTGTGTTGATATATATCTGGGGAATAGCAACCGTTCTCCGACGGACAATAAACCCATATGTTGCATTTCTTTTCACCTAGCTTTGCATTTTTCGCTTGATCTAAACAAGCTTGGCAGCAATCGGCTGCACTTTCTTTGTGGTGGGTAAGACCCCATCTAACAGCTGCACCGTCATAATCCGTGTGAAGTTCAGCATGGCATTGTGGTGGAAGCGGTCTGCCAGCTAAAATTTGGTCCTCCTCTTCTGCGGTATAAAAGAGTTACACCTTAGTGACAGGCTTACAATATCATTAAAATATCGATTTTGCACAATTACCTGTATCTTCCACACCCTCAGGCTTATCATCATGTTCTTGATTAATGACTTCAGTGGGTATCCAGAGGCCGATTTCTTCCGATAGTGCAGCCCAATTGGACTCCAAGGCTTTTACTAACATCCCTACAAAATGGTATGTTCGGGTAAAGTTAACATTCTGTAACAAGGAAGAAGGTTAAAGCTTTTATCTCAATGACATACAAAAAGTACCGAAACATGCTGTGTCCAGATTACAAGTTACCTGCTTCCTCTTGCAAAAGAGTTGAATTCAACCCCTCTCCTCCAAGGGCCAACGTTTTGGCTTCTTTTAGTTTCTCCTTGCGCCAGGTTTCAACCGCTTCTGTTAACCCGAGAACGATATCAACAAAAATAGTACATTATAATGGAAAAAAAAAAAAGAGCCACAGCTGATTAGCTCGTCCCTAAACATGGGATCTAGGCCATTGCTGATTGCTTAACTCTTCTAACACACAGAAAATTCTTGTACGATAACCTGTAACTAATGCCTAAAAGAATCTATCCAAACCGTGTTAGTTAAAATCAAATTGCGGTTTATACGAAAAGAGCAACGCATAGAGCAATACAAGCTTCCATTTCTGTCAACTTGTAAAACTAAAAATCTTTCGACTTAGAGCTGATCAGCATCCAGCAGAAAAGCATTGCCAGCTAAAAATGAAACCAATAAACATTCAATTTGGGCAATGTCAAACCCGTGAAACTTGCACTTCCCATCATAAACTATACTTTGGCCTCATTAAGACTATTCCCTCGGGTTGAAAGCAATTTCCTACCTATTTTACATTCCTAAACAGTCGGCAGGAGAGCATTATTGAGGTACAAGTCAAAACCAACATCAAAAAGTAAGAAACACGGTCCTTTCTACACCAAAGAGAAAAGTAAACAAAAGGACAAGTACAAGTTGCTATCCAAGTCACTGTAAGCAACCATGTAAAGACTCCTGTAAGTAATAATTATATCTATTTCTAAGAAGTCCATGACTGATTACATTGACAAGAGATGAAAAGGTGATAGAACATCATTTAATCATATATTCGGACCCAATATATTTCATAAAGGAATAAGGTACAAGAAAAAAATGGGAAAAAGGGTAGCAAAATGTAAAAGCAGGATATGATAAGAGGACCATTATATACTAATATCTTATAAGTACTACACAAAATTCTGAGGATAATCTCATAAAAAATTAATGGACACAAACAAAAAAAGGGGTTCTTTTTCCTTTAAATTTATTGTCAGAAATATATCCTAACCAATGAATCGAAAGCTTTCTTCAATCAAGAATCATAATGCATAATATGCTTTCATTGATAAAAAAATGTTGCATTTCATCTTAATGCAATCAGTCAAATGAACCACAAAGTTCTGCAAATTGTGATTTAGTGGCTAGCTAACTTCAAGGAGATTATGAATATCAAAGAACTGATCTATGCTGTTAATTGCTATGAATTGAATATAAAGCATTTCCACCTCAGGACAATTGGATGATATCGAATCAATAAGATTAGAGAACTTAGAAAGATGAAAGGAAGGAAGAGAAAGCATAAGACGCGATGCCTAATGGAAATCAAACAACATGAATCCTAGAGCTTACACGTGTTAGGAATTAACTTCCCTAATTTTATAAAGCTTTTTGAGGTAGTCAAATTACGAAAACATCACAAACACGCATGTACAATGGAAATAAAGTTTCAAAATGGATTTCTTCAGGATTTATCACAGAATTCCATTGGAAGCTCATTTTCCAGCAGTCGTAATGTTTCAACTAAAACACGAGGGGACTAATCAAGTACTATTTTGAGATAAAAGCAGATGATGAAGGCCATGTCTTAAGCATCCAACCTAAAATCAGTAGGTAATAGGTAAAACAGCCCAACTTTAATATAACACCACAAGAAACCTAATACTTACCAAATGAGGGATAATACTTTGCATACTCAAAAAGTGCAATGTCATTATAGCATTTATTATATCTCCTGCCAGGGGCAGGCAGTGGCCTTACCCCCCCCCCCCAACCAATGTTTATGCATTTTCGTCCTTAGAAATTTATGAAATTACAAGTTAATATAATGGTAAAATTGTACTCCCCCCCCAAAAAAATTAATCATGGTTCATCTCTAGCACCCCCAAAGGTAATTTTTTTGGCTTCGTCCTGCATGCTAAACCAGCTAATCACACATCTAAAAGTTTCCATAATAAGATGCAGTTTAAGATTGATTTATTCACTAACACTCCTGAATAGGATACATCATAAATGTTCAATCTATATACTTACTAGATAAGAACATATAGAAATACAATAACTTTAAAACTGTAATACAATCAAAAACTAAAAAGGGAACTAAGACACCAACCTTGCTGGTCACTGACACTGGCATTTGGTCTCAAACTTCTCAATCTCTGTAAGATTTCATCAGTTATCTCATGCTTAACCGCCCGTGGCAATTCGGCCACCGATTCATCACTCGATAATTCATGCTTTATTCGCTTAACCTTTATATATAAAGGTCAAATAGTAATCCCATAATTAAAGCATTATCACCAGCAAAATGTGTACTATAAAAAAAAAAAAAAAAAGGAGGAAATATGAGTGTTTTTGCATACCAATTTAACAAGCTCTATAGGTTCACTAGCTCTTCGAATCTTAATTGATTCTTCCATTTTCCTAATCTGATCTGGTGTGTACTTTACAACTACAAAAAACAAAAACAAAACCCAGAAATTCAAAACACTAAACAATACAAAATCACTTAAAAAAAACTTCAAAAAAAATTGGGAAAGCTGATAAAATTTAAAACTTGCCATTATCTTTATTTGAATAAATGTAGAGCGAAGAATAAAGAGAACGAAGAACAAAGAGAGCAATAACAATGTTAACAAAGCAAACAATCAGTGTTATCCTTTTATACGAGCACTGCCCGGAACCCAAAGCTTTGGGTCTACTTTCTCTAGCCATTTTTCCCTCATCCCACCATATCCCTTTCTCCTTTTTATTTTCCCCTTTCTGTTTTTAATTTTCCCACCTCCCAAACAAATCGATTAAACGGGAAAATTTTACCAGATCCCAGCAACCAACCAAACTTTCTTAAACCACAGAAAAATGGAAGACCCTTAACAGCAGTGAACTTGTTTTCCAGCTTTATGATTGCGTGCGTTTGAGGGTTTCGGTTTTTGTGGTTAATAACAAAGAACTAAGAAAGGTAATTAATTTATTTTATAAAAAAAGTGGGATTAATTCGGTGTTGATTGATCAACAAATTTTAGGTTTTTAAAAAGAAATTTTTTTACCCACTTTATGCTTTTTCTAATTTTTTTTAAATAGACGTGACTATCTATATTTTAATAAAACCCGGCTCGAACGGGTTTGATCAAGTCTCAATTCAATTAAAAAATAGTTAATATATTTTTTATTAAATGATTATTATTATTATTTTACTCAAATGTTTATTTTTTTATATTTTTTATATAATTTTTTATCGTTACATTAATAATAAATTTTGAATTAATTTTAAATAAATAATTTTTAATATAAAATATTTTTTCTCATCAACTCGATTAGTAAAATTACGAAAATATATTTTCATAATTTAAATAAATTATATTATTTGAGAGTATTTTAATTTTTTATTTAAAAAATACTAAAAATAAGCATATTATGAAATTCGAACCTGAACCAATTTTTGTTTGAATATACTGATGTGATTACATGATAATATTTGTTCATATTTTTTAACCCTTTAACAACTCACACACACCTTGCATACACAAGTGTTCAAACCCGAATCTCCTAGAATAAACATAATCTTCTTATCCACTGAAACTACTCGTTGGATTCAATACTTTTACACATTTTAATTTTATTATATTTTAAATTTGTGAGTTTTACACGTATACACATGTGATAATATTTCTAATGTGTATTATTAATAACTTTGATTTTCATGTTGCCTTAATAAGTAAATTGCCAACTATAATGTTTAAGCATAGTTTTTTTTTTTATAATGTTAAGTTTTACCTTTAGCCCTTGTAATTTTTACATTATTCAAATATAGTTTTTTATTTTTTATTTTAGATTTTTTTTTATAAATACAAACATGAATTCATTGTAGGGTCAAAGACTAGTAAATGAGAGTCATAATTAGGCTTGCTTAGTATGTCAGTATGACACAAAAGATTTTTTTTTTATGTTCTTAAGGATTATTTAGTAATTAAAAAAATTTGAAAGAATATAGTGTAAGGAAATCGCCAACCCCATTTTTTTTTTTGTTAATCTCTTAAAATGAGTCAAGATAAATTTAGGAAACTCTAGGTGGGTACCAAAGTCGAAGGTTTTCTGACCGATGCTCTTTGGCTTGATAATCTAACGTTTATGGAAAAATAGATACCTTTTTGTGTTCTAAGGATTATCCTAGAGCCTTTCAAAAATTATTAATGTATCAGTTAATTGAGCAAAGCAATGTAATGCAATCAATAATTGAGGCTCCCATGTAGAAAATGGCTTAGATGCTGAGGATCTATTAGGAAATTTTAGGAATGATAGGGAGTTAGATTGTTAGGTTTAGGTAGTTTATTTTAGGTTTTGTTTTTTACACACAAAAAAAAGACTAGTAAATGGTGATAAAAGTATCATAGAAGCTTTTGTATTAGGAATCGGATTGCATTTTATCCCTCTATTAAAAAAAAGTAAATTAGTAAATGTCTTTTATGGTCACTCAATTAAGAAAAGTTAGAAAATGGTAACTTAATTGTTCAAATTTATCTTTTTTAGTCACCCAACTATCTTAAATTTTTTAATATTTTCAGACCAGCAAAAAAAAATTCAACAATTGAATGATTATAATTAGCCCATTATTATAATGATTCAATAAAAAGTTTTATAAATATTGAGATATACATCTCATCTAAACATTTTAATCTTCACTCGAAACAAAGTTCAATCTTATTAACCTAAATCTAATCTTAATCTTCACTTTAATATCGTATGATCTAAATTAAAATAATTTAAATTTTTTTATATAAATTAGATTTATAAAAAACACTATTAATATAATTTTTTTATAATTTGGTTTATCTATAAATTCTTAATCGAATTAATTATATATAAATTTAGATAATCATAGCTATAAAGTACAAATTATGTACTTAAAATTATAGTAAGTCTTCATATTTTTCATGTTTATTTTCAGATTTAATTTTTTTCTAACAATTGACGGTTTTGATTTTCAACAAAAGCTCAATCATGTGTCTGGTTGGCCACGTATACATGTCTGGTCAACTGCTAATAATTACGCATAATTAAAGTAGAAATGATAAAAATGAATTGATTTTTTCTAATTTTTTTGGTACATAAAAAAATCTAAATTCATCAATTATTATTTGATTTTAGAATTTGTTGGTTAATACATGTTTAATGATTTAAAACATGTTTAATCATTCCCTAGGGATGGTAAATAAAATAATTTTAACACATCGAGTTTTGATTTGATTAAATTTTATAAGAATTTAAAAAAATTAAATTTAAGAGTAGAGTGAGAACGATTTTTAGTTAAAATTTTTGAAATTAGGTTTAGATCGAGCTGGTTAATCGAGTCTTAGCTCGATTAGCACGGATACGTGGATTCGAGTGCGTTGAAGCGTATTATTCTTTTATTTATGAGTTGGGAGGGATTATGGATAATTTTGAATATTATATTAAAAAGAGCAGATATAATCATAATTTATAATAAGATTGTTTAAAAAAAAGAAAGGTTTAGATCGAACTGGTATCATCTTACTCAAAAAAAAAAATACCAAAATACCTTTTATAACTATTTTTATGTATTTTATATTTAAAAAATCACAAGTTTTCCTAAATATAATACAAAAAATATATAATACTTCGAGATTGAATCCGAATATTAAAATTTTAAATAAAATTGAATTAAAAGAATTATAAAAATTTAATCATATCAAGATGAGTAAAAAATTGTCCCGTTCTATCCGAGTGTCATCCATATTCATAGTTTATTAGAATAAATCTCAAAATTACACATAGATTTAAGTTTAATGCGAAATTGTATACATAAATTTTGATTTTGTCTAATTTTATACATGAAATTTCGATTTGATTTAATTTTCACAAATTATTAACAGAACTATTGATGTAACATCATTTTTTATTTATATATTGCATACATAAATAATTATATTTATCCCATATAAAAAATAAATTGATGTATTTATTTCTTTAAATGTGTATGATTGAATCAAATTTAAAGTTTCATGTATATATTTGAATTATAATCGAAGTTTTATCTGTACAATTGCTCCAAATTAAAGTTCATATATCAAATTGCAAATTGAATCAAAGTTAATATATAATCTTGAGATTTATCCCTAATTTATTTGCTTTTTAACTTTAATTTGGAAAATGGTTGGGCTTTTGGGCTTCTCACACGAGGCCGACACTTATAACTGTTGGACATAATTATTGTTAAAAGAAATTGGACTTTGAAAGGAAAAAAGAAAAAGAGAGAGAAAAGGGGTGATTACTTTTATAGTTTTAATATTCGTATTTATTTTATTATTTCAAATAATAAAATATATTTGATAAATTCAGTCCCTAATGTTTATTTATTTTTTCATTTTAGTCATTATTTTTTGGGGGGTCATGTTCGCCTTCAATCTTTAAAAATTAATCAAATTCCATATTTTTGAATGAAAAATTGACTGGCTGTTAAAATACAAAATTAGTTAGACATTCGTTTTTTGATTCAACTAGATAGTTCAATCACATAAAATATTAAAAAAATTAATAATAACTACTAAAATGAATAAAAATCAGGAAAAATAAGAAAAAATTTATTGACTTTTAATTGATTTTTTACTTTTTTATATTTAATTCGTATGATTAAATCTCGAATCAATCAATTCAACTAACCAATCTGATACAATTCAATTTTTACTATCATGATAAGATATAAACTTCTAATCTGGATGTTGAAAGGCATACCAAAAGAGTGAGTTTTAGGTTATCATTTTGGTTGGGAGTATCTTATAAAGTTAGATAATCATTTATATTTCTTAATTTCTTAAAGTTTTATCAAATGCTATGTTGGGTAATGGTTGCAATCAAAATATCCAATGCAATAGGATCTTGATAAAGACATCATTTTTCATTTTAACTTGCAAAATATGCAAATATTTAGTTTTAAATTCGAATTTGATTCGGTAGTTATCAAATCGAGTTTAATAATTCAAGCTTTCAATCAAGAGAACTTGATTTGGTTGGGATTTGGGAGTAACGCGAGTCTTATCAGGTTTTTCATGTTTTTATATTATTAAATTATGTTATTGTTCTTTGTATATATATTATTAATCCTTAGCTTAATTATGGAGCTGAACTCAAACTTAAAAATAGATGTTTGATCGAGATCGAGTCGAGCATTGAGCTTCAAATTTCAAGACGATCTTGATAATATTTAATCTCAGCGTGACTCATTTACACCCCTAATTGAGATTTACGATTTCATTTAGAGTTCGGACATCTCTTAAGCAAATCTTAAGTTTGAGTTTTGTAGATGAAAATAATAGCATTAAAAGAGTTTTATTCCTTATTTAAATATTCGACTTAACTCGATTTTAAATTTAATCAAAATTCATTGCGGATATTGAATAATGAAAGTTATCAAACATGAAATATATATATATATATAAAACATTGGATTCCTTGTTTCTGGTAAACAAGTTCTATAGAGCTGCCATTATTGTTGTCTTTTAAGGTATGTCAAACAATATGGTTGGAAAAGTACATGTTTATAGATTTATTTAATCCTCAATATTCTATAAAAAGATATGTGATCTATCGTAAATGGTAGTGATTAATTTTTTTTTTTGTGGGTGCTCTTTAAAAGAAGCAAATGACTGCTCATGAGATATGTTTTATTTTCATAACGAGGGTCAAATCCTTGACTATATGATTAAAGGATAAAGTGAACAATCATCACACCACAAACTATATCTTATGGTCTACACCTTATAGTCTTTAAATCATCCTCAGGAAAAATCATAAGTAGAGGAGAAAAAATTCACTAATATTAAAAACAAAAAATATAATAAGTTTTCAACTATATGTTGTTTTAGTGTTGAATAATCATTTTAAAAATTAACAAGTGAATTGCATTTCGAACTTTTCAAATCAAATCAAGTGAGATTCGAGTCACACAATTATATCATTTATAAATTAATGGATAAACATGACATAATTGTCAAAATCTTAAAGTTCAAAGTCAAATTTGTTTTTAATATTTTTTGGGGGTTAAGGGGGCAATGGAATATGATGTGGTCAGCTGTGTCGTTGATTAGGCAAATACAATCAGAAAAGCTGGCCCTTCACTCATTCATTTTTTCCAGCTTGCAAAAAATATATATAAAACATATTCCCCTTTTAATCCATTAACAATGCTAAATAACAAGGAAACCAACTTTGTAAATCACTTCCACGCGCCTGCTTCTTTTGCGGATTTCGATATTTACGAATATTTGATTTGTTTATTTTAAATTTAGATAATTATTTAAATTAAATATTTGAATTCATTTTACATTTAAAGATAATGGATTGAATTTAGATAATAAATATCTAAATTTATTTTATTTTTTAAAATAATTAGTTTGAATTTTTAGATACTCGAGTTCCCTAGCTTCTTTATTTTTTTCTTTAATTTTAATTTTTTTTATATAATATTTATATTTATCTATAACTGTTGGAAGAAAAACGAGATTACATATGTTTGATTTCATGTCCTTCTTTTTATTGTAATAGCAAAAGTATCAATTGGGTTAATGCTATATTGACTTTTCTAAAAAATTATACTTACTAATGATCTAATTCAAAAAATAAAAATCTTACATCAAAATGATCCGAATCCAATACGATATAAACTCGAAATGATGAAACTTTAGCACATTTCAAATGTTAAATTGATTTGAACTCGAAAATTAAATATTAGATATAAATTTATTAAATTTAAATTAATTCCACAGCTCAAGGTTTAAGTGCGAGTGGGATTGGTTAGAGAGCAATTGGCTCCGAGAATTTCGCGTTCGACCAAGGGCTCCAGATGGAGATCAAAGGGTTAGGTTAGCAATTGGAGAAAATTTTGGTTCCTTAAATTAAGTGGGCCCCATGTCAATGGGGCCCATATTAATCTCACAGCTACTTGACATTAACCGGAGAAAATTTTATTTTTGATTAAAATTTTTGGATTGATATATAATTTAATACCTGAATTTAGTTTAATATTTAATTTGATACTTGAGTTTAACTTCAAAATTTATTTTGATATTTGAGCTTTTCAATTTTATACTTGAGTTTTTTTTTCCTTCTATTTAAATATTTGAGTTTGGTTTCAATGTTCAATTTGATATGTAAGGGTTATTTTTTTTAATTTTAATTTGATATATGAATTCGGCTTCAATATTCACTTTGACATTTGAGTTTAATACTCAATTTGGTACCCGAGTTTTCGTTTTCCTAATTATGGGTGTAAATGTGATATTATTGATGCTTACAAGCTGCTTGAGTTCGACTAAAAAATACTTGATCTTGATTAGGTAATTATTGAATTGAGCTTGAGTCGAATTTGAACGATTGACACGCCTAATCAAGCTTTTCATTTTTAATTTATATTTTAAATATTTTTATATTATTAAATTATGTTATTACTTTTAATATATTATTAACCTTGAGGTTAATTATCAAGCCAAACTTGAGCTTGAGCTTTGAACATGCACAAGCTTAACTAAACTCGAGCCAAGCTAGAGCTTAAAATATCGATGTTTGATTGAGCTCAAGCTCCAAATCTAGAGTCATTCTTGAGTTCGAGTTTTTCAATATTCAAACTCGACTTAGCTCAATTCCCTCATTAGTCCCACTTAAATATTTATGTTTTTTTACTAGAGTACGTGTTAAACAATTATTAGGCCACATGATACTATTTGGTCTAAATACTAAATTGAACATTGAAACCAAATTAATATATCAAATCAAGATAGAAGTTTCATATACCAAGTTGAATATTAAATTCAACTTTAAGTATTAAATTGTATAGTAACCATTTTTTATAATAGTAAACGTTTATTGATTATTGATTGATTTTGTTTTTCCTTTTTTGCATGACTTGCTTCGCTTTCCCCGTCTCGTAAGGGAAATTGACAATTTGACTTAGTCCTTAGTTTTCGCTATCGTGCGCCTCTATGTTGTTTCGCTTAACCGGCGCCAGCCATATCTTAAATTAATACTCAAAAATATTTTGGCTAATTATAACATTTGGTATCTAAACTTGATAATTTTTCCTAATTTGGTACCTAAATTTTTTTTGGTGCAATTTGGTACTCAAACTTAACACTTTTTCCTAATTTGGTACCTAACCTTGACACTTTTTTAGAAGTTGGTACTTAAACTTTTTGGGGTCCAATTTGGTACATGAACTTGACTCTTTTTCCTAATTTGATACTTAATCTTTTTTTTAATATTAATTTGTTAAACATAGCTCAATAACTATTTTTAACATGAATTTTTTCTAAAACTGAAAATACTTTTTTAGCGTAACAAAAAAAATTCAACACCGTTATTGGTTTGTTTAATTTTTATAATATTTAATAAATTTACGTACCAAATTGAATCTAAAAAAAAAACTTAGGTACCAAAATAGGAAAAAATATCAAGTTCAAGTACCAAATTGGGTTAAAAAAAGTTTAGGTACCGAATTAAGAAAAAGCGTCAAGTTCAAGTACTAAATTTGGTCAAAAAAAGTTTAGGTACCAAATTAGGAAAAAGTGCCAAGTTCAGGTACCAAATATTATATTAAGCCAAATATTTTTAATAAAAACACACACATCAAAATCAAATTGCTAGTGGTCGGCTTTGTTCTATAAATGGTTTAAATTTTATTTTAGTCCTCAGCTTATGTTAAAATTTGATATTTAGTCTTCTACTTTAATTTTAAGCAATTTGATCCTTGTTGAGACGTAATCCTACTTACACTATGCTGTTAGGCATGAGGATGCATTTTTGGTCAATGGGGGATGGTTTACATATTTTTTTATACTCTTCATGTCCGTTTCACGTTTCATGTTCAGGTTTTGTAACTGTTCCTCTCAACAATGTTGTTTTCAAAGTTCAAACCTATATCTCCCCTTGGAAGTGCATTGTGCCTTATCACTAGATCCAACTCTTGTTGGTGACGATTCACACAATTGAGTAGTAATATTGAGAACCACTAGTGATTTTATGTTCAGGGTTTGTAACTGTTCCTCTCAACAATGTTGTTTTCAAAGTTCAAACCTATATCTCCCCTTGAGAGTGCATTGTGCCTTATCACTAGATCCAACCCTTGTTGGTGACGATTCACACAATTGAGTAGTAATATTGAGAACCACTAGTGATTCTAACTTTACTGTAGAGAAATTTATGAAGTGTTGTTTGTGCCTAAACAGACCATTGAGTACGAGCACCTCATTGAAGAGTTTATGCATGGTGGGGGTTTGAACCCATGACCTGTATAGCATATAGGCCATATATGGGTAAGATGTTCCCATAATAGGTGAGGCTCTCCTCCTCTGTAGTTTCTTCAAGTGCATTTAAATTTCACCAACTTCTTTACGATAGAATCAACACCTCTTGTAGCTCATTTGTACATTGTTGCTCATTTGTGTGAATAACTCTTCGCCGGTCAAAAAGATACCCTCCTACCATCTTCAAGGGTAAGGGAACAAAATTTTGATACTAAAATTGAGCATAGACACTCCAAGAACACAACACTGAACTTGTTGTGGGTTTGAATCCTTGACAATCTTTTACTTTTATAATGTAATTAGTAGGTCCAAATTGACAACCGTTAATTGATTCCACCAAATAAAACTAACATTAAACATTTAATTTGGCATGTAAAAAGGACTGATTGGATTTTCACATAACCATGACTATATAAATTAATAGCAAAGGGATTGCTTTATATTGACCAAATTATACAAGGTTTAAACCAGAGGGATTAAATCCTAAATTGCAGCACAATAGAGGACATAAAACAAAATTAGACCTTTATATAAACCAAAAAAAGGAGTAAAGATGTGGCCCACGAATATATCTCATTGTGGGCCATAGTACTGAAAATACGTTTGATTTTGATCTTTAGATTCTAAATCAACCTTAATCCAACGGTCAATACACACCCAATGGTGGGACCCAAAAGGTCAAATACACACATCGGCTTGAAAACGAACGGCTATTTCTGGTTCGTGCAGCCGAGTCAAGCATAAGCCCGCCGTTTTTGCCACGTCAGATATTGTAAAACGGCAAAAAAAGGGCGTCGTAAAAAAAGGGTATTTGTTCTTTATTTATTTAAAAATTTTCCCCTTTATGTATTTCATTTATCCTCTCTCTCACAAGAAGAGTTTTTTTTTATCGATCAACAAAAAAAAAATTGTTTATTTGCAGGGCGCCACGATCTGCATTTCTCTCGATCGTAGCGAATAATTCCATTCCTCGGCGTCGTAATCTCCTCCTCCATTTGCAAATCAATCTATTTCTTTGTAATTTTCCGTTTCTCTTTTCGTTTGGATTATTCAATTTTGTTATGTTTTTTTCATATCCATATCTAAGATTCGTTTTGTTTTTCTTTTCTATTATGGTTAACAGATTTTTTTTGTAATTTTTAATGTCTACATTGATTCTGGTTTTCGATGAACAATCTGATCGACTCGTTCAGATTTTTATGTAAATCGGTTTTTTTTTGTGTGGAAGATCTCGATGTTTTTTGCCCTAGTTATTGTTGTTTAATTGTAATTGTGTCAGATTATTGTTGATGGATTCAATTCTTAATTTTGATTATTTCGCGATTTGATTATTGAAAAGCCTGCATCGTGTGCATCTTTTAGGATCTTCGAGTGTAATCCATGGAGGGTTAAGAGGCATTGTTTTTGAGGTGGAATTTTAGCTGTTGACGTGGTTTTTTTCTGGATTTGGAAAATTCGGAAACAATGTCTACGAGAGGAGAGCATCAAACGGTACCGCTGTCGGTTTTATTGAAACGTGAATTAGCTAACGAAAAGATCGAAGACCCAGAGATTGTACACGGGCTAGCAAGTCACAGCAAGAAAGGTGAAGATTTTACGTTGCTTAAAACAGAATGCCAAAGAGCGGTAGGAGATGGTTTCACCACATTCTCAGTTTTTGGGGTATGAATTTTTGGCCTCTCGTACTACCTAAATCAACGATAATCATAAAAGCATGTAATTTGCAGCCCTGAAATGTAAAGATTTATAAACTTTTATAGGCTGGTATTGCTAAACGTTATTTTAAAAAATATATATTTTGGCAGCTCTTTGATGGACACAATGGATCTGCAGCTGCTATTTACACTAAAGAGAATCTTCTTAACAATGTTCTAAGTGCCATTCCGGCAGATCTTAATAGAGATGAATGGGTTGCTGCCCTTCCAAGAGCTTTGGTTGCAGGTTTTGTTAAAACAGATAAAGATTTTCAACAGAGAGGTAAGAATTATTTTATTTTTATGTCAACACATCTGTGTAAGTATATGTTTTATAGGATAACCTTTGGATAAAATGGAATATTTGTCTATACAGTTATGCACTTTCTTTGGGAGTGGTTGCTACCGTTTATTCATGTTCATGCACTCCTCTATTGTAGTACTTATGCTCATATCAATGTAGACTTAGGTAGTATCCTTTTTCACTCAACTAACTGTTTTATGTACATATAGATATGGAATTTTACTAATTTATCATTACGAATATCCATGGAGAAAACGTTCTGATATGTAGGAGGAGTTGCTCTTTGGAAGTTGGTAGATATTGTTTTGTGATAGTTGATTTGTGCCACCTGTGGTTACTCAGGTGTTAAGTGGGGTCACTGTTTGGTTGGGATGCTATCATGGAGCTGTAGTGCTTTCCCTTATCAACAAAAAGGGATAGCAGATTAGCAGATATTTATCTATAGATCAGTTTGTCCAATATTAACATGATCTTATTATTCTAATATTTGGTTTTTGACTATTTTGTCAATAGTTAACTGATAGTCTGGATATGTCAACATGACATTGGTCTACATATAGTCAAGTTGGCTCCACCAATCACTGTCCAGTTTGATACCTCAGAAACTCTACCAACAGATACACCAGGCTGTTTCATCAATAATTATTATACCATACTTTTTATGATAAAATATTACTTGACCATAAAAGTTGTGTACATAAGCACAGAGTTTCTTCCATTCATTGGGCGGGGATTGCAATAAAGAGGATAGGACATTATTATTAGCTTTTTATTTTGCTTTTAATTTTTTAAAGAGGATAGGACTTATTGAGTTCACTCTCTCATGTTTAGTATTTGATAGATGTGCTATGGTTTTCTTTCCAGCAAAAATGTCAGGAACTACTGTAACCTTTGTGATATTAGAAGGATGGGTTGTAACAGTGGCATCTGTTGGTGATTCCCGCTGTATATTTGAATCAGCTGAAGGTGGAATATATCACTTGTCCGCTGATCATAGGCTTGAATGCAATGAAGAGGAGTAAGTCTTTGGCATAGTCTTTGCTGTATCTTGAAAAGTTCCCCTAAATGTTGAGGCCTTACTTTCTGTTTTCATCTTCTTAGGAGGCATCGAATCACTGAAAGTGGTGGTGAGGTTGGTCGGTTAAATGCTGGTGGTGGTGCAGAGGTATTTCCTCTTACCCTACGATTGTGCATCTTAATGCAATTGTGTGCTTTAACAAATTTTCTCTAGAATGTTAGCCTTTTCTTTCCATCAGCAAAACACAATTATACATTAATGTGAATCGATGTGCAACCACAATACTTAGAAAACACAATCCAGAAGCTAGTTTCAGGCATGTGTGACACTTTTGACAAATGCACCAAAAAGATTTTAAACTTATTTGATAATTTTGTGGATTAGAGGACCCCTTTGTAGACCTTACTAATTTTAGCTGTAACCCTTTGTAGACCTTACTAATTTTAGCTGTAAAAATTGTATTTAGAAACAACATTCTTGTACCTATCTTGTTTTGTTGCAGAAATATGAAACATGATACTGATATGTTTGTAAACAATGATAAGTTGATGTATGGGAGAAAACTATTTTTGATTATTTGTGTGGATTTAAGCTGGTGATCTAATGGTAAAGTTATTTTATAGATTGGTCCTTTGAGATGTTGGCCTGGAGGCTTGTGTCTTTCACGATCCATTGGTGATATGGATGTTGGGGAGTTCATTGTTCCTGTTCCATACGTAAAGCAAGTAAAGGTTTGTCTTACTCTTTCATCAACTACCTGCATAATGTAATTTATATCTTTTAGTTTGCCTGTCCTGATATCTTGATTTAACTTGTGCACTTAATAGCATTGGATTTCGATATTTTAGTTGAAGGGGCCAACTAAAATTACATATTTTTCTATTTTTGTTTGAGGTATTTCTTGAAAATTGTATAATGTAAAAATATATGCAAACAATATCCCAATTTTAAAAAAATAAAAATATCATGAAATACATTAGTTTTAGCGATTCATAAATTTCAAATCTGTTATCAATTTAGTTTTCTTTATAAAATCTCAATAAGCAAAAGTATCTAGTATTAAGCTTTGTAAAAGAAAAGTATTTCATAAGTGGTTAAGATAAGCTGATTTATATAGTACTAAACAGAGACATCAAAAAGAACATCTGAATTTTGAGAAAAAACAAAACTTTTAATATATTCATATGGAAGCAAGAATATATGTATATGTATTTGAAAAAAAGCTTCTTAACAAAAATATTGGCTTTGTAAAGGCGGTTGGTAAGCTGTAACTCAAATGATTAAGCAGGAACATTGAAAACAATCACAACATGTTAATATTTTCCCTTATGCCACTGTTTTAAGAGATTAGATATGTACTTGGCTGTAATGGAGTTCCTCAAACTTCCAGACCAATAACATTTCTGAATTTTGTGATTGTTAACTCCATAGTAGATCCATTAATTTCATATTCATATCCTCATGTGTCCTATACTTGCACTTTGAAGTGCGTTTGCATTTGGAATTTTCTTTCTTAATCAGTTTTCTTAGGAAATGGGTCTGTTTGAACAAGTTAGTGTTTTATTTAAAATTAAAAGACATTTTCTTGATTGTTATTAATTGTTTTATTTTACCAACTAGCCTATTTTCTGCAGTTGTCTACGGCTGGTGGTAGGATGATTATCTCTAGTGATGGTGTTTGGGATGCTTTAACAGCTGAAGAAGCTCTTGATTGTTGTCGTGGAATGCCTCCAGATGCAGCAGCTGCCCAGATTGTGAAAGTATACTCCTGATATTCTGTTGTCAACATTGTGCTTTTTAACTATTGCTGCTGGGAGCAATATGTTGGTATAAGTTTGCATTTCTTCATGTATTCTGATTCCTTGGTATCTAATGAACAGGAAGCTGTAAAGCCAAAGGGTCTTCGAGATGATACAACCTGCATTGTTGTTGATATCTTACCACAAGAGAAGCCAGCTGCTCTGCCACCACCAAAGAAGCCAGTCAAAGGTATGTTAAAAGCCATGTTTCGCAAGAAGAATTCTGGACCATCTTCTCAAGATAAAGATTACATGGAACCAGATGTGGTGGAGGAATTATTTGAGGAGGGATCTGCTTGGCTTTCAGAAAGGTTATTATTATTATTATAAATATAAATTTGATCATCGACTGTCAGATCAAGCATGAAACCCATTTATAGCTTTATTGTCCATGAGGATGAAGTAGTTTGTAGTTTTATCTCATGAGGACCCTTCTATCGTATGCAGGTTGGTCACTAAATATCCACTATGCAACATGTTTAAGCTGTTCATGTGCGCAGTCTGTCAATTGGAGATGAAGCCTGGAGAGGGCATTTCTATTCATGTTGGCACATCTAATCCACTAAAGTTGCGTCCATGGGACGGTCCATTCCTTTGCTCTAGTTGCTATGAGAAGAAAGAAGCCATGGAAGGAAAAAGACCATCAGGAAGTAATGATAGACCTCTCTCCCTTCCTATCTGTTATTCATTGCTAATTTATGTTACTAAAGTAAAGATCCTTTTTTTCCCCTTTTTTCAGATAGACATGGTAGTGATAGTGACTAGCTAGATCTTTCCAAATACTGTTGGGTTTGTGGGCACTATCAATTGTTCCAGCGGTGGTCATAAATGGGCGAAATAGTGTATTCTCAAAATAGTAACTTCCTTCAATTTCTTATCGGTGGGCATCGAGCATCCATTTGAATCTATACTCTCAAGTTCCGGCGTTGGGAGTAAGAAGAAAAATATGATTAAAAAAAATAGCTGGAAGGTTTTCATAGACTCGGCAGTGGATACAAGCATGCCTTGAAGGTAATTCTTTTCTCCATCTCTATTCATCCCATCGTATACCAGTTACTCCAAATTCATAGATCTAACACTAAATGACAGTGGACATCAATGTAATGTTATAATATAGGGAATTTGATAAGTACACAATACTCATTTGTGAAAAAGTTACGGGGGCGTGCTGAATGAAATTTCTTCATGTATCATTGGTTATTCATTCCTTCCTTTTGACAAACTGGGGAAGGTAAATATCTTTGGTATAGAAAATTCTGCAAAATTCCATTATTATTATTATTTCTTTTTAGCAATGCCATTCCATTATTATTTTTAATCGTTTAGCCATAAATACACGTATATACTTAGTTGATGTAAATATGTATACCAGTACTGTCTTGATGCATTTATGATATAACCTAGTAGCTGGATCTTGCCCCTTGTGTGTGAGAATATAGATATGTATTACAGTTGGGACCAGCTTTGCTGTGGGGACGAGTAGACACGGCTTGGCTGGAGGATGTGGTCTCTAGTCAACATACATGTGAACTCGCTTTCCACACCCTCTTCCTTGTACCATTCAAGTTATTTTTGAAAGGCAAGTTGCCTTACTTTTTCTAGATATCAACATTAGGTAGAGTTTGGTTTTAGAAAATAAAATTACCAACCAATTGATTATAATCTATTGATTAAGAATAGGATTTTGATTAAACACCGTCCTTAATTGCATTATATAATTTAGAAACAAAAGAAAAGGGGTCTAATTCTTGTTTTAGTTCTTTTAGTATGCTGAGAATTAAGAATTAATCCCTCTAGTTAAGAATATTTTGGCCTTTTACTTTTTATAATGTTATTAGTAAGTCCTAAACGATAATAAAGGGATTAAATTTTAAATTTTTAGCATAATAAAGATATTAAAACTATAATTAGATTAATATAAAAGGAAGGTCCAAATAAAAAACTCTGCATATAAGAAACATCTATAGGTTGTCGAGTTTAGTGATAAAGAAGATCAATGTCGTTTAGGAAATGTCTCAACTTCGATCATATGATCGAAGGAAAAAAGAAACACTGGGAAAGTTTTAGTCATTGTTTAGGGGTTTATGTTATAATTTTGTTGAAGTAGAATGTTTTGTATAATATCCATCTCTCCTAGACCAAGTTGACTGTTTGTGTATAAGATAGTGAGTGGCCAAGGACAAAAGAAGAAAAAGGGGAAAGCAGAAAAAGCTTCCCTACCAAAAAGGATCATAAAATGGGTTCTGAACGTGAAATCTTTGGTTTATATCCTGTTTGTTTCTTCATCTTCATCACCTTATCTTTTTACATAGAAATAAAATAATAGAATTATTAGATTTTTGAGTGGAGAAGATGAGTCAGTCCACCAAAAAAAATAATGCCTCCATGATTGAGATGTTGACCTCTTCAACTAAAATGAACAAAATTCCCCCATGGTGCAGAAACCCAGAACCCTAATAGGACCACTTTGTTATATACACGTGTGTGTGGGTCTACCATCTCTCATCAAACTGTCAAATACCTCTTTTCTTTTGCTTCTATCTTTTTCTTATCAACCCCATCTTTTTTATTTTAATCAGAACTTATTGTCACAAGATCATGTGTAGACCTATCTTCACATGGTTTTTCTTCTCCTTCTTAGTATGGGTTTGGATGCGCGTTGCTGTACGTTTAATTTATTTTTTGTCTTGCGTTACAGTATCGTTATAGTATCTAATTTCATTGTCACTGTTGTTTTTATACTAACCACAAGTAAACGCATCGTCCATTCAAACTCACATGTAGTCTATGTATTCTTTCTTAATTAGGGTTGATATTTACAATTTTTGTCTTTGAATTTGTTTATATTATTCGAGTCTGAATTAATTAAGTTATTTATTGGATAGTGAATTTAAATATTTAAATTCGTTATTTATAAAAATTAAGCAAATACGAATAATTTATATAGAAATCCATTGTTCATAAAAGTAAAAACTGATTTCTGTGATGAATATCGGAAGGTAAATATTCACGTTTACTTCAAATTCATTGTGAATAGTAATTTGAATATTGAACCTTAATATTATCTAAATCCTCAAAAAATAATATTGTTTGAAATAGATTGGATAGGTTGGGGTATTGGTCTAGCAAGAGGTATAAAATTGGTTGACTCGTGAATCAGTTTTATTTGTATTATTTTAAGTTTTAATAATTTATTTGTTTTATATTGTCTCAGAAAATTGATGGTTTAATCGGTTCATCACCAATCAATTTCTCAAAACATTATCAAAAACCAAATAAAATAGAGATAAATCTCAATTATGCATGAACTTTAATTCAATGTGTAATTTGATACATGAGTTTTAATTTTGCATAATTATACAAATTTAAAGAAATAAATACATAAATTTATTTCTATATTAGGTAAATATAATTATTTTTATATAAATATAAAATACTATATCAAAAATTGTGTTAATAATTTATGAGAATTGGATCAAAATTAAAGTTCATGTATAAAATTATCCATTAAACTAAAATTCATATATAATTTTAAGATTTATCTCAATAAAATATCCACAAATATTCGAACATACACCATTCATTACAATCCCTAATCGAAAATTGACTAATGAAAGAAAACCAACTTATGCACCAACGCCTGATTTTGCAATTTCCTTTATCACAAGCTCATAGCTCTAAACTAACCTAATAGCTCATTCCTTGCATGTAGTGTTAAAAGAAATTCTGGATGGACGTTTATCTTTAATGTGGTGCGTTTAGGTTTCTTTTTGTTTTACGTTATTGTATCTAATTTTATCGTCACCGTTATTTTTACACTAATCACAAATAAACATACCGCCCATTGAAAAAAAAACTTAATTAGTGATAAAAACACTAGGTCTTATGACCCAAAAAATAAGAAGAAAAAAACATTGATTTTCCACCTGGTAGGGACGTTGGTTCATCGCCAGCCCAACCATGAATATCATTTGCATTTAAACATATAACCAAGTCATAGACCAAAAACCATATTCCATCTTTTAAATTAATTTCTCAGACAAAATCTCCTCCATTATTGTCTTGAAAATTCAAACCATTAATTGATAATCATAGAAAAAATAAAAGGGTAAACTACACTTAAGATTATTAAATTATTAGTAAATTTAAACTTTAGTCATCCAACTTCAAAAAATTATAATAAGAGTGAATGGAGAGGAATAGGTTACAGATTGACTCCCTCTAAAATGAAAAATTGTTGCTTTATCCCCCCTAAAATTTGTAAAATCTTAAATTAATGTGGTAAAATTCTAGTTTGGCCCTCCTAAATGCTAGAATTTTGATTTAGTCTTTTTGAAAACTATAAAGATATAAGCCAATACAATGATGAAATTGCATTTTAGCTCTCTTAAAAATATATAACTTAATCTCAACTCTTTTAAAAAAAATTTTGACTTCGCCTTTGAGTTACAAAATTGTCACTGAATTTTTCAATAGTTTTCATTTAAGTCATTGAATTGTTAAATTTATTGGTGTATGGCCTTCTCTGTTTGCACCGCTTGTATCAATCAGAAGTTCTCATCCCCTTCTTTTTTATTGTTAAGTCTTTTTTCATGAAACAACTTTGAATATTACAAATCTGCAAATCAAAAAAAAAAAAAACCTTTCTTCTTTGATCTTCGACACTAATCATTAAATCAACTTAGATCTAAAACATATTTTTCTACTTGTCTATGGATACTAATCCATCATATTAATTATATAACCCATCAAAACATTAATTTCTTTAAATAAAATCTTCTCCATTTCTGTCACGAAAATTCAAACCATTAATTGATAATCATATAAAAAATAAATCAATCAACTTAAAATATTGAAAGTGGTGGTGTGTCAAATCGGGTCCATTTCAAAGAGAAAATCATGACTGAGAAAATGAAAAGAAAAGAGATTGTATATATATTTCAAATTGGTTGAACCATGGAAGTAGACTAGGGACTTTTAAGAAATTAAAAAAGGAAAGTGCCTTTAACACCATGGGTCGTTGCAACTTCGGACCTTTTCCTTCAATGATATTGTTTCCTTGTCAAGATGGAACTTGTTGAAAACCAACCTCTATGTGTGAATATTAAATAAAAGCTCGAATAGTAGATTGATAAGAAATTTGATTCTTTTTAATCTATAATTTTAGATTTCAAATTTTGGGTTTTGAAAAGTTTTAACTTTTGTATAAAAATTGGATTAATTTAATTTAAATTTAATCGAAATTTAATATAATTAATTGAAAGATTTCTTTTTAAGAAAAAAAACCCAACTTTCTCTTAACTTTCAATGAAAAAAAAGATTAGGGACCTTCTTTTAATGGCATTGTTTTCTTGTCAAGATGGGACATGTTGAAAAGCAACCTCTTTTTGTGTATATTAAATAAAAGCTCGAATAGTAGTTTAGTAAGGAGTTTGATGCTTTTTAATTTGTAATTTTAAATTTTTAAATTTTGGATTTAGGAGAGTTTTATCTTTCATTTAAAGATTTGATTCAATTCTATTTTGAATTTAATCGAAATTTAATGTAATTATTGAATATTAAAAAAAAATTCTTTTAAGAAAAACTCAACTTCTTCCTATGAAAAAAAAAAAAAGTGATTAGGGGCCTTTTCTTTCAATGACATTGTTTCCTTGTCAAGATTGAACATATTGAAAAACAACTTTTTTTTTTTTATCGCACACAGCAGTTGAGTAGTAAAAACTTTGATTTCTTTTAAGTAGAGTTTCAAGTTTGGGGTTTGGAAAAGTTTTGTTTTTTTGTTTAAAAATTTTAATTTGATTTGACTTTAATTTTATTCAAAATTTAATTAATTATCGAATACTATCGAAAAATTTGAAAAAAAACTCAACTTTCCCATATATAGTTAACTTCCAATGAAAAAAAAAAACGAGAAGATTATGTAATTTTGATCATATATGTCTTTTTTGATATAATGTTTAAAATTACTTATAACTTCTTATCAATTCATAAATAGGAAGATAATACATTTTAGCGCACCTGAACACACATATTTCTGTATTAATAGCAATGTCTAAGTCAATCGAGTTAAGACCCAATCGACATAAATCTAAATTGTTAACATTGTTAATTGTTACTATTAAAGTGATGATGTATAATTCCTTTCAAAACAAGTCTTAAGCGTTTTATTTGTATATATTAAACACTTAATTGGATTTCCACATGACATTAATTATGTAATCGAATAATAGTAAAATATGTTATCATTTTAATGGTAATAATTAATAATATTGTTAATCTGAATCTATCAAATAAAAAAAATTAAAATTCATACTAAAAAGATTAAAATCATAATAAAATCAACAAGTCACTTTTTGAGGGATGTTGATACACAATATCAACGGATATGAAGATGGAGGCGAAAAAGTTCTTACGAAGAAATAGAGAAGAAGAAGATGGTAAAAAATGGGGTGCCCGGAGTGCCTTCTCCCCTTACAAAAAAGATCTTTAGAATTTTATCATACAAGATCGAATTTCGATTCAAATTTCGGATCGAGTTATTTTTATTATAATTATATAACAAGGAAATAAAGTAGCAATTCCATCATCTGCATGTTTGTGGGCAAATTTGGATGTATGTGATCTAAAAAAATTCTTTTCATCAACAATTTAAAATAAAATAAAAGCTATTGGATTTAACAATGGACCTACCAACCTTTTTTGATCCATATACTGCTAAATGTATCATCTCATCTCATCTCATCTCAATCTCTTTAGTGCGCCATTAGCCACCACACCCTTTCCCTCCCTTGAAGCTTAATGCAATAAATACTAATAAAATCAAATATATCAATTCCT
This sequence comes from Gossypioides kirkii, assembly GCA_005610355.1. Lineage (NCBI taxonomy): Eukaryota > Viridiplantae > Streptophyta > Magnoliopsida > Malvales > Malvaceae > Gossypioides > Gossypioides kirkii. The sequence continues at coordinate 1,448,376 of CP032248.1, forward strand.
ATTCCAACTTAAAAAAATTCAATCTAAACTCGAAATAATTTAAATCTAAAACCATAGTGTTTAAAAAGTTTAAATAAATTTCATAGGATGGTTCATTGATCGAGTGTTTATCTTTTTAAAAAAATATTTGGGATTGAATTGCAGGAAAGATGTCAACTATGATATATTCGAAGAAGACTGATAAATCTAAATGACTGAAAAATATCTAGACCTAAAACTTATTTCACATGATATTTTGCACTAAAGACACATCGCAATAAAAAACGATGATTTGCTCTTATAAATAGTGCGTGAATTATATAAAAAAATACTTAAATTTTAAATTTCAAAATCAAATGAAAAAAAATCCTAAATAAATCAATTCGTAAAATTTAAGTAATTCGATTGATAAATCCAAATCAACGAAAAATGATTCAAAATCAAAATTAATATCACATGTATAAACCAAATATGAGTGGTATTTTGTATTAAAGACGCATTAAACACAACTAAAGAGGACGATTTGCTCCTACAAGTAGTGCATGGATTGTATAAAAAAATTAAACTATAAATGCCAAAATCAAATGAAAATGATCAAAATAACCCAATCCGAAAAATTTAAATCAACAGAAAATGATACGAAGCTTGTTCACATGTATAAACTAAATATGTGTGGTATTTTGTACTAAAGACGGTGATTTGTCCATACCTATGATGTAAAAGTTGTATAAGAAATACTTAAATTTTAAATACCAAAATCAAATGAACAAATTCGAAATGAAAAAATTTTAAAAAATCGAAAATAACCCAAACCCAAAACTAGTTTCACATGTATGAACCGAGAACATGTGTTGTATTTTTATGGTAAAGACACAATAAACCCAACTCCATTTCAACAATCTCTCTCTCCCACTACCTCCTAATATCCTCATCCCCTCCATGAACAAAAAGCTGAGGAAAAAATAAAAAAAAAAAATCATTTCAGATTCAGATACAGAATCTGATATCTTTGTTTTAATCTTTTTGTGAGCTTTTTTAGTGTAAAATTTTTGCAACAATGGATACTTCCCACCACCAACAGCACCAGCAAAACACCAAAGAAAGATCATCATCAACAACAGATAACCAGCAACAACAACCATCAACGACAGCAGCGGCGGCGGCAGCGGTATCATCATCATCATCGTCTTCATCTCCATCACATGAATTCTCTTTTGCTATATCTTTGAACAACAACACGATGATTAATACAGATAAAGCCAAAATCCCACCATCTTCTTCTTCATCATCATCAATCGCCATTGATTTAACACCAGCTGATGATATATTCTTCCATGGACATTTACTCCCTCTTCATCTCCTTTCTCACCTTTCTACAATCTCTCCACGTTCATCCACAGACAGCTTCACCACCACCCGTCCTGTGCCTACCAGCAAAAGTGACAGCAACATCAAGAGTACCAACCATGGCGGCAATAACAATATTGAATCAACAACAAGGTCAAAAAAATCCAAGTCTTTCTCTTTGTTCAGTTTCAACAAACGGCAGCAAAAAAGGGTTGTTGAAGATGAACACAAAGAGAAAAACAATAAGAGGAAGAAAAGATTTGATGTAAGTGATGTGTTGAAAAGGTATTTAAAGATGGTTAAGCCATTGTTGTTCTTTAAAGGTAAGAGAAGAGATACTGAGCTTTATCATGTCCATAGGCAAGCTTATTCATTTTCTGGGAATTTAAGTACTTTGAGGAATAGAAAAAGTGGGGATCATCACTGTTCATCAGCTCCTGTTTCAATGAGGACATCACCTACAAATAGTGGTCTTCTTGTTTCAACAACAAGTGATAGTACTATGGAAGAGTTGCAGGCTGCAATTCAAGCTGCTATTGCTCATTGTAAGAATTCAATTAGGGGGGAAGATAAACTTCAATGCTAGGTTATAGCTAATTTTGGTTTTTTTTTTCTAAATTTTGTACTGTTGGATTGCATTTTGTATCCTTTGTTCAAAAAATGGTTAAATTAGTTTCGTTAGATTAAAGAGTAAATTGATTTTTCTGTTAAAAAGATTTATCCATTTTTACGATTAAAAACTGCTTCCTATACGTCAGCATGAGGTATACTATTTGTACATCAATTTTTAAAGGTAAAAATGGATGAATTTTTTGCTAAAAAAAATCAATTTACTCTTTGATTTAATTTATAGAGATTAATTTATCAATTTTTTGAATAATAAAAATAAAATACAACTCACACCTACTTATATTAAGTCTTTATAGTATTTTTACCGTTGTATTTTTGTATATAAAAAAAATAACATATAAAGGTATTTGCTTAATGAATTTCTATATATCTTAAATTGAAAATTAAACTAATTTTCTTTCTTGTTTTTATTGTGTTCATGTTTGGTGACAATAATGTTAAAGGGCATTATCTTAATAATGGAAGTGAAAATTGTTTAAGTAGATAGCATTTCATATAATGTCATAGTAGGTATATTTAATATTTGCACAAAAGACAATGCAATTATGTGTCATGATCTTAGGGTTAAGTTGTACACACACATATATATAATAATTGATTAAATATATTTTTTTTTAGATTTAAGAAAATAGGTTAATTTTGAATAGAATGTGTGAAAACGCATTTAGGTGACGAGTTTTTATTGACATGTCAAGAAAGTGTGTCCAATTGAAATGTTTTCTAGAAATTTCAATGAAAATGTGTCATAACATAATTGGTTGGGACCATATATGAGGTGGTGGGAGTGGTCCATGGAATAATTTCTCCTAGTTAGATAAACTTTTCACCAACTGTGCAGAAAGCATGCCTAATTGAATGCACTTTTCATACACTCTCTCCAAAATTGATTTATTTCCCTAAATCTTCAAAAAACGACTTATTTAATCGATTAAAAAAATAATGACATATATGATTAATTTAGCATGATCTTAAATAATATTGAATTTTATTTCTTAAAATTGTGTATTAGAATTGGTGTTGAGATATAAGTGTTTATATTACCTTCAATTTGCGAAGCATCTTTTGTGGACAAAACTGTAAGATCAAATAAGTTAAAGCGGCAATATTGATGTGAACCATGATATTTAGTATCAGAGTCAACTTTAATATATAAACAATGTGTCATATAGAATAATGGGCTTTTTATTGGAGCTATGACTCCTACATCAATTTTGTACTAAAGTTGATCTTAAGATACATAAGTGTTAATTTTTATGAACAAAATCGTAAGCATTAATTAATTGTAACCAACTTTTAAGATAAAACCCCGTAATGATTAATTTTAGTATCAAGTCTATAGTCGGTATTTTTTTTTCAATAAAAGGATGAACACTAGGGCGAAGGGAGAGGGACAAACAGTGGTCAGAGGCAAAATTAAGGGGGCGGGTCAAAAATGATGAAATCATAAATTAATAAATGATAAAATTATTCATGTTCCCTACTAAAAAAAAATCTCGATTCGCTCTTAACAGTGACCTTGATCCCCTGAAATGAAAAATGATCTATTAATCTCTTTAATTTTTAGGAAATTACAAACTAATATAACGGTAAAATTACACTTTAATCTGAAATTTTTAATAATTTCTAACACCTTAAAACAGATTTCTTGCTTCAACCCTAATCAACTCCTCACCACCAAGCTACCATTTTCTCCTTTCTTTCCTAAAACAATGATCATTCTTTAGCATTTTCCCATGAATCAAACAGTGTTTAATTGTAAACCAATAGGAAAAAAGGCCAAGTTAGTATCTGCAGCTAAAAAGAGAACAGTGTGGCTTTATAATCAATAAAGCCGATGAAAAGGGAACAAAAGCCATTGCTGGTCTTAGGTGCCATAAAAAGAAGTGGTAGTATCTATGAGAAGAGATGTGGGTCATACTTCTATTGACTTGATAGTACCAAGTACAACAACATCAATGTTTTTATCAAACAATGTTGCAAGCTTAAATATTATATGAAATGCGGATTGAGTCTTAACTTAATTGGTATGGGTATTATCATTAATATAGTACAAGAGAACGTGTGTTTGAATTTGCTGAAGCTCATTATCCTCTTATTTATGAGTTAGAAATGAACTATGAATAATTTTAAATATCGTATAAAAAAATAAATATAATCAAAATTTATAATGAAATCAATTTAAGTGCCATTAATTGATAATAATGCTAGTTGAATGATTGATTGCAATGATGGCAACCATTGACTGAATTCTCTCCTTTTGTTTGATCATATAATATTTTGTATTTGCCTAGTGATGCAAACACACACTCAATTATTTACATTATGAAAGTGCTTTTTCTTTGTTGTTTTAAGGGTAATTATAGTTAAGGTTACTGAATTATTAATAAGTTTATGTTTTAGTAGCTTGATTTTGAAAAAGTTACGTAATGGTTATTAAAATATTTGATAATTTTTATTTAAGTTATTTAATTATTTAAAAATTTCTATTTAAGTCAATTGGTTATTAAGCTTTTTTTTTTGTAAGTCTAGTTAATGAGTTCAAAGTGATAATTGGACAATTGGTATGGTGGATCCAAAGGCGGACCGTTATAAGAGCCCAAAATTTTGGGAAATTTTGATTTTTTTTCCCTTAAAATTTTTAGAAAATTTTAATTAGCCTCCCTCAAAATTTTAAAAATTCACATTAATCTCACAAAAAAATTAAAATTAAAATTAGACTCTTTTTAAAAAAAAATCTCATTAAACTCCTAATTTTTTTGAAATTTTTACTAGCCTCCCAAAACTTAGTCTTAAGATCCACCACTGGGTGGATCACTACGCATTGACAAGTAGAAGAGCATACATTAGATTTAAGTTGTTTTGACGGTCAGCGTTGGAGGTCGAAGAAGAAAGTTGTTTAGATTTTGCTTTGTAGATTTAGGACATTCAAAGTGTTTCATAAAAAAAAAATTTGAATTGTAGAAGAGAAGGGTAATGAAAGCTTTTGATTGATGCAAGCGGTGCAAACGGAAAAGGTCATATAACAACAATTTTAACAGTCCGGTGACTTAGATAAAAACTTTCAAATAATTCAATGATTATTTTATAATTTTTTAAAGTTGATTTATTTAAAAATAAAGGGATTTATTTTATCCAATCTTTAAAAAGAGGGACGTGGAAGGTACTTTCACCCAAGGGAATTTCTATTCTCAAACAGCAATGAAAAAAATAGGAAAAACAGCCTGTTAAAGATGATGGTTGCATGTATTGCTTTGAATTATTTCGGATTAGAGTTATTTTGGATCGGATTTTTTAAGTTTGTTAGTCGTTGTTTCAGGTTAAATTATCTAAATTTGAGTTATTTTAGGTTTGAATTATTTCAAGTTCACTTTATATTTTGTTTAGATTAGTTTTGAATCCGTGTTGAGTAAATTTAATTTGTTAATTTTTTATTATCAAATCAAATTCACAAAACTTGAATAATTCAAATTTGGATTCATCATGTTGATTCTATGATTGAACTCTAAAAGATAATGATGTGCCACAGTGAAGATATAAAATTCAACAACAACAACAGAACAGAAATGACACAAAAAAATTGGGACAATCTCTAATGTTTCTTATCAAGGAGAAATTAATTACTGTAACAAAATTCAAACATTCATGTTGTCGTGAAGCTGCATTAATATATATAACCGAGTGTTTTTGTGTGTCTGTGTTTAAAAGGTGTTTGTTTTTCTATTTATATGATACTGTTCTTAGATGATGTGACGTTATAAGTAGATTTTCATGCATGTTAACACGTACCGTATTTTAGGACATGTGTTTTCTACATATGGATTCACTTGTGTATGAGCTCATAAAAAGATGTGAACACCTCACATGTAAACTCAAAATGTGAACCATGTAAATTACGAGTTGAGACCCAATCGAATATCAGAGTCAATAATGACAAGCATTAATATATATATATAAGAGATACATAATTCAATGAACATGAAACATTAAAGAGCAAAAGAGTGGTACAAAATTATAAGGTAAGAGAAAGGGACATTGAAATTTCTGTGATATATATGAGTATGATCTGTCTATTTCATTTGGACCAACATCAATATTCGATATCTATAATAATCTTTAAAATGAAAAAGAAATAGTGCTATGAAAAAATTACATGGAAGATTTTTCATTGAATTGAATAAATTTTTATAGTTCCTTTTCAATCCTTAAATAAAATAATAAAAACATTTTAGTGCACTCGAACCCACATCCTTTTACATTAGCAACAATTTTGATGTTAATTGACACAACACCCACTTATATATATATATATATATAGGATAATATTAGATGCAACCATTAGCATAGTGAGGAAATTTTTTTGGAAGGATCAAAATTACATTAAAATTTTTTATGACTGTTAAAATTTAATATTTTTTATTATAAGATTAAAACTTTATAATTTTTAAAAAAATTAAATCATAATATTATCATTTCAGGGGTTTAAAATGTAATTTCATCATAAATTGATTTATAATTTTTTGGATTTTATAGAAGCTAAAACATATATTTTTCATTTTAAGTGGCCAGAGTCCTTACCTAACCTCTCTAGTGCAGCATTTGGATGCATTGTCAATGTTTCATGCAATATTAGTGAACTATACCAAAGCACTTCATTAAAAAGCAAAAGAAAAAGAGTAAAAGGCTTTACTACTGCAATACCCTTACGACGTATAAGACTCGTGTGTTTATATATATGTATATCAAATTATGTCACACTCACAATCCGAGTGAAAAAAATAATTATGAAAAAAATAACAAATTGATATAAAAAATGTTGAAACCATAAGGTTAATATTTTAGAGATTATGGTGTTTTTGATTTAAATCATATTATGTGTAAAATTACTCTCATAATAATATCTGTTACATTGTAAAATAAATGGGTTTTGGATAATTTTTCAATTGAATTGATGTCCGATAGACTCGTGACACCATCTCAATAAAAAAACTTAACTATTAATGGATATATATATGATAAAAGTTTGAAAAGGGAAAGGGTAGGGTTTAATTGATGATTTGATTAAACATGGAACATAATTGCAAGGCCTACTCAACAAATAATTACAATTAGCTATCAACCACATATTTGAGAAAAGATAAAAGAGTTGAGTTGCAAAACCACAGCAATCCAAACCTCTCCCATTTGTGGTTTATAATGTCAACTTCAAAAGCAAAGGCTTAGAATAAACTATCTTATCTAAAATTATTATTTGATTCAATTTTACTTTTTCTTTCAATTTTGTTAGAGTTAAACTCCATTTGGTTTGATTAGTTTTCTTAGATTTTTTGAGATTTATTTTGATAAAATATATTTTGTTTTATGATATTTGATAATTTTTCAAATAAATCATAAATATTCTAAATTTTTTTTAATAAAAATCAATATCTCTTAAACAATGTTTTAAAGAATAAATTTTTATATAAAAATTTAAGTTATTTTCATTATTTTAAATATGAAATATTTATTGTGCATTGACAGATCGGTGATTAATAATTTCATATGGGAAGCGAAATAAATTTCTGTGGGCATTGAAAGAATCAAGTTTCAACATATAAAGAGAGGGGGGAACCGAGTAGTCCATTGACTCACCAAGGAAGGATTTCGGTTAAAACGGGATGTCTGGTGGATTGAAGAAGCTCTAGCAGTGGTTCAGGAGGCTGCGAAGATGGAGAGGTAGAATATCCAACATCCCAACTGAGTGTCACGAAACAGATGTCTTGAGGAGCTAGAAAGTCTTATTCATTCTCTAACAGAGGAGTGATTGTCTCAGATTTGATCTTCTGAGATTTCATACCGACATGAAAAGATTAAGAGGAAATGATCTGATTTTCTTTAATTTTTATTTTTTTCGATTTCCTCAAAAACGTATATTGTCTTTGCTTTATGACTGTTACTTTTCTCTGTCTTTACTAATAAGAGCATATCAGTCTGCATTAAAAAAAATAAAAGTAGAATTTAGTTGACGTAGCTAGAATTTCTTTATTTTTCTTAATGACCCAAGCCAGTTTAGAGTTAAAATGGACCCAACTAGCTATGAACTAGAGGGCTTGGGCTTAGCTTATTTGTCAATCCAATACCAATATTCTTCTTTATTGCTCTCCAACTTGAAACTAAGGGTGTAATCCAGTTAAGCCGAGTCCAAATACTATTTAGTTACTTGAAATTTGAAATTTGAAATTTAGTTTGAGTTTAAATGAATATTTGTTTTTAAACTCGAACTTCGTTTGAGATATAATTGAATTACTCGATTTTGAGTTCGATTAAGCCAATTACTAATTTCAGTACTCGAGTTCAAGCTCGGCATGATAATTAAGCTTAATGTTTAATAATATATAAATTGAAGGTACTAATGTAATTTAATAATTTCGTGAGCCATTCAGTCAATTATTATTAGACTTGAATTCGACTAGATTGATAGCTTGAGCTGCTCAAGCTCAACTTGATAATTACTGAATCGAATTTGAATTTTTTTGAGTCAAACTTAAGTAGCTTGCGAGTACTAGTGTCTCATTTACACCCTTACTTGGAATACTGGTAAAATTCCATGAAGATTAAAATAGCAAATGAAAAAAAGTAATTAAAATATAGTACAAAATAATATTTCTTATAAAGCTTAGGGGATTTTTTTAATATTTGATAATAATCCAAGTCCTTTTTAACTTATTTGACCAAATATTATTTAATATTGAATATACAAATATGAAAAAATGGTACATTTCAAAATTAAGGATTTACAGCTTAGGAAATTATTTTTAATACTATATTAGAAGCTTCTATGGTTGAAGAAATCGAACCGGATTGTTGGATTAACCATTTAGAAAATAAATATAAATTGACAACAAATTATGAAAAGTAAAAAAATATAAAAATTACTCGAATTATGTTAAATCCAAATTAATTAGTCCTTATACTTTGTGAAAGTCATGAATTTAGTCCCTTTATTTTAATTTGATCAATTTTAGTATTTGTATTTTTCGAATTGGTCGATTTTAATCTTTATATTTTTCGAAATTTGAAATTCTAGTTCTGACCCAAATAGTAACAACTAAATCCGTTTGGTTAAATTCAATTATTAGTTCTGTTCCATGCATACAATTATAGATTCAGTCCATATTCTTTAATTGAATTGTTGTAATTCCCTATATTTTTCGAATCTTAAAATTTCAATCTTGACATAAATGATATTCATTAATCCATTAACCGTCAAGTGAGTAATATGCGAAACTAACAAGCTTACATGGTACTGAAAAAAGAAGAAGATAATTTGTTTGCCTCATCAATTTTGGAAAAAACATAATTTAACTTAATGAATTTAGCAACTATCATTAGTGAGAATCGAAATTCTAAATTTTGAAAAATACAGAGACTAAAATAACTAAATTAAAATATAAAGACTAAATCCATAATTTTTGCAAAATATAGGGATTAAAAACAATTTTAATCTAAATATAATTATTAACATAAAAATAAACCAAAACATCAAATACACCGATCATAAGCCAACAAATTATTGGTACCACTATTATGTGCACATGCAGGTGTATTTCTAATTCACCTAACTAGCTAGGAGGGGCCTAAAGAGGGGTAGTCTAGTCCAAGGCGAAGTTAAAAAAAATTTTATAGAGTCAAAATTAAATTGTAAATTTTACAATAATAAAAAAGTAATTTTATTATTTTAATAATTTATATTTTCATAATTTTTAAAATATTAAGTCAAATTTTTATCATTTTTAAGAAGAGTTAAAGTGTAATTTTATTTTTATTAATTTAAAATTTTAAAATATTTAAAAAACTTAAATAAAAATATTTTCCCTACACCCCTGCTTAGACCCCAATATTCTTCTTTCACATTCAAATTATTTCAAAAATTTATTTTTTTAAAAAAAAATCATATTTAAAAAATAATAAAAATATTTTATAATTTAATAACTTTTAATATTACATATTTAAACTTTAACTCCGATAACGTGCGACGGCTGAGTAGTTGGCAATGAGCAGCTACAACTTTGTCTACTGATCTAGAAAATACTATGACAAGTAGCTGAAATATCTAAGAACAAGACAATGATCCGCCTAACACAAACCGTTGTTCATTGCTCAATTCCATTTTAGGAGGCATATGGTTTAATTCTAGTTTTAGTCCCTGTATTATTACAAATATTTAAGATTTAATCTTTCTAATTTGATATGATTTTTTATAACGTTGTTAGCTGACCCAATTTGATAATATCGTTAGTTGTTATCCTTAACATGATGACATTGTTTAAGAAAAAAGGGTTTTAAATTTATTAAAAATTTTAATTAGGTTCTCTCAATTTATTTTGAATATTCTAATCAAGCCCTTTGAAAAATTTGAAAATTTTAATTAAACCTGAAGCTATTTTATTAGATTGTTGCTAGTGATTTAACTAAGTGTTTGGAAGGAGGAATAGGGAAGTGGACACCTCTCTGGCACCAATTTTGAAAACCAAGAGCACAAAGAGTACACATGATTTGTTCATGTAATTCGGTTTCTTTACGTTTACGGAGTCTAGTTCAGGAAAAAATATTCACTCTCTTCAACAGTTAAAACAAGTGAACCTAACCTATCACACACCCCATGATGATTCGAAATTCTTAGTACAAAAACATATACAAGTCTCCCCCTTAAATAGATTTATGTTCAAGACTTGCTAACATAGAAGGTCTATCACAATCCCATTAAAATAATAATACAATAACTTGTTTACAATATAAAAATAGAGAATAGACCAACTGTATACTTTTAGAAGCAAATCACATAGAGTTGCAATCTAATCCAAATGCTCATGTTGCAAGTTGACATGATTATGCCCGACGTGAAAAGTGGGAGGGTCTGGACAAAAATATAAACTCGAAAATAAGCTTGGGTAAGGAATTATTTTGAGTGATTTAATTCAGTCCAATCTTTCATGTGAATTTCTCAAATAATATGACGTTCGTTGTTGGACTTAATATTTTCCAAATAATAGCACAACCCATTTAAAACCATTCAAATAAATTGTCAAAAATTTTAAAAATTCTCATTAAACCCTTAGCATTTTAAATTTTTTGATTAAACCCCAAGTTTTTTTTAAAAATAAATCAAACCCCCACAACTCAACTCTTTTCAATCAATACCAAGAATCAAATCAAACAAAAGGCTATTGATTATAAAATTATAATTAATGATAATTAATGGTTTGCCAGCAATATCCAACAATTTTAATCACTCTTCCCTGCTGTTTTAGTGTTACTATTCTCCGCCAATCATTTAAGAAGATTATGATTCTTAATTTATCCCATTTAGAACATTTTTGTCGGCGCCTTTGTTTTTCTTTAATCTCATTTTTTTATATATTTAATTAAATTTGCTAACAAATTAATTTAATAAAATGATAAATTATTTTATAAACTATTCTCATCATATCATCTTGTCATTTTTTAATTATTTAATAATATTTTAATAATTTTTTTATATTATTGACACATAATTTTGATATTTTTTATCCTAACCATAAATCTTGAATTCAAAATCTTGAACTCCAACCTCAAACCTAGATCAAAGTTCGGGATTCATGATTTAAATTTAAAATTTGGAGTTTACGGTTAAGGTTTCGAGTTTGAAGTTTGGAATTTATGGTTTAAGATAAAAAATACTAAAATTATGTGTGTGACATGAAAAAAATTATTGAAATGTTATTAAATAATTGAAAATGAATCATGAATGATGTGACGAAAAAAATCTATAAAATAATTTCTCATAAAATAATATCAATTGAACTAATATTTGATAAAAAATTCATTAATATTAATGTTATTATTACATATATTTAATTTATTGTAATGCAAATTGAGAGCTTAATTTTTTAAAATAATTTGTTAATTAATTGATGCATAATGATAAGTTTCAAAATTTTTTTTTTTTGGATGCGAGAAATAAGTTCAAATATTCGTTTATTATTTATGATATTCTTAATTTATTTTATTAATTTATTAATGTCAATGTCAAGAAGCCAGAGATCTACAGCCTGTCTTCACAGTTACGTTTCCTAATAAATAATAAAAATGTTTGAATAAGGACTTAAATTTAATAACAATAAATAAATACCAACAAATGAATTTTGGTACTTTAAAAAAAAAAAAAAAAACATGACGACTCTTGTTTTGATTGTATTTGCAAAAGTGAGAAAAACGTGCAAAGCTAAAAAAAAGGTAAAATTTAGTTTTAGTCCTTTTAGATATAACTTAGCCTAATTCACTCCATTTTATGGATTGTTGTAATATACTACTTAGCTATTAATTATCTAGACTTCTTAACTGTATAGTTAATCGTTGTTCATTCACCATACACTCGATCTCTTTTGAGTTCGATCATTGACTTAATTCTCTGCTCATTGTATGTCTTTGACTTTAATTTTTTTTACAAATGATAAAAATTTTATTTAATATTTTGAAAATTATAAAGATATAGGCTATTTAAACTGTAAAATTATATTTTTACTACCGTAAAAATTACAATTTAATTTTGTACCCTAAAAATATTTTCTAACTTCGCCCCTAGTTCGAGTACTGAATAACCCATTCTTCTCCCCATATTTAACGATCAAAAGAAGGGTAAACTACACTATTAGTCACTAAAGTATAGGCAAGTTTTCGTTTTGGGCACTTAACTAAAAAAGTTGCAAATTGGTCATTGAATTGTTCCAAAATTTTCACTGAAGTCACTAAACTATTTTTTAATTAAGTCATTAGATTATTAAGATTTTTTTTAAAAAAGTTTCGTCAACGAACTCCAAGCAATGCTTTGACAATCAGTACGGTAAATTAGTATCCATCGATGAGTAGAAAAACATGCATTAAATCTAAGTTAATTTGACAGTGCCGGAAATCAAAGAAAAAAGTTGTTTGAATTTTGATTTGCAGATTCTTAACATTCAAAGCTTTTTCATAAAAAAAAAACTTTAGTAGAAAAGGAGAAAGAAAGCTTTTGATTGGTGTAGATAATGTGAATAGAAAAAGCAATGTAACATTGATTTTAACAGTCTAACTACTTAAATGAGAACTTTCGAATAGTTCAATGACCAAATTGTAACCTTTTTAGTTGAGTGATCAAAATAAAACTTAACCATAATTTAGTGACTAATGATGTAGTATACCCTTAAAGAAAGCATATAGACTAAGTACAAAAATTGAGCATAAGAGAAGGACCAAAACCAAATTTGACCCTTTACTTAGAATAGCAAAATGGGCTTTGGATGTTTTCTGCTGACACGTAATCTCTTCTCTTCTTTTTCTTACTCACTCGAGTCTCGACATTTCCGAGGTAGACACCCAATATACAAAATCTCTCTATTTTGCTCATAAGCCTCAGTCTATAAGCTTTGAATTTTACCAGGTTCGTTCCATTTTCTTTAATTTTTTGATATATGTTTTTAAAAAAAAATATTTGTTGGGTTTTTAATGGTATAGTTGTTTCTTTCTGGGTACATTCTAATGGTCAAAAGAACGAATATGCTTTAATTCCATCCACTTTTTTCCCCATTTTTTATTTTTATTTTGATTGGTTCAATCAAGTATTCAAATCCCTTTTTTTTTCTTTTTTCTTTTTTTGAATTTACAACTGAGAAACATACTATAAAATAGAAAAAAACCCAGAGTTTCTCAGCTGTTTTTTTTATTAATCTTGTTTGGGTTGCTTTGATTCATGTTTTTCTTGTTTCTTTTCTGTGGAGTTTACTAAGCATTGAACTATTCCCGAATTTATACGTTATTGTCTGTGTATTGCTTTGTTCATTAGTTTTGTAACTTTCTAACTGGTGCGTTACTTTTACTTTAGCTAAAAAAAGAATTTTTTTATTGATTGGGTTGTTGAATTATGTATTGATTTTGAGTTTTATAATCTGGGTATTTGCAGAATTGTAAGTTCTATACTTTTTGGAGTGAGATTTGAAGAATCCCAATTGACAAAAAGGCAATCTTTTGGGATTGGGATTTTAAATTATGGTTGAATTTTCAACTGTTTAAGATCTGGGTGTGTCTTTAGAATTTTCGAAGGGAAGAGGATGTATGCAGTGGGGAGACTAGGTAGCTATATATCTCGTGGTGTTTATACTGTGTCTGGTCCATTTCATCCCTTTGGTGGTGCTGTTGATATAATTGTAGTTGAACAACCTGATGGGAGCTTTAAAACATCACCTTGGTATGTTCGGTTTGGTAAATTTCAAGGGGTTTTAAAGACAAGGGAAAAGGTTGTTAGTATCTGTGTTAATGGAATTGAAGCGGATTTCCATATGTTTCTTGATCATAAAGGGGAAGCATATTTTTTAAGGGAAGTAGATGGTGAAGAAGGGGAATCTGAAGGTGTTCCATTTCCTTTTCCTTCTGGATATGATACAGATGAGCCCATGTCTGGTAATAGAATGCCAATGAAGTCTAAAAGTTGTAACTATGATGCTGATAGGTCTAATTCCGCGGGTGAAGTTGATGTAAGTAATGGGAAGATTTTGGCTAGGACTACTTCTCGGAGGTCACGGATATTTGGACTTGTTTTTGGACGGAGGTCAATGAAGGAGGATGGTTACCAGGAAGCTATAGGTGCTGCTGATGTAATGAGGTTAGATCCATTGGAACGTGCTGAAATTGCTGCTGACTTGTTGGAGGTGAAGTGGTCTACTAATCTTATATCTAAAAGATCAAATACTAATGGTTCTGGATTACCTTCCACGAATGATGCATTGGATGATAAAGGCTCTGAAGAACATACACCGATTACTCGTGAAGAAAATCAGTTTCAATCTTCAGTACATGATGGGGAGGGAAAGAATACTGTTGAAGAAAACCAGTTTCACTCTTCAGTACATGATGAGGAAAATGGTGTTGGTCACCAGATATTACTAGAGGAAACTGAATGCTGCAATGAGCAAAAGGTCAGTTCTCCTTCCGGCCTTGAGAATGTAGAGTATTCTGTTGAGGAATCTAGAATACAAGTGTCTTATCTAGGCATGGAGCAACAACTTGATGAAACCTCATCATTAGGTGAAGGTTTTATGGAAGATAAAAGCAAAGTAATAGTCAATTGTTCAGTAAGTATTGATGACAAAAGTGTCGTAAATTCTGATCACAATGAGAACGACATGGCTGCTGTCTTAGCCATGAGTGGTCCTGATCTACAATGTCAACATAACTTTGAAGAATCTACAGACAAGCGGTTTGATGAAGAACTGGATGGTAATGAAAGGAATGTTGTTTTACCAGTCCCTGGGAATTCCAATAAGGAGGTTCTTCCAGAGAGTCTTCAATCTTTTGTTTACTCCAAAATGTCAGAGAGATCAGTAATAACATTGGATGGTTCAAGTGAACAAACTCATCAAATAATGAGCGTTTCCGATGTAGGAAATGGGAAATTACATGTTCATGCTGAAACACTGGTTACAACGACTGCGCCAGTGCCAGAGGTGAAATGCTTATTCAAAATGTTCCATATAGTTGCTGAAACATTTTAAACAAATATGATTTTAAGTATATTTTGCACCTTATTTAATGATGCATTGCTCTTTTAAAGGCAACCGCACTTGAAATTATATGAACCTAAGCTTTTTTTTTTTTGAATAATATTCTCTTGATTGATAATTAAAAATTGTTACTGAAACTGATGGAATAGATGGTTAAACTCAGGTTACGGTTCTTAAGCAAACGGAGGACGTGGAGTTGGATTCTGAAGGGGAAATAACAGTCTCGGAATCCTGCTCTCAAATGGTTAGTGTTGACCCTGTAATTGGTTTAGAAGAAATGAAGTTACATAGCTTTCACACCTCTTCCACCATCAGTGATTTGGGTGATCAAGCTGAAGATAAGAAAACTACCAACGATGTTGTCCATTGTTCTTTGGAGTCCGTTGATGATTCTCAAAACTTTTATCATGATCGTGACCCCAAGAGAAGTATTCCACCATCAGAGAGTTCTGATGATGAACAATTCCTTTTTAGTGACCTCGATGAACACAAACTTTGTGAGCCAGATTCTGTAAATAAAGATCTCCATCCTTCAGCTTGTATAGAAAATGAAGGAAATGGTTTGTGTAATGTTAATAATGAGTCATATTTAAATCCTGATAATTTTGTTCAGGAGAATCCTTCAAATGATCTAGAAGACTCTGTAGGAAAGTCAAGGACCATATCTAATCCTATTAGTATTTCTAGAAATCATAGAGTAGCTGGTGAGAATAATGGGTTGCAGGTGGAATCACTTCCTAATATGTGGTCTCTTGATGCCAAGTTTGATGCAAATAACCATCGTCCTGTAAGCCATTCTATGGACTCAAGTTCTGGAACCATGAAGTGGACATCAAGCACGAAAGATGATATGAGCTGTAAAAGGTCGGATGCAGATCAGGAACAGCCATTAGAACATGAAAGGTTTAGTAGTGATGAGAGCGAGACTTCAGGGAAACTGAAAAATACTCTTTATAGTCCTGCTGTCGGTAAGAGCACGTCATTATCCTTTTGTTTTTCTTTTCTTTGATCGTTAAGAGAACATGGGTACTATGTACTATATTAAAATAGATTTCTTGGTCCCAAAAGGACAATAGAAAGCACTCAAGAAATTAATTATCATGCTAAAGTACAACATGCCTACTACTTGTTATGATTTTTGGTTAAACATTAAAAGAAATATTGTCTTTTCAATGTTACTGCTCTCTAGGCTATAAATTGTGGAAAGTGACATGCATTGTGCTTTATGCAGAGATATCTCTTTGCAAACACTTACTATATGAAGGGATGGGGGCTGAAGCTGCATGTGAAGTGTTTGATGCTGAAAAACTGGATAGCAAAAAAATTAGCTCTTTAGGTCCAGCTGTTGTGAAGAATGATAAACTTGCTGTTCGAATTGGTGGTCGTTACTTTCCATGGGATGAAGCAGCACCTATTATTTTAGGGATGGTTGCGTTTGGAAGTGAAGAAGTATTTGAACCCAAAGGCATGATACCAGTTGACAGAGTGGAGAAATCCATTGAAGGGGATCCAACAAAAGATGTTTCCCGTAGTGGTAGCTGGAGACTTTGGCCTTTTTCTTTGAAAAGATCAAGATCTAGGAAGGCTGTGCAACCTGCTCCAGCCGATACCAGAGATTTGAATGCTGAGATTGCAGCAGAGGTTACCGTTGCTATTGACGATGATAAAAATTTGCTTAAATCCAAGCAGATGAAGAAAATGATCAGGGCAATCACTCCAACGTCTGAACAGTTGGCTTCGTTGAATCTAAAGGATGGGATGAATCATATAACCTTCACGTTTTCAACCCCAATGCTAGGGAAGCAGCAGGTCCTTTTCGTTGAATCCTTACTTGAAGTTACATATTCTTTCTGAAATCTTATTTAGTTTTATGTTGTTAAGATCATTCCTGATTTATCACTTCTTGTCCTGGATGTGCTCACTCAAAAGCATGTAATAAACAGGTTGATGCCAGAATCTATTTGTGGAAATGGAACACTCGTGTAGTAATCTCAGACGTTGATGGGACAATTACGAAGTAAGGATGTTCTTAGATTTACTGGCATTTAATTTATTCTTACATGCAGCTTTAACATAAACTTTTGGATAACTTTGAGTTATGTTTTGTTTTGTCTGCAAGTCTTAACCTTGGCTCAAGTTTATGGATGACTTAATATAATCTTGCATTCCTCGAATTTTTTTACTGTGGTTTCTTTTATAATCTGGTTCTTTCCTAAGTTCTTAAGTACAGCAGCTAAGGATTTTCTTGGTCATTTCTTGCTTCCTTAATTTTATTATATCGTTACAGATCGGATGTTCTTGGCCAGTTCATGCCTTTGGTCGGGATAGATTGGTCACAGACAGGTGTTGCACATTTATTTTCAGCTATTAAGGTTGGTTGTCTTCATTTTCCATTTTAATTTCTTAGTTAATGGTTTCACTAGTCCTTGCACAACCAAAAGAAGAAACATCCCTTTGGTTTGTGAACCATATATGGTCTTAGTGCTGATTGAGCTTTAGCTCAATTGAATCATTGTTATTGCAACAACTAGGAGGATGTGGATTCAAGCACGCTTAAGCGTGTATTATCCTTTGATTTAAGGGTCGGGGGGGGGGGGTTAGGGGTAGTAGTAGGAATTGTATCAACATATATATATATATGCATATGGTCTTAGTGGAGGCCCTTGCATATGTGCAACCATTGTCTTATTTCATACCGTAGAAAGAAGCATGTTTCTATATTTTAGATGGGTTCTAATGCATGGATATGAGTAACAGTGTTAATATCATTAATGGATCAAAATCTTCTTCTATATTACAGGAAAATGGTTATCAGTTGCTTTTTCTTAGTGCACGTGCAATAGCTCAGGCATATATCACCAGACAATTTTTAGTCAACCTTAAGCAGGTAATCTATGCTAGTCTGATGCTTTTCTTTTATCAAACTGTAAATTCAAATATTTTAAATGTTTCTTGTTTCCAGTTGTCCTTATGCGTTAATTTACCACCATTGCACTTAAAAGGGAGAAACATTTTGACAAACATAATTTTTTATCCATAGGATGGTAAGGCATTACCAGATGGGCCAATTGTTATATCCCCTGATGGACTTTTTCCATCCCTATATCGAGAAGGTAACTCTCTTGCATTTCTGTGACTTAATAGATTTATGATATTTCTGCAATAACTAACATGATAAGCCGTAGCTGTACCTTCGGAAACTGATGCATGAGACTGTGACCTGCAATTATAACCTGAAAAAAAAATCAAAAGTTTAGTTGTTATGACACACTATAAATTCAATGAAACCTTGTCCTCTTTTATTTTGTTTCTGCTATCATGTTGGAATTAAGCTTAAGCTTCCTATGAAGTTAAATGGGCTTCATATTCATATTCAATATGTTATTATTCCGGTTCGGTCATATGATTTTAACCCTTCAAGCATACCAGAGTTTATTGCACATCTATATCTCAAACCACATTATTTAAGCTGAAACATCCTATTTATTTCAGTTATTAGAAGAGCTCCTCATGAGTTCAAGATTGCTTGCTTAGAGGTTAGTTTCTCTGCTCGGTTATTAGAAGAGATCCTCATCATGAGTTCAAAATTTGGAACATTTAAATTTTTTTTTATATATATATATATAAATATATTTGATTTACAGGAGATTAAGGCATTGTTTCCATCTGATTGCAATCCGTTCTATGCTGGTTTTGGGAATAGAGACACCGATGAAATCAGCTACGTTAAGGTCGGAATCCCGAAAGGGAAAATCTTCATTATTAACCCAAAGGTAATTAATTAGGGCTTTCATGCTTAAAGAAAGGCGACTGTATACTTCTAATGTTACTGCACTAAACTTTCTATAAAAGTACCATGGAAGCCCTTGTGGTAGGAATTAGATTGTACTGTTAAAAATTCATCCCTTTGTACTGTTAAAAAGGCGTGGCTGGTAGAATAACTAGACAGTGACACGTGCCATATCGTGTGCTCCTCATGTTGGCATACGAGGACAAGTTTTTAACAGTAAAAATGGATGGAATTTTTAATAAAAGGACAAATTTGATTTGTGATCTAACGGACATGAATTAATTTGTCCATTTTTTGAGTATAGGAGCCAAAATGCAATCTAACTTCTAATACAAGAGCTTCCATGATACTTTTACCCCAAACTTTCTCTTCTAATGGTTTCGTGTCTGTAGGGTGAGGTTGCCGTGAACCGTCGTGTTGACACAAAATCTTATACATCTCTTCACGCTCTTGTTCATGGAATGTTTCCACCAACGACCTCCTCTGAGCAGGTTTTGCTACGTTTTCTTTTCCATTTATCTCTCACAATGACTATTGATACTGGGTTGTTGCTTAAGTTCTTTACTTCTATCGATTACAGGAAGATTTCAATTCGTGGAATTTCTGGAAACTGCCACCGCCTGTAATCGACATATGAAGTTGTCAGCTAAAGTATGTTGCTTTAGCATTTGGACACCAAGATAGATGGGTGATGATTTCTCCGATCGTTCTGGAGCTGTCCAGGTATAAAAATTTGATGTTGGTTTTGCCTGTACTTCCCGAGATACCACCAGTTATTACCATAATCTGTTTATAACATGATAACGGTGGCAAATTACAGGTTATACATAATCATGACGGCTTGAAGAATTTTCACCGTGCTCTCGAAAGCGCAAATTTGGCCAACTCTCGGTTGACATCGAAAATAATTTATATGAATTTTTTTATAGAATCTCTGAAGCTTTATATTGGCTTCATTGTAGTTTGATTTGTAATTTGTATAGTGAATGCTTGTGATCCCACAAACATTTCCAGTATGTATACATTCATGGGAGAAAAGGGTAGTTTTAATTATTGTTTATATATATTTGTTGCTTTTACAAAATAAATCTTTCATTATTAGTTCATAGGAGATTGCTTGTAATCCAATCAAACCAATTCTTTCAAGTACATACTAAGATGAATGAATCTATTGGATTTATAAAAGCAAAATTCTCACATTCAAGTGTTTCTCTGCAAATTCCGCAAGCTTTTTTTATCTCATTACCATCAATAAAGCCACTACCATTGGCATCCACCGATCGGATTATACGTTTGCTCTTCCTCCTAGTGAACCATCCACCATTGGAGACTCGTATAGCATCGGCAAGCTCGTCTCTGTTAATCCTACCATCTTTTGAACTCATCTATCGTCATTTCCCGCTTGCCATCGATGGAGTACGCACGAATTTTAATGGCCATTTCCGATGAATTACTCTTAAACACTTGAATAATTTTACTCACTTGAGGTTAACTAAGTATTAATCTGTTGACACCGGTATTATTGAAGATTCTGAAAAGTATGCGAATCATGAAAAATCTAAAATTTCATTATTAGTTCATAGGAGATTTGTAATCCAATCAACCCAATTTTCTGAAGCACATACTGAGATGAATGCAATCTTTTAAAGATGAATGAATCTATTGGATTTATTTTCTGTGAAAAGAACTCGGATTATTAACATTGTTTGATCAACCAAAAAGGAATAAATAAAGGGATACAATTCAAATAATTACTTTACAAATACAAAATTTTAATGTTAAAGTATTTTTCTGCAAATTCTGCAAGGTTTTTGATCTCATTATCATCAATAAAGCCATTACAATCGGCATCCACTGATCCGATTATACGCTTGCTCTTCCTCCCAGTGAACCATCCACCGCGGGAGACTCGTATAGCATTGGCAAGCTCATCTCTGCTAATTCTTCCATCCTTATCATCATCAAATTTCTTTAACCATCTTTTGAACTCATCCACCGTCATCTCCCGCTTGCCATCGACGACAGAGTACGTACGAGTTTTAATGGCCATTTCCGATAATCGAAGCCCGGAAAACCCTTCGCCACACCTGTAATTTGACTGCTTGCTAGCTATCTAGCCAACTTCCCCAATGTACAAACGCTTGAAGGCTTCTCATATTTATACCATTCCCTTGTGCTTTTGCAAATACAATATAGAAGTGGATTGGCTTTAGCTTAATTAAAACATGCGGACGCGTATTTCAAGCAAAACCCATAACTCTATAAAAGTTTAGGGTCAAATTTTAGTTTTGTTCCTTCTATTATGCTTAAATTTAAGATTTAGTCTCCGTGTTTTTTTTTTAATTTAAGATTTATTTTTGTGTTTTTTTTTTCTGATTATATCTGTTCTGTTTGACACAATGCTTAGAATTACCCGTAGTCCCTTCCAACCCAAAAATAAGAAGATAATACATTTCAACGCACTTGAAGCTAAGACCCAATAGACTAGTCTCTATGTTTTAGTTTGGCATAATCTATTAAAATGTTGAACATTTTATGATGGAAGCGAAGTAAATGATCAAATTGTATCAAATTAAGTGTAGTGACTAATTCACAAAGTTGAACATATCAGAGGGACTAAAACCAAATTTGGCCAAAGTTTTGAACAAAATTGTTTTTTTCCTTTGGATAGAATTAAACACAATTGTTAATACCCTAAAAAGGCATTGAAAAAAGTAGGCACATGGGTAGCTTTTTTTTTTGCAAACGTTGCCTAATATTCATTTGTTCCTTCATAAGTTAGCATAAACAAAGGCAATAGGGCCATAAAAGAAGTGCTAAAATTATATGTTGTAAGGGTATCTCTTACTTTAATTAGTGGTTGAGGGTTTGATTTTCACTTTGGATATAAAACAGTTTTAAAACTCATAGCTAATATCTACCCCTTGATAGACTACAGAATATGGATGATCAGTTACTAGACTCGTTTCGATAAATACCTTAAAAAATAATATATATATATGATGCATGTCCAAATCCAAGGAACCAGACGACAAGTGAGTAATATATGAAAATTTTGATTAGAGTTGTTGGCCACTAAGTTAGGCAATTACGTTAATAAAATCTTTGGTGTAAAGGGTCATTAAAAAATGGGATATTTGAGCCACCCCCTTATAGGAGCCAAAGTTGTACCCAATGCATTTAACAGTTAGGTACCCTTCGATGGGTTAGAATAGATTAATGGTGGCGGGCTATAGATTTAGAGATGGCATGGGGGACCCGATTCGAAATTAGATATTAATTTATTCATCTTAAAATCGACCTGAAAAATTTAAGTTATATTCAATTTCGACTCTTATCTTTAAATTAATATTATATATAGAAACTGTACTTTGATAATTATCTTAAGATAGGATGAGGCGGGATTTTTTTAAATTTGATCTCGACTCAATTTAACTGATTGAAAAATTAAACCAATTCTAAAATTTGATTAAAAAAATTCAACCAAATCAAATCGAATCAAATTAGAATTCATGAGGTGTACCATCCCTATATATTTTATTGGAAACCTTTGTTTGGGAGGCTAAGGGGGCCTAAATGATATAATAGAAATGTGGGAGAAGATTAGGCCAACCACGAACCCCGAATAGAAGGTTCAAAGAATTAAGGTTTAGCTTAGTTAGTGTAATCATACTTAAGAGATAACATCTGGTCGATAATATATTGATTCAATGGCAAAAATAGCTTCAATCTATAATGCATCAAGATGCGGGAAATGCTGGTTCACCGATGATTGCTTAAATTATCAAATACGCTCTTGAGAAAACAGAAGAACGAGATAATAGAGAAAGCACATAGTGTTAATTTGTCTAACCCCAAATTAACGACGACTGATCAAAACGAAAATGGTTCGTAATTCCAAATTGGGTGGCTAACTATGTAATTTACGGTTGTCCATATGAAATAAATCTTCATTTTTATTTATTAGTTCATAGGAGATTGCTTGTAATCCAATTTTCTATAGTACATACATCATAAATATAAGATGAATGTGTATATTGAGGTTTGATATTAGATTAACTCTGATTATTAACATTGTTGGATAGACAAAAAAGGGATAAATAAAGAGATACGATTCAAACAATCACTTTACAAATACAAAATTTTCACATTCAAGTATTTTTCTGCAAATTCCGCGAGGTTTCTGATCTCATTATCATCAATAAAGCCATTACGATCGGCATCCACCAATCGGATTATGCGCTTGCTCTTCCTCCGAGTGAACCATCCACCGCGGGAGACTCGTATAGCATCGGCAAGCTCGTCTCAACTAATCCTTCCATCCTTATCATCATCGAATTTCTTTAACCATCTTTTGAACTCATCCATCGTCATTTCCCGCTTGCCATCGATGACGGAGTACGTACGAGTTTTAATGGCCATTTCCGATAATCGAAGCCCGAAAAATCCCTTCGTCGCACACTGTATTTTGCTTGCTTGCTAGCTAGCCAACTTCCCCAATGTAAGGATATTTGAAGGCTTCACATATTTATATCATTCCCTTGTGCTATGTCCTTTTTGCAAATTCAATATAGAAATCGATTGGCTTTAGCTTAATTAAAACATGCAGCCATAGACACTAAAAGTTTAGGGTCAAATTGTGGTTTTGGTCCCTCTATTATGCTTAAATTTGGATTTTTATCTACATACTTTAATCTGACATAATTTGATTTTTTACTTTTATAATGTCTCTTATTAGTCGAAGTAGATGACACCGTTACTTTTCATATTAAAATGTTGACACGGGTTTTTTCTTAAAAAGATCTTGCCAACTCATCATGTTGACATGGATATTATTGTGATGCAAGCAATGTTCTTTTTTTTTTTTTTCCCTAAAAAAGATCTATGTTTGCATGTTATCCAAAATAACGCTATATAAGTAAAGGATTAATTATACCAAATTAAAGTGTAATGACTAATTTTCAAATTTGAACATATTAGAGGGACTAAAACTAAAATTTGACCAAAGTTTTAAACACAAATTTCTTTTTTTCTTTTATTGTTGGTGCTGTGGATATAATTAAACAGACTTGTTAATACCCTAAAAAGCATTGAATAAAAATAGTTTTATGGGTAACTTTTTTTTTTTTGCAAAAGTTGCCTAATATTCTTTCGTTCCTTCATAAGTTATAGCATAAACAAAGGCTATAGAGCCTCAAAGAGTCATTAAAAAAAGGGATATTTGAGCCACCCTCAAAGCTGTACCCCATTCATTTAACAATTAGGTCCCCCTTGATGGCTTAGAATAGATTAATGGTAGGTGGGCTATATATGTTATTGGAAACTTCTAAGGGGGCTTAAATGATATATTATAATAGAAATGAGGGACAAGATTAGGCCAATCCCCAATCATGAATAGAGGGTTCAAGGAATTAAGGTTTAGCTTGGTTTGTGTAGCCATTCTTAAGAGATAATTCCGGTGAATTAGGTATTGGTTGAATTGGTAAGGTTGAAATTTCAAGATTTTGGGTTCAAGTCTCGCTTGAGGTAAATGTGTGGGTTTTTTTTCTAAATTTATTTCGATCATGGTTAATTCGTGTTTAATTAATTATTGAGTTAATGATTCAGTTCTGTATTTGTTATTATTGATTTTGATGGAAACTGATTTAAACTCGATATTTTAAAACATTCTTTCCAAACCACCATTGAATTTCGATCATAGCTTGACATTTACCATCTAATATTCAATAAAATTACAAACCAATAAAGCATACCGTAAAAATCCATAATTCATATAGTTGTGTTGTGGTACTCGCCATTACTGATCCGCTACTCGGTTATCCGATTGAGTCCTGACTCGTAGTCTACATGGTTCGCACATTGAGTTCGTATGTGAGGTGTTTGAATCCTTCTATGAGACTGCATGATGTGAGTTCGTACCATCATGAAGGTGAACCTACATTTAAAAAACACGTGTTAACCCTAGAATAAGGTATGTATTGGCATGCATGGGAACCTACTTACAACGTCCCATCCATAAACAATAATCGTATCATATAAATAGAGAATCAAACTCTTTTGAAGAGGACACACTAAAAACACTCAAAAAGTTACAACACTTATTGATGAAAGGCAAGTCTTATATACAAATCACATGAATATTATAAGGGAAACTAATAGTAGCAGACACCTATGTTCCCATACCCTAACCATTAATAAAAATCACATGTAAAGTACCCTAACACCCAAATATTTGTCTGCAAAATCAACAAGGTTGGTGATTTCATTTTCATCAATAAACCCACTACTGTCGGCATCCGCAGATTGTATCGCACGTCGACTCTTCCACCAGCCGAACCGTCCCCCTGTCTCGTAAATAGCGTTGCGGAGCTCTTCTTTGCTGATACGGCCATCGTTGTCGGCATCGAACTTCTTTAACCACTGCTTGAACTCGTCCATCGTCATGATACGTTTTCCGTCCATGGAGATGCTCTTATTAGACTTGATGGCCATAACAACACAGCAAAGTAATAAAAGAAATGTGTTTTCAAAGCTCACAGTAGGTGACAATGGATCCTTGAAGAGTTCAACCCCAATTTATGCTATCTCATATTTCACTATACATATGTTTAATGTGTTAAATCAAAATATTAAAATATAAACCACTTCTTTTCTTCTCACTTTATCAGATTCTACAATAAAAATTTTGATTTTTTTCTACCTATTGCTCCTTCCCAACCCATAAATAGGAGGATAAAGCATTTTAGTGCACTTGAACTCACGTCTTCATGTATTGACAACAATACACATGCCAATGAAGCTAAGACTCAATCAACATCACCGGCTTAATTTTAAAATATAAAACTATTAATATAAGATATTACTAATATTTTATAATATATAAATAAAAAAATGATCTATTGAATTCGCCGAATTTAAGCTTAAAAATAATTTTTTTAAAATATATCTATTTCTAATTGAATTTAGAAAGTTTGAATGTTTATGTTCAAGTTCCATCATGTATATGGATTTAAATTTCATCATGTATGGATCTTAATTCAGATATATTTCTATTTTCAATTTATTATACTTTGTATTAAATTGATTTTAATTCTAATTAATCGGATATATTATTAATAATTTGTACCTATACCTATAATTGTACTATAGACTACTTGGAAATAATTTAGAAAACTAGAATATATGCAATGGATTTTGACAAGGACGCAAGGGGTTAGGGGAAAAAAGGTAGAGAAATAGAATAACTTAAAAATTAATCATGGACCGATTTAATCGAAAATCAATATGTGATTTAATTTAATACATATAAAATCGGTTATTTATCGTCAATAAAAAATCTATTTAATCGAAACAATACCCATTTAATGTATATATTTTCAAAATTTTTGTTTGTAATCAATAATATTGTTTTAAATCTCTTCATAAATTCATATTAAAAATCATATCAATAAGTAAATTACAATTAATTATATCATCTAAAAAAAAAGAAAATATTCAATGTATTTATCGGAGCGAGTCCAAAAATTAATTTTCTGCATTCTATAGATCTATTAAAGAGTAGATGCTGACTAAATTACAATTAATTATATCATCTAAAAAAAAGAGAAAATTTTCAATGTATTTATCGGAGCGAGTCCAGAAATTAATCTTCTGCATTCTATAGATCTATTAAAAGGTAGATGCTGACTACGAGTTTTAAAGCTACTTTATACCCAAAATGAAAATCAAATTTTCGATAACTAATTAAGGTAGAACATACCTTTACTATCTAATCTAATTCCAGTGATTAATTTTACCCATGTTTTAACCTTTCCCAAAAGCAATAAAAGGGAATCCAAAGGTCATTTCGTAGGAGGAATCCAGTTCTATGCATAAGCACGTGGTGGACTTTTTAATATTGAAAAAGTATGGATTCAATGAGACAAAATTAATGAACAATGATGACTTTTATATTCTTGCACCAAAATTACCATGGAAAGTTGATTTCAAGGGCCCATCATTTTACAAAGTAATTATTTAAAGATCTTATTCTAATTTTGTGATTTTTATATGTTATATTGGTTCAAGAGAACAAACCCAAAGAAATTAGTAACTCCAAGAAGGTTCTCAAATCTCGATTAGCCATTAATTCGAAAATCATACTTGTTAACGGGCATCTCGATTGGTATCGGTATTGTTATCAATACAGAAAGACATAAATTCAAGTGTGTTGAAATGTATTATTTTTCTATTTAAGAATTGAAGATTATGGATAAGATTCTCAAATGTTCAGTTGAACGAGTGGCCATCAATTTAACAAATCATATCTACCTTGAGTAGCCAACCACATGTGTAAGATGACTTGGTCTTCATGCCCTCTCTAGATTGAGCTCATTGATATGATCCATAATTGAAGTATTTTTAATCATCTGGGTTGAACAAACGGCATATCAGATGCATCTTGTTCGTTGTAGATGAGGCTTTTCGTACATGTTTGATATTATCTTCATTAGATCAATCATAGTTGTTTCCTTCTTGATGTTGTACGCAACGTTCTTAGCTAAATTCATTCGAATAGTCCATAAGACTTTTCCATTTAGTAATGACCATGTCTTCAAGAAATCAAAACCAACACTTTCGAATTTCTCTATTCTTACTTTGTCAATACCATACGATCATCATTCTCACTTCTCCTTTTCAACTTGAAGCTCTAATACTATTTTTGGGAAATGAGACCTTAATATAAATAAATAAGAACACTAAATTTAGATGATTCAGGTAAAAACCTCTTATATCCGCGCTTGCACTATGCTTTTTACTATAAAAAAAAAAAGAGAATTCCACAAATCATAGTCCAATCATTATTGTTATTGGTAGTTTCCGTTAAAATTTGTCAACATATTTATTTAATGTCAATCAGATGCTACATCACATAAGGGCAACCTAATCAACATGTCAAATTGATAAATTTTGAAGAAAAATACTTATGATTTTAATGATTGAATTGATATTTTTAAATAAAAAAGTAGGACTTAATTTTTAACTTTTTAAGTACAATGATTTAATCTCAAATTTTATCAAAGTATAAGGACTAATTAACATAACATTTTAACAAAAAATAATCAAAATTCTAACTAAACTCAGTTTATTCGTTCAATCATGTTCGAAATTCTAACTTAATCCAAATGCCCGAGAAAGAAACCCACTGTCACTCCTTTCAACCACTTGTTGATTCAAGCAATCATTTTAAAGTTTGAAATACGAGTTTAAGAAAAAAAACAGAAGAAGAAAAGAAATAAATAATGAAAGTAGACAAGTTAAGACATTGCAAATCACCATTGCAATCATCTTATATATACGGATTGCAATGAACGAAGCTTGTCTCTTTTCCAGCATTTGTAATTGCTGCAACACAAGCAAACAACAAGAAGCAAATATATATATATATATATATATATATATATATATATATATATATATATATATATATAGCTAATTCCCATAGATCAACCATCTTATTATACGACATATATACACACACAAGATACATTAGTTGATGCCATATCCTTGCTTGGCAGCATATTTGACAAGCTCATCCAGTTCATCTAAACTGATGGTTCCATCCCCATTGCCATCGGCATGGTGCAAAGACCGGCGAACTCGCCAACCTGGGTTCCGGGAACCGAGTTCACGGAAAGCTTTCATCAACTCGTCCTTACTTAGGCAACCATCGCCATTAACATCGTGTTTTCTGAAGATAGCCTTCAATTGCTCTTCATTGAGGCTAAGGTTTATGGATTTTGGCACATAAAGAGGCATGTTGGCGAAGGGGGACAAGTTAAAAGGTTTAGAACTACTTGAGTTTGCTATGTGATCAAAATAGGTTACTACAGGCATGGATTTATATAGAAATTTCTTGACCATAGTTCACCACTTTTTCCTATGTTTTATTCTTGATTATCTCCTCTCTCTTTTTTTAGACACTTTTTATTTTTATTCTCCTCCTTTTGTACAGGTTCGTTGATATTTTTAGGCCTTAGAAAAAACAATAAAATTGAGATCTTTTTTAAAAAAATTATGAAATGTAATACAATAAAATAAAAAATTGGGGCCTTTTTATTTTTTTTGCTTGTAATGAAGTGTCGATCAAACAATTTAGAAGGCTAAAGAGTTTTTCTTTCCACATTAAACGTTGAAGAAATTTTTAGGCCCCTTCGAGTCCTGAGCCTTGGATGACCACACTCCCAAACTACTCCAGATTCGGGCTTGCTTTTGTAGGAGATCATGCGTGTATATATATATATTGATCTCATTAATTAATATATTATTCCAATATAATATACTTATCTTACTAATATTATGGGTAAACTATATTCATGCTCCTTTTAAAATAAGGTTTGTTTTATTTTGGTTACTTTAATTTTTTTTCAATTTAGTCACTTTAAATAAGATATTTGTGCAAATTTGCTATTGTTGTCAAAATTTTTGTTTTTTTTAATGAATTGTTGATGTGGTACATTAGCCCATTGAACGACTGATATGTGAAATTCTTTTTGGTGACTTTTGATTAAAGTTTTGGAATCTCTCTATAAAGTTTTGGACTAATTATAAGGAGGTCCCTAAATTTTAGTCAAAAGTCAACAAAAATGCCACGTGTCAATCACTTAATATGCCATGTCAGCAATTTGTTGAAAGAAAACGAAAGTTTTAATAACTATGACTAATTTGTGTAATTATCTTATTTGGAGTGACTAAATTAAGAAAAAATTAGAGTGACTAAATTAAAAGTAAAAAAAATTTAAAGTGACCAAAATAAGATCAACCCTATGACCATGAGTATAATTTACCCCACTTTTATTCCTACTTATTAGGATATATATATATATATATATATATATATATATATATATATATATATATATATATGTATATATATATTTGGGTAGGGTCACAAATAGATATTATGGACTTACCAAATTCAAGAGAAAAATTTATATTATCTCTAGCTTATAATTTATCCTAATTTCCCAAGAAACTAAATTTTAGATTAACTTAAATTTTTATTATTTTAAAAGAAATTACCCTTGACTTGAAAAAGGAATTTAGTGACTATAGTTAAGGGTAATATGAAAAAGTAAACTTTTATTTCCTTAAATAGAAGTATGAAAATAAAACGGTATTTATAGGATTTTTTGAGTCATATAAAGTCGAATTTTGACGTCGGATGTTGACGTGTGTGACTAGCATCACTCCCAAGTCGTGAATGTGATTTTATCATTTATCATTATTATTGAAGAGATTCGTGTTTCTTTTACTGTGTGATCCAAAAATATTTAAAAATTTATGATATTCTCTATGCTTAATATCTTAACTTACTCTTTTACTTTAATCAATAATTGAGAGTTTAATTTTTATATTAGATATAAAATAGTTTTAAAATTCGTGATTAATATTTATCTCTTTAATAAGCTTACAGAATATAAAAGATTAATTACTAGACTCGCTTCGATAGATACCTTAAGAAATATTATATATATATATATATTTTAATTTAGGCATCCAAATCCTAAAGTATTTGGTTGCTTTATTCATCATCCAAGTCTGTAATTAGGATGCGAGAGGTAAAGCAAGTCGATAGAATGTTGTGTTTATTTTTTCTTAGCATTTTTAATTATTTTTTAATTTGAATATTAGCTCGATTAGCATGAGTATTGTTATCAATGCAAAAGGATATGAGTTTGAGTGTGTTGAGGTGCATTGTCCTCCTATTTATGAGTTGGAGAGGGATTATGAGTAGTTCTATGCATTGTGTCAAAAAGAACAGATATAATCAAAGCCTATAAAAAAATTAATATTTTTATCCAAATCTTCGTGAATTTCGGACGGACCTTCAGACGTGAACAGAGAACCCGATCCACCAACAAATCTACTCACTATGAACAAAATTGTGAGCTCTTTAGTTCCCCACTAAAATAGTAAATAATGTAAAGATGTCCACTAAACCACTCGATTATATATCTCATAGAAATTACAATCAAACTTTAAGTTCCTTTACTTAATAGAAAAACTTCCTCAAATATACCACAAATTTTGTTGTCGAAACCACCTCGAGAACGGAGTTTCAAAAAATTATTTAAAATTGGAAAAATGGGAGTAAACAGGGAGTCGCCACCAATCTTTTATTTGGGTGTGATTGGATCACCACAAAACGTTTAAAACGTTAAAAACGTCGGTCTACGAAATCCAGAAAAATAGGTTCGGGAGTCGGTTACGCACGAGGAAGGATTAGCACCCTCGTACGCCCAGAATTGGTACCACATGATCATTTTCGGGTCTTGTTTTATGAAAACAATAAAAATTCGAGTGAAGTTTAAAATGCGATGTTCATTTTAAATGGCTTTGTGTAACTTTAAAGGAAACCTTTTAAAAAAAAACTAGTCCCCGTATTTCGAACCTCTACGAGAATTATAGTCGTGTCCAACACATTAGGGCACTATATTCTTAGAGTTTCAAAATTGAAGGACGTTTCGGGAACTTTTGAAGAGAGTATTCGATCGCGTGATTTGTACGAAAATCATACTCAGCGCGTTAGGGCACGATTTTTCAAGGTCTTCACGCGAAGGAACATTGTCTTGTTTACTTAAATTTTTTTTGATATAGATAGGGATGTGTTTGAAAACTTTTGAAGAGGATATTTCTTTCGCACGAATTACGAAAATCACACCCCGCACGTTAGGGCACGATTTTTGAAGTTTTCACACGAAATAATATTGCCTCATTCACGAAAATCATTCGTATATATATATTTTGAGAACTTGAAAATTTCGTATTAAGGTTAAAATGCAATCCTCGAACATATGATTTGAAGGATTTGGAAATGGGTTACCCGTTTACTTCGATTTTCACGAGGAATTAAAGTCGCGACCAACACGTTAGGACACGACATTCTCGGAATCTCAAGGTGAACGGGCGTAAAAAAACCTTAAAGGATATCCGGTTCGCGCTAATTATACGAATAAATCACACCCGACACGTTAGGGCGTGATTTTTCGAAGTTACGCTCGAACGGAATATTGCCTCGATTTTTTAAATAACTTGTAAATGAATGCGTAAGTTTAAAAACACGAGTAGCGATTAATAGGAGCAATTAGATACGAAGCAATATAATAAGCAGATAAATAATATGCGAAAATATAAAATGCAGGTGTAGATAAATGCAAATATTGATAAGGAAGAAGAAACGATGAAATCGGGGTTGAAAACGAGACTTTTGGATATCCGGGGGCAAAATGGTAATTTTGGTGAAATCGGGGTTAAAAATGGAATTTTGGAAAGTTCGGGGGTAAAATGGAAATTTTGGTAAAATCGGGGTTAAAAATAGAATTTTGGAAAGTTCGGGGGTAAAATGGTAATTTTTGGTGAAATCGGGGTTAAAAATGGAATTTTGGAAAGTTCGGGGGTAAAATGGTAATTTTTGGTGAAATTGGGGTTAAAATGGAATTTTAGGAAGTTTGGGGGTAAAATGGTAATTTTTGGTGAAATCGGTGTTAAAAATGGAATTTTGGAAAGTTTGAGGCGTAAAATGGTAATTTTCGGACAGTCTAGGGACTTATAAAATAATAAAACCAAGAAAGGGTGACACGTGGCAGCCCCACAAGTACCTAGAAGTCAAAGGACTAATTTATAAATCTTGAAAAATTCTTGGGCCAATTTTGTAATTAAATAAAAGTTGATTAAAGGATTAAATTAAAATAAATTAAAAAATGATAGGGACTAGATACATAAATAAACCAAAAAGTGACACGTGGCAGCCTCTGATGCAGTCAAACAGTCAAAGGACTAAATTAAAAACCAATTAAAATCACCGGGAAATACGGCAAATAATTGAAAAATGCAAAAAGGACTTAATTGAAACAAATAAAAAATACGGAAGGACCAAACGCATAAATAGACCATTAAGCAAAAACACGCGGATCCCAGAGCTGGTTCGGGTCTACAGGTCCTATAAATGTCATTTTAGGTTTTTTTTTCTTTAAAAAATTTCATTTTCTAAAAAAAGAACCCCCCTTTTATTCTCTCTTCTCTCATTCCTGTCGGCCAAACCTTGGCCAGCCCTTAGCCCGTCGTCCGCCGTGCGTCCAGGGTCACGCGTCACCACCGAGGGCTACCCATGACGTCGTCGTCCGGTGGTCATCGCGCGTGCACGTCCTCCGGTCACCGTTCGCTCATCACGCCGATCGAAAGTAAGGCCCTTTTTTCTTCTTTTTCATTTCATTTTCTCTCTTGTTATTTCGTTTTCTTTTTCTTTTTCTTTTAAATCCTTTTTTATTTTAAAACTAAACTCCTTTTTTTTCTTTAAAGACCAAACCCAGATCTGGGAAAATCCAGATCTGAAAAAAATTCTAAATCTTTTTCTTTTATTTAGTTCTAAATCCATTTTTAAACATTTTTAGTATTTGATTTTTCCTTTTTTAAAACCCGTTATTCTCTTTATTTTCAATCCTGTTTCTTATTTCGTGTATTATTTTGCAGATATTCGAATGCTCAGTAATGCGAAAGTGACGGTGGTGAACTTCGGTGGTGGCTGATTCTGGCGATGGTTCAGATCAGGGGGGAAGACTCTGACTTTTCGATTTCCCTTTTTTTTAATGGTTGATATTATTAATTATTAATATTAATTATAATTATAAATATTTATTACTATTATTAATTATTATGATTATTAATAATATTTTTATTAATGATATTTATGAAATTATAACTGACCATATTAATCACCATTAGTACATTTATTCACTGCTTTGGAAACTAAACGACTAATGAATGCTGACTGCAGAGTAGTTAATGCATGTTCATGTACATTATTAATTCAAAACATTTAAAATTGCAATTATGAATGTATGTATGATGAGTAACTGGTTTTTAATTCTTGAATGAGCTGGTATTGAATTGGAACTTATCTTTACTGACTGTTTGATGCTTGGCCGAATGTTATTTGGTAATGAAAGGGCTTGTATATTGATTTCAAGAACGGGGTTGTTGTATATTGATTTTGAGCACCGGTTTTGTAACTCTTTGTACAGAATTTTGTTTGGCTTTTAAAGCCAATTTTCCATCATTTCCATTTGTTTCTTTCAATTAAATGCATTTCTAATCTTTCTTTTCTCTTGCAGGTGCTCCACAGTGACGGTTGGAGCAGCAGGTGGAGATGATGGCCGTTGCAGAAGCAAGTGGAGATAGTGGTCTGTTGGAGGTGAAAATGCTGACGTGGCGCGCTCCTATTGGCTGAATTAGAGGCTGCCAGTGCAAGTGGGAGCTCAGCAAATTTGGGTTGGTTGTGTAATTGGGCTTTTGGGTTCAGCAAATTGTATTTGGGTTATTTGAATTGGGCCAATTGGGCCTTTGTAATTGGACATTTTAAATTTACAAATAATATTAAATTTAAATTAAATTCAAACTTAAATTAAATTTAAATAAATTTAAATTTAAATTAAATTAAAATTTAAAATAAATTTAATTTCAAAGTAAATTCTAAAACGGTTTGGACCCGGTCAAAATTGGGCTCCAACATTTGTTGCATAGAATTTTTTTGAAAGGTTAAAAATATATATTTTTTAGAGGATATATTTGTTTTTTTTTTTTTACACAATGCCTAGAACTATTCATAACTCCTCTTCAACTTTTAAATAGGAGGAAATATGTTTCAGCAACTTGAACCTGCATCCTCCTGTACTGACAATAATAATAATAACAATATCAATGCCAATCAAACTAAAACTCAATCGGTACATTATTATAGGTATAACAGGTGTACGAATAAATGAAAAAGAAAACAGTTAGAATATTATAGTTTGGCAAGTGCTGATTGGAATGTATTAATATTCATATAAATGTAAAAGATATTGAAAAAAAGATCCCCCATAGTACCTATTGTAGGATGCCATGTATACAGATGAATGCAATTTGAATATATGCTTTAGATTGATTGTATCCAAAGAAAAACCAGAAGTTTTCAACTTTATATGGTGATGATAAATTTGGCTTTTATGTAGTTGGAAAAGTCATCCTACCATAGTTACTATTTGAGTTAAATTGGATTTGAGTTGGGGTTTGAGTTTAGCCATAATTCCTACATTGGGTCTGAACATATTTTTTATTTAATTTAAATTTTTAAATGTAATAATTATTTTCACATTTAGGTCTGAACTTTAAAGTTTACAAAAAATATATTAGTGACTAACTTGAAATAAAAAAAACAAAAATTAAGCCTCAATATGCTAACCCTAGTTAAAAACATACTTTTCCGGAGAAAAAAGAGCGTTAAAGTACGGGATGAAGTGAAAAAATTGCTTTAAGAAGACCAGAAATGAATAATAAAATTTGAGGACTAAATAAAAAAATACCATTTTATTAGAAAGAGATAAAGATGACGTGGAATCACGATTTCATACATCCCTTCTCATAAAGAGCAATAATTAGGAGCGTAATTAAGGGATTGGCAGCGGTCCCGCTCCCCTTAAAATGGAAAATTTTTCATTTAAAATTTTTTTATTTAAGTCTTTTTAAAATTTTAAATTAGTAAAGATGAAAATGTACTTTGGTCCCCATAAAAATGATAAAAATTTGATTTAATCTTTTAAAAATTATGAGATATAAGTTATGAATATTATGAAATTACATTTTTACTATCGTAAAAATTACAATTTGATTTTGACTCCCTAAAATTTTTTTAAAACTTCGCCCTGACAATAACATTGTTATATGTATAAAAGGTGGAAGAGTAAATGAAAAAAAGAAAAAGAAAACAGTTAGAATGTTATAGTTTGACAAATGTTGAATGGAATGTAATTAGATTCATATAAATCTATAAGAATATTGAAGAAAGGAAATGAACAGTACCTATCGTAGGATGCCATGTATATCGATGAATGCAATTTGAATATATGCTTTAGATTGATTGTGTACAAAGAAAAATAAGTGATTTTTCATTTTTTTCTCAAGTTATCTACTGGAGCGAGCTTAATAAGTATTTATTTGCATGCTATAGATTTATTATGGGATAGATGTTGATCACGAGTTTTAAAATTACTCTATACTTAGAATGAAGATTGAATCTTCGATCACTGATTAAAGTAAAAAAAAGTGATTTTCAACGTGAATGATTTGGTAGTTAAAAAAATATGTGTTTAACTACAAAGAGATGGTCCCTGAAATTGATCTCTCAGTATAAAAATATCATTCGTAATTGGTTTGAGTGACCAATAAATAAAATAAAGATTCTTTTTGATGATTTTGTCCAACAGCTTATCATTTACTTTTAATATGCGTGTTGATGCCCTATTTCAAAATCATTGCCGATGCAAATCTCAACAACAATTTTCTTCCTTCTTCTTGGTCGTGTTTATAGTCAGGGATTCCATGTAAAATAATATTAACGTGTTGAACTTGTTATCTAGTCATCATTATGAAATGCATGAAAGAGATTTTTTTATGGGACAAAAATGTTTGTGACAGGACAAATCTTGTCATTTATTCTGATTTGATGGGATAAAGTAGTTTCACCATTTTAATAGCCTATATTTTTATAATTTTTAAAGAATTAAATCAATTTTTTAATCATTTTGGGGGGGGGGGCAAAGAGTAATTTTATTATTATTAATTTAAAATTTTATAAATTATAAAAGAGCATAAATGAAAAATTTTCCATTTTAAAGCGGGTCGAGAGTCCTGTCAGCCCCCGTGGCTTCATCATTGCCAACAACCTCATATTCTCGATGAAGGTTAGGCCTTCTGTTGTCCGGATGGTCATCCTAAAATGGTGAGTTCACAGATTACCTCCCAATTTAGGATGCTTTTACAGCTTACCACGTGTCATGATGTAGATGAAAATATAACATATTAACTAAATTAACTAAACCAAAACCAAATTAATCGAATTACATTACATTTATTAATTCAATTAACTTGATTTTAACCAAATTTTACGCTCTCATACTGCTTATTTAAAGGGATAAAGATCATACCTAAAAAAGATAAAGATCATACCTAAAAAAGAATAAAGATCATTTAATAATAATACCATATTCCTTTTAATTATTTCAATATAATTAATAATAATATTGGACTGAACCCCTGTTGGCCTCATGACCAAGTTTACCGCCTCAAGTATGGCCTGAGTTCAAGTCGTGTTATTTTTAGGACTTTGCACTTTTTTTATAATTAAATTAAACTTTCGAGGAAACTCCCAAGAGTATATTGTGATAAATTATATTTCAAATTAATCATATGCTATTACTTTCCTCTGGATTTCGTATCGATAGTCGAATTGCCATTTGGAGTTTATTAATTAAATTAAAAAAAAACTTAATAATTTAAATGAAAACTTTTAAATAATTCAATGATTATTTTATTACTTTTTAAAACTTAATGATCAAAACATAAACCTATTAATAATTTAGTTATCTTAATGTAATTTATCCTAATTATTATGTCAAGTTATCCACTTTACATAGGCCCATAATGAGACTCAATTGGCTTAGATTAAAAAAACATCAAATAAACTAGCAAGTAGTTGGGTGCAATGGTAAAGCACATTGCATTTCCAAGAGAAGGACTCAGATTCGAACTTTTGAGACAACATTGTTGAGAGAAATAGCCACAAACCCCGAACATAACTGTAAAACCGGATATGAAGAATATAAAAAAATCAAATAAACATTTTAACATGTTCGGTCTTTCTTTTAAAAATTTAGTCCATTTTTTCAGTTAAAAATTGGTCCTTATATTTCAGCACGAGGTACACACATGGCATGTCATGTGTCTCTCTCGTTATAATGTTTACCATGTCAGTTTTTAATAATAGAAATAGATGCAATTTGTGACAGAAAGGACCAGTTTACTCTTTAATATAACATACGAGAACTATTTTACTTTTTTTTTAGTAAAGATACAAATACATCACTCTACTGAGTAAAGGATTTAATACTAGTAGAGGAAGCCCTAAAACTTGCAAATACATCCCTCTACATATTATAGGAACATATGGAGAAATTACTATTATACATTAAGCTACTTCATATTGACTTAATTTTATGTACATCCAAACATTGCAGAGGAGCCTACTCGTCATAACCCGAAAAATTGAATGCGTAGAAAATTATACGCTATCGGTGTATCAAATATTAATCATTTACCCGATGGTATAACCATATTTCATGGCATATTTAACAAGATCATCCAACTCGTCATCACTTACATATCCATCTCCGTTACCATCAGCTAGAGAAAGCCCTCGCCTGGCTCTCCAACGTGGAATATAAGCACCTAAGCTAGCGAACGCATTCCTCAACTCTTCTTTGCTAAGACGGCCGTCTTTGTTATCGTCGAAACTCTTGAATGTGGCTTTCAGTTGAGCCTCGGTTATCGGCACGGGGCCGGGTGCTTTCCTTTGGCAAGTACTGGGGATACTCTTAGGTGATGAATGGTTGAAGCAAAGCATGTTGTGTAGAAGGAGAATATAGCTTTGTTTGCTGTAGTTGGCGTAAATGAGATTTGTGTCTATATATAGGGAGCATTGCCAATGATAGTTTGTGTATTAATTAATTCCATTTAGGATAAGATTTGCGTTGCTACCCTTTGATGTTTTTGTTGTTTTCATTTATACCCTTGGATCGAATCTTGAAGAAAAAGGTAATAGGATAAACACTGGTTGTGCCAATCTTTTGAAGTGATTCTCAATTTATCACTTTAGTCCTTTGTAGACCCTTGACTCATAGATATCCTTTACTGATCTTGAAAAAAGTTGTTGATTTTTTTGGTAAATAAAAGACAGCATTAAGCAATTACATTACGACAACTAAATTAAAACATCATAGAAACATTATAATCAGCCAACACTAGATCCCGCATTGAAAGAGGTCGCTCTGCAAATAAATGTAATTTTGTGAACCCTGTAGCAAAGTACTTGATCAAATGGCCTGCAACTTCGTTCTGGGTTCTTGGAACATGGGGAATACGTACACACCAAGTTCGGTTAAGCAGGCAATATATTAAGCTCAATTTCATCAAACTATTATCGATAGATCCACCAGCCAAAATCATCTCTGCCAATAAAATATTATCACATTCTAACTCCAATTATCATAAACCCCCGGTTAAGCAAAGATTTGGTTTAAGGTAAAAAATTGCAAGGTTTTGAAACATATAAAAATAAAAATGGGACATGTACCATACTTCCCAAATTTCATTTAAAAAATTAGAACCTATATTTGCTTTTTGTCCCAATTTAATATTATTTTCCTTTATTCCCCAGTGAAAAAGATTTAAGTGAATTATTAATTGTGTATGGCTGAGTGCTAACCTTAGATTTTGTTGGATTTGGTGCTTCAATTAGTTATATAATACAATAATTTATTTTTTATACAGTACTTAAAATTACTTATAATTCTACTCTAACCTTTAAATAGGAAAATAAACGAATTTGAATGCACTCGAATCCATTTCTTTTACATTGACAACAATATTAATGCTAAATGAACTAAAGTTCAACCGACATAAAACTATAATTTGTAAATCCATTTTCATTAATTTTAGTTTTTGGATGTAATATAGTGTATATATATAACTTATCTGATCAACTCAAATTGAACACAATCTAATCTAATTTGATCATACAATAATTAATATTTAGTTTGGTTAAATTTAATTACTAGTCATATGCTAAGCGTACAATGTCAATTTAGTTCATATTCTCCAATTGAATCATTCTAAGTCCCTGTAATTTTCAAATTTTGAAATTTCAATCTTAACACGAATGTCAGTCGTTTATCCATTAGTTGGATTTTTAGTAAGAAATTTGTGGAAACAACAAGTTGACATGACATTACACAGGTGATAATATGTTTACCACATTAGATTATGGAAAAAGCAGGACTTAATGAATTTAACAATTATTGTTTGATAAGGACTAAAATTTTAAAATTTGAAAAATATAAAGACTAAAAATGATCAAATTAAAGAACATAGATTAAACCCACAATTTTTGCAGAGTACAGGGACGAATAGCGGAATTTAACCTAAAAGTTTTTAATATTGGAGGAGTCAAGTGGCAAATGTAAATGTTTCTTGGTTTGATATTTAAACCCTTTTAAAATAAAAATTTTAATTTTGATCCCTCAAAATATTAGACCAAAGCAATTAACGAGAAAATGACTATAATATACATTAAATTACTACATATTGGACTTACAATATATATACACACCAACACTACAAAAGAGCCTACTCTTCTCTTTTTTTTTTTTTTTTTTTTATATATCTTCAAATTACAGCTACTCTAAAACAAGAAAAATAAAGAGTTGCCAACAGATTGATGACCAAAATTGAAGGCAATTTCCTATTTTACTTATTGGTATACCCACATTTCAAGACGTATTGAAGGAGAACTTCCAACTCCTCGTCGCTTACATACCCATCTCTGTTCCCATCGGCTTGTTTAAGCCCTCGGCCGGCTCGTCAACCCGGTAGACGAGAGCCTAAGCTAGCAAACACATTCCTCAACTCTTGTTTGCTGAGACGACCGTCTTTGTCGGTGTCGAAACGCTTGAATATGGCTTTCAGTTCGGTTACCGGCACGGGCCCTCCTTTCCTTAGGCATCGGCAAGTACTAGCCGGGAGATTTTTGGGTGTATCCTTAAAACGAAGCATGTTTTTGGTGAAATAGAAAGGAGAATTGTGTAGGGAAGAATAGTTGACTTGTTGCCTTAGTTTTGATTAACTGAGATTATGTATATATAGAAGATTGATAGTTAATGAAAGTAGGGGAGAGCACAGTTAATTTAGTATTTTTTTTTATTAAAATCGTTAAAGCTTTGATTAGAATGATTTTATCTATCAATTATTAAAATTCATAATCGAATCGTCGATTGACTCTTAATTTGATTGGTATGGGTATTGTTGTCAATATAGGAAGACGTGGGTTCGAGTGCATTGAAACACATTATCCTCCTATTTATGGGTTGGGGAAGGGCTACTATAGGTAGTTCTAGGCATTGTGTAAAAAAAAATAGATATAATCGGAACTATAATGAGATTCTTAAAAGATGGAGACTTATATACAAGGGCAGCTCCAAGAGGGTAGCAAGGGCCAAGATCCCTCCAAAATGAGAAAATAACACTTTTAGCCCCTTTAAACTTTATAAAATTATTATTAAATGATTAAATTATACTTTGACCTCTTAAAATGATTAAATTACATTTAAACTCTCATAAAATTACATAACTTAATTTCACCTAAAAATAATAAATTTTGGCTCACCCCTACTCTTATATACATTAACTATTTTAAATATATTTATAATATATAATATAAGTTGGTTAATCAATTTAATCAAATGAATTAATTTGGTTAAAATCATAAAGGTTAATCGATTTAAGTATAAGAAGATGATCAATTAAGTTGATTAAGTATAAAAAATCGATTGAACCAATTGAATTATAGGAGAACCAAAACGAATCTCGAAAAAAGCAATCATTTTGAAGTGATTCTCAATATTTTTAGCTCTTGGAGACCATTGACTGATATCCTTTACTAATGTTGAAGGAATTTTAGTTAACTTTGCAACATGGACTGGTAGATTCAAAGCAGAAGAGTGAGATAAAAGCCAATGGGAACTTTCGAGAGAAAATGATGGTTGAATGCATGGGTAAATCTAGGGCGGTATTAAAATAGAAAATTTTCCATTTAGGTTATTTAGAATTTTAAAATTTTTAAAATATTAAAAATAAAATTATATTTTAGTTCCCACTAAAAAATGATAAAATTTTGATTTAATCCTTTAAAAATTACATTTTTATTATCGTAAAAATTACAATTTAATTTCGACCCTCCCTAAAATTTTTTTTTTGCTTCACCCGGGTTGAATGCATGTTTTTATCTCTTTAGTATTAAACTTTTTATCCCAAAGGAATTTTTTCAGTGAAATGAAAGCACCTGAAAGGAACAGAAGCATAAATTCTAAATTTTGCTGGGTTATTTTTGGAGATCATGTACTGATTCGATCCTCTATTATTATTGCACAAAGTTGTTCATTTTCTATTAAATAGTATTATAAATTGGGAGCAAATAGGATAAGGGAGAAGTGATTAAGGTCTTTATTGGCACCCAAAGACTAAGTTCCAAATCCCTGATATTGTTATTTAGACTTGATCATAAGTCGAGTTGAGTGTCCATTCAAAAAATGAGAGAATTTGGATAAAAATATAAACCTAAAAAATAGACTTGAACAAAAAAATGATGTCCGTTTGAGTCTCGGGTAAACTTTTCTTAACTTGGGTCCGACCCGAATTTGCAAAAAAAAAAAAAATACTACTTAAAAACACAGTTGAGTTGCTATTTGCCTGCGAGCTAAGAAATGAAAACTTTGGTTAAAGCTACCAAGAAACGTATCTTGTTCTAAATTATTGCAAATTGATCATACGCTATAACTTCCCTTTATTCTCTCTTGTGAATTTACGGATCAATCAAATGATTCCCAAGTTTTCAGTATATTTGTATTGATTTCTTAAGCATTATATCTTTTAATTCACTCAATGGGGTATGGAAAACTTGAGTGCCACTTATTCTGGCATATATATATATATATATATATATATATATTTATGCATTCCTTATGATAGTCATGAATCAACATGCATTCAAAAATCACTTCAAATCTTTCAGCGGTTTATTTTTTCGAATTAAATATCCACAATAAAAAATTATTCAATTAAGAAAGA
Organism: Gossypioides kirkii; assembly: GCA_005610355.1. Lineage (NCBI taxonomy): Eukaryota > Viridiplantae > Streptophyta > Magnoliopsida > Malvales > Malvaceae > Gossypioides > Gossypioides kirkii. The sequence continues at coordinate 1,491,426 of CP032248.1, forward strand.
GGATGTTGTTCATCTTAAGATGTTGAAGCCTAATTTATCCGGACCCAACAGAATTTAAATTTATTTTAAAATTAAGTTTATTTTAAATTTAAATTTATTAAATTTATTTAAATAATGTCCAATTACAAGATCCAATTACAAATTGGGGCTCAAATGCTAACCTAAGCCCAAACCCATTACACCCAAATGACCCAAGTACAGATGGACTCAAGTGACCCAAATCCTTTCCTAAATCAGAACTCCAATTTGCCGCCCCAACTTGTGCTGCCATTATCTCATCCATATCAAACCAGAGCACGCCATGTCAGCACCAACAGCATCACCTCCAGCTTCAACTTGCACTGCCACCAGCTGCCATAGCCACCACTGCCGAACCTGCAAAGAAGAATAGACAACAGTTTAATGGCAAGAAACAAATTGTAATGATTGTAATTTAGACTTTAAAAGTCGATTTAAACATTTGTAATGGACTACTGACTCTTGTTCTTTTGAAAATTACAAATCAATACAATAAAATAGACTTTCAAAGCATTTTGTAATTCAAAAAAATAGCAGCAGTTAATAGCAAACAAAGAATCGACCCAAGCCAATCTCAGAACTCTCAGGCATTAAAACGCCCAGGTACAACTGCAATATATGTTTATTATAATTCATGATTTACAATTCTAACCCCATTAGTTTCTTAATATACATTAATACATGCATTAAATATCTCGCTGTTGTTATTTAATATATATATATATATATATATTGTTTTCAAAATCATTAAATAAATAGCATTAATAATAGTGATAGTAATAAATTTTTTTAATAATAATAAATATTTTTGATAATAATAATATTAATAATAAAAAAAGGAAATTGAAAGGTCGATTAGGGTTACTGTCCTTTGATTGCGTCGTCGCCGTCATCGTCGGGACCGTCTCTGATCATTGTCAGCATCTCCTCGTGGGTGGATTTACAAAACGAAAACACGAAAAAAGTTTTAGAATTGGGATTTGACCCATAACAGATTTTGAAACAATAACAAAACAAAATAAAAAAATCTCAAAAGAACATATTTGAAATGGAAAAGAAATAAAGAACCAGGCTTGAACTTTTAACAAATCAAACCAAATTTTCTCGGGTTTTTGAAACTGATGTTTAAAGAAAAAAGAAAAAGATTAAAAGTTTTTTTGATCTGGATTTAAAGCAAAAGAAAATAAAAAAGGAAGAAAAAGGAACCCCTTGTTTACCTTTTCGACCGTCGTGGAGGACGGCGTGTGTGGCGCGTGATCGGGGATGACTGCGAGCCACAGCGGAGGAGTGGTCAGATTCTGGGTTTGCTGCAAGAGGATTTCAGAGAAAAATTGAATCTGTTTTTTTTTAAAAAAGGCAAGGTAAGAATGATTTTTTTGATGAAAATTTGGATTTATAGCAGTCTTGATACGCTGCCGTTTTGGGGTGAGTATTTAGTACCAAAACGGCACCGTTTTAGGCCTATGACCTAGGACTCGACCGACCCGACCCGCGCTAGGCACTGAGATCCGCATGTTTTTAATTTTTGGTATATTTATCCAATTGGTCCCTCCGCTTTTTTCTAATTTTTCAATCAGGTCCTTTTTATATTTTCAATTAATTATAAAATTACCCAATAATTTTCACTCTTTTTCAATTTAGTCCTTTAACCCTTTTGAAGCCCCAAAAGCTACCACGTGTTAATATTTTGGTTTTTTTATGCAAATGGTCCCTCTTATTTTTAATTTGTTTTAATTTAATCCTCAATTCAATTCTATTTAATTACAAAATTGGCCCAAAAATTTACATGATTTTCAAATCAGTCCTCTGACTTCAAAATGCCTGAGAAGCTGCCACGTGTCACTTGCTTTTGGTTTTATTACCCAAAAGGTCCTTAAACTTTCTAAAAATTACATTTTAACCCCCAAAACTTTCCAAAAATTACCATTTTACTCTCGAATATCCAAAAAATCCATTTTTGACCCGTACTTTCTAAAAATTACCATTTTACCCTCAAAATTCAAAAAAATTCCATTTTGACCCCCAAACTTTCTAAAAATTACCATTTTACCCTCGAACTTCCAAAGATTCCATTTTTGACCTCAAAATGTCCAAAAGTACCATTCCCCCCCCTGAGTATCCAAAAATTGCATTTTATCCCGTCTGCTTTGTTTCTAACATCCATACTTAGATTTTAATTATCATTCTTTCGTATTTTATATTCTATTAATTTTTTATTTTTGTGTATTATTTATCTGTTTAATTATTTTTTTCTCTTCGTGTTATTTAATCTTTGTTATTAATCGTTCATATTAAACTCACATATTTGTTTTCAAAATTATTTTCATAAATATTTAAAACCGAGGCAATGTTCTTTTCGTGTGGAAACTTTGGGAAATCATGCTCTAACGTGTCGGGTGTGATTTTTCGTATAACTCACACGAATCGAATATCCATTTCCAAGTTTTTTAAATCCCTTTTAACTTCGAGATTCCGAGAACGTCGTGCCCTAACGTGTTGGTCACGACTTCAATTCTCTGTAAAAATCGAAGCAAACGGGCATTCTTTTTTCGAATCTTTTAAGTCATGTGTCCAAGGATCGTATTTTAAACTCAATACGAAATTTCAAGTTTTCAAATACGTATATATAAATAATTTTAAAGCAAAACAAGGCAATATATTTTCGTGTGAAAACCTCGAAAAACCATGCCCTAATGTGCTGGGTGTGATTTTCGTATAATTCACGCAATCGAATATCCTCTTTAAAATCTTTCAAAACGTCCTTCAATTTTGAAAATCCGAGAACGTAGTGCCCTAATGTGTTGGACACGACTTCCAGTTCTCATAGAAATTTGAAACACGGGGACGGATTTCCTCCAAAAGGGTTTTCTTTGAAATCTTGCAAAGTTTTCTAAAAACAAAGATCGTATTTTAAATTTTACTTGAATTTTCAAAGTTTTAACAAACCAAGACCCGAAAGTAATCAATGTGGTACCAATTTTGGGCGTATGAGGGTGCTAATCCTTCCTCATGCGAAACCGACTCCCGAACCTGTTTTCTGGATTTCGAAGACCAAAATATTTTTCAAAACGGATTTTAAACGTTTTGTGGTGATCCAATCATACCAAATAAAAGATTGGTGGCAGCTCCCTTTTTTATAATTTTTCGATTTTAAAATATTATTCTAGACTTGTTTGTTTTTTCGAAAAATAAAATGTTTCGACATAGGAGACCCGGGCTCGAACACCTGAGTGTGCAAGGTGTGTGCGAAATGTCAAAGAGTTAAGAAAATATGAACAGATACTACCATGTAATCGCACCAGTATATTCAAAAAAAATTATTCAGTTACACCAAAAAAATCATTTCAAATATATATTATTTTAATGGCTAATTTACTATATTTAATTAACTAATAATTATGAACTTACAAAAAAGAAAATTAATAATCTAAATCTAGATATGGAATGTCAAACCAACCTAAACTCAACGAGTTTAGACTCAATCTAACTCAATAGAGATTTTTTTTTTTTAAATTGAGTTCGAGGATGAGGCGGGATGGATTTTCAATTAAAATTTTTGAGATTCAATTTTTTTGAACAATCTCATTATAAGTTCTTATTATATCTTTTTTTTTTTACACAATGTCTAGAATTACTCATAACCTTTTCTCAACCTATAAATAGGAGGATAATCCTCATCAACACTCTCAAACTCTTGTCCTTCTGTATTAATAATAATATCCATACCAATCAAATTAAGACTTAACCGACTTTTGAGATCCAGTTTTGATTGAATTCGCATTAGCTCATCCTAAAAAGTTTATCAAAATACCCCTCTTTTTATTTTATACATTTTAATCAATTTTTAAAATTTTCTAAGATTTATAATATGTGTTCTTTTTAGTTTTTTTTTTTTAGAGTTCTATTTGAATATTAAAAGTTTTCAGAAAATTGTGTTCGAGATGAAAAATATAAAAATAGGGTTGAAGTCGAGGTGAGGAAAAAATGGTTCGTTGCCATCCCAATTTAAATCTTAAAAGAAAATGCATGCACTGCTTTAAATTTTATTAATAGTTAATCAGTACAAAACACAATGATTGAAAAATAAAAAAGAATTGAACCAAAATTAAAAAAAATTCGAACTGAACGAATTTCATTCATAACTCATATATATTTTAGATTAAAGACTCACGAATTATAATTGCAAATGATGAAACTCTATCGGAATACTCAAGCATAAGAGATTAGTATAGCTAATAAGAGAAGTAATTAAAAAAAATCAGTCTAATTAGGCTAATTAATTAATCTAGCTTTAACAGGAAGATGGTGATCATCTTTCAGGTAGGCTCCAAAAGGGAAGGGAAAGAATATTTTATGCAAAGATAATTAGAATAAAAACTTATAGTATAAAAGTGGGCTTTTAAAGACAAAAGTGTACATAGCTTTGCTTCTGCCCTTCAAAGACAAGAATCATAATCTATACTGTATATTTATCTTTATCTATATCTTTCATTAAATGTGGGTTTGAATGAATAGTACGGTATCTTTTAACTTACTTTTTGTCTCACGCTACAGTATCGTTACAATATTTAATTTCATCATCATTGTTGTTTTTACACTAACCGCCCATCCAAACTCACCTTAAGAGTTTGATTGAATTACAATTTAATTATGACATTAAAAAGCTCATTTCCTTTACAAAGTAATAAATTTTATATTGATGGTGTTTATGTCATTTTATATTTTGATAAATCTAAAAATATATATACATATTGAGAATAGAAGTGTTCATGGGTTAGATCAGGCTGGGTTTGGGTTAAGCTTAAGCATGAGATTAATACACTTTATGATTATTTAAACCCTGCTTGAAATATAACCCTAAAATTTTGCTCAAATCTACTCATATTTGTAAATATTTAACCCAATTCAATTTTAAGTTTGTCCATATTATTTTTTTATTTTTGAAAAAAAAATTATATTAATTTTAATTTAATAGTTAAAATTTTATATATTTTTCATTTATTAAAATTTATTTATAGAGAACTTAGCAATTTTTAATGTTTACATTATAGAATTATGGGATAAATCTCGAAACATTATATGAACTTTGGTTTAATGTGTAATTTTATATAAAAATTTTGATTTGATTCAATGCTCACAAATTATTAACACAATTTGATATAGCATCATTTGATGTTTATATATTGTATATACAAATAATTATATTTATTCAATATAAAACTTAATTGGTGTATTTATTTCTTTACATGTGTATAATTGAAACATAATTAAAGTTTCATGTATACATTTTAACCATAATCAATTTTTTTTTTTGATAATTAAAGAGGCGTTCTATAGCCTTATTCTTATATTACTTAGCCACTGTTCATGTTACAATAGTCTTTTAATAACAAACTTCTAACGAAAAAATTAGGAACATCAATAACACGGATGTCTATATCAGAGAGAGCGCAAGATCTTGCCATCCAATCTACCACCATATTGGCTTCTCTTTTAGTGAATAGAAACTGGACCCTTTCGAAATGCCTAGATGTATCCGCTATTTGCCAAACCAAGGTTACCATCGTTGCTCTTCCCAATTGTGCATAACCACAATCAAATTTTCATTTGTATAATTGCACCAAATTAAAGTTATGTATCAAATTGCACATTGAATCAAAGTTCATTTATAATTTTTAGATTTGTCTCTAGAATTACAGATTACTATAGATTAAATTTTCTATATGTTATAAATTACATAATATATTACAAATATAGAACCGAACTAGATCAGGCTAAGCTTGGGCCTTGAATGTTTGAGTCTAAGTTCGGTCCATATTTTAAATGGGCCTAATAATTGTTTGCCCAAACTCTTTTTTAGGCTTAATATCCCCCCTCTCCCCCAATTTTTGAGGTGGGCAAGTTTAAGCGAGTAGTATGACCCATTACCAATGAACATTGCATATACGTGGATAATACATCAATATTTAATTATTTTTTAAAATTTAAAAATTCAATAAAAATTATAAAAATTATTTTTAAAATTTAAAAATCATTAAATTTAATAAAAAAATATAAAAAATATTTGTTAATTTTTCTTTAACTTTAAAAAATAAATTAAGTGTTGATGTGTCATCTACATGACAATCCACTTGTATGCCGTGTCAAAAAAATTAACAAATGTTAACTTTTCCATCCGTTTTGAGACGATTTGACAAAAAATATAAGTTCAATGGATAAAAGAAGATAAGAATTAAATGGAAGGCTAAAATAACTTTTTGTAAAGTTGAAGGGCCAAAAAAGTCATTGTTGAAGCCCAATTTATCCGGGCCCAACAAAGTTTAATTTTGTTTTAAATTAAATTTGTTTTAGGTTTAAGTTTTTTTTTAAAATTTAAACTTAATATAAATTTAAATTTAAATTTAAATTAAATGTCCAAATAATAAAATCCATTTACAAGCCCAAATTGGGGCCCAAGTATAAATACAATCCCAAAGCTCAATTACAAATGACCCAAAAGGGCCCAAAATCCAAAATTCCACTTGAGCTGATGCCACCTTTCACAGCCAATCAAAGGCTGCCACGTCAGCTCCAACAGACCCCATCTCCAAGTTGCTTCTGCACAGCCGACTGCCACCACCAGCTTCAACCTGCTCCAACCGCCACTGCTTGGACCTGCAAAAAGAAAGGATTAGGACTAGCATTTAATTGAAAGAAACAAAGGGAAATGATGATGTATTTGGCTATAAAAGCCAAATTGGAATCTGTTATAAAGGGTTACGAACCCAGTCTTTGAAATTTAAATACGATCCCTGGTTTTAAAAGAAAACAATACAAAAAAAACCATTTTTCAATTCATTACAGAAATATTCGAACAAGAACAGATCCAAAAAGCACTAACAGAGACAATTAACAAGAGTTGATATTCAAAGAGGCCAAACAACAAAATAGATTCAAAGATCAAAGCATTAAAGTCATTCAGGTACCATTAATTTGTATTTATTGTTATTCATTGCTCTCAGTTATTTCAAAAGTTTTAACATAAATGTATACATGTTTGAATTAATGCCTGCCATTAGTTTCGTCCATCTATTTCCCCAGTGTACATTAATTATAAATTTTATATATTAAACAGTTTCATTAATGATAATAATAATGATTTCTATTAATGATATTTATTAAATAATTATTAATTATTAATATTATAATAAAAAGGAACTAAAGGGTCAGGGACTTATCTGTCCACCACTGCCGGAGTTTCCTCCGAGCGCCGCCACCATCGACACCGACGGTCTGACTCTCTGGCCGCCTTTGATTCCTCCGTTTCGAGCACTTGCAAAAAAAGAAAAGGGACACAAAGGACAAATTTGAACAAAAGAGGGTAAAGGGTTTTAAAAAAAGAGAATCAAATGGCTTAAAAAGGGCTTAAAAAAAGGGAAAACCATTGAAAATTTCCAGATCTGGTTTAAAACCAGATCTGGGTTTGAATGAATAAAAAAAGGGATTTCAAAGATCAAAGAAAGTTTTTTAAAAACAAAAAAAGAAAAGGAAATAAGAAAAAAAGAATAAATGGACAAACTCTTGCCTTGTACGGTGGTCGGACGGCACGTGTATGCCCGTCGACGGTGGAATTTAGTCGGAGGTGAGCCGAGAACATCGAAGCATGGTCGGGACGTCAGCAACGCGCGCTCACGCGCGGGACAGACGGCGGATGGAGGGCTGCCGGAGCTTGGCCGGTGTAAGGGTGAAGAGAGAAAAGGGTCGGGGTATTTTATTTTATTTTTTAAAATAAAATGAATAAATAAATAAAAAGCCCTTTAAAATGACTTTTATAGAATACCCATGACCCGACCCGATCCGACCCATTGGACCCTCAAGATCCGAGTGTTTTTAACAAATAGGTTATTTGCACTTTTGGTCCTTTCGCATTTTTAATTATTTCAATTTAGTCCTTTTCATATTTTTAATTATTTTTAATTTGGCCCAGTAATTTTGTTTACTTTTCAATTTAGTCCTTTGACATTTTGAATGCACCAGAGGCTACCACGTGTCACTAATTTAGCTTATTTGTGCAATTAGTCCCTTTTATTTTTAATTTGTTTTAATTTGGTCCTTAAATCAATTTCTATTTAATTACACAATTGGCCCAGGAATTTTTTGAGATTTACAAATTAGTCCTTTGACTTCTGGATCCTTGTGGGGCTACCACGTGTCACCCATTCTTTGGTTTTATTATTTTATAGGTCCTTGAACTGTCCAAAAATTACATTTTACCCCCGAACTTTCCAAAATTCCATTTTTAACCCTGATTTCACCAAAAATTACCATTTTATCCCTGAACTTTTCAAAATTCCATTTTTAACCCCGATTTCCCCAAAACTTACTATTTTACCCTCGAACTTTCCAAAATCCCATTTTAACCTCGATTTCACCAAAAATTACCATTTTACCCCCAAACTTTCCAAAACCTCATTTTTAACCCCGATTTCACCAAAAATTACCGTTTTACCCCTAAACTTTCCAAAATTCCATTTTAACCCTAATTTCACCAAAAATTACATTTTTACCCCCGAAAGTCAAAAATTACCATTTCACCCCCAAGCATCCAAAGGTCCTGTTTTCGATCCCGATCGCATCGTTTTTCTTCTTCACTAAATACTTGCATTTATTTTAATCATTATGCACTTGCATTTTACATTTTTGCATTCTATTTATTTGCTTATTATCTTGCTTCGTATTTAATTTCTCTTATTAATTGCTATTCGATATTTTAAACTTACACGCTCATTTTTAAAGTATCTTAAAAGACGAGGCAATGTTTCTCTCGTGTGAAAGCTTCGAGAAATCATGCCCTAACGTGTCGGGTGTAATTTTTCGTGTAACTCACACGCGTCGAATATCCTTTTTTAAGATTTTTATACCTGTTAAACCCGAGATTTCGAGAATATCGTGTCCTAACGTGTTGGTCACGATTTTAATTCTCCGCGAAAATCGAAATAAACGGGTATTCCATATTTTAAACTATGTGTCCGAGGATTACATTTTAAATTCAATACGAAATTTTCAAATTCTCAAAACATATATCTATATCACAAATAATTTTAAAAACGAGGCAATGTCCTTTCGTGTGAAAACTTCGAAGAATCGCGCTTTAACGTGTTAAGTGTGATTTTTGCAATTCATGCAAATCGGATATCCTTTTCAAAAGTTTTCAAAATACTCTTCAATCTAATAATTATATACAAAGTGGTTTTAAGACCAAAAGAAGAAACAATGTTCTTTCGTGTGAAGATCTCGAAACATCATTCCCTAACGTGTTGGGTGTGATTTTCGTATGGTTCATATGATAGAACACTCTCTTTAAAATGTCTCGAAATGTCCTTTAGTTTTGAAACTCCGAGAATATAGTACCCTAATGTGTTGGACACGACTCCTAATTCTCATAGAGGATCGAAACACGAGGACGAATTTTTCTTAAAAGTTTTCCTTTGAAATTATACAAAGCCGTCTAAAATAAACATCGTATTTTAAATTTTACTCGAGTTTTCATTGTTTTCATAAAATAAGACCCGAAAATAATCATGTGGTATCAATTTTTGGGCATATGAGGGTGCTAATCCTTCCTCATGCGTAACCGACTCCCGAACCTGTTTCTCTGGATTTCAGAGACCTACTTTTTTAAACGTTTTAAACGTTTTATAGTGATCCAATCACACCTAATAAAAAATTGGTGCAACTCCCATTTCCCTTTTATTCCAAAATTAATTAAAATCATTTTTCGAAACAACCCCGTTCCCAGGTGGTTTCGACAATCATTATGCCGTGAAATTTTTTTTAATCTAATGTCTAGAACTACCAATAGCCCCTCTCCAGTCTTTAAATAAAAGGATAATATGCTTCAACTCACTCGAACTCATATCTTCCTATACTGACAACAATGCTGATGAAGTAATAATTTTCTTAAATCAAATACCTCATTGACAGAACTTGTTGAAATGCATCAATGTGTGACAACGGTTTTGGTTGCTATACCATAACTAGTAATTAGAGTTCACAATTGTATTTATTCAACATTAAGGAAGAGCTTGAAGAAATGGCAACATTTATTTCTACCCATTGTTTGCAAAAAGTACTCTTTTAAGTAAGTACATAATTCAATTTTAAGTCCTCATAAATTATGCAAAGCAACATATAACACCCCATCCCCGCCCTAAAACACTTTTTTCATCTATTTTTTAGTATTTTTCGAATTAATATCTTATTCGATAGTTGAGTTCAACATTTTATTTAATACAGTATTTGTATAGGTACATGTATTTGGTAAAATTTATATATTTTAGTATTTAAAAATAACAGTGTTAATTTGTTAGTGTTTAATTCGGGTTTTAAGATTGATTTGATGAAAATTCATAATTTACTAATAATATTAGCAATTTATTAATAATTTTTAAATGATTATTTAAAACACAATAGTATTTTATTTCTAAGAATTTAATCCCTTTAATTTTTAAATAAAAGAATAAAAAATTAAATTACTAAAAATAAAAGTATAGGAATTAAATTCAAAATTTATGAAAAATACAAAGAATAAAGTAATGCTGAAATCTTTATCTCCCAAATAATTTGAGTATGTACATTCATACACCAAACTCCAATGTTGTAATTATCAACAACAACAAGCTGACATATATGCCGTGGGACATAAATATTACATATTTTAAAAATCGAATTTTGTATTTTTTTGTGTGAATTATAAGAGGAGGATAAAATTTTAACAGTAACGCAATTAGCGAGACTCGAATATAAATCATATTTAATATGATGAACGTCCTGACCATCGGGATTTAAACTTTATATTTTTATTATATTTAAATAACCACCTACATTAATTGAACTCAATATTTTCAAAATTTATTTTTATGGATCGTTTATTAAATTATCTTTAAAATAATAAAGGGATTAGTTATGACAATAACGACGGCCAACCTAAATGATTCACTAAATCATTATATTGATAATTTAATTGTTTAATAAAAAGGAACAACTTGCCAATACGAAAGCATATGCAGCTGGTAGAGCCAGTCAATCAGCATATATATAGAGGTAAAAGTTCCATATAACCCCCTATATTAAGAGTCAAATTATATGTTACTCTTTTAATTTTAAAAATGAGTAAATTAGTATCTGTACGTTAAATAAAAAAGTGAACTGGTCCTTTCTGTTAAAAATTGGCGTGGTTGACTAAATAACAAGAACCTTATGATGACGTATAAAAACCAGTTTTTAACAGTAGAAATGAATAATTTTTTTAACAGAAGGACCAATTTGCTCTTTGATCTAATGTACAGAGACTAATTTACTTATTTTTTTAGTAAAGAAGGTAAAATACAATCGAACTCTTAGTACAAGGGCTTCCATGATAATTTTACCAATAGATTGTTTATATAATTTAAAATATTTGTCGAACTCCTAATGTAGGAAGTTGACAGGCCAACCAAAATGGTTGTTGGGGGCTGTTTAAACTACCCTAATTAAAAAATTCATTTTATAATTATTCACTTAATTAAATTTATTTTATCCAATAAATGTTAAAATTACACGTAAATTTTAGTGTAATATGATTTTGTATAATTATATATACAAAATTTTAATTTAATTTAATTTTTTTACAAATCATTAATACCGTTATATCCACATAATACATTTTAATTTTTTGCATAATGTATGATGGTAAGTTAGGAAATTGTCTAGGGAAATTTACATTTTTTATCCTTTAATTTAACATAAACTTTATTGTGTCACAATCGTTTAATTTTTATCAAATTACATCATTGAATTTTTATTAGTAACAACAAATTCTAATAGAATGATGACACATGAAATGCCAATGATTATATATAAAAATAAATAAATCCCATATCTACATTAAAATTATTTAACGAAATTAACATAAGTGACAAAATTTTTATAATATTAAAGGATTAAAAAGGAAAAAAAAAACTCATGAAAACAAAAGGAAACGACATATGGAGGACCTCAAAATAGCCGACTTTCATTTACTACACCCCACTCAGAAAGGAAAAAACCTTTAATTTTGTAGTCAATCATAATAATATAATCCATTATTGTTCCTTATTTTAAACTTAGAAATCATCATCATGATCATACTTGCACATACATATCTGTATACATATATATACATATATGTATATATTGAGGTTGCACTGAGGTAGGCAGTATTGCTTTGTTTGAACATGGTGGAACTAGGTCTACAAAAAGTAATGAAGGCAGCAACACTATCAAAAGCTTTGGTTATTAGGATCAACCTTGTTTTCATTGCTTGTTTTCTGGTCATCTATGCTTCTCTTCTATTGCAACCATCTTCTTCTCTTTATTTCCAAAATGCAGCATCTCTTGTTAGATGCTCATTTCTTGAGTGTCATCAGAAGGTAAGGTGAGCTAACTCGGTAACATATATAAATGTATAATCTGGTAGGAGCAAATCACTGTCAGGTACACACCACAAGCACGTAATCCCAGCAACTTGAATCCAAACTCACGATGTGGGCTATAGGGGGAAGGGGCGAAACTAGGGACAAAGGCAAGGGAGGCAGTCTCTAACCTTAGTGCCCCCTCTCAAGTGTGAAAGGCAAGGGAGGCAGTCTCTAACCTTAGTGCCCCCTCTCAAGTGTGAAATTATATGTTAGTATAATGGTAAAATTGTAGTTTCCCCCCAATAATTTATAATTCATCTTTGGCCTTCCATGTAGCAATTTTCTAGCTTTGTCCCTGGGTCAAGCCAGAAAATTATTTTAGGAAGAGCCAGAGATGAATCATAACTTTTTTTTTGGGAAGGGGGGGGGGGGGGGAAGGACACTAGCTGCCCCTTTTGCCTGGCCCCTTTTGCTTTCGTCCTTGTTGTAGAGTGAACACCATGACCAATAGGTCAAAGATGTATGTATTAGATTCATCATATATGTATTATCATGTTGTATAACAGTAATTGTCAATATTGTGTGATGCTTTTGATTTGGTATGTAGTTGGGAAAAGGGGTGAAAATGGAGAAAATTTTGGAGCCAATTAAGAAGAATTTGACCATGTTACCAAGTTTTGTTGATGGATTTGGTGGAGGGATGAAGATTGGGATGGTGAACTTTGAAGGTGATCAAGATCTTAGCCAATGGAGAAAACACGGTGAGACGATCCCGGTCCGTTTCGATCGAGTTTCCGAGGCTCTCAAATGGCAAGACTTGTTCCCTGAATGGATTGATGAAGAGGAAGAATCTGAAGTACCAAAGTGTCCCGAGTTGCCAATGCCAAATTTCGATAAGTACCCTAACATGGACTTGATAGTGGCTAAGCTACCTTGCACGTACCCCATTAATGGATGGTCTAGGGATGTTTTTAGGCTCCAAGTTCATCTAATAACAGCAAAAATGGCAGTCAAAAATGGGAAGAAGAAGATCAAAGTGGTGTTCACGAGCAAATGCAGGCCAATGTTGGAGCTGTTTAGGTGTAATGATTTGGTGAAACAAGAAGGGGATTGGTGGTACTATGAACCAGATGTGGGGAAATTAGAACAAAAAATTAGATTGCCTGTTGGGTCATGCAAGTTAGCTTTGCCATTATGGGGCCAAGGTATGATGATGATCCTTTGCTAGCTTTCAAATTTCCTCATTTAAAAAAGGGATAATGCAACATTTAGTCCTTAAACTTGACAATTTCTTCCAACTTGGTCCTTGAATTTTTATTTGTCTACATTAGTCTCGAAACTCGGCAACTTTTCCCAATTTTAAACCTGTGAGAGCATCAAGTTGTCACATGAACAAAAACTGAAAAGTTGTCAAGTTCCATGACTAATGTGTACCAAGAAAACTTCCAACACTAAATTGAAGAAATTGCCAAGTTTAGGGACTAAATAGTAATTTATCCATAAAAAATTTGTTCAACGGTAAAAGTTGGGCGATGAAAACGAGAGGATGAAGAAAATAATATGGGATTTAAGTAAGGATAGGAAGGATAGGATTGAATTAGTATAAGTAGTAGTTGGGGTTATTGATGTTGATATATATACTTAGGAAGCTTCAAATACCAATTCTAAAATTGACTTTACTTGCCATTTAAAGGTATGGAGTAGTTACGAGTCAATCTCATATCAACTCGAATCATTTAGAAATGGATTATTTCAAGTACAAATAGAATAAATTAATTTTATTAATTTTTTTATGATCAATTTAAATCGAGTTGGATTATATCAGAATTAATTATTTCATATTTAATAACAACAAAATAATCGAAATTTCAGGTAACCACGAAGAATTCGATGTCACCAAGATCAAACATACAACAACGAACCCCAAACGTGAAGCGTATGCTACCGTACTACATTCTTCGGAATCCTATGTTTGTGGTGCAATAACCCTAGCCCAAAGCCTCCTAAAATTCGGCACCAACCGCGACTTAATCCTCCTCCTCGACGACTCCATCTCTGAACCGAAACGTCACGCACTCAAATCGGCCGGTTGGCGTCTCCGTTTCATCAAAAGAATCCGAAACCCTCGGGCCGAAAAACACTCCTACAACGAATACAACTACAGCAAGCTCCGACTATGGCAACTAACCGATTACGAAAAAGTCATCTTCATCGACGCTGACATCACAGTGTTAAAAAACCTCGACCATCTTTTCCATTTCCCTCAATTGACGGCCACCGGTAACGACGTTTGGTTATTCAATTCCGGCATAATGATAATCGAGCCATCCAATTGTACTTTCAAAGTTTTAATGGACAAACTTGATGAAATCATTTCGTATAATGGTGGTGATCAAGGTTATCTTAACGAAGTGTTCGTATGGTGGCACCGGTTACCGAGGAGAGTGAATTTTCTTAAGAACTTTTGGTCTAACACCACGGCGGAAATAAAGGTGAAGAACAAACTCTTTGCGGCGGAGCCACCCAAGCTTTATTCCATTCATTACTTGGGGTTAAAGCCTTGGCTTTGTTATAGGGATTATGACTGTAACTGGAACCGAGAGGATCACCATATCTATGCTAGTGATGTAGCTCATAGAAGATGGTGGAGATTTCACGACGCCATGGATGAAAAATTGCAGAGGTTTTGTGGGTTAACGAAGAAAAGAAAAGTGCAACTGGATGCAGATAGGAAGAAAGCTAAAGAAATTGGGTTGAAAGATAAGCACTGGAAGATCAATATTAAGGATACTAGACGAAAATATTTGATGAAATAGAAAAAATTTTGAAGCTTTTTTTGGGTTTGATTTGCTTGTGTAGGATCATGTTTTTGCTTGTAATTTTATGTGTCGATAAATATACCATATTGCAGCAAACGAATTATGGTACGATCCATTATTCTTTATCCGAAGTTAAAAAATTGTAATGAAATATTGTCACAGGGGTCAAGATACGAAAAAATTTTCAGGGAATTGAAATTGAAATTTAATTTTTATGATAGTAAAAATACAATTTTATCATTTGAATAGTCTATATATTTATAATTTTTAAATAATTAAATTAATTTTAAAAAATTGAAAAGGGCTTAAATAGAAAATTTTTTATTTTAGGGAGGGTCGAGACTCCTGCCAACTCACTTGGCTATGCCCTTACTCGGTGATAACATATTTGGAAATCCTAAGATTAAATTTTGGGAGATCTAGTAAAATTTTCAAAAAACTTAGGAGTTTATGAAAACTTTTTTTTTAAAAAAAAGTGGGGTCTAATTAAATTTTTTTGAGATTAATGAGAGTTTTTAAAATTTTGATAGGTTAGTTAAAATTTCCTAAAAACTTGAAGAGAGGAATGAAATTTTTTAAAAATTTTAATGGACCTACTTAAAAAATTTTTTAACGTCCCAAAATTTTGGTCACTCCCCAAATGGATCGTCCAAAAATGATTGAATCAAGGATATTATGTTTTTTGGGTCGAAACCAAATTATAATAAAATGTAAATTTTTTTTCATTGTAAGCTTGAAGTTTTATAATTTTTAAGATTATTTTACATTTTATGGAGGATCAAAATATAATTTTATTATATTTTAATTTATAACTTTTCAAATTTTAGACGAGCTAAAGTATGTTTGTTCCATTTTAAGGGCGCCCCTGATCGGTTTGTTTCAAAAATAATAACTTGATCCAAGTTAAAAAAATTTAATGATTGACACATGGTAATATATTCTTAATTTTAACCCGAATCTAGAAATCAAATTAGACTCAATCTATTTTCACTAAAAAAAGTCATCACTCTAAAATCATTAACCGAATTCAAATTCAAAATAAATACAAACCCTAAATTCAAAACGATCCAAACTTGAAACAATCAAACTCATGATGACTTAAACCTCAAACCCGAATTATCAAAACGCAAAAAAAAATCCAATCATTTGCTGCTAAAAACCAAATATAATGATAATAAATAAATTTGAATGAAGTTGTTTTCACTAGCTAACTGCTCTGGTTTTAATTTAGTCCCTCTTTGATTGCTAGTCTCAACCACTTGAAGATTATTGTCCATGTGGAAGGTGTATCACAAGAAATTTGATTATTTAGGTTCAAGCCAAAAATTTAGAGATAATGGTGATTATTCAAAGAATATATGATATAATATTGATTTATGTAGGTACACCTAACTAAGCCTAATATATATTTTTATGTGTATTTTTGGGCCCATAAAAACCAATATTAGATAATGCATAGTCCATACAAATTATGTTTAGGTTTTTATTAAAATTTTAAATTCACAATAAAAAAATAAGAGTAAATTGATATAATAAATAAATTTTGAGGGTTAAATTAATATTATGTCAATTTTAAAATTTACCACATCATCTTTTTGTTAACAATTGATGATAAAAAAAATTGAATAGTTGGGTATTTATTTTGTAAATTTTTTTATTAAAAAAAATTATTAATAATTTAGTGTCTATCGATTTTAAATTTTAACTCCATAATTTAGCAAAAATATAGCTAAATAGGTAATACATGCCTTTTTTTTGTTAATTGGTCAATTAAACTGTTTTTTCAATTTAGGAAATAAATCGATTTTTAAGAGAGTGAAAGCGTTCAATTGGGAGCGTTTTTTTGAAAATTAAAAAAAAACATACAATTGGGCACGCTTTTTTAATATGTAAACAAAAAGGTCATCCAAATAGAAGTGTTTCTTTCTTTGGAATTTTTAAAAAAAACTTCCAATTAGATACATTTTTTTGAAATTTTTAAAAAACGTTTTCAGTTGAACGTGTTTTCACATCCTCTCTCCAAAATTGATCAATCTTTTTAACTCTTGAAAAAAATGGTTTATTTGGATAATTAAAAAAAACCGGTATATATATATATATATATATATATATGACTAATTCAGCCCAAAAATACAGGTTTAAAAAAGAAAAAAAAAGTAAATATTATTTTAAAAAAAGAAGCTGAGCTGAGCTAAGCCGTTGAAGGCATTTAGGCTTAGCCGAGAGAGACAGTGGTCAAAAAAGAGAGAAACGAGGTAGGCGCGTGTGTTGTGTTTTTCTCTCCGTTTTTCTCTACTGCTTCCTTTTCTAATTTTAACGCTAAATTTTCCCCACCCTTACATTTATTTTTATATTTTTATTTTATATTAATAATAATTTATTTCTCATTTATTTTCTCCCTTTAATTTTGCGACGTTAATTTTTTTCAGTGATCATTCACATTTGATTCCTTTCCAAATTTTCTCTCATTGTTTCCTGTTGAATCTCGGTAAGTTCTTTTCCTTTTTTTCTTTTAGTTTATCTATTTTTTTTCGATTTAAATCTCTGTTTAATCTATGCATTGATTGTGATTCAGTGGAAAATCGAGTGTTTTTTTTTTTGTTCTTTTTTTGCCGCGGAAATGATTCAGATGAAACCGAAAGGCCTGTGAATTTAAAAAAAAAAATTGATGGCGGTTGAGTTGGATGAGTCGATTATAATGTTAATTCGTCTAATTCTTCACTCAGTCCCTCTACCTTTTAGACTTTTGACATTTAGTCTATCTTTTTTCCATTAATCTCTGTTTCATATATTCATTAATTATGAATTAAGTGGAAAACAGTGTGTATGTTTTTTTCTTGGCCGTGGAAATGATTCAGATTGCGAAAGGTCCTTTTTTTAAAAAACAATTGGTTAATATATAATTTGACGTTTAAACTTATCCATTTGTATTTAGTTGGTCCTTGAATTTGTATTCCGTCAACCAGATTAGTACCTCCATACTAACACAATTAGTTATGCTGACATGGCACTATCAACCAATCCGATAATGTCATGTAAAAGCCTCTCAATATGCCACGTGATAAATATAAATTATGAATTATGTTTTTCACGTAGCGTACTAAGAGGTAACCACATGGCACTATTAAATTTACTAGAAACATCATGTTAGCACAAATTAACGGTATTAGTGCGGAGAGACCAACTTGGTTGACGGAATACAAGCTCAGGCACCAACTAGGTCCAAAAAAATTTTAAGGACTAACTAGGTACAAATGGAAAAGTTTAGCGGCCCAATTATATATTATTCCTTTTAAAAAAATTGATAGCGGTTGAATCGGATGAGTAGGTTATAATGTTAATTCGTCTAATTCTTCACTCAGTCCCTCTACTTTTTAGACTTTTGACATTTAGTCTCTATTTGCATTAATCTCTGTTTAATCTATGCATTGATTGTGAATTAAGTGTCAAATCGTGTGGTCTTTTTTGTTGCCGCGGAAATTAAATGGCGGTTGAGTTGGATGAGTACATTATATTTTATAACCTTAATTGGTCTAATTCTTCCCTCAGTCCCTGTACTTTCTAGACTTTTGACCTTTAGTTTCTCTACTCTCTCTACTTGTTTGATTTTTATATCAGATGTTTGAATATTAGAATGCCACGAAGGTCTATTAACAATGTTATCAGACTTTAGTTTCTAAAACTTCTAAACCAGACAAGTAAAAATACTAAATTACTGGAAATTAAAGAAGAGAAAAGGGATTAAATTTCAAAAATACAAAGAGTACAGGGACTAGTGACAAATTAAACCACATCTGTTTTCTTGGTTTCAGACAAGTCATTCGGGATCGTCTTCGTCCTCTCTAAATACTGACCATTCGGTGAAGTTCCAACAGTTTCTATTCCGTAATGGAACAAAAGAACCTGACAGTCATTTGTTAGTAATGGAAAGTTCTGAACCTGCTTTTTCACTAAATCCTTTCCATAGCCCAAGTAAAGAACCAGAAGACTATTCAACTATGTCGGTTGGCATCGGTCAAACTCAGACAGACCATCAAGGTAGACTGATGGAAGATTTCAAGACTCAGAATTCTGGGTCACTTGGAATTTCACGTAATCATCTCGACAACATAATTCCTCATCAAGGTTCTAGTCCGAAGCGTGGAGATTCTGATGTAGACCTTTTAGTTTCGCCCCGTGAGCTTGCTTTACCCCCTATTGCTATTGGATCTCGAGAATATACTGAAGATACCAACTCCATTGTTAGTTCTTATGTTATGAATGGTGGTAGCAATAACACCATTTTGCCACCTTCTTCAAATGAAGTTAAATCGAGTGAGCTTGCTGTGTCCCATCCTGTTGGATGTGTTCAAGATACTTCCTTCGACTCCAAGAGTAATAACTACACGACGTCATCACCCACCAGTTCTACTCAACCCCATTCTGCGGCCAACACCGATACTTTGCATGGGGAGAAGAGTCAAGGTGACGATTCTCTTTCGAATTCTCATTCACTGCTTGATGGCACTGGTTTATCCTATCCCGAGGCCGACCGTTCTAACGAGGCAGGAACAGGAGATGATAAAACTGAGGATCGTGTACCCCAAATCAAAAATCTTATGCTGCCTCATCAAAGGATTATCAATTCTTCTGTTGAATCTCCAAGATTCATAAAGCAAGGTTCTTTTAATCGAACTCATATCGATACAGCTGCACCTTTTGAATCCGTTAAGGAAGCTGTCTCGAAGTTCGGAGGAATCGTTGATTGGAAAGCTCATAAAGTGAAAAGCATAGAGGTAAAAGCTTTAGATATGTTATCATGGAATTTGTGATCATGTTGTCTTTAGTGACCATTGTGAATTTCTGTATGTGTCGTAGAGACGTAAGCTTGTAGAACAAGAACTCGATAAATTACACGTTGAGATGCCTGAATATAAGAACCGGTTGGAGGATGCAGAAGAGGAGAAGTTTAAAGTATTAAAGGAGCTAGACAGCGCGAAGAGATTAATCGAAGAACTAAAGGTGAGTCTCGAGAGAGCACAAACTGAAGAAGATCAAGCAAAACAAGATTCTGAACTTGCCAAGCTAAGGATGGAAGAGAGGGAACAAGGGATTGCCGATGAGGCTAGCATTGCGGCAAAGACACAGCTCGAGGTTGCTAAAGCGAGACATGAAGCAGCGATTGTGGAGCTGGCAACCATTAACGATGACTTGGAAGCACTACGGAAAGAATATTCTTCTTTGATAGTTGAGAGAGATGTCGCGTCTAAGAGAGCTGAAGAAGCTGTTAACGCTTCGAGAGAGGTTGAGAAGACGGTGGAATACTTAACTATTGAACTGATTACGACGAAGGAGTCGTTAGAATCGGCACATGCAGCTCATTTGGAAGCAGAAGAGAAACGGATTACGGTAGCTATGGCTCGAGACCAAGATACGCTCCAATGGAAGAAGGATTTAAAACAAGGTGAAGAGGAGTTGCAGAGAATCAATCAGCAAGTGAATTATACGAAGGAGTTGAAATCGAAGTTAGACACTGCTTCGGCTTTGTTACTTGATTTGAAAGCCGAATTATCTGCCTATAAACTGAAGGAGAAAACCGATGAACACTCGAACGACGAGCTACCGACGGAAGTGAAATTTGATACCGATATGCAAGCTGCAATTGCTTCAGCAAAGAAGGAACTTGGAGAGATGAAGAACAATATCAAAAGAGCAAAAGCGGAAGTCGAAACTTTGAAGGCGGCTGCTAATTCATTAAAATCGGAGCTTGAAAAGGAAAAGTCTAAGCTGAACAATACGCAATCGGAAGCCGCCCTATTACAGACAGAGAAGACACCGGCACCGCCAAAACAAATGCAGGAGGCTACAGAAGAGGCTGAGAAGGCAAAGTCGCTTGCTCAAATGACCCGTGAAGAGTTCATCAAAGTAAAGGAAGAAGCAGAGCAAGCGAAAGCCGGAGCACGTACTATCGAGAGTAGGTTACTCGCTGCTCAAAAGGAAATCGAAGCTGCTAATGTTTCGGAGAAGTTGGTTTTAGCTTCCATTAAAGCATTACAAGTGAACGAATCGGCTCAAAACATCGGTAATGCGAATTCGTCCCAAGAGATGACACTTTCCGTAGAAGAGTATTACCAGCTCAGTAAACATGCATACGATGCCGAAGAAAAGATGGAAAAAAGGATGGCAGCAGTCAATTCTCGAATCGAAGCAGCTAAGCAATCACAATCGAAAAGCTTGGAAAAGCTAGAAGAACTAAACAAGGAGATGGCCGAAAGAAAAGAAGCACAAAGAATCGCTACGGAGAGAGCCGAAAAGGCCAACGAAGGTAAGTTAAAAATAGAGCAGGAGTTGAGAAACTGGAGATCCGAACACGAACCACACCAAACAGCTACGGAACCAAACCACGGAGAAAACATTCCACCCGCAAGTACAGAGGAAAAGAAAGAAATGGATGACACTGAGCCTGCACCTCCACCTGCGGCACCAACCGCTAATACAAATGACACACCCCCAGAACCAAAACCGAAGAAAAAGAGAAAGTCGATCATCCCAAAGATATTCATGTTTTTGTCCCGAAGGAAATCGAAGACCTCGTAAATCATCGACGAAGCTGCTTTGTTATGTTTGCTGCTGTGATTTAGCCTCCCATTTTTTTTTTTAAACTGGTTTTGTCACAGCTGCTAAAATTTTGTTTACGCATTGAGTGTAAATTCTAGTGATGATTTTGATTTACCGTAAGGTTTGAGATTAATAAAGATATTTGGTTCTATAGTCTTCTTTTTTTTTTTGAGTTGCTTTAGCATATGTAAGTTTGAAATGATAGATAGCATTTTTTTTTTTTTTTTTTTGCTATTTTGTTTCATTCTTGAAAATTTCATGTAGCTAGAATTCGGGTTGGGTTTATACAATTGTATTCACATGTGTATATACTTAAACCCAATAAAAAATAAAAATCTTAAATTTTTTTGGGTGCAATTCATATACCCTGAACATATATTACCGTTACACGCATTCATCACAAGCAAGTAATCTTTACAACTCGAACTAATAATGTGAGATGTGGGGTGAACACTTATAACTAGATCTATTCATGGGTTAAGCTATCTGTTCAGGCTCGAAAGTAGGCTCAAAATTTGGGAGTGTTTAGGTAAATATATTATGCTTGAAAAATTGACTTGAGCAAAAAAATTAAGCCCGTTTAAAATATGGGTCAGGCTCAAACTTGAATCTTCAATGCTCGACCCGACTCGACCCAATCCATTTTAAAGTTTATAATATTTTATATTATGTTATTTTTATATATTATGTAATTTAGAACACATTAAAAAAAACACTTATACTAAATATATAATACTATCCTAATATAAATATTAAAATAATGTTAAAATGATTATATAAAAAAATTTAATAAATAAAAATTATTAAATTATTAAATATTAAAAAATAAATATTTTTAAAAAAATTAAAAATAATATGAACCAATTTAAAATGAGCTTGAGTTAATTTTTTGCAAATATGAGTTGATTTGGACAAAATTTTAGACCTATATTTCAAGCCAAACTTGAAAAAACATAAAATATGTTAATATAATGCTTAGACTCGATTCAAACTCAACCCGACCCATGAATTTGTCTACTTATGATGAATAGACCAAATATTGGGGTTTAAAGTTTTATTTTTTTTAAATACATGATAATATTTTTAAGTTAAAACATGGAACACTCAACTCGTCACTTACTTTCAAATAATAATAGTAAAGCTGATACTATAAAATTAATTACTTATCAAAGACGGTGGGCAATCTAGATTCATGCCTATTTCACGCCTATAGGGGGATTTTTTACTCCTTCAAGAGTCATGAGCACAAAGTCGACAAACTCACCAAACATGTTTAATATTATCTTCAATCAGAATTTTGTCACCTAACTTTGACAAGAGCCCGAATGGCTTAAGCAACAAGTTCAATGAAATAGAAACATCTAGTCAAGTGCTTGAGAGGCAGATCGTGCATGCCGCAAATCACTTTCCAAAGAAATGTGGGCATTTACATTTGGTAAGGTTTGAGCTCATAGCCTACGACATAGAAGGCATTTGTGTGCAACTTCACTACCAAGTCAACACCGATCGAGAACAATACCAAGAATCAAAACTCCTAAACACACACAAATATTGAGAGCAAAATACAAATATTGATATCAATAACAGCTTCATTTAGAATTAGAACTAAAACACAACAGTAACAAGTGATAACATGAGGAGTTACACAATAGAAAATGCTAGCAAATAAGGAAATCACTAACAGTCTTTATCCAGATAAAACTTGCAAACAACATTTCAATCTAACAAGGAAATCAACATTTTAGAAGGCTCTAAAATTGCAGTCTCGACTTCTTCGATTACATTTGGAAAGCGACCAAATAAAGGAAGAGCATGCATTTATACGAACCATGTCATCAGCGCCTGCTGGATATGCTGAACGAGCTGACCTTTAGTGGGGTAGCAATAACCAGTGGGGCTTCAGGTGAATCACTGACTGCAAACTTATCGTGCATGAAACGACTGTCGACAATAGCGTCATCCTTAAGGACTATCTTGTAACAATAGCAGCTCTTCAAACCCTCTTGATTATGGTAGCATTCATGAGACCCGTTCTTCACCTGTTGGAAGTTCCATATGACACTAAACTTGCCTACAGTTGCGACCAAATGACGCTCTTGCTTCCCATTCTCGGTGACCTACATTAATGTAAGGTAACACACATGGTCACAGTTAAAAGATTTTATTCATTGAACTAAGAGAAACCACAAAAAGAATAGTCATCATCAGAGTGGAAAAACGTGCGGCAAGCACGATAGCAATAACATTGGTCAATTATCTATTAATCGACAATGAGGTCTTAGAGACTCTTTTCCACTCACCTAGCCATTCATCACAAGTTTATTGCTGTCATTCTACGAAACTTAAAACCAAAAAAACTTGTCTATAGAACATCTTAAGGATAGGGATGTCACTCGAAAGGAACAGTGATCAAATATTGCAGAGGTATTGAATTTTGAGGGACTAAAGCAGCCTAGGAAACAAAATGCAACTAAATTTGCTGGATCGTAGTGTATTGAATCCGAGCAAAGCAATAAACCAACTAACTCTACATACAAAACCAACAATTAAGCTCTTGATCCAAAATTAGATGGTAAGTTACTCGAAACTACATCATGGACATTAAAATGAAGCTAAGCAGTTAAAAGCACAAGCAATAAGGCAGTATATAAATGACAGGGTAATGTATGCTTACCCATGAAAACTGAGCATTATGGAACTTGTTATTAACCCCAGCTAGATGTGCATCAAGCGGAGTCAACTTTAACAACCTCGGAGCCGCTACCCTGTTCCCCATACGTCCATTAAACCCAGTCTTTGTCTTACCGTCCTTATCAGTGAAAAGGGTGCAGATAAGGATCAAATATGTATCAGTTGTGCCCAATATCCATTTCCCATCGAAGGTAACATCGACATGAGTGATAGGCGAACCAAGACCCGGGAAAGCTGTCTTTGCCTGTCTCATAGAATTGATTGAATATAGCCTAATCTTCCCATCAAGTGACCCTACAACTATAGAACCATCCCCTGTTGTTGCAAAGCATTGAAAGTTAGTCCCTCTTGAAAACTGATGCCCTTGTGTCCAATTCAAAACTGGGTTACTAGTAGCAAGATTCTGAACTATCCCATTTCGATCTCGCATATCCCACCTGCAAAGCCGATTATCATCGAGTCCTAAAAATGTTGCCCCCGATGGATCCAATTGTGCTCCTTTGCTATCATTAGCAATATCCCTCATTGTAATTTCAGTTCCGTCTTTCCCAAACTTCCATTCAGTAACAATCTTCCCAGTCTCTATATCTAGCTGATGAAGCCCTGTTGTATGAGGCTTCCCTTCCGTTTTAGGACTCATTAGCAACATGTTCGTCTCAGCTCTCATTAAAAGCGCCTTCCTCGGTGTGGAATGCACCGAATTCAAACCACTTCTTAGATTTCCATTATCGAAATTAACATAAACACCCTTACCTTGAATCCCATGAGCGAAATTCTTAACAACTTGAATACCTGAATCACCAACCAAGAAACTATTATCCAATGCCCCTAAAGCCAAGCTTTGTATCCCTCCATTTGCGGCCTCTTCGAACTCCTCTCTTAGATCATGATTCGCCCTCACCGGAGTCGCTGACCGTGGACTCTTAGAGAAAGCATCCTCAGCGTCTTCCCAAATAGAATCATCAGCTGCTTCAGGATTTGCCCACCCAATAAAATCTTTCCCATACACCTTAACTTTATTAGCGTCATTTGATTCCATCTTATAAGTATTCTCAAACAAACAATCATTAAATTTGCTAACAAAGCTCTTATACTCTTCATCACTAAAAAATTTCATTGCCCAAACACCTTTGGCTACAAAATCAACCCTACGTTGATCTCCAAAGCCTTTCAACTGCATTTCAACCCCAACTTTCACTCTGATTTTATTACCCACTTTCATAACCCACCAAACATCTCCACTTTCTTCCTCGTTTTCGCTCTCTTCACCATCTTCCTCTCCATCCTGACCGTCGATATTCGCCGTCTTGATGAAAGCGTAAGATGTTAACTTCTCGGAAGTAACCCATTTCGCTTTAGGAGTGTTGCCGCCGATGTGAAGATAAAGCTTCACGGCGTTTTTGAGAGATGGATTTTGGGTGTTGGATGCTGGGTATTTGAGTTTTAAAGCTTGGAGTTTAGTCGCTACTTCGTCGAGAGACGACGGCGTTTTGGGTCTTCGACCGGAAGAAGATCTTTCCGGCGTATCGTCTTTGGAATCTTGGTAGTTTTCTTCTTCTTCTTCGTATTCATCTTCGTCGGAGTCGGAAATTAGCTCGTCGCGACTGTGAGCGCTACCCATCGTTGCTGGAAAGAGAATTTGGGAAATGGGGGTTTCCTTTTCTGGGATCTAATGAGAAGAAGCAAAATGGGGTTAACAATGAGCGCCAATTTTTGAAATTCGAAATTAGGGGAGCCGCTGCTTTTATTTGAGGCCTTTTTTCGTCTTTCACGTTTTCTAGGGTTTTGAAAATAAAAAGGTTTAATTATGTCCAAGTCCTTGATACTATTCAAACTTTTAAATTTAATTTCCTTTTTCAAGTATATTTTTATTTCAAGGAATTTATTTATACTCTATTTGGTTTAAGAAAACAAAGGTGATTTCAATTTTCATTTTTTAAAAATGGAAAGTATTGAAGGTAACGAATTTGGTTGAAATTTTTAAAAATGATTTTTAAGCTGGTTGAATAGGTTAGATCAAGTACTAGTTAAAATATCAATTCGAAGAATGACGTTAAATCGATTGAATCGAGAATAGGTATGGATCGATTGAATTGATGATTGAATTAGGTATTTTTTGTGTTTGTAACAATTTTTTAATGGAATTAATTAAATCAATGAATCAATAGCCTAACTAGTTTAACCGTCGATCTTATTTTAAAAACATTGGTGACAAATTGTTTTTATAATTCTCATTAAAAATATTTTGTAAAGCTGTAAATGATAAGTAAAATAAATGTTTTCTTTCTTTAAATGGATTGGTATTGATTTACTCATATAAATGCAAATATATATATATATATATATAATTTTCAACAATTTTTTAAATGTTAAATCCAGCACCTTAATTCAAATCTATATAAATATAAATTTAAAAAAAAAACGAAAACAAAGAGAGAGAAGTGGGATACCAAAGGCGCCAATTTTCGAAAATCGAAATTATGAGAGTCGCTGACGAGAGTCATTTTTTATTGGCTTAAGAAAAAGTTTAATTTCGCCCCGGTCCTTATACTTTTCAAACTTTTAAAATTTAACTTTTGTATGCTTTTAAGGAATTGATTTCTGTTACTTGTCTTATTTGAAATATAAAATCAACGAATTAGTTTTTGGAGTTTATAAGTATAATTATAAATACAATCGCAATAAATGTGGAATGGAGAGGAGGAGGAAAATAATAGAAGGGTTGTAATACTAAGAAGTTGATATAAGAGATGGAATTATCAATATGTAAGAGATGTTTAAATAAATAGATGAAACTTAAATAATTTTTATACGATGAATTAATGAAGTATTAATTGAAAAGTTGCACTATTATATGGATTTAAATTGAAAAGTTTCATATGATACTAATTTAAAAATATTGTAAAGTTAAGTGAAATTAAAGTGACATTATAGTGACTAGTGATTTTCGTGAAATTTTTTGCAATTGATTACCAAATTATTTTATACAATGGATTGGAATAGTTTAAGTTGTTCTGAATTGAGTGTGGAGTGTCACATTTGTACATAAATTTTTTTTAAAGTTTTAGCCCAATTGTTAACGTTATTAGCATTTTTCATTAAAGTTTGCTCTAATATTAGGTTTGCATTGCTTCTAAAGTTGGTATGCTTCCATAGATGTATTAGCAACAAATTTGATCGAAAATACTAATTGTATCAACAATTGGATTAGGGCTTCGGTATTATTGTCAGAGTTGAAGGACGCAGGTTTGAGTGCATTGAAGCATGTTTATCTTTCTATCTAAAGGTTGGATAAAAGTTATGAATAATTTCAGACACTGTATAAAAGAACTATTGAACTAGGGTTTTTGAATAATAATAATAAAAGGTAAGAAATACTTGATCCAATTAGAGAGACTAGTGAAATATTTTAACCTAAAGACTCAACTCTTTTAGATCAATAAAAAAATCAAAACCCTACAAATACATTTTATGTTTTCATAATATTCAATACCCCTTAAATAAGTATTCGAGTTCAAATCTTATGGGTAAAAAAAACGACATTGGAAGCACTTTGTCTCTTATTTAGGAGTCCAATCCTACTTGATTATGAATTTAATCAAGACCCAATATATCTATTGGAACCAGAAAGTTGTGAAAAAAAAAACTAATAATGAAACCAACAAAGCATCTTTAGTTGAAGAAACAAAAGGTTATTATTACAATGATGTCTAAGGGCTATAAAAGCCAAATCATTCAAGCAAAATAGAAGCATTCACACATGGTAAAGTAGTACATGTAAAGCAATGACAATGAAGGAGATTGATAGATATAGAAAGAAGCCTTCATGGTTCACATCTTTGCAGGCTTTGGGAAAATATCAGGAGTGAATTTCTGAGCTAAACTCAAGCTCCCCTTAATCTTCATTAAACCCCTATTCACATCAACATCACTTTGATTAAGCAACCCTAAACCTCAAAAAAAATGATGATAATGTCTAATTATGCCCCACTACCATGCTTTAGACTTTTAAAATTTAGTCATTTTGGGCTTTTATATATATATATATATATATAAATAACCTAGAAATATTAGTTAAGTACGAAAATAGACGGGAGAAAAAATTATATACAAAAATGACTTATTTATTATAGTATTCGTTGGTATCGCCTGACCAACTGATGGCACCACTCCTCTTTTTCCTCTAATCATAATCCAATCATTAGTGTTTAAAGAAAATAATTTTTTTAGTGTCTGGTGGCACCAAACTGAAGTGTAATTATATAAAACATTCGGGGATTTAATGAAGCAATTACCCTTTTGAGATTGGCTAATAAAAGGGGTGCCCTGTAAGTGTGGCGGTACCAAATTAGATGGTTTTCAACTTTTGATCTATTTGCATGATAGGTATACCCCTTTTTAAAATTAAATTTAAGTAGCCCTTAAAAATATAAGAAAAACAAAAATAAACACTTCTCATTTTTTTACCTTTTAAAAACAAAAAAAATAAAAAAAACTATATGAATTCTTATTTAAATTATCCAATCAAGTCCCTAAATATTTTATATAATTACATTTCAATCCGATATTGTCGCTGTATCAAGCAACAACACCCCCAAAAAATTGTTTTTTTTAAACATTGATGATTGGGTCATGATTAGAGGGAAAAGGGAAGCGATGTCGTTGGTTGGTCAGGTGATACCGACAGGTACTATAGCAAACAAATCATTTTCGTATATAATTTTTCCTCCAACCTATTTTCGTAATTAATTAATATTTTTACATTCTTTATATAAAAAGGTCGTCATTTTGCTTTGGGATAGGAGAACATTTAGTTATTGAACTTAACAACTTTTTTCAACTTGATTCTTAAACTTTTTCTTTGTCAACATTTGCTCTTGAACTTGATAATTTTTCTCAAATTTGATTCATATGATGACGTGGCATTTTAAGATTATGCCAAATCATCACCTAATTTTTAGGTGATAACGTAACACAATATTAATGTAACATCATCACCAAAATTGGGAAAAGTTGCTAAGCCCCGAGACTAATGCGGACCAAAATAGTGTTCAATGACTAAGTTGAAAAAAATTATCAAATTCAGAGATTAACAATTATTTTTTGCTTATGATTCTAGGAATTTAATCTCTCCCTATTTAAAAGTTAAAGTCCAACCGATAACATTATTAATGGACTTCCATTAAATTTGAACATACATGAACATTTAATAATTTAAAATTGCTGACATGGATAGTTTAACGAGAACCCATTAACAATGTTACCGATTGGATTTTAATTTTTAAATCAAATAAATAAAGAGACTAAACTTTAAAAATCCTAAGAGTATAGGGACCAGGACATAATTAGACCAAATAATAAGAATAATAGAGGATAAGGATTGGGGATTGCACCTCATAAAAGCAACCTGGGGATTCATCTTCCCTGTGGCAATCTTAAGAAAATCATCATCCTTGAATGAAAATATAACATCAGGCTTTCCCCCTTCATATTCACCTAATTTTCAAGAATATTGGGTCTTAGTGTATGAATATTTCAATTTAAAATCGAGAAATCGAAAATCCATCTGCACTATAATGTTCGGAAGCTCATGATATTGAAACCCAATTGAATTCTATCTTTTATTTACTTTATAATTAATTTTAGGAGTTAATTCCACAAAACATCCTCAAACTATGATTCTCATTCTAGATTGATCCCTGAATTTCAAATCGTTCTAATTACATCCCCAAACTATATATGTTATGTTATTCAAGTCTTTCAATTATTAAAACCGTTAAAAGTACATATCAAATATTATACGGCATAATTTAAAATGAAAGTTTTAAAGAAAAATAAAATGTTACCGCTTAACTTTTGAAAAGTAAAATCGAAAAAAAATTGGACGATAAAGCTTTATTAAAGTTTTGAAAATATCAAAACCAAGATTTTCATGACATTTATTTTTACAATATTCATTTTTCTTTAAACTTTTTCATTCGTAATTATGTCATATAAAATTTGACATCTAATTTAACGGTTTCATTAATTATTTTAATAATGAAAAGACTTAATTGATATAATCTCGATAATTTAGGGATATAATTAAAGTATGCCAACTGTAGAGTGGTGATAGATTTATCAACATCTACCCCTCGTCCCACTCCATTACCATCCCTAAGTGAAAATAACTTAAAACACCATTAGAAATTTTTCTTTTAAAAATATTATATTAGAATTATTGATTAATTTTATTTACTTGAAAAAATAATCTTTTAGAAATATTAATTAAAAAATTTTAAAACTTTACCAAATAACATCCCAAAACTATAAAAACAAAGCCCATATTTGTCTAAATAAAGTCAAAAAATCTAAAACCCAAAAATAATACAATAAAACCTAAACCAAACCGAATTGAACCAAAATATTATGGACTATTTGAAAAATCCAATGTTTATTGGTGGCCAAATCGATCTAGTTATTGATTTTCAATTTGACTGGACTGACCACCAATCCAACAATAATTAAATAAATAATAAAAAATTATAAACAAGTTCAATAGTCAATATTTTATTCAATCTATTTGTACGAATTGATATACCGATAACTTTTCAATCTAACCGATCTAATTCTAACAGTACTATAAAAATCCAAAATCCAAAAATCACAGCCAAAGCAAACCCAACTTCTAACTTGAAAAATATTAGGGGAAAGTGCTAACCTTTGATAACATCTCCTTTCTTGAGATCAACAATGTAAGTAACCTCATCAACTCCCAATTTCTGAAATTCATAAATAAAAACAAGTTGAATTAAGAAAAAAAATAACAACAACCCATTTCACCCATTGATGAAATGTGTTTATTTTCATATTCACGTCGTGGGAACAAATTCCTATCGAATCATAAGAATGTGTGTGATAATGATTTGTTTCTATTAATTGTGTATAAATCGTAAAAAAGAAGTGTAAAAAAAAAAAGGTGAAAAGGATGTACCTTGGGGGCAATATTGAGTTGGTAAACAAGACCAATCTTCTTGGTAAGCTCTTTACCGGCATCAGTACCCAAATGAAACTTCATCATCTCAAGCAAATTGTCAGATTTCAACTCAGCCATTTTTATCCAAAAAATTTAAACAAAGGAACCCCAAGAAGAAGTGTAGGTTATGGCCAATTGGCTTTATTTATTTATGGTTGAAGACTTGAAATTCATTGATTTTTTTTTGCCTAACACGACAGTGGTTTTATTTTATGTACGAAACGGGAAAGAGAGGTAGTTAGCCGTAGCTGGCAAAAATTTATTTTTTACAGGTGAGGAGATAATGTAATGTTACATGACAATTGACACATATCTCAATGAAAATCTGTTAAGATCTTATGACAATTGACCCATATTTGAGTTTTTATTTTAGATTTATTTTGATTTAGGTTTGTTCATATGAATTATTAAAGAAAACAGAAGATAGTGGAAAGGAATTTTAGATCACTCGTATAAGACGGAGAGTTGATGTAAGGAGAGGAAATAAGATAAGGAAAATGGTTTAGGGTTGCTGGGAAGAGGAGTCAACCCTTGATCCATTGTGAGCTTTGGCTTATATAGAGGGATTAATATTTGTTCTATATAGTGTTGGGTGAGCTAACTAGGTGTTAATGTTGTTATAAGTTAATTGTCGCCATGATGTATTGTGTGATACATTTGTCCATTAATCGTACAAAATGATTACATTCAGGTGATTTTAGTGAGACGCACAATAAATCATTTCTAAGTTGATCCACTAAAAGTTTGCGAAGGATCACCTGCAAACTGTCCAATAGCTTGCCATGTGTCATGCTTTAGTAGGGGTATAATAAGGTTTTAATGTATTATGATTTTTAATCTATTGTGTTCAGCATTGAATTGATTGTAGTTATAGTTTATCGAACATGTGCTATTTTTTCTATCATTGTTGTATGTATAATTGCACTTGTAAACTATTTAGTATATATATTGGAAAAAAGTCATGCAATAGATATATTCATTAAAAATTATGTAATTGCTTATAAGACATCCGCTTGAATCAAGTCGGAGAGAAAGGTGCAGAGATGAGCCATTAATATTTCAAATGGGTATTGTAAACTTATCTTAGGGTAAGTTTAGATGTACGATGCATTTAGTTGCGGTTAATGTAAAAATAGCAGTGATGGTGAGATTAGATATCGTAGTTATATTGTAGCGTGAAAAAAAAAATTAATTTCTATATGTTAGATCAAAAAGCAAATTAAACTTTTCTATTAAAAGTTTTATATATTTCTACTGTCGAAACCATTTTTTTGAACGAGTTTCGATAATTATTTTTTAAATTGAAAAATGAGAGTCGTCACCAATTTTTTATTTGGTGTGATTGGATCACCACAAAACATTTGAATTTGTTTTATAAAAAATTTTGGTTTTTAAAATCCAGAGAATAGATTCGGGAGTCGGTTACGTGTAAAGAAAGGTTAGCACAATTACACACCCAAAATTGGTACCTAATCGATTATTTAGTATCTTAATTGCTGAAAAATCGAGAATTCGAGTAGAAATTCAAAATGTCATTCATGAATGAAATGTTAAAACAAGATGTTCAAATATTTAAGCTCGAAGCAAAATCACACCCAACACGTTAAGGTACAATTTTGAATCTCCTAAAACAAAAGAACATCGAACAATTATAGTTTTTGTGTAGTATACTCAATTATTTTAGGTTTAAAGGAAAGATCGTACTCAATACATTAGAGTACAATCTCTCAAATCCCCTTAAATAAAAGAATATAACCTTTTAATTTGAAACGATTCACAAATCTTGGAAAATGATGTACATTCTATTCTTCTTAAAAATGATTTCATAAAAGAAGGACGGGAATGTGCAATTAGCAAGCAAAATGGTTATTACCGATTTTTAAAGAGATTGTTCGACATTTTAGGTTCGAAAGAAAGTAATACCCAATTCGTTAGGACATAACCTTTCAAGTTTCCTAACATAACTTCACTTTAAAAGGATAATTTCTATGCTTTTGAAATATATAATCTAGCTAAACTATCTTCTCAAAAGGATCGGATAAGTATGCAACCTTGTTTGAAAATTAAAAAATAGTTGAGACATAAAGTAATTAGAGCGATAAATGAAACGATTGCACACAAAAATAACAATATAATATCATGCATGGTAAGATATGAAAGGGAAATTATGCCATGCAAAGTGGATGATGATTTTTCGACTTGAAGTTTACTATAATAGAGTCAAAATGAAAGGAAATTGTTATTTTTTTAAAAAAAAGAAAAGGGGTAAGCAGCTGATTTGAAGGAGAAGGAAACAATTTGAGAGTTTTTTTATCTAAAGAAATTTAAAATAAAAATAAAAGTAAAAAAATTCATGGTTTAATTTCGGAAATCAAGAAGATTGAATGAAGTTCTTTATATTCAAAAGAAATTAAAAAAAATGAAATAGAATAAAATTAGGGTTAAGATTTTAATATATAAAAAAGAAATGGGATCAAAATGGGTAATAAACACTAATCCAGGACACATGGTAAAATTTAAACTGCCAAAGGATCAAATTAAAAAGAACATGAAATTGAGCGAATTATTGAAATGCATTTAGAATATGAGAAAGACTAAATCATGTATTCAAAACATGCGGAGGGGCTAACTCCGCAGATAAACCCAAAAACAGAAACACACGGGTCCCCTCCTGGTCGGGTCGGGTGCGATATGGGTCGACGCTAAACGACGTCGTTTTTTTGCTATGACCAGAGAGTCTAAAACGGCGCCGTATGGTCTTCTTTTATAAACAAAAAAAAACCCCTAAAAAATCACTTTCAAAACCTAATCTAAAAAAAGAATTTGCAAAACCTCTCAACCCCCTCCCCAGGCTTCTGGCCGTCCCTCCGATCGTGAGGGCTCTTCGTCAAACGCTGCGAGCCGTCAGCCTCTGACACCGGAGATGGTAGTGTACAGCAGTCGGAGTACTGAAAGGTCCTCCTTTACCCTCTTTTTTCATGTTAAAAAATTAAATTTTTAGTTTTTAAAAACCCTAAAAATCTATTCCCATCTCCTTTTTTAAAAAAGGGTTTAGATCTAAAAAATAAAAGATTCAGCAATTCCTTCTCCCTTTTTTTTTTTTAAAAATGTTTAAGATCCGGTGGTGCTTCCAGATCCGCAAGAGGAACCAAAAGTTTCTTGCTTATGTTTTTAGTGTGTGTGAAGTAGATATATACACATATATGTGAAATGAAGTACCTTGCAAGTATCAACTTCTGTGATTTCTTCGTTTCGAATCCTTTGCTGTTTCCTTTTGATTTTTTTGCATATATTTTTTTGTATTGATTTCGTATGAATTTGTTGCTCTCTATTTCTTGTCGACCAACTACTGAGATGACTGTTGGGCTAACTTATAGCCGAGAAAAATTACATGTTTACTATTTTTTTATCCTATTTTTTATTCTTTGTCGCCTCTGTTTTGCTCCTTGTTGCCTCTTCTTTGCAGGTCTATTCCCATGTTGGTGGCAGGGGCGTCATCGGGGTCAACGGCGTCGGGGAGAGCGCCCCTTGCCATTTTGGTGCAAGGCAAGGGGTGCTTCGGCAGAGGGTGAGTCTCGGGAGCCGAGAAGTCAACGGTTAGCCACTGAAAGGTCACGTGACTGACATGACGCTGACGTGGCGTTTGTTGACGTGGACACTTGCTGACGTGGTAATGACTCTTAGGCAGATTAGGGTTTCTGATTTTTAAAGTTTTTGGGCTTGGTTTGTATGGGTATTGGGCCTGCTAGGAGTGGGTTTGTTTGTAACATTTGGGGCTTTATATGTAAATGAACTTTTAAAACTTAATTTAATCATTTGGGTTTTATTTGTTTAATTATTTTTAGCTCGATTAAAATTGAGCCTCTACATCTACTATTAAAAATTAACGTGACTATTAAAATAACTAGATGGTCTCATTATAACGTACATGGACTAGTTTTTAACCACAGAATTAGATAAACATTTTAACAAAAGTATCTGTTTACTATTTAATTTAATATATAATGATTAATTTGCTCATTTTTTTAATAGATAAGATAAAATACGATTCAACTCTTAATACAAAAGAGTCAATGTATACCCATATCTATACTTATAATCACATCATATTCTCATTCTCATAATGATATAATCAATTATTGGAATCTAGAGTTCCCCTACTATAGCATTTCTGAGGCTACTTTCCGAACACAAAAGTTCATGTCCTTTCTCCGTGGGAGTTTTCAAGAACTGGAATGGCAGGGCCGTATACCAACCGGCAACGTTTGCTAAATGAGCTGACCAATCGAGACACAACTTCCTTAAAAAACATGGATGCCACCTGTTATAGACATCAAAAGATCAATGGTTGTTAAACATGTTCACCATGGTCCATGGTCCATGGTCATGGATAGCACGGGTAATGATCAACCGACCCCACTAATATATAAGGGCATTACCTGCCGGTAGAGCGGTGACTGGAACTTAAAGTCCACGAGAAAGTGAAGATTGCAAGTTCCTAGAACTGGTCCGGGATTGAATTCCCATATATTTATCAAATGATCGAAAAGGGTACTTTCCGATGCAGTAGACTGCAAGGGACAACATACAGGGTCAGATATCGGTATAAAGGGGTAAAAAATAAAATACATCGATGAAAAATAATGTCAGTTTTAATAAGTCACAACTACAAACAGCAGCCTCGGACTATTCATTCTTCATGAAGTATCTATGTCCAACACATGGATATTGAGATATGACCTCTAAAGATCCTCCAAATATATGGAAGAACGTAGAAAAATCTAATCATACCCGTGTTAGATACTCACACCCAAGTCTGAGATACATAGCTCAGAAGAGCTCATATGCATTCTCCAAAGGTACGGCATGACAAACAAAAAAAAGTTCGTTATAAGATGATTGAAATGGCAAATGAGGTCGGTTTTGAGTTAGTTTTGACTAGAAATACAGTGCTTTCTTTCTAAAACCGGGTCATGGAAAACAGTTCTTGTTTAATATTTCGGGGTGTGGAGTCGAAGAAGATGCATGCAGCTGTTCTATTGCTTCATTTCATGTTCTATATCTGTCTGTTACAACCTATAAACACGAAATTTAGAATCGAAGTCCCTGTAAACACACTCGCTCATACGGTCACGGGTGTATAGCTCTCATATCCACGGAGTTATGAAGTTCATATTGTAATATACCATAGCATGCACGTTATATTCATTCTCTCACTCATCTTCGATATATATGAAGCAACACAGCTTATCAGAATTCGAATCTGTACATTCAGCACATTGCAAAATTTTCAAGCATCGATACGGTACATCTTAATACAATAAAGCATTGATAAGTTGATATCATCAAGTCATTGAATCACCGAAAACAGAACAAAAAACAAGCAATGAGAACGGCCAAAGTTACCTTTACAAACTTCGGTCTGCTTAATTCCACACGAGAAACATAACTCTCGACGAGAAACTTAAAGCCGATCTCTAATTCAGCATCAAACGATCCATCGGGATACAGTTTAACAATATCAGACCGTTGACACCAAGGAATGAATCCATGGTATAAATCAACAGCTGCAACCACATCGAATAACTGCTCTGGCGAGTAACTAAGGATCAAACAAAAGTCACATATAAGTTTTCCAGTATCCGCAAATAGGAGTAAGCAAAACTCGATTCTATCTGACTTAACCGATGGCTTTCGGTTAAAGTCAGTTCAGTCATGTCGATTATAACAGGTTGTAGGCAGTTAAAAGAGGTAAAATTGATCAGTTATCAGTTATGAATTTTTATAACTAAATTGACCGAATTAATCGAAGGACAAACTATTAGACTTTTTCTTTTATTTCTAACTTAAAAAACTTAGCAGCTTTTAATATTGGAATAACAGCAATTTAACCCTCATCATTTATACATTATGTTAATTTAGTCAGGACCTGATACTTTACACGAAAGGATAATTGAAAAATGTAAAAGATAAAAGGGATTTTTGATAAAATTTATATTACCCCATAATAATCTTTTCCTCGTGAACTTTTGATAAAGCGCCACCTTCTTCACCGTCGCCGCAATCTAAAAATCGTCTCTTTTGGAGAGTGTAACTATCGGAAATTTTGTTTGATGGTACAAAAGAATCCTCCTTGGGTGAAGCGAGTGATGAGTGAGACGTGCCGGAAATGGTTGAAACACATCGGATTTGATCGGAGCTCCGGGAACAACCTCCGTTGTTGGCGGTTCTAACAAAATGGGTAATCCTAATTCTACGGGATATTAGGGATCCGACCGCCTTCGAGCTCGAAGAAAATGGCGGCATTGGTTATGAATTAGGTGCTTGGATTTCTGGGAATTGGAAAAAAGACAGATGGTTTAGAATTAGAAGATGAAGGAGGAGATTACTGTAATGTTATTCATGATTTTGAACAATGAAAGCAGATTTCTGGGACATGCTTCCTACATCCACCGCTAAACTTGTCATTGCATTGAATTGTTATTTATTTATTTTAAAATTTATATCTAACTGTCAACATCAATGATTTTTTTGATTAAAATATACTTACAATCTTTCTATTTTTTAAAATTTTAAAATTTAATTTTTATATTTATATTTGTAAAAATTTAATTTTTTATTTTTTAAATTTCAAAATTCAAGTTAATTATAATATTTTTAATTAATAACTATCACGAAGTAATTTTTTATTTTAAAATATCACAATAATAATTTAACAAAAAGATATAATAGCGGTAAAAATTAGATTAGATTTTTAAAATCTAAAAATTAAAGATTAAATTCTTAAAAATATAAATATAAAAATAAAATTATTAATTTTTAAAAAATATAGGGATTATAAGAAGTTTTAACTTTTTTTATTTAAATTTTCTTAAACCTTTTTTATTTAAATTGTTGATATAACCTTTTGAAATAAATAAAAAATGTGTAACAGTATAACTAAAAATAACATTATCATAAATTTGAATTTTAAACTTGAATTTTAAAATTTAAAAAATAAAAAATTAAATTTTTAAAAATAAAATACAAATTAAATTTTAAATTTACAAAAAAATACAACCTCGATTGCAGTAGATAAAATTATCATAAAAATTTTTATATTAAAAATTAAATTACATTTTACTCCTTTTACTCGAAAAACAAACAAATTAATCTCTACACATTAAATAAAAAAAATATGCTATTAAAAATTTCATTTATTTTACGATTAAAAATAAATATTTCATGAAAACAAGATAAAGTAACTTTTAATTATTTTATCAACCAAATCAACTTTTTAAAAAAAAATACAAAAAGTCAACTAAATCCTTATACGAAAAATACACTTAAATAAATCCTAAACTCTTAAATTGCACCAATTAAATCTTTTCCTGCCTTTGATCATTATTGTAAACTTGCTAATATTTTTTATTTAAACTCTTGCATCAATTAAACTAATTAATTAATCGAAAATTTTCATTTAAATTATTATATTGTTAAAATTATTATTATATGACTTTTGTCTGTATTGTTTATACCAATCAAAACCCAAAACCCATATCAACCGATAACTTAAATAAAAATTTTCGATAACTTCAATAAAAATTATTACACTACCACAACAGTATATACATATATATATTATACCACATTCAAAACTCAGATAAAAAGTGAGAATAATATATATACAAAAACAGAAAGAACATGACCAGACCGACGGCGAAAGTCCTCGACGGAAACTACTACTAATGACACACTTACTATATTTACAATAACATTAATTACTCCGATGTCTCTCCGTCTTTCTTGGCACCGTCCAATACATTATTGACAAAAATATTCAGCATTCAGAATTTAACTTACTTGTGTCACCAAAAATGAACTCTATGGGGTCGGGTTTGCTGTCGGTATTAGGATGGTGATTACAAAATTTTCTTTTTCGAAACGAGCCTTACCGGTGGATACTAGGTGGGTTTCACCTTATGGAACAACCTGAAAACAGAATGAGAGAAATGCTTTGATGCTTAGTGACTAAAATAAGTGACTATTGGCTAATATAAATAGAGGATTAATGGTATTAAATTTTACCTGATCATTGCATGAAGCATCGGTTAGCCGGGTTTTCAGCTTCTTTGGGCTGCTACATTCACCTTGTTCCTCGTCGACAAAGTTCTGATCCGACACCTCTGCAACGAACCAACGAACCTTTTAAGAGTTTAATTACTTGTGCAACAAGTAAACCCGTGGGTAGACATCGTGCTAAAAGAATATACATGCATGGCCTTAGTCCCTAATGACGCGAAAGCTGAATGATATGAGACACCGTACGAGTATGAAGGACTAACTGCACCAATTGTAAGCTCGAATAATTATTAACACTTTGAACTGTATAGAGAGGGATACTAATCATATTATCGTGTAATAGATAGATAACCGAGACTACTTCAACTGAAGCATGGAGAAATAGACCTTAAAAGTCAAATTTTGAGCAAGTCTACGATTGGATGAATTAACTCACGCACCACTGCAGGCACCAAAATGCCTTAAATGCATGTTCGCGATATTGAGAATGGCATGTGTCAAAGTGTTTGAGAAGCAGATAAGAATTTGCTTTCTTCACATTTACATTGTTTGTTTTTACCTTTGGATGAAGCATTATCTTGAAGACTACAGGAGGCTAAAACACGAGACTTAGACCCGGATCTGAAATGCTGGATCCAAGGACTGGCCACGAAAGAATGAGAACTGTCTCTTTTATTCAGTTGAATTCCAGGTCTTTCGAAATTGATCTTCTTCCAGCTACCGCCTCGAAGGACCTTAAACTGCAATAAAGATCAGAATAAGCAGTAAAACAAGATTGCATATAGGGAATAGAGACAATCTCCCATCATTGTTGTTGAGGGATTTCCATCTCTTTCGAGAAAATTCTTCAAAGTGTCGTCCACTGAGAGCTGACAAATCCCTCAACACCTAGGGGGTTTTGTCTCATAACTCTGCTCACAGAAAAGTTTGCAAAGTGTCTAAATGTCATATATGCCCTTTGAGAACGAGGAGTAGGAGCACCTCAGCCACCAAGGAAACTGGTGAGATTTGAACCCATTCCTCAAAATGCACGAATGACACTTCGCATACTTTTATGTGAGCGGAGTTGGGAGACAAACAAAAATTCCAAGACTTCTCAACACGTCAACCGGGAGCTGACAAACCCCTCAACACGTCCAAATTTGTCCTTAAGAAGGTTTTGTCTCCTAACTCCACTCATAGAGAAGTTTGCAAAGTGTCTAAATGCCGTATGTGCCCTTTGAGGACAGGAGTGGGAGCACCTCACCCACCAAGGAAACTGGTGAGATTAGAACCAGTGCCTCAAGACACTGACACGGACAACACTTCGCAGGCTTTTCTGTGAACTGACCCCATGGGGGATAACTCTGGACGTTTTGAGGGTTCGCCAGCTCACAACAAACAACACTTCCAAGACTTCTCAAGGCGTCCACCAGGAGCTGGCAAACCCTCAACATGTCCAGACTAGTACCTATGGGGATCTTATCTCCTAGCTGCTCACAGTGAAGTTTGCAAAGTGTCTAAACATCGTTATGCCGTTTGAGGACAAGGTGTGGGAGCACCTAACCCACCAAGGAAACTCAAGTTTGCGCTTGGTGGGATGCGAATCCATACCTCAAAAGACACGGACGACACTTCTGCGAGCATAGTTGGGAGACAAAACCCCCAAGAGACAATTCAGGACGAGTTAAGGGGTCTGCCAATACTGCAAAAACTTCTCCCGATAGAGTCAAAAACAATTATCAATAGGCAAAGATCAGTTCCAAACCTGGCCTGAAGAGATACAATGTGTTTTCCTTGATGATTTCGATCCGGGCGATTTCTCCTTCGAGTTACAGCCAAGGAAACTCATGGAATCATATAACTGGTTAACAAATGATGCTTCCATGGATTTAAGATATAAACTATGTTTCTCATCTGTCCATTCAGTAGAGGTTGATTCTGTCATCATTGAATCCTGTTGTGTTACCATGAACACCCATAATTAGTAAGCTTCAAAATCAGAGTATAAAGCAATTAAACATAAAATTAAAGAGCACCATTAGAGCCAACCACATATACACCTTGCATCAATACTATAAAATAGGCCTAACTCTGAATTTCATCCCTCCACTTTAAACTGTCAGAACAACAATCAAAGCTACTATAAAGGACATGCATGATTGAAAATGATAATAACTTACCATCTAAAAAGATTCAAAGTGTGGAATTTTCAAAATTTAGCTTATAAATCACTTAAATTTCCAAAATTTACTTCCTCTAAACCAAAAAAAAAAAAAAAGAACCCATCACTGAAATTCATGCATAAATCAATAAACAAAAAAGATCTATGAAAAAGAAGAAGAAGAAGAAAAGGGAGGTACCAAGGTTGGATTTTGTTCATGGTGAGCTAACTCGGGTGAAGTTTGAAGAGTCAACTCAGGGGCAGAAGCTTCTGAACCCGTCCGAGACTCAATTCTTCTAAAACCCTCCATGCAAAAAAATAAAAAGATCTACTGAGTTGAGAAGATTACAGAATAAAATGACAAATTTTTCTTTTTCTTAAAGGAAAAGAGAAAATATTTGAGAGAGAATATAAGAATGGAAGGTAAGAGATGATGATGATGATGATGATGATGATGATGATGATATGAAGGGACAAAAGAACGATACAGTTGTCATCGCTTTTTACACGTGTCATGGGTCCCCTCATATTGCCACGTCATTTCTTTTAGGGTTAGCGAATACGGCCCTAGATATTTATTGGCTTTCAAAATATCTAATCTAATATCTACCCCATTTCTATAATTAAGTTGAAAGTTGGAGATAAGATTATTTTATTTTATTTAAAAGTAATTTTATAAGAAAATATTAACACTTAATTGCATCGTACACTCTCACACTATATTCTTTATTTTAAATTAGCCCTTTAATTTCAAAATGTTTTAATTTCATTTTTAAATTATTAATATCATATTAATCAAATTTTTTTATTATTGAAATATTAATTTAATCGTTAAATTACATATCAAAACTTATAATGCATAATGTAAAATGAACAAAATATGTCCTTAATTTTTGCACTCAAATAAAAATATAAAAAATAATTTATAAATAAATAAAAATATATAATAATAATAATAAGTAAGATATTTCATTGGAAATTATATAATAATAAAACCGAACGAAACAAAATTTATTTTATTCAATATTGCCCACCGATAGTAAAATCTCACCTCCATAAATATCGTACAACCTCAACGATTTCATCTTTTTTTTTATTAATTAATTTTAATTTAATATTATAAAAGATAATTAATTTATTAATATTATAATTAATATTTTGCACTATCACAAATATATTTCTTGAAGGGTCATTAGATTTTTTGGAAGGGTCATTAGATTTTTTGTGTACTATCACAATTCAGTATTGTACCAGTTGATTCGATAGTGGTTGGGAAATATTAATATTTAGTAATCTTTTCAATTAATTGTTATATCTCGAAATTAAGAAATAAATATAAATTATATATTTACAAAAAATTCTAGATAACTCTCAAAGTTCAAGAATCAAGCAATTAAATCTTGACATAATATCAAATTTAATCTTTAAGGTTTACATATTTTATTTATTTGACCCTTATTTTTTAATTAAAATTTAACACTTAACCTTTCAAAAATGAGTAAAAAATTGTTGATTAAAACATTAATTATTTTAACAATATTGGTGTAACACCCCGCAATTCATGTGTATTTTTTGCTAACATGATACTATTATCTTATATGACATGTCAATAAATAATTTTAAAAATATTTAAAATTCACAAAAAAAGTATAAAGTGCATGTGAATTGTCATTTGAATTACTATGTATAAAATTCAAACTCATGATATATTAACCCTTGTAAAGAACAACTTTACGATATTAGTTATAATATCCAACAAAAACGATCTCCTAATGCAACAATTGTTTCAACGACGACCAGAAAACTTGCTAGTTGCTACCAAACGTGTTTTCACTATTTTTAATAGACAAAAAAAGTCACAATTTGAAGGGAAAATTAACTTCTGGTAAAAAGAAAATTACAGTCAATCCATAATTTGGGTTTTACAGTAGCTCTTATACAAACCATAATCTTTTCGGAGAAAAGAGAAAACAAGGATAGTGGTCAAAGATGATTTGAATATATTTTTAGCTGACCTTATTTATGTCTCCAAGCAGCAGTTCTTGACAAAATTCAATCTCAATATGATATTTCAACCCCTTTTTTGGGTGTTGCAAAGTGTGTACCTGAGATGAAACTAAGATCACCTATGCTCACAGACACTGACAATGGAGAGCGCTCAGGTTCAAGTTTCCTGCTCCTGCTCGCCTTCTGGCATTACTGTTTCTTGAAGATCAATTCGACCTGTATTAGTTAGAAAGGAATTCATGATCAAATATAGTCCGTATTTTCTGGCTTTTTGCAAAGATACGGTAATGGTTCTTGATCAGGACAAGTTAAAGATGGAGAGGAG
This sequence comes from Gossypioides kirkii, assembly GCA_005610355.1. NCBI lineage: Eukaryota > Viridiplantae > Streptophyta > Magnoliopsida > Malvales > Malvaceae > Gossypioides > Gossypioides kirkii. Next base: position 1,535,515 of record CP032248.1, read on the forward strand.
TAGCTGGTTTTTTATGCTACTTGAGGCATATATAGTAACTAATCTGTGAAGATGCATTCTTTGGTAAAAGTACCATAGAGACTCTATACTAGAAGTCGGATTGTATTTTGTCCCTTCTACTAAAAGAATAGGCTAATTAGTCCTTGTACGCTAGATTGAAAAGCAAATTAGTCTTACTAAAAAAGATCAAAGATGCCAATTTTTAACGGTACAAATAGATAAAAAAATATAACAAAAAAAGCCGTTTACTTTTTGATTTGACGTACAAGGACTAATTAACCTATTTTTTTAATAGAGAAAATAAAATACAATCTGATTCTTAGTACAGGGGGCTGGCCTCTACAGTACTTTTCCTTGCATTCTTTGCATCAATTGGCAATAGGCTATACTTAAAAACGATAAATCCAGGAATAGTTTTCCGTGTCTTTGGGAGACTATTTCATCAATGTCCTAGTATTCTCCGATGACAAATACAAAAGTAGAATATGAAGCTTTTTTCCTCGTGAATTCAAGGATCATTCATGAATATATATATATATATATATTATCATACCTAGCAAAGAAACGATAGATGGGACTTTTGAAGGTCCGTTAGATCTCATGTCAGTACCTGCAATGCATATGAAAATTATGATTTCCAGGTCCAGAACAGTAACATATTTGAAAAACTCATGATGCCATCATAGAATAGTATATATGCACAGTCACCAATAAAATACAAGAAAAAAAACAAATCCATAACTAATAAGCACTACATCTGTAAAATGAGAAAAATATGCCCAAGCTGGAAGCATCTTTAGCCTCTAGTGAAGATAAAGGACTACAGCTTATAAGGTATAGCATACCTGAACTTTCAAGTGACTTAACAACGTCTGATTTCTTAAATGTAAATCCTATGAAATTGTTATCTTTTGACGTCAACATCTGCATCATCAAATGAACAAAAACATATCGAAATGTTTCAGAATCAGTCTCGTATAATGTAGTACCACGAGGCTTACTAGAAAGAAAATGAAAATTGGAGCAAAATCGGCCTTTACCTTCCTCCAAGGTCCCACTTCTGGTATTGAGGAAGGAGGGCCATCAATCTACCAAAAAGCAAAGATACAGTAAAATTAGTTTCACTGTAAAAAATTTAAAGGAGTATGTAACTCAGATTCGTTAGCATTTAAAGTACTCACTTCAGGAAACTTCTCGAAATTTTGAGTGTCCAAGTCTCCAGTGACTGTCGGCTTATATGCAGCTTCAATCTCATATAGCTTTTCCCAAGGAACACCTTTGAACCATGGATGTGCCTGATAAATTTCAAGACTTCAAACTTGTATATAAAATAAAATACTAACAAGCTCAGCCTGAGAAAGTAAACAATCTGATAGTAAAACACCGCATAGCGGCCACAACTACTTTGTCAATGTACCAAATTAAGATCTAGCAAGAAGTCTTCTGTTGAGAGAAATATGTTTACTTATTGTGGATGTGCAAAAGTATCATTCAAAGGACCTACCTTCAATTCTTCCACTCCTCTGGTGCCCAGGCGGGTTTCAACATCACAGAGCAGGTGACATATTAAATCCTTAGCCTCGGGGGATATTTTTGGTTCCTCAGGGAATTTCAAGCAAGTCCTCCAGTTGACAATCTGTCCAAGTGAGAAAGATTACCATCTAGGGAACAGAGGAGGCTAACAAAATAACTAAAATAAAAAACTAGGTGCTGAGCACCTTGCGGCATGTTATCCGAGGATCATCAGAACAAAATGGAGGATAGCCTATGAGCATCTCATACATGATTGCACCTAGAGACCACCAATCACACTCCATTCCATAACCCTTTTTTAAGAGAACTTCAGGAGCCATGTAATCAAGGGTTCCAACAGTCGAATATGCCTGCATAAACCAGATGTTAGCTGGTACTGAATGGAATGTCATGCCTGCTTAAGAAATGAAACAAATGTGAAATCCAAAAAGTACAAAAGTTATTCATAAAAGATAATACCAATGCACGGCGGTTCCGTTTCCATTGTTGTAGTTGTTCTTTTGGCATCAACCAAGGGGGTCTTTCAGATCCTGACTGGACTTCAGCCTCATTGGTGTCCTGAGAAATTAAACTTTCATCTTCCAACAAAATTGTTGAATACTTGTCATCTAGGGGTTTACACAAGCCAAAATCTGAAAGCTTCAAATGCCCATTCTTATCTAGTATCAGGTTATCTGGTTTAATGTCCCTACAGGAAAAACACGATTAATAGTTAATATCTGCACAGAGACTTTTCCAGTTTCAAGTAGTCTATTAGTCGTCAATGTATTTCGCTATTAGTCAAGTCTCTCTCATTGATTACAGTGCACATACTGGCATATATTCAAGAAAAACCAGGTCCTGCCACTGACCCACATCAAGACATACACCCATAGTAATCTTAGAAACATGTTAATAAAACATGGTCAAGAATAAATATAATCAAAGATACTTTTCTAGTTTCAAGTCCTTTACTAGTCGTCCTCTATTTATTCTGCAATTAGTCAAGACTCTGCATGCATTCAAGAAAATCCAGGTCCAGCCACCAACCTACATTGAGACATACACTTAGTAATCTCAGAAACATGTTAATAAAACAGTTTACCTATGAATATAATTGTGTTGGTGAATCGAATGAATAGCCAAAATGCTCTCTGCTACATAGAAACGTGCTACATCTTCTGAAAGAATATCTTCCCTCATCAGTAGTGTCATGATATCACCGCCAGGTAAATACTCCATAATAAGGTACAAGAAGTCAGAATCTTGAAAAGAATAGAACAGCTTTACAATGCATCGGCTATCAACCTCAGCAAGTAAGTTTCTCTCAGAACGAACATGCTCAACCTTGAAACAGAGTAAAATGAAAAATAAGGATAATAATTTGAACTTAATGTGTTGGTTTCATCATGATCCGCCATGAAAATCTATGAGCTGGTCTCATAAAGAGCCTAACCATTCCAAATCAAATGGAATTAAAATTTTTTCTATGTCAAATCTAATATTTGCCAGCTGCCTAAATCCATTTATACCATAGTACCAAAGGAAAATCAAAGCACATGATCAAAGAACTGATATAATCAGAAAGGTTACTTAGATGGTTACCTGTCCGCGACTAAGCATCTCCGATTTCTTTAACTTCTTCATGGCAAAAATCTCTCCAGTACTTTTAGCACGACATAACCTAACCTGCATTGTTACATTGAAACAGTAGTAAGTGCCAAGCCATCTACATTTCCAGATTCTTCTAAAGCAGAATGGAAACAAGTTCAAAAATCCCCATTAAGTTAAAAAAAATCACTGAAAATGTTAATCAAGGATCAAGAGCTTTAATACAACAAACATTTGAAATATACCTCGCCGAATGCACCTTTTCCAATTACAGTCAATTGTTCGAAATCATCGATTCCTACTTTACGTCTTTGCAGCCTCATATATTCAGTTTCTCTCCTTTCCAAATTCCTCAACATCTCCTCTTGTTCTTCACTTGAAACCTTAGCTTCCTCAGCCTTCCTTTGCAGTGCTCGCCGTCTTAAAACGAACAACAATGAATATCCAATAAAACTAACATTTTAAATTCTCAAAAGAACGCGCACAACAAATTCCATCTAACCTAAACCATATCCACCTATTAAAATCCTAATTTCAATAATTACCTAAAACAACTAAATTCATCAAAAATATCAAATCAAAAGAGCAACAGATAGATATTCTAAAGGCAACAATAATTCGGAATTACCTCTCTTTACGCTCTTGTAATCCTTGCAGGTAATTCTTATAATGATTCTCAATGAACTGTTTGGCGGCGGCAGCTTTTTGCCTTGTTACCGGCGAAGAAACTGAGACATCCGGATCCAAATCTAAGCCTCTACCTGCTTTCAAATTCAAAGCTCCTAACCTTACCGTCCCGTCTCCACCGTCCATTTTTTTTCCTCAACGAAATTCCAATCGAAGCACCAAATACCAAGCTTCAACTTTCAATTAAAAGAAGCAAGTTCTACTACTAACAATAATAACAATTAAAAAGCATTTCAAATACAAAAAAAAATAATAAAAATGATAATTGAAGCTTGATCGGCAGTCACAGTATCGAGGAGAGATCTAAAGAGCTGTCACCTGTCAGTTGTTTGTGAAAATGACTCAAAGAACATTAAAAATAATAATTATTATTATTAAAATAATATGAACTGGCAAACGTTAAGGCTTCTTCAACGAGTGCCTTGGCACCAGCCCGCCAGAATATTCTGAATCTATAAATAAAATATTTTATAAACGGATTTACATTACAAGGTTAAAAAAAAACTGCTATTGTTTCCTTCTGTTTGGAATTTTAATTTCGTTTTCATGGATTGAGTGTACTCAACGCCATCGATTTCATTGCATGATATCTGATTCCTGGAAAATTTTTTATATTATTTTCTTTTTATCGTTTTTTGACCGAAACCAAAAGGAAAATGAAAGCAAAGAAAAGAAAATGTTGTGAATTTTACGAAGTGGCGACGATCTAGTGTCGGCGGAGATCTACAAGAAGACGAAAGTCGCGGTGAGGTTTATAAGATTTTTTTTTGAGGCGTCATGCGTACGCGCTTTGATATTAATTCAACGGTGAAATGAATTGGCAATTTGACAATTTGACCCTGTTTTTTTCTTTGAAGTTTCAATTTGACAAATTGAGGTGGTATGAGGATGTTTTCCACTTTAGTATGGTAAAACATAAAAATAATAATGATAAATTTAGTTTTTAATGTTTACAATTTTTATTAAATTGATTCCTTTTTAGTTAAATTTGATTCTTAACGAAAATGATGAGTAAAACGTTAATCTATTCTCAAATCATGCTAACATAACATTATTTGTCTTATATGTCAGGTGAATAAATAATAATTTAAAATTTAAAATTTAAAATTTATAAAAATTCAAAATCATTAGCATGGGGTATACGGCCATTGTCATGGAGGCTATTGTATTTAAAATGTTAACATCTTAATTAGTATTCTCGTTAAAAAAATATTATTTAGACACTTTTTCAAAAATTTAAAGGTCAAATTTGATTCTTTTTAAAAAGTTAAGAGTCAAATTTAACTAAAAATAAGAGCCAAATTAATAAAAATATAAACATTAAAAGTTAAATTTGACATTATGTATATGATAAAAAATTGTTTTTTTATTTAGGTATATTCAAAAGCTATTTTTCAAAATATTTTTTTTTATGATTATCTCGACAGTCAACTTTTATATGTTTATAGTTCATTTGTGTTTTGTTGAATAGTATGTTCAGAATTTATTATCTAATCACTTCGTGATAATAAAAAATATGAGCTTAAACTCGACATTCCATATTTATAGTTCTTTTATTTTTGTTGAATAATATGTGCAGAATCTATTATCCAATCATTTTGTGATGGTGAAAAAGACATTAGCTTGAACTCAATATTAGTGGGTGTTGTGGTGTTGTTAAGAGTGCAAATGAGATTTTGATCTTGCAAGCTACCCGAAAAAAATGAACTCGAGCTATCGATTGAGTCGAATTCGAGTTTAGTAATACTTGATTCGAATAGCTTGCGAGCTTTATCAAGCTTTTTACATTTTTTATATTATTAAATTATATTATTGTCCTTAATATACATTATAAACCCTAACATTAATTATCGAGTCGAGCACGAGTTCGAGTTCGAGTATAAACATTGGTAAACGAGCTTAATTAAGCTCGAGCTCGATTATATATTGAGTTCAAGTTAAAATATGTCATCAATTCATGTACTCTTCTCAATTTTGAAATTTAATTCATATATTTTTATTTTAAAAATTTTAATCTCTCTACTTTTCAAAATTCAAAATCAATATCAATTTGTTAAGACCATTATTTTTGTTATTATTGAATTTGTTAGTGCAATATTTTGAAATTAAAAAGAAAAAATCACTTAATAACCATTAACTTAAATAATAACATTGTAATAACTTTAATATGATAAATTAGTTTTAAAAATATTAATAATTAGATTTAAATTTTAAAATATAAAATTTGAAAATTAAATTTTCAAAAATAAAAGTACAAAAATTAAATTCTTAATTTGAGAAGAATATATGACTAAATAAATAATATATATCGAATTTTTTTAATTAGCTAAATAGACCATTTTTTCAAGATTTAAAAAAATATGTTGATTTTGAGGAGAGAGTATGAAAATGTATCCAGTTGAGTGTATTTTTTACGCAATTGGAAGGAAAATTCTTTCAGTAAGACGAATTTTCTATTGACATGTCAAAAAAAATACCTAATTGATCACGTTTTAACATATTTTTTCCAAAATCGATATATTTGATCAATAAAAAATATCGACATATATTACCCTATTTAGCCAGAATATAAAGACTTTATGATATATTTGAATCTAAATATCTAATAAAAAATATAATTATGGTAGAGCGGAGGTGAAAGGAGGTGGAGGCAGACGCGCGTGGATTAAGCGGGTCGAAAGACATTAGGGGATAAATTTTTGCCTAACTCGCCACGCATCAAATTGACATGGTCCAGTCCGGTCTGAGCAGGTCTCATGCGTCAAAAGTGCTTTGATTTAACATAAACGTGCCACGTGGTTTCTTAACATGGCCCCCGTAATTTATAGTAGTTAATCAAAGGCAAAATTATCGTGTAAACATTAATAATTTGATTAGATGCTTAAATTAATGGTTTTGGAATTTTAGCATTCAAATTGGCATAAATTATGGGAAACAAACAAATACAAGTGACCCACTACACTGGATTTCAGATATTATTTACCAATTCAATTTGTGGGTTGCCAATAGATTCAAGAATATTCCATTCTTAAGAATTTAATGTTAAATTAATAGAATAAAATTTTCCATGTGTAAGCCCTATAACTACTTTTGCTGTACAGATTCCTCTTCCCAAATTGGTGTAGATAAAATCATTTGGAAGTTGTAAACTCCACAATGAATACAAGCTTTTTTGTGGATGCTCATTCGTAATAAGATTTTGACAAATGTAGAACGTACACGAAAAGGTATTTCTTCTTTTCCTTTCTGTGAATAGTATAGTGTTTCAATTGAATTAGCCATACATACTGTGTGAGATTGTGAGTTTACTCAATTGGTATAGAAGTCTCTCTTACCTAAACATGTTTGGAAATGTTTTTTAATGCTCAGTTGAAGGATTGGGGCTACTGGAATGTTAGAAATATAGAGTTGATAAAGGTTGATGGTGGGGAATGGTGGACTCTTTTTTCGATAGTAGCATGGTTCCTTTGGAAACATCGTAATGCTTTCATCTTCAAGAATATTAGCAGTAGTAGTCATGAGCTCAATGCATCGGCTCTTGCTTGGGCAAAAGCTTACGGATGTACGGACAAGATAAATTATTTGGGTTGTTTTTCTTAGACAAAAAAAAATGTGGCAACATTCTGAATTAGGTTGGATTCAACTTAATATTTATGGTTTAGTTTCAACAATGGGATGTGGTTGTCGGGTTTTACCATGGTAATAGGAATGATTAAGATTATTTGCATTGGTTTTAGATTGCTTAGCAACATTCTTGAAGTGTGGCTAACACATGAATGGTGTAGCAAGGATTAGAAGGTGAAGTTCCGATATGTTCGGCGAGAAGGTAACAAAGTAGTGGACTATTTGGTGAAGGGAGCAATGAGGGGATTAAACAAATTAACTATCATTGAAGGTCCACTGGAGTATGCAAAATGATCATTACTCGATGAGGATGTTCAAAATTTTGTGCCTGAAGATGCTGTTGTTTCTAATCACTTCTAGGATTTAGGAGTGTTTATCTCTTACTTACAAAAAAAAAAAAAAAAGAATGTCAAGGAAAATGATTGCATATTATTTTGTTTGGATTGTTAAAATTAATAAGAGAATGAAAAGTAAAATAAATTTAATTCGATTGATATAAGTATTGTTGACAATGCAGGAGTACATGAGTTCGAGTACGCTAAAACGCATTACTCTCTTCTTTATAGGTTGGAGAGAGATTATGAGTAGTTCTAAGCATTATGTCAAAAAAAGCAAATATAATCGAACATATATATAATTTAGCAGCTTTTAAAATTAGCATAATAGTAACTTTAACGCTCAATATTTATACTTTGTATCAATAATGTTTCTCAATTGCAATTTAATTCCAAATAAAAAATTTCATTCACAAAACCATAAAAAAATTAAAATATTAAATTTGTTAAAAAATAAATGGTAACTCTTTTCCAGTTTTCCTTATTTTATTTTTTAATAGTACGACGACAAATTGACCCATTGAATAATAAAAGGACTAATTTGATACAATCTTTATAATACATATACCTCTTAGGTACTTTCACCGCTAATAATAATATAAGTATCATAAACGTGGAAAAGGCCTAACAAGAGATTGGGCCTTAACGGGCCATATCTGGCCCAAATTAAAAAAAATAAAAGGCGCCTAGCTGGACAAAAGGGCGCTCTCACCTTTGTTATCAGCTAAGATTTTTTCCCCTTCCAATGGCAAAACAGTCTTCATATTTTTCCTTCACCTTGATAATGTGACGGTTAAACTCTCCCATTTCTTTCTTCAACTATAGTTTCGAAACTCGGTTAACTCACTGAACTCAACTGACCATGGCTTCGATTCTCAACCCCCCGCCGCCGCCGCCGCCTTACTTTCACTGTACCTCTATGCCTACCTCCGTTTCTTCCTCACCGGTGATATTATCTTATCCTTTCCTCAAAACGACGTCACTTCAAATTCGGTTTAAAGCGTTGAGGGCCTGGTCCGATGGCGGGAAAATCGGTAGCCAGGAAGCTTACGGCGCCGATTTCTTGAGGAAGCCGAGTACAGTGCCGAAGAAGGACAGTGATGGAATTTTGGAAGAAGAGGAAGGTAGTGAGGGAAAAAGAAACAGAGGTGAATGGACTGATTGGGAAGATAGGATTTTAGAGGATACTGTGCCACTTGTCGGCTTTGTCAGAATGATTATCCACTCTGGAAAGTAAGTGTTTTAATTTTTATTGGCTTTATTTTATTTTTATCTAATTTCTAAAAGAAAATGATTGTTCTAGATATGGAGCTGGAGATAGATTGAGTCCAGAGCATGAAAGGACGATTTTGGAAAGGTTGCTTCCTTACCATCCAGAGTTCGAGAAGAAAATTGGATGTGGAATTGATTACATCACTGTATGTTTATTTTGTTCTTTATTTTATTTTTTTTAAATTTTGATCTCTGGAATTTATTATTATTGAAAGCTTCAAGCACTCGGATGGGTGTTGGAAACGTGTGTCTGTCATAGATATACTCTTTTTTCTCCAAGTCTTTCAATATATTTGAAGAACATACATCATTTGAATTACTTGCTTATGTATTGCCCACAAATACTTTTAGGTTGGGAACTTGGATTTTAGATTTAGAATTTGGATTTAAAAAATAGCTTAAATTGAGTAGTAAACTATTTAGAAATGTAACATTCATGATAAATTCTCAAATTCATCTGTATGTTAGATGCTTATCTAGTAATGAATTGGAAATTCTTAAAATATTTTTGGATTTGATTAATCTGTACTTTTATACCTTTCAAATATATATTATATAGAATTCCAACTAATTTGTCGTAACATTTCTTATCACATAATAATGAAATCCAACTCCAAGTTTCCAAATTCATGTTCCTAAACAGAGCATTTGGAAAATATAGCTAACCAATTTAAGTATGTTATGGTATTTCCTCTTCTTTTGAGGATGCTGAAATTTTGTGTTGTTTTTGTTAACAACTGCATATTCTAGTGTTTGTTAGTTGGATGTGAACTCTTTGCCCTTTTAGCTAGCAGATAAAAAATGGAGGCAAAATAGAGAACAATTGTGCTTGTTCAATGGTAGTTAACTGCTCAATTGATGTATAACATTTTTGTGAAATCAAGCTTTAGTTAGAAACATTAGGGGCTAATCTATTGTTAGGAGTTTCTACTCTTGAATCTGGAATCCTGGATATTGATATTTTCTACTGATAAGTCGTTCTCCTTTAGTTTTTCCCGTTCTTTTGGTCTCTTTCTTTTGGCTTAATACCTAATTTGGCCTCTGTACTATAGTGAACTTCTCACTTTGGCTCTTTTACAATTTTTTCGGTCACTTTTCCCCGTTACTTTCATTCTGTTCATCATGTTAGCCCCTTGACCATTTCCGTTAAAAAAAAATCCCACATGTTCACTTGCTCGCCCCTTGATCTCTCACTTTGGCCTATGTGGATAGTGAAATTCTCACCATGACCCTTGTACTACAGTGAAATTCTGACTTTGGCCCTCCACATGTTTGCATTTGATTGGCTTAAACGGCCACACAGGATTTTTTTTTAACGGAAATGGTCAAGGGGCAAAAATGATGGATGAAATGAAAGTACAGGGGGAAAGTGACTGAAAAATGGTAAAAGGGCTAAAGTGAGAATTTCACTTTAGTACAGGGGGCAAAACAGGTATTAAACCTTTCCTTTTCCAGTATCATTTATGTTAAGAGGTTCATAACTTCAAAAATATTTATGTTAGTTCGTAGCTTCAAAACTGTTCTCTCTAATTGTTTTTCCTCCTTGTCTTTACGCATTTCTTGATGAAACCATGCTAAAACTGTTGTTGTCCATATAACTTTTGAAACCTTTGCACTAGAGGTGATCATGGGCTGTGCTGCATGTAGTGCACCCGACGTGATCAGACATGTTTGGGTCCTTTTTCTGAGTTATTTTCAGGTTGATTTGTTTGCTAGAATATTCATCTGTTTTCTTGTTTTCAGGCATGTGAAACTGTGCATTTACAATTGCTTTCACCACATTGATCTGTTTTATGCCAAGGGGATTGCACTTGATATTATCGGTTAACATTCTTTCTTTAGGTTTACTCAGTGCTTTTCCACTCACCACTAACATGGATAGCGTTGCAACTTGAACAGATCACTGTGGTCCAAAAGCCTTTTTATATTCACCTTTCAAACATGAATTTTTTCAGCATGTGCATCTTTTTTTGAATTTAATGGCTTTTGTTCTTCTGGGTGATTGGAGTGATGGAGGAGTTAAACTGCAAGACCAATGAAAGGACATTTAAAATGGGGGCAAATTAGCTAAAGGAAAAGAAGCCTCTTATTTAATTAAAACTTGATTTTAGGGTTTACACTAGTTAAACTAAGTGGTACCATGGCCAGTTTGACTAACTTGTTTCGATTAAGTAAATGATCAGTGCTTCTCATATTTGAATCACAGGTTGGTTACCATCCCGACTTTGTAGGCTCGAGATGTATGTTCATAGTTCGAAAAGATGGAGAACTGGTTGACTTTTCTTATTGGAAATGCATCAAGGGCCTAATCAGAAAAAACTATCCTCTATATGCAGACAGCTTCATTCTCAGACATTTTCGACGGCGTAGACGTAGTTGATAAGGGTAATACTCTGAACTTGTCAGCAACTTTTATGTCATTATATCCTGAAGATCTTGTGAATTTTGTTCTTATTGTTTGGAACATGTCTTATTTATTAGCTAATAACTTTGTAGAAATTAAAGCAATTATTGAAAATCTATAAAAATTCAAGGCCGGACATAGTTTCGAGAAAAAGATTATATACACAAGTGCTGCTGAATGAATTTACTGGTAGCTTGTCTAAGGCCAATGTGGGTTTGTCAAGGAATAGAATTTTACAGTCTTTGTTTGTTGTTTTGCTACTGCTATTTGTCTCATAGTAATACATAAGCACACACAAATGCACACCCACATACTGCTTTGGCTGCCAAACTTCTGCAGTGCTTATTAGGTTAAAATATGCTCCAAGTCCCTGTATTCTTCATACATTTGGAATTTAGTCCCTGTACTTTTTTTAGGAATTTAGTCTCATCACTTTTCAAATTTTGAAATTTAGGTCTTATTGTTATCATCATTAAAATTTATTTGTTAAATTCAGGTTCATTACAACTTTTTTTTTTTGTTACATGGCTACAAAATGAGTATTTTGTTTTTTCAAAATGTCATACTAGTGAATATAACGGAGGATTTTTAATGGTGTTAACATTTGGGCTTGAATTTGAAATCTGAAAAGTAGGACGAAATTCCTAATATATGAAGAGCATAAAGACTTTGGGGGGGGGGGCATATTTTAACCTGCTTATTATCTGTCATTTAAATAAATCTAGATTGCTTATAGTTGATGTCAAGATATCAATCTTTCTGTTATGAGAATGTATTTTTTGTTAGAGGACCTTCATTGATGGCAGATTTATGTTGGTATGCACATGCCTAGATTGAAGGCAAAGGAAGAGAAGAGAAGTAGACTCTCTAATCTCTTATATGGCTGCAGTTTTCGTGGCTTAATAATATGAATGAATTAAACTGAACCGAATTATAATGGATGCTTTGAAAAATTCAAAAAAATATTGAATCGAACCAAGCCAAACTTATCCTTAGATGTCGGCACACTTTGAACCAGCAAACAGTTGCTTGCATGGTGTTAACATAGGATTTTGTTCGAAGAACATGGTTACGACTCCCAATTGTAATATCTATTTTGGTAATATCCCTATTTGTGGAGTATGTCCCATCGGACATAGGTAACCAAGTTCCCAACGAGGATATTATGGGGATTTGCTTTATAGTAGCAATCAATTTTACATCTCTCGATTGGACCGATCGGATCGGTTGGTTTTATGTTGAATTGGGTTAATTTGGGTCAATCAATTTGATTTTTAAGTTTTTTGGGTTAATTTTAAATTTAGATCATTTTCTGTTCTGATCATTTCAAATATAAGATATTTGGGTTTTGGGTCAATCTATTATTTGGGGTTTGAATTTGGCACATGAGTTTATGTTAAGGTTTGAAATTTTTTTATCTTAGTATTTGAATTTGACAATTATTCTACCATTGGATCTTAAATGTTTTTTGTCTAAGTTAATTTTTACTTGACAATTGTTTTTACATTGGACTTGATTTTTTCTTTGTCTAATTGGACAAAAAGATCATATCTTAATATGAAAGTAATTATCAAGTTTAATGACTGTTTTAAATTGAAAAAATTCAAGTTTTAATATGAGAACAATTATCAAATGTAAATTTTAATGTGAAAATCATTGCTGAACTTAATAAATTAATTTAGCTAAAAAAAAAGTTCAAATGTCAATGTGCGAATCATGGTCTCAAGTTTATGCTCCAAAAAATAAACTCTCGAGTTGCTTTAAGTTGGATGATTTTGGTTTTTGTCATTTGAGATCAGGATTGGACGTTTTGAATTCAGTTTATTTTTAATTTAGGTGGGTTTGATTTGTTAATTTTTATGATCAAAATTAAATATTAAACGAATCGAATTTTTGAATTTTGATGAATTCGAGCTGCAGTTGTTTATAATTTAATCGATAGATATCCGAAACAGATCGGTTTCTACTACTTGTTCTTCAGCTTTGTGCGACCTCGATCGACTCTTATTGCAGCAGATCATTGCAATCACCCTAACAAGCCATTTATATTTTTTAAAATACATACACTCATATTAACTTGTATATAAATAAATTTCGGACAATTTCAAAAGATAAATTTCATCAAAATTAAATTACTATTAATAAAATTATTTAATTTTCTGCTTGTAAAGATTCAGTTGCCAATATTAAACAAAACAATAATTTCTTAAAAAATAATGCAAGAAAAATAAATAAAAAAACTATAAATGAAAATAAATTAAGAGTTTAAAATGGTCATGTATAAATTGATGTTGATTGGTAAACTAGTCCGAAATAAGGTAAAAGGTTGATGATTCATGAATCAGTATACATTGATTGAATTGGATTTAAATATTAATTGAATCAAATTTTATATTTTTAATTATTTTTTTTAATCTTATGAATTTTAATAATTTATTTGATAGACCAAAAATAAGTAATCAAATTGCAGTATCGTATTGTTTTAAGATGAGGTGAATGTATTTGAGAAGTCCTTCTATTATAGAATCTGATCAAATTAGTTTTTTTATTATTAAATGAATCAATTTAGTTTTTATATTATTAAAAATAATCAAATAAGATCAAATAGGAATAAAAATAATACTTATTATTTTAAAAAATATTTTTTATTTTTTTATTTTTAAAAAAATTAATATTTTTAAGTTTTTATCATTTTATAAATGAAATATTTGATTGAGATTGAATTGAAATTGAAAAAAAAAAATTTATGTATTAACGTATAAAATTAACTTTGTCCATTTAATAATAAAAGGAATTGATTTGATGTAGTCCCTATAATACAGGGACTTACCAGGTACTTTACCCTATCATGAAATGTAGCGTAGAATCGTTTTAAGATTGTAATTGGAGTAGTCGGCGTGCTATAAAAGTTCAAAGCCTACCGGAGAAGCTGTCATCGTGTAAGAAAACGCCGGAGATTTTGGGCATCGAAATGGACACACTCGAAAACCAATGTGAAGCTCCAGCTATCAAAGCTTTGGGTTCTCTCTTTAAGCTCACTCAAGTTCACTTATGGTTTATTTCTCTCCCTCTTTGTTTCCCATCTTTTTTTTTCAGCTAATAATTAGATCAAGTTTATTCTACTTTGATGGAAAGATTAACAGTTTAGTTAACTTCAACTTGTTCACTGAGCAGGGATTATGGTTCTAAGGAGACTCGGGAATTTTCTCTCTTATTATCCGAAACCACTGTAATTTTCTTTTCTCTAATTTTTTTTTTCGTTTGAATTTTTTGGGAAGGGTTGCCCTTTAATGTGTCTATTATTTTTTAAATGCAGAAATCATGTACAAAAAATGATAAGCACTGCTCAAGCATTTCACATGGGAGCTGTGGCAAGTGTTTTGTGATTTATTTTTTAATTTTATTATCCTTAGCTATATTGGGTTTAGTTTTGTTTATTTTAAGTATTGGTAGTGAAAATTGGGATGATGGTGTGTATATATACTGTAATTTTATTGATCAAATGCCTTCTTTTGTTAGTTCAGATTTCAGTACTTCAGTAGAGGATATTGAATTGGCTAGAGAAATGGATGCTTTGGGACTTCCTCTTTCCTTCCACACCAACAAGCAGGTAAATTCAAAGCCCCCCTAGTACTTCCTTTTTTGATGACTTTCTAAATTACCTGTAAACCTGAACTAATTGCTAGAATCCACAATCTCCAAGTTGCTGCAATAGGCCAATAGCAATGCTTGAATAATTTGAAATTTGGGTTATTGGTTTGCTGTGTAAACATTAGAGGAACCTTTTTCTGAAGTAGAACTATGGTCGGTACTTCTGTTTTGACAATTTTCTAAACTACCCGTAAACCCAAACTAATTAAATGCGACGATACTACGCACTTAAGTGTGCTCGAATCCACAACCTCCAAGTTGCTGCAACAGTTATGCTTGAATAATTTGAAATTGGGTTTTTGGTTTTGCCGTGTAACATTAGAGGAACCTTATTTTGAAGTAGAACGATGGTCGGTACTTCTTTTTTGGCAATTTTCTAAACTACTTGTAAACCCCAACTAATTAAATTTGATGATATTACGCACTTAAGTGTGTTTGAATCCACAACCTCCAAGTTGTTGCAATAGCAATGCTTGAATAAATTTGAAATTGGGTTATTGGTTTTGCTGTGTAACATTAGGGGAATTTTATTTTGAAGTAGAACGATGGTCGGTACTTCTTTTTTTGACAATTCTAAACTACCTGTAAACCCAAACTAATTAAATTTGATGATATTACGCAGTTAAGCGTGCTCGAATCCACAATCTCTGAGTTGCCGCGATAGCAATGCTTGAATAATTTGAAATTGGGTTATTGGTTTTGCTCTGTAACATTAGAGGAACCTTATTTTGAAGTAGAATGACGGTTGATGCTTCTTTATAGAGGCTTATTGATGATTTTAATATTGTGGCAGACGAGTAAAATGACTGTTAGCAGAAAGAAGGGTACACGTCCAAAGCATTCTAATCGTCATAAAGATATTGAAGAAGTGCTGGAATTTTCCAGAGTGAGTGAGATGGAGATTGAATCTCCTATTTTTCATGATAACTCGAGCAGTTCTTTTTGTGAATCATCTTATCATGATGTTGCAGTGGGTGTCGATGAATCCCTATGCCTTGATCATAAGCAAGAAGATTCAACAAGCTTGGTTGGGATGGAACAAAACAACGATGGGATTTCTGACCTTGTGATTAATGATGCTCGGGAATGTAACTTGGCATGGCAGAGTGATGTTATGTCTAAGGATGATGATATAAATATGGTGAGCTCAACTAGTTTAGGTGCTGAAATTTTACAAGAATATTGCTTAATGGAACCAGGTATCAATCATTGTAATAACAAAGAAGATGGAAGCTCGATGGAGCACGAAAAGGTTGAGAAGGTTTGTACTTGTAATGGCACTCAGCAGCTACTTGTTCCCAAGTCATTTTCTACAAATTCAGAAGGGCTTGATTCTGATTGTAATGACCATTCATATGGTGGTGATTTTGGTGATTGGAGGGTGTATTGGGACTATTTCTACTCAAGGAACTACTTTTATAATATCAAAACTCAAGCTTCTACGTGGGATCCACCCCCGGGAATGGAAAATCTAGTTTTTGCTAACCTTAATGATAAGTCAGATGAAATGGCTATCGACTCCATTGAGAAATCCGTACATGATGGTGGATTAGAGAAGCTGTTATCTGATGAGCTTTCAAATGGGACCGAACTTGCTGCTGCTTCTAATTCGACAATACCTTCTGTAAGCAAGAGTTTTGAGCTTGGTGGTGAACATTGTGAGACTAGTGACTTTTGTGATGGTGAACTTACGTCGGAATTAATATCAGATGTCCAGGACTATCTTGACAGGTTATTACCTTCTTTTTTTGCACATAAGTTTCAGGTTTAATGTAGGTCCGCAGTTGTTTTTCTGAAACTGTGATTTCACTGCTTCTTTTGCATGATAATGGCCGAGGAAACATGCTTTAAACAGTTTGGTTCTCGTGGCAGATATGAAGCATCTAATTTGTTTTATGTGCATATGTAAACTGACCATATAAGTACAAAATCAATAGGTCCTAGCTTTCGCTGAGGTTTTAAGTTTTCTTGCAGTGTGACCAAGACACCCGCTGAAACAATATCTGATGCCGACGAAATTGTTCTAGAGACTGTTGCTTTAGCAAAAGATCAGGTGGATACCGAGCTTGTGGCTGTGACTAGGAAAGGGAAAAAGAAAACAAGAAAACGATCTCAGAGGAAGCTATCTCGGGATGATGAAGGTTTATACAACAATTTTTGTTCTCCTTCCTTTTTATCTATGAACTCGTTTTAACTCACTGTGTTTTTGTTCCTTTCTACAGAACTTCAATTTCAAGGAATGTCCGAAGAGCATTCCGCCATTATAGGTAAATATTGGTGTCAGAGATACCTACTATTCTCCAGATTTGATGATGGTATTAAAATGGACGAGGAAGGGTGGTTTTCTGTAACTCCAGAGTCTATAGCTAGGCATCATGCATCCCGTTGCGGGAGTGGCATTGTAATCGACTCTTTTACCGGAGTTGGTGGGAACGCCATTCAATTGGCCCAGAGGTGAATACTATTGAAACTCTATTTCCCCTTTGTTCGGTTTGGTGATATTTTATTTCCATTATTTTCTTGTAACACGTGATTCTTCAGGAGTGCACATGTTATTGCTATCGATATTGATCCAAAGAAGATAGATTATGCATATCAGAATGCAACTGTCTATGGCGTCAATGACCAAATAGACTTTGTAACCGGAGATTTTTTCACTCTAGCACCTAAATTGAAGGTACCGATCTTATCTTATTGCATATTATAGTTTTGGTTCTTACTTACATGACAAGTAATTTCATTCCATAAACCAACCATGCTTTCCCAAGGTTTGAACTTGAGACTTTTATGTCAATAAGGACTGGATAATTAAACTTTGAATAAGGTGCTGACTAGTAATTTCTTGGGTTAAAATACCTGGGAGGTCCCTGTATTATAGGGATTAGATCAAAATAGTCTTATTATTAAATGGATCAATTAATCCCTATACTATTAAAAAACATCAATAAGTCCAAATTGTAATAGAGTTAACATTTACCGTGGGAAAAATGTTTTGAAAATTATTCTTTTCAATTGCAGTTCAATTCCGACCAAAAGATTTCATTTACAAAATGATAAAAACTTCAAAAATATTAATTCTATTAAACAGTAAATGATGTTTTCTAAACGGTAATTGTTCTCTGTTCCAATTTGGCCTTATTTGGTTCTTTTTAATAGTTCAGGGACTAAATTGATCCATTTAATAATAAATGGTCTAATTTGATCTAATCCCTATAATAGAGAGATCTCTCAGGTACATTCACCAAACTTCTTGACATCCATGTATTTGTTTTGTGCTGATAGGTGTCGTTTTCGATGTATTCTATAACTTTTATCATCCATTTATCTGGTGCCATAGGCAGACACTGTCTTCTTATCTCCTCCTTGGGGAGGTCCTGATTACGCTAAAGTAGAGATTTATGACCTGAAGACAATGCTGAGGCCACATGACGGGTACTCGTATTTTCTGATACTAAAATGTTTCCCATTTAAATTTTTTTTTTTGGCGTCTCTTAATATTTGTCTTAATTCCATTTTGATTGCTCTTCTGCAGATATTTCCTGTTTAACGTCGCGAAGAAAATTTCCTGCAGAATTGTCATGTTTCTCCCTAGAAATGTAGATCTCAACCAATTGGCTGAATTGTCCCTGTCTGCACAGCCTCCTTGGTCATTAGAGGTAACATAAATTTTATTCTTTAGTGCTCTTCATCGATATATATACTCTTAGTAGGTTACCATGGGATGTTAGATAGCAGATTCTCGATGTGTTCATTAGATATGTTGACTAGAGCTATGATGTTCGGTTTACAGTTGTTTCTTAGGGTCGAACTTTCTTGATAATCTGTAGCAAGAATAAATCAGGCCCACAAATTTTAGGTGATATGTTGACGTAATCAAAATTGAGGTCTTTGTTCTAGCGAGCAAGTTCAATCCTTGACAGCTTCGGGTGTCTACTTACTAATTTTTCGGTTTGTGCTTTATACACAAATCCGTTTTTAATTAGGATTTCTACGTATTATTCGCTGTTTTCTTTTCCAATTCTAGTTTTGCAAAGCTATATATATAATAATAGTTTAGACCGGTAATCGTTCACTAGCGCTTTTTTTCTGGCTGTTCAATCTTTTATTTTCTTGTTGCTCAAGGTGAATATCTTTGATCTTAGGTCGAGAAAAACTTTTTGAATGGCAAGTTGAGGGGATAACTGCTTACTTCATGGATACGGCAGTTGAAGGACAATAAAATCAGCAGTATTCGTTTTTTAATGGCAAGCTTATGGATCATAAGCTTGTGGATTCCCTTCACCTCGACCCCAATTTTGATTACGTCGATATCGGAAGTAATGCTAGTGCTTTGATATTCTCTCTACAAAAACAAAAAACGTAACTCACTGACAATGTATGCCACCGAGTTAGTCGCCTTGTGACATACGCAGCTGTATATTTATGTCAACCGTGGAATAGATATAGCTGATATATAGAGACTATATGCCTACATCGGAACGCTGACAATCTTTTGTCAACCATTCTGTATTAGTTATCTCATTTATGATCAGGCGAGGATATTTTCATCTCTTTATGCCGGTTTTAACAACCGGCCATCCTCGTCCTTCATGTTCATGTCTTCAGTCTCTTTTAGGGCACACGGTGTTGTACCGAGAGCCGAAACTCATGTATACGGTACTCCAATACAATGCTGCATTAAGGTAAGTGGTTTTGATGCAAGGTCAGAAGTAGTTTCATTTGCATTATAGTTTTTCAAAGGTTAAAGTACTTAGGAGATCCCTGTATTATAAATATTGTATCAAATTAGTCCCTATATTTTTAAAAAGAATCAAATAAGTCTAAATTGTAACATATTTAACATATGCTGTAAAAAAAATCTTGAATTTTTTCCAACTGCAGTTTAATTTCAAATTAAAAAATTTCATCTATAAAACTAAAAATTTAAAATATTAATTATGTTAAACAGTAAATGGTACTTTTTTAAGGGAGGGGTCTATTTACAAATTTTATTAATTTTTTGTACAATTAATATTTTAACGATTCAATCGTTGAATTTATTAAGATATTTGCATTTATTATGCATGTAAAATTTTGAATTCATTTGATAGCTATTCATATCGATCTAAAATATTGTCTATATTAATATATATTTAACGAATAGAAGTTTTTTTAATATAAAATAAATAGTTAAAAAATTTTAATTTATTCTAAACTTAATATGCATGATTTATATGAATGAAGTATGAAATTTGACAGTTTGATTGTTAAAATATTAACTGTATAAAAAATTATTAAAGTGTATAAATTTCACCTAGGAGGGTCTTTCCTTTTTTTTTCAGAGATTAAAAATCAAACTTATTTTTCAAAGTAGGTGATTAATTGAAATGAACTTTTATTAATTTGGTCGGTTTTCATTTTAATTTAATAAAATTAACATCTTCAAATAATTTTTCTAATAGATAATTTTATATATGCAGTTAAAATATCAAAATTTGATTATTTTTGTTAAACGAATTAAATTAATCTATAAACGAAATATTCTAAAAGCTTTTTTGTTAATCAAATTGAACATTTTAATGGTTAATCAAGTCGAGTTAAATTTTGATTGGT
Organism: Gossypioides kirkii; assembly: GCA_005610355.1. Taxonomy (NCBI): domain Eukaryota; kingdom Viridiplantae; phylum Streptophyta; class Magnoliopsida; order Malvales; family Malvaceae; genus Gossypioides; species Gossypioides kirkii. The sequence continues at coordinate 1,556,203 of CP032248.1, forward strand.
TAATTCAGTTAAATCGGAATAATAAATAAATATCTCTAATTAATAGTATAAAGACTTGCAAAGTAGTTGAACTTATATATATATATATATACTATATTCAAGTCTCTAATTGAATAATATAACCCAAGATTGATTAAAATAATTTAAACCTACAACAAAGTTTTCAAAGCCTCGTTTTTTTACAATTTTTTTTCATTCATATCCCTCTGAATGTTGCATAATTTAGTACATGTGAAAGTGCTTGTGTGAGAGATGGATGCATTTATTATTGAGTCAAAATGTGGGGTTTAATTGTGCAATTGTTGTTAGATACTGGCCTTTATGTCTTAAAATCGCCATTTACGCAAAAAGGGGACTTGGGTCCATTATCGGTTTTAAAGTGTAATCATATGGAAATTTGAGATTGTACCATATCATTGCTCGAAAGATTTAAAAATATTTATAATTTTTTATTGAATAAATTATATCCAAAATCTCTAAATTATTAGTAAGTTTATGTTTTGGTCACTTAATTTTAAAAAATTACAGAATGATCATTAAATCATTTTGAAAATTTTCATTTAAGTTATCTGACTGTTAAAATTTTTGTTGTATGATTTTCTCTTTTTGCACTATCTGTATCAATCGAAAGCTCTCCTCTTACTCTTCTACAAATAAGTTCTTTTCATGAAACAACTTTAAACTTCATGAATCTGCCAACCAAAATTCAAGCAGCTTTCTTCTTCGATCTTCGACATTGATTGTCAAATCGATTTGGGTCTAAGATATGTTTTTCTACTTATTGATTGATACAGAATACAGATCCATCGTACTAATCATTGAATCGTCCTTTGGAACTTACTAACCAAACTTACAAGAAAAAATAACTAAACATCCTATTGACTTAAATAAAAACTTTCAGATAGTTCAATGACTTAAATAAAAAATTTCAAATAGTTCAAAGATCATTTTGTAACTCTTTAAAGTTGAATGATCAAAACGTGAACTTATCAATAGTTTAATAACCTCGGGTGTAATTTACACTTATAATTGATCATGCGTGTGAGAATCAATGATGAAGTGCTTGACGTGCAAATTGTATGAAGTGCTTGAGCAGGAGGTGCATGCATTAATTATTGAGTCAAAATGTGGGGTATTATGGCGCAATTTGTTGTTATGTTACAAAGAGGCATTTATGTTATAAAATGGGCATTTTGCTAAAAAGGGTCTGGGGGGGTCCATTATTGGTTTTTAATGAAACAATACCTAACCTCACTGACCAACAATAATAGCATGCATTCTGAAATTGGTGAAGCCTCACGTGGGTTACTGCAAAAATAGGACCAAACTGAATAAAAACAAATAGTTTAAAAGCCTTGCCTTTCAACTTTTCCCACAGGGGCCAACCCTCACAAACATGGCTACTTTCTCACCACCTACCAATGCATTCATTCTATTCAATTTTGGGAATCTAACTTGTCCATTTTCATTCCATTTATCACTTATACACATGTAAATTATATATATATATATATATATATACATAACTGACTGACCGATTGAGTCTCAATTCGATTGGTATTGGTATTATTGTTAGTGTAGAAAAATGTGGGTTCGAACGTGCTAAAACGTGTTTATCCTCCTATTTAAGAGTTGAGATGGATTATAGATAATTCTAAGCATTGTATCAACTTAGAAACTTTCAAATGCTTTCACAATTGAATTAGATTTTCAATATATAGCTGTTTGGTTTATTTTTTTGGTCGATTGTTTGGCTAGGCTTATTACATATATCAATTATTCATATGGTAATTATGTATGTACATAATTGGATGATGTGGATTAACATATGTAATCGAAGATAAATTTGGGTATCAATTTAAACAAAAAAAAATTAGTATCAATTTGAACAATAAAATCAAACTTAGGTACCAAAAAATGTTTATCATAACTCGTAGATAATCCACCACATTGGTTAATCCTATTGGTAAATATAAGCATCCTCGTATTACATGAGTTGATTAACCCAACAAACAAATAAATATCCCAATCAAAATGCTTTACCTTAAACTCGACACCCATAAGTACTGAGATCTTACACATTATACATTACAATACTTTTCTCTTAATATATATGACATAGATTGTATGATGATCTGACTATACTCTTAACTCGACACCTATAAATATCGAGATACCTTTAACAAAAATCGATTCCAAAAAATAACTTATTATAATACATCTCCAAAATTTACCATATTCAAGTAGAAGAATGGGGAATGATAGTGAAAGGAGAATTTTCATTTGTTTGTGCTATGATACGTCCTTTTTATGTAATAAATAGCTCTGATTATTGCTTTTCCTACACAAAAATTCTGAAAGAGAATCTATGAAGCAATTTAAAATAAATGGTTGCCATGGGTTTGCTTTTTTTAGTTGGATTAATTAGACCCAGAATAAATTAATATATTAGATTGAAGTAAAGAAAAAAATCGATTGAATTGAGATAAAAATTTATTGATGTGATTGTTGAACAGATTGAATCAAGTTATATATATATTTAAAAATTTTATGATCTTTTTAATAGTTCATTTAATTGAAAATGAATCGGTTATTAGAACACATTACGTTATGCTTTTAAGTAATAAAAATTCGACACATGGCACTTTTAACCGATTATAATTGGACACATGGTGGTCATATGTATTGAAATTAAATATATATAAACTTTCAAAATATCTAAAAATATATAAATTCAAAAATAAATTATAAAATAAAAAATAATTAAACATTTTTAAAAATTATTATTGACTTTGACCACTATTGCTTGGTGTAGATCTATCGTTGACCATCGTTAATCGGCATTGACTGGTAGATTTTATCTTTAGATATTTGCAATTTTTTTAAAAAATAATACTACAATTTTTTAGGGTTTATATATATATATATATATATATATATATATATATATATATATTAATTCTTCACATTTTATTGTAATTTTCTATAATTTAACTAAAACTCTTAAAATTTTCAATTTTTTAAATTATTTTTATTTAAAAAAAAACTAAAATTTCATATATATTTATGAAAAAATATTCTAATTGGTTGAATGTACCAATGTATTTTAGTCAGGCCGTATATTTATAGTGGTTTCAAGATCTTTAATTTTTTTGAGAAAAGAGTTTTGAACCGGTTGATTTAAAAATTAGTACGGATCGATTAAACCAAATAAAAAATTGGTTGAATCAAATGAATCAAATTTTTTAATTTTTAATTTTTTTTTAAAAATTTTAATATTTTTAATCAAATTAATTGAATCGATCAAACCAATGAATTCGATTGCCAATTTAAAAAATATTATTTTTTAACTATTGAAATGCCCCCTTATGTCAACCGAGAAATTAAGATGATAGCTCCATGTAATGCGCCACATTTTATGGGTGGGACCAAATTGTCAAAAAAGGAAAAGTTAAAAGTGATTTGATTTGATCACCCTCCCCCCCCCCCAATTATTCCTTCAACTCTTTACTGTTCTTTCTATTATTATTTTATTTCATGTCCAAATAAAAACATTATATTCTTTTCATAATAGCTGGCCCGGAAATATTTGTTTTCTAATCCTAGGATGACTCAGTTTTTTTATGGTTAATATCTGCCAAATGTACTTGTATTCTTTAAAAATTTGAAATGTAGTCCTTGCATTTTTTAGATTTTTAAAAATTTAATAGTGTTAATAATTGAACTTAAATTTTGAAATTTTAAAAGTACATGGACTAAATGACATTGTAATAAAAATGATATTTTGAAATAAAAAAATACTCACTTGATAGTAATGTAACTAAAAAAATAACATTGTAATTAACTTGAATTTAGCGAAATATTTTTAACAGTGTTAATAGTTAGACCTAGACTTTGAAGTTTGAAAAGTTGAGAGATAAATTCTTGGAAATAAAAATACAGGGACTAAATTTAAAAAAAATTATACTTAAATAACACTAAGGTAGGTGTAACTTAACAAACAAATGCCTTTAAAATAGTAGCAAAATTAACAATAAAAAAAAGTTATACAATATCCAAACAATAACAATAAAATAGTAACAATGTAATATTGAAATGACAACAAAACAGTAGCAAAATAGCAATAGTTTTTTTTTTTTTACAAATTTGGGCTGACCTCGAGCAAAAAAAGCTTACCCGAGGCTCGATTTGTTTTTTAAATGGGTCTTATTTTTTGCCCAAGCTCATTTTTTGGGCTTATATTTTTGCCCTAACCCTCTCACTTTTCGAGCAGACCTTTCGGTCGAGCACACCACAAATCAGTGTTTGGTTATTTCGTCAACCAAACTCATTCTTAACAGTACAAATAAATGATTTTTTTTAACAGAAAGAACTGATTTGCTCTTTAAACTAATGTATAAAGATTAATTTATCCATTTTTGAATAAAAAATTAAAATATAATTTAACTTTTAGTATAAAGGTAAAATGTGATTATTCCGTCAACAACACTCCTCCAACGGTACCGTTTTCCCGTACTTTTTTTTTATTGAAGGACTGTTTTCTTCGTACTAATTTGTCTTTAACACGACAATAATAAATAAATAATAATATCACCCATCCATTTTTCCTTATCAACAAAAAGAAGCCCAAAGTCCTTATTACCCTTACAATTAAACCTAAACAATCTCAAATTCAAGGGCTTTACAGTCAAACCATCAGATCTAAGGCCATGAAATCGCTTGCAAAAAGGGTTTTATTAAAGTTCGGTCCCCATAGTTCATCATTGTTTGAGATTTAGTCCCATTATTAAAAAAGCTAAAATTTAAATCCTTTTACTTTTTTTATTTGAAAACATCATTCCAATTATTGATATTATTAATATTTTCATCAAAATTTGTCATTAAATACCCATGCGATCATGCAAACTTTCTAATCAAATCATTATGAATTTGATAAGTATATTTGATAGCAAGCTACCCATGATTTACAATAGCAAGAAAATTTTGATGAAAATAGTAATAATGTCAAGTAATTTAGTAATATTTTTAAATTAGAAAAGTAAAAAAAGAAATATTAACGTTTTAAATGAGGACTAAATGTCAAACTCATTCAAGTGGAGGGATTGATGACAAAATTTGACCTTTTGGTTCATCTTAATGTACAAGAAATAACTTGTTAGTTTGCATTTTGTCTCATCTACTCAAAAACTGAGTAAATTAATTCATGTATATTAAAATATTAGATCACAAAGCAATTGATTAAATTGTCAAAAATTCCATCATTTTCTACTGTTAAAAATAACATTTATACTTCAAAATGAGGTGCTCGTTATACTTCGTATATAATTGTCTAGTTATTCTATCAGTCACGCTATTTTTAAAAAAAAAATTAAATCAATTATAATTGTTTTTTTAATTACAAAAGGGCAAAACCCTAATAGCAACGCGACTAACATGATTCAAATCCAAAACAAACTTGGGACAGTAAACACCTTGATCATCTGACCAACACACAGAATTTTAGCCATACCAATTTTTAATTATAAAAATGGAACATTTTTTTTTTGTTGATTCTTTGATCTAACATACTAAAAATAATTTACTCACCTTTTAAATAAAAAGGGCAAAATATAATTTAACTCTTATACAGAACCCTCTACAATATTTCACCAATAAGTACATAAAAATATTGAATTTCAGATCGCAAGATTTTCGATTTAAATTGTAAAATTCTTCTGTACGATCAGAATGAAAGTCAATATAATATATTTCGTCACATGACATCCACTTGAGTTTAAATTGGTTAAATGAACAATTATTTTATTTATTTTGAATATAATTTAATAAAAAGAATAAATTCGCGGAATTAAAAGTAAGGACTAAATTTCAAATAACGAAAAAGAGAAAGCACTGATAGCAAATTAAACCATAAATAAATCATATAAACAGACTAATAATAGACGACTGTTGAAGAAGAAGAAGTGAAGCAAGCTTAGAAGAAGAAAAAATGGCGGAGCGAGGGTTTCAAGAGCAAAGCTCCATTAGATCAAGTTATAGAGCTCGGGATGCGAGTCCCGATTCAGTTATATTCACTCCGGAATCCAATTTCAGCCTCTTCTCTTCAGCTTCAGCTAGTGTCGATCGCTGTTCTTTCGCCTCCGATGCTCACGACCATGATTCTCTAGCTTCCGAACTCTCTTTAGTAAACTTCTTCAAAATTTTCAACTTACCATCTCTTTTTTTTTTTTCATTCTTGTTAATTTCAAAGTTTCATTGCAATACATAAGTAGAGCAAGCTGTTAACTAACAATGTGCATCGTGATCGATCATTGTTGATCAATTTGCGTGCTATTTTGTAAATCTGATTTAAGTTTTTTTTGCTTCTTTATTTCAATTTCTCAGTGTAATGCATGAGTAGAGGAAGCTGTGTAACTAACAGTGTACATCGTGATCGATTATTGTTTATCAATTTGCATGCTATTTTTAATTTTTTTCTCTTTTTCAAATCTGATTCAAGTTTTTTTTTTTTGTTAATTTTTAATGGAAAAAGAGGAAAAAAGAGGAATAGTGTTGATTTTTCTTCTTTATTTCAATTTCTAAGTGCAATGCATAAGCAGAGGAAGCGTAAACTAACAATGTACATCGTGATCTATCATTGTCGATCAAGCATGCTATTTTATTTTATTCTCTCTTTTTTATCTGATTTTTTAATTTTTTTTTAAGGGAAAAGGAGGAAAAAAGAGGAATAGTGTTGATTTTTTTTTCTTCTTTAATCCAATTTCTCAGTGTAATTCATGAGTACATTGTGTGATAGATCATTGTTGATTAATTTGCATGCTGTTTTCTTCATTATTTGATTTGATTTTTAATCTTTTTTCCTGAAAAAAAGGGGAAAAAAGAGAAAAATAGTGTTTGAAATGCTATTTTTGTTTGCAGCATTTGGCAGGACATGAAAGAGGAGATCAAAATGAGAGTTTGAGTGGACCAGATCCAAATACAAACAAAGCTAACGCAGTCCTTAATCACAGTCGTTTCTCCAGAAAAGGAGAGAAAGTGAAAGGTGCACGCAAATATTTTTTTCCCTTTCTATCATTACCATTTTTCTTTAAAGTTGAAACTGAAAGCAACGAAAGAGAACAAAATGTATTTCAAAATTCACTCCTTTATTTTTCCCCTTTTCACTTTTAGTTGAAAAAGATGAAAACGATACAGTTCATGTAAATGACGAAAATCAACTCATAGATTCAGCAAGAAACTCATTCTCTCTTGCTCTTAAAGGTACCCTTTTAGTTTCTTTCTTGAAATTGTTTCTTTTACCTTAAATAGTTCTAGTTTCATTGTTTTGTTGAATTGTTTTTATATAGATTGTAAGGATAGGAAGATTAGATCTGAAGCTTCACGAATACCCACTTCATTAGATCTAAATAATGTCTCAGCTTCGTCTCCACGGTTGGGGACTATGAAGAAAAGCTCTGTTTCAACACGGAAATCGGGTGCCTTTCCTAGTCCCGGGACTCCCAATTATCATCATCATAATAACTTGAGTGCTGGGATGCAGAGGGGTTCGAGTTCTGAACGTGTACCATTGCATAACAATGGTGTAAAGAGGCAGGGGAATGTTGCTGGGATGTTGCCTTGTAACAATGGAAGGGCTTTACCTTCAAAGTGGGAAAATGCTGAAAGGTGGATTCTTAGTCCAGGGGATAGTGGTGTGAAACAATCTGTCATGCATCCTCAAAGAAGACCGAAATCGAAGAGTGGTCCACTTGGTCCTCCTGGGGCTGCTTACAATTCTTTGTACTCGCCTTCGATGTACATCTTTGATGGGGGTAACATGGGGAATTTCATGGCTGGTTCTCCTTTTTCAGCTGGTAATATTTCAGCAAATGGTTTGGTAGCTCATTCTGGTAGCCACGGTGGTGGGTTTGCTGTTCGAACTGAGCCTTGCATGGCCCGTTCTGTTAGTGTGCATGGATGCTCTGAGGTCATAAGTCCACCGTCATTACCTTCTCAAGGTACATATCTATCCTTATGATACAAAATTCCTCAGCTCTATTAAGACATAAGTTGCTCTTATTATGATAATTTCTAAGCCGACTGTACTTTCATCAAAGATGCAGATGAAAATCTTGACAGGGTCAAGGATGCAGCCACTGATATTTCTCGTACGGTTTCAAGAAGAGACATGGCAACCCAAATGAGCCCACAGGGTAGCACTTGCTCATCACCCAAAGAATCGGCTTCTTTCTCTCTCTCCACCGCATCTCCTCTACCTATCATGGAACTGCAAAGCATCCATGCCTCTAAATCAGAAGTGAGAGACGTACAAATAGATGAAAGAGTCACCATGACTAGGTGGTCAAAGAAGCATAGAGCTGGAAACACTGCGAAGAGCTCAGAAATCGTTGATTATTGGAGAAAGAAAGCCGCTGACACTCGTACACCAACCTGGGATGTGACGGAGACAGCAAAGTGCGTTTCTAAGGAAGATGGGTTTTGCCTAACCATAACCAACATATTACTTTAATGGAGCACATAGCCTATTTAGATGAGAAAATTTTTCGGAATGTTCATCTTTAGATGCCAAAAAGTTGACCAATATCAAAGAACATAAATTGAAATGCTTACAGAACATATTTTATCAATGTTCATATTTTGACTTCTTTCTTTCACTTTTGCAGATTCGAAAGAGAAGAAGCCAAAATCACTGCATGGGAGAATCTGCAGAAGGCAAAAGCTGAGGCAGCCATAAGGAAACTAGAGGTTGCTTTTTACTTGAATACTTCTCCATTTACAATTGAAGTAATTGGAAAGGAGATATTTAACGAAAAAGTAAAAAAACCGTATGATCCTTGAATCATTTTGGATCCATTTATCTGAAGTAGAATATACTTTTTTAAGGTAAAACTGCTAAAAAACCAATGATGTTGATTGCCAACTCAATAATCTGTGGAAAAAAAAAGAAACAGATCTAGCATGACCTGAGAACTTATTATCATCATCATTTCTGACACAACAATGTGTTTCAGATGAAGCTGGAAAAGAAGAGATCCTCGTCAATGGATAAGATAATGAATAAACTGAGATCAGCTCAGAGGAGAGCCCAAGAAATGAGAAGTTCGATATTATCCAATCAGTCCCATCAAGTTACAAGGACCTCCCGTAAGGCTATACTGTTCCATGGAACCTCATTGACTGATTGCTTCACCTGCCTTACTTTCTAATGCCTCAGTTAGCTATCTTTACCGGTTCAATCGGGCCTGAAATGCAAGGTAACTTATTATGCTCGCAACCTCTGTTTCTTTCAGAATCTTTTGCTTTGCAATTTTCAAGTAGGAAGTTTTACCAAAAAAAGCATTAACATGACATTCACTGAGGCACACCCCTTGATAAGGTTTAACCGTCTCAAGTGACTGAACTGAACAATGTTAAGTCCGTTTGGTTAGGTCAGTTAACACTTAAGTCAGTTAGCGAATCGGTTAAAGTATGAGGTTAGCCGATTAAGTTGTTTTTCTGTTTTCTTAATCGAACCAATCGATTGCTTTCCCCTAGAACCTCGAAGAAAGGGATTCTAATGCTTTGAACTCCAAATTTGTTAGATAACACCCCTTAAAGAGAGTAATTCCCTGAATCAATTGTGGTAAAACCGGCACCATGTAAACAAGTGCTTCAAGTCTTGGTTATCTGGCATTTTAACTTTCGAACTTACGATGAACAAATGACAAAGCACATGATGATTTAGGCTTACATTGTTTCTATCTTATATCTCTTACCAGTTTGAAGAACAAAAGACCAACCTGGAGATAATATATGACTAATAATGTACAGGAAGCAACTATTATACTTGGAGCTAAATTGGTTCACTGCAGTTTTTGCATGTCCTGGGACTTCAAGATTTACTGCAAGTATGTCTAATAAAAACCCTTGAATGCGCATGCATGCATGTATATATATATATGTATGTATATGTATGCATGTAATCAACCTTTTTAAGCTTCTTTCCTTACAGTGGCAGCTTGCCTTGGAAATGAAAATAGCATCTTTTCTTCTTTATATAAAATTTTCTCATCTATTTCATAGTAATTTTACTTAGGACTTAGATGTTCCATATTTTGGGCCTATATCTACATTCATAAAATCCTAAATGGGCCTCTGTTCACTCTTAGAGTTTATTTGTATTTCCCATTTGTGAGAAATTTTCGGTTCAAATTATGGAATGAAATTAAATTAATTTATAAAAGTTTGTTTTTTTTCCCTTCTCGTTATTTGTTCATTTGCTATTTCCCTCTAGGTTGGGTCTCCAATACAATTTATCTTTAGATAAAAGAAGATTTTTTAAAAAATTTCAATAATCAAGAATTAATTTTTAATCGAAACATATGTATTTCTAATAAACAATTTTCAAAACAAAATGTTTTTGAACTCAAGTTGTAATGTTGTACAAATATGTAATATATATAACAATTTTCTCTTATGGTGATGGAGTAGGGTTGGATGCAGGATATTTGGGCTTTGAAGTTTGGTTTAGGCTTTTTGATAAATCCGCCAGAAGAAAGTTTTAAGGTTAATTGGTTAATTCTCGTTGTCCTTAACTGGTTTAATTGGGCAGGGTTTCATGTTGTTTGAATCGGATGGATCAGTCGGTTGGATCAGGAGCTAATAGAGATATGGGTTTGGAGAAAATCATTAGATTAGTTGATCTAAAAATCATACGGATCGAATAAAAACATTAATTGAATCGATTTTTTTAAATTTTTAGTGATTTATTTAATCAAACCGGATGAGCTATAGAACCGGTTAAATTGACAAAACAATAACTTGAAAACTATGGAGTTCACAATGTTTTTGGACCTCATATGCTATATTGAGGCTTGACAAGAAGTGAGTATTTGATCGAATCGAATCGAGTCAAAAAATTTTTAGTTAATCGAGTTGACGAATCCTATTTTTACAACCGAACTCAATTTGAAATTTTTTCGAATTGAATCGAGTTAAAAAATTTCGAATCGAGTTGAGTCGAGTTAACAAATCCTATTATTTATACTCAATGTTACGTTTACATGAACAGATTATTTAACTAGTAAACGAAGTACAAGATTATTTAATTAAATAAACAATATAATGGTTTTGTCTTTTAACTTAATGGGTAAACATTTATCAAAATGACATAATTTTACATTTTAACTTAATGATTTTGACTTTTAACTTTAGAAAGGGTAAACATTTATCAAAACGACGTAATTTTGCCTTTTCTTATTCGGATTTTTGGATAACTCGAATTGTATAATTTGTATCCGAGTTAAACCGAAAAACTTAATTTTTTATTCTAGTTGATTCAAATAACTCGATTAACTCAAATAATTCAAATTATTTAATTTAAAATTTAAATTTTTATCAATTTTTTCGAATTGAATCGGATTTTACTCACCCCTAAACTTGACCCTATTTACCATAGTTTGGTATTACAAATTTAATTTGCTAAAAGAAAAGTTATTTTTAGTTATCAACCCTTAAAAAAAGACTTTGTAGTAAATTGTTTTAAATTAAAATATAATTTTACTTATATCACTTCTTAAAAAAATATTTAGAAAATAATATTGTAATAAATTTAAAACCCAAAATTTATTTACAATTTTGTATATAAAAAAATAAAAGTGAATATAAGATTTAACAAATTATTGTAATAAATTCAATAGTTTCGGCCATAAATTCTTTTTCCCAAATTCAAAATAATGTTTTCAACTATTTTAATTTTATCATTTCAAACAAAGTTTTTTTTATATATTTTTTTTATAAATATATTTATAAAAAAAAATTAACATACATCATCAACCATATCATCCTTTTGATGAAATAAAATCCCTTTTCCAATCTTATCTTCACTTATAAACCATTGAAAATATTGGTTTCACATCTCTAGAAGCAACCTTTGGGGACAAAAATTTCCATGATTCATCAACAAAATAGTCAAATACATCCCACCCTTCAAAATAGGACAAATTGTTAAAGAATATTGTCCCAAAGGATTAGATTGTGTCCTTATTGTTCCATTGGAGGGTACCTTTTCTCCTCACTACAAATTCTAACCCCACCAACCAACCCACATACTTTAATGTTTTGTTTTTGTGACCAAAATAATGTCATTTGAAACTTGGTTGGTAATATTTCATTAATACTCGTCATTATCGACTGATTATTCGAGTATTCAATTGAGTTTTGATTCGCATTTTGAGTTCTATCACAACCCACGATGTGGGTTCGCACTACCATGAAGGCAAACTCACATTTGGAGAACACGTGTTAACCCTTGTGTCTAAGTTTGAATCTCACTATACACAAATAACATGTGTGGGTTTTTTCCAAAATTATTTGGGTTTAAATCCCACAAGGCGTGGGTCTTTTCAGATATATTTTGATCTTTAGAATCCTTAAATTATAGGTTAATTTTTAAATCGGTCTCAAATTTTTAAAATGATCTAATTGAATTCTCAAACTATAGTTGGTCAAGCGCAAATGCTCACATTTCCTTGATAGTTGGTCATGCGCCACGTACAGTCTATCCCGACGCAACGTTCCCATTTTGTTGAACTCACTATCTCTTCCTGTAGCTTCAGACACTCAAGCTCTTCACAAAGTCAAGAGTCAAAACCTTGACCAGAGACAATACCAACTCATTGAGAGGTTTGTTAGCCTTGAACAAATCACACTTTAAAAATTTCTCTCAAATGAATCGACCTTCACTCAATAACAACAAATTAAATTATATAAATTGACTTGAATAACTTTATAGTTATATAAAAATTAAAACTATAAGATATAATTATATAACTAAATTGATATTAAAAATATTTATTATTAGATTCCATATATTAAATCTCACTTGGAGAACATTTTAATCTTTTTCATTAAAATTTGAATTTTTATTACCTATATTTGATTTCTATCCTAACCCTAACCCTAACCCTAATCACATTCATTGTTTGCATTTTATTTTATTTTTTAATTTACATAAGCAATACTTTCAAATAATTATCTATCTATACTTATATTAAACTTCAGATCAAGTTGATAGCATGAGTTAATTAGACACTAACTCAATTTAAAAATTATTAAAATATCAATACTTTTACAAAATAATTTTTGTGTTTGCATTATTTTTTTAATAAAATAATACTACAATAAAATTTAAACTTGAAATACATGATTTTTTTAAAGTTTTAACCTAATCATTTAAATTAAAGCCTCACTTGATTTTAATATAAAATTTTTATAAAATTGAAATGATTTTTGTTCTTTTATATTGATATCTATTTACATGTAAGCTTTACAAATACAAAAAGAAATGGTCAAACATTTTTTATATGAAAATTTATAAATAAAGTATAATATTATTTTATTAAAAAATTCTCTTTTTATAAATTTTATAAATAAAATAATATTAATTAATAAACAATTTATCTTGGATGATATTTTTTGGGTACAAACTTTATTTTTTTATTATAATTATATTAAATTATAAATTCATTACTAGTTTTAAATCCATGCTATGCACACAATATTGTAAGTAATAATAATTTTGATGACATATGCATATATATATATATATATATCATTTAAAATTATAATTATAGTCAAGATAAAATAACATTTCAATAAATTAAAATATAAAAATCATATTTTTATTTGTAAATTATTTAATAATACTATTATTTCTAATTTCAATAAGGAAACGAATCATATATATTATATATTACAAGGTCCAAAATAAACAAGTGTTTTCACATTACAGTTTTTTGACACGTGGCACTTCTAATTTTAAATAATTATTTTCCCTTTGGATTAATTACTCTTTTACTCCTTACCTTTTTAAATTATATTGGACAATTTACTTTAAACATTACTTAGATATGTATAAGACTTGTTGATACTAGACTCAACAAGAGAAGGATGTAGAGGAGAGGAAAATGGTTGTTGAGAAGGTTGGTTCATCTTGTCGGGGTGGAGAGGTAAAGGCTATGGAGAATGACAGGGAAAAAGTTTGAAGGCCGAAGATTAGGAGAATCTTCAGAGAGTATAGGCTTAGTATTATTGAAGGGTATATCCCCTCTTCATTGTTATTGAAGATATTTATAGGCGATGGTCCTATACATCATGGCATTAATTAACGTATTGAATTTGCCATCTAGCCATCACTTCGGAGCACGTGGGGAGATGTCTCCAAAGGGACAAGGATGTTTGTGACAAGGTAGATATTATCCTCCCTTCTGACTTTAATGAGACAAAACAGTTGAGTCCACATAATGTTTAGTGACTAAACGATTTCATGCTCCTAATGAAGACCAGGCCATTTATTGTCCGAATAATCCCTCTGAGAAGGTGAGTTCACAGATGTCCTCCCGACTCACTGTTGGCAAGCTTAGTATTCAGACGTCTCCTAAACTTGCCACCTGTCTTGTCTCAGATTAAGGTATAACAAGACTATTGTTTAAATTAATCTTATTATTATTATTATTATTATTAAAATTATTATTATTATTAATTATAATTGTTTTTCCATAAATTAACCTATTTGTTAGTACAAAATTTTATAATAAAACATTGACATATCTATTTACTATAATATTTCAAATCGAAATTTCTTGGATTTATTTTAGCAATTAGCATCTCTATATATTATTACCATTTTAATGAAATAATTCCAAACTTCATAATAAAAAATATATTATATAAACTACTAATATGCATTATCAAATTTTTTATGTTAAGATTAAGTTTACGTATTTTTTTATTTCTTTTTAAAAACAATTACATTAACAAATACTACTAGCTATTAGTAAGATATATTTCTAAATATCCTATATAGAGAGAGTGACACGTAGGACAGTTGGTTGACCACGTAGATTTGTATATCACGTGAAGAGGCGCTTCCTTTTCCACCGCTTTGTCAGTCTTTCACGTGGGTGTATTCGCCTCGCAGTACCTTCTCGCTTACGCTCAATATCATTAAATGGTTAAAATGTTTTATAGGTTTCTTCACTCTTAAAAATTTAAAATTTAGTCCTTTTATTTTTACTTTTAAAAATATAATTTTTAACTTATATAAATATATTTATATTTCCATTCCAAAAATATTTAAAAATTATATTCCTATATAGTTGTGTATAAACAAATATAACAGTAATTTCTTTTAATAATACACTAAATTCAATTAATTAATCCTTATCTTAATTCACACCGTTACAATTGCAACAACCAATTGAACATGGATTCGAGTGCACCTAAGCGCGTTTTCTTTCTATTTCTAAGTTGAAAAATTATGCATAGAAATAAGATTCATAAAAAGAAAATTATACATTAAGTTTAAATTGAGTATAAATAAATCCAATATCTTTACATAAATAACAAGGAAAATAATCTTGAATACGAAACCTAACAACGTTTATAGAAAAAGGTGGTTAAAAAATATCGTTGAAACATCGATTTATTAAATACAAGTAACTTATAATATATATTCAAACTATTATAAAGTAAGTTAATTGTAACGAGTCAAGTGAGACCAATTCAATTAATGAATTGATAAAAAAAAATCTTGATATTTTATGAATATATACTATTGTAAAGTTATTGATTGGTATAAATCAAATTATAGCACATATAAAGGGGATTATGTCATCTTATATAATATATTTTGTATAAAAATTCCACTATTTGAAAAGAATTTTCCATTCTCTTATAAATAAATAATAATAATTTATTATAAATAAAGGGGATTATAATAATTGATTATATTCATATATTTTATGGTCTGAAATCAATGTTGTTCGAGTTGGAGTAGACAAGGACCTTGACCCCCTCTCAAATAGAAAAATATTATTTAAGTTCGCTATAATATGATTAAATTAATATTTAATTTATGATAAAAACTATACTTTTTGACCTCCCAAAATGAAAAAAATTATGTTTAGTCCCTTCAACAATGATGAATATGATAAATTAATACATTATAAAATTATAATTTTTAGAATTAAAGGTAAAGAAAGTAAATTCCAAAAAGTAAGATCTATTTTCACCGATATTTTACACTCTTTCATATTTTTTTGTATTATTAATATTTTAATGATCCAACCGTTGAATGTTTCGATGTAATTATACTTGTTATGCATGTAATTAAACTATTTTAGTTTTACATTGATGTAACTGGATCACACCCCAATTTCAAAAGTTAAAGAGCATGGGATTGATGCTAGAATAAGACCATTAAAAAAATAAACGTATAATGATAAATTTAACTTTCAACATTTATATCTTTGTCAATTTGGTCTTTATTTTTTAAAACTAAATTTTATCATTAACCTATCAAAAAATGTAAAATCACTATTTTTTTTAACAAAAAACTAAAACATTAATTTTCTTAACAATGTTGGACTAGCAGTTCATGTCTATTTCATATTGACATGACAGTATTTATCTTATATATTATATTGACAATTTAAAAATTATAAAAATATTAAAAAAACATCATAAAGCACATATAAATTACCATGTTTGAAAATCTAACATTTTAATTAAAAAACAATAATTCAATTCTTTCTTAAAGGTTTATTGGAGCCAACTTTAATTAAAAAATAAAAAATAAATTAGTAAAAGAATATAAACATTAAAACCCTAAATTTTTGAGAAAGCCCTGCCTTGCACATCAATCATAAGAGCTATAAAAATGATGATTCTGATGTGGTGGAGTGTCAAAACAATATGAGATATTGAGATTAGCCCTACATAAAATGTGAAACAATTGCATCAAGATAGCGAATTTGATCAAATAAGTATTGAGTGTAATGATAAAGTATATTGTATTTTAAAGAGAGATAAAAATTTAAATTTTGAAGACGACATTGTTAAAAAAGATAATTACGGATCTAAACATATAACATAAAACGGACATGATTATGAATATTTAAGAAGATGAAATCAAAACCTATTTTATGAAAAGTTTAGAATTGAGCTATGTAGTCATGGATTTCAACTTTGAATAGCAACACAAGATGGATTACATGAAAATCAATGATGAGTTCCCTCCTTCAACATTCCATTTAAAACTCTCTAATTAAGAAAAAATTATGAGTTTTTATACAAGTTTCACACTAAACATCTCCAAATTGTTGAACACCATCATTCTGATGCAATTCAAACCCTTTCCCCATACTAAAAAAACTCCCACCATTTGACATACCTAAAGGAAACCCTATCCCACCACCGCCAACGGCGGCAGCTCTTTCCAATGATTGCACTTGTGTTTTCAAGAACTTAACGTAATGAATAGCTTCATCCAACATTGAAGCTGTATCCATTTTAGTCCCACCAGGGACCAATCTTTGCAATATCCTTATTCTCTCACTGATCCTTTCTCGCCGGTGCCTCGCCGCTACACTTTGTGGGTCTTTAGATATCTTCACGTTCCGTCTCTTCGGTGGTTTGACCGATTCAGGGTCTATATGTATCGGTTGCATTGCTGCTATTCGGAATATCATTTCCCTCATTGCACCCATCGAATTCTTCTTCTGTAAACCGGCGGTGGACGGTGGTTGAACCGGCGCTGAACAGGTGATAAATGGTGGGTTTTCGACGAAAGTGCTTGGACTGGCAAGAGGTAATTGAACGACGTCGTTGTAGATATTATACTCGGCTTGCATCATCATCGTCTCCATCTGGTCTTGTGTTGTTGCAGACTTTAAATAATCAATTTCCATGGCTTTCTTTTCTGTTAAAATCAAAAAGAAAAAACAAAAGTCTATAATTTTGATCCAAAAGAAGAGGAAATTGAAAGAGTGTAAGTGTTTAACAGCAGAGGTTTGAAATTGATAGGCAGAGAGGGATGGGGAGGATGAAAGAGGAGAGTGTATAACTATGAGACTATGGGGTTCTATCAGAAAATTTGCAGTGAATGAAAAACATAAATACAAAAAAATTAATTAATACCAAAGGGGTAAAATATTAAATTATTAAATATAAGGAATAAAATAATGATATATTGGGAACATGCTATCAATCTAGTGGGATGACTATATACAACACCAACTTGTTGAATATTATTTAAAAATAAATATCTATATCATTATCGGATATCAACTCGATTGATAAATTATCGAAAATTTATTATTATAAGGGTATTTTTTATATAAAATTTTAAAAAGTCACACCCATCATTAGGGGCATAGTCAGAAAGCTGGTAGGGGTCTCGACCCCTTTAAAATGAAAATTTTTTTGGTTTATCTAAAAATAATAAAAATTTAATTTAATTTTTTAAAAATTATAAAAATATAAAATATTCAAATGATAAAATTATATTTTTACTATCATAAAAATTAAAAATTAATTTCGACCTCCCTAAAAATTTTTTTCTACCTTCATCCTTGCCCATCATAGGATTTAAACCTATAACGTAGTAGACTATAATGTTTTAATTGAGTTCTTTCAAATATTAGTATCCTATCTATTAGGTTTTTCTATGCGTCTAGCTAGTAGCTAGGGCATTTAACATTCATTTTAATATGAAATGGAACATATTAAAATAAATGGATCAAATTTTAAACACATATATATCCAAGAGTGAAATTAGTAATTTTTTGAAGGGGTTAAAATTAAATTAAAAAAATTATGAGAGCCAAAATGCAATTTTTTTCATTGTAAGCTTAAAAATTTGTAATTTCTTAAATCATATATTTATCATTTTAAGAGTTCTAAATGTAGTTTTTATATTTATATATATTTAAAATTTTAGAAGAGTTAAAACACAAAATTTTCATTTTAAAGAAACCAAGGCTCCTACCTGCCTCCTTTTTAACACTTTAGATTAATGATATCTTTCGTTCACATATTAATGTGATTTTAAATATGTTTCATGTTAAATTCAAATTAGTATTTAACGTCTAAATTAATAATTAAATTGATAAAAAACGTTATATTGATACAATACTAATACTTTAATGATTCATTTGAAATACTTTCGAGTTTAATATCAATTAAAATTTTCAAAAATATCATCAATCATTTTATTTCTAGTGTCATTATATACACTGTCTTTTTAAAATCTTACATGAGTTTTTTTTTTATTTTTTTTAGTGAATTATAAAAGGAGGTCAAAGTTTTAACAACAACGCGACTAGCATAAATCGAATTCAAATAATATCTAGAATAATGAACACTTTAATAATCAGATCAATACGAGTTCTATTTATTTATGGGACAACATCAAACACCAAGAAGCATGCTTTTATTTGCACAATTAAAAATAATAATTGTAGTCAATCATCATTTTATCAATAAATTAGACATTTTCAAATATTATTATTGTGTCCTTTTCTCTAGAGTATATACTATATATGGAAAAATGTGATTTGCAGTTGTCAAAATATAGTATGGAATATTAACCAAATCAAGGTTCATGTGATCATGGTGGTATTCAATATAAAGTTCCTATCTTAATACATATATAAGCTTTAAACAACTAAGTTTAATTTTAAATGTACCAATTATCATGGCCAGGACCCTTCCTGCCCCCTTCCTTCGTCTAGAGGCGGAACGTTATATGAGCAAAGGCTTTCGAAAATTTTGAGATTTTATGATTTTTCCTTTTAAAATTTTAAAAAATTTTAGTGACAAATTTTTGAAATTCTTATTAATTTCACATAAATTTAAAAAAAATTTAAAATTTTAAAAATTTTACTAAATCCCTCAAAATTTAATCTCAAAATTCGCCATTGTTTTTTATTTCGTAAGATATTTATTGGAGTGAGCCAAGTAATTAATTTTTCGCATTCTATCAGTCCATTAAAAGGATAGATGCTGGCCACAAGTTTTAAAACTGCTCTATACCCAAGATGAAGATCGAACCCTCAATCATTGATTAAGGTAAAAAAAAATTTATCATCTCACCTAATTTACGTGATAAATTCGTCACTGTTTTTGTATTTAGTTATCTTCATGATTCAAATTTCAATTCTCTCTATGATTTAATAAAACCAACAGTTCACATGACAGATGTCAGAAATCCCCCTTTTAATGAGTTTCATTAACCCCGTTGTGACGGTGGTGGGTGTAATAAGGTGCCAGTGGGGACGGATGCCCACGTGGCGCTGGTCCATTGGTATAGAGCCCTGTTACTGTATTATTATCCCACATGTTTCTCCCCATTTTTATTTGCTAAATTTTTATTTTTATCCATTTATTATATTAAATTTACAATTTAATTTATTTACTTCAACTTGAGATATTTTGATATTTATAATATTATTAATTAGCTCGAATAAATAATACCGTTAGTTAATTTTGTTAAAATTTTGATATGATTTTTTCCTTAAAAACATCAGTTTTATGATGCTAACATTAACTTTTTTTTTGTCCGAAAGGTGTTAAAAAAATTCATGCCAACAATTTAATTGGGATAATTAATTATTTGGATTAATTAATGACATTATAAAGATAGATGATCAAATTATGTCCGAAAGTTCTAACACAATATTTGCAAACTAAATCAAATAGTACCAAAAGCAATTCCAATTGCTTCAATCAGTAGTGATAAACAAGGCAAGAAAACAATAAACACCCAATATGTTTATGCAATTCGATTTTTTTTTATGTCTGTGAGACCTTGCCTAGAGAGATAATTCACTATCTTAGCACATCGTACAACAAGTTATTACTGACACTAACACTTACCATATTAGGATCTCATTTTTGTGCCTAGGATCAAGTATAACAGTTGATTTTCCATTCATTCCTCAATGAACATGAATACTTGCTCTCGGTTTAGTTCATTACTTATACAATTCTCCTTAATTTATAAGAAATCGAGACTTATTAACATGCTAGATCAACTCTTATAATATCTTCAAATTAAAGTATAGAGAGGGAATTCAAAATTCAAGCACAATAGAGTGACCCAAAATCATAAATTGACCTTTTATTTTATCTTCTCTTTTGTTTTATTATATACATTATTAATACAGCCGAAATAATGAATAATGCCACCTGTTCCCTTCACCCTCTCCGTTGAGGAAAAGGAGAACGCTTTCAAAGATGGATCATGTTTCGTTTCTCACGCCAACCCTCCTCTTTCATCAATGTTTTAAAAATAGGAAAAATGGTACAGCAAATTAAATTATTAATTTTTACGATTGAGTCTTAACTCGATTAGTATAGATATTATTATCAATGCAGGAAGACGTGAGCTCGAGTGCGTTGAAGTGCATTATCTTCCTATTTATAGGTTGAGGAAGAATTATAGGTAGTTCTAGTTATTTTATAAAAAATAAATATGAATAAAATTTATAATGAGATTACTCAAAAAATTATAATTTTATTTAATTAATTTCATCATCTATTTAAAAATATTAATTAATTAAAAACTTATAATAATTAATAAAACTTCTAAAAGGTGTATTTACAATTTATATATCGATTTAATTGATGTTATTTTTTCAATTTTTTTAATTCTAAACCGTTCGCTAAGAGATCGATTGAATCTTTCTATTTAAGTTGATATATCGACTAATTTTCTATCCAACTGATTCTAGCCAAATTGCATTGGCTTCAACTTGCTGACCAAATTCCAAAGTTGACATCTTCATAAACCTAACTTCGGTAGAAGTCAAATTTTCCAACTTTTGACTTCATTATATCAATTGTTTAAAAGCTACTTATTTTACTGTCGATTGAGTCTTAACTCAATTGATATTGACATTTTTATCATTGTAAGAGGATATGAGTTCGAGTGCGTTGAAGTGCACCATCTTCTTATTTAAGAGTTGGGGAGAGGATATGGGTAGTTTTAGGTATTATATTAAAAAATAAAAATTAAGAATCATGATGACACACTCATATAAAAGAAAATAAATAAAAAAAGTTACCTATTTTACTAATTAATTTAGTATGTGATCTAATTTGATAAATAATTTTTCAATTTCATATATTCAAGATTAATTTTTTTAAGTTGGATAGGGTTGAAGTCAAAAGTTTTTCTTGAAGGGGTCAAAATTAAATTATAAAATTTAAATGGATCAAAATACAATTTTATCTTTATATATATTTGTTATTTCAGAATTTTAAATGGATTAAATTAAAAAAAATTCATCTTTGGAAGCCAAAATGTATTTTTACCATTAAACTAACTTATAATTTAAAAAATTTCAAGAAATTAAAATAATATTTTATTATATCTATTTTTTTATACAATATCCAGAACTATTTATGAACCTTCCTCAATCCATAAATAAAAAGATGACACGCTTTAACAGACTCAAATTCATGTATTTTTGTATTGAAGACTCAATCGATAAATTCTATAAAATTATTTATATTCCAAAATGAAACATTTTTTTCATAGAAAAATGTTCCTAAATGTACACACAAAAATATACTGTGAGATGATCCCCAAAAGTGCTACTAACAAATTGGAGAAAGTTTTTTTTTTTTCTTTATTTATTGTTTTCTTGTATTATTTTTATTTTTTCGATATGGTGTACAGCTTAGATTTGGCTGTTTTTTTTTTCTTGAGTTTGGTAAAGCTTTTTCTGAGAAAAAAACTTTACAGGTTTTTCCTTAGCAAATTGATATATATTTAATTCATTCATGTAAAATTAAATTATAAAAAAAATTTAGGCTTAATTGTCAAGTTTAACGACCATTTACGTATCTTTTTAAAGAGTACCTATATTGAGTAAAGTAATCACTTTTACTGATGGTTGATACGTGATTGTGGGCATCGATGCCTTTTTTTTTTTTTCTCTCTTTTTATTTTTTTACATTTAGAAAAATAATTAAATTTTAGTTTCGGTCAAGTTATATGACTAAAATTAAGATTTAATCTTTATACTTTAATTTTATCAAAATTTAATTCCTATATTTTTATAGTATTATTAATTAACTTAATCACGAGAGATGATCATTTTTTATTTTAATACATAAAAATCAAAATATTTATAAAACTGATCCTAATGTTTTATTTTATTTCACTTTTTAACTATACCAAACAACAATTATTTCTACTAAACACATTTATGGAAAAAAATATTTTCCATATTGTTCTACCTCTTTAATTTTTTATCTTTCAATTTTCTTTCCACTCCATCAATTAAAACCTAAATTCTTAAAAAAAAAATTAGGGGAACTAAATTCTAAACATATGAAATATATAAGGACTTAAAAAAATATATCTTAACCTTTAAATTTTACTCTGTAATTTGACTCAAATAAATAATCAATTTAACACGAAGTATGAATAAAATTGTAATAATATTTTGATTTAGTATTGAGAAAGAAACATAAATAAAGAGACATGTTAATTGTTGGGTTATTTTACTTTGCATTTCTAACATTTTATTAAAAAATATACCTTATTTTCTTCTATTCCCCACATAACATAACTCTTCTTTTCCCTTTTTATAAAGCTTTTCTTTATATTAATTTTTTTATTCTTTATGTTCGTCTTACGGTTCATGTTTGAAAATTGTAATTATTTTATTTAATAATGTTGTTTTTAATATTCGAACTTTTTATACTATATGTCGATAATGACAGTAGAAATGATCACAAATTAATAAAAAAATAACAACTCGTAAATTTTACGTGGAAAATCTTTATCAGAAAAAACCATGAGTAAAGGAGGAGAAGATTCACTAATGTTGAAAAACAACAATACAAGATGTTTTCGACTATGCACAGTTTTTAAGAATTAAACGGCATTTTCCCCTTAATCAACGTTTAATAGAAGAAATATAGTCATATATGGATTTAATTTGTGCGGCAAGGTCTGTACTAATTGAATCCGTATAAGATTATACTTCTTCTATTAGACGTTAATTTGACTCTCAGATCTTTGCCCCCACATATCTCTAATTTTACCTTTTTATTTTATTTCTTTAACAAATAAATTGTATTTCGAACTTTTCAAACCAAATCAAATGAAATTCAAATTAACACAACTTATATTCTTCCTTTAAAAATACAATGCATTCAATACTTGGTGATTTCTCTCTATATTAATTATCAATTTATATATAAATATCAATCCAACATAACAAACAAAACAATATAATAACATTTATTATTTTTATAATATTTCTTACTTCTTCCCACTTCACCAGCTCCATCATCGGGAATTGTATAGGCAGCAAAGTTCAGTGAAGCAAACGAAAGAAAAAAGTAAGATTTATTATTTTATTCAATATGGTCCCTACTTCTACCTCTCTTTCTTTACATGATTTTCAATGCATCAATTACCATCAATTATTTCGGTAGGTTAAACTAATTGAGAAGGATCCAACATGTAAGCTGAATAAATTATTAATGAATTTGTATGTGAATTAATTATAAAAAAATATAAGTTAAAAAGAAAAATTCATGTTCCAATCTTTAATTTCTATGACGGATGATCATGAGTGTAGTGATTTAATTAATGTTGGGTTTCTTTAATTTCATTATTGGGGTAAAGACGAACACCATAACACGTGACAAAACGTATACAATAAAGTTTATTCTAAAAAATCTCTCATTTCGTTTAGCTAAATTTTCAGAAGAGCCACTTTATAATCTTTTTTCAAACTAGGTAGGGGATAATTGTTATGGTGTTCACCTTTACTCAAATAACGATAGCCAGCATAGGTTGTTTACATGAGCTCGCACATGGTAGTAAGGGCGGAACCACCTTAAGGCCTAGGGAGCCATGGCCTCCTCAAGTTTATTTTTTCAATTTAGTCTTTTGTAAATTTACACTATGGTTCTCCCAAAAATATAAGTAGGCCCCCAAGGTTTAAGATTTTTACAATTTTCCCCTTTGTATATATATTATAGTCCCCTTAAAATGGTAAACTTTTAATTTAGACCCTTTATAATTTATAAAATATTAAATTAATAATGGTAAAATTATACTTTGATCCCTTAAAAAATGATAAAAATTTAATTTAACCCTTTAAAAATAATAAAGATATAGGTTATTAAAATAATAAAATTATATTTGTACTATCGTAAAAATATTCAATTTAATTCTGAACCCCCCCAAACAAATTTTCTGACTCCTCTACTGCGTGGTGTGTTCATATCATCATGCAAGCGAACCCACACCTAGAGAACACATGTTAATATTAAGATGTCTAAGCACAAAATAAATTATTTAGATTCAAATTATGGAATAATCAATAGTAAATCATAAAAAACTACAAACACACAAAATAAACCTGAATTTATGTTGCAAAAGGGACTCTAATACCACTATTGGAATGCCTAAGCATTATCGAAAAATAAAACTTGGAGATCCCATACTATGCATTCATGTATGAGATGATGGAGATATCTCGTATTGACTCATTTGAACATATTTATACATTTTTAACCTCACTTTATCAAGGGATCTAAATTATCACTTTCATTATGTAGTTAGGACAAGTCTTATATTAATTACTCACAACCTACCATATAGGTTAAGGTATATTCAACAACAACCTTTATTGGACATCCAATTACGGAACAAGTTTGATTGTGTTAAAATATACCACTTCCGATTATGAAAACTATGATGACCTTAAATCTAAAGATCACATTTACAATTATCACTATGAGAAGTGTTGTAACTTTTACATAATCCAAGATTGTTCTCATGACGGTTCGATATAGAACATTGTTCTATGATATGGACTCGTATTTGACTTGTCATCTCATACTGATGACAGCACCTTGTCGCTAATCAACCACACATTAATCTCAATGTATAATTGTTGTCCCGACCCACAATAATATTTGACTGAAGATGATAACTATATTATTCCGAGGACATTATTATTCAATTATTTAATACACAAAAACATGTACCGGATATAATAATGATAATGCACCTTATAACCAAACTCATGTACCAAATGAAATATTAACCATTAATTATTTGGAAACAATTATATACACATCTACAGTTGGATTTAATATATGTATTTATGCATGCACGCACGCTCAAATATGTGTCAAGTGGATATTTACAATAACTTTGCAGTCAAACAAACATTGCATGATGTGCACTCACTTCTGTGTTTTTGTTACCATGAAAATTCCGACCAACCAAATGTGACTGTATGGCAGGAACATAAATATGAACATTTGCACGTGCTGTCATGAATCCATATAATCTTTCTAGAATATGCTTCACAATTAAGGTACAAAAATTTGCTATGGGATTCTTGTTTATAATTGGAAACAAATTCAACAATGAAAATTTGAAGGAAAAAAGTGTAAAAAGAAAAGGGTTTGAGGGGTAATATCTGAGTTAATTCCCTTTGGATCCTTCCATTGTTTGTTCATCTAAGAGCTCATTGACACAAAATTCCTGTAAGTTATCATAAACTTTTCTCAATTGTTGAAACATATCCATTGATCTTTGGCAATCAACCTTCAGTCTCTTAGCTTCCATTTCGGCCACAGCCGAAGACCCTTGTTGCTGCAAAAACAAATGGTTGACAAGGGTTTTAACAAACAAGGTTGTTGAGTCAAAACCACGATAATTACAGGCCGGTAATGGTAAATCGATGCCAGATACTGAAAATGAGCAAGTAAAGAGAACCTGAAGTTGTTTAATGTGATCATTGATTAGCTGAGAACTGAGGTATGAAGGGAGGTAGATAGTATCCGGGAGCATAACAATAGCCTTGTTGTCCATGTCTTCATCGGTTGGATTTGCGTATTTTTCTAGTGGAGGTGGGAGTGAAAGTTCGTGCTTTCTTGAGGAAGGTTGTGCTTTTGATTCTGCCCGACCAAAGGGGTATGGAAGTCTAACAATGACAATATTGTTCACAGGGCCTGAATATAATAAGTGCACATCGGTTACATGCTTCGGGTGCGTATAATAAAGAACATCACATGAAGAAACAGAATTTATGCTTTTTTGTATGAGATTTGTCCTAAACAAAAAGATACGGAAATGAACCAAGCGTGCATAGAAGGTAATGCCCGGAACTAAAAGTATGCAATCTAATTAGTGCCTTTCATGGAAAACAAGAAACATTTACCTTTGGAATGTCGGAACATGCGAGTAATGTTTTGTGTTTTCACGTCCCAAACTCGAATCATGCCATCCTCTGATCCAGATAGTAGCAAATTTCCTTCAGCACTATATGCCAAGCATGTAACCGGCTTACTGTCCAAAAAAATGATTGTAAAACTGTTAGAAAAAGGGTAAGAGGCTATCATTCACAGATATTATTCAAACACAAGCAAATTTCCCTTTTTTTGATGCATAACAATCAGAAGTATCTCAAAAGTCCACCTTCAATCTAGGGGATTAGTTTTAGGGTTCGAAGCTAAGAGCAAAAGCCATAGCACCTCTTCTTCAAGAACTAAAAGAAAGTATGAAGTTAAACGACAACAACCAACATAGACTTTCCTGGGATTATTTGGGAGTATTGAAAAGATGGGAGAAACAAAAACAAATAAACGAATAATAAAGTCTGAAGGAAACAAAATAACACCTTTGATCAGTTAGTGAACCGATGATGTGCAATCCATAGTTGTCGCTAGGGGAACTTTCGGCATTAAGAGCAGCAATATAAATTTTACCATCTCGGCTGCCGGCATAGAAGACATGTTCACCAGGGTCTATTGCAATTGCATCAATGATGGAAGGAAACACAACGTTTCGTAATAATCTTCCCTTGGATAAGCTCCATACCTACTAGCAGTGCACGTTAAATCAGGAACATCCGGTAATTACAAAACGAATCAATTGATATTCCCCGTAATAAGATTCTATTACAAGCATTGTAGAATTGTCAAAAAACCAACAAAAGAATTGCGAATAACTATCATGCTAAGCAAATGCGTCAACATATCCTTCACCATTAATCTCACATTGGTTCGGAATACTTCTAGCTTCAAAATTACCAATCCAAAAACACAATTTACTGATAAAAAGGCGATAAATAGATAAATTGGGGGGTGCCAATGACATGACATTCAAAGTTTCTATATCTTCATTCAAATGCATATAGTTCAAAACAACACTCCAATCACCAATCTCTTGAGATATTACAGAACAAACCTTACAAGTTCGGTCCTCGGAAGCCGACACGATGATCGCATTCCCTCCGCCATAACCAATAACAATATCTGTTACACGCAGAGTGTGTTCCGTAAAACTATACTCATAAAGATGACTAACCTGCTGCCGTCTAACATCATCGAATATCCTAATTTACATCCAAACATCAAAAGCACAAACTATTAGCAATTAGTAACCACAATAATCAAATAAGATACACAGAGTAAGGGTGTACATGAAAAGCGACCAAACTCGAACGCATCCATCTTCGGACCCGGAAATGAGAAGTGAATCATCTTCAGCGAAAACTAAGCATGTAATTGCTCTATAATGGGCATGCCATTTCTTCAATAACCTACCCGTAGCAACCTAAACAAAAAACGAACCAAAAATGTTTAAGCTTTAATTAACAAAAATTACTTAAAAATTAAATAAAGGGATTGAATTGTTGTATACCTCCCAAATGTAAATATCACCAGATGAACCTCCACCAACAATGTAAGTACCATCGCTATTAGCAATAAGCGGTTTAATGGGTTCAGCGGGAAAGCTTTTAACTTGGGCTTGAGGCTGTAAAAGAATAAATAAATAAAATTAAGCAAAAAAAGGGGGAAATTTTTGGATGGTTAAAAAGTGCGAACCTTGGACCAAGACCAATAAAGGAGGTGACCGGATGTGGCGGAGGGGTCACGAAGTTGAGAGCAGGCGAGGAAACGGCAACCGACGGAGGTGAGGCCGTGTGGAGGGGAGGCGCAAGTTTTGTAACGGAGTTGCTCCGCCCCTGTTTGTAGGTCCCAACAACCGATGCCGCCGTCGATTGAAGATGATGCTATTACGACATTCATTGTTATTGGGACAAGCTTCGTTTGGTTCTTACAATTTAGGGTTTTGGTTCATTACAACGATCAATGATAATAGGGTTTTGTTTTGTTTTGTTTTTTAGGGTTTTAGGTACAGGGGAGGAGGAGAGGCTTGACACTGTGACAGAGAATGTTTAGAACAGAAACGACATCGTTTTGTCCTTCTTTTTAATGATCGAAGGCATCGTTTTGTCTCTCTACTCTATGACTCTTCCTTTCGCGTTAATTCATTGAACTCAGAATTATAGGTTAAATTGTAAATTTTTTATTCTTCTAATTATAAAAAATTATAGAATGTTACTTCAACTATTTAATTTGTTTTTTTGGTAGTTTTCAATATTTGTAAATTATGTTAATTTAATTTTAATTGTAAAAAAAATTAACCATTAACATTTACAATGAAGGTTAATTTTAAAAGAATGAGAAAAGATGAAAATTATTATTTTGGATTTTTAGATATTTTTTTTATTTTTGTATCAATCAAATTTAATTGATAAATTTGTTTGGGTTAGCTTTTTAGGTGAAAGTATCACAAAAAAAAAAAGAAAAAATGCAAAAAAAGGGACCAAATTACACAACGTGTAAATGTTGAGGTATATATTGTTTTTAGAATCAATACTAAGTTGGCACAATGTATAACTGTTGAGGGTTAAAGTTGTTATTATGTTAATTTCAAAAGCTACCACCATTAGCCAGTTGGTGATCAAAAAAGATAAAATCGAATAGTTGGGTAATCATTTTGTAACTTTTCATATTTAGATGAATACTAGTGCAGTTTACCCAATTTTAAATTGGTCTTTAAATATCAAAACACTTAAATTGAATCCTCAAATTAAGGTACCATGCTAATCAAATCCTTTTTGTAAATCTAACCCTCAACTTTGACATTATGATAACTTGAGTTTCGCGTGGTCCATTTTTAAATACGTATAGATTAACAAATACTTTTAAACAAGTCAAATTTAAACAGGTTGAATGCCAACTAGGTTAACACAAGAACCTCATTGATTGGATGGGTATTTTAGTTTAGGATTTTAATTGGAATATTTTGAAGTTTAGAGATTAAATTTATAATTTAATTAATAGTTCGAGAATGCATGGTGCAATTAATCAATTTATATAATTTGTGCTTATTCCATTGCACATAGGTAAACTATGGATTAAATTTTAAATTGATTCTAATCTTAAAGTTCACCACCAACTCAGTTAGTGGGCTAAAATCTTGGGCATATCAGCAGATGAAATATTCAAATTAGTTTCAATAAAGTTGTTGAATGGTTAGCTAAAATAATGGTTTAATGTCTTATTGTGATTTTGCTGTTAAGTTATCCTATTTTTTAGCTAAATTTGTTGTAGTTTCAGTATATATAAAGGATGTAAGTCAGTGAATAAAAAGTGTCTTGAGTTCCTTGTTTTTCTTTGAGTCTTTGTATACAATTCATAAAGTGTTATTGAGTGAGGTTCTTTTGGTTTTTCCACAGCAAATCTTCCCATTTAGTTTAACAGTGTGGTATTTGAGCCAGGTTCGTGAAGGTAATCATGGTTGATTTTTTAGTTGTTGGAGTAGTAAAAAAGCTTAATAACCAAAATTACAACACATGGGCAACATGTATGAAGTCTTACTTGCAGGCTTAAGATGTGTGGGACATTGCTAGCGGAGATGAGCCTTCACCATTACCTCAAGAAGCTAACAACTTGAAGAAGTGGAAGGCCAGGTATAATGTGGTGCTTTTTAGTGGAAAGAGCGAAGAAAAGCCCAGGTATAATGTCAGAAGCAAACCAAGAAAGAATGATGGCAAATCAGAAAGTCATCATGGGAGTTCTCAATTTGGAGAAACTCAAAAGCGTAGCAACTACAACAATCGGTCCAACTAGAGGAAGAAGTTTGATGGTGATTGCTATAATTGCGGCAAAAAGAGTCACATGGCCAAAGACTGTTGGTCTAAGAAGAAAGTTGTTGAAAGTAATGCAGTGACATCTAAAGGAGATATTCGAGTGATGATGGGTGGGATGCTGAAGCATCCTTTGCTGTGGAAGAAGAAGACTTGACATTTACAGTAACAACTTCCCAGAAGATTGATTATAAGAACGACTGGATTGTTGACTCTAGTTGTTCTAATCACATGACTGGTGATCAAGAAAAGCTTAAAGATGTTGCAGCGTATAAAGAAAATCGTGTGATGGTAACGACTAACAACTCAAGGTTACTTATCACTCATGTTGGTAAGACAACTATTGCACCTCGATTTAGTTCTGATCAAATATCAATTCAAGGTGTTTATCGTATGCATGGCATGAAGAAAAATTTGTTATCTGTGGCACAATTAACATCTGCAGGTCACCATGTTTTGTTTAGTCCACAGGATGTAAAGGTATTCGAAAATGTTAAAGTCTCAGGAACACCAATCATGGAAGGGAAGAGAGTGGAATCTGTCTATGTGATGTCGACAGAAACTGCTTATGTGGACAAAACAAAGAAGAATGAGACAACAGATTTGTGGCACGCAAGGCTTGGACATGTCAGCTATCACAAGCTGAAAGTTATGATGAAGAATTCAATGTTAAAGGGTTTTCCTCAACTTGAAGTGCGAGATGATACCGTTTGTGCAGGATTGCAATTCGGTAAGGCACATCAGCTACCATATAAAGAATCTAAGTACAAAGTAAAGGCTTCGTTAGAGCTAGTTCATTCTGATGTATTTGGGCGTGTCAAGCAACCTTCGATTAGTGGGGTGCACTATATGGCGACTTTTATTGATGATTTCTCAATGTATGTGTGGGTTTTCTTTATAAAAGAAAAATCAGAGACATTTTCCAAGTTTAAAGAATTTAAAGAAGTAGCTGAAGTAGAGGTTGGTAGAAAAATTCAATGCTTACGCACAGATAATGGCGGGGATTACACATCAAATGAGTTTTCTACCTATGTGAGAAATAACAAGATTCATCATCAATTCACATGTGCCAACACGTCACAACAAAACGGAGTTATCGAGAGGAAGAATCGACATCTTGCTGAGACATGTCGGAGTATGCTTCATGCAAAAAAATATACGTGAAAGGTTTTGGGCAAAATGTATGAAGACCGCTGCTCATGTCATTAACAAACTTCCAACACCAAAGCTTGGTTTCATCTCACCCTTTGAGGTACTATGGGATACTAAACCTGTTGTTGGTTATTTTCGAGTTTTTGGGTGTATTTGTTATGTATTTGTTCCAGGTCATTTAAGGAGCAAGTTGAATAAAAAAGCAATCCGGTGTATCTTCGTTGGATATGATAACTAAAGAAAAGGATGGAGATCTTGTGACCTTCTGATTGACAAATGCTACACATCACGCAATGTAGTGTTTGATGAAGCTTCTTCTTGGTGGACTTCACAACAAGTGAAGTTGCCAGATTCGAAAGAAAAAGAAGATCAACCCCAAGAAAAAATAGAGGAGCAATTTTTTGAGATACAACCAAGTCCTACAGCTAATGAAGAAATTAGAGACAATGAAGTTGTTGAGACAACAACAAATCCTTGGCAAAATGGTGTTCATCAGAGGTAGGAGGCTGAAATCAATCCAAAGGGTAAAGAAACTTCGCAGCCACAACTTAGAAGATCAACCAAATTTTGTAGGCAAAATCTAAAGTATGCTAATGTAGCTGTAGCGGAGAAAAACCTTTGGTCGAGCCAACAACTTATGAAGAAGCGTCTCAAGATTCTGAGTGGGTAAAAGCAATGGAGGAAGGGATTGATGCATTGGAACAAAACCAGACTTGGGAGCTGGTGCCACGTCTACCAGGTGTGAAACCTGTATCTTGTAAATGGGTTTATAAAATAAAGTATCGTCCTGATAGATCAGTTGAGAGGTACAAGGCTCGGTTAGTTGTAAGGGGATTTTCTCAACAATATGGATTAGACTATAAAGAGACGTTTAGTCCGGTGGCAAAGATTGTTACTATTCGAGTTCTCTTAGCTCTTGCTGCTAGCAAAGATTGGAAATTGTGGCAAATGGATGTGAAGAATGCTTTTTTGCATGGAGAGCTAGATCGTGAAATTTACATGAATCAGCCTATTAGATTTGAGAGTGGAAGTCATCCTAGCTATGTTTGCAAGTTAAAGAAGGTGTTATATGGGTTAAAGCAATCGCCGAGAGCATGGTATGGTAAGATTGCTGAATTTTTAACTCAAGTTAGTTATGTTATGGCTCATGCAGATTCTAGTCTATATTTGTCAAAGTTAGTGAAGGGAAGTTGGCAATAGTGTTGGTGTATGTGGATGACTTGATAATCACTGGAGATGATAGTGAAGAAGTCCACCAAGTTCGACAAAACTTATCAGTTCGCTTTCAAATAAAGGAACTTGGCCAACTTAAACACTTCTTGGGGATAAAAATTGATCATACAAAAGAAGGCATGTTTCTTTATCAAGAGAAATATGCAAAAGATTTGTTGCAAAAATTTGGAATGCTCAATTGCAAGACCATTACTATACCAGTGGAACCAAACACCAAGTTTTGTGCTCATGAAGGGAAATACTTGGAAGACAGGTTGATGTATCAGCAACTTCTAGGTAGTCTCATTAACCTAACCTTAACTCGACCTGATAGTTCTTATATTGTTGGGATAGTGAGTCGATATATGCAGAATCCCAAGAAACAACACTTAGAAGCAGTTCGACGAGTTCTAAGATATGTGAAGGGTAATCTAGATTATGGTCTTCTATATAAGAAATGTGAGGTTTGCAAACTAGCTAGTTATTGTGATGCTGACTCTGCAGGGGATCACAATACACGTCGATCAACCACTGGCTGTGTATTCAAGCTTGGTTCAGGAACAATTTCTTAGTGTAGTAAAAGACAACTAATTGTGTCTTTATCGATAATATAGGCAGAATATAGAGCAGCAGTAGTGGCAGCCCAAGAAAGAACATGGTTAGTGCTACTTATGAAAGATTTGCACCAAAAGTTGATTATGCAATACCTCTCTATTGTGACAACAGTCAGCTAGCAGAAAATCCTGTGTTTCATGCAAGGACCAAACATGTGGAGGTGCACTACCATTTTGTTAAGGAGAAGGTGTTACAAGAAGAAATTGAGTTGTCCTATGTCAAGACCAATAACAAGGTTGCAGACTTGTTCACGAAAGGCTTGAGTACAACTAAGTTGGAAAAGTTTTGCTCACAACTTGGGATTGTGAAAAGGTTTGGAGTTGGCGTTGAGGGGGAGTGTTAAAGTTCACCACCAACTCAGTTAGTTGCTTAAAATCTTGGGCATATCAGTAGATGAAATATTCAAATTAGTTTCAATAAAGTTGTTGAATGGTTAGCTAAAATAATGGTTTAATGTTTGATTGTGATTTTGCTGTTAAATTATCCTATTTTTTAGCTAAATTTGTTGTAGTTTCAGTATATATAAAGGATGTAAGTCAATGAATAAAAAGTGTCTTGAGTTCCTTGTTTTTCATTGAGTCTTTGTTTACAATTCATAAAGTATTATTGAGTAAGGTTCTTTTGGTTTTTCCACAGCAAATCTTCCCATTTAGTTTAACATCTAAAACTTTAAAATATTTTAATTTAGTCCTCAAAGTAGTAATATCGTATTAATTATATCTTTATGTCAACTTAACCATATATGGGGCATTAAATGTTACCTTGGATCTACGTGGAATATAGATTAAAACATGTGGATCAACATTAAACCAAATGTATACTAATCGTATAAACAACTTAAATTTGATAATTGAAGAAAAAGAAATACCCCTTTTAAATTTTAGTGATATGTTTTTTTAACACATTAAATTAATTGATGGGTAAATTGACAGAATGATTTAATTGATATACAATACTAAAATTTTAATAATTAAATTAGAACATTTTGGAGTTGAGGATCAATTTAAAATCTGGAGCTTATTTGGAGAGCTATGATGCAATTGATCCTTTTTATTTTCTTTGGGCCAGATATTTCGAAAATCAAAACTATGGGTTGCCCTCGACTATCTTCGACCTAATATGCTGTGAACCCTAAATGGGCCTTCTTCTTTTGGAAGCTATAATGCAATTAATTCTCGCATATGATGGGACTTAAGCACGGTACATATAATTGTGAATGGTAGGTTTTGAATTTAGGTGCTTAGGATTAGGGTTTTCATTTTTGCCGAAAATGGTTAAAATTTTTTGTTGACATCTAAAGGTTTAAAGTACGAGTCTTGGTATTAACATCTCCCTCTCCTAAACTATATGTTACAAAAATGAAAAATAAGCTACCAAAGCTCGAGCTTTGACGAACCCAAGTTCGAATTATATTTAGACAAGTCTAATTGTATTTGCACAAATCATTTTTCGAATCTAATAATTTTTTTAATTCTCCTAAATGTAATACTTAAGTATTTTTCATGTAATTGGTCAACAAAGTATGTGTTAGAAAAACAAAAATGGGCACATTTCATGTATCATTGCAGCCTTACAGTGCTCCTTTTGATTATCTCTATACGAAACACCTTTTTTCTATTTGTATATTTGTGTTATTTTATAGTCTTTTGGCATATATTGTCAATAAAGTGATGGGCCAAAAGAAATATAAAGGAAGATAAATGTATGTCAAACAAAATGGATTTTTCAAAAGGAGAAAAAAAAATAAGAAAAGAGAGAGAAAAAGAATTATATATCAAATTAAAAGTTTATTAATTTTACAAAATAAAATATATTATTACGAGGGTGTTTTTATATTTTAAAAATATTTTATATAAAATAAATAAAATTTTGAAAAAAATTGTTTTTTTGTGTGTTCGATGTTCAAAATTGGGAGAGAAAGATTTATCTATGTGGGTATTATAGGGAGAAATTGTGATAATTTGGAGGTATGTTTGAGTTCACCATGACTCACACATTTTATTTGTTGTGTGGGGAGTGCACCATCACCTTAGAAGATGTCGCATTACAACTCCAGCTTCCAATTGACGGTGGTTATGTGGTCATGAGTTCAAGTATAGTGTTCAAACTTGCGCATGAAAAACCTCACCAGTTGACGGTGGTTATGCAATTAAGTTTAACGCCACCAGAAGATGATGCTTTATAAATCTCATACATAAGCTTGAGATCATAATAATAGGGGAAAAAGCGGTTTAATCAACTTATTTTTTTATCCATCAAAGTAGTATTCTTAATCTCATTGTCCAAAACATGTGTTAGAGATGGAGGCAAAAAGACTGGCGACGAGGGAAGTGACTATGACGGTGGAGAAAAGCTGAAACACGACTCGAGACGACAACAATTGTAGTTATTAAAGTGATGTATGAAAAGAAAGATAGAAAGAAAAAACAATTGAGAAAAAAATAGAAGAAAATATGGGGAGCCTGTGACTACCATTGTGTCATGTGATTGTTCAACCTATAGTTATTATCATTATCATACAAGTTAAAATGATAGTGAGGATCATTATATTTCGATCCATTATTCATGTAATTAGAATTATGATAACTATAAAAAAAACCTTTCTAGTTCACTCAAAAAAGAATGATCGGTATTAAAAAAAAATTATTTTTACTATAAAAATATATGGAATAATGGTCCTGACCATTCAGTGATTTTTTTTTCACTTTCACTACTATCAAGTTAAAATGTTTTTTCACTATCACTATAATTAAGTTGAATTTTTTTTACTAGGTGAAAAAAATAATTTAATAGATTGAAAATATTTTGACAGTGGAAAAAACCCGTTTAAGAAAAAAGCTAAGAAAGAGAGAGAAAAGAAAACGAGAAAAAAAGGAACCGAAAAAAAGAATCTAAAAAAAATAAAGGGCGTGGAGGCGGGGAGCCCATGATCATCCGGTCACATCGTGTCACCCTCCAACACTCCCCAACATGTAATGTCGGTGTAGATTTAACGACTTTGTAATCCAACGACACTTTCATGCTATACCGCTTGATAACAAATACGCAATTCTCTTTGTTCACGAATTGTTGGCCTACGAACAACTCTTTCGATTTGAAATCTGTCGTCAACCTGTAAGAAGGTATTATATATGGGTACTCAGGGAACTTGGACGCATGCGCCGCATCAGGATTTATGCTCAACATGTGAGCCCCAAGGTCATTGCTTATGACAATGCCACGACTTAGGTTCCCAACCGAAGGGGCGTGTACATTTTCAGCCTCGTTCGTGCCTTCATCGTTGATATAATCTGGGACCTTATCTAGATCGGGGTTACTAAAATCTTCACCCTCGTGATGAGAATGACTATCATCATCGAGTCCTTCTCCGTCATTTACACCTATACCAACTACCTTCGAATGTATCTATAAATGAGGACCTAGATTAGGGTTGTTATGCGCAGTCGGACCACGATGTGGATTTTCGACTCATGTCGATGTCCCTCCATAACCACATTGTTTTGCCCATCCAACATTCAAATCAAAGTCAACCCCATGTACAGATGATCACCTATCAACAAACGCTCTCGAAACCTTCGTACACGGGTTTTGAACTCCATATTGTTGACTTAATAGAGTGACATTTTGAACAAGCTTTACATCTGCTAACTCAGTAAACAACTGAACTGGTTTAGTGTTCATGTTCCCACTCGAGCAATAAAGTACGATCATTGGCTCCACATATTGATTCAGTGGCGGCACAAAAAAAAGTCATTTTTGGCACAAAAAAATAATCATTTTTGCTTAAATCTGATGATTGGGTAATGATTAAGGGGAAAAGGGAGTGGTGCCGTCTGTTGGTCAGACGACACCGACTTTCACTGTAACAAACAGGTTATTTTTGTATTTAATTAATATTTTAAGGTTATTTTTATAAAAAAAGCCATTATATATTGATACTTATATGTGTGTGTGTGTGTGTGTTTGTTTTTGTCTCTCTCATGATGGACTTAAGTGGATGTTTCTTTTACATACTTTCGTCACTGTGTCACATAGTTTTCTGTCTTAGGTAAGGTAATTTAATAACTGCATGAAAAAAACAATTATATAAGAGAAAGAAATTGTTGTAATGGCTAGTCAAACTTTATGTTAAAAACTTTACTAATATAGGATTTCGGACAAAGTGACAAGTAAAATGACATAAAAAGAGGAAGGTCAAATTTGGTTTTGGTCCTTCTATTATTCTTAAAATTGAGGGTTTAATTTTTGTATTTTAACTTAGTGTAATTTAATCCTTATATGTTAGTTCAATTAATTAAAAAAAGTTTACTATTTTCACTTAAAATGCTGATGTAAATTTTCTTTAAAAATACATGTTTCAATATAGAAAAAATCCATGCCAATTACCAGCATAATGAATTGAAATGAGTAGCTTTAAAGAAAAACCCAAGATTATTATTTTAATATGAGTTCTGGACTCACTAATGAAGTACTTGTAAAACTGAAACATCAAAGGGTTAATATAATTTTTGATCTCTCGAACTTAGTAATTAAATTCATTTTGGTATCTATATTTTTTACTCACTTTAATACTTAAATTTAGCGATTAGTTCATTTTAGTCTTTAAACTTAGATTCTATAAATGTAATGATTTAGTATTTTAAGATTGTACAGCATTATGATTTGAAACTTAAAAAAATCATTTTTTTTCTTTTTTTAGAGTATATACGTGTTTAAATTTTTAGGTGATGATGTGGCAAAATATTAAATTGCCACACCCTCACACTTTTACAAAATCTAAGTCCAGGTATCAAAGTGGATTTAGTTACTAAATTTAAGTATCAAAGTGAAAAAAAAGGGTTCAAATACTAAAGTGAACCTAGTTGCTAAATTTAAGGGTAAAAATATACATTAGCCCAAGACCAAATTATACCAGTATATAATTAAATTCTAAATTTAAGGGAGGGACCTAAACCATAATTTAACAAAAAAAAATACAGGTACCAAAGGAGATCTAGTAACTAAATTCAAATATAAAAATTACATTAACCCAAGACCAAATTGTGCCAAAGTAAAGTAAAAAGACTAAAATCTAAATTTGAGCATATTAGAAGGACCCCAACAAGTATTTAACCAAAAAGAAATGTGGTCATTGGGAAGGGTTTGGGGTCCTTGGAGAAAGAGGAAAGAGAGATTGCAATTAATGGAAAAAAGAGAGGGCTCCAAAGATGGGTGTTGAACACACTGATCACATACTTAAAGTAGGAAAAGACAAAGGTTTTTCTGGTCCTCAAGAAGAATAGAAGCCCTTTTGATACAAACATTTCAAACCCGACATTTTTAGTCTGTTTTTCTCTCTTTTATTTATCTTTCATCGATTACCTCAACTCTTTTGGAATTTTTCAAATTCACCCTTTCACTTTGTAAATCAAAACCATGATAATAATAATGGAGATTATGAGTTATATCAGCATGATATATATATATGTAGTACTTCACGTATAATTGTATAATTATTCTGTTAATTATACCAAATTTTTAACAATAAAAATGGATGAATTTTTATAGTTGATAAGCTTTAACTTATACATAAATAAGGTAGCACATGAACTAAGAAATCTTTTTCAGTATCAAAGCATGGATTGGATGTACTTATCAGCCATTAATGAAACGAACCAGAGATACCCCTTGAGAAGTTGTCTATGAATGCAGGCTATATAGCCAGAGACTTCCTCAGCTTTTTTCTCTCTCTCTCTCTCTCTCTCTCTCCCTCTCCCTCTCCCTCTCCCTCTCCCTCTCTCCTGTATTAATCCAAGTGTATATATGTATATCAAACTGTAACATACATATATATGATCAGAATCATGAATAGGATGAACTATAAGCAAGAGCATGAACAATGAATTGCACCAATGAGAAACTAAAGAAAAGAAAAGCATCAAAGATAAAAGTGTTTGAGATTCCTTTTGAACTTCAAATCACCTGCATTGATGCTGGTGTGAAGAAGCGGCACTAAAATTATATACAAAGATAGTCTCTCCCCCCTCACCCCCAAAGTGAGTTTACATTTTCTCTCTAATTCAAAAATGAGTAATTTAGTTTCTATACGATTAGATCAAAAAGCAAACTGATCTTCGTACACTATCATAAGGTATGTGTGACATATCACGTGTCAATTTTTAAAGGGATCAATTTGCTATTTGATTTAATGTACAAAGACTACTTTATTCATTTTTTTTAGTAGAAGAGATAAAATGCAATCTAACTTATAGTACAAAGTTGAGATGATACTTTTACCTAAAAAGAAGCTAACATGTAGAAGAAGGCATAAGATTCAACCCTATATCATCTTTTTCTAAGACCAAACGAGCCTTATGAGTCTCCATGTTAGCTGCTGTTGAATCACCATATTCAGGGTGCAACCTTTTCTTGGATTGTAAAGGGACACCGAAGAGCTTTGTCTTGTTGTTGTTTGGTTCTTCGTTTAAGACTTGAACTTGGGGTTTTGGACTATTTGGATAATACCCAAAGTGGTGCTGGTTTGGGGCACAAAGGAGCAAAGAAGGAGAATATGAATTACTTGGAGTGACTGGTTTAACATGGTTTTGAACGAAGTAGATGATATCATTGTAAAGCTTTTTCATACGTGCTAATTCAGAGATGAGTAAATTGTTGCTTCTTCTTAACCTTTCATTGTCTTCTGATAAAGCTGTAACCGAGCTGTTGTTATTGCTTCCTCCACCGCCGGTGGTTGAAGAAAGTGGTGGCGAGTCACACCAGTTGGTTGTTTGTTCATCTGAGTCAGGTGGTGAAATGCTAACTCGGCTTGGAAATGGAAAGTAACCATAATGAGTATTACTAACCATAGATGACTGTGGGTGTAAATGACGGTGGTGGTGGTGGTGGTGGTGGTTGTAGTGGTTTAACGCCGCCGTCACTTGTGGCTGAGCTGTTTTCCTTCTATGGATCTCACAAAGCAAGTGCTTTTCACTTTTCTTGAAGTACTCATTGGCAAATTCCCATCTATCCGGTACAATCTTCCTAAAACCCTAAAACAAAAACAACAACAACGAAAACTTCAGATTCATGACAAAACATAAAAAGAAGAAAAGGGGTTTGAGTTTGTTCTTTTGTTATTACATAAGTGTTGAGTTGTCTAACAAAGCTAGAGAAATTATTGTGCTTGAAGTAATTAGGAAGAAGATCACGAGCAAACTCGGGTGGCCGCCATACAACAAAAGTAGTATCATCTTCACCCCATGAAACAATGTGATCGGTGGTGGGATCGTCGACAAGTTGGTAAGTTTTGGTCAAAAATGGAGCTGGTACTGGCTTGTGTGAGTCAAGTGATAGTAATATGCCTTCACAATTATCAAGCAATAAAGCCATTGAAAAGGCAAGAGGAAGAGGATGGTGATGGGGGGATTTTATGGATTTGGTTCTGTTACTATTTAATTATGTGAAAACTGGGATATGCAGTGAGTGAGAGAGAATGTAAAAAAAGGGGGCTTCAAGGCAAACCCGTGACCCTTACAACTCACCTCTTTTCCTATGTTTATGGTCTGACAGTAGATCCCGCGCACACCCACTTCAAATGTGTGGCATAAGGGGATGGGTACATACAATCTGCCTTTCTGAATTTACAATGTAGCCCTTTCCTTTTACCTCCAACTGCATCTAGAGCTACATTGGACTTGAGATCAAGGGCCATTTTACCTTTAGGGTTAAAAAAATACGGTGAAAAAGTTTGACAATGGGTTAGTTTATTACTGAAGTTGAAATATGTCCTAAAAAAATACTTTCGAGGAATTTGATTTTGTTTACAATTGATGTCAAAAAGTGATTTGAAGAATATAAGATGCCCATTTAAAACATTATGTTGTAAAGCAAAAGATGCGCTGAACTTCTTTAACGAGGATAAAAAAATAATTTCAACCAAAAACATGTTTACAAAGCTTTTGGCTTAAGTTCAAATCCTAGTTTAAAAACATAATTTGTGTTAGAGTTGTGTGATTTAAATAGGAGATTTGTGGGAACGAAAGATCGAGGATTGAATGCCACCGCACAAGTTGAATCCGTATAGGACTATACTTCTTCTATTAAATATTCATTATAATAGGATTGTTTAATCCTTAAATAGATATAGTTGAACTCCTTTTGTATTGTGTGTTTTTCAATATAGTGAATTCGTCTCCTCTACCTCTGATTTCTCCTCCGCATTTTTCCTACCATCTCAATCAAACATTAAACAAATAATCAAATTAATGATTAGATGAAAAAGTAAATTAGGGTAATATGGTAAGAACCATAGAAACCTTTTGAATGTTCTAATGCATGAGCATAATAAAAAAGAAAAGAAAGGAAAGGGCATTTCACACTTTCACTTCACGTCAAACGAGCCTTCTCTTTTTATTTCTTTTTAGTTTCCTTTTTGATTTTCATTTTGTAGCTTTCCTTGTGTCGTTTAACATAACATCGAAGCCAACACTTCTTTAATATATATAATAATGTTTATATGTATATATATATATATATATATATATATATATATATATATATATAT
Source organism: Gossypioides kirkii (assembly GCA_005610355.1). Lineage (NCBI taxonomy): Eukaryota > Viridiplantae > Streptophyta > Magnoliopsida > Malvales > Malvaceae > Gossypioides > Gossypioides kirkii. Next base: position 1,598,527 of record CP032248.1, read on the forward strand.
ATATATATATGTATGTATATATGAAAAAAAAGGCAAAGGATACAACATGGAAGTACGTGATGGGATTTTGAAGGCTGTTGTCGTTGACGACGTTTCTTCTTCCATTTTCCTTTTCTCTTTGGACTTCTTCTTCTTAACATTACTCTTTGCTTTCGTAATATTCCAAACTTCAATAACATATATACACACATATATATATATATATATATAGATATATAGATGCTCTTTGTTCACTGCTGCCTTTACTTGCAATTGTTTTTCTTTTTTCTGTTTGCTTTGCCTTTTCCACCTTAAATTTGGCTTTTCTTTTTTCTTTTGCTTACGTCTCACTAAGTTGATTCAATTATTTCACCTAAAAGTTTATCTAGTTCAAGCCCTATAGGATAATTTGTTGATGGAGTCGGATATTACAATACTTAGGAGAATTCAGCAGATCATAAGAACGAAAAGACAATGATTGATTCAACATGTTCTCAAAAAAGATACTCGAGTTGCTGACTGTTTGGTTAAGTTGAAGTTTAAGTGGAAGGACAGGCTTACAGGTCTATGATGAAGTCCCTCATGTTGCCTTAGAAGCACTAAGGGGTACTTTCGATCAATTTAATTTGATGTAATCTTTGTTTGTTTTTACCACAAAAAAGTTTATCTCATTGTAAAATTGAGGTTTTAAAAAATATAGATAAAAGTATCAGGTTATTATATTAGAAGTTAAATAGTATTTTATTTTATTTATTAAAAAAGAGAGTAAATTAGTCCTTTTGATTATAATTTTCATCAATTTCTATTGTTAAGAATTGGTATGGTTGATGAAATAACCAGATGGTTACATATGACACGCCATGTGTACCTCATATTGACGTATAAGAATCAATTTTTAACAATAAAAATAAATAGAATTATTAACAGAATGATCAATTTTCTCTTTGATCTAATGTACAACGATTAATTTACTCATTTTTTTAAAATAGAGTGGGCAAAATGCAATCCGACTATAAAAGCCTTTATTATACTTTTTACAATAAATTTGAGATGTCAAGTTTAACTTTCACTTTATGTAAATTGTATGGGTTTTGAGTCTATATTTATTAAGATTTAATTTTCATCCTTTGTATTTGAGTATAATTATAAAATATATTACACATTCAAAAAAAAAATACAAATTTAAATTTTAAAGATTACATTATTAAGAATAACAGCCGTAAAAACTTGAACTTACACAGTAAAAAAGAGCATTTATGATTTACCATTATCATGGGGGATTTCTACTGCAAACAAAGGGTCAAAATTTAAAGAAATTGCATGAAAACCATACGGCAATGAGTGGACTGTGAGAGATCCTACAAAAGTGTGAGAGACGGATTCGTTTTTGTGATAAGGCAATAAAGACAGTAGGTCCAAAGCCAGAAAAAGAAAAAAAAAATATTATGAGTAATTATTTCACCAATATACTCAACTCATTAATGATTATTTTTTCGTATAATTTGTTTTCTGTTTCTTATTTTTTTAGATTCAAGATTTGCTTATACAACGACCGAATATCAGCTCGATTAGTACTAATATTATTATTTATATAGAGGTCGTGAATTTGAATGCATTGAAGCGTATTTATCTTCTTATTAAGTAGTAATTATGAGTAGTTTTAAACATTTAAAGAATATTTGCATACACAATTTGTATGTTTTTAAATTTAATTAATGATATGTCAATTGAGTCTTAACTTGATTAATATCGACATTGTTATCAGTGCAGGAGGACGTGAATTTGAGTGTGTTGAAGCTCATTATCCTCTTATTTAGGGGTTGAAGAAAATTTATAAGAAATTTTAAGATTTGTATAAAAAAATAAATACTATAACGAAATTATGTTAAAAAAATTAATTAATATAATGATATTAATCAAAGATCGAGGAAACACAAAAGAGGTGAAAGGTGTGTAATTTCTGAGTATGTTCTTAACAATATAAATTTAAAAGAGGCATTTAATGAGAATGAAGAATATACTGCTAAAAACGTGAAATTATAATTTCATACTCTCAAGCTAAATATGTAAGACAAAATTTTGCCAGGGGACAATATCTTCGATTGTTGGGGGACCGATCGATTGCGTGACGGATAACACTTTCAAGATTTCTCTCGAAAAAGTCAACCCCCCTCAAGAAATATCTATTCGGTCAAATTTTATTATTAGTACTATGCGTAAATTGTAGATTTAAACCTTATTTTTTGATTTGATAATTTTAGTTTTTATACTTTTTGAAATTTCAATCCTGACCTAAAATAGTAATTTTTCATTCCATTAATAATTTAATTTTTCTGTGAGTATTATGTGAAAATAGTAAATTGAAATGATAGTACACAAGTAACAACATATTTACCGTCTAAGATTTTTGAAAATAACTTACTTTAACGACCACCGTTTAGTAAAAACTAAAAATTCAAAATTAAAAAAATATTATATTAAAATATATAAATTAAATTCATAATTAACACATGATACAAAGCTAAAAACAAAATCTGATTGATTAAAAACCATAGTACATAGATTGTTTAATAGCAAAGGACCAAAAATTATAAGCCTTTCATGTTCTTTTGACTGTTTGCTATTTATTATCGTATAGTTTATTAGTAATATTACGTACTTCCCAATGCAATTTCATGCAAGTGGTAAATATGACCAAAATATAAAAAAATTGTACTTACAGCAAAAATACAAAAAAATTACATGTGACAGTACTGGAATTATCTAAAATAAACATAACCTAAATTATTAAATTTCTCTGTCGATTAAGTTTTAATTTAATTGATATGTGCATTATTTATAAAAGGGATTATAGACAGACGTAATTTGTAAAGATGAAATTTCAAATCTAAAATCTTAAAATTATCAGAATCTCATCCTTATCATTCAATTGAGCTTCATTAGCATCATATTTATCAAAACGGATTGAATGTATTACATTATCACCACCAAGAGGTTAAAAGAAGTAACAATGAACTTTGTCTTCATGCATTTAAATTGAATTTAAATTTTGAAATTATCATTGTTGAAAGAATTTTACCTATCAATCACATTATTAACTTAATAGCAAACTTGAATAAATTTCAAATTGATTGAAATAAAATCTGTATTTGTAAACACTTTCTCCCCTCTCCCATTATAATATATTTATTCACTTGTATAAAGAAAATAAAACTTTACTTGAATACTACTCCTAACTCGAACCTTCAACCCATGAAACAGACAATGACTATAACAAAAAAATTATTACATTATTTTCATATCACTAAGCCTAATGGCAGTCTTTCAAGTCCCAATGCATATAGATGAGGCAGGTAATGAGCAAAAAAGCACCTTCTAAAACGTGCAATTGCATGCTTAAATGTGTCTCTATCTCTTTCCTTTCTCTTCTCCATATCTTTCTTAATTCTTCCTTCCAGGAGGGCCTTATACGACTGCAAAAAACCTGCATAATTTGCAGCGGCTGACATGGGCAATGTCTCTTTTATTTTTGTTCATGGTTCTTTGCATCTTTCCCATTCTCGTGATTCCTGTTTTGTTCTTTTCCATGATGTAATAAATAATTTTACCATTTATTATCGCCATCACTTATCTCCCTCTTATTCATTTTACTTGCACATTTGTGGGAATGATTTTTCTTTGCAATCCATTGATTTTCCTACCTTTTTCCTTTTTCTTCTTGGTTAAATTTATGAAGGATGTAAGACATACCTACATCAAATAGGCATACATTAAAGGGAGTTACCTAAATAAAAGTCTATTGCGTACCCTCGAAAGCTCGAAATTAGATGGATTTTATGGGTGAACAACATTTAAGTTTTAAATTTTAATAGTGTTAGAGTTGTGTGATCCAAATCTCGGCTTGAAAAGTTCGATATGCAATTCACTTGTTAAAAAAATAAAATAGAGAGGCAAAATTGAGGATCTGTGGATGGTGAAGGACTTTGCCGCACAAGTTGAATCCGTATAGGACTATACTTCTTCTATTAGACATTGATTATAAAATGGTTGGTTAACCCTTGAAACATGTTTAGTAGAAAACCTCTTGTATTTTGTTTTCAACATTAGTGAATTTTTCCTTCTCTCTGACCGTGATTTTTTTTGATATGAGTTTTTCACGTAAAAATTGCGTGTTCTTGTGTTTCTTTTTTTATTGCTTCATGATTATTCCTACTTCCATTATTGACATATAATATAACAAATAGTTTTTAATCGAGTTCTCAAGATTCCACCATAAAATCCACTTAAGTTCAAAATTGATCAGACTTGATTAACGCTTAAACTAACAGTTCTAATAGAAAATTTTGATTGATGCCAGCTAATACTTTGAGACAACTTCTAAAATTTAAAACCAATTTAAAATTTAACTTATGGTTTAGACACATCTCGCAATTTTGATACTTTGAGATTCCAACACCAACATACTAGACATTGTTATATGTATACTTTGCGAGCTTACCTTGCAAGATTCATGCTACCGTTAGTCAAAACCTTGCGAGTTAGGACACCCGCGTGTCCAATATATTGTGAGCACAATACACGTGAGTTTGAATTGATGGGATTACATGCTTGACACGGATAAGACATCTATCATTCACATGTTATGCATATTTTTTCATAATTGACAATCCATATTTATGGTAACAAAGCATTAATAGATCAACTAAATGCTAAGAAATCCGAAACTAATATATGAGTAACACGTAACATTTAGAGAATTATCATGAGGGTTTCTTTTCAATCTTCTCTCGATACTCACATTCGAATCACTTTAATCTCCCCATGAGTTTCACCCTACAACCATTGATTAACCTAATCATGAAGTTAAATCCATGGGGAGTTAAAAACATGAGATCGTGATAAACAGGTGGTGTCCATCATGTAATACAAAAGAAATGGGACCTATATCATTGATGAAAATCAACAGTTTATGGAACATGGAACTGTTGAAAAAAGAAACACAGTTTCTGATGATGAAAAGGAAGGTTAAAACTACAAGACAAAAGCTTGTCTTTCTTTTTCTTATATGGGGAAATCGATTTTTGTATGCATTAAGACATTCATCATCATCATATATGTTAAGAGTGCAAAACAAGGGTCCCACGAATAACAAGTAAATCTAAAAGAACAAAGTTTGATGATGTTTTTGTACTCAAACAAGTTGTCAACAACTTAGACACAGATATAAATATCCCTATTTGAGTCCCCACCACCATCACTACTCAAAATCAACTCTTTCTCAATCCTTTGAGTTGCAAAGAAGATTCTGTTCTAATTTCTAAACCAATCTTTGGGTGTAAAATTTAAATTCTAGTTGAATTGAAAATCGATTGATTTGAAGGTTAAAATTTGATAAAATTGATTTTCTTTTATTATTTTGGATTTTTTTTATAAATATATATTTTTATTTTTTAATTTCGGGAATTTTTAATTAATTCAATTAATATTTTTAAAAATATCACAATGATTAAATCACCTGGTTCAACCTGTTGAATTGATTAAATTAAAAATCAATTAGGTCAAATTCTGCTATATAAGTCTTATTCTATACGTAAGTTGTGCACTTATTCTTTGTTCTTTAGTTTAATCATTTTTAGTTCTCATACTTTTCGAATTTTAAAATTCCAGTCTTAACTAAAGCTATAGCCATTAAATCCATTAAGTAAAATTATATGGCTTTTTATGAGTATTATATGGAAATAACAATATGATATTGCATTGTATATATGACAATATGTTTGCTACATGAGAATTTAAAGTAGAATTTAACAGTTATCATTTGGGTCAAGACTGAAATTTTAAAATTTGAAATGTACATAGACTAAAAATGACCAAGTAAGAGTATAGGGACTAAATCTATAACTTACATATAGTATATAGACTAATAGTAGGGCTTGACCTATAATTACAAGTATAAGCACAATTACAATGATAAGTACAAATAACTACAACAAGAATTAATCATTACAATGCACGACCGGACTGACAACAAAAATGTCCGAATCTAAACCAAAATAAAGTTAAACAAGACTTGTCTGACTTAAACAAGAAATCTAGGGGTGAAGGAAGGGGATAAGTAGTAACCTTGGCCCTAAAATTGGAAAATTCTTTATATAATCCTTAAAAAAATTTCATTATAGATTCTGATTATATCTATTCTTTTTAACTTAGAATTACCCATAGCCTCTCCCTAACCCATAAATAGAGGGATAACGTACTCCAACGCACTCGAATCCATGTCTTCCTGTATTGACAATAATACTTATACAAATTAAACTAAAACTCAATCCACCCTAAAATAATTTTCTAACTACATCAACTTTCATTCATTTAACTTAAATATTATAAAATAAATAAAATAAAATCATTACACATGAAGACCGCCGATTCCTTTTCCAAATTACAATTTTCTTTTCTTCTTATGGGACAAAGACAAACATATACAACAAAGGTTTAACAATATTTAAATGTCTCTAATTCCAGAATTTCAAGGACAGACAGAGATTGAATAGGGATAGAATTACCCACCAACTTGTAATTATTTTAAGGTAAGTATAAGGGAAAATTAAAATAAAGAAAGAATCAAAATCTAAAAATATATTTTATACGACAACGACAAGCTACAAGGTTCTTTCTTCTGTCTGTTCTTACACCCTCTTTTGTCTGTTCCATTGTCTGTTTTCCTCAGCAGAAGCCATAGAGAGAGAAAGAGAAATGGAAGAGATATTCAAAATTTTGACAATTTAAAAATGTCTGCAAACTATCATTTAGAGTTTCAACTAGTTTTTAAATTTAAAAAGGTTTTAATTGAGCTGTTATTAAATTTTTTTTATTAGTTTAATCATTAAATCTTAATTTAATATGCAAATTGTAAATATATAGTATATATAATAAATAAATGATAAAAATATTTTTTCAATCTCTTTTCATTTTGGTAGTGAAAGTCAGTCTCTCTTTAAAATATTCGAACAATTGAATTCGTATCAATTTTGAAAGTGGATAATTAAGAACAAGTTTCATAATGTTAATATTTTTCGTCAACTGTACATATTTTTTATTAGTATAATAACAAATTTATCTTTTGGTGTTTATATATTCTCTGTAAATGTTGATAGAGCGTTAAATTTACTACTATATCAATAAAAATATGTGCAATTGATAAAAAAAACATTAATATTATGATTAATTATTCTTAATTGCTCTTTTTAGGACAGGAAGGGTTTTGAAGTGGCACAAAAAATAAGGATAAATTGCACTCAAGGACACTAAATTATTAATAACTTCATATTTTGGTCACTTAATTTTAAAAAGTTTCAAAATAGTCATTAAATTATTTAAAAGTTTTCATTTAAGTCATTGGGCTGTTAAAACCATTGTTGTATAGCCTTCTTTATTCACACTTTCTACACCAATCGAAAGCTTTTCTTCCCCTTCTCTTCTATAATTCAATCTTTTTTTTATCATTAAACAGCTTCAAATGTCACGAATATGCAAACCAAAATCTAAATAAGTTTTTTCTCTGATATTTTACATTGACCGTCAAATTGGCTTGGATTTAAGGTATGTTTTTCTACCGGTTGATGGGTATTGATCCATTGTATCGATTGCCGAACCGTCGCTTGGAGCTCACTAGCTAGCCTTAAAAAAACTTAATACCATAATGACTTAAATAAAAACTTTCAAATAGTTCAATGAATTAAATGAAAGTTTTCGAATAAGTTAATGATCATTTTGTAACTTTTTAAAGTTGAGTGACCAAAATAAAAACATACTAATAATTTAATAATCTTTGTTATAATTTACCAAACAATAAAAAAGTGGTAAATTTTGAAAAAGAAAACGAAGGGGGTCACGAGGGAATCATATGGGATCCCACGAGGAAATGAAGAGTGATATATGTCATATATTATTATATAGGTAAATTGCATTTTTATGTGCTGATATGTAGACGGTGTTGTCCTTTGTTTTTATTTGTGTGATTTGTAGCAGCTTCTCTGTCTTTCTAGTTCTAGATGAAAAATTGTTTTAAATTTTCATTTAGATGTCGATTAAGTATTAATTTGATTGGCATCCATATTATTGTCAGTGTAGAAAAACGTAGGTTTGAGTGTACTGAAGCACATTATCCTCCTATTTAAAGGTTGGGGAGGACCTAGTTCTAACCATTATATCAATAAAAATAGATATGATACAAACCTATAATGAGATCAATGTCTAAAAAAAAAAACTCCATCCAGATGACCAATTCAATTAACTTTGCTTGTAAAAAAATTATTAACTGTATTAAAATTATCTTTTTGGGTTTATGAATGTTTTTTTTAACCGTTAGAATTTGAATAATATTCTTTTCAAAAGTGCATTATGCTTTATAATTGCATCGAACACTTATTAACATTTTATATAATTAGAAATAAAGAGCTGCTAAAATTTGAAATCGAATTTTTTACCGTACGATATAATAATCTTATCATTAGATCAGCATATTGTTAGCCATTTTATTAGTCATACAGCAAGAGAAAGGTTCATGATAAGCACTAGTACTACATACATATGTACTGAAAAAATATACTATAATATAATAGGATTGAGCTAAAAAACCTAGCAACTTTATCTGGTTATGCTTTTGCAAATCACCACACTTTTCATTAAACTATATATAAATATTATACATATTTGAAATAAAGCACTAAAAGAAGGCCAACCATGATGTTCTTTTAAGCCATTCACATCTTTCCTTCCATTATCTTAGAATTTGAAATAAATTATCTGTTGTTGAGTCAAACTCGAATTATACAACAAATATGAATGAAAATCGAAAAAATTGAACATAAATATTTATGTTAAAAACCTTTTCAAAAAAATCATGGGCAAAACAAAAAAGCTTCACTAAATTGACTAAAAACCAAAAGGAGAGTACAAGATGAATAAATAAACCTTGATCTTGAAATATAAAATTTTCTCGAGGTTCCCACAAACTCTCTTAATTTTGTTGTTGTCATTCTCAACTATTTAAGGTTGCTAAATGACTTATTTATAAGTTGAAATTCGTGTACAATTATAACTAAAACATCTATAAAATAATTCAGAGTTTAATTAAGAAAAGATTACATAGTTTAATAAGGAGAAAAAAGCCGATTAAGTGGGGCACATGTTGTCACGTCGTGATGTGGCTATCGGCTTATCGGAACATTAGCTCCATTTCAGTCGAAATGCGAGGCACACTCCACATCTGCCTCATATTTTTTTTTAATTTTCTTTTAAGAGAGTAAAACAACTTATAGTTAGGATTTAAACTCAACATTTTCATCATACTTTCTTATTAATAATTTGTCTCTCAAGAAAAGAATGCACCCCTTACAAATATTATTTTTAGAAACTACTAATTGATCCCTTCCCATGCATAATTTCCATTTCCTTTTAAAAAAGAACATACAGAAATGGGTCCAAAAGACTTGCATTGCCTGTTTTCTTTATGATAAATTAAAAGAAAAAAGTTAATTTTAACAAAAGACTTTAAGAGAAGAGTTACATTAAAAGAAGTGAAACTACAAGACATGCCTTTTTTTTCTTTTTGCTCCCATTATCTTTTCTTTTTCCTTTTTTCTCTTCATCCTTTTGTTAAATCTTCTATGTCAAAATTAAAAGCTATATATATATATGATATATATATATATGCCATTACCCTACTACAAAACGTGTTCAGCTTTGTCATGTACAAAGTAAGTATATTCTACTGATATGATCATCTAGAATATCAGAATTATTTCAGAGAAAAAAAAAAGTACTTCTTCCCCACTCAGATTAAAGGAAATGCCAATCTAGTTTGCATCATCTCAGCTTTATATGTATAGCTTTATGTGGTATGGGGTGTGGGGTTTGAATGTTAGAATTGGATTAGATGAACTGGTTGAATTAAAAATCGATCATTTGATCAATAACAGATAAGTAGAAAAAAAAAGAATAGTTATGAAGTGATAAAAAAAAATTGAAAACTGAGAAAAATCAATTGTTTAACTAATGTTGTTTTTTTAATAAATTTTTTAATTTTTATTTAAATTGACAACTGAAATTAAAATTGATGATCGGATTAATTTAACAATTGATTCAATTATTACAACTTTAAATTTAAATAATGAGAAAAAAGCTTTTAATCACTGTTGCAATGATGAAAACATGACTAAACTTTAATTGCATTCAAGTATCAATAGCATGATTAGAAAATGGTTGCCTAAATAATTTTTTTATATAGTATTAATGGCGGGATGAAGTAACAGAATTTGAACTCGTATTAATGGGTGTTTGATAAGAACTTTAATCGTTATTTCAAGTCAAGATAAATATATATATATGTTAGTGGGTTAATTGTATTAGATGTTTTGAAACTATGTTCCAAATTTTAAATTAATCTCATACTTCAAAATGTTTTAACTGAATCTTCAAAGTATCATTATCGTATCAGTTAGATTTCATTAGCATAACAAAACAAACTTATGTATAACATAAAGCATATTATATACACGTAAATCAAATTATGAACAAGTGTACTTATTCCATTGGCAATTTGAATTTGAAATGCTAAAAAGAATTATAAGAGAAGGATAAAGTTTTAACAATAATACAATTAACATGACTGAAACCCAAATCACACCTACGACAGAAAACACTCTAACCATCATACCAACACACGAAATTCTTGATTGATGTATTTACATCATATTCTAATTCACGCGTAACACTTGTGACTAAATTGATGAAACAAGAACTTTAAAAACTTAAAAATTTAGAAATCAATTTGAATTTTTTAAATGTATTTTGTGATAGAAGAAGAGAAGAGTGTGGGGAACATAAAGGCTGTTGGATCACATGCACGTCACATTATTCCTTTCTTTCCCTTCATCTTCATCTTCATCTTCATCTTCTCTTCTTTTTATAATTGTGACTGATAGAACGTTAAAGAAAAGTTGTTTTTTTCTTTCTTTGAAAAAAAAAGACCCACAATTCAAGGCTACTAGCTGCTCTTTCTCCTTAATCCAAGGGATTCTTTTACGTTTCGATCAAACCCCAAAATTTTGGGTCCCCCATCCTTCATTTCTTGCACACACACATATACATATATGTATATATTTCAAAGTCCCACCTCCCACGTTCTCTTAATTTTACTCATCATTTCATTAGGATTTTGGTAATTTTTACTGGATTCCCTTTGTTTCATCGAAATTCGACTTCAAATTATTGTATTTTGATCGGTTAATGATCGGGTGGGTTATGGGAAAATGCTATATACCCCTTGAATCATTTGGCTATGATCCGAGCAGTCCCTTTTTCATTTCATTTTTACTATAAATATATATGTGCAAGTAAGTATATATATTTACTGCTATATATATTTCATCATAATCATACAAATATTATTGCCAACTAATTATCCACTATGCCGGCCAGTCAAATCATGTCGACCAAAAAGCTTGCAACTCACTTTCGTCTTCATTATTCCATGAAAATTAATTATATTTTCTAGGTGCTAGCTCAAATATTACCATGAATTAGATTATGAATTCAAATTATATTAGATGATTCAAAAAATATTTTTATTATTCAAATCCTGCTTTAGATTTGATCTTTTGTTGGAGTTAGGAGATAAAATCCTAATTCCAACAAGAAACTATATAAATTATTATTAGAGATTCAATCGACTGTTTGATAGACGATACTTTAATAACTTTTCTAAATGATGTTAATTCTCTCTAACATTTACACTCTCGATAAAATTTACATATAGATTAAGTAGGTATAGCAATAAACTATGGAATTTTTATTGTGATTATGCATCATGCAAAATAAAGAAAAAAAGTAAAATTTTCAGAGAAACGAGGAAAGACAAGACTTTGAAACTATACAAATGCAAATATTCCATTTTACATAGGTCCCCTTTTGGAACTGAGCAAAGAGCAAGACTAAGGTAGAGCCTCGTACCCGAGGCAGTACTGAGACTTGTGGGTATTCACAAAGATATACAATTTCACTTTTTAAATATGGAATGACTTTGATAATACACTTTGGATGGTGATTTATTTTTAATGCAGTGTATTTAATTTTTTTTATCTCACATTATAATACCATTATAATATCTAATTTTACTTTTATTATTATTTATACATTAATCGTAAATAAATGTATCATCTATTCAAAAAGACTCAATGTAAGATACATTGGAGTCCAAAAACAATGTATATCATATATATACATATATTTTCGATTAAACTTCAACTCAAATAATATGTTACATGAATTCAAATGCTTTTTTTCGATTTAAAGAGTTATAATGGAAGTATGCATTGAAATAAGCATGGTATAAAAAAATGCATATATATATATATATATATATATATATATTATAAATTTAGCTTTATAGGGAAGATGAAGGTGGAAAATTGAATAATTATAAATCATAATGTATTTCATATATGCTTTTCTCATTGTATTAACTTTTTAAGGCATGATTAAAAAAATAGAAAAAAAAAGGAAAAAGTTGATCAAAAAGCAAATTTATCTTCTTTCTTCTCTACTTTTTATCTAATTCAACTCCAAATAATAGAAACTTGTTTCCCAAGATTTGTAAAATATTAATACTAAAAATTAATCATGAAACTCGAAGTTTGCGGGTGTTTTTGGATGGGTAGTTACTATGATGTGATGTAATCTTTTACCTCATAGCTACAGTAACTAATCTTATCGTCACCATTTTTTAATTTTACCGTAGGGAAACGCACTGCCTATTCAAAGACACCTAGGGGTGTAGGTTTATTATTTTTAGAGTTAATTACACTATACATCCCAAACTATGACTCTCATTTTAAATTAGTCTCAAAATTTCAAAACATTTTGATTACATCCTTAAATTGTCAAAGTTATATTAATTAGATCCTTCTGTTACTAAAATAATTAATTGTAAAAGTCTTGGTTTTGACGTTTTTGAAGATTTTACAAAAGCTTTATCGTTTACTCTCTCTCTCTCTCTCTCTTTTCATTTTTACTTTATTTTTAATTTTTACTTTTAAAAGTTATGTGGTAATGTTTAGGGGTGAGCAAAATTCGATTCGATTCGAAAAACTCGATAAAAAATTCAAATTTTGAATTTAATAGTTCAAGTTATTTGAGTTAATCTAGTTATTCTAATCAACTCGAATAAAAAAAATTTAGTTTTTCAGTTACTCGGATACAAATTACACAATTCGAGTTATCTGAAAATCCGAATAAGAAAAGGCAAAACTACGTCGTTCTGGTAAATGTTTACCCTTTCTAAGGTTAAAAGTCAAAACCATTAAGTTAAAAGGTAAAATTATGTCATTTTGATAAATGTTTACCCATTAAATTAAAAGGCAAAACCATTATATTGTTTATGTAGTTAAATAATCTTGTAGTTCGTTTACTAGTTAAATAATCGGTACATATAAACGCAACATTGAGTATAAATAATAGGATTCGTTAACTCGACTCGACTCGATTCGAAATTTTTTGACTCAATTTGATTCGATTCGAAAAAATTTCAAATTGAATTCGGTTGCAAAAATAGGATTCGTCAACTCGACTAACTCGAAATTTTTTGACTCGATTCGACTCGACTCGATCGAATACTCACCCCTAGTAACGTTTTCTTCATTTTTAAATTAGTTACATAAGATTTGACTTGTTATTTAACAATTAAATCAATGGTTTTAATAACAAAAAAACTAATTGATATAATCGATAGTTTAAGGATGTAATTCCAATATTATAAAATTTAAGAATCAATTTAAAATGAGTGACATAATTTGAAGATGCCTTATGCAATTGACTCTTGTTATGATATTAAACTATCTTTTTACATCCATCTTTGCATTTTTATTATTTCTCACTTATGCCACCTTCAAACAGCTTTAGAACTGTTTTTTAATGGGCTTAGGCCCTCAACTTCAAATGTTTTGGACTATCTGTATTGGGCTTAGTAAAGGTCACAAAGCTGATAATACTTTTTATTTAAAGCGTATATGAAACAACAGACAAATCTTGACACTTATTGATCTAAAATTTAAACAATTTTTTTTTCGATTTTCAACATTGATCTTTAGATTGGTTTGGATTTAAAGTATATTATTTTACTTGTTGATGGGTATCGATTCACCATACCAATCATCGAATCATCGTTTAGAACTCGCTAGCCAAATTTTAAAAAAATTTTAAACCCAAATTCATGTGACAAAATGTATATGTACAGACAGATCTGAATTAAACAAATGAAATTAAAAATATTAAAAATGTAATGCTATTGACAAAGTATTGATTCAATTAACATCATTGCATCAATTTGAAAGTTGTGGATTCAGCGCGATAATTGAGGCAGGCAAATAGGGGCATGGGCAGTGATATGCTGAGCGTTGCAGTGGCTATCAGGTTTTTTCTTTTTAATAGAGTCGGCAAATACTATCAAATAACATGTGATTTCTGTCCCCAAATGTACTTCCCCCCATAACGAAATGAATCCAGCTTAGAAAATCTTGAAGTTTCATCCATTTTTGGCCAAAAGCTCATCAATGGCATCCTTGTTTCTCAAACAATGCTTCTTATGATCACCACAATGCTGCTCGGTACTGTCAACTCTCAGCTCGATGGAACCACCTACCAGCTTATGATTGAGGACGAGCTCGAATGGCCTTGGACGATGTCAGGTACCGAAGAAGGTAGCAATGGCATTGATAGGAGATCATTATATAGAAAACACATTCGATATTACATTTCGTATGGTGCACTCTTGGCTAATAGGATTCCATGCCCACCTCGTTCGGGAAGGTTTTATTACACACTGGATTGTTTCAAAGCTAGAAAGGCTATTAATCCTTATACCAGAGGCTGCTTGATAAGTGACAAAAGTAATATGTTTTAGTTTCATTCTTAATGTTTTTGGATGATTAATTGATTTAAAATAATGAATTTTATGTTCATAATCCTTTAAATTCATGTTTCTATACGTAGGAAAACATTTGGGAGTGAAATGAGAGAAAAACAAGCGAAATCCGTACAAAAAGAGCATATTTTAGGAGCCACACGGGCTGGACACATGGTCATGACTAAATCGAAAATAAGAAGAAAAATTTGGGGCAAAAGTGTGAATGTGAAAGAGTTAGAAAGAGATTTATTGGACATAAGATTTTATTTAACTTTATTTTTAGTGGCAAGTCATAAGAACAAAACCGATGAAAGTAATCGATGTTTTTAATATGGATGTAGTTTCTATGTTGGCTTATCAGGTTGAAACTTTTAATAAAAAAGTTGATAGTTTTAATTTTTCTAAACAGGTACATCCGGTGATGCAGTGCAATGAAAATGGAATGGAGATGATGAGTTCAGAATATTTCCAAGAGCAAGCGGACTTTTTAGGTAATAATTCTAGACCTCAAAATAATCATTATAGTAATACTTATAATGCAGATTGGAAAAATCATCCAAATTTTTCATGGGGTGGTCAAGAAAACCAAAGATTGCAAATCCCTCTGGGTTTTCAACAGTCTTATCAACAAGAAAAAAATCGAACCTTGAAGAAATGCTTGGTAAATTTATTTCGGTTTCTGAAGCGAGATTTCAAAAAAATGAGACAGCTTTAAAAAATCAGCAAGCGTCAATTCATGGTCTCGAAAATCAAATCAGACAGCTTACTAAACTAGTTTCGAGAAGAGCTCAAAGTAGTTTACCTAATAACACTGAAACTAATCCAAAAAAGCAAATCCATGCAATCACTGTTCAAAGCGTGGAAGGGTTAATCGAGTCTGAACATAAGCCGAAGCTAGAAGCTGTTGTGAAAAATAATGAGGTTGATGAAAGCAAGAAAGAGCATAAGCCGGTGCTTAGAGAATACAAATTCCGAATTCCATATCCAAAAGCATTGAAGAGAGATCACGAAAAAGAAAAATATAGTAAATTTCTTGAGCTCTTAAAGAAATTAAATATTAACTTACTCTTTGTTGAAACTCTTTCGCAGATGCCAAAGTATGTAAAATTTTTAAAGCAATTGTTATCAAATAAGAGGAAGTTAGATGACTTGTCAACTGTGGAGCTTAATGCAATTTGCTCGACAATTCTCCAAAACAAACTACCCAACAAATTTAAAGATCTAGGGAGTTTTACTATTCCTTGTCTCATTGGTAGTTTACATGTTGATAAAATTTTGGCTGATTTGGGTGCTAGTATAAATGTTATGCCTTATAAACTGTTCAAACAACTTGGTCTTGGGGAACCTAAATCCACTAGGATGAGTATTCAGTTAGTTGACAGATCAATTAGATATCTTAGGGGTATTATTGAGGATGTGCTTGTAAAAGTGGATAAATTTATATTCCCTGTTGATTTTGCTGTATTGGACATGGATGAGGATATTGAGGTACCTATGATCTTAGGTCGACCTTTTTTAACGACTGCTAAAGCTATCATTGATGTGGGTACTAGTGAACTTGTGCTTCGTGTAGGTGATGAAAAAATTACTCTTAAAGCACATGATTGTGTTAGAGTCCTGAATGAGTATAATGATGATAATTGTTCTGTTAATGTTAACTGCTCTAGGATCACTCGTTGCAGGAGGTAAAAGAAAAAAACATTGTTTCATGTTCCATTTGATTTTTGTATGGCTCTCTTGTTTCCCTCTTTTCACCCATTGTTACGATATGTTTTTTTTATACAAGTGAAAGGGTTTACAAATCCAACGATCAAACGAACTCTAGATCTTATATCAATCAATTTGAAACCCCACAAAATTATTGGGTCTGATTGGCATTGTTACAATATGCTGAACTTTGCTTTGAGATAGTCTATATGATTACCATTTCAAGTGGACCTTTCTCTGGCTTTAGCTGGTTGATTTCTCTTGCAATGATTAAGCAATGAAATAAGATCAGAATGCAAGAAATAATGTGTCGTTAGATATGCTTGGGAAGAAAATAGATTTGTAGAAATCATTATTAACAGATTTGCATAAATCTAAATCATCATCAACATTTTTAGTAAATCAATAAATGAGAAAATTATTATATTGTGTGCTTTTAAAATATGAGTTGGGGTCGATTGAATCTTTAACTCGATTAGTATGGTTATTGTTACCAATGTAAGAGTATGTAAGTTCGAGTGTACTGAAACGTATTATCATCCTATTTATAGGTTAAAACTTATAATCAAAACTTATAATAAGATTGTTAAAAAAATATGAGTTAAGGGAATAAAACACATTTAGTGGTTAGTTTGTATAGCACTTACGATGAGGGGATTAGTCATTATTCTCGAAAATAAATAGCTTGAGTTTGACCCCCAAAAAATATAAACTAGATTTGGATTCTAAAATTTAAAGCTCGAACTCATGTTCCACTACTTTTAAGTTTATGAGATGTTACACTTTTTCTTTTCTTTTCTTTTTTATTTAATGTAATTTATATTATACTAAAATCAAATATATAAAATTACAATTAATTTTCTTTAATAATCTCATTATAAGTTTTAATCATATTTGCTCTTTTTGATACAATGTCTCTTTCAACCCATAAATAAAAGGATAATGTTAATAGAAGATATATATTATTTTAATATTTTTATTTTAAAAATAAACAAAAATAATATAGATGTGAACCTTTGCCTACTATAACAATTACAAATGACAAGACTCAAACCCAAACTCTCAAGATTCAAGGTCTGAACCTTTGCCTACTATAACAAGACCTCATTAATTTAAAAAATAATAAAAATGCACGTAGAATTATATTAACACATAAGTACATCAATTAAAAAACTGCTTAAAATGCTCTCAAAATTCCAAAATTAACTTATTTCATTTGTATTTGGGTCTTTCTATTATGCTAAAATTTTAGATTTAGTTTTTATATTAGAATAATTTGACTTTTCATGTTATTAGTTAATTTTAAATTTTACCGATTGAGTCTTAGCTCGATTGGTATGAGTATTGTTGCCAATATAAGAAGTCGTGTGTTCGAGTGCGCTGAAACGCGTTATCTTTCTATTTATGGGTTGGGAAAGAACTATGAGTAGTTCTCAACATTATCTTAAAAAAAACAGATATGATCAGAACCTATATTCACATTTCACATATATTTATATTGAATAATATAAAACAATTGGATATAAATATAAACAAATCCTACCAAAAGTTGTTTAAGAAGACATATTCACCATGATTGATTCTAATAACGCATTTTGAGATCATTTTAGTGATTGATTATGGATCATTATTATTTTTCCTTTTAAAAAAATTGAATCATGTTCTTTTGAATAAGCAAACCATGTGAAAGAAAAGAATACGGCATCCACTTGTTTCCATAAATTTCATAAATAATTATACTTTTGAATCTCGTGTGTTTATTTGAAGGTTAAGATGTTCACCGTCTCAAGTATAGTTTGAATTCGAGTCGCGTTAATCGGATTACTGTTAAAGCTTTATCCCCCTCTTATAATTCACCAAAAAAATAATTATACCTTTAGTTTTGTGTTTAACTCAGAAATTCCATTCAATTAATTCAAATTTGAATTCAAATTCGATATAGTTAGATTTAAACATAAAAATCAATAACGTAAACCTATAATTTCCTAAATTCAAATTAATTTAAACCCAAAATTGACCTAAACTTAAAGCATCTCAAATTCAAAATTATCCGAACTTAAAAACGACAAAAAACTACAACAATTTGACCTAAAAACCAAAAACTTCGAACCTGAATTTGAAGCAACAAAAAACTACTATTGTTAAAGTGATGATGTAAATTCTTTTAAAAAATATCTTTAAATTGCATTTTATTGAACGAGAATAATTAACTAGTTAATAATTTAAACTAAGCTTATAATATTAAAAATAAAAGTAAGTTAACAAAATTTAAAAATAAAATAAAATAAAAGATCAATCTATATATAATTAAAAGAATCTCAAATTTTTATATAGTAGAGGGACCCAAACAATAATTTAACCTAATAATAAAAGTAAAAGTTTTTGTTGATTCCTTCAAGCACAATCTTACTCAAGCACAACCAATACTTTATTCAAAACATTAAAACTCTTTTACTATTACAAACTTTTGTAACGTTACAATCACATAAAACAATGAATAAATACATATTCCTACTTTTACATTAGTAAAAATTATATCGAATTTTCAATTATATCAATTTCGTGTTAACTCGAACAAATTCGAATCGTATTAATCGTAAGCGCAAGAGTTTTTGAGACAAATGGGGAGATTGAATTCGTTGGGATCGAAAGTTAAATCACATTGGATTTTCTTGTAGAAATTTGGCTTAACCAATTTGCCCAACACGTAAGCTCTGGATCGGACAATGAAATTGAGTTTAAGTGAAATTGGAACCGATCTTGTCCCTGTCGAACTGCTTAAACTTGCTCCACTTCCGTACAATGGAACCTTGTTCCCCGTCACCGTTATGGATACTGACCTTTGGCTCTTCCTTGATTGATAAAATTTCTTCATCTGAAATAAATTCGATTTGGGTTAATTCCATAAAACATCCCAAACCATTGTTTAGATTCTAAATTAGTTTATAAAAATGTTCTGATTAAGTGTCAAAAGTACTAGACATAATTGTTAAATACCAATGTTGATAATGTGTTATACAAATAATGTCAATTATATTGATAATGAATTTTTGACTCTTAACAAAAGTTTGTGAAGTATTGTTTGATTGGTGTCAATAGACCCCTCAACATATTTGATATTATCTTTAATTGGAGATTAATTTGTCTCTTGATTTTGCAAGTGCCTAAACAGGCAAAAAGTTCACAAAGTATTTGCGCCTAGGTATTTGGTAGAGTTGGAAGACAAAACCAGTAAAAGAGACAATACCCGAACTTGTAAAAAGGTTCACCGACTATAAACAAACAACACTTCATCGACTTTTCCTGAAAGAGTCGAAAATCCCTTAACAAAAAAATTATGAAGACTATTGCACTTTACAGATTTCTTCCACTTGTTTTATATATATTCTACATCAAATTTGATCTGACATTCAACAATGAAGTTAATCATTAAGCTTATCAATAAACCTATTTCAAGGTTTTTAAAATCAGATTGATGGTTAAATCGATTAAACCATTAGTTTTCAAATCGATTCATGCAGCTTGATTAAATATATTAATAAAAATTTATAAAAATAATAAAAAATCGATTATTCAACTATCAATTCAACCAATTTTTTATTTGAGTACAAATGATTCCAAGCGGTTCGCGAGTTAACCAGTTTAAACGAAAATGTAATTCTTTTCCGGTAAAGTGGACTTACAGTTCCGGAAGCAATGTTGATTTGAGAGTACAACAGATCTAAAGGAGATGAAGTGACATGAACGCCAAAGAATGTTCCCGTATTACGATAAATCATTTTCACAGTGGAATTCATAGTGATCATATCAGTTGAAACCCCAGAGAAATCTGAACCAGCTTGGATCTTGAGTTGCTCAAATTTTATACTCTAAAACAGAAAACAAAAGATCAAACAATAAACCCATTTCGTAATTCGATCTAAAAGAATTGAATCATCAAAGTGATTGAAATTTTTTACCTTCATTGTGATTTTGGGTTTCTGGGGTCTGCTAGCTCCCCATAGAATCAAACAAAACATAGAGAAAAGAACAAAGAATCCAACAACAAAAGCTAATAAATAGCATCTTCGAGGGAGACTTCTGTCACGTTCTTTACTTTCAAGTAACCCTTCTTCTTCGATCACATCACAATCTTTCCATTGTTTATGATGTGATGATGATGATCCTTTCCTGTGACCAGATTTAGATGACCCGTCGTTAGTTGAAACTTTGCGGCCGGAACCGGGTTTGAGAGACCCGGAAAACCGGCTTGATGAGGATTCGCGTGAATGACGACCAACGGAGGAATGGGAATGCGGCGGTGAACCAGTGGGACTGAGAATTGGAGTGGAATGGAAGGAGGTCGTGGTTGTTTTTCTTCGTCATGAGAATCACGTGAAGGGCTTTGTATGTAGTAAACGCGACGCCGTGGGGACCTCGTCGGTGACGATGGGGCGAGGCTTGTCACCTCTGAGTCCGTCTTGGCGTGCATTTTTCTTTTCGTCGGCGATTTTTACTACTCAACGGTAGCCAACACTTTATGGAAATGTTTGTCAAGTGAAGAAATTTAATTCTGCTTTATAAAAGTGAAAAGAATGTAGGTTTAATATATAATTTGGTACTTGACATTAGGTTTAATATTTAATTTGGTATTTGAGTATTTAAATTGGTAATTGGGTTTTGTCCCTTATTTAAAACTTGAGTTTAGCTTCGATGTTCAATTTGGTACCTGAAATTTTTTTTTTATAATTTTTTTACTATAATACGTGTTAAATATTCATTGGATAATGTGATATCTTTTGATTTAAGTATCAAAATGAACATTCAAATCAAACTTAAGTATCAATTTAAGAAAAAATTAAGTATCAAATTAAATAATGAAACAAATTTAAATGTGAAATAGTATATTAATCCAAAACAAAATAATACAAAAAAGATAAAGTGGGAAAGAAAGCAATAAGATTGTTTGAATCGAACTAAATCAGTCAAAAACTTATTGAGGGTATCAATCCGAAGTTGACTCGAAAATCGATATGATTAAGTTGTACGGGATGAAAAATCGATTGAATTGAACGATTAAATTGAATTTTAAAATTTTAATATATTTTTATTTTTTATTAATTTATTTAATCAAATCAAGCAAATTAAGTATGTAACCAACTTCACCATGTGTCCAATCCTAAAGATTTCTTTTCAATTTACACCTAATGGCATAAGTGTTTACAACCTTCTCATTTCCAGCAAAATATATTAACAATTTCTTTTTTTTTATGAATTTTCAATTTAAAATTGTTATGTTTTAATAGTAGCGGTTGAAGTTAAATTTTATTATTAATTTTATATTAAGCTTAAAATTATAATTTTAATCCATATTCTCTAATTAATCATTCTTAGTTCAAGATTTTTTAAATTTTTTGTTTCAACACAAACAACAATAATTAAATCTATAACTGATAATATGTAGAAATAGTGAGTTGAATGACATTACATATATGATCATATTTGACATTACATATATTATCATATTTTTGGTACATCAAAATTTTAAAATAGTAAAATATTTTATAATTATTGTTGGGTCAAAACTGAAATTTTAAAACAAGATAAAAACAACATCAAATGGATGAAGAAACAACAGCCATGAACTCTTCGTCTGATTCAAGAGCATTCATTGAAGACGGTGGAAGGCAAATTTCCATGTCAATACTTCCTCCACCTTCAAGGCCTGGATACAGTGAAACTTTCCCATCAAACTTATTATCATATCCACTTCGAATTGTAAGTGCTTTCCCTAACCCAAACTCGTTTCCATACGTATTGAACCTTGGCGAGCTTCCAATTAGCACACTTTGTGCATATAAATTTGTAAGACACTGGTAAACGAAAGGTGAACGAAGCCAATCATTGACGAAACCACGGACTGATTTGTCTGTGTGGTTAACCACGACTTGGTTCAATTTCCAAGCAGCCCAACCGAGATCATGTTCAAGCAGTTCACCAGCTGTGGTCATTGCTGTCTCGGTTTGAAATGAGTTCCCAAAGTAATTAGGGGATAATGGTGGTTCAAGTCTTGACCTATTGTTCATAGCCAACGTGCAAGCAGTAACAGTTTCACATGGAAAACCACGAGCCTTTGTTACGGACAGCCACACAAATGCGGATAAAGCCTGAAAGGAGGAGATTTCGGTGGTGTTAGATTCTACGTTAGCCTTTTTTTTGAGCTTTGCAATGGACTCCGCTGAGAAACGGAATATTCTCTCTAAAACATGGGGTGTTTCTAATCTGGTGATGAACTCATCTTGGTGAGTGAAAGGAAGGGTAAGCAATGGGCCATTGCTACCCTCTGGACACCATCTCTCCAACACTGGGGGGCGTGAGATTTTTATATTATTTCCCTGGGCTTGAAATATTTCGGATAATGTGTTGATGAAATGGCAGAAGGTGGTTCCATCGGCAATAGCATGGTTCATGGAACAACCTATGAACACCCCATCTACCAGCTCAGTGACCTGAATCGATAACAAAGGCTTGGTGTGACCATCATAGTTGATTGCATGAGCATGGTCAAAGAACGATTGAACAACCAATGGAACGTAAGTAGGGGAAACAATGTCGGACACCGACATATCAACAGCCGCATGTATAAATTTGGCTCCTGGGCTGTTCTCGCAATCGACAAATACGAAATGAGACTTTGGATTTTGTTCTATTTTTGTTGCAAGCCGGCCTGCTAAGGGATAGAAATGAAGGAGGGCAATGGAAAGGGATTGCTTGAGCCTCATCAACATCTTGTTGATCATTTTTTGTTCACAATAATCCCCTGCAGGTGGTTTAGCATAGAGAAGACCCCTTTGGATGTAGTGTACGGAAAGCATGACAAGATCCCATGTTGTGAGATAAAAGGGCTGTTTTGATTGTTCGGAAACATCATGTGGTCTAACAAAACATTCAGAGATGATTCGAACTGTTTTTGAATCCATTTCTTTTTGTTGTTCTTGTTGTTGCTCAAAAAGGAAAATATAAATTCCTGACAAAACCAGTATCTTCAAATCAGATATCACACCCAAAAGAAAACCTAAGAACTTTTCATTTTTGACAAAGAATGAAGAAAACAGAATATATAAACTTGAAGCTCTCCTTGTCAGCCAAAGATAGTAATAAATTGGAGGAGAAGAAAAGTTGCAGAGAAGTGGATAGAGACATTTGCACATGCTGTTGCCCGCGTTGTTAGATTCTCGTTTATTACCTCATTTCACGGTATTCTTTAAAATTTCTTTGTGGAGAATAACTTAAGAAAAACATTTTGCGCATTCTTAGTGTTTTTTTCATGGAAAATAGAACCGAAAATAATTTTTAAGTGTTAAAGAATTTTTATTGGTCTATGAAAAACAACATTAAACATTCAACAATATTTATAATATAATTTACATTCTCACACAGAAACAGTTCCACAATAAACATATTAAAGGGTTCTCAATAAGCTCTCATTACAAAACCTAGATAAGTCTCAAAACATATCAATTTCAGCTTACCAACATAAAATCTAAGTGAATACAAAGTAACTTCTTGAAAATGATTATTACAATATCAACATCCAAAACACAATCAATCGAAAATATGTTCTCCAAAATCAGCAACACAATCTCAAGCGAATCTCTACATTCCAAAGGTTGAACTGATTCACTCGAATCCAATCCAATCGTCAAAAGCTTATAATTGGTTTTTATAGATGTACAATAGTATCTTCAATATAACAACACATCAATAGATCAAAAAGATTTTTTTCATTAAATTGTCAATCCAAATATTTCAAGGTTGAATTGATTCACTCAAATCTAATCCAATCTTCAAAAGTCAATGATTGGTTTCTATAGATGATGAATCATAATATCTTTAATATAACAACACATTAATAAATTTAAAGATTTTTTTCATTAAATTATCAATCTAAATAATGCAAGTAATTAAACTGCCTCAATTGCTGTTGCATTGGGCACTTTAGCCTCCCCTGCGATAGCTGTTGCTTGGTATGTTTGACTAGCTCCCTCTTCAATTGCTTGCTTAGTTGTCTCTGCAGTAACATACTTACCCTCCATCCAATTGAGAGAAAAGTTAAGCTCAAGAACAGTTCTCTCACATCTTTCAATGATTTTCACAATATTTGGATTTTGCAATGTTAGTACTTGAAAATTCAAAGATGAAAAATGTAAGAAATCTCTAGTATGTACCTTCTCAGCATGACCAATTACATGATCAAATATCAATTGAGTCACATCAAACTCAATTATTGTGTACTCATTTAAAAATAATTTTAAAACAATTTTTTATTTTTGATGACATGAAACCCCACATCAATTATCGGTGATGGATTATCGTACTAATGTTAAGTAGGTTTTGAGTTAACCGGTTCAACCCTCTTAGCTAAACTGTTATATTGATCAATTTTCAATCCATCTGATCCAGTTCTATTCTAGTATCATTAGTCACATAATTAAATCTCGATAGAATTTAAGTTCAAAGGTCAAAATAGATCTAGTTGACAAGTTCAATAATCAAATGGACAAAAAAAAAGTAAATGAACCAAAGTAGAGATAAATGTCAAGTTTAGGGGCTAAAAATTATATTATCTCTTTTTTTAATATCAAATTATGTTGTTAGTTCTTGTAATATAATTAATTAATTTTAATTTAATTACTTTTAATTTTCATATTTTCCCAATTTTAAAATTTTGATCTCAATTCAAACTATAAAATTTATTAGTTGGGGTGAGATCAAAATTGTAATTATGCTCTCTAAAATTTATTATATATGTCATGTTTCACCACTGATAATATGTTTGTTGCATTAGGTTTTGACGATGATAGAATTTAACTTAACGAATTTAGGGATTACTATTTAGAGAATATTGAAATTTCAAAATTTAAAAAGAATAAAGGCTAAATATAACTAAATTAAAGTATAAAGACTAAATTCACAACCTTCACTAATTTTGACAATTTTTTTATTTAGTAATCATTGAAATTTCTTTATTCATTACCATAAAAACATGAAGATAATTTCAAAGAAAAAACAATGGGAGTTTTGTCATTTTTCAATTTTGTAGCTTGTGGCAACTATTGGACTTGTAACAACATGTTTCTTCCCACTATCTTCCCATGTGAGATAACCAAATACCACAGCATCAGCCAATTGTTTTGGACCTTCAATTCTCAGCTTGAAGCATTTCTTCTCGTATTTTGTCTTGAAAACCAATGTGTCTGGTTCCACTGTTACCTTAAGTCCAGTAAGCGGTGTCACATTTGCTTTGTAAGTCGACCTTTCATCTCCAACATTGGTCACGGTTCTTCGAAACTCCATCATGGTCGTCGAGTTCGGTTCCGCAAACCAGTCGTTGAAAAATGATATGAAAGAAGGGTAATTGAGATCGAGAGAAGGGTTGGAACAGTTGTTTGATGTTGTTTTCGTGATGGTTTTGATTTGTTTTTGTGTGAAATTTAGTCCACAAAGAAGGTCGATGTAATCTTGAACCGTAGCATCGTATACAAGTCCTGGATTTAAAGCTTTGTTAGGATTGACATGACCAGCTCCCATGGCTAAAGGATCGGCCGGTTGGAGACGTCTGCCTATATCCTTTATTGGATTACCGGTGTTGTCAATTTGATCGGATGTTGTCATCAAAGCCGATCGAATGGCGGCTGGGCTCCAATTAGGATAAACAGCTTTTAGAAGTGCTCCTATACCCGAAACATGGGGACATGCCATGGATGTTCCCCAGAGTAAATTGAATTTTGAGTACATAAGGTCATCATTTACACGAGCTGCTTCAAGATTTGGAGGCCATGCAGCTAGAACTGATTCACCAGGGGCCATAATATCAGGCTTTAAAACTGATGGACAACTATAATGATGGACCTCGAGATGTATAGCTAGTCACCTTCGGTGAAGGCTCAACACCAAGGATAGTTTTTTTAAACACGATACTGGCTTTTGGGTCAGTGTTGGTTTTAATGAAATCAACAACGGTGGCACCATCTTTTTCTTGCAGGAAAATAGCTGGAAATGAGCTTTTGAGGTGATCATAAACGTCACTGCTATTCGATATGAAGACACCGGCCACGTTTCCAGCGTAATTGATGTTGACAAATTGGTCGTTGAGTGAATCTTCCGTGTAGGGATCTTGACACACGATGATCTTGTGCCTGATTGTTTCCAATTCAGTTGTGTTATCACATGCGTCCATGAAAACTATTTGCAATTCGGTTGATGACGAGAAATTCCCTGCATATTGAGCTAAGCCATTGACTGACACTTTGTTACCGAGGCTTAATGTCGCACTGCAGTCACGGTCCATAGTACCGGCTGCGACGGTTATAACCCAAGGTATTCCGTTGTTTAAAGTCTCTACATCTGGTCCATCATTGCCTGCAGATGTGGAAACGAAAATGTTCTTCTCAATAGCGGCAAATGTGGCTATTGCAACGGGGTCTTCATATAACTCAACCTGGCTCCAGCTTAACGATAACGAAAGAATGTCGACGCCATCGGTAATGGCTTGATCAACGGCTGCAATTACATCAGTGGTGTAAGATCCTTCTTCCCATAGAGCTTTATACATGGCTACACGAGCCATTGGGGCTATTCCTCTAGCAGTCCCCGGTGCATAGCCGAAATACGATGCATCTTTCACATAAGTTCCAGCAACAATTGTGGACGTATGGGTACCATGTCCTTCAGTGTCTCGTGTGGAATTCATTGAGATGGTGATATTGGGATTATGAGCAACGAGACCTTTATTGAAAAACCGAGCACCAATGAGCTTTTTGTTGCACATTGAGGAATTGAATTGGGTACCACTTTCACATTCCCCTTTCCATCTTGATGGAACATCACTCATCCCATCATCATTAAAGCTTTCGCTTTCAGGCCAAACCCCGGAATCAATCACCCCGATGATGACGTCTTTGCCGAACCTCGATACCGGCCACACACCGGTACCAGAATTCAAGCCATGGAATTTGAAAGAATGCGTGGTATCGGCCTTTACAACTCTATCTTTAACCGATGAAACATAACCCGGAGTATTTTTCAAGGACTCAAGCTCTGCAGGTGTGAGACTAGCACTAAAACCTTGAATAACATGGTCATAAGAATAGATAAGTTTAGATATGGGGGTGGGTGGGTTGGTTTCAGCTTTGGATTTGGCTGAAACAGATGAAAGAGTGGCCAAATACCAGGTGTGCTGGTTAGAGAAGGCTTTGGGCATGGCAGAAATGTCCATATGGACAATGTAATTGTCAGATTTTGCTAGTATGATAAACATAAACAAGACACAAAAAGAAACCCAACAATAAACACACAGGTGTTTGGCAATATCAGCTGCCATGGTAATGAATTACGAGATATTTTTGCTTGAGGATTCTCATGAATTTGGCAAAGCTTATATAGGGAATTGGTAAAGTTTGGGTACTAGAAATCTTTGCTATTAAGAAATTTCATGTGTCTGACTGGGATCCAAATAATGTGGTTTTGGGATTCATCCATATTTAATCGGAATAAAGTATGATTAAAACAAGTATATAGTGCGGCTTTAATTAAGATAATTCGATTTCATCCTCTAATATCCTTCCTTTTGTTAAAAGATTAGTGGGTAGTGGAGAAGTTTGAATCTTTTAAATAAATTTTGGATATTTAAAGTTTTTATTCAATTAAACTTTAAATTTAAAATGTTTTTAAGTACAATTCATAAACTTTTAATAAGAACAAATCATTATCATGTGTACATTACAAATGCACAATTCTTACTATTTATCATGATTAATAGATCAAACGTTGAAATTCAACCTCAAATTTAATTGTGAACGATATTTTAATTATGTTTTTAATGATTTCTAAATTTTGATTGGACACGAATAATTGTAATGGTTGCTAAAATAAAGAAAAGGAAACACCAGTGATTGTTATGGTACGTAAAATAAAAGATAAGAAGAGACCAATGATTGTAGCACATAGAGCCCCCACCATGCTGAAGTTCACAATGAAACAAATCCTATCTCACTCAAGCAGATATTGACTTGTTTACCATAAAGAAAACGTGGAAAATTTATAGGATTATCAAGTACTCAATCTGACATAGCCTCTGCAATACGGGGCTCGACCAAGTACTCAATCTGACACTGCATCCCGTGCACAAACACCCCATGATCATCACGCAACAGCGCCGATTAACCCATGTTTCCAGTCTCGTGAACACATGTCGTCTCTGTATTACACTTCAACCAACCAGCAGCTGGTCTCGACCAATGCTGCACATAAATTGATTGGGGTTTTTAAGGAGTTTTGGATATACAGAATTAATTAATTGGATTTATAACACATGGATAATTGTAGTCATATTCAATGTTATCCTATAATGAGCATTGTTCCTCACTTAATTTTTTTTTTATATTGAAAAGACCTTTTTTTTTTCTCCTTTTATAACTTTCCTTTGATGGGATATAGCAATAAAGAAAATCAACATGGTAGTTGTGTATTTGTGGGTCACTCATAGGCAATATTTTCATCAATAAGGTTTGTTCCACAACAATCCATGTAAGCCCATGTTCATAAGGGCGAAAATAGGTCGCTGAAAGGCATTCGTTTTCTTAAAATAAATTTTTTTTTATTTAAAATTTAAAATTAAAAAAATAAAATTATATTTTAACCCTTTTAAAAAATATAAAAATTTGATTTAATCTTTTAAAAATTATAAAAATATAAACTATTAAAATAATAAAATTACATTTTTACTATCGTAAAATTACCGTTTAATTTCGATCCCTAATTATTATTATTTTTATTTCAGCCCTACGTATTGAAAGAAATTTGCTCTACCAATGCCCTTTCTTTTGTTTTTCTTTTCCTTTTTGTCGATGGTAAGGTTTTGACCAATATGTTTGCTTCTTGATATAGTTTAAAGGGATGCTTGTATCAAATATTCTCTAATTGAATTTACAAAATATGACATTATATTATTCTCTTCCGTTAAGTTAGCCATCAATTTAGTTAAATTTGACTTGGAATATATTTAAAGTATATGAGTTAAATTTCGTTGAAATTTAAAGTTGTTAATTGCTTGAATTGTTTAAGTTGAATGGAAGTGTTTGATTGCATTAATCACTATAATTTGAAACTGCAAAAACTGTGCAAACAAAATAACAAAAGAACACAAAAATTTTCCCAAAGTAAAACATAAAACAGCAGCCAACACTCCCTAATATAAACATAAAACAGGGGTTTAACCAAAGAAAAAACATGAAACGCAGGGGCAAACAACATCAAATGGATGCAGAAACAGCAGCCATGAACTCTTCATCTGATTCAAGAGCATTCATTGAAAATGGTGGAAGGCAAATCTCCATGTCAACACTCCCTTCTCCTTCACGGCCTGGATACGGTGAAATTTTCCCATCAAACTTATTACCATATCCACTTCGAAGCGTAAGTGCTTTCCCTAACCCAAACTCGTTTCCATACATATTGAACCTTGGCGAGCTTCCAATAATCACACTTCGTGGATATAAATGTCGCGAAATCTGGTAAACGAAAGGTGATTGAAGCCAATCATTGACAAAACCACGCACTGATTTGTCTGTATGGTTAACGACGGCTTGGTTCAACCTCCAAGCAGCCCAACCCAGACCATGTTCAAGCAGTTCACCAGCTGTGGTCATTGCTGACACGGCTTGAAACGAGTTCCCAAAGTAATTAGGGGATAATGGTGGTTCAAGTCTTGACCTATTGTTTATAGCCAATGTGCAACGAGTAACAATCTCACATGGTAAACGTCGAGCTCTTGTTATGGACCGCCATACAAATGCAGATAAAGACTGAAAGGAGGAGATTTTGGTGGTGTTTGATTCTGTGTTGGCCTTTTCTTTGAGCTTTGCAATGGACTCCGCTGAGAAATGGAATATTCTCTCTAAAACATGGGGTGTTTCAAATCTGGTGATGAACTCATCTTGGTGAGTGAAAGGAAGGGTAAGCAATGGGCCATTATTACCCTCTGGAAACCATCTCTCCAACACAGGGGAGTGTGAGATTTTTATATTAGTATCTCCTTGTGCTTGAAATATTTCAGAGAATGTGTTGAAGAAATGCCAAAAAGTGGTTCCATCCGCAATAGCATGGTTCATAGAACAACCTATGAAGACCCCATCTATCAACTCGGTGACCTGAATCGATAACAAAGGTCTGGTGTGACCATCATAGTTGATTGCTCGATCATGATCAAAGAACGATTGAACGACCAACGGAACATAAGTAGGGGAAACAATGTCGGACACCGACATATCAACAGCGGCATGTATAAATTTGGCTCCAGGGCTGTTGTTGCAATCGACAAAGACGGAATGAGACTTTGGGTTTTGTTCTATTTTGTTGCAAAGCGACCTGCTAAGGGATAGAAGTGAACGAGGGCGATGGAAAGGGATCCCTTAAGCCGATCCAAGACATTGTTGATCAAGATTATCCTTTGGTTTGGTAAAAAGAAGACCCTTTTGGATGTAATATCCGGAAAGCATGACAAGATCCCATGTTGTGAGATAAAAGGGCTGTTTTGATTCTTCAGAAACATGTTGTGGTGTAACAAAACATTCTGAGATGATTCGAACTGTTGATGAATCCATTTCTTTCTTTTGGTTGCTCAAAAATGCAAAACTGAAAGTTCAGCTGGTATATGAAAGTGTTAAAGATGAGCAATTATTACACTATCATAAATTGAAGAAAAAAGAGAAGAGAAGTTGCAAATATTGAAGAAAACCTTAACAAATAGAGATTGAGACAAATCTTAAGCTCTCAAGTCCCAAGATTTTTTTGAAGATTAAAGAAAAATGAATGCCAGTAGGCAGATCGAAAGAGGGGTTTGTTGTTTTTCAAGGAACTTGAATGGATAAAGTTTTTCAGCTTTCAATTCAAGCTATTTTGGGAAAAATGGGAACCACAAATTCTCGCTAGCAACCCCTTTAATGATTTTTATTGAGAGTTTATCTATAATAAATGGTTTCATATAGATTTTCATTTAAGATTAAGATCCTCGCACTTGGCTTGGATTTCTTTTTAGGCTATCTCTTAAATTGTCTCATTTAAAATTTACCAGTTAAAATTTTAAAAAATAAAAATTATGTGTTCAAAATATAAATTTATTAATAATTTAATGATTTTGAGTGTAATTTATCTCAAAAAAAAAACTTTTTCTTTTATAGAGTCATAAAATCATAATATATATTTGCAGGGGAAAATTGACAAAATTAATTTTTTTTTTTGGTTAAAGATAGAAAGAAAAACATAAATTATTGAGGTGTGATGTTCACGAAATTAAATAAAAATTTGATTAAGGTAAGTGTTCCTCATAGTATAGTTATGGTGAGCAAATATATTTTCTCATGAAGACTATAAGTACTAGTAATTATCATCTTTCTATTATTTAATTGAATAATTTGAATAATCAATTAAACTTAAAATTAACTAATTTAATTAACTAACGAACACGGTAAAGAATAAAACACAAAATAATCGAATAATTAAGAAACAAAACAATAATTACGTAAGAATCTGCTTAAATTTCATTTGTCACTATCAATTTAAATTACACAATTTCTAAGATTGCATGCAATTCTATTCAATTACGCAAGATCTAGTCTTAAACAGGGTCTATTTCAACCATCGATTTAAGCACATCAACCATGGATCAATAATCTAAAAATATGAAACCAAGAATTAAGCATACATAATTGACAACAAGAAACTAAGTATTTATTGCGTAAAACAAAAATTAAACGACAGAATCCATCATATGGTTCATTTCAATTATGTATTTAAATATTAATTCATGCTCGAAAATAGAAAAATCCAAGATACAATATAACTGAAAGAAATAAAGAAACTAATGATAATTTCCTAAGAAATAAATTGAGAATCTTCAATTCTAGGGGAAATTTGCTTCAAAAATCACTTCAATGATATTTTTCAAGTTGTTTTTGTAACGTCTAAGTTTTAACCCGGAGTTAGGAACAATAACAAATTGGGTCAAGAATTAAAACACATGGTTGAAATAAGAAAATTAAAAAATTTATGTGGTTAAAGTAGGAAAAATAATAATTTAAGTGATACTTAATAATGGTGGAAAGGAAGGAAGGGTTAAAAAGGAATTTAGCTAAAGTAAAGCATGAATCATCATGGAAATTATGAAAATTAAGGAAGGATAAAAGAGTAAATAGAAAGTAGATATTTTGGGGTGTAATGATTAGGAGTGAAAGTAAAAAGATGGATGGTTAAAGGACTATATAACAATTTCACCCTTTTATTAATTTGGTGTGATTTTTTTTAACTAGTGCTGTAAAATTTTAGAAGAAAAGAAAGAAAATTAAATGGAATTATATCATCCATTGTCACCACCAAAAACGTCACTTACCCTTTGTTGTTACCCAACTTTTCTTTTTAATCCTCTTTGTATTTTTCCACCGTTGAAAGCTTCAAGCTCAAAAATCACCATTTTTCTTTGAAATTTCTTCAATAAAATCATAAAAAGAAGCTAATTGTTACTTTACTCTATTGAGAAAACCCACATAGAAATGCTGGAGAGAATAGAGCATGAACTAGGGTTTTGGGTGTTCCAAGAGCTAAGGTAAGAGATGAAGAAACTCTTATGACATACATGCTTATTTTCATATTTTAGCATAGAAAAATAATATTTTTTGTTGTATAATAAAGTTTTTTATGGGTTTGAATTATCGGTCAACTTATTCTTTGGTAATAATACCGGCTTGAATCAACGGTTTTAATTGCGTAAATCGTTTAAATCTAATTACTATTTTTTATGGATCTAAACGCTCACTTAATTAATCACATCAACATGCTCTTTGGTAAATTCATTACAATAACTATAGATCGTACCAATTCTTCCAACTGTACGTCGCATGAAATGGAATCAACGGACACTAATTCATTTGATTTTATTATAACGTAGTGAGATGATTGAGCCTATCTCTTAAATCGAAAAAAAATGAATACCGAAATACAAAAAAATAAATAATAAAAAGAAAATTTTATAAAAAATAAGAAAGGGAGAAACAATGTTGGTGGCTGTTCATGCGCATATGCGCCTCCCCTTGCTAAAACCTAAAACTAATTATATAATAATAATAAATTTTGTCCTCCTCGTACTGCTATAATGAATATATTTATTCATTCGTCTATTAAATTTTAATTTGATTAATATTAATTAATATTATTATTAATATTAAAAAATATAAATTTGAATGCATTAATATATTCCGATTTAGACGTTACCCTATCTTTAACAACTTGAAGAAGATGACAATCATTATGGAGTAAGAGAAAAGGAAAATGAGAAATAAGTGAAGGGACGGCTTTTGAAAAGAAAATTGTAGGTAGAGTTTTTGTCTCTTTAGTTTTTAAGTTTCTCTGCACAAGATTTAAAATATTACATTTTAATTATTGTTAAGATTTATTATCTTCCAAATAATAGTTTGATGTAATAGTTCGAATAAGTTTTAAATATTAACAATTATTGTTTTTTTAAAATTTATTTTAGCTGTTATGTCGAATTGCAATTTAATTAAGTAACAAATTTTAATAATAGATAATCATTTCGTAACAAAACGATAATAAAAATGATTAAAACATAACATTTTAAACATAAATTATTAAAATGTAACTTGAGATAGATAAAAATAATTATCTTGATAATTTAGCCGGAAAAAAATAATGAAATATAAATTATTTTAATATAAACTATTGTTTTCCTTGACAAAGATTATGAATTTTTTCAAATTTTTTATCTTATCAGTTCAACCTGAAAATTAAATAAATTAATTGGTTTAATCATGGGTAAAATACGCAAATTAAATAATATAAACAATCTTGCTCCCAGCAATTGAACAACCAAATAAAGCCAAGGTATGATTCAATAGTAGACCAAGCAAAATAGAATTTTATCTCTTCCATTTGAGCAATCCATATATGTATATATATACACAACATTGCTTCAATGTTCAACAACCATGCCAATCCAATCTAAATATACTTTACCCTCTTCCTCTCTAGCAACCCCAAAAAAAGAAATGGAACAATCAACGGTTCGAATCATCTCAGAATGTTATGTTACACCACAACATGTTTCTGATCAATCAAAACAGCCATACTATTTGACAACATGGGATCTTGTTATGCTGTCGGTGCAATACATCCAAAAGGGTCTTCTCTATGCCAAGCCAGAAGATAACTGTGAAGAAAACATGATCAACAATGTCTTGGATCGGCTCAAGCAATCCCTTTCCATAGCCCTCGTTCATTTCTATCCCTTAGCAGGTCGGCTCGCAACAAAAATAGAAGAAAACCCAAAGTCTTATTTCGTGTTTGTTGATTGTAATAACAGCCCAGGAGCCAAATTTATACATGCAGCTGTTGATTTATCTGTGTCCGACATTGTTTCACCTACATATGTTCCGTTGGTTGTTCAATCGTTCTTTGACCATGATCGAGCAATCAACTATGATGGTCACACCAGGCCTTTGTTATCGATTCAGGTCACCGAACTGGTAGATGGGGTGTTCATAGGTTGTTCAATGAACCATGTTCTTGGTGATGGAGCTACCTTTTGGCATTTCCTCAACACATTATCCGAAATATTTCAAGCACAAGGAGATACTAAAATGAAAATCTCACGTCCGCCACTGCTAGAGAAATGGTTTCCAGAGGGTCATGGTCCATTACTTAACCTTCCTTTCACCAACCAAGATGAGTTCATCAATAGATTTGAATCACCCGAGCTTTTAGAGAGAATGTTCCATTTCTCAGCAAAATCCATTGCAAAGCTCAAAGAAATGGCTAACACAGAATCCAACACCACCAAAATCTCCTCCTTTCAATCTTTATCTGCATTTGTATGGCGGTCTATAACAAAGGCACGTCGTTTCCCAAACGAAACAGTCACTGGTTGTAGGTTAGCTATAAACAATAGGTCAAGGCTAGATCCAGCTTTATCCCCATATTACTTTGGGAACTCAATTCAATCTGTTAGAGCAGTGACCACAGCCGGTGAACTGCTCGACCATAATCTCGGTTGGGCTGCTTGGAAACTACACCAAGCTGTGGTTAACCATACAGATGAACAAGTACGTGTTTTCGTGAATGATTGGCTTGATTCACCCATCATTTACCAGATTTCTCAGCTTTTTGACCCACAAAGTGTGATGTTTGGAAGCTCGCCAAGGTTCAACATGTATGAAAATGAGTTTGGGTTAGGGAAAGCATTGATGCTTCGAAGTGGATATGCTCATAAGTTTGATGGGAAAGTGTCGTCGTATCCAGGACGTGAAGGTGGTGGAAGTGTTGACTTCGAAATTTGTCTTCCACCATCTTCAATGAAAGCTCTTGAATCAGATGAAGAGTTCATGAGTGTTGTTTCTTGTGGTGGAATTGATATTTGATAATAAAATACATTGTGGGGTGGAATGGATAATAAAATTAAGGTAAAATATGAGATGTCAACTGTAACGTGAATGATATATGAATATTTAATTAATTTTATAAAATTATTCACGTGATAATTTAAGTATTTGCTTAGTAAAATTAAATAGTGTTAATTTTTAAATTTATTTTGATGTGATTTAATAAAAAAATTAAAAATTAAAAAAAATTAAATTAATGATTAAAATAACTTTTTTTTATATAAAATTAGAGAATTAAATAAAGTTCAAATTGATAATTCAATTAATTTCTATCACTATAGTGGATTTTTAAAATTAAAAAAAAAACTTAAATATTTTGGTTAATATGTAAAATATTTTGGTTAATTCTTATTGAGAAATGATCGTATGAAATTGTGTTTCCACATATTTTTATCCATTTTCAATAGGAAAATGACAAATCAAATTTTTCATCCTGATTTTTAGTATTTTTAGTCATATTTGAATTCTTTCAAGAAAAAAAATTGAAAATTAGGAGGAAAAAAATCTGATATGTTCTTCTCGCATTAAAAAAGATAGATATAACGTGGAATTACAATTTTATAAAAAAAATTCTCATTTTCATATGCTTCGATTATGTTATTGAGTATTAGTAAAAATATCAGTGTCATAACTTTAACAATAACGACAGATGATATCATCATTTTTTTGCTACTTGTATCATCAATTTAAACCTACTAATAACATTCTTAAAATATAAATATTAAATTAATTAAATTAAAGTAAATGTATTGAATTTCAAATTTCAACATGGTGGAGAGACTAAACTTTTTTACAACCATAATTAGACCTTAGATAAATATACTCCATTAATATATTTAAGGGATATAATCAATATTATTGGAATCGAATTAAATTCATCTATCAATTGGATCATGAACCAACGGGTATATTGGTCCGGACAGAGGTTGATAGGTGTCAAAATCTATCAAAATAAATAAATAACAAAAAATTAAGTAAAACTAAAAACGAGCAGAAATAAATAAAATGAAATCAAAACTAAATAAATCGATAAGACCACGCTCTAGCTTCAGGCACAATTTAGGCTCTTGCTTCGAACTGATCCTTGACAACAAATTAACTCCTCCAATTGATAAGTTGATTATA
Organism: Gossypioides kirkii; assembly: GCA_005610355.1. Taxonomy (NCBI): domain Eukaryota; kingdom Viridiplantae; phylum Streptophyta; class Magnoliopsida; order Malvales; family Malvaceae; genus Gossypioides; species Gossypioides kirkii. Next base: position 1,635,787 of record CP032248.1, read on the forward strand.
GTGATTGAGGAAACGCCTAGCCACCAGCCCTCCATGTGTAAATTAATTGCAAAAATGCCTAACAGTTAACCCTTATTGAATGGACAACCCTGAAACACACATAGACAATTTAACTCATCGGTTGCCTTGTGAATTAGAAAGACCCGACTCGAATCAACGGTCTCAATCGCACAGATCGTTTAAGCCCGATCGTTATTTCCCTCGATAGATCTAACGACTCACTCAATTAGTCACGCCAACTTGTGTTTCAGTAGACCGATTACAACAATTACAAACATACTGATTCTTCCAACTGTATGTCGCACAGCATCGAATCAACAGATCCTTTTTTACTTGATGCTATTACGACTTTGTGAGATGATTGAACCTATCTCCTAAACCGAAAAAAATAACAAATTTTAAGATGAAGGATTTTAGTATGGTTTCGAATCTCATGGTTCAAAGTCTAAATAAAAAATTAGCCTAAAATTATGTTTCTCTACACACTTACCCAATGACTGGCCCGTAAAAATAAGAAAAAAAATTCTTTGGATGCTGTCTTTGTCATTGGCGGCACAAATATGTGTATTTGTAGACCCGCTTAAAAATATTGATATTATGGGAGAAAAAGAAAAAAGGAAAAAAATATATATTTTAATGGTCGTCGTCATTGCCATTGGCGATACCAGTGTTTTTATTATAAAAAAAAAGAGAGTTAGATTGGTGTTGTCGTTGTCATTAACGACACCGAGCTCTTTTATTAAGAAATTTGAATGATATATTCGTTGTCGAGTGAAGAAGCAAGAGGATAAAGAAGAAAAAAATTCAAGCTATAGCAAAACGATAATGACATCACTCAATTAGTCACGTCAACTTGTTCTTTGGTAATAACACTGGCTTGAATCAACGGTCTCAATTACGCAAATCATTTAAATCCAATTATTATTTCCCTTGATGAATCTAATCACTCACTCAATTAATCACATCAACTTATTTTTTGGTAAACTGATTACAATAATTATAGATCGTATTAATTTTTTCAATTGTACGTTGCATAACATCGAATCAACGAATCTTAATTCATTTGATGCTATTTTGACTTGGTGAGTTATTGAGCTTATCTCCTAAACCAGAAAAATAACGAATATCGAAATACTATTGAATATAATTTCGAATCTGATTGTTCAAAGAACAGATAAAAGAAAAGCCTTTACTCATAGATGAATGAACAATTAAAGAAAAAGAAAATAAATAATTAAAAGAAAATTTTATTAAAAATAAAAAAGGGAGAAACAATGTTGGTGGCTGTTCATGCGCATATGCGCCTCCCCTTGCTAAAACCTAAAACTAATTATATAATAATAATAAGTTTAAAAATATAAAAAGTTTTAATAAAATAACCTTAAAATTTTATCCTCTTCAGAATCTCGTGTGTTAGTATGATGATTAGGGTATTTATTATTTCGGGTGTAACTTGGATTCAAATTACGATCATCACACTGTTGTCAAAATTTTACCCTCTTGTAATTCATCAAAAAAAAAATTGTTCTCCTCATATCGAATCTTTTGTATAATTAATATATTTATTTATTACTGATTAAATTTCAATTCAATAAATATTAATATTATTATCAATATAAAAAAATATGAGATCAAATGAGAAATGATACGACTAGGTGTTACCTATCTTTTTATAACAACTTTGGAAGAGAAGGAAAATAGAATTAAGTGAAGGCACAACTTTTGAAAAGATAATAGTAGGCAGGGTTTCTTCCTCAAGCAATCCTTTATTGTTTTAATGTGTAGTGACGGTCAGATTTTCAACGTAGGTTGGAGTTTCAATGTCATGAATGCTTTCCAAAGGTACAGTCTGTTCTTTAAATAAATAAAATTAATATTTATTAAGGAAAAAAATAGGTAAACTATTGTTTGTGTATAAACTATTTTAAGCGTCTATCTTGATAGTTTAGCCAGAAAAAATAGTGAAATATGATTTTTTTTGTGTATAAACTATTGTTTTCCTTAGATAAAAGATTAAATTTTTTTTTAATTTGATCAGTTGAAACTAAAAAAATAAATAATTTATTTGGTTGAATCATGGATATAATACGCAAATTATATAATATAAACAATATTGCTAAAATATTTGACTCGATTCCCTGCAATTGAACTACCAAATAAAGCGGAGGTGTGCATCAAAAGTAGACCAAGCAAAATTGATTTTTATCTCTTCCATTTGAGGCAACCTATATATGTATATATATAAACACAAGAGTGCTTCAATCTTCAACAACCCTGCTAATCCAATCAAAATATACTTTACCCTCTTCCTACTAGCAACCCAAAAAAAGAAATGGAACAAACAACGGTTCGAATCATTTCAGAATGTTATGTTACACCACAACACGTTTCTGATCAATCAAAACAGCCATACTATTTGACAACATGGGATCTTGTTATGCTGTCGGTGCAATACATCCAAAAGGGTCTTCTCTATGCCAAACCAAAGGATAACCGTGAAGAAAACTTGATCAACAATGTCTTGGATCGGCTCAAGCAATCCCTTTCCATCGCCCTCGTTCACTTCTATCCCTTAGCAGGTCGGCTTGCAACAAAAATAGAAGAAAATCCAAAGTCTCATTTCGTCTTTGTCGATTGCAGCAACAGCCCTGGAGCCAAATTTATACATGCTGCTGTTGATATGTCGGTGTCTGACATTGTTTCCCCTACTTATGTTCCGTTGGTTGTTCAATCGTTCTTTGACCATGATCGAGCAATCAACTATGATGGTCACACCAGGCCTTTGTTATCGATTCAAGTCACCGAGCTGGTAGATGGGGTGTTCATAGGTTGTTCCATGAACCATGCTATTGGCGATGGAAACACTTTCTGGAATTTCTTCAACACATTGTCTGAAATATTTCAAGCACAAGGAGATACTAAAATGAAAATCACCCGTCCGCCAGTGCTAGAGAAATGGTTTCCAGAGGGTCATGGTCCATTACTTAACCTTCCTTCCACCAACCAAGATGAGTTCATCACTAGATTTGAAGCACCCGAGCTTTTAGAGAGAATATTCCATTTCTCAGCAAAATCCATTGCAAAGCTCAAAGAAAGGGCTAATACAGATTTCAACACCAGCAAAATCTCCTCCTTTCAATCTTTATCTGCATTTGTATGGCGGTCTATAACAAAGGCACGTCGTTTCCCAAACGAAACAGTCACTGGTTGTAGGCTAGCTATAAACAATAGGTCAAGGCTAGAACCAGCTTTATCCCCAGATTATTTTGGGAACGCAATTCAAACTGTTAGAGCAGTGACCACAGCCGGTGAACTACTTAACCATGGTCTCGGTTGGGCTGCTTGGAAACTACACCAAGCTGTGGTTAACCATACAGATAAACAAGTACGCGGTTTCGTCAATGATTGGCTTGATTCACCTTTCATTTACCAGATTGCTCAGCTTTTTGACCCACAAAGTGTGATGATAGGAAGCTCACCAAGGTTCAACAAATATGGAAATGAGTTCGGGTTAGGGAAAGCATTGACGCTTCGAAGTGGATATGCTCATAAGTTTGATGGGAAAGTTTCGTCGTATCCAGGACGTGAAGGTGGAGGAAGTGTTGACTTGGAAATTTGCCTTCCACCATCTTCAATGAAAGCTCTTGAATCAGATGAAGAGTTCATGAGTGTTGTGTCTTGTGGTGGAATTGATCTTTGATAATAAAATATATTGTGGGGTAGAATATTGCTTTGTGAGAAATAAATGTTTGAATTTTCTTTGATGGGTGCTTTGGTTTGACAGAGGTTTGCTTTGTTTGAACGTTGACTATTGCACTATATTAATCAATGTAAAACATTAAGAATAATTAACATTTCAAAAAGAAAGATAATATAAAAAAATTTCCAACCAACCAAACACCTCATGAACCTTCAAAAAATTAGAAACCGAAATTGAAAGTGGAAATTGTGTTAGCCCAAGTCCACATGGATGCAATCATCCTCAATAGCAAATTACAGCTATGCATAAAAACGTCCTCTCTTATGTGGCTGAATTTACGGCTATAGCTAGTACAATTCGCAGTAGTCCCTTTCCTAGCTTCATTGAAGTTAAATGGAAACCACCGGCAAGTGGTTGGTTCAAACTAAACACCTATGGTTCCTCCATCGGTAATCCAGGCAAGGGGGTGCGGGCTCGATTATCTGAAACAACAAAGGCGAATAAGAATCAAATAATGATACGTGGTGCGTCATGTATAACTCATGTTAACGTATAAGAACAAATTTTTAGTAAAAATGGATGGAGCTTTTAGTAGGATAATCATTTTACACTTTGAAATTTGATCTAATGTACAATAACTAATATCCTTATTTTTTAATAGAGGAGACAAAATGCATGTGGCCTTTTATTGAAAATGCATTTTAATTCAAGACCACTTTAAGAAAATTTGCATTCTCCTACTTGGCCCTACATACTTACAATTAGAGGCGAAACTAAAAAATTATGGTAAGGGGTCAAAATGAATTATAATTTTTGGGGTTAATGGTGATTTTACCATAGGGGGAGGGGGGAAGGCCATTGCCAACCCCCTCTATCTTCACCCTACTTACAATAATGCTCAATATCCACAAATCCTTATTCTTAAGAAACAAAACACATGAATCATGGAGATAAGTTCTCTAAAAACAAGTATTATCATTCATTTATCACAATGCATTATATTTCTTCAGTTTCATTCATGCTTTCCAATTGTAAAGTTTGTTTTTCAAATAAATAAAATAATTATATATTTAGGAAAACATGAGTAACTTATTAAAATAGTCACTTTCGTTTGTTTCAGGCTATATTTTAGTTATTTATGTTTGAAATATTACATTTTAATTACTTACGTTATCGTTTTGTTACGAAATGGTCACTATGTTATTAAGATCTCTTACCTATTAAATGACAATCCGACATAGCAATTAAAATAGATTTTAAATGTCAACGTGGATGTCCAACTGTTGCTTAATTCACGATGGCATTTAAAACTCATTTTAATTGCTACGTTAAACGGTCGTTTGGGAGGTAACAAATTTTAACGGTAGAGTGAATATTTCATAATAAAACGATAACAAAAATAATCAAAACGTAATATTTCAAACATAAGTGACTAAAATGTAACCTGAAGCAAATAAAAATGACTATCTTAATAATTTAACCAAAAAAAGATAATGAAATATAATTTATTTGTCATGCATGCTTTCCAAATGTAAAGTTTGTTTTTCAAATAAATAAAATCAATTTTCTTCACGAAAAAATGGGCAATCTATCAAAATAACCAGTTTAGTTTGCTTCGGATTACATTTTAGTCACTTATTTTTAAATGTCATGTTTTAGTTACTTATGTTATCGTTTTGTTACGAAATGGTCTCTTTACCTTTAAAATTTGTTACCTTCCAAACTGTAGTATGATGTAACAGTTAAAATCAAATGCCAACGTGAATGTTCAATTGTTGCTTTTTTAAAACCCATTTTTAACTGTCATGTTCGATTGTCATTTGAAAGACAACAAATCTTAATGGTAGAGTGACCATTCCGTAATAAAATGATAACGAAAATGATTAAAACGTAACGTTTCAAACATAAATGATTAAAATGTAACTTACAGTAAACAAAAGTGTTTATCTTAATAATTTAGCCAGAAAAAAAATAATGAAATATAATTTATTTGTGTATAAACTATTGTTTTCCTTAGACAAAAGATTATGAATTTTTTTTAAATTTGATCAGTTGAACCTAAAAATATATATAATTTATTAGGTTGAATCATGGATATAATACGCAAATTATATAATATAAACAATCTTGCTAACCTTAAAAAAGAAGGGGAAAAGTTTAAAAATATAAAAAGTTTTAATAAAGTAACCTTAAAATTTTGTTCTTCTCATATCCAATTTTTCGTGTAATTAGCAGATTTATTTATTGTCGATTGAGTTTTAATTCAATTGATATTAATATTATTATCAATATAAAAAAATATGAATTCGAATGCATTGAAATATTACAATTACGCGTTACCTATCTTTTTACAACAACTTGAAGAAGATGACGATGATTTGCGAGTAGGAAATGAAAAAGGAAAAGGGGAATTAAGTGAAGGGGCGGCTTTTGAAAGATAATAGTAGGTAGAGTTCTTGTCTCTTTAGTTGTTATGTTTATCTACACAACAAAGTTAGTGGTTTCTTCCTCAAGCATTCCTTTATTATTTTAATGTGTAGTGACAGTCAGAATTTCAAGGTAGATGTCATAAATGATTTCCAATTGTAAAGTCTGTTTTTCAAATAGATAAAATCAATATTTATTGATAGATAATTTATTGAAATAATCACTTTCGTTTGTCTCGAGTTACATTTTAGTAATTTTTGTTTGAAATATACAAAATGATTATTCTGACATTAAGATTTGTTACCTCCCAAATGACTGTTCGACGTAATAGTTAAAATGTATTTTAAATGTCACCGTAGATTTCCAACTATTGCTTAATTCACATTGGCATTTAAAACTCATTTTAACTGTTACATCAGATTGTCGTTTCGGAGGTGACAAAACAAAACGGTGATGAAAATGACTAAAACATAACATTTTAAACATAATTAATAATTAAAATATAACATGAAGCAAATAAAATGACTATCTTAATATTATTTAGCAAGAAAAAGATAATGAAATATAATTTATTTGTGTATAAACTATTGTTTTCCTTAAGACAAAAGATTGTGAATTTTTTCAAATTTTTTTATTTTGATCAGTTGAACCTAAAAAAATAAATAATTTAATTGGTTGAATCGTGGATATAATACACAAATTATATAGTATAAACAATGTTGCTAAAATATTTGACTCGATTCCCAGCAATTGAACAACCAAATAAAGCCAAGGTATGAATCAATAGTAGACCAAGCAAAATAGAATTTTATCTCTTCCATTTGAGCAACCCATATATGTGTATATATATACACAACATTGCTTCAATGTTCAACAACCATGCCAATCCAATCTAAATATAATTTACCCTCTTCCTCTCTAGCAACCCAAAAGAAATGGAACAATCAACGGTTCGAATCATCTCAGAATGTTATGTTACACCACAACATGTTTCTGATCAATCAAAACAGCCTTACTATTTGACAACATGGGATCTTGTTATGCTGTCGGTGCATTACATCCAAAAGGGTCTTCTCTATGCCAAACCAAAGGATAACTGTGAAGAAAACTTGATCAACAATGTTTTGGACCGGCTCAAGCAATCCCTTTCCATCGCCCTCGTTCACTTCTATCCCTTAGCAGGTCGCTTTGCAACGAAAATAGAAGAAAACCCGAAGTCTCATTTGGTATTTGTCGATTGCAACAACAGCCCTGGAGCCAAATTTATACATGCCGCTGTTGATATGTCGGTGTCTGACATTGTTTCCCCTACTTATGTTCCGTTGGTTGTTCAATCGTTCTTTGACCATGATCGAGCAATCAACTATGATGGTCACACCAGGCCTTTGTTATCGATTCAAGTCACTGAGCTGGTAGATGGAGTGTTCATAGGTTGTTCCATGAACCATGCTATTGGCGATGGAACCACTTTCTGGCATTTCTTGAACACATTGTCTGAAATATTTCAAGCACAAGGAGATACTAATTTGAGAATCTCACGTCCTCCAGTGTTAGAGAAATGGTTTCCAGAGGGTCATGGTCCATTACTTAACCTTCCTTTTACTAACAAAGATGAGTTCATTTCCAGATTCGAAGCACCCGAGCTTGTAGAGAGAAGATTCCATTTCTCAGCAAAATCCATTGCAAAGCTCAAAGAAAGAGCTAATACAGAATTCAACACCACCAAAATCTCCTCCTTTCAATCTTTATCTGCATTTGTATGGCGGTCTATAACAAAGGCACGTCATTTCTCAAACGAAACAATCACTGGTTGTAGGTTATCTATAAACAATAGGTCAAGGCTAGAACCAGCTTTATCCCCAGATTATTTTGGGAACTCAGTTCAAACTGTTAGAGCAGTGACCACAGCTGGTGAACTACTTAACCATGGTCTCGGTTGGGCTGCTTGGAAACTACACCAAGCTGTGGTTAACCATACAGATAAACAAGTGCGCTGTTTCGTCAATGATTGGCTTGATTCACCTTTCATTTACCAGATTGCTCAGCTTTTTGACCCACAGAGTGTGACAATAGGAAGCTCACCAAGGTTCAACAAGTATGGAAATGAGTTCGGGTTTGGGAAAGCATTGACGCTTCGAAGTGGATATGCTCATAAGGTTGATGGGAAAGTTGCGGCTTATCCAGGACGTGAAGGTGGAGGAAGTGTTGACTTGGAAATTTGCCTTCCACCATCTTCAATGAAAGCTCTTGAATCAGATGAAGAGTTCATGAGTGTCGTGTCTTGTGGTGGAATTGATATTTGATAAAAAAATATATTGTGGGGTAGAATATTGCTTTGTGAGAAATAAAAGTTTGAATTTTCTTTGATGGGTGCTTTGGTTTGACAGAGGTTTGCTTTGTTTGAACGTTGACTATTGCACTATATTAATCAATATAAAACAGTAAAAATAATCAACATATCAAAAAGAAAGACAATGTAAAGAACCTTCCAACCAACCAAACACCTCATGAACCTTCAACAAATTAGAACCCGAAATTGAAAGTGGAAATTGTGTTAGTCCAAGTCCACATGGAAATTGTGTCATCATGAGCACAAAATACACACCGCTCTTATTTTCTGTTTCTTCATTAGGAATGCTTGGTTGCTTCGAAATTCTGTCATCTTTAAAGAAGGAACTCAGCAAATTACAGTTATGCACAAAAAGATCCTCTCTAATGCGGCTGAATTTACGGCTATAGCTAGTACAATTCGCAGTAGACCCTTTCCTAGCTTCATTGAAGTTAAATGGAAACCACCGGCAAGTGGTTGGTTCAAACTAAACACCGATGATCGCTCCGTCGGTAATCCAGGCAAGGGGGGGCGCGGGCTCTATTGTCCAAAACGACAATGGCGCGTTTGCATCTTTAGACAATTCAATAAGATCCCAAACGTTGTTAGATACCATAGAATTCATCTTTTCTTTCATGGCATTGTAACACAACTTAAATTCTCTGCCAACTTATATCTCGTGAAAATTGTGTAGTTCAATGCTTGCTTTAGTGTTTTATTTAAGGTATAATAATAAATTTAGCTATTCGATATTTGCATTTTTATTTAATTATACCCTTACTTTTTTCTTTGGAGCAAAATGACCCTCAACCTCTCACCACTAACATGACATTTATATAAAAGGGTAAATTACCTGGTTGATCATCCAATTTTTAAGGCACTTTCATTTTGGTCATTCAAGTATTAAATCTCCAACGACGGTTAATTGCACCCGTCACATCATCTTTACACTTTTATTTTGGTCACCCAAAAAATCTCTTTTTTAAGTATTGATTGAAGTAAAAAAAAAAATCAAAGATTAAAGTGAAAAAATGGTAGAAATTAAAATAATACACAAAAATTGTCAAATTGTACTTGTTTATCCCTTGATAAACAAAAATATACTCTTTAAATATACTCTTTTTAAATATTGAAAATTTAAAATTCAAAACATAAAAATAAATAAATAAATTTTTGAAAAAATTTTATTCATATAATGTCAACCGATTTGTTACTATAACATTGAAATTAATTAATTTAATTTCCTTCTAAATTTTAAAATTTTATTCCATATTTCCAAATTATAGGTAACAAAATCAACTCAAATAACTCATATTTAATAATTGCCTACAAAATTTAAATTTTTTTTATTATATAATCTTGAATCTGTCATGGTAATTTAAAAGCAAAGAAAAAAATCTTTGCAATTAATTAAATTAATTGTTTGTTCTTCATTTGGATAAAGAAGTAATGAAAAAATTGAGTTTTTTTTTTGGCTTAGAAGATAAAATTAATTATTTTAATTAATTGTAAGAATTTTTCTTTGTTTTTAAATTAGCATGGAAAATTCAATATTACATAATAAAAAGATTTGTGCTTCATAGACACTTATTAAAGATGAATTACCTAAGTTGATTTTAATTTAGAAACGTCAAATAAAATTTAATAGCTTAGAAAGAGATTAAATTGATTAAATTAATTAATTTAATTAATTTCAACATTATAATAACGAATCAACTAACGCCATCAAGGAAAATTTATTTAATTGATTTTGATGTTTTAAAATTTCAATATTGAAAAATTTTATAACTTTAGGCAAGGGAGTAAACAAGTATAGTTTGTTAAATTTTTTAATGCACTACTTTAGTTTCTATTATTTTTTCACTTTAATCTTTAATGGTTTTTTTTACCTCGACTAATACTTAAAAATATTTTTCAGGGTGACCAAAATGAAAGTGACCTAAAAATCGAGTGATCAAAATAGAAGTATAAACATGATGTGATGTGTACAGTTAACAATTATTAAAGATTTAATGTTTAAGTGACTAAGTTGAGCGACAAAATTGCAAAATACAAAATACCCTAAAATAGAATTATTACACTTTCATCTAACGTATAAGAATTAATATACGTATTTCTTCATTAGGACCAAAATGCTAAATGAGGTAGAGTACCTGAATTTTATTAGAATTTTTAAAGAAATTAAAATCCAAAAATCAGAATTGAATTTTAATTTTTCTTCTTTATTTAAAAAAGGAAATTTCCCAGATTTGAGACAATTCAGAAATTTGTTCCCCACATTCGAAGCAACTATTTCTTTTGTCTTTTTATAGTACGTACGCGCTACCACTTAAAACTCGCTCTATTATTTAGCCACGTGTCCACTCTTCGAATCTAACAACACTTGCGGCGGGTACAATATACCCGAAAACCATCGCTGCTTCACTACTAGCTCCACATGTGGAAAAAGCCCAAAAGAGTTTTGCTTAAAGTAATCCACTGTAATACCTTTTTTTGGTACTACCTGACAATCCACAATCTTATCTAACTGCCAACGAAGCAAATAACTTGAATCTGACGGCTAACATGTAAGAAATCATAGGGCTTTCAACTAACCAAAGTCACGATAGTTTCTTCCCTAGATTTCTGACCAAATCCATGTCTCAGTCAGTTTACCACTTTCCGCCGTCAACGTGTTCACTGATAATAGCCAATGAAATTTCTCCACGTCATTGAATGTCAGTAACTAAATCGAACTCCAAGCGTAAGGGCTACGCTTTATTTTTTCTTTTTGGTGAAATTTTGAATAAAGTCCCTGTGTTATGTATTTTGATGAATTTAGTCTTCTTATTGTAATTTAATCCTGAAATCAACTTTTTCTGTTAATTTTTTAAAATATTTTGACTTGTTCTAAATTAAAATCAATCATTACAATGTAAAATCAAATTGATAATTAGAACAAACATGAACTTCAGCTAGAATAAATTTAGATAGAGTTCTTGCATTATGAGACTTGGACCTAAGGCTTCAAAGTTCGTAAGGTCTCTTCCTAGTTATTGCCATTAAATTGAGCCTTATTTTTTAAAATTATATGAAATATACACTTTACTATTTAAAAAATAGAAAGATTAAAAATATCAAGTCACACTTGAAGGACTAAATCTAAAAAAGTATACAATAGGGGGACTTTTTATAAAAAAAATTTTTTTGCTTCAAAACCCTAGTCAAAAACTATTTTTCCCTGTAAAAACGAATTAGAAATTCCCACAAAAAAGAAATCCGTAGAATTTTTTCCCTGATTAGATGAATAGAAAAGAAATCCCAAAATGTTCAAAAAATTCAATTCTTCTATTGATAGAAATAGAAGGAAGAGTTTATTTATCCATAACGAGCTCATTATATCATCTTCCATTAGGCAGGGGAAAAGCCTGAAGTTTATCTTTTGAGGGTTAAAATTAAAATTTAAAAGGGTCAAAGTATAATTTTATCTTTATAGATGCTTGTTATTTTAGAATTTTAAAAGTATTAAACGGAATTCTTTTCATATTTAGAGGGGGCAAAGTGTACTTTTACCACTAAATTAACTTATAATTTTAAAAACTTAATGGGACTAAAATGAGAATTTGCCATTTTAGGGAGCCCGCCTTGGTGCCATCCCTGCCACCAGGTTTTCGATTTTACCCTTCAGAGCAGGAGCTTCTTAACCACTATCTCACTGGTAAAAACACTTCCGCCACCGCCGATCATGTTGGTTTGTACATATACGATTTGATCAGGGACCTTAATTTATTCGATTACAAGGGCAAATGGAGGGTTTTAGTGGAAATAAGGAAAAGCTAAGGGTTTGTACATAATCTATCTATAGCTAGAGCCTAGATGATCCAATAGCAACCAGAGCTGTTTCTGTTGGCAGTTGTGAGTTTCATTCAGGCATCCTACCGGACTTGCACAATGATCCGGTAACGTGTTTGAGTATATTTCTTGTCATGGAAGTTATATTCTTGCCATGTATTTCAAGTCTAATTGCATACCCTGTAACTTCAATTTTGTTATGCATGTAAGTTCTTCTGATTAAAAAAGATGTTGACATGTTGTGAAAGTTTTGTATGTTGGTCTGCATTTTCGATCCGTTTTGAACCCCTCTTTTTCCCATATATGCATGTTGTTCATTGGCTGTTACGTAGGTATGGTCTCGGTTAACTACCGGACAAGTTACGATCAATCGTTGGACAAGTTACATGCATGTTGTTCACTTTGCAGGCTACACTCATGTGCCTAATATTAAAAAGTTATGCTTTAGAAGAAATATGCACACACGATACAATTGACAAATTCGAATAAATTTCGAAATTGAATAATCTACCTATAATCTGAGTTTAAATATTGACACGTTATTCATAATTTAATTTATGGTAATGATAGTCATTACATAGAAGATTCCCAATAGAACCACGGGATGTAAATTGCATGGCAAAAACATTGCCATTCCCATGTGCATAATCAATCAATCATTATGACTACATTCAACATCCACCACTACTCACACTTGCTCACATGCTAATAAGAGGTGGGTCACTTGGTCCTTTTATGTTCATTCCAGGCTCCTAAACAACATAATTCATAAGCTATGTTTCCTCCCCTTTCAATTAATTGATTCAATCACCACCCGCACCCATCATTCAAAAATATGGGTTAAATCACATAGTAATTGCTATAACTAAAGGGTTTGGATCGATAGTGGTGTACGCTGTGGTATGTTTAATTTATTTTTTTATCTTACGTTACAGTATTGTTATAATATTTAATCTCACTGTTACCGTTATTTTTACATTAACCGCAGGTAAACGTACCACCCATCCAAACTCACCTACTTGTGACTCACCCTTTCTTGACCAACATGCCCAATTGCCCCATCATTTCCAACTTGCAAGCATGTCCTCTCTTTTTAACAAAAAGTTAAAATCACCCTTATTTCCAATTCCACCCCCACCTCTTTTTTTATATTTTATGGTTGGTAAATTTTATATAAGGTCCCTATATAAGTTGTAGATTTTTTTTAAAATTTATTTTGTTGTCAAAAGTAAAGGACAAGTTTAATAATATTCGTTTTGGAAGATGGGGAATCATCAATGCTGATATTTATTTAATCAATTTTCATTGAAAAGGATAGAACATAATTAATGTGGTTGTATGAGCATAACCCATTTGTCCAAATGTACAAATTACTAGGATGAAAAAGAAAAAAAGTAAACCCAAAGCAACCACCTTTGAATGGTTTGAAAGATGAAGAAAATTCAACAGAAAAACAGTACAAACTAAGAAGAAAATAGCCCCCCCCCCCCCCAAAAAAAATAAAAATAAAAAAAACGATTGAGGTATGAACAATGAAAGGCAAAAAGGGAAGGTCTAATTCTGTCCTCAGTCCTTGTACTTTTCAAATTTTAGAAAATTTTGAAAAACACAAGGACTAAAATTTAAAATTCAAAGAAGACAAAGCATAATTAGAGGTAAAGAAAATTTGGGGGCAAAGCCATTGGAGGGGACTTTTGGAGGTCAATGTATTCACACTTCTTTCAAGCAAGGCCATGATATTTTTATGCATACACCAATGCAACTTCTATTATTTTTGACAAAGTCCACCTAAATTTAAGCTGACATAGAAATCAAAGTTATTTTCCTATTCTCAAGATAGTGCCTAATTTTTATTTTTTATTTTCATTTATGTTGCAAATCCGTACCTACATGATTTATTTATTTGTTTTTTTTTTTTTACTTTGACAAACATGTGATGGAGAAAAAGAACGAAGCAAGATTGGGGTAGGGGTGTTTTTTTCAAAATTTATGCTCACAATTAACAATAATTAAAAAGTAGGGATAATTACTTTAACAAGTGATCGAATGTTCGATTCTCATTTTAGATATAGAGTAATTTTAAAATTTGTGGTCAGCATTTACTCCTTAATGGATTTATAGAATGCTGATGATTAATTACTGAGCTCGCTTCAATAGATACCTTGAGAAAAAATAAAAAATAAGGATAATTTCACCATACATTTGGAAAGTGTGGTTGAAAATTTAAATTAGTTTATACATTTAATCGATTGAGTTTTAGTTTGATTGGTATGAGCATTGTTGTTATGTAGGAGGATGTGGATTCAAGTGTGCTGAAACGCATTATCCTCTCATTTATGCGTTGGGGAGGGACTATTGGTAGTTTCAAGCATTGTGTAAAAAAAATATAATCAGAACCTATAATAAGATTATCTAAAAAAATAGTCTATACATTTCAAAATGACGCTCTTTTAAGGTAACCATCAACTTGGGTATTAGTACAAATCTGATGTGGAGTGAGAGGCGACATCAAAGAGGGTGGCAAAGGTTCCAACTCTCTAAAATAATTTTATTTTTAAAATTTTGACCCTTAAAATTTATAAAAATTTAAATTAGCACGATAAAAATGATTAAATTTTGATTTGATCTTTTAAAAAACTATAAAAATGATGAAATTGAATTTTAATTATCATAAAATTTATACAATCAAATTTTGATTTCAATTTTTTTTTCCCAACTCCACTCTTGTGTGGAATTTGACATGTTAAAAAAAATCGAGTTCTTAACACATCATATCCAAACTGTCATTGTAATAGATATATGTATGTTTAAATTCCGATCCATGCATCCTAAACAGTATCCAACTAAGCTTACATTTGATGTTTAAGCTGATATTGGACTAGTAATCAATTAAAACGTTACTTAAGCACGAGATGTTTAGTGCAATTAATCCAGAAAATTTTAACAAGTGGGGTCAAATTCCCTGTTAATAACAATGCCATGTTTGTACTAAAACATTTTTCCATGTTAAGCATGATTAGAGAAAAGTGATATAATTTTTGATTAAAGATTTTAATGGTTTTTTTTTTGTTAGTTTCAAGAGGAATACAAATTCTAACAGCAATGTGATTAATATGACTCAAATCTAGATCATATTTGGTGCAGTGAATATTCTAACCATCAGATCAACACATAAGTTTAATAATTTTTTTTTTGGTCACAAAGAAAAGGTGGATGAATGGGTAAGAAAAGGAAAGGAAAGGAAAGAAAGATAAGCATGTGGATTGATGGAGTAAAAGACTAAAAGAGGCCTAAAGTAAAAGGAAAGGGGGCAGGTGCTTGGCGTGAATGAGATGGAAATGAAACAAAAACAAAGAGAGAGGGTGTTTTTAGTGTTTTGTGGGTGCCTATGGACCGCATTAGGAGATGGGTCTTAATTACATTATAAAAATAATATTTTCTACATCCATTCATATCTACCTTTGGTTCTAGAGATAGATTGGGAAAGAAAAAAAAATCATTTTTAAGGGTAAATATCCTTTTAGTATCTAAATTTGACTTCAAAATCTAAAATCAATCCTAATTTTTTTTTTTTTTTTATAATTAAGGATAGGGAATGAGATGCTGATGATTGAATTCAAGCCATTATACCACACAACCTAATGCTTTTGTTATAAGGCCAAGATGTTGTTGGCCAATTAGATAATTGAATTTTTTGAGTACTAATTTGAACTAAAAATGAACTAAAAAAATCAAATTTAAGAATTAAACTGAATAAAAAATATTATCAATTTGAACCCAACAATTAAGTTTAAGTAGCAAAATGTATATTAAAAAATAAAAATTATTGAAAGAACCCAACTTGAGATAAATATTTGGTTGTAATATAAGAGAGAATAAAGGAGAAGACAATGAAAGCCATTTGGTAAGCAGGCTAGCATGACACCTTTGCCTAAGTGGTGGTGGTGGTGTTATTGTTTGTTAAGTAATTTGTTTTTATTGTTTTCTTTTTGCTAGGAAATTGCTCTTTTCTTTCTCTTTCTCTGTAGGGTTATTTGGTAAATTAATGGTTATTGTCATCTTTTAATCTCCTCTTTGTTTCTTTGTATTTGAGTATTTTTATTTTCCCATTTCATTTTATCTTTCAAAGGTCCTCTCTCTTCCTCCCATTGTTTCTTCTAGTAGGGGTTTTATTTTTTCTTCTTCTTCTTCTTTCTCTCTTTCATGTTCTTGAGAAAGGAGGGGAGAATAGCTTCAAAGATTGCTTTTTTATTCTTTATGATTCTGGTTTTTATGGTCTAATCCTTTATTTTCTTGTTAAGATTCTCTTTTAGATCGATCAAGGTCTTTCATTTCCACCTGCAAGGTGAGGCCTTTGGGTCCTTTTTTTCATATTATTTCTTGTTTGATCGGTTGATGATCAGATTGGATATGGATGATATGTGCTCTTTGGTTATTTGTTTTCCTCTTTTCTCCCTTGATTTTGGGTTATCTTGCTTTTGAAGGGGTACCCTTTTATTTTCCTCAAAGTTTTGATTTTTATGTTTTTTATTGTTGCGTTTTTCCTGGATGTTTGATCATTGAGACCATCTCTCGTAATAGCTGATTTACAGAGAGATTTTGCTCATAGCTGCCATGTTTGACCTGAAGATTATCTAAATTTTTTCCATGCTTTGTGTTTGATTCAGTTGTTTCCTATGTTTCTTGCTCTTTCTTGTTTATGATTTCAGATTATTTTACATTTTTATGCTTTTGGGGTCTCATGTTCTTGTCTTGTTTCATTTTGGTATACATTTGGGATTATCTTGATGCTCATTGTTGCTTGATTTTGATTCTTGCCAATGCTATAAAAATTTCCAGATTTAGTTGTTGGGTGCCCTTTGGATTCAAACCTTTTGTGGTTAATAAAAATGTATGAATATCTTGTGTGGATTAAAATAAAAACTTGGGATTACTCCACATCAATATTAGGTTAATTTACCCTGCCACTGGCACCACATTTGTTGATCTTTGTTGATTTAATTACATTGTCTAAACTCTATATTGCTTGTTGCAGGTTGAGATATCACTCGACTCAGTTAGTTATTGCCTATTTCTTGCATATTACTGCGTTTGCTTATAACTTCTCGTCACCACCTTATTTCCAAAGCGTCATTTTTATCTTGTTGTATGTTATTTGTTTTCATTTGTGTTGTCGGCATGCATACCAATCTCGAATCATGCATTATTGTAGATTAGGAGTAGCATTTGCACGGCATTGCTTTCTATGTTGAAAATTGTTTGCTACTATTGGTTTCTTTATATCTGAGAGGCAAAAAATGTCGCAATGAGGCAACTTTTATCGTACTTCTTACCGTTAGAGATCTGAAAATTGGTTTTACTGTATCTTTTATATGCCACTGCCATGTCTTTTTCACTTCCTTGTGCCAATTGTTGTACATATTTTTCAGGACTTAGAAATAATTTGTATTGAAGTGCATACAAGCCCTAATGCAGGGGCAAAAGGGTGCTTTTGGTTCCTTTTCTGAAACCTTCTTTGATCAAGGCTCTACATCAAGTAATGCTACTATAGACCAGCAGGTGTGCTGGAATAATATTCAAAATCCCATAGAAAATAGATTTCCTGATTGTTTGCCGTCGCATAATGACATAAACATTGGATATGTGAACTCTATTGGTCGAGAGGAGCAGGAGCCAGGCAGATGGAGCTTAGAAGAGCCTAGCTCTAGCGGCACACAGAATGAGGTCAATCATAATGAGAGGAAAATAGACCACGTATGGTCATCTTCCATGAGTGCTTCTGCGACAGCTGAAAAGAACTCTCCATTTGTCCAAAATTCCAATTCTAATACAGTTTCCCGGAGTCTCAACTTAAATGCAGCCATAGTTGCTCAAGGTAATAATAACTGTCAAGTTACGGAATGGTCTAACCTATATAAGCCTAGTGGATCTGAAAGGGATCTGATTTCATCGGGTGCTGGTCCTGAAGGTATTTTACTCTCTTCTAGAAGTAGTGGATATGTTGGGGATGATAATGATAACAGACCCGGTGATGGTCGCCGTGCATCTTGCAAAAGAAAAGCACTTGAAGGAAACGTTGGGCAGTCCTCTTCGAGTGGAAGTTCTAGCTACTTCCACTGTGCAGAAAGTAGTGCAGGGCATGGTGCTTCTGCTAGTTCTAGTGTAGGAAACGGCATGAATATATCTGCCTCCTCGGGACAGGCACACCCTAGACTTGGTTTAGACGTGGGAGGATCAGGTTCTGATGCCAATCCTGAACCAATCGTTTTACCAGCTGCAAAGAGCTCCCACAGGAATTTCCGGCTAAGAATAAGTCCATCAAGCATACAGGAACCTATTGCTCCTCCGGTATTTTCTACAGGTGATATGACCAGGCGGTCTGTTATTTCTTCTTCACAGCAATCGTCAAGGCTTCCAACTGATCATTCTTCGGACATAAGGTCAGCACCAGTGCTAGATAATGCAAGTCTTCAAAACCCGAATGTCGCAGTTCATGTTCCGACTTTGCCTCGAAATGTGCAGTCATTTAGGTGGAATGGAGGTTCTGGCTCTAGAACTGGCAATACATCAAGTTCTAATATATCTGGGGATAGAGATGCTGTACCACACGAGGGACATCAATCAAGAAGCATGGCTAGGAACCTGTTAGATCATCCTATGTTTGTTCGTGCACCTGAGTTGAGGAATTTGGTTCGGAATCCAATGAATCGAGATGTAAATAGTGGAAATTTAAGTGTTCCTGGAAATTTTGCTTCTACATCACGTGCTGGCTCAAGTTCTGGTGCCAATGCATCTTCCGTTCCCACATGGGCTCCTCAGCCGAACCACCCTTCTCAATATCCGCGGAGATTGTCTGGACTTGTTCGTCGACAATTAATGTCTTCCCTTGGCCCTGAGTCTGGTGGCCCGGGCAATCATCCTTCACTTCCTGCCGGACCTACTCCTGAAGAGATGCTGCTTTCCTCCGGTGTAACTAATCCGGGGCACCATCGTCCATATCGTAGGTTAGTGTCATGGTTGGAGAGACAAGATACTGGTTTTCTTGCAGTACCCCATTCGTTACGAAATTTAGCTGCTGCCACTGAAGGAAGAAGCAGGCTCGTTGTTCCTGAGGTCTGCCCTCGAACTGCATCTTTATGTTTGATAAGTGATAACACAATAGTAAAGGCCATTTATAATGAAAAATCTTTTCATGGTGCAGATTCGCAATGTCTTGGATCTCATGCGTAGGGGTGAGAACTTGCGTTTCGAGGTAACGGTTTTAAATTTACCATCATGTTGTAATTTGATTTAGTTCTTATCTTAAACCAATTGAAACATGGAAACATTAAAATTTGCCTCCTTTTCTTGTTCATTTTGTCCCTATGTTTATGTAGTTGCCATTCTTCGAATTTGATCTGTTACGGCAATGGGTTGCCATTTTGTAGGACCCCAAGTTTTGTTTATGGATAAAAATTTACTTGTCACCATACAAGTGACATTTCTCTTTCTAATTTGGCTTGTATGGCAGGATGTTATGATCCTCGATCAATCAGCATTTTTTGGGGTAGCTGATATTCATGACCGGCATAGGGATATGCGGCTCGATGTTGATAACATGTCGTATGAGGTATTATCTATATCCTTGGCATCCACCATAACTTTTGGAGTTTTAAAATTGTTCTCACGATAGAATTGTTTTGTGGGTAATAGGAGTTACTGGCTCTAGAAGAGCGCATTGGTAACGTAAACACGGGGTTGAGTGAAGAAACAATATCAAACCAGTTGAAACGACTAAAGTACTCTAGCGTACCAGGAACTCAGTTAGAGACAGAACCATGTTGTGTTTGTCAGGTAATTATTTTTCTTGGATACGGTTTCCTTGCCCCTTCTATGAACCAATTATGTAAACAATTTTACGAACATGCAGGAAGAATACAATGATGGTGAAGATCTCGGAACACTTGAATGCGGCCATGACTTTCACGCCAATTGCATTAAACAATGGTTGATGCACAAAAACTTGTGCCCAATTTGTAAAACAACGGGTCTGAATAAGTGAGACGAACCGATTGGTTTTTTAGGCTGATTAGTTCTTGCCTTCAGGTCCAGCATCGAAAGATTGTGGCTTGGCATTTTTCTTTCAGAACTCTTCCTTATAAAGCAATGTTCTCGGTTGATGATGACACAAATGTTTGAAGCACTGGGAACGTAAAGCTACATTTTCTTCATCTTTAGTTTTCAATCATTGCAGTATTAGAGTTTTCTTTTTTTATGTATGGATCCAGCCCATTGGCGACATAAATTATTGAATATCTCTTTACATTTTGAAGTAATTTGCATGTTTTTTTTTTTTTGTAGTTTCTGCCATTGTATTAAGCATAAGTTTACAAAGCTCTTCTTGCCATGGAGGTGGTCCATTGCTGCATATGGTGCTTTGGACCCCATCCCACCCCACCACTCCCCCCTCCTAACCCAGCCAAATAACAAGTTGTAATATCTCATCAATGGAATCAATGCACAAGCTAGATCGTGAACGCATTTGTGGCTGAAGCCTTAGCGATAAGGCTTGGTTCTTTCCTCATTGATCGTCATGGATGGCATAATGTCATCGTGGAATCCCACTGTTTCTATGGCACCAGATAACCCACGACGTACATGCCAAGTTCGTGCCAGTATCTTACTCAAACGCTAATGATCCATCTCCTAAATCAAATATTAGAAAGATTCATAGAAGTATCTTTAAAGGATAAAATGTTTTGGCAGAGAACAAATAGATAGGGAGACAACAGGTCACCTTGTCTAATGCTTCTCTTAGGATTAAGGCTTTGTTTCTCATGACTTTTTGTTTAGTACCTCTTTTAGGATTATGGTTTTGTTTCTCATTGCTTTTGATCAAAGCTGCTTTCCGCGTTATAAGCAATACTAAACAGATAAATTTTGATGTTAAAATACTTTTGAACCCAAAAGTAGAAGAAATTTTACACCTATCAATTCTTACTTTAATCCAAAAATTAGATTCGATCAATTGAATTTAAATTCGATTCAATTTGATTTGATTATAAAAACATCAACAATTCGAATCCTTTTAACTTGAACCTAAATTAATTTGAATACAAAGCTAATATGATTTTGAAATGATTTCAATAAATAAAAAATATATAAATTATTAAATATTAAAATAATATAATATATATATTTTTAAAAATATTAAAAATAATATGAGTGAACTTAAAATGAGTTTAGGTTAATCTTTTGTAAATATAGGTGAATTTAAGTAAAATTTTAAGCTTATATTTTGGGTCGGGCCGAGCTTAGACAATAATAAAATATGTTAATATCATGCTTAAGTTTAAGCCCGACCTGAATCCGATCCGACCCATGAGCACATATAAATTTCAACCAAATTTTTATTTAATTTTTGAATATTTTTTATAAATATATATTTTTAAATAATTGGAAAGGGTGTTATGATTTTTATTTGAGTTAATCTCATTTGATGTTTTTCAATTATGAAAAATTCTAAATTCACCTTCTAATTTCAATATGTTTTATTTAATCTTTAAAATGTTAATATCATATTAATCATGTACTTCCATAAATTTCTCCATTAGCTTGGGCACTAAATGGCAGCTCAAATTTAACATAGAGTATATTTAAAATATGTGGATCAAATTGTAAATACTTGTGTACCTATTTCATGATCAATTTAGATGTAACGTGTTAAAAAAAATTACCTCCTAAAATTTAATTACACTATCTTTTTTCTTTTTGGTATACAAGGAGAGATAAAATAATGGTTACACAGGTATCATCCTAAGTAGTGCTAGACCATTCAAATCATTAGTGAGAGGTTGTAAAGCTTCATCCGGTGGCTGCAAAAACAAGCTGAGTCCCAACTGTCGACTGAGAGCACTAGAAGCCAAAGCTTCGGGGTACTCGATCACCTTCTTGATAGACATGCTTAATCTTCACATCCCAATCTTATTGCATCATATCGTGAATCCCTCGTACCAATGCATTATTAGCCCCAGTCTCGTTTTCTAGGCCTGAGTCTGACCCCAAAAAATAGAATTAAAATTCTATCTAAACTTAACCTAAATTAAAAATGTTAAACTCAAATCTGATCCATCCGTATTAAATTTTTTCATGTATTTTTTTATATAAAAACAAATTTAAAAAATATATTACATCAAATACAGAAGATGAACTTTATTTTTTGTTCAAGTCTATTTTTTAGATTTATATTTTTGTCAAAGCCTTTCTATTTTTTAAAACGAACTTTTGAATCTGGACAAATGACCCGACGCATAATCAACTCTAGATTGATTGAATTGCTTCAAGACTGTCCAATTCAATAATAACCTTAGAGCTCCCAATTGCCATGCTTGTGCCAAGCCGTCATTTGCGCCTCACAATTCAGCATCAGCTGTAGAACAAATACCAGCATTTCGTGCGAAATCAATAACCCATCGTCCATTATGATCCCTTATGCACCCATCAGCATCAGTGAGGTGGTCCTATGATAAATATACACCTGATTATAATTTGATCTATATGTTTTAAGAAATCTTAATGTTAGATTAAAACAAGTATTTAGCTAAATTGATAGTTAGGCTAACATAAAGACCTGATTGATACAGTAGTGATATTTTGAAGACTTGATTAGAATGTTTTGAAATTTAGGAACCAATTTGAAATTTAAGAGATAATTCAAGGATATTTTATAGAATTAACTCTTTTATCTAAACACATGAATTACATTAAAGCCAGATTCAATTTGGTTAAAATAAGCTCCAAGTCCTTGTACTCTTTATATATTTGAAATTTAGTCCCACTAATTATATTTCCAAGAATTTAGCTCATTTATTTTTCAAACTTAAAAACCTAAGTCCAATTGCTAATGCCATTAAAATTATATTCTTAAATTCAATGGCTTGATGTTTTGAAATAAGAAAATACTAGAGTTTTTCATGGGTCGGTTTGAGCCCTAACAAAATTTTAAGCATGGTTGATAGGTCCGGGTCCAGCCCAAAAAATAAGCATAAATTTTTGCCCAAGCCTGATATGGATAAAATGCTAAAATCCAAGCCCAGCCCGTCAATATTAATTTCTTTAATTTTATTTTTATATAAAAGATTTAAAAAATGTAATACACCAAATACACTAAAAATATTAAAATAAATGTTTCCCAAAAAATTGAAAATAAATTTTAAAAAAAAAGTCTTTATACTTAAGCAACACTAAGATAAGTGCAACTTAACAAGCAAATGCCTCTAAAATAGTAACAAAATTAACAATAAAACAAGCGTTATACCATATCCAAACATTAACAACAAAATAGTAGCAATATAACAATGAAATGGTAATAAAACAGTGGCAAAAGAATGGGAAAACAACAGCAAAATAGCGGGAGGGTTTTATTGCAAATTTGAGTTGAGCCAAAAAACTTTACTCGAGGCCCGACCCATTTTCTAAATGGGCTTTATTTTTTGTCCAGGCCCATTTTCTAGGCATATATTTTTTATCAAACTCTCTCATTTTCCATGTGGGCCTCTAGGCCGGACCAACTCTAGAAAATACTCACTTGGCAACCATGTAACAAAAGAAAAATAACGTTGTAATGAACTTGAATTTAATAAAAATTTTAATGATGTTAACAATTAGATTTTAATTTTTAATTCTAAAAAATAGAACTAAATTTCAAACATATAAAAATTATCGGGATTCAAAACATATTTTAACCATTCAATTTTGTCCATATGGCATTTATTTGGCGGTACCATCAACCTTCTATGCCTATCAACAATATGAAAAAACTGGCCAAAATGAGTACCATAAAATTGATTTCTTGCAAGTTTTGGTATGAAAGGAACCCGTATGGGACAATGATTAAATGTATTAGACCGGCTATTACGGGCAGCAAACCAAATAATGGGATTTTAATTGACCTTTAGTCCCTACTTATTTTCCCTTTTATTTTTTTTTTATCAATTTGGTCATTGTCTTGCTTAGTAGTCCCCATGCAAAGATTCCTTGTGAGGAAGTTTCTTCGAGGAATCATATATGTACATGCGTGTTACCTTCATTTCTTTTTTCCTTGCTTAAAAGCCCTTTTGAGAATTCGCTTACGCCAAGCCATGTTTGGTTCTTGGGTCAATTTTGGCTTCACACAGTTTTGAGTACTTTAGGATTGCTTTAGGGCTTAGTTGTTTGAGCTTGAGGCTCGAATTTGTGAGGTCGGATGATTCAAGTTTAGATCATTTCATGTTTGGATTATTTTGGGTTTGGATCGTTTTGAGTTTGTATAAATCATTTGGAGTTCAGATGTTTAAGATACAAATTACTTCAAGGTTTGGATCAATTTGGATTTGGATTGTACGAATTCTGATTATTGATTTCTTATGATCAAATCAAATTGAATCAAGCTTGATTTCAAATAGAATGGATTGAATTTTCAAGTCTGAGTCATAATTGATATGAAATAACCCTTACTTGCCATTGCGACAAAGGCAAATTTAGGGATAGGTAGAGGCCTTGGTCCCTTAGAGTGAAAACTCTCCTTTTAGTCCTCTTATAAATAATAAAATTAAAAGCTAATATATGGTAAAAATGTACTTTGACCTCAAAAAATTAATTTTTTTTATTTAATCATTTTAAAATTGATGAAATCATAAACTAGTACATGACAAACTTACACTTCGGTCTCTTAAAACTTTATAATTAAATTCTATCATCCTTCTTGAAAAAAAATTCTGACTTGGCTCCTGAGTTGCAATCACTTAGCTTCAAAAATTGATGCTCTAAATGTATCTTCAATTTTTTTTCCTCTTTAAGATAAAAAAGAAATCCTATAGAAGAAAAAATATATATTGTACTCATTTTTTTTAAGTTGCAACAATTTCAATAAAATCAATCATTACAAATATTGAACTGAATAACTACTTCAACTCTAACTAAATAACTCGCCAGAATAAAGCTAGAGGACAATCCACACATTTACATAGGATGAAACTCGAATATGAAATCCCAAAATTTCGAAAACCTCAACATAACCATTAAACCAAGGCCTTATCAACATACCTATTAAAATTCGGCGATCAGTACCTATCAACGAGTACAAGTACATACTTTAGATCCAATTCGATACGATGGTCATTGTTAGAAATCAGAGAAGAAAATTGTTTGGATTTTTGTTCACAAATTCATGACATTCAAAGTTGTTTCATTAAAAAAATAAAAATAAACTGTAGAAGATAAGGGAATGAGAGCTTTCGATTGGTACAGACGATGTAAAAAATAAAGACTATACATCAACAATTTTAACAACCACTTTGTGAATAAAAACAAATTCCAAGGACCACAAGCAACATGTCTTTCTGGTTTTGGGCAAATAAAAGTTAAAGGAAAATGGTGACATTGAAAGGTTGGGTGCATTAATCACTTTGTTAACCCCATCCTCACTCTATATAACTATTCTATAATCCATCTCTGTGTTCACGCGTTTAACTCCCACTTGATGCCTATTAAATATGACCCATCGAGTCAATTGTCAATGAATTTCTTCGATTAACAAAGAAGAAATCAACATAAATATAATAATTATTAGCAAAAAAAATTCGAATTTAAATTTTGTAAATGGAGAAAATAATATTAAAAGATTTTTTTTTTAAATTGACTTAATTCGGTGTCGAATTTAGTTAAAATCTAATGTAATTGTTGAGCTTCAAAAATTTTAGACCAAGCAAAACCAAAGTGGTTTGGGAAAAATGGGTTTTAGATAAGAAGATAATCCATGGCCACTTATAAGATTTTTTTTTTCCCTCTTGATAATCCTATCAATTTTCCATGAATATTATCATAAACAATTCAATATATGCTTGAGTGATATAGGATTTGTTTCATTGTGAACTTGCACATGGTGGGGGCTTTATGACGTACAATCATTGGTGTTCTTTTATTTTTTTATTTTATCTTTTATTTTAGGTACCATGGCTAATTTGTTCAATCTAGAATTGGAAAGGTACTAAAAAACCAATAATTAAAATATCATTCGCAGATAAATATGTGGGTTTGAGTCATTAGGATTATCTGCTTATAATCGAAACTTTTATTTGAAAAAAAAAATCAAATTTTTTACTATTATGGGGTATAATGGGGCAATGGATAGGCAACAAATTCACACATCTTTTTGTGGTATCCTTTAATAGTGCTATGTGGTCCTTGTGGAAGCAAAATAGGGTGCCACCCAGTCCTTGATCACTACCCTATAATCTTTTAACAAATGAAGGATATGTGAGGATCAAATCGAATGGTTCCGATTAAATACGGACCAAACCTGAAACTACACGATGAACCTCAATACAAGTTGGTTCACTGTAGGAAAACATGTAGTGGAGGACTTGACTTTAGACCTTAGAGATCCATTATTTGGATAGCAAAGACTTCCATGTTCCCAAGCTTTACCAATTCCCTATATAAGCTTTGCCAAATTCATGAAAGTCTTCCAAAGCAAAAAAATATCTCATAATTCATTACCATGGCAGCTGATATTACCAAACACCTGTATGTTTATTGCTGGGTTTCGTTTTGTGTCTTGTTTATGTTTATCAGACTAGCAAAATCTGACAATTATATTGTCCATATGGACATCTCTGCCATGCCCAAAGCTTTCTCTAACCAGCACACCTGGTATTTGGCCACTCTTTCATCTGTTTCAGCCAAATCCAAAGTTGAAACCAACCCAACCATTCCTTTTTCTAAACTTATCTATTCTTATAACCATGTTATTCAAGGTTTTAGTGCTAGTCTCACACCTGCAGAGCTTGAGTCCTTGAAAAATACTCCGGGATATGTTTCATCGGTTAAAGATAGAGTTGTAAAGGTTGATACAACACATTCTTTCGAATTCCTCGGCTTGAATTCTGGTACCGGTGCATGGCCGGTGTCGAGCTTCGGCAAAGATGTAATCGTCGGGGTGATTGATACTGGGGTTTGGCCAGAAAGCGAAAGCTTTAATGATGATGGGATGAGTGATGTTCCATCAAGATGGAAAGGGGAATGTGAAAGTGGTACCCAATTTAATTCCTCGTTGTGCAATAAAAAGCTGATTGGTGCTCGGTTTTTCAATAAAGGTCTCATTGCTCATAATCCCAATATCACTATCTCAATGAATTCCACACGAGACACTGAAGGACATGGTACCCATACGTCCACAACTGTTGCTGGAACTTATGTGAAAGATGCATCGTATTTTGGCTATGCACCGGGGACTGCTAGAGGAATGGCACCAATGGCTCGTGTAGCCATGTATAAAGCTCTATGGGAGGAAGGAGCTTACACCACTGATATAATTGCAGCCATTGATCAAGCTATCAATGACGGTGTCGATGTTCTTTCGATGTCATTGGGCTTGGATGGAGTCGAGCTATACGAAGACCCTATCGCAATAGCCACGTTTGCTGCTATAGAGAAGAACATTTTCGTTTCTACATCTGCAGGCAATGAAGGACCAGATGTAGAGACTCTACACAATGGTACACCTTGGGTTATAACCGTAGCCGCCGGCACCATGGACCGTGACTTTGGCGCGACGTTAATCCTCGGTAACAAAGTGTCAATCAATGGCTTAGCTCAATATCCAGGGAATTTCACATCAACTGAATTCCCAATTGTTTTCATGGACACATGTAGTAACAAAACCGAATTGAGCAAAATAAAGCAGAAGATCATTGTGTGTCAAGATCCAGGCAAGGAAGATTCGCTCGACGATCAATTTAACAACATTCAAGCCGCTGGTAACATTGCCGCTGTCTTCATAACTAATAGCAGCATTGTCGATGTATTCGTCCAAAGCCCATTTCCAGCCATTTTCTTGGAACAGAAAGAGGGTGACACAGTTGTGGATTTCATTAAAACCAACACTGACCCAAAAGCCAGCATTGTGTTCAAAAAAACAATCCTTGGTATTAAGCCATCACCAAGGGCGACTAGCTATACATCTCGAGGTCCATCCTATAGTTGTCCATTGGTTTTAAAGCCTGATATTATGGCACCTGGTGACTCAATCCTCGCTGCATGGCCTTCAAATCTTCCAGCAGCTCGTGTAAATGAAGACCTCGTGTTCACCAATTTCAATTTATTGTCGGGAACATCCATGGCATGTCCCCATGTTTCGGGTATTGCAGCACTTTTAAAAGCTGTTTATCCTAATTGGAGCCCTGCAGCAATCCGATCGGCTTTGATGACGACATCCGATCAAATCGATAACACAGGTAGTCCGATAAAGGATATAGGCAGAAATCTCCGACCGGCTGATCCTTTAGCCATGGGAGCTGGTCAAGTTAACCCCAACAAAGCTTTAAACCCCGGACTTATATACGATGCTACGGTTCAAGATTACGTTGATCTCCTTTGTGGTCTAAATTTCACACAGAAACAAATTAAAACCATCACGAAAACATCATCAAACAACTGTTCCAACCCTTCTCTTGATCTCAATTACCCTTCTTTCATAGCGTTTTTCAACAACAGGGATGCGAAACCGAACTCAACGACAGTCGTGGAGTTTGGAAGAACCGTGACTAATGTCGGAGATGGAAGCTTCACATACAAAGCAAATGTGACACCCATCAATGGACTTAAGGTAACAGTGGAACCAGACACATTGGTTTTCAAGACAAAATACGAGAAGAAAAGCTACAAGCTGAGCATTGAAGGTCCAAAACAATTGGATAAAGCTGTGTTGTTTGGTTATCTCACATGGGAAGATAGTGGAAAGGAACATGTTGTTACAAGTCCAATAGTTGCCACAAGCTACAAAATTGAAAAATGACAAAACTCCCATTGTTTTTTTCTTTAAATTGTCTTCATGTTTTTATGGTAATGAATAAAGTAATTATAAATGTTAAGCAAGAACAAATTATTATTTTTAGACTAACAGGCTGAAGACATGGATTTGTACGGTTCCTAACATACATTTTACTGTAAACAATGAAAGAAATTGAAACAATTGTAATGCTTTATGGTTGTTGCTTGTCTGCAGGTGATGTATGATTATTGAATAATTTTCAGGTAAATTATAAAAATAGTCACTTTTGTTTGTCTTAAATTACATTTTAGTCATTTATGTTTGAAGTGCTACGTTTAGTCACTTATGTTATCGTTTGATTACAAAGTGGTCACTCTGCCGTTAAGCTCCGTTACTTCCCTAACGATAATCCTACGTGGCAATCTAAATGGGTTTTAAATGCCAACTTGGATGTCCAACTGAGACGAGAATAAATTTTAAATTAAATAAATTTAATTAATTGAAAAGTTTAAATTAATTGCACCTTGAACTGAAAAAGAAAAATCGTTCATCTCTTTTTTCTTTTAGTTTTCTTTTCCATTTTGATTGAAAAAATTATTCTCATCCCAGTTGGACATTCAAATTGGCATTTAAAACCCATTTGGACTATCACGTAGGATTGCCGTTAAGGAGGTAACGGAGCTTAACGGTAGAGTGACTACTTCGTAACAAAACGATAACGTAAGTGACTAAAACATAACATTTCAAACATAAATGACTAAAATGTAATATGAGATAAACAAAATTATTATTTTTATAGTATACCCATACTATTCATATTGTTGAAGCCCAATTTTGACCGGGCCCAACTTGGATCTTAAATTAAGTTTGAATTAATTTTAAATTTATTTAAATTTAAATTTGTTTTAAATTTAAATACATTTAAAATAATTTGAAACTTAAACTTAAAATTAATAATGTCCAAAGTCCATTTACAAAGCCCAAATCGAGGCCCAAGCATAAATACAAACCCAAATGACCAAAAGATCCAAATTCCTAAACCCAAATTACAGTAGCCCAAACAGAAACCCAATCACTTGCACTGACAGCCTTCACTTCAGCCAATCGTACGCTGCCACGTCAGCCCAGACTACATCTTCTTCAACCAGCAACTTGCACTGCCACCAGCTGCTCCAACTGTTGCTGTCATCGCCACTGCTACATCCACTGCAATAGCCGGACCTGCAAAAAGAAGAAAAGATGTACATTTAGTTGCATAAGACAAAAGGAAATCATTGTAAAACAAGGCTATAAAAGCCGAATTCAATTAGGTGTAAAGGGGATGAACCCATCTTTGAAAATCCACTAAACGAACTCTTGTTTCGGTCACAAAAAAATCAATACAAAAGATCAGACTTTCAAAGTATCTTAAAATCAAAATAGAAACAGTTGAAAACAAGCAGGGGCAATCGAATAATCATATTAACAACAGGGACAAGCCAAGATTAGAAACGATTCAAGACAATCAGGTAACATTTATTTGTCATTCATAACCCAGTATTAAACCCCATTCGGATTCTATGCATGCATCAATAAGAGCATTAAATTCCTTTTTAGCATTCATTCTTTTTACTTTCCAAAACGTTGAATAAGTCAATGTTATCAATACATAAATAGATTTAATAGTGATGGTATTAATGATAGTAAATATGGTACTGATAGTATTAATGACTCTCTAATAATCGAAATAATATTAATAAATGTTTTTTAAATCGTAATAACAATGTTTTAATTAAACTGTTTAGTAATTAATATTAGTAATTAATATTATTAGTTAATAATTAATAATATTTTTATAATAAAAAAATAATAATAAATGAAAATGAAAAGTCTCCCCTCTCTCTTATTTGGCTTCTGTCATTGTCGCTGGAGCACCGTCGCCGAAGTCTCCTCCGTGTACCACCACCGCCTCGTTACGCACGGATCTGCAAAGAAAAAGGAGAAGATCAAAAGAAATTCAAAAAGAAAACAGGAAATCATGAAATGGCTTTAAAAATCCCTTTGG
Organism: Gossypioides kirkii; assembly: GCA_005610355.1. NCBI lineage: Eukaryota > Viridiplantae > Streptophyta > Magnoliopsida > Malvales > Malvaceae > Gossypioides > Gossypioides kirkii. The sequence goes on from CP032248.1 coordinate 1,666,907, forward strand.
ATTCAAATAAAAAAAAGAGGTTTTAAAAAGAGAAAGGGATGAAAAGCAGGCTTTTTACCTGCCAAACGACGGCGCGTGGAGAGACCAGCATGACGAAAGCGGCGACGCGCGATGAGCGACTGCCTGAGACGCGACCGTGGACTGTCGAAACCGAACGGCGCGGCGGTGAGGAATCCTCGGAGCCGGCGCGTATAGAGCGTTCCCCAACGGTGGCTAGTGGATGGACGATGGCCGGCCCTTGAGGTTGAGAGACTTTGAAAGAAGGGGAGGGGGTGATTTTGAAAGAAATAAAAGAAATAATAAAAAAACCATAAAATTGTATTTATAGGACCCGTTGGACCGACCCGACCCGATCCGAACCGGCCTAGGATCTGCGTGTTTTCATTTATTGGGTTATTTGCGTGTTTGATCCTTCCGTATTTTTATTTGTTCTAATTTTGTCCTTTTCATACTTTTAATTTCTTTTAATTTGGCTCAATAATTTTAATTACTTTTCAATTTAATCCTTTGACATTTTGAATGCACCAGAGACTCCCATGTGTCACTGTTTTAGCTTATTTATGCAAATAGTCCCTTTTGTTTTTAATTTGTTTTAATTTAACCCCTAAATCAATGTCTATTTAATTACACAATTGACCCAGGAATTTTTCAAGATTTACGAACTAGTCCTTTGACTTCTGGATGCTTGTGGGGTTGCCACGTGTCACCCACTCTTTGGTTTTATTGCTCTCTAGTCCCCAAACTTTCTAAAATTTCATTTTAACCCCGATTTCACCTAAAATTACCATTTTACCCCTAAGCTTTCCAAAATTCCATTTTTGACCCCTATTTCACCAAAAATCACCATTTTACCCCTAAACTTTCCAAAATCCCATTTTTAACCCTGATTTCACCAAAAATTACTATTTTACCCTCAAACTTTCCAATATCCCATTTTTAACCCCGATTTCACCAAAGATTACCATTTTACCCCTAAACTTTCCAAAATCCCATTTTTAACCCCGATTTCACCAAAAATTACCATTTTACCCTCGAACTTTCCAAATTCCCATTTTTAACCCCGATTTCACCAAAAATTACCATTTTACCCTCGAACTTTCCAAAATCTCATTTTTAACCTCGATTTCACTAAAAATTACCATTTCACCCCTCGAGCATCCAAAGGTCCCGTTTTCGATCCCGATCGCATCATTTTTATTCTTCACTAAATACTTGCATTTATTTTAGTCATTATGCACTTGCATTTTACATTTTTGCATTCTATTTATCTGCTTATTATCTTGCTTCGTATTTAATTTCTCTTATTAATTGCTATTCAATATTTTAAACTTACACACTCTTTTTTAAAGTATCTTCAAGGACGAGGCAATGTTCTTCTCGTGTGAAAGCTTCGAAAAATCATGCCCTAACGTGTCGGGTGTGATTTTTCGTATAACCCACACGCGTCGAATATCCTTTTTAAGATTTTTATACCTGCTAACCCTGAGATTCCGAGAATATCGTGTCCTAACATGTTGGTCACGATTTTAATTCTCCGCGAAAATTGAAGTAAACAGGTATTCCATATTTGAATCTTCTAAACTATGTGTCCGAGGATTACATTTTAAATTCAATACGAAATTTTCAAATTCTCAAAACATATATCTATGTCACAAATAGTTTTAAAAACGGGGTAATGTCCTTTCGTGTGAGAACTTCGAAGAGTCGCACTTTAACGTGTTAAGTGTGATTTTCGTAATTCATGCGAATCGGATATCCTTTTCAAAAGTTTTCAAAATACTCTTCAATCTAATAATTATATACAAAGTGATTTTAAGACCAAAAGAAGAAACAATGTTCTTTCATGTGAAGATCTCGAAACATCATGCCCTAACGTGTTGGGTGTGATTTTTGTATGGTTCATATGATAGAACACTCTCTTTAAAATGCCTCGAAACATCCTTCAGTTTTGAAACTCCGAGAATATAGTGCCCTAATGTGTTGGACACGACTTCAAATTCTCTTAGAGGATCGAAACACGAGAACAAATCCTCCTTAAAAAGTTCTCCTTTGAAATCATATAAAGCCGTCTAAAATGAACATCTTATTTTAAATTTTACTCGAGTTTCTGTTGTTTTCATAAAATAAGACCCGAAAATAATCATGTGGTACCAATTTTTGGGCGTATGAGGGTGTTAATCCTTCTTCATGCGTAATCGACTCCCAAACCTGTTTCTCTGGATTTCGAAGACCCCCTTAAACGTTTTAAACGTTTTATGGTGATCCAATCACACCTAATAAAAGATTGGTGACGACTCTCATTTCCCTTTATTCCAAAATTAATTAAAAAGATTTTTTCGAAGCCCCGTTCTCGAGGTGGTTTCGACACATATCTTTCCAGCTAATCATAAAAGTATTGTTAAAATTAGACTGTAAATTACTAAAAATCTAAAAGTCTACCAACATTTTGCATTTTTTTTCTATTTTATTTTAATGCTTTGGGTGAGGGTCCCCTAAGTATAAAATTCAACCCAACAATTAATGATTGGCATTAATTTCCATTGAAATGGTCTTTTATTTCCCCTAATAAGAGAATTAAGTTTTTTTTTTAAATAAAGTCAAAATTTGCTATTTCCCCGAATAAGTATATGATGCGAAAATTGTAAATTCGATCCTTATATTTTATTTTAGTCATTTTTAATCCATGCTCTATTTAAATTTTAGAATTTTAACCTTCATCAAAAGTAGTTATGAAATCCCTTAAGTTAAAATTTACTATTATGAAAATTTAATGCGGTAAATATATTTTCAATGGCAGACTAACTAAAATTAAAAAAAAAAATAGGGATCTAATTAATTTTTTTAAAAAGTTTTGGGGTTTAATGAGATTTTTTTAAAAAAATTGGTGGTCTAATTTTTTTTTGAAAATTTTAATAAAGTTAATAAGAGTTTTTTTTTTTTTTAAAATGTTAGAAGGTTTAATTAAAATATTCATAATTTTTGTAGATTTTAATTAGAATTTTCAAAAATATTTAAAAATTATAATTTTTACACATAATAAATCTGAATAAATGATTATCCAAATAAAATATATTTTTAATTTTAATAAAATATTATATTGTTATATTATTATGAAATTAAAATAAATAAAATATCATATTTTACAAAAATATAAAATATATTTGTCTAAATATATAAAAATATGTTTTATATAAAAATATATAAAATCTAAAAATATATAAAACGCATAACTCATACATTTTATAAAAAATCAAATTTTATGTATTTTTAATTTAACAATATTATAAAAATATGATAATTTATAAAAAATAGTTAAAAAATACATAAAATTACTAAAAACGTGTCTTGAATGAAGATGGACAATAGGTTATCCAAGTTAAAATGTATATAGACAACATGTGTCTAAGTTCATTCATTATCTATAAATTTTTTAAATATTTTTAATTTTTTTCCATGTGTCAAAATCTGAGGCTACCACGTGCTACTATAATATAGACCATCAATGTCACAAACTTATTTTAACGGTATTACTACTAAATACGAAAATATGCGGATGAAATAAAATTTAGGTACTAACTAAGTCCCCTAAAAAATCTAAGTACCAATTAAAATACAAGTAACCAAGTGCAAGTTCACAAGATATCTTAGGATCCCTTTGAATGTGCAATGCATTTACTTACGGTTAGTATAATAATAACAGTGACGATAAAATTAAATATTGTAACGATATTGTAACGTGAAAAAAAAAAAACTAAACACACTGCAATGTAAGGTGAGATAATAACTTTTTTTTTCGAATGAAAATATACTGAATTATGACCCACAAATATTACGAAAATGAACAGCCAGGCCATGTATGGAGAATGACTTGACGTACAATAAATTGGGGATGGAAGATAGTATAGGTAACACATCATGGACGTGAAAACGTTGCTTGCTATTGCTATCTCTACATTCAATGATTTACAGATTCCTGGAAAAATATCATTTTTAAGTCCAATCACTGCCCCTAATCACGCCCTATATTCTTTGCAAAATTCCTCTTTTGGTACCCAATTTTATGATTGTTTCCTTCTTTCGGATAAATTACTTGAATTGGTGTTTGCATTCATCATGGACTACATTATTGTTGTTTCCTTACAAATGCAAACAAACAAACAAACATGCTATCAAACTAGAATACTTTTTGAAATATCTATTTTTAATCCTAATTTAGGCTTTTTTTCGTTAATTCTATCAAATAATTTGATATGACTTTTTTTAATTATGGTGCGATGATATATTTAACTTGGCGTTTTAGAACAATTTGACAATTCTTGCGGATTTTGAAAAAAGGCACAAAAAGGAGAAAAAAATGTATAATATTTGTCCAACTATACAAAATGCTATGTGTAATATGTCACATCATCGCATGTTTAAAAAATTAAAAAATTAAGTTACATCAATTTATTTGACGGAATTAATGAAAAAATATTGACCTCGAGAATAAAAATACACGTTTTGAAGTGTAGAGATTAAAAATGATCAAATTATAGTAGGACTAAATCTACAAAAAATGTTTGGTACAAAAACCTTCTATACAATTTGAGAAGAAAATTTTCAATAGTTTTGAGTGACTTGGAATAAGATATAGGCTTAGCTACAAAATTCGTCATCAAACTACTCCTTTTCCCACTTAGGTACTTAAAGTGGTTTGTTTTTTTTTTTTGTCAAAAGTGGAGTTAAAATTATGAATTCATTTCATGTAAGATATTCAGTAAGAATATGCCATGTGTGATGTTCTTATTGTTTATTATCGGGTTTTGAGATAAAATAGGATGAAATTAATAGTTTAAGTACCTCATTTGATAAAAAGAAAATTTAGGTACTTAAATGGAAAAAGTAGCATCATTTAAGAGCCAATTTTACATTTGAGGGCAGGTCGACTCCATTGAGAGAAGCCTTCAAAGTGTTGTTCGCCTGGGAGCCGACCGAACTCCCAACAATCGAAGGTATTGTCCCTCAAAGAGGATTTTGTTTCTTGTGCTCTACCGAGAGCAAGCATGTCATGAGCGGCTACCTCAAGGCGAATCAAGTCAGTGTCATTCTGAAGTTGCAACGAGGGCGTTACGAGAATGGGTGGGGAAGAATGTCACGGGCCAAAGCTCAGAGCCCGTGACCATCGCACACAATGAGTCCCATGGAGGTCTATCATTGACATTGGGATCATTTAGCCCACATGATCTGACCTGATTCAGAGAGCTGTTGGTCAAGTCTATCAGATTGAAGCCTGGGTGGCCCAATGATGAAGATTTGGCAACTTAAGGTATCTTGGCATATATGGGAATTAATCCTAGAAGATAAGGGAGAATCATATCTTTAGGATTAGATTGGATTAGATTTGATTTTGTAATCATGTAAATCCCATGAATTAAGGGATAGGCTAATCTTGACCGTCAATGTAATTCGATCTTAACCGTTGGTTGTGAGAGAGCTCAACTATAAATAGGAGCCTCTCCTCATTTGTAACTCATCCATTGGAATTCATTCCATTCATTGTATTCTTTGTATTCTTGAGGGAAAGTAATACAATTGAGAGCATTTACTCAAACACTTGGTGTTCTTGTTCTTGTGGCATTTCTGTTGTCTTTTGAGCCTTCTTTTGGCTAGTCGCTTCCGCTATACAAATTTGGTGCCTTGAAGAAATTCTCTTGATAAATCCTCAATCGTGAAAATCAGGCTGATTTAGGCGTTGTTTTGATCAAAGAAGCGTCTAAGATCGCAAGCCCCACGTATCAAGTTTTAGGGACGTGACATTAGCGGGTAGTTGTACGCCCAATTATGATTTAGGCACTGTTAGCTCTGTCAATCAAGTCTTCAAGGAAACCGCTCATAAGATATTGACCTCGACAGACAAAACTCTCGAAAGATAATACCTTCGATTGTTGGAAAATCGATCGACTATCCAATAAATGACATTTTAAAAGCTTTTCTTGAAAAAACCGATCACCTCAATATCTCTCAATTCTCAATAAATGTTGTTTTAAAAAGTTGAATTTTTATTCTCAACCCCACAAAGATGAAGTCACCATCATAGCTAGTTAGTAGAACATTACGGAAAACTAGTGACTTTATTTAATCAAATATGCTGTCAGTTAAGATTATGAGCTGAATTCCAAGCTTTTTGGCCTTCAAAATTTCTTTTTATATGATATAGTCAACCGAATAATCCTCATATTATGGGGAAAAGGGGAATATTAAATTTGTTAGGAGTATGGGTTTAATTGGTAAATGTGAGTCTCTGAATTTAAGGGATGGAAATTACGGATGGCAAAAAACTCAAATTCGATACGTTTTAATCCATATAATTTTATTATAAATTTTGATCATATTTATTTTTATTGACATAATGCTTAAAATTATTCATAGTTCTTCTCCAACTAATAAATAGGAGGATAATACATTTCAACACACTTGAATCCACGTTCTTCTGCATTGCAACAATACCCATATCAATCGAACTAAAAATTAATCGACATTTTATAAGAATTATTTAAAAAAAAAAATCAAACTTTACGAAAGGACAAGTCAAATTTTCTTTTAGAATTTTCGAGATTTAATAGAGTCAAGTTTAGATATGCACTTTGATTTACTTAATTTATGTATTAAAATGTTCCTCTTTTAATTTTATAGCTAGATTTTTATAAGAATTTACAAGATATATATTAACTTTATAAATAAGTCTACATACTTTGTTGTAATTTTTTTACTTTTATAAAATTTTATAATATATATTTGATTTAATTTGGTATAAGTTAATATATTTCTAAAAATTAATTGAAAAATTTAAGTTGAATTGAAACAAAATTGGGATCGAAATTTATTAAAAATACAAATTGAGTCAAAATGAAGACAAAAAATTTATCGATTCCACCCCATACCATTGTCATTCCTAATGAGAATGGATCATTAATTGGGCCATTGTGGAGAAGATCCCTTGCAATGGTAGCATTGACCTTCCAAAATGGGCACACATGGTTAAACCCTACTGCTGAAAAGATTGCTATGTGTGACCCACAAGTACACAATTACCATTTTCATTTTTCTTTATTGCCATATCCCATCGAAGGAAAGTTATTAAAGGAGGAAAAAAGAAAAGAAAAGAGGCTTTTTCAATATAAAAAAGAAAGTGAAGAACAATACTCCGTTAAATTTTGAATGGTGTTAAAGGAGGAAAAAAGAAAAGAAAAGAGGATTTTTCAATATAAAAAAGAAAGTGAAGAACAATACTCCATTAAATTTTGAATGGTGGGTCAGTGGTTCTTATCTCCACTATTGTCTATTGTATCAACCAGTAGGGAAGAAACAACACCTCTGTTGAGTGTTGATGTGTGCTTTTTAGATGAATGAAGTTGTGTATTTATACGATATGATTATTGTTTATAGATTTGATATTATAAATAGGTTTCATGTAAGTCAACACTTATCCTATTTTAGGTGTAACATGTATTTACACACTTGTGAGCAGGTAAAATATTTCTTACATCTTGCTGCCTTGTTATGTTTCCTGTTTCTCTTCTTTTGCTCTTCCTCATCGCCAACAGTTTATGCATGCAGCTGTTGGTTTATTAGTATCCGACATTGTTTCCCCTACTTATGTTCCGTTGGTTATTTAATCATTCTTCGACCATGATCGAGCAATCAAGTATGATGGTCACACCAGGCCTTTGTTATTGATTCAGGTCACTGAACTGGTAGATGGGGTGTTCATAGGTTGTTCCTGTTGGAAGGAGGTGAAAGAGAAATAGTTTTTTAGGAAGAAAACGAACTCACTTTGTAGTAAACTTTTCTTCTCAACTACACTTTTTTTTTAAGCTTCATCACATACAAGTATTTATATAGTAGTTGTAAGTGACTATTGAATTCAACACATTCATGTAACCTAGCTAAATGCATGCATAACTACTAGATACATCTTTTCTAAATACATTAATTAAACTAAATGCATCTACTCTAATATATTCATTAAATATAAGTACATGCAAATAATATATTCTAGATGTTACAAATTATATCCAACAGTTCTATGAACCATGTTATTGCCGATGGAATCACATTTTGGCATTTCATCAACACATTGTCCGAATTATTTCAAGCCCAAGGAGATAGGCCACTGTTGGAGAGATGGTTTCTAGAGGGTAACAATGACCCATTGCTTACCCTTCATTTCACTCATCAAAATGAGGTCATCAGTAGATTTGAAACACCCTAGGTTTTAGAGAGAATATTCCATTTTTCAGCAAAGTCCATTAGAAAGCTTAAAAAAAAAAAAAAAGGCTAACTCAGAATCTAACACCACCAAAATCTCCTCCTTTCAGTCTTTATCAACATTTGTGTGGCGATCCATAACTGTTGGTGTTATAAACAAAGAAAGAAAGCAAAAAGAGAAGAAAAGCGAGCTTCAAAAGCAGCAAAACTGATCTGCTATATTTCAATTGAAAGCAATAACAATATATGTCATCTGCTTCAACAAATACATAACTAATCCCACTATGTTATATCGAAACTTTAAAAACATTGCTTGTACACAAAATAAATCAACTAAACATGTCATTCAACACCTAAACATATCAAAAATCTTACCAATTACGATTGGTTTTACCTAAAACACATTAAAAACAAGCTCGCAACACTTGCAGCCTGCATCAAAATATTTCCATGCAACCCGCAGGCTCGATCCGTAGGTACACTCCGCAGATACACTTCGCAGCTCCTCATCTTGCATGCACAGCTCACATGCATGCCATTCACTGTTTGCAGGACATCTCGTATCGCCATCATTCTTGCGGATGGAGGGTCCACCAACATTCTCGCGGATGGAGGGTCCGCAGGCCTGTTCGCATCTTGGCTGTCCGCATCACAGCTCCCACTTTTCAAGCTCGTAAGGTGGAAAGCTGCTGCATGGTTGGCCAACTCGAAACAATAACAAGAGCTCGTCATTTACCATGTGAAATTGTAAAATGAATGAGTGAATTGAAAACTTACTAAAATTAAGTGACTAAAATAAGTGAATCTATTTGCAAATATATGGCAAATGATTAAAATGATAAAAATATGTAATGTTAGTGCGTAAATTGTTTTTTTTTTTTTTTTTATGCCCAAAAAGAAAATTTATATATAAAAGTTGAGTCACTACCTGTGTAGTTTACCCAACTTTAAAACGTTTTCCACTTCAACTTTGGGCTCTTATATGTCAACATAAGGATGTTTGGTGGGATGAAACTTTTTTGATAGTATCTCTCTTTTTATATTTATATTATTCATAATATTGATTAATATAGTGGAATAGTAAAGGTTTGAACAAAGCAACTCACTTTCAATCCAAAGCACCTAATCAAAGAAAATTAAAATTTAACTTCTATTCCCACAAATCAATTTCCACCACAAGAAACAACACTCATGAACTCTTCATCTAATTCAAGGGCTTTCATTGAAGATGGTGGAAGGCAAATTTCCAAGTCAACACTTCCTCCACCTTCATGTCCTGGATACGCCGAAACTTTCCCATCAAACTTATGAGCATAACCACTTCGAAGCGTCAATGGTTTCCCTAACCCGAACTCATTTCCATACTTGTTGAACCTTGGTGAGCTTCCCATCATCACACTTTGTGGGTCAAAAAGCTGAGCAATCTGGTAAATGAAAGGTGAATCAAGCCAATCATTGACGAAACCACGCACTTGTTTATCTGTATGGTTAACCACAGCTTGGTGTAGTTTCCAAGCAGCCCAACCGAGACCATGGTTAAGTAGTTCACCAGCTGTGGTCACTGCTCTAACAGTTTGAATTGAGTTCCCAAAATAATCTGGGGATAAAGCTGGTTCTAGCCTTGACCTATTGTTTATAGCCAACCTACAACCAGTGACCGTTTCGTTTGGGAAACAACGTGCCTTTGTTATGGACCGCCATATAAATGCAGATAAAGATTGAAAGGAGGAGATTTTTGTGGTGTTGGATTCTGTGTTAGCCCTTTCTTTGAGCTTTGCAATGGATTTTGCTGAGAAATGGAATATTCTCTCTAAAAGCTCGGGTGCATCAAATCTGGAAATGAACTCATCTTGGTTAGTAAAAGGAAGGTTAAGTAATGGACCATGACCCTCTGGAAACCATTTCTCTAACACTGGAGGACGTGAGATTTTCAAATCAGTATCTCCTCGTGCTTGAAATATTTCAGACAATGTGTTGAAGAAATGCCAGAAAGTGGTTCTATCGCCAATAGCATGGTTCATGGAACAACCTATCAACACTACATCTACCAGCTCGGTGACTTGTATAGATAACAAAGACCTGGTGTGACCATCATAGTTGATTGCTCGATCATGGTCGAAAAACGATTGAACAATAGATGGAACATAAGTTGGTGAAACAATATCGGACGCAGATAAATCAACAGCTGCATGTATAAATTTGGCTCCTGGACTGTTACTGCAATCCACAAAGACAAAATGAGATTTTGGGTTTTCTTCTATTTTCGTTGCGAGCCGACCTGCTAAGGGATAGAAATGAACAAGGGCTATGGAAAGGGATTGCTTGAGCCGATCCAAGACATTGTTGATCAAGTTTTCTTCACAGTTATCCTCTGGTTTGGCATAGAGAAGACCCTTTTGGATGTATTGCACCGACAGCATAGCAAGATCCCATGTTGTCAAATAGTAAGGCTGTTTTGATTGATCAGAAACATGTTGTGGTGTAACATAACATTCTGAGATGATTCGAACTGATGATGGATTCTTTCTTCTTTTTTTTTGTTGCCAGAGAGGAAGAGGGTAAAGTATGTTCAGATTGGATTAGCAGGGTTGTTGAATATTGAAGTAATGATGTGTTTATATATTAATGGTTGCTCAAAACGAAGAGATGAAATTATTTTGCTGGGTCTACTTTGGATTCGCAGCTTGGCCTTATGTGGTTATTGAATTGCTGGGAACCATGTCAAATATTTTAGCAATATTGTTTAAATTATAATTTCAATCATATCTATGTTTTTCTGTATTATTCTCAATCTGATGGATTTGGTTGATTTAATCGTGAATCCAATCGGTAAAATAAAAAAATTAAATATTTAAAATAATTTTTTAATTAGTTCAATCAATTTCGATTTCAATTCATTAATAATTCTAAATAGTTTGCTCAAAATTCAATTTATTACTTTTGTTCAAATTCACATATCCATCAATTTTCGATCTAGCCGATCACTCTAATCTAACTCAAACTACATTGATTTTATCCATTAGGGCATGTAGCCATTCTAAGTAGTGAGGGTTGTTAGAGTTGGGAAGTCTACCTACCCAATGTTTGACGACTTGGGTTCTATTTTAATATTAATGTTTGATTGAGAAATTTCTTACATGACCGACAGAAAAATTAATCAAGCTCACCAATCACATGGGAACTTTCGCTTTGTGTTCATAACAAAACTAGTCCACATGCAGCTATTAAGAAAAATAATCATTTGCTAAACGAGACTTTGACTTAATTATAATATTTAGAATATCGAAATTTTGAGATTTCAAATAATTTCTAAATTCATTATGATTATTGTTGAAGCCTAATTCATCCGGGCCTAAAACTTTGGATCAACTTTTGATTTTATATTTAGTTTAAGTTAATTCTAAATTTATTTATAAATTTAGATTTATTTTAAATTTTAAATTTAAATTAATTTTTAAATTTAAATTTGTGTTAAATTTAAATTTGGCAAATTTGGAATAAATTTAACTAAAAAATAAAATCAAAGTCCATTTACAAATTGTTGACCAAAGGCCTAATTGGGGGGGCCCTATTCTAACCTAAAAATGAAGCCCAAAATAGCAGCCCAATTGCCCAGAGTCAGCTACCACTTGCACCAGCCACCTCCTCTCTTGACCAATCATATGCTGCCACGTCAGCCCAAGCTGCATCATCATCTCCAGGCAACTTGATCCTGCACAGTCGGCTTCCATCTACTACCATCAACCTCACCATGTCCTGCCATTGTCGATACCAAATAAAAACCTGCAACAAGCAACAAGACAAGCATTAATTTGCAAGGAACAAAAAATCATCATTGTAAATCAGGTTATAAAACCAGACTTAATTTCTGTAATAAAGGGTTACAATTTTCTCGAGAGAAATACCAATACAGAAAATAAACTTTAAAGTCAGAAAAACAGAAACCAAATAGCAAGCAATATTCGGGTAGGAATCAAGCAGTAGAATAGACTCAAATTTGAAGCATTAAAATCTCCAGGTATTCCCAAATCCCAACATACATCTTAATATCTGAATCATATCTTTAATACTTTGAATATTACCATATATTAATATGTATTAATGCATGTCAACCGTTCCTCTGCCCTCATTTATCATTCTTCTCCACTTTCAGAATATTAAGTAAAGATGATAATAATGAATAATGATGTTATATAAATAATATTATTAATAATAATGAAACGTTATCGGTAATATAGCAGAAATAAATAGACCTAATAAATGTTTGGTTAGTATTTATTAATAATAATTAATATTTTCAAAAAGTAATAGTAATAATAAAATAAAAAGGAAACCGAAGGGTTAAGACTCATCTTTTCTGGTCATCCATCGCCGGATCCGTCAACGTCTCCCTCGGTCGCCGTCGTCGGAGTCGCAAACAACGCACCACCGCTCGGCCTCCATTCGCAGGACCCCATCGTTCGAACGCTCATACAAACAAGCAAAGAAAAGGACAATTTTGAGAATAAAGAATAAAAGTTTTTTTTTTTAAAAGGGGAAAAATAAGAAGAAAAAATAAAGAACAAAAAAAAAAGAAACTAAAAAGACCAAAAATCGAAAGAGAAGAAGAAAAAGGATTGCTTACCTTCGAACGCCGGTGGCCGGAGATGGACCGACTAGCGCGTGGGTGCTGGGGGACGGACGGCACGGCTGCGAGGATTCACCAGCTGTGGCGCGTGGCTGCTAACTAGCTGGGGACGGTCGAGAAAGGACCGGCGACCGTCGGCCATGGAGGGAGAGGTTGAGAGAAAAGGGAGAAGGGGGGTTTGATTTTTTTTTTAAAGAAAAAATGAATGAAAAACAACTAAAATAATATTTATACTAAACCCATGGACCGACCCGAATTCGACCCGACCCGAACGGAGGATACGCGCGTTTTCAAGTATTGGTCTATTTGTGCAATTGGCCCTTCCGCATTTTTTATTTGCTTCAATTTAGTCCTTTTTGCATTTTTAATTATTTTACACTTTTGCCCTGTAATTTTAATTAGTTTTCAATTTAGTCCTTTGACTGCTTGACTGCACCTGAGGCTGCCACGTGTCATTTTTGGCTTATTTATGCATTTAGTCCCTAACATTTTTAATTCGTTTTAATTTAATCCCTAAACCAACTTTTGTTTAATTACAAAATTGGCCCAAGAATTTTTCAAGGTTTATAAATTCGTCCTTTGACTGTTTGACTGCACTAGGGGCTGCCTTGTGTCACTTTTTGGCTTATTTATGCATTTAGTCCTTGACATTTTTAATTTTTTTTAATTTAATCCCTAAATCAACTTTTACTTAATTACGAAATTGGCTCAATAATTTTTCAAGATTTACAATTTAATCCCTTGACTGCTGGATGCCTGTGGGGCTGCCACGTGTCACCCAGTCTTTGGTTTTATTATTTATAAATCCCCAAACAGTCCAAAAATTACATTTTGACCCCGAAACTTCCAAAATTACCATTTTACCCCTAAACTTTCCAAAATTCTATTTTTAACCCCGATTTCACCAAAAATTACCATTTTACCCCCGAACTTTCCAAAATTCCATTTTTAACCCCGATTTCACCAAAAATTACCATTTTGCCCTCGGGTATCCAAAAGTCCCGTTTTCAACCCCGATTTCATCATTCCTTTTTCCTTATCAATATTTGCATTTATCTGCACCTGCATTTTATATTTTCGCATATTATTTATTTGCTTATTATATTACCTCGTATCTAATTTCTCCTATTAATCGCTACTCGTGTTCTTAAACTTACGCATTCATTTACAAGTTATTAAAAAAAATCGAAGCAATATTCCGTTCGAGCATAACTTCAAAAAATCATGCCCTAACGTGTCGGGTGTGATTTATTCGTATAATTCGCGCGAATCGGATATCCTTTTAAGGTTTTTTACGCCCGTTCACCTCGAGATTCCGAGAATATCGTGTCCTAACGTGTTGGTCGCGACTTTAATTCCACGTGAAAATCGAAGTAAACGGGTAACCCATTTCCGAATCCTTCAAAACATATGTTCGAGGATTGCATTTTAACCTTAATACGAAATTTTCAAGTTCTCAAAATATATATATACGAATGATTTTCGTGAAAAAAATGAGGCAATATTATTTCGTGTGAAAACTTCAAAAATTGTGCCCTAACGTGCGGGATGTGATTTTCGTAATTCGTGCGAAAGAAATATCCTCTTCAAAAGTTTTCAAATACATCCCTATCTATATCAAATTTTTAAGTAAACAAGACAATGTTCCTTCACGTGAAGACCTCGAAAAATCGTGCCCTAACGCGCTGAGTATGATTTTCGTACAAATCACGCGATCGAATACTCTCTTCAAAAGTTCTCGAAACGTCCTTCAATTCTGAAACTCTAAGAATATAGTGCCCTAATGTGTCGGACATGACTATAATTCTCGTAGAGGTTCGGAATACGAAAACGAATGTTCTTAAAAAGATCTCTTTAAAAATATATGAAACCTTTCAAAATAAACATCGCATTTTAAACTTCACTCGAATTTTTATTGTTTTCATAAAACAAGACCCGAAAATGATCATGTGGTACCAATTCTGGGCGTATGAGGGTGTTAATCCTTCCTCGTACGTAACCGACTCCCGAATCTATTTTTCTGGATTTCGTAGACCGACGTTTTAACGTTTTAAACGTTTTGTGGTGATCCAATCACACCCAAATATAAAAATTGGTGGCGACTCCCTTTTTAGTCCTTATTTTCCAAATTTTAAAATAATTCTTCGAAACTTCGCTTTCAAAGGTGGTTTCAACAATTATAATTAATTATTCTTAATTATATGATTTGAGAATAATTTTATTAACGCTGAAAATAGTATTTAAATAAAACTCTCCTAATAAAAATAATTCTAAAATTCAAAACTTGATTCGAATGCTTTAGGAACCCCTTCAATACTGAATGCAATGATGATGGGCAAACTTTAACTCTCTTTTTTTCAACACTATGATATCATTTATTGCAATATCAGTACAAAAAAGAAAAGTATACAAAAACGACAATCAAAGACACCTAATGCACGTTTAATGTAAAATCAAGCCATACAAAAAAAAGAAGAAGAAGCAAACATCACTTGTATCAAGCCTTCACTGCCTGAAGGAGAGCAAAGCAGAACTCAAGTCACACGGTAGACGAATCAAACACACTAAGACAAAAGTTGCCAACAAACAGAACGACTAAATTACCTTAAATCGTTGATCCCCATTTCAAGTCTTACTTAGTTGACGATGAACACAACATAACAAACTTGAAAACAACATACATGCAATTGCTAGAAAACAAAACAACCAAAACGAGCCACAAACCATCCGAGTGAACTTTTGCTATTGGCTAAATGTTACATTTACATTTTATGTGAATGTTAAGAGAAAGATTAGTACCCCTATGACACCTATCCTAAAATAATATTATTTTGTCTAATAACATTTTTATTAGGGTCTAAGTTCATTCTTCTATCTAGTATTTACTCTAATTTTCTAATCAAAGACCCCATTATTCTAATTTAAAGTGTCGGTTAAGGAATTGAACAGAAAAAAAAAAAGTAGACATGCATATTAAATCATAATCAAAATCATAATAAATCGGACTATTTTTTTCTTTTCATCCTAGTTTTCTACCCCTTCAATTTCCCAAGCAAAACCTTAAAGTACAGAACTGAATCTCAAAATTCTATTGAATTACAGGGACTAAATACAATATTTTAACTTGTTATAGAACTGTCATGAGAGGAATAGCATCTTCCTCTTAAAGACTGAATTTAAACCTGTCCAAAATCTTTGAAAGCATGTCATGTAAGTAATGAGAACCAAATGATGTTAAAAATCAAGTTCCAATGACATTAAACAAAACTTATTGTAATAAATAACAATCCAGTAAATAGAAAAAACCTATGAAGCCAAACAATGCTACCAAAGTATTAGAATCCTTGTAACCACCGAAAAAAAAAAAGACAAAAGCATAGATAAATGTTCCAAGCTCAACCCTACAATACCAAAATTCCAGTCGCTCAAGAGACATGGTTATCATTCAAGGATAGTGAAGCCAATTGGTCTGCAGGATTGTTGACCTGTGGCTTAGCAGCAACAGTCTTCAACACCTCTAAGGCCTCTGCTACTTTAGCTTTCAAAGCTTCGGGTGACTCGATGAGATGCAAAACTTCAGTTTGGTCCATCTCTAGAAGCATGCCAGTAACCTTGGCTGCTGCGTCACGCTCGAGATGTTCCACGAGGGGGTATAGGCTTTCGCCAAGCATCTGATCACCAGTCACAAATTGACAATATAAAGGTCTTGAAGGTAATTAATTATATTGAGCAAAATATATAGTCATGGAAATTGGGAAAAAAAGACTCACCGTCCTTTGTTGTTCAGGGGTTGCATTTGCGAGAGCAGTAGCCAAAGGTTGAAGAGGGATAAGCTGTCCAGTGCCAGCATCTTGCAATGGACCAGGCACATTACGACCAGGTGGGTAACGATTGGCACGTCCCCTAGGCATCATCTGGAGAAAGTTTCATGAATTAGAACAAAAGACTTCAGCCAAAGCATAAGCATAAGCATGAAATGGAAGTTGGTATACATATACATATGCATACAACTTACTGGTTGCTGAGCCTGTTGAAATGGACCTGCTCCATATCGCCCTCCTGCATGCTGGCCCTGCTGTACCATGGGAGCAAAGAAATTTCGTACAAGAGGGCCACCGGGCCTCATTCCAGGAACCAGTTGGTGTTGATAACCAAAAACAGCCTAGAATAGATAACAAGGAAACAAGCATTTTCAAATTCAAATATCCTCAACGTGATACAAAACAGTGTTGCCAATGAAACCAAATACAGTCATAGAATGGTACTAACACATCACAATTATTCATGATATTAGCAAGGATTCTTCTAAAAAATATATATAATCCAACCATCCAAAAGAACAAGCATGTCAAATTATTTGGTTGGACAAGGAGTAAAAATATACCTGAGGAGGAATGGTAGCTGGAGGTGCTTGCCCGTATAAAAATTGTTGGCCAAGACCTGGTGCACCAGAAGGGTACATGCGCATAGGAGGAGCAACCGAGGGGATAGCAAGTGGTCTCATTTGTGAAAACTGAGCCTGAATGAAATAAAACAAACATATAAGAGAATACTAACTGGAAATGAATATCAACTCATCTAACTGTCAGAAAAACTTACATCTCAATCATGGAGAAAATGACTTGAAAAGAATTACAGAAATAAAAAAAAAAATGTCCCTTCATAATATAATAAACAAGACCGAAGATAAACACCAAAAGGAAGTGCAAAAAGTCCTAGAAATTCTCCTTGTCACATTACCTGTAGCCTTGCTCTTCTCTCTTCTTGCTTTTGAGCAAGTGCAACATAAAGTGGTTTGCTAACAACCAATTTATGATTCATCTCAGCAAGCTGTAAATAGATAGCAACATTCATTAGATTATAATCTCATACTAAAATGACAGCCCAAAGGAAAAAAAAAAGAATTCAAGCTTACAGCTCGTGATGCTTCTTCAGGGGTAGAAAATGCGACAAACCCAGAGCCCTTACTAACTCCACTAGGGTCACGCATGACCTATAAAATTTTGAGAGAAAGGGGTATAAAATAAACAACAGTAGAAACAAGATTACAGTAGTTAGCATCGACAATCAAACAATCTACAAGTATTTGACCTACCTTGCACGAAATAATTTTGCCATACTCCGAAAACAGTTCCTTCAGCTTTTCATCGTCAATACTATCATCCAAGTTTTTAACATATAAATTCAGACCCTTAAGTTTATCAGCAGCTTCCTTCACAGTTTGCTCAAAACGAGATTTTAGCTCATGCTCTCTTTCTGACTTTTTCTGGGCTTTTCCAACATACCACTCTTTCTCTTCAAATTTCTTTCCATTAAGAGCTTCAACAGCTTTAGCAGCATCATCAGCATTTTCAAAGTTGACAAATCCAAAACACTTTGACTTGCCATCTGCATCACTCATAACTACAGCACTGGTAATTTCACCATACTCACCAAAAATTGTTTTCAAGTCTTCATCTGTTGTAGACTCGGAAAGATTTTTCACATAAACATTATTGAACTTGGTCTTACTCAATGTGGTATCTCTTTCCTGCTTACGAAGGAAATGTCCAACATAGACCTGTTTGTCATTAATCAACATACCATTCAACTTATTAATTGCATTTTGAGCAGATTCTTCATTGTCAAATTGCACAAAACCATAGCCTTTAGACTGGCCAAAACCATCAGTAGATATCTTGCACGACAGGATATTTCCAAATGAAGAAAATGTATCATATAATGCTTTGTGGTCAATAGACTTGTCCAGATTCTGCAGTAAAAAAATAACAATTAAAGGTATAGGTACACACAAATAGCCAATCATATAACTTTTAAATGGAGCAATTATGCATGCACGTGAATGCCTTCGTTCCATCCAAGGATCAGTTACAAATATATTTCAACCAAATCTGAAGATGCATGGGGAGAGTTTAAACTGCAAGAGCAAGAAGTCTCAGAGGCCAAAGAACATCCAACCAAATGGAAAAGAATTTCTTAAGAGTGAAGCAGGCATAAAAATGGAAGAATGGAGGGAAAAACAAACAAATGGTTAAGGGTAAAGAGACATTAAATACCTTGATAAATATGTTTGCAGTACCACTCTTACGAAGACTAGGGTCCCTCTGAGAATACATGATACGAATAGGCTTATTATTCAGAGGAGTGAAATTAAGTAGATCCAAAGCCCTAGCCGCTGCACAAATAAATAACAAAAGAAGGCAACACTGATTAACTCAAACAATTCAAACGAGAGAACCGATGCCCCCGAGTTATGATTATGTAAAGCATGAGCATCAAAGGAAAAAATAGTGAAGAGATCATTTACTTTCTTTATAATTAAGTTATATCACAGAAGCTCAAACAATTCTTTGGATGATAATGCAAAGCTATATTAGCAAAACTGTCAAAACTTAAATTCCTTTATCTACGGACTATGTAAATTAAATCGAGGACTCTTACAGCACTGGCATAGCACATGTATATCTTTCTTTGATGTATAATACTTCTATACAGAAGATTGCTTGAGTAGCAAGTTATCCTGATTTTTGGATGAATAATACTTATCCCCAAAAAAAGGGCAATACTTCTACTTGACTATACCTACACTTTCTAAAAACATTACCAATTTACTATCGAAGGGAATTTGCAAATCACATGGATACTATAATGCCCATAATTTGCAATTAAATTAGTTTAGTAATGTAATTAGCTAGGATGGATTTCCAGTTAAAATAAATTCTTTTCTGAAAATTGAATAAAAGCAAATTCATCAATATCCATACTTTCTTACTACATTGTAGCATTCAACCAACCATATATTCATAAAATTTCCCAACAATCAATCTATATTCACAATAAAAAAGAATTCAGCCAAAAATTTAAAACAGCCTTTTAAACTGTTAACTAATAAAGATCAATTTTTACAGCCAAGTAAAAGACTAACCATCACGAGGATTGCTATAGTTGACGTAACCGTATCCGAGTGAACGGCCCGTAGCCAAGTCCCGGCAAATCCTTACGGAAGCAACCCGAGCAACTTGGCCAAACAATTGAAACAGTTGCTCATCCGTAACGGTAACATCAAGATCCCCAACATATAGTGACGTTGGTATGAACTGCACCCCTCCGGTTTGCGGAGCGACGGCGTTTGGTACAGAAATGTCCAGTTGACGCTGAACCTCAATCTGCGCCATTGACAAAAACTCCAATGGATCCTTTCTACTTTTTTTTTTCTTTTTGCTTCCCTTCTCCCCTTTGATATTCAATCAAAAACTAATAGAGAAACAAAAACAAAACAACTTCTTAAAAAAATGGAGACTAATTTCACTATTTGGGGATAAAAGAGGAGAGGGAAGGGTAAATTGGGATAGAATCGTCGAAGAACCGGAAGTAGAGAAAACGGCGGCGGCGACGACGGCGGAGGAAAAATAAAATTTTTGATTTTTTTTTTTTTGGAATTAAAAATTAGGAGGGCATAAACTGCACCGCACCGGCGATGGAGTAACCGTGTGGTATTTATATGTAGAACAGATTCGAAGAAACCCTATTTCGTTTAGGAAGGTAGATCTCTGCCGCGTCAGATCATTATGTGTTATTTTTTTAATCGTATATTTTATATTTATTTTTTATTTTCAAACTTAATTTTTAAAACTAAAAAAAGAAACGAATTAAATTCTTAAAAAAATAAAAATAGAAATATTAAATTTAAAATGGAAATTTTTATTTTACATAATTGCTGTCCACAATTTTTAACCTTTTTTGTCCTTTATTGTTGTCTTATATCTGTATTAGATCTTGTTTTTGACTTAAAATGGTAGGTTTTGTCTTTATTTATGGAAACAAATTATTTACAGATTTTATTTCTCTATTTACAAAGATTATGAAATTAATTTTCTACGAAAATAAAAAAAATTAAAATTTCGTGTATTGACCTGATGGTTATGATGTATATTATCTCAAGTGTGGTCTGAAATCGAGTCATCCTAATCGCATTGCTATTAAAGTTTTACTCTCCTTCTATAAACCAAAAAAAAAATTAAAAAATGTATAAATTATTAAATATCTAATTCTCGAGTTAAGAATCGTGTTACTCAATTGGATTAATTTTTAATTTTTTTAAAAAATTAGAACTCAACAAGTGGTTCCAGTGAAAAAGAGAATGTTGTTCATCCCATAGATTCCGGATTCGAGCACTTGTGTGCGCGTTGTCAAAGGGTTAAAAAAATATGAACAAATATTATCATATAATCACACCAGTATATTCAAAAAAAATTAATCCAAATTTGAATAAATTAAAGTGATTAACTTTATATTTAAATTAAAAAATTAAAATTAAAAGGTGAATGCTAATCAAAGCCCAGAAAAGAGAGTTGTGATTGGGTTGAGATAACCAAATTTCACTAAAAATGTTTGAAAATATTCATATTGGATCCTTATAAATTTGGGCTCTCTATTCTTGCAAATGAAATAAACCCAATAACTTGTTCCTTATATTCTTTTCTTTTCTTTCTGTTCTTATATTTTTCCTAAAATTCTTTTTAATTACTTTATGGTCTGAGTAAATTTAGAATCAAAAAGTCTATTGAGGCTTAACTCAAACTGGTATGGGTATTGTTGTAAATGTAAAAAGATATGAGTTCGAGTGCGCGAAATACATTATCTTTCTATTTATAGGTTAAGGATGGGCTATGGGTACTTAATAACAAATTCCTACTCACACAATTGTAGAATTTTCTAAGATAATATGTCACTCTTATTCACAATTTGGGTTACAAAATTATGCTCCGATAGATTTGGTGAGCACGGATTCTCCAAAAGATGCAACTAAATTTTTTATTCTCTCATATTTAATATGCTTATTTAGCGATATATTTTGTTTGTTTTGATATTCACCTGATTATTTTATAATCAACCTTTAACCGAAAGAGTTTATTGTTATACCAAAATATGAATAATACCAAATATGCTAGTTATCAAGCATTACTGATCTAACCAAATATAGCACAAAACCAACCCATTATGCCACCCCACTTGCATACCAAGAATAAAGGATGGATAACCTTTGGACAAGACAAATTTGTTGATACATTAGATCAACGGATGTAGAAATGGGAGAGATTCTGATAATGAAGTCGAAAAGAAGAAGATCCACCACTCTAAGATGTCTCTCCCTTTTTATCATATAGGGTCAGATCCCAAATCGAATTCGAGTCAGATTATGATTATTATAATTATATAACAATATTCATGATAATTTCCCCTAAAAATGAGAACTCTCTTTTCTCTTTCATCTTCATCCTCCTTACTAAATTTAAGCTCATTCCATTTTCAAAGATATAGATCCTTCATTGACTTTAGCATTAGAGAGTATCTCCGACACAAGCACTGACTCCTTTAAAGCTCATGTCTACCCAAAAGCATTCAAATCCATTCCACCTTCTTTGAAGGACATCTCCATGCACATCCCATAACTAAGTCATAAAGCAAAAAGAAAGGTCACTTTTTTAATCTACTATAAAGATTTAATCACGCCCGTTCTTAATTTTTTTGGGACTCTAAGCAAAGCAGTAAACTGAAGTCTTTTTTTAAAAAATTATAAAATATAATACAATAAAAAAAATTATATACTAATAATTTTATTAAAATAATTTATTTTATTACATTAAACAAAACAATAAAAAAATTTTGAGCCCCTTCCAACTTTGAACTCTGAACGACTACACTTAGAGACTACCTCAAGACCAGCCTTGGATTTAATGTATTTACCTACCTCTAATTGATCGTAAGTTGATTGCAATATTGCAGTTTTGACTAAATGAAATATGAACATGACAATGAAATTTAATATTATTGTTGGATAGCATATAATAAAAACAAAACAAAACATTATAATTAAAAAAAAGTGAAATGAAGATTGAAGAGTGAGAAATGTTTACTAAATATGTATGTAGATTTTTATTAGAAAAGTAGAAGGTATGAAGGAATACTACGTAAATTATCAAAAAATAGAATGAGAATGTGTTTGGCTAAATTTCAATTATACAACGAATAAAAATCGAGAAAGTTACAGATAAAAAATTACGGGAAAAAAAACTTCATTAAAATCGGCAAAAACGAAAAGGGGAGTACAAGATGAAGAAACAAACAAACTCCGCACCTAAAATTCCCACAAAAACTCTTTTAATTTTGTTGTTATTTTATACTATCTAGGGTTGCTAAAATACCTATTTATAAGTTGAAATTTGTGTGAAAATATAAGTTAATTAGAACAAGAAACCCGGTTAAGTGGAAAACACGTTGCCACATTATGATGTCTTGTTTAGCTCGTCGAGACGTCATGCATCGCATCCTCCAGACTACAGGTTCTTCTTGTCGGGACATCAGTGTTGTGTCGTTGTAACATCGACTTTTCTTCATCAAAACATCGTCATCTATTTCATCCGAAACGTGAGACACACTCCGCATAATCCATATAGATAGTGAAGAATTTTATTAACTCATTTAAACATTTTTTCATATAAAAAATCAAGTTAGAAGTCTTGACAGTATAGTATTAAAAATTATTAAAAAACAAATGAACAATTAATGAATTATTGGGACATTAAAAAATGTTAATGGCTTATTACAACATGAGAACATCAGCTTAATAAAATAATATAACTAATTGGTACTGCCGACCAAATATGTAGTGCACATTTTTTTTATATGCATACATAAATTTTGTTACTTTATAATTGCTGGTTAAACAAGTCGAATATGTCTAATTTTTTATAAAAAAAATTTGTGATGATTTTAAAAATAATTAGAGAAATAGGTTAAGTTTATGGAGATATTTTTAAAACCGATTTATTTATTTTTAAAATCGACTTAAAAGCCTAAATAAAAATAAAAATTTACATATATATCTTATTTAACTATAATTACTTATGGAGATATTTTTTTTAATGAAGTACTAGTGTTTTTGGTATAGTTCATATACATTTTATAGGAGCAAATTACTTCTATGCACACATTACGATTTGAATTCACGATATGAATTGTGGGGTATAACTCGAATAATTTTATTTAATTTTTGATATATCTAAAAACTACTTAAATCATACTTTTAGCTTACTATATTAACCTTAATTAATAAAGCGATGGTCTGTCTTGTGGTTAAATTGTTGACATTTCAACCTAGATTGCTTAGGGTACTTCCTAATAACATAGTTCATGCAAATAAAAAAAAAACGTAGTGCATCCTTGAAAATAGAAAATTTTTGGGTTGAAATTAAATTATAAATTTTAATGAGAGTTAAAACGTAATTTTATTACTGTATATTAATTTTATTAATTGATCAACTTTATAATATTTTTTTATTTTAAGGAGCGAAGACCCTTACATGTCCCCTAAACATTACTTACTATATTAAATAACTAATTTTCTAATCGATAATGAATTATACTGAGTGAGCTTGAGCTTTCTTTGAGTTATGACTTATTTTATTTTAAACCATGCTCGATATAT
The DNA here is from genome assembly GCA_005610355.1 of Gossypioides kirkii. Classification (NCBI taxonomy): domain Eukaryota; kingdom Viridiplantae; phylum Streptophyta; class Magnoliopsida; order Malvales; family Malvaceae; genus Gossypioides; species Gossypioides kirkii. The sequence continues at coordinate 1,691,269 of CP032248.1, forward strand.
ATATAATCTCCCGTATATAAAAGCATTGTATCCTTGAGTTCCTCTATCTTTCCTTTTTGGTATAATCATGGTTGTCATTCATTTTACGAAATGAGTCAATTCCCTATCTTTAAGATGATATTTAAATAAAAACTCTTCAAATAATATCAATTTTAAAACTCGAACTTAATTTAAATACGCTAAAAAGAAATCACTATCATTTCTAGTGCCCCGCCTGCCATGCACGTTCTCATTTACTACCACAAAATACAATAAAAATCTCAGTATTTAACACTACTTTCCTATTGACTTATATTCATGATAGGTTAAATGTATCTTGACTTTAGTGTTGCTCTCACAAATTTTTCATAAATGTTCTTTTTTATCCGTATTTTCACTGTTGATTCATATTTTTTAGTTCAATTAGTATTAGTATTGCTGTTTATGTAAAAAGACATATATTCGAGTGAGCTGAAGCTCATTATCTTCTTATTTATGGGTTGGAGAAAAGCTATATGTAATTCTAGACATTATATATATATATATGATTAAATCTTATAATGAAATTGTTCAAAGAAAAATAACTGTTGATTCGTGCTTGGGTTTAGAATATTTGACTGGAAAAAAAATGACGTTTTATATTTCGAGATTCTACAATCCTGACTTTGGAAATTTTATTTGAATGAGATTGCAGCACACTTTGATTTATGTTAAATTTGATTCAATGTCGACGGTAGAAGACAATTAGATGAAGCTGAACGGTGCCTAACCTGAATTTTCCCTTTGCAAAAAGTTCTTAGTTTGGACCCAAAAGTAGATGATATTCCATTATTTCTTCTTTACCTAGGTTTTTGTGTTGCGTTGTGGTCAAATTTTGGTGACGTTAGCTTATAGTTTCGTCTATTTTGAAAGGGTTAAATAGAAATTTATTTTATTCTGAAGAGGTAAAAGTATAATTTTATCATTTGGAGAGGTTCGTGTCCGTATTCCTCTAAATACGTCTTTATTCATAATCAAATCAAAATCATTTTGAAAAGAATTCACATATGATAAAATTTAAGTCAAAATAAATTTAGAGACAATTACATATGATTTAAGCAGAGTGAGAGCTGAACTTGAGGCGTCAAAGTCCCAAGTTCTCAGCCTTTGTAAACACTGCCAAGGTCGTAATACTGATCTAATTCTGGTTTTCATCTCTCTACAATGTTTAAATTTGAGATGTAATTCATCTACTTTAATTTGATACAGTTTAGTCTCCTTGTTTTATAATATTATTAATAAACCCAAATTGATAATACTGTTGGTTGCTGCTATTAAAGTGATGACGAAAATTAAAAAAAAAAAACAATATATAGACCATCTCTAATTAATACAAAAGAAGGCAACCCTAAGGGCTTTAAAAGAAACATTTGAAGGACTAAGGTGTTAATAATTAATAATTCAAAAGTGATGGATTGGGTGGTGAATGCGTTCTTTAATGCTAAAATCAAAGAACCAATTAAAAGATTCCACATAAGGAAAATGAATTAATCATGGATTAAGCACTTAGAAATGTGGACAATTACACCACTACTCTTTTATTTAAAAAAAAGTTTAAAATCATAATCAGATGATTATGATTGACGATTGACACCCAAAAACAAAAGGTCAGTTCAATAAGTTTGAACCATATAGGAACAATGAAATAATAATGATTAATCAATTTGCTATTTCCATTAAACATAGATGGATCATCCATCTTTATTGCGTGGACGAAAAGCCACTCTCAATGTCTATCCACCCATCCACCACCGACTCTCTTTTTTTTCAACTTAAAAATTAATTTTATTTATTAATTGAGTTTCAGCACTCGATTGGTATGAGCTATGGGTTCGAGTGTACTGAAACATATTATTCTCTTATTTATATGTTGGGAAGGGATTATATATAATTTTAGACATTGTATAAAAAAACAGATATATTATGGTTGTTGAAATTAAATTGGATCGGCTAATCAAACCAATTGATATGTCAATCTAGACAAAAAGATTTAACCAGTTTTGAACGAATCACTCGAAATTAGATGAATCGAGATAAATTTTGATTGAACCGTTGATTAGACTAATCGAATCAATATTATAATTTTATAATTTCTTTAATTGAAACTAGAGCAAACTGATAAATCAGAAATTTGAAATCGATAATCTAATCGATTTCACATTAATCTGGTTTTTTTAAAACCATGGGTAATATAGATAAAAAAGATTTTGTCTAAAATCAGATGGATCTATTTACAAAGTTTTGTTTTTTGGCCTTTCCCTCCTTCTCAACTTGGATGGGTTGCCACTTGCCTAACATTATTATGCTAATAAAAAACAAGGAGAAATCTAGTTATTTCAGTTATGCCAAAAGCAACTTTCTTTTTTTCTTTGAGTTGTAAAGTTTTAAAGTGAGAGAATTATTAGATTTTAACCAAACATTGATACCATCTCATTACATAAATAAAGCAAAAATAAATTAAAATTCTCCCACTTAAGTTTAGTTTAATTTATTAGCTTTCACCAAATGTTTTTAAATTATTGCTTGAATTTTAAATTAATTTTATAAATTTTAAAATGTTTTAATTGAGTTTTTAAAGTATTAATATCGTATCAATTAGGTGTTGGACAATGTGTCCATATTATAGTAAATATGGAAATGTTTTCTATGGATGTGAACGATGAATAAATATATAAAGTTAATTTCACATTTCACTATTATATTTTTTGTGTTTATGTCTTTCATGTTTTTCATACATAGCGAAATTGTGACAAGAAAATATTAGCTCATTGATTATCTAAGTTCAAACTAATGATAAGTGGCATTGTAAGAACGTTTACATTGCGAGAAAAACAACTTACTTCAGTAAATAATCTAAATGAGTCTGTAATCTCGTAAAAGAATCAAAGTGAGCATTTGATTCAAATACTTAAAAGGATTATTATGTTGTCTACAATTCAATTAGGGAGATGACTAGTTTTGACTATCGAAGCAGTTGACTCCACAAGTAGATATATAGATGTACTCATTGAAAGAATGATACATTGGACTAGACCCAACTTGAATTAATTCTAAATCCATTTGTAAATTGATTCACTTGTAACGTTTATGGTGTGACTTACCTAAATCCTAAGTTAGTCACTGACCATGCGTATGTAACTCAAATACTTTAATATAAGTGAAGGCTTATGTTCTAAAGATGATCGAGCTAATAGATGGTATGTTAGATATATTACTTGTGTATGGCATGGACTTACTAGTAACAATGGAATTCATAGCTCAATTAAGGAGTTGACGATATCCTCTCATTAATATTGTGTGGATCGATAAATATGAAATGTGGTCAAGGGTTGCTAATTCTCGAATGAGTAATTTATCACAGTCATTAGTTAACAGTGCTCATATTAATCATTAAGAAGACACAATGGTGATAATGAGATAAAATAGGATTGTATTGAGTGAACGAATTTAACTCAAAAGAATCAAGGATATCATGTGAAGGTAACACAAATATGATGAGGTCATTTGACAAAGCAGTTGGATGAATCGCTTTCATAAATAGTATACAATAAGGAGTTTTCAATCATGGTACTTCTTGTGGACTGACTGGATGATTAAGTAAATTGCAAATTATCGAAATGATGATTCTGGACATAATTGCAATTACTCAAGCCTAATTGTAAATGTCTGATTAGTCCCTCTGCTAGCTTAACAAAAGCTCTATCAGACTTTATTTAAATCAGAAGAAAATTTTACGAGTTTGGAAATAATTTAATTGAAACGATTTATTCAATGAGGAATTAAATGAGGCGGTTGTGAGAATTTATTTAACTAGAGAATTTGATTAAAGAATTTTTTTGAAAATATAATTTAAAAAATCTTAGTGATTTTTGGAAAATTTAATTTTAATCAAGTAAAATTAAATTAATCAAATTAACTAAAATAAATATGATTTTTTTGGAAATTAATTTTCAAGTCAAACAATTGACCCAATGGATAATATAACTTGAAAAATGGACCTAAGATCGAAAATTGGACTTGAGAACCAAAAACCGAGATTGAGACCCAAAACTAGTTGAACTGGGTCCAGTGTATAAAATTGGGCCGACGGTTCAACTGGTGTCTAGACCAGACTGGTCAAGCTATCACTGGCCCAATTGAATCAACGGCGACCAAACCGACTACCGCACCAGCCAGGCATGCAAAAGCCTAGCTAATGGTGCCCCAACCATGGCAGCATGCTGTTTGAACAACCTATTAGGGTTCTCAACTAACCCCATCTGCAACATTGAACTAGGCATGTGAACGTCTAGCGAGGGATATTGCACCTCATGCGGCTGGTTTGTGCGAACAATCGGCCTGGGCAAGCACCTACAAGTCGGGAAAATTAGGAGGTTAAGCATAGGGCCAGCTGTCCGAACGGCCAGCCCCGCCTCAACCACGATATCGACGACCTCGCGAGGAGGTGTCAAGCCGGCTAGGTCCATTTAGGCAAAACGGTAACATTTTGGGGTGTCGAGCGGGAGTTGTGTCGGTGATGGCACTGTTGAGCATGATGACGGCAATTCGGCAGTCACAAAGGCTCACATATAACAGATTCTACCACAAAGGCTCACATATAATAGATTCAGCCACAAAGGCTCTTCACTTTTCAGTAAATGGTGTTTTCGAAAATAGGGATTTGCCTAAACTCATCGTCATGAGGTTTGCCCCTCATCGTCTGATACTCACCCAACCGTAATTTTCATCTTTTTTCACATGACTCCATAGCCACGATGACTAGGTCTTAGACTATGTGGTCATCATTTTCCTATATGATGCCATAGCCATCTGGACTAGGTCTTATACTATTTGGTTTTCAACTTCCATGGCCATGGACTTTCCATATCAGAAATTCATGTTTATTGTCCCGATGGACCCTTTAGATAAACACAAACTCATCATGCAGAGTCATGCTTGATAGACTCACATTTTTCAGATTTCACCATACCATGCATTCACACTTCCAGACATGTGACACACTTTTCTTTACCATCGCACACAGACTCTTTTCATGTAAAGACTTACTCATGACAGACTCAACATAGTTTCACACACATTCATCAAGCTCATGCTTTCTTCACACATTCGTCATGCATATACTTCTTTTCATAACAGAGACATAACACCATGTAACACACGCAAGTTCATCATATACAAACCAAACATTTCACACTTGTATAAATTACTTTCTCTTTTCACAGATCAATCATTTAGTACATAAAAGATTAATATATTAATATACAAGAAGGAGTCAATTAATTAAATATTCATGAGGTACTCACAAAACCCTCACGAGACTCACATTTAACAGCTTCAAACATCAGATTTGGGCTTCCACCGAGTAGATCAGCAGCCCTTAAACGATAAACCATAGAAACTCATCATGATCTGTTCATTTCAACTCATTTTTCCAATACTAGAATCATTAAGTAAAACTTTATCATACTTGCTTTACCAAGCTAAACAAATTTGCTCTTTTGGCAGCATAACATACAAAGTCACGAATCTTACCTTAACAGGGGGCATCTCAAGCCTAAATCCATTTTCCAGCTTTTGCTTAAATGATGCGATGATTTTTTTCTCTCAGTTCATCCTTATATAAGCAGAGACTACTTCTTGAAGAAGTTGGGGAACTGTTCCCTTCACTCACCCAATCACTTAGATATTTTTCCTTGTCCCTTTAGACGTTTGACACTCATCTCAAGCCTTGTGATTCACCAAGTAGATGCACGATAGCTGTAAAGAAACACGTAAGAGTATACATACTTTTGCGTAACATAACCTTGGGTCTTAACTTGTCCTTCATTCGAGCGTAGTTGATAGTTCCACTGGTCGCACTTGGCGCATCATGCTTTCTTGGTGGCGATCCTATTATCTAAGTCTCCCCAATACCTTGTTTTGCTTTCTTTCCTTTTTACTTAATTCTTATCTAAAGGAATTTCGTATCATATTCTTTGCTAAAACAATCTAGATTAAGATTGACTAACCAAATTGAAATCCAAACATACCAACAATACATGGTGAGACTCAAAGACCCATACATATAGTTACGCATGGTGGGGCATGTACTTGGGTATTCAGTACTAGGGTTGAGTAAGAAAAATTGAAAAACAACCTAAACCGAGACATTTGGATGATTTATGAAATGTAAATTAAAAAATTGCGATTATTTGAAATAAAATTGAATTCCACTTTTTATTTAATTTATAATTAGGTCTTTCAAAAAATAATTAATTTTAATTTTTATGATATAAAGATAAATATTTTATATTTAAAATAGTAAAAATATATTAAAAGTTTATATAAAAATATATTTGTTCTAAAATAGTGATTGTTTTTTATTTACTTAAAAATTTATTTATTTTTTTATAAATATTATGAAAGATAAAACTTTGAAACTTTGTCAAATAATGACAAAATATCATAAAACAAAGCTCATTTTATCAAAAGAAAAATCTAAAAAAATTCAAAACTAAAAATTAATATATAAAAAAATAAAAAACTGAACTCAATTATGATGAATAATTTAAAAAAATCCAAAATATCGAATTAAACCAAATCAATCTCACCCAAGACTCAAGAAATCAATCTTTGTCAATCCATTATAAATTCTGATCATATCTACTTTTTTTGACATAATACTTAGAACTATCTATAACCCCTTCCCACTCGTAAATAGAAAGATAATACGCTTCAATGCACTAAAACCCATATCCTTCTATACTGATAACAATACTCGTATCAAATGAGCTAAATCTTACTCGACTATGACATTTTTAAAACAAATGAAAATAGTTAAAATAAAAACAGATCTAAAGCATTAAATAAGAAATAATTATGAGAAATGATTTGCTTGCCAATAAGATATGGTCCAAAGCTAAAAGCCAATACCCCCCAAAAAAAGGGGGGAAAGAAAAAAACGTCGGCTATCACATGCTTTATGCTTACAAGCCGCTACTTGAGTTGATTTCGGTTTTGGTTAAGTCATCAAACACCCTTTCGTACTCTCCAAGGGAAAATATATATACATATATACAGTTTTGTATTCTTATATAACTATGTATCTCGTATACAGTATACCATTACTACTATATATAACTTTTGTAGGCTAATAAGCCTTAAAGAGAAGAAATTAAGAGGTGTAGATGATGGTTTATGTCGGCCAAATTTGTATTTAGGTATATATGATCAACGTGGCGGCCGTGCCCCGACGACAAACTAGCAGCCAAGTGGGAAACTATACTGCAATTCATTTCAGCCCCCCACTCTCTGTTTATGTGTATATATATCATTGTGAATCCCTTTTTTGTAGCAAAGGGTGTTCTTTGATATTTAAGTTTTAACCCTTCTTTCTCGTGAAATAGGGTTTTTGGTTTTTTTGGGGGGTTCCGGCCATGGAAGGTGACTGTTGTTCTTCATCGACTTCGAGTTCAACGAGCGGTGAGAAGCCGAAGGCGGAAAGGACACAACAAAAGGAGAAACCATATAGAGGGATAAGGATGAGGAAGTGGGGGAAGTGGGTGGCTGAAATAAGGGAACCTAACAAGAGGTCTAGGATTTGGCTCGGGTCGTATACAACCCCCGTTGCTGCCGCCCGTGCTTACGATACCGCCGTGTTTTACTTACGAGGTCCGTCCGCGAGGCTTAACTTTCCTGACCTTATAGAAAAGGATAATAAGCTTAGGGATATCTCAGCCGCTTCCATACGGCAGAAAGCGGCGGAAGTGGGGGCGAAAGTTGATGCTTTGCAAACATCGTCGGTTTATCATCACGGTGGTTCTTCGTCGGAGTCACCGAACAATACTCGTCGAGTTTTGTTGAAGCCTGATTTGAATAAGTACCCCGAAATTTCCGATGAAGATTGAATCACATGTAGGAACACACCCCTCACAAATCAACAAATGTTCATAGGCACCATTTATTTTTCCCTTTTGTTTATTTAAGAATAGAATCAATGGAGAAATGGATTGGTTCTATTTGATTAGGTTATGTTTTACTTTGGAATGCAATTAAAACTTTAGTTAATGGCTTGTAACTTAACTTTTGATACTCATGGAATACGGATTTAGCTTAGTCTTGATTTTTGGTCGGGTTACTTCTTCAAGTTCAAAGATAATTTAAAATTCGAAAAGAAATTTGGATAAATAATTAAGCATATTTAAAATAGAGAAGATATTGTATGAAACTGTGATTCTACATCATTCATATCCTATTTCGATAGGAAAATGATAAATCAGATTTTTTCTCATGATTTTTAACTTTTTCAGTTGGATTTAAATTTTTTCAGAAAGAAAAAGTTAAAAATCAGGAATAAAAATCTAATTTCTGGTTCTCCTATTAGAAAGGGATCTGGTTGATGTGAAAATCACAGTTTCATACAATCTCTTCTTTTTAAAATATGGGTTAAATTCAACTTTAATATTCAAAGCTCAAGTTTAGCCTAATTAGACCGATTTTCAAGTTTATGGTATGTTTTATTTTATTTTATATATTATGTACAGGGGTGAAGCTAGAAATTTTTTTGTATGGGGGCGAAATTAAATTATAATTTTTATTTTAGTAAAAATGTAATTTTACCATTTAAATAACTTATATTTTTATAATTTTTAAATGATTAAATCTATCTTTTTATAATTTTTAGAAGGAGCAAAGTGCAATTTTATTTTTATTAATTTAAAGTTTTAAAAATTTTAAATGAACTAAATAAAAAATTTTCTATTTTGGAGGGTCGGGACCTTGCGAGCCCTCCTAAATACACTCTTGATTATGTAATTTATTTCATATGAATAATAAAATATATTGTATTCTTCTCAAAAAAATATTATATTATAATATAAATATTAAAAAATATACTAAATTGAGTATTTTTAGATTTAATAAAAAAATTATGTAATAGTAGTAATATATATACTAAAACTTAAACCTTTTAAAATAAGTTAAATAAAAAAATTTAAATTTTTTAAAATGAAAAATACATGCAGATTTAAACAAACTTAGGTAAGCTTGAATAAATTTTAAAGTCCATATTTTAAGCCTGTCAAAGTAACTACATTTTGAACACTGATAAAACTTTAAGGCTCATATGCAAGAATTTTGAGTCTATGTAATTATATTTTGTCTAATTAGGGAATTAAAATTCTTTATAATTATAAGAAATTGTAACTATTAAATTATGACACATTTTCAAATCTTTAATATGGAGATTAGATTATTAAAAAATAATAATTTAAGAATTTTTTACATTAATAATTATATTAGGGATGGAAATGGATGAGATCGAGGATGGATGTTTCTAAATTCAATACTATTTTACAATAAGGGTAAGGTTAGAAATTTTTTTTAAGGGAAGAGATGGAATTAAATTGTATATTTTTATAAGAACTAAAATGTAATTTTATTATTTTAAAAATTTATATAATTATAATATTTTAAAAGATCAAATCAAAATTTTATCATTTTAACAATAAAAATAAAAATTTTCATTTAAAAAGGCGAACCCCTATCAACTCTCTTAGCATTGCCGTTGCTACACAATTTGGATGTTCTACTCCACCGCCCGTCATGCTCCGCTATGAATGTAGAATATTAAAAATCAGTCATCGAAAATCTACTCATTCTATTGCCGATGCCTCTTAAAAAGCCATCATCTCCTCTGGATTTTTTCTTTGGATTTTTTAATAAGTTTCTTTGCTTTTATTGTAGATTTAAATTGCTTTGGTTTTCGTTGTGTTTTATTGGTTGTAATTTGTTTGAGTCCCCAGGAACTTTTTTTATGGGATTTTTCCTTGCCCAACCCCTTTATTCATTACCAGTTAATATTCTTCAAAAAAAAAAAATTACTATCATTTCCATGAATATTAACCGATTCATCTTTGACCCATTTCAATCCGCTTCAATTTGTTTTTTGCTATTTATATTTAATATTTTTAATATTTTTAAAATCAAGCAAATATTCATATATAATTATTCAAAATAATATTTTTTTGAAAACATAAAACATATGAGTTTTTTTTTCTATAACATATTATTAATTTTTATCTTTTTAATATTTATATATATACAAATATAAAATGATAATTTTGTATAGAAAAGTAAAGCATGACAAACAATTATCATAATTGCTCGAGACAAGCTATCCAAGAGGCCTGAGTAAGGCCTCAGCCCCCTTGGTTCAAACGGGTTAATTCTCCTATTAGTCCTTTTTAAGATTTTATAATTCAATTTAAAACTTTTTTATGCAAATTCCTGCTTTGACCCGTTCAAAAAAATTATTTTATTTCGGTCCCTTAACAAACAAGTCTGGGTCCCATTAACTTTTACATATTCGGTCCTCCATTAATACAAATAAACAAAAATCAAAGGGTCCCATGAATGCCTTGCCTATACGTATTTGAAGAACAAACAAACAAAAGAGGACTAATCAAAATCCTCAAAACAGGAATAAGCATAAACTTACGTTAATTAATATTAATTAAGAAAAGAATAGAATAGAAAGAAACCGGAAAACCTAATCACCGCCCACCTTCATCACCTATCAACACCCACTGAACAACCCTCTTTCGTAAGCTACCAGTAATCATGAAGGCGACAACCTCCCTTAGCTTATCATCTGTAGGACCATCTCGGGTTTTCTCAACATAAATATCTGCATTCAGTGTTTCTGAAATCAAGCTGGTGATCGAACCGATCAGATTTTTGATTCTTGATTTTATTGATTCAATCGAGTAGAGAGATTTGACCGATTTAAAATTGTAAAAAGAGGGTTCAATCTCCAGTTCAACCAGTTTTATACCTCAGTCAGTTCTATCCAGTTCAGGCAACACCAAAAAAATTTTGTTGGGCTTAAGACGAAATTAAAAGATTATGGGGTCGAAGATGAAAATTTTTTGTTAAATAACTTGAATTGAATTATTAATTTTGGGGGAGATTGAGAATACAATTTTTTATTTAACGAAAAGAAGAAAGGATTAAATTGAATTATTTAAGTTTAAGAGGGCCTAATTTTGGAATTGGACCATTACCCCGTGCTTGGTTCTCATACGTATCTCACCCTTATCTCCTTATCTACTTTCTTTGATTTTAGGAACTAAAACTACGAGGACGCAAGCTAGTAGGCCAGATCACTCTTTGGCCTTTGTGTCTTCATACGGTTGATGCAAGGACTGTCGGATTTCGTTATTCCGATAATTGTCGCATTCCGATTACACCGTATGTGAAAACTCATACCTACACTTGGTGAGGATGCAATCTCGAGTTATTAAAGCGAATAATATCTCATAACAGGCACAATTCCGATGGTCCGATGATGGCTGCTTGCAAGGTTGTTGTATTGGTAGATGATGAGTGCAAATGTAAATGCCTCCATCACCTATAGTTACTGGGAAAAGAAGGGGGGGGGGTGAGGGACATGACGGTGTGACACTAATGTTATGATATCATGAAGCATTATTGGGGTTCTAGACCAAGCTATTAACCTTCTTCAAAGCTCATTGCTAATGAGCAGTGAGTCCTATTAGTGCCGACAAAATAGCAATCATTTTGGGAATATCAAAGAATATCACTAATTACGGTCTTTCTTTAATGATGGAGTGGTTTAACATCATTTTGGAATCATTCTATTCGAAGAAGTTTGCGAAATGTTATTTGTCTAAAATCAACTATGTTAAGATAACCTATATGCTATAAGTTGGGGGTCCAAACTCTATCATAGACAAATGTCCTCGTTTCTTTTAGTGAACTCGATGGGGCGCTTCTGTTTTGGGAACTCGTTATCTCTTTAAATAGTCTTTCAAGATATTTGGGTTTTTCATCAGAAGACAAAACTTAACTCAATTTGAAGATAATACTAATTGTTAAGGGTTCCGTCACCTATGAACCAACGACACTTTAAAGAAACTTAATAAACTTTAATTTGTTGATTTGAATTTAAATATATAACATGCCTAAATCTTTTCCTCTTCTTTTGCTTCTTTTATGTAACTCTAATTAACTCTTAAACCCTGTAACATCCATCAACCAAATGCCCTAATACTACTCAAAATTTGTGATTCCTTGTGATTTCAACTAAACCTATCAATTGAACAAATCAGATTGATTTTAAGTAGAATGAATATAAATAAAATCAATTTAGTATCTAAATTATTCGTATCATTTCAATTCAAACTATTCAAGTTTAAAGCTTGGGTTTTCAAATTGTGTCTTTACGAGTTCAAACAATTTTGAGTTATGATTATTTCAATTTAGATCATTACAAATTCAAATAGTTTTGAATTATGATAGTTTTAAATTACTTATTCAAGCGTTTTAAATTACTTATTCAAGCATTCCAAATTTGAATTGTTTCAAGTTCACATCCTTTCATATTTAGGGTTTAATCTCCAAGTCAATTTTCGTTTGAGTTGATTAAAAACCGGTTGAAAAAGTTTAAACTACTATTTTTTTTCTAATCAGAATCAAATTTAAATTCGGAATTGTACCTTAATTTCGAAAAAATAACTAACAAGTAGTTGTCATTTTGTGGCAAACCCCCCTCCCACCATCCTTGTCCTACATCACCTATGATTGGAGGAACCTTTAGTTGAATCAATGGACTTCAACTTTAATTATCTCAATCAAAAGGCAAAGTGGCCAATCATCCATTCCACCTGAAAATGACCTCAGTCGGCAATGGGCTTTTCACTCCACAAATTAGTGCTTTGAATTTTCTTCCCATTTCTTCATTTCCTCTTTCAAGCAACTCTCCACCTATGTTACTTGAATTATTGAGGTGTGTGTAAATGTCACATACAAGTAAATATCCAACACAAGTATGATTAGTCTTCTTTAAGTTTTTCTATAAATTTGGGCGAATCCTTGAAATTCATATCTCGACGTCCATGTGTCGACTACTTCAAAAAATTTAAAGAGTCCGAACAACATAGATTCATACTTCATGCCCCTCTAAGAACAAGAGAGATCAATCAAGAATCATTTCTTACACAAGCATTTTGATTGGTCAACGAAGGTCACGCATAAAACCAGCAATTATGCAACAGCATTCAAGTATATCACCCACAGGAACAATTTTTCAAGGTAACAAGGCCAAAAGAATTAGATCTAATTTACCCCTAGACAAGCAATAATCATTTATAGATACAAGCTCACTAGGGGAAGGTAAAAGTACTATGAAGACCCTTATATTTTGCCTCATTTACACAAAAATTGGGTAAATTAATCCATGTATATTACATCAAAGAGCAAACTGATCATTCTGTTAAAAATTTCATTCATTTTTACTATTAAAAAGCGGTCCTTCTATGTGAAAATGAGGTACACGTGGCACGTCATTTATCACTTTTTGGTTATTCCATAAGCCACATCAATTTACTTTTGACTATTTTTTTAGTAGAGGAGATAAAATGCAATCGAGATTCTAATCCAGTAGCCTCCATAGTACTTTTGACCCTAGATGAATTAAACATTCTCCATATACAAATCTATAGAGCTAAAATGAATATATATAAGAAAGCAAGAATGATCCACCACTTTCCACTAATCAAATTCATAACCTACACCATAGGTGAAACACATACTAAAAATTGGTGTTAAAAATGAAAAAAGATTACTACATTGCAGCTCCTCTGATGTTCATACCTATACGATACCATTTCAATTTTGAGGGTATCAATAGTACACTCTACACAATCAGAAAGAAGATAATATAGAGACAATATGAGGAATGATATATACCATTAGCAACTCTGAAAACAATGAAGAACCACATTGTGCAAATGGGACTCTTAGATTATAATTTCCTTCTCCATGATTCCTTGTATAAGTTCGAATTCCTAACATGGATAAGTGACCGAACTTTCCTCATCAATAATACCCATCTTCCTCAAAAATCATTTCATCTTCACTATCATCCAACAAGTAATCTTCATCACCAACTTCCTCAATATCCCATTCATCCTCATCTTCTGAAAACACTGAAATCGTCATGCCACCGTACCCATTCCTCCCTACTAAAAGCTCATTCGCAACACCATCCAATTCCCCGATACTAATGTTCTCACCTTCGAATTCCGAAACCGAAAACAACCCACCATCACTACTCATTCTCTTCCTCTTAGGCACCAAATCTTTCTCTAAAACTTCCCCATTTTCTACCTCAACCCAAGACACCCATAAATCAGCATGTCTACCTAAACCCCTATCCCAATCACCTACAACCACAGTCCCTAAATCTGCTTCCCTTGCTCTCCTCAACATCTCCACGAAATCCTTATCATCAGAAACTAAAAACATCCAATCAATCCCTCTACTCATTGAATGTTGCATTTGTCTTTTCAATGCCCAATCCGCTGCTTGGGGTTTATCCTCCACGGTTTTAACATAAACTCCAGCTCTCCTTAGTTCACTAGCTAAACCATAACCAATCTTAGGCTTAATTATACTCCTAGCAGCTTCATTGTACTTATGGTTCCCACTTATAAACCTTTCTTTAAACCGTTGACGTTTCTTACCCTTCAATGATTTCATCCTGTTCAACTTCTTTTGCCGTTCCCTTTCGTGTAATTGCTTGAAATGTTTCTTCAAATCAAGATTCGTTTTACATTTCCGGCCACAAACGCCGCAAATGTACGGTTCGTCCGGCGCCACGATCCCTTTCCGTTCGAGGATGTCGAGGCTCCTCCTTTCCCGTCGTTCTTGAAGGACCCATTGAGGCAAATGAACGAACGCGTGGCGGTTAGCGTAAGCCGACATATCGACAATTTCACCGAACTTCTCGGCGACCCTTTTCAACGCCAACGCCGCTTCGTACGGCGGCCCTCGCGGCGGTTTGTTGTCGAGGTCCCATAAAACAACGACTTTCTTCTGTTTGGGTGCGTAAACGCCTTGCTTGTTCCTCACCATGTCGATTTCAACGGCGTTGGCGTCGGCTTTGACGGTGAGACGACATCGGGTCGGTGAGAATTTGGATTTGAAGGGTGTGACGGAAATGGGAGAGAGGGAAAAGGAAAGCTCTGGTTTTGTTGGGAAAAAGATGGGGTTTACGTGAAGGGATTTCAGGGAATTGCAGAGAGAATTCATTGCTTCATTTGTAGGATTTGCTCTTCTTCGTTTCGAATGTATGTGAACAAGTAATCTCCTTTTTGGCGAAGATAATTGGATAAACAGAGCCGAAAGGTGTAAATATCAACAACCGGTGAGAGATATAGTTATCGTTCATCACCATCGGCCAATTTTTAGGGGCTTTCCAATAAGTTGCAGATCCAACAAAGATGATAGTTTATGGTCCAACTGTTGGATATGGGCCTATTCATAGATCTTTCAATCAATCAGATTTTTGAATTAAATCGAGTTAATATAATTGTCTATGTAATATATAATGGTGTTAATTCAATAATATTGTTAATCACTTATAAAAATTAAATTAAATTAAAATTTGATCCATGAAATCGCATAAAACTAAAATTTGTACACAACATTATATATTAAATTAAAGTTGATATATAATTTTAATATCTATCCCTTTTTATTTACCAAACATATTTTTAGTTTTCAAAAATAGAAAATAAAAATTATTCTCTAAAATAAAAATCAAATCTTTTTAGAACACTTTTATTAAGAAAATATATTTTTAATAATTATTTATAATATATAAAAAGATACGCAACCATAACTTTTCAATTTTCATCATATTATTATATTGACATTTACAAATAATTAAAATTTTTAATTTAAATTTATTAATTAAAAATTGATGTACAATAAAAGTTGTGATAATTATTTATATAATAAGTAATTTTGTATTTATATATAAGATTTTTTAAATAATACATTTATATAATCTAATCGAATATATATTTATATTAATTATTATGGTCGATTATTAAGAAAATATATAATGAAAATCGAATTGTGAAATTTTTAATTTACGATATACAATTTTTTTTTATAATTTGTATGAATTAAAAAATTAATTAAAATACATTAAAGAAAAATAAGAAAGAATTGAAGATCCATTAAAGAATTGAAGAATCAAATTACATATCTAGAGATTTTAATTCATAATTTTATAAACAAAATTTTTTATTTGTTTTTAATTTTTCAAATCTTATTTATACTGTTATAATCAACTTCAATAATAATAGTAGAAATGATCGCAAAATAATAAGAAGAAAAAATAAGAGCACACAAATTTTATGTGAAAAACTTTTATCGAAAAAAATCACGGGTAAAAAAAGAAAAATTTACTATGTTGAAAAAACACACGATATAAGAAGAATTCAACTACATCTATTTAAGGGTTAAAAAACCCTATTATAATCAATGTATAATAAAAAAACTATAGTCTTATATGGATTCAACGCAATTTCAATCTAATTTGGTGCTTAATGAAAATTTATGACGAGTTATAATCTTGATCCTTCACCCTCAAAAATTTTCTTATTTAAATTTTTAACAAATAACGTGATTCGGATCATATAATTCTAACGTTTACTCTCCAATCATGGGGGGTTTTGCATTTTCTTGAGCCATTACTTTCACCTTTTTCTTTTCAAGTTGAAGTGAAAATAAAATTCCCTTTGTCAATGACATCAATCAATGGTCAATTTCAAGCTTTTAGCCTAATTATTACTTTCCAATGCCATTTTCCTTTCATTTTAGTTAAACTAATCTTCACAATTTACATGTAATGATATAAATCCAATGTCAGCTTCTATACTTTTGATCTGATTTGTGATTATTTTTTATTCCACCTATTGAAATTCGAAATTTTATGTTTGTTAAATATATCACTTTTGACCCTTAAAAGTTTTATAATTTAATTATTCATCCCAAGCTCCAATATAAATTTTTGTATGAATGAAGTAAAATGAAATTCGAGTTTATCATATACATATATTATATAAATGTTTAATTTTTTTAGAGTGCGAAAATAAAGAAGTTAGTCCCTTTACTCTAATTTATCGGATTTTGATTTTCATGCATTACAAAAATTGAAAAGTTATGGACTTTAATTATTGATCTTTTAAAAAAAAATGACAAACTCTCTGAATGAAAGCTCTCTTTCTGAAAACCCACGGCCTGGGGATGTTTCTATGGAAGATTTGATTCCCAAAAAAGTGAGATTCAAGGAAGGGGATGAATCTTCGTGTGAAGAGGTGGCCCCTGATATGCCTGCTGTTTCAAAAATCTCTTGGAAGGATACTTTGCTTGGAGTCTCTTGTTTGGTGGCTGCTAGTTTGGATGAAAATGAAGATTTTGAGATTCTTGAGGGTGATGTTAGGAGATCGGTTTTTAATGGTATGCCATCTATTGAGTTCTCTGATAGGATTAATCAAATCCTCATCAAAAGCATGGAAACCACTGTAGTCTTAAAACTCCTTGGAAGAAAAATTGGATTCTCAGTACTTCAGAACAAAATCTTCAATTTGTGGAAGCCGACATCTCAGTCCCACTTAATGGATATTGAGAATGGATATTTCTTAGCCAAGTTTCAAAGTAAACAGGATTATGAAAAGGTTTTATCGGAAAGGCCATGGATTATATTCAGGCAATATTTAACGGTGCAACCTTGGTCAGTGTCGTTCAATCCTGCACAGTCCTTCCCGAGTACGATGATGTCATGGATTCGATTACTGAGTTTGTCAGGATATTTTTACAAAAGGAATATTTTGATGGAAATAGGCGGAACTATCGAAAAAGTCACTAAATTGGATTTGAACACAAACAATAAGATTAGAGGTAGATTTGCTAGAATGGTTGTTTATATCAATTTGGATAAGTCATTAATTTCTCAAGTTGTTGTCAATAGTATGGTTCAAAAGGTAGAATATGAATTCCTACCTACTCTGTGTTTTCATTGTGGGAAATATGGACATACCAAGAATTTATGCTCTATTGGCATGGTTGAGCCTAGCACGGAAAAAAGAAATTCGGCAGCGGAGCTTTTACCGGTCAGTCGGAGTAAAGACGATACTAGTAAGGATGGGAAGGATGGATTGTACGGACCATGGATGTTGATCGAAAATAGGCATCACCGAAAATCTCGGGATTTCCCTCAATCAATACCATATTTGCAAGCTAACAAAAAGGAAGGTTCAAGGTTTAGAGCTCTTTCAAACATGAAAGGGAACGTTGCTACTATCTCAAACAATAAAGGAAATAGCCAAGATATTAGGAAAATTAAAGGAAAGGGAATTAATTTAGATGATTCTTTGCACATGGTTGAAAAAATTACAACCCAAGCCACTGACTCTTTGATTTTGGAAGACCCAATTTTGGGTTACAGTAGTAGGTAACTCAAGGAAATACTTCACAGTAATTCCTTGGTTTAATTATTGCTCTTTTTAATGATTTTTAGAATTTTTGTTTTTTATTATTATTTATTAATAATTATGATGGACTTAAATCTAACGGTGTTTTCTTGGAATTGTCAAGGGTGTGCTAGTAGCAAATTTATTAGGGTTTTCCGTGTGAATAATTTTTAGTATAAGCCTGATATTATTTGCTTATTAGAATCGAGAGTAAGCGGTACAGTTGCTAATGCTATCATTAATAATTTAAATTTTCATTATTCTCATCGTATTGAAGCAACAGGTTTTTCAGGTGGAATTTGGATTGGATGGAAACAAAATTCCAACATCTCTATTGTTTTTAATCATCCTCAATTTATGTTGATCTGAGTCTCTGGTAATGTTTTTTCTAATCCCATTTATATTGCATTTGTTTATGGAAGCCGGAATAAAGGTAAATGCAAAGCCCTTTGGGATGTTTTGTCTAGTAATCTTCCTTTTGATCAATTTCCTTCGGTGACTTTAATGCTATTTTGTCTCACAATGATAAAAAGAGTAGTCATTCAATTGAGAAGAGATGTAAATGGTTTGAAAATTTTGTTGATGCTTGTAAGTTACAGGATTTAGGATATGTTGACCCAGCTTTTACCTGGCAAAGAGTGGGAAGGTTAAAGAGGCTTGATCGGGCTTTGGCCAATGACTCTTGGGTGATGACCTTTCTGCATTGTCTAGTGTCTCATTTACCACATATCAAGTCTGATCACAGACCCATCCTTCTGCGAACTTCTCCAGAATTTAAGCATTCTATTGGGAGACCTTTTAGATTTTTAGCAGGGTGGACGAAGAATGCGACCCTCCCATCATTCGTTAAAGAAAAGTGAAAATATTCAGATGATATGGCTCTATCGCTTTCTGAATTTTCTACTAACATTATGGAATGGAATAGATCTGTCTATGGTTTTATAGGTTCTCGAAAAAGGAATCTCATGAAGTCACTGCTGAATATCCAAAGATCCTTGGATCATTCCCCTTCGAGTAGGTTACAGAAACTTGAGGAGGATATTCGAAAAGACCTTGAGTGTGTTCTTAATCATGAGGAGTTATTGTGGAAACAAAAAGCTCGATATAACTGGCTTTATTTTGGGGATCGAAATACCAAGTACTTTCACAGTCAAACAATTCAGAGTAGGAAATTCAATCGTATTACTACTCTCCGTTTGGATAATGGCGAGTGGTGTTCCGACCAGAATATCCTCCAAATAAAAGCTGTGGATTTCTTTGGGAAACTTTATGGTGATGGGAGTGTGGTCTCAAGGGCGTTACCTTCTAATATTTTTCCCCATCTTACAGATCATGATGTTCAGTTTTTGAGTCGTATTGTCACAGATGAAGAAATTAAGAATGCCCTGTTTGATATGACTCCATTAAAAGCGCCTGGAAGTGACGGTTTTCATGCGCATTTTTTTCAAAGCTAATGGGATACTGTGGGTAACGCGATTTATGATTGGATTTGTGGAGTGTTCACTGGTAATGACATTGACACTGCCTTAAATAATACCCTAATCGTTTTTATCCTTAAAAAAGACCACCCCGAGCATTTTAGTGATTTTCGTCCTATCAATCTCTGCTCGGTCATGTACAAATTAGTAATGAAGGTAATAGCTAATAGATTTAAATATGTTTTTCCTAACCTTATCTCACAGGAACAAGCAAGTTTCATTGTTGGACGTAATATATCCGACAATATCATCATCGCTCAAGAAGTCATTCATAGCATGCAGTCAAAGAAGAAAGGGAGAGATTGGATGGCGATAAAACTAGATTTGGAGAAGGCTTATGATCGAGTTACTTGGGATTTCATTGGAGCATCGCTTCGTGCTGCGAACTTTCCTAATTCCCTTATTACAGTGATTATGAAAGCCATATCATCTTCGACCATGCAGATTCTTTGGAATGGTGTTCCTACCGAAAAGTTAAGCCTACTCGTGGAATTAAACAAGGATGTTCCTTATCACCAAACCTTTTTGTTTTGTGTATGGAGTGTTTAGGTTGTATCATTCATGCTAAAATTAGTGATGGTAAGTGGACTCCAATTCGTCTTTCTCATAAAGGACCTGACTTATCTCACCTCTTTTTTGCAAATGACTTAGTCATTTTTGGTAAAGCCAACATAGAGCAAGCTCAGCTCTTACAAGGGATATTGGATCAGTTCTGTGACTTCTTTAGACACAGAATCAACATGAGGAAAAGCAATATCTACTTTTCCAAAGGGATTGAGGTTGGAGTAAGAACTCAGATCAACCAACTTTTCGGTTTCCAGGTGGTTCAAAACCTTGGTGTGTATTTAGGAGTCCCTCTCCTTCATGAGCGGGTAACAAAGAGCACTTTGAGCTTTATTATTGAGAAGGTTCGGTGTAAATTGCACAGTTGGGAAGCAAGGAAACTCTCATTAGCTGGTAGAATTACTTTAGCTCAATTTGTCCTTCTTGCTATTCCTAACTATTTTATGCAGTCTTTGGCCATTCCTAAAGGTGTCTATGATGAGATAGAGGGCATTGTGAGGCAGTTCATTTGGGGCTCCGTTAATGGTCAAAGGAAGATTACTCTAGTTCGATAGGACAACATTTGTCAACCTCGCTCTCGTGGGGGTTTTGGAATGCGTCACCTTCATGACCAGAATAATTCTTTCTTAATGAAGATTGGCTTTAACCTTGTTACTAAGGATGAAGCTCTTTGGGTCAAAGTTCTCCGGTCAAAGTATGGATGGAAGGAGAGGATTTCTATCTCTATTTCAAGGAGTCAGTGCTCACACTAATGGCATTCCATCTTAAAGATTTGGCCCCTTCTTCGAGATTAATTAGCTTGGTCAGTGGGGAATGGGACTAGCATTAGATGTTGGAAAGATCATTGGATACTTGGGTTAGGTCCTCTCATTAATGCTATTCCTACTTCTGCTAATCTTGACAAAGACTGCCATTTGAATGATATGGTGTTAGAAGACGGAACATGGAATCTAGACTTCTTTCGCCTTTGGCTACCTAAGCATGTGATCCTTCATATTCTGAGTATCCCTTCCCCTCATCCTAATGCTGGAAAGTACAGAATTATTTGGGCTCCATCCTCTTCTGGCAATTTCTCTGTTCGGGGTGCTTCTTGGGCTCTTAGACAGGATACTTGGAATCCCAAAGTTTCTTATTGGGACTATTTGGAAGTATCAAGGACCACAGAGAGTTCAATCTTTCTTTTGGCTAGCTTATAAGCAAAGGTTACTTACCAACTCAGAGCGTACCAGACGTGGTTTAGGTAGTTGCTCAGCTTGTGTTGTTTGTGGACATGGCGAAGAAGATACCATTCATGTGTTATGTGATTGTGTTGCTGCTGAAAAAGTGTGGTCACTCATACTTCTCAGTGACCAACATAACAGGTTCTTTTCTACCTCTATTCATATATGGCTCTCTACTAATTTGAGGAACAATATGCTTTTGCAGGATTATGAAACACCTTGGGCGAGTGTATTTGGTCTAATTTCTTGACAATTATGGAAGAATAGGAACCTGTACATATTCCAAAACATTGCCATGCCAGCTTCTGAGGTCATTAAGGCATCCTTAAGTTGGGCACGTCAATTTGCCATTAGTCAAAGAGGTGCTACGACATATCCTTCCATCCCATCTCCCAATCTGTTCTCTGGTGAGCAGTGGATTCATCTATTCACTGATGGAGCTGTGGAAAGAGACTCTGGGATAGCAGCAAGTGGAAGAGTGGTATGTGACAAGGATGGTAATTGGATCTTGGGTTTCAATCAGTTCTTGGGCATGTGCTCTCCATTTGTAGCAGAACTCTGGGGCATTCTAGATGGACTTCTAATTGTGCTAGAACGAGGATTCAGAAAAGGTATTATACACACTGATAATTTAGAAGTAGCTAAGGTGTTAAACGAGAATGCCATGGATGACTTGGGAATCACTGTTCTTAGAAGAGTGCAAAGACTCATACGCTCTACTGGCCTTTGGTAAATAACTTACATTGTGAGAGGTGATAATGCGGATGCGGATCATTGGCTAAACTTGGCCTTTTATGGAAGTCAAGTTTACAGATTTTAGATTCTCCTCCCTTAGGTGTGTTAGGAGTGTGCCATTTGTTTTCAGACCATAGTCATTCTCTTTTGAGTTGATGTAATTGGTAGACTTTATTTTATTCACCAAAAAAAATTTATTGATCTTTTGCAAATTTCATGTATATAAATTTAACAATATTACTCAATTGAACTAAATTTTCAAACAATTAAAGTAAAATGATTGACTTTCTTAATTTTCATAAAACATAAAAAAATAAAATCCATAATTAAATCATTTTTAGTGAATGACAAGAAGAGGGTAAAGTTTAAACAGCAATACGATTAACACGAATCGAACTTAAATCATACTTGAAACGATAAACACTTTGATCATTAAACCAATACACGGGATTTATAATTAAAGCAAAGGGTTTCTCAACATCATTAATGGTTTATCCCCTTGAATTGTGGCAATTATCTCTAGAATTATGGCCTAGACTTTTGCCAACTATGACCAAACAAGATGATTACTTATAGTTTTTATATGTTTGCTTATGAAGAATTAAGTAGCCCCCCAGTGGTAAGTGGGGCTTCTACAATTTGAGTTATTGGCTTTAATATGCTCACATCCACTCTAAATTTTCCTTAGTGCTTGGCCACCATTAAAAAATCAAATTATATTTTTGTTTTTCTTATATTAGAATAGGAGGGCTACAAAAGGTCAACATATTAATTTTTTGGCCTGCTTTTTAGTAGAAAAAACAATTGGTGCTTTAATGGGTTTCCATGAATGTGGAGGCCTCCCACTACTTGCCATATCAAACATAATTTGGCATAATGAAATCACAATCCCTCAAAATCAGAAGTCCCCACCACTGAACAAATAAAAACATTGAAAATTTTGCTTTTTTAATTTCAAATTTTCAAGTTTCTAATGAAATTAAAATTTAATATCAATTAGAATTTCATTCGAATAGAATTCTTTTGTCGTTATATCACAGATTTGATTTATCGAAGTCAAACATAATTTATTATATTTATATATATTTACTGTAAGGACTAAAATTAAATTTTTAAAGAATTTTAGGGATCCCTTTTTGAGATTAGACCACTCTCATTAAATGCATTGCATTCATCTTCATTAAAGCACACACTTTTCATCTTCATGCCAAGTTCTCAAGAGTTCTTTACAAACATGAAATCATTGCTTTTGCATAGGAATTCCAAGATTATAAATGGAATTAACTCTAATTTTAATACGCTTCAGCGTACTCTAACTTACGAATTAAAATTTAATTAATTGAAAAAGAAGTAATTTATTAAAGTAAGATTTGTGGGTTGACATTTAATAAAGAAAATGGACCAAAGAAAACGTAAATGCCCATTATCCTTTTACTACTCCTTTACTATTTTACTGTTTGCTTACACCATAGCTCTCCCTTGCCTTTTCTTGAACCAGTCTTTTTACTCCAACGCTTGCTTTGCCGTCTCTTTCTCCTTTCTAGTTTTCCTTCTCCTTTTCTTCTACATTTTCCCAGAAAAATAATCAATAACACTTTGCAGAGATGTTTGAATTGATGCATGTAACAGTAGCAGTGGTAACCATTGTTATTGTTTTGATCCTTGTGATAGTGTTTATACGTAAGTGGTGTCATCATAAAGAGAGTACTCAAGGCAAAGTCATGGTTGCTGATCACCACTATGTTTTCCGACGCGGGGTTTCGGCAAAGCCCTTGTTCAGTTGGTCTGATCATCCATCTCTCATCATTGATGCAGTTGAAAATGGATGGTCTAGATTTGGTTTCACACCCTACAACATATCATCATCGACAAGGTCATCAAGCTTGTTGGGATTATGTGCAGCTGTTGATTTTGTAAGAGGGAATGATGTTGAATTAAGTTGGGAAGTATGTCAAGGATCAGCTGATTTCATGCAAAAGATTAGGCTAAAATCTGGGTCATCCATGGCTGCAGCAGCATCATCATCTGTTATTAGAACAGCTTTGCCTTTACCAGGTCCACCTTTAGGGAACACTGCTTTTCCTCAAGAAGCTTATTTTGAAATCAAGATTTTGTATTGCCATGGTGATGATGATAGTGGGAAGCTCAAGGAATTAGGTGAGAAAACAAAATTGATCCATCAACATGAAGATTCCCACCATGTTATTAACAAGGTTGATGAATTAAAATCTGCGACTAAAGATGATGGAAAAGGTGAAGAACAAGTGATGTTATCAATGGGATTAACAGCAGGTGGTTGTCTTCCTTTGAAGCTTCCTGGTACCTATCCAGGTTCCATTGGTTTCAATTCAGATGGTTCGGTCTTTCTTGATGGTAACTTTCTTTTTCATCATCTTTCTATTTGGTAACTTACATTTTTTATAAGACAAATGTGATTAGCGTAACTCAAACCTAGGTCATACATGTGGTAATGAACATCCTAACTAACCATCAGACGGATGTCAAAAATTGAATAAATCTGTGAAACTAAAAATGGACCCCGAAGGTAATTGAAAGAAGGGTCCACTGCCACATGATCATGAATTATGTATTAAGAGCACTTAATCAGTTAATGATGCCACACTTTACTGCATGTGGAGTAAGTGTGAAGCTATTGACTAGAAAT
The DNA here is from genome assembly GCA_005610355.1 of Gossypioides kirkii. Classification (NCBI taxonomy): domain Eukaryota; kingdom Viridiplantae; phylum Streptophyta; class Magnoliopsida; order Malvales; family Malvaceae; genus Gossypioides; species Gossypioides kirkii. The sequence continues at coordinate 1,716,275 of CP032248.1, forward strand.
GATGCATCAGTTTCATATAATTTATTGCAGTATTATCTGTACCAGTACATACATATACATACATATCTAATAGGGGTTACATTAAGTATGCTGATATTGAAATTTGTTGGTACTAAGTACCAATAAGGAGGAGAAGGTGAAGGAGATAAGTTCTGGTTTGTTTGTACCGGGTGAAGGTGACTCGGTCTCTCTCGTGCACTTGGGCTTATATAGGGACTTATTTTTGGTCAGATAATGCCATGTGACGAGCCATATGGTTGTGCAAACAAGTTAGAGGTGTCAAACGGGCACTGCTATTGTAGGTTGGTTGTTCTTATAGTAGGTGTTGTGTGGTCCTATGTATGTCGTAGGTTGTTCTGTTTTGACATGAGTGTCAGATAACAGGTGGACGTACTCGTCCTTGGACGAGGGGTCATAGGTAAAGTCTTAGTGTCTAACTTACCAGATGAACTCCAGGGTTCAATTTCTTAATTCTAAGTCGCTTGTTTATGCAAGTTTAACGCATGGTTTACACTATTTTTCAGGAATGAAGCTTATTTTCGAGTCCGAGAAAGAAGACTGGGGGAAACCAGGGAAAGTGATCGGTTGCGGTTTTGATCCGAAGCAAAAGAAAGTGTTTTTCACATTAGACTCGGAGTTAGTACATGTAATAAACTGTAAGTCCGAGGAATTCGGGACACCTCTATACCCGACATTAGCAGCGACCGATGATGTTTTGGTTCTAGTTAACTTCGGGCAAAGTGCTTTCGTTTACGGTCCAGCAAACGGGCAACGGACACCAAATCCATGCTTCATTGGCCCTGTGGTGAATTCCCCTGCTGCAGTCGCAGCTTTAGGGTACGACGAAGACAGCAAAGAGCTATTTTCAATGGGGAGAATTGATGCTCAATGGTTTAATAGATGCACAAATAAAGGCAGCCATAACAATTATGGGAGTAATTGTTCAACAATGGAATTTGATGAAGAATCTGAGGCTGATTTGTTTGAAATTGTATTGGATAGTAATAATGGAAGATCCCCTAACTTAGTTTTGTAGCATGTGAAACTGAGATTTTGTTTAGTGTGTGGGTTTTGGTAGTGAAAATTGCAATATTTGGAGTATTCAACATATCCCTCGGGGAGAGAATAAGATTGTAGATGGATTGATTAAGACGGTTCGTGATAGGAGAATAAGAATACGCATTTACAAGGATCCCGCGAGAGGGACTAGTTTAATTTCTTTTGATTGCTTCTATTTTGTCTCAAAAAAAAATTTGTTGTGTAAATTGTATAGTTTTTCATAGGAATTTGGTAGATTGCAAATGCTTCAATTCTCTGCTTAGGATTGGAAATAGATAATGTGGATATGGATATACCAGGATATTCAATTTGATTTTTTGTGAATTTGAATATCTTAAATTTGAATAATATTTGGATTCAAATATTTTAATTACCATTTAAAATATATGCAAATGTGAATATAAATGGTTTGAATTAGTTTTATTTTTGTGAATAATGGATTTGAATTTTAACTTAGACATTTAAGGACATTTTAACAATTTTTTATGTCATTAATATATAATTTTGATAATTTTGTTTATCCTGAATTTCGAACCATAAACCTTAAATTTCAAACTTAAACACGAAACCTTAAACCTTAAATCTCAAACCTCAAACCTCAAACATTGAAAACTCAAGGTTTAAAGTTTAGGGTTCGAGTTTCAAGTTTTGGGTTTTGAATTTAAGGTTTAAGGTTCGAGGTTTAGAATTCAAGATTTGTATTCAGAGTTTTGCGTTTTGAATTCAAGGTTTGAGATTTAAAGTTCAAGATTCGGAGTTCAAGATTCAATGTAAAAAGAATCACTAAGATAATGCATCAATGACATGAAAAAAATTATTGAAATGTAATTAAATAATTAAAAAGAGATCATGAATGTTATGATGGGATGAGCCTATAAAATAACTTCTCTTAATCTAGTATTTATCTTGGACAAAAGTTATATATTTTAATATTAGAAGATAATGTTATTATATTTTTAATATTTAATTCGAATTTTAAAATTAATTTAATAAAAAATAATTGTCTTGAATTTTTCAAAAAAATTAGAAAAACCCTAATTAAAATTTTAAAATTTTTAATAAACCCTCATAATTTATGTTGACCTAACCTTTTGACTTCTAAATTATATATAATGTTTTTTAGATTATTTAGAATGAATAACCTTTGTTCATTTTCCCTATATTTGACCCTAAAACTCCTAACGCGGGAGACTTGTGCACGTTTTGATCAACAATTCAACATTAATATTAGTATTAGTTTACTAAACAAAATCGATGGATTACAGATCGGTTTATTTATGTTCATGAATAAATTTATTTATGTTTGTTTAGAGTTGATTTATTATTCCATTAGTATATATTAATAAATTTATTTTGTTTGATATGTTTTTTATTCATAATATAATTATTAATATTTATATTTGATTATTTTGTATCTAAAAAAATAATATATGTTTATTTATTGTTCGTTTGTTTATTATTCATGAATGTTGTTCGTGATTCAATTATATGTTTATAAACATGTTTAAGAAAATAAACATGAACCCTCACAATTTTAAATATAAGAATAACAAATAAACAATTTTTATATTTTTTCAAAACAATAAACTTAAAAAATTATATAAATTTCTTATTTAAAAATCCCTCATTATTTAAAAAAATAAAAAGGATTTATTTTTATTACTTTTATATTTTTAAAGGTTTTTTAAATTTAATTTCAAAAGGGACAAACTTAACATACAAATATATCAAAATGTTATAAAAAGGATAATTGCTTTATCAGGTTCCCGAACATTTTATATAATCACATTTCAGTCCAGTGGAACGATGACGACACCAAAAAAAAATATAAGGGTGATGCCGCCAATGGCAACGACGGCACCGAAATTCACGGGTCAAAACGAGTCATTTACGTACATGATTTTACAAGTGGGTAATTTTTGTAAATAATTAATTTATTTGAATTATTTCTGAATTTTCCTATTTATGATTTCTAACAACAAAAACCAATTGGTTTTTAACCGATTTAGTACATTTTCCTAAACTCAAAAGCCATGGTAAAATCAGCCTCCCTGGTAATTAACAAAAATACAGAAAAATTGGTCCAATGATCTAAAAGTAGACCTTAAAACAGCTCATTAAGCTGAAGTACAAATGGTGTCTATATGATTTCCACCTGAATCTATGAACAATTTCCAATTAACCAAAACAATAAAACAAGTTTGTTCATGCAAATTACCACAAAAACTGCTCACCATTGTTGTGTTTAATCCTTTTTTTAGATTATTGTTAATCTTGAAACCCCACTTCTAAAAACAAACACATAGACATATATATACACATCTATTACCTTCTGAGTTCTGAAAACGTGTTTGATTGCACAATTCAAATAAAAAAGAAGAGAGAAATATCATCATAACATGGGAAGCAATGGAAATCAAATACATGCAATGTTTTTTCCTTACATGGCACCTGGTCACATGATGCCAATGGTGGATATGGCGAGGATGTTTGCTGCTTTCGGCTCTAAGGTCACCGTTATCATCACAACCATGAATGCCCTTCGTATCAAAAACGCCATTGATCGAGATGTTAAATCAGGTCGAGACATTACACTTGAAATCATCTCGTTACCTACCACTCAGGTTGGTTTGCCCGAAGGTTGCGAGAACGTGGTTTCAGCCCCAACACCAGAGATGTCCATGAAGCTTTTCCATGCCATCGAATTGCTTCAACCCAAAATAAAAAAGCTTTTCATTGATCACCACCCTGATTGCATAGTCTCTGATTCTCTTTGTCCGTGGACTCTGGATATTGCCAATGAGCTTGGCATTGCAAGGATTGCCTTCAATGGAAGTGGATTCTTTAACCTTTGTCTCTCAGAGAATATTACACATTATGAGCCTCATAAGAGCATCGAATCGGAGACTGAAACATTCGTTGTTCCAGGATTGCCTGATGAAGTGAAACTCACTAGATCACAGTTGCCAGACATTGTTAAAGGCAAAAATAAATTCTCTGAGTTATTCGATAAGTTAAAGGAATCCCAGAGGAAGAGCTTTGGGGTGTTGATGAACAGTTTTTATGAGCTAGAGCCTGGGTATGCAGATCATTGTAGGAATGTTTTAGGAATCAAAGCATGGCACATTGGCCCCGTTTCTCTTGTCAATAGAGACACTGTTGATAAAGTTGATAGAGGTGAAAAAACATCAATTTCGAAGCACGATTGCATTAATTGGCTTGATTGCAAAAAACCCAGATCTGTTCTTTACATCTGCTTTGGAAGCTTAACCAGATTCAACAAAAAGCAAACAACGGAGATTGCTTATGCACTCGAAGCTTCAGGCCATTCATTCATCTGGGTTGTTGGGAAAGTGTTGAAAACAAGTAACGATGAGTTCGAAGATGAAGAGCAAGAGCTATGGTTGCCACAAGGATTTGAGGACAAAATAAAGGAAAACGGTCAGGGTTTACTTATTAGAGGGTGGGCACCTCAAGTGTTGATACTCGAACATGAAGCCATTGGAGGCTTCTTAACGCATTGTGGGTGGAACTCGATACTCGAAGGGGTTGTTGCAGGTGTACCCTTCATCACATGGCCGATTTTCGCCGAGCAATTCTACAATGAAAAGCTGGTGACTCAAGTGCTGAATTTGGGAGTATCAGTTGGCAACGAGGTGTGGAAAGCATGGGCAACGGAGGATTCAGCAGTGATAAAAAGTGGGGATGATATTCTCATGGCGATTAATGCAGTGATGGGGGATACTGAGGAGGCAATTGATATGAACAAAAGAGCTAAAAAACTTGGGGAATTATCAAAGAAAGCCATTGAAGAAGGCAATTCATCTCACAATGATTTGAAACGTTTGATTGAGGATGTCAAAATGCACAGATTATCAAAAAGTAATGGAGTGATCGAAAATTCTGGCAATGCTTGAAGAACTACTAAGTTTTCTAATGCTCTTATGGTAAATAGTTGATTTGAGTGATTATTCATCCGGTATACATACATATGTAAAAAAGAAGAAGATTTGAGCTACTAGTATTATATAAAGAAATATGTGGCTTGTGATTACACCTATCCATTTTCTTGCTTGCTTATTAACATCCAATTTAAAGGGAAAAATGTTTAGAAAAGGGGTTAATTGAGCTTCTTTCTTCTCAAATTTACCATAAATGAGAAGCATATTATACTTGAGATTGCAAAGGGCAAATGGGATGCGCCAGTTTTTAGTTCGCTCCAATTCGATCTAAATTCAATCCTCAAAAATTTAAAAAATTCTTCTCTCTCACCCTGATTGATGAACAAGAATTAACATTGTTTTAGCCGAAAAAGCTAAATTGTTGGAGTGGATGTCACTATAAGATGTCGTTCACCCGACCAAAGCTGTGTTAAATTAAACATGGATGTCGCAGTTGATATTGTCGCTCGAGTGGTAGGTGCGGACGGTATGGTGCTGAGGGTCGAGTGTGTGCACCCTATGTGGGTCGAGGCGCGCAGGGTCTTGCTCGGGACATGGGCTTTCGAAATTGAAGTATAATAAATAATAAATTTTAAAGTTATCCAAAAATTTAAAATATATATTTTCCAGAAAGTTAATTTTTTGGGATAATTGTAATAATTATTATTTATTATATTTCATTTCGGGGCACTTGGACTTGAGTGTGGTGGTTCAAAAATATTTTTAAAATTTTCCGTGATACTTATAAAATTATTTATTATATTTCATTTTCGAGACATTGGGGCTTGAATATGATGCCCAAAAAATATTTTTAAAATTTTTTGAGATAACTATAAAAGGTCAAGATAATTTTTTTTAAAATTAGAGGACAAAAAATTCATTATGCTAATTTAATTGCATGAATTGTAATATTAAAAATTAATATTATCAAATCATATCTAACAATTTAAACCCAAACAATAACATATCTAACAAAAGTCTATAAATGTATGAACTAAAAATAAACCAATTTCATTATATATATATATATATATATATAAACCAAAGTTTTTTTCAAAAATCGTATATGATTAGATATCACGTGGCTTATGTGTTTGTGTCATCCCTGTTTTCTACCATACGTTACAATCATGAAATCTTATAACAAAAACCGAAAATCGAAAAAAAAAGCTTGTGAATTTTATAATTTTTAAATTTTTATTTATTAATTTTATGAATTTTTTAAATATTTATTTAATTATTAATGGATTTGTTGTCGAATTAGTTGAAACGAGAATAAATGATTTGACTGATTCGATTATCAATTTTATTTTTTAAAATATTGATTATTTATTGATATATCAAATATTAGGGTTCAAACTTTAGTATTGCTATGTTGTCCCTCAAGTTTGTAAGATGTACCAAAACAAACAATGTATGATTATTTGCATCAAACGTTATAAATTTTAAACTGTTTTAATTATATCTTTAAAGTATAGTATCAATTAGACACTTCAATTGGTCTAAGGTAGAGGTGATCATGAGCCGGACTGGGCCTCAACAGAATTTTAGATTCGTTTTCTAAGCTCGAGTTCAGCTTGATCTGAAAATGGGCTTAAATTTTTTTCAAGCACGATTGGCTCATATTAATTAGTTTATATTTAAATTTTACGAATCAAATTTTAAATACATGTATATGAATAGTTTGGATTTAACGTGTTAAAAAAAATAAACAGTACTATTTCTTTTTTGTAATCTATAAAAAATCATAAAAACTCAACTCAATATTTTTCTCCCTTATTTTTAAGGGATTTATCGATCGATTTTCAATTCAATTGGTCGATATAATTTGGTTTCAAACTTTCAACCACTATGGTAAGTTCTTTTATATAATATAGTGCAATTTTTAAAAAAGAAAATTGATTATTACATAAATAATATTTATTTACGTTTCCCTTCACTTTCTAAACATGCTGTAAGAAAGGTAAACAGGATAGAGCTAAAAAAGGGCAAAAAAACATGGGATTGTGTCAAATTGTCAAAGACAAAAACTCCATGAACAAGTAAGGTTAGAAACATAGATACAAACAGAGATAGAAAAGGGAATGAGTGTAATGAAAGTATGTTTTAATTTTACTTGTGGGATTTTGTAGTGAAGGCAAAGAAAACATCATATGACTGTTCCTCAGCTACCCTTCCCTACAGTCCCTCTACCTCTCTATTTCTTTTCTTCTTTGTTCTTTCACAACAACAGGCAACTCATTCCCTTTACTACTTGTTGCATTACAGAAAAGGAATATTCTTTTCTCTTTCTGTTTGGAAATTGTGGAACTTTTTTTTTCTTTGTTTAGCTGTTTCCTATGGAATCTACTTCAGTTTCTGAGGATTGTTGTGTTAAGGTTGCTGTTCATGTAAGACCACTTATTGTTGATGAAAAGATTCAAGGTTGTAATGATTGTGTTACTGTTACCCCAGGGAAACCTCAGGTACTGTCACTTTTTAGACCAGATACAAGTGTTCACACTGTTAAAAAATTGCTTGTTCATATAGAGATTTGGATCTTTGGGTGATAAAATGCTGAATTTAGTTAGTTTCTATGTTTGTTTCTTACAGGTTCAAATTGGGACACATTCCTTTACATTTGATCATGTCTACGGTAGCACCACAGGTTCACCGGCATCTTCCATGTTCGATGAATGTATTGTTCCACTTGTTAATAGTTTGTTCCAAGGATATAATGCTACTGTTCTTGCTTATGGTCAGGTATATACAGTTGAATCTCTTACAAGACACTGATAACTATTGTATAGCTTTCGGTTTTGTTGTTGTGATTTTAAGTTCCAATTTGCAGACTGGATCAGGTAAAACATATACTATGGGAACAGGTTTCAAAGATGGTTGTCATATAGGAATCATTCCACAAGTAATGAATGCTTTGTTCAACAAGATTGATAGTCTAAAACATCAAATCCATTTCCAATTACATGTTTCCTTCATTGAGGTTTGTTATCATGAATTTCCTGTAAGAGAACTGTGAATGTTTTCATAATTTATAGTTCTTAAATATATGGTTTTTATGCTGAAAGATTTTGAAAGACAAAGTGCATGATTTATTGGATCCAACGTCTCCGAACAAATCAGATACTGCGAGCACGGGAAAAGTACATGTCCCCGGAAAACCACCTATTCAGATTCGTGAATCATTGAATGGTGTTATTACATTAGCAGGATCTACTGAAGTTAGTGTTAGTACATTAAAAGAAATGGCAGCTTGCTTAGAACAAGGATCATTGAGTCGAGCAACCGGGAGTACGAACATGAACAACCAATCAAGGTTAATTCATGTTCTGTTCTTGTCAATTTAGTATGCTTTGGTAATAATTTGCTATAACGGTATGTGTTTGTATAGTCGCTCGCATGCTATCTTCACCATCACGTTAGAGCAAATGCGTAACCTCGATCCTATTACCGGAGATGGAAGTGCTAATGACGTTATGAATGTAGAATATCTTTGTGCCAAGTTGCATTTAGTAGACCTCGCTGGTTCGGAACGAGCAAAAAGAACAGGTTCCGATGGTATGCGTTTTAAAGAAGGTTAGTGGCATCGCTTATCGTTTCTTCGTATCACGAAAGTAATCTTCTCCATCAAGTAATTGCCATGTATCATTTAAATAGGAGTTCATATCAACAAGGGCTTGCTTGCACTTGGTAATGTTATTAGTGCACTTGGTGATGAAAAAAAACGCAGAGAAGGTATTCATGTTCCATATCGAGATAGTAAACTTACTCGGCTTTTGCAGGTATGACTGGTATATCGATATCTTTATGTTGTCCCGATTTGTTTCGTGTTAAGCTCTGAAACTGCAAGCATTTTTGGACAGGATTCACTTGGTGGCAACAGCAGAACTGTCATGATAGGTATTGCCATTATTTGTTTACACTCAGTTGCAAGCATTCCTTAACGAATTTCTTTTGTTGCAGCCTGCATTAGTCCGGCCGATATCAATGCCGAGGAAACTCTTAATACTTTGAAGTATGCAAATCGAGCTCGTAATATCCAAAACAAGCCTGTTGTAAGTTCAAAGAGAATGATTTTCATAGTTTCCATACAGGATTTTCATTCTTATTTTCGGCTTATAAATAGGTTAACCAAGATCATATGTCCAACGAGATGCTAAAAATGCGTCAACAATTACAGTATCTGCAAGCCGAACTTGGTGCTCGTGGCGATTCCGATGAAGTACATTTATCATGGTACTCTTAACTACTTGTTTCAGTCCTTCACAAGTATTCTAACAGGACTTATTTTTGTAGGTTCTCAAGGAAAGAATTGCTTGGCTTGAAGCTACTAATGAGGATCTTTGCCAAAAACTTAATGAGTACCGTGAAAAATGCAACATTATCGAGCAATGTGAAATGGATTCGAGAAGCTTTGATGAAGAGGCAGCTAAAGAATGGGAGCACCAACTTCTACAGAACACGATGAACGAAGAGTTACACGAGTTGAATAGACGTCTCGAGGAGAAAGAGGTATATTGTTCAATTATTGGTGACCTTTCAAACACTAGCTAATTCTTCTCTGTTCATCTATGATGTTTCGAATAGTCCGAGATGAAACTTTTCAGAGGCGACACAGTTGCACTCAAGCAGCATTTTGGGAAGTCCCTTGAAGCACAGATTCTGGATTTTAAGAGAAAACAAGAGAACCAAGTTCAAGTTTTAAAGCTGAAACATAAGAGCAATGAAGCAACAAAACGATTGCAAGATGAAATTCAATTCATAAAGGCACAAAAGGTTCAGTTACAACTTAGGATAAAACAAGAGGCCGAACAATTCCGTCAATGGAAAGCTTCTAGAGAAAAAGAACTATTGCAGGTGCGAAAAGAGGGCCGGAGAAATGAATATGAAAGACATAAGCTGCAAGCTATAAACCAACGGCAGAAAATGGTTCTCCAAAGAAAAACCGAGGAGGCAGCCATGGCTACCAAGAGACTAAAAGAGTTGCTCGAAGCTCGTAAATCATCTGCCCGAGATAACTCAGGTATGCTTTTGCAGAAAAATGAGAAAGCATTACAACGATGGCTAGAACATGAATTAGAAGTGATGGTGAATGTACATGAAGTTCGGTTTGAGTACGAGAGTCAAAGCCAAGTGTATGTAACAAAATCCCTTTTGTGTACTAATACTGATGCATGATATATATAAATTATTCTTATATCACTTTCATTTATTATGCTCAAACACCAGTCGAGCTGCAATGGAGGAAGAGTTAGCTGATTTGAAGAACAGATTTGCAAGGTATCGGTTGTTTACATGCATATTATCTTTCGTCCTACTGGTTATATTGATGTATTTTACTGCTCTACAGGGCATCCTCGATGACTAGAATAGCTTCACTCGAGAATATGCTTAGCATTTCATCGAATTCACTTATAGCAATGGCTTCACAACTTTCGGAAGCAGAAGAACGAGAGCGTTCTTTAGCTAACCATGGATGCTGGAATCAGTTGCGGTCCATGGGAGAAGCAAAGAACTTACTGCAATACATGTTTAATTCTCTTGGTGATACAAGGTACTTTCTCTAGAACAAACAAATTATGGTTAATAAAGGTCTTTAAAATGGTACTTACATGTTATGAACAGATGTCAATTATGGGAAAAAGACATGGAAATCAAGGAAATGAAAGAACAGCTTGAAGAACTTGTAAGGCTGTTGCGACAAAGCGAGTTACAACGAAAAGATGTAGAGAATGAACTAAAATTTAGAGAGCAAGCTGCCGCCATTGCATTGGCTACATCACCGAATTCATTGATGCACATTGCTGATGACATGAATGGCTCGTTGTCTCCAATGTCTGTGCCAGCACAGAAACAGCTGAAATATAGCCCTGGTATCGTAAACATCCCAGTCAGAGAGTTGGTGCCATTCATAGATCAAACACGAAAGGTAACGCCATTATCTAACCTTAATTATAGTGTTGCAACTTGCAATCAACTTTCATGCATGGTTGGATTCTCTCTGCTTCTTTAGATGGTACCGCTCAGTCAATTACCGATGAAAAAGTTAGTCGCTATAGGACGAGCCGTTAATGGAAAACTATGGAGGTGGAAAAGATGGCATAACAAATGGCACGTACAATACAAATGGAAATGGCAAAAGCCCTGGAGACTCTCGGAATGGATTAGGCACAGTGACGAAAACATTATAAAGGCAAAGCCTCGTTCACTAACTTTGCCGTATTGAGTCCGATATTCCATGGTACGAGATTATTCTAGCCATGGTGCAGTGGAACCTAGGAAAACTGCAGGTAATTTTTTTCCTTGGTACAATAGATCATGAGAATCATGATCTGGTATATATCAATGAACATTATATTATCTATTTCTCTTTGTTGATGCAGTGTATCAGAACTGGCTATCGGAATCTACATACACCGTATCGGTATAGTTGATTTTGAAAATATCAACACTATAGGTTTGTTATCTTCAAATATTTTTTCTTGCTGTGGTTACTGCATTTTGGATCATCTTGTAAAGAAGTGTCGATGCTGCCAATGGCAACGGCGTGCCGAGTTCGTTGACATGGTTTCAGTGCTGATGCTAAAGCAAAAATATAATGGATATAGTCCCTTCAGCTGTCTCAAAGGTTTTGGCTTATTGCCCATCAATATGTTTCATCTTCTTATTAATTATTAAAAATGGGAAAATCTTTTGCTCTTCATGTCTCTTTTCTTGTAAACCTAATCAGACTACTAAATCTCGATTCGACCGGTTTAACCACCAATTCAACAGATTTCGAACAGTTTATTCAAAAGCTGATTCAACCCTTTATTCGAACAAGTATACCAGCGTATTCCCCGTCTGGTCAACCTGTCCAATCTGTTTCAAGAGCCATGATAAAAAACAAGTGCCATTGAATGAACTCATTCAGTGCTATTGAAACTAAATAATTCCATAGATAAAAGCAAGCAATCTATCTAACTTTGGTACAATAAGATTATATGATACATTATTGTGCACTAAATCAAATTTTAACTCATTATTCTGTGACCTTATCACTGATAAAGTTACAGTGTTCTAGCTCACAGCAAAGGAACAGATTTTGCTTCACTTCTGATTGTAAAATGACAATTTATACTGATTATCAAATGGTACACCAATGTTATGAGTCTTAGAGCAAGCATTGCAAGAGGTTCTATAAAGTGAGCAAATTTACATATTGCAGCACCAGTATGCATAATGCTCATCTTTGCGATGATTACTAACGAGACCACCGCATTGTAAACAGATAAAACTGCTTCCATCTGAGAATGCATCCAATACGATTTGCATTCTACCTGTTTCGGCAAGTATAGAATTCCCGTGAGCATCTGATGTTACCGATGGATCAACGGGGTTGCATGGTACCGGTTCAGTTTTCAAAGGCTGTGCTTCAGCTATTGCACACTCAGCAAACAGAGAAGCCAGCTGATCAACTGCCGTGCTCTCTTGCAGCCTAGTTCTATACACTTCACGAGCACGGTACAATGACTGCAATACAGCTTCATCACCGCCTCTAGTTCTTATAGCCATCAACACCTGTTCCATAATAGATAAGCAGAGATTAAATCGGAGAAACAAGTAGGTCCAGGGTGCACTTCTCTAAATTAAGGCAGAATCAAGAGCCAACGCTCCTCAGCTATGCAGAACAGTGATTGGCAAAGTGGCAAGCAGAAATATACAAGAAGCTCAAACATAAGCAAACAAATATAGGACACACTTTAAAGGGTAGAAATGAATTCAATGGAGCTAATAAATAAGAATAAGTTTGCATAGGTCCACGACCCCTATCAGTTTCAACTATTAGTAATGGAAAGGGCCTTTCACCAAGTTTATCCTAACTCCGAGCTTGAGGAGAAGCTTTTTCTCTAGCAAGGGAGTAATATTATGGGCTGAATCTATACTAAGTTTGTCTAGGTCCAAAACCCCTATCAGTTTTGACTATAAGTAATGAAGGGACCTAGTGCCAAGTTTATCCTAACTCCAAGCTTGAGGACAAGCTCTTTCTCTAGCAAGGGACTGATCTTATGGGCCGAATCTATGTTAGGAAAGGCCATTAATTTTGATTCTCTAATTAAGGCTTAGGTTGCTATTTTATTTCTTTCCTTGCATTTTGTTGAGATTTTATTTCAATTGATTTAATTCCTTTCTAGAATAGACTTCCTATTTACACAATAAGACTTATTTAAAGGGTAGAGATGTATTCAATGATGCTAATACATGAGAATAAGTCGGTTTTGACTATTAGTAATGAAAGGGACCTTTCACCAAGTTTATTATAACTCCAAGCTTGAGGACAAGCTCTTTCTCTAGCAAAGGGCTAGAGAGTAAAATTATAAGCCAAATCTATAATAAGTCTGTTTAAGTCTACGACACCTATCGGTTTCAACTACTAGTAATGGAAGGGACCTTTCGCAAAGTATATCCTAATTCCGAGCTTGAGGACAAGCTCTTTCTCTAGTAAGGGAGTAATATTATGAGTCGAATCTATAATAAGTTTGTGTATGTCCATGACCCCTATCAGTTTCGATTATTAGTAACGAAAGGGACCTTTTTGCCAAGTTTATCTTAACTTCGAGTTTGAGGACAAGCTCTATCTCTTGCAAGGTAGTAATATTATCGGCCGGATCCATGTTAGGAAAGGCCATTAATTTTAATTCTCCATTTAAGGCTTACGTTACTATTTTTTTTCTTTCCTCAAGTTTGGTTGCAATTTATTTCAGTTGATTTAATTTCTTTCTAGAATAGGCTTCCTATTTACGCAATAAAACTAGTCCTTATTTAAAGGGTAAAGATGTATTAAATGGTGCTAATGAATAAGTTTGCGTAGGTCCACGACTCCTATCAGTTTTAACTATTAGTAATGAAAGGGACCTTTCACCAAGTTTATCCTAACTCCAAGCTTGAGGACAAGCTCTTTCTCTAGCAAGGGAGTAATATTATGGGTTGAATCTATAACAAGTTTGTATAGGTCCACAATCTCTATCGGTTTCAACTATTAGTAATGGAAGGGACCTTTCACCATGTTATCCTAACTCTGAGCTTGAGGACAAGCTCTTTCTCTAGCAAGGGAGTAATATTATGGGCCTAATCTATAACAAGTTTGTGTAAGTCCACGACCCCTATAAGTTTCGACTTAATATGGGGGGAGGGGGACCTTTCTCCAAGTTTATCCTAGCTCCGAGCTTGAGGACAAGCTCTTTCTCTAGCAAGGGAGTAATATTATGGGCTGAATCTATAATAAGTTTGTGACGGTCCACAACCCCAATCGGTTTAAACTATTAGTAATGAAATGGGACTTTCGCCAAGTTTACCCTAACTCCGAGCTTGAGGACAAGCTCTTTCTCTAGCAAGGGAGTAATATTATGAGCCGAATCTATTATAAGTTTGTGTAGGTCCACAACCCTTATCTGTTTCGACTATTAGTAATGATGGGACCTTTCACCAAGTTTATCCTAACTCCAAGCTCGAGGACAAGTTTTTTCTCTAGCAAGGGAGTGACTTATGGGACGAATCTATGTTAGGAAAGGCCATTAATTTTTATTCTCTCACTTTGATTAGCTAAACTATCAATCAAACCTCAGACATTACACATCCTTACTATGTTTGATTCCATGGTTCAAAGAAGAATCAGTTATACCTCAAACTAAGGCATACTAGACATCAAGAACCGGTTCACACCATAAGATGTCAAATCTCAAAAAGATATGTAAAATAGCCTTAAAAGAGAAGTGTTCTTTAATCAGATGTTGCTCTAGAATATTAAATGTTGAAAGATCATTACTCTAGTTAACCCGAGTTAAACTAATAGGCTGTATTCAGTTGTATTATTGCTGCCTGCCTAAGAAAGGCAAAGCTACTTTTGTCCTCCTTGTATCAACAAACACCAAAAAGGATAAAGAAGCCATATTTTTAGTTTGGTCCAAGATGGTCAACTCGGATGCCACGTATTTTACCACCAATACTTGTACCCATCAATGCAGTCTTCAAAAAGCCTACAGTGAGAAGTGGCGGAACAATATTTAATTAACAACAGGAACACAAGGTTGATGGAAAAATAACAAGCTATTAAAGCTAATACAGTCGAAAGGGGAACAACTAGCAAATGCCGAATTCATTAATATCCAAAAACAGTAGCTAGTTTCGAAAATAATGAAAGCTCAAACAATCCGAAACTAATCACATCGAAGCAACAAGACATTTAAGTCTATAATCAATAAGAAAGATGTTGAAAGAACAAGATTTTTTTCAACCCCATTGTTCTAAAACAAATAAAAGCTACTTCGACGAACAATATCATGGGAAATCGCATTAGGTTGACACCCTTTTTATCTTTGATTGCTTTCCATTCCAAAACCAAAATGCCTCACCATTTGTTCATCCTTAGACTGGCTCATTCATGGGGATTCTCAAATAAATGCCAAGACATAAAAGCAATTGCTTTCAACCTCAAAAATTCAAACTTTGAACCTTTTTTTCCTTCTACAAGACACCTCCTTTGACCCTAACTCTTCACCCCCATTGTTCTTTACATATATTCATAATCACCCAATGTGTTTTTTTATTCATTTTTGCAAACACAAATGAAATTCACTAACCATTAAGTACCCAAGAATTTTAAGAAACAAACAAATCCCATTAACCTATCGAGAAAAAAAAGACGAAATTGAAAAGGTCTTTTATGAAGATTACCGCTTGAAGAGCCTGAGAAGGTTTGCCTTGATCAATAAGGTTACGAGCCACTGTAAGCAGGTCCTTACCAACATCATTCTGTCCTACCTGCTGAGTTGGCGCTGCTGCTGCTGCTGCGGCGGTGGTGGCCTCCGTCTCCATCATGTCGGCGTCCATTCGGTCCATGGCATCTGGTCCTTTCATGTCTCGTTCTCCGTCGATCAATGAATCTCTCTCTATGTGTATATCACCTTTTTTTTTTTTTTTTGGAAAAGGCAAAAAAGTACTAACAAATTGTTGATTGAGAAATGAAAATGATAAAGAGGATTCTAGCAAATTCTGGTGTGATACCTTTTTCTCTTCTTCAATCTTCCATTAGCGTATTGGGTTTCTTCCATTGGACCTCCATATCATCGTTTTCAATAAATACATGGACTAGCAGAATATGGCCTTGTTCTTTGAAGGCCAATTATGGAGTGGGCTATTGCACGGCCATTAGAGCCTGCAAGATGAAAGTTGAGCTGAAGGTACTGGCCCAATGAGGTCTTGCTAGCTTGATGATTTTATGATTTCTTCTAATTGGATCATTATACGTGAGCTCTCAAGCCCTTAAATCGAAAAAAAAAAAGTTTTTAAGCATACTTAAACTCACGTGTTTCTTATCGTTCAATGACAACGATATCAATTATGGTGTTGTTTGATAAACTAAAAAATTAAGTATTGAATATAACTTATTTGTTATGTTTTATAAAATTAAGTACAGAATAATATTAAGCAAAATTTTAAAGGATAATGTTAAAACAAATAAAATAAAATAAATCGAAAATATTATGCATTAAGTGATAAATAATTGAATTGAAATAATGACAAATCAAGAAAAGAAAATTATTTTCATGACCATATATTTGGGATAAATCTTAAAACTACACATGGATTTTAGTTTAACGTACAATATTATACGTGAACTTTGATTTTATGTAATTTTATATATGAAATTTTAATTTGATTCAATTTTCACAAACTACTGACACAATTATCGATATATTGCTATTTTAAATTTACATATTGCATACACAAATAATTTATATTTATCAAATATAAAAATAAATCGATGAAATTATTTCTTTAAATGTGCACAATTGAATTAAATTTAAAGTTTCACGTATACATTTTAACCATAATTAAAGCTGCATATATATAATTACACTAAATCAAATTTCATATATCCAAGTGCTAAACTAGAGGGTTTGGCAGGGTCCCGCCCCCCTCAAAATAAAAAAATTTCATTTAAGCCCTTTAAAATTTTAAATTAATAAAGGTAAAATTGCACTTTGTCCCTTAAAAATGATAAAAATTTGATTTAATCTTTTAAAAATTATAAAGATATAAGCTATTAAAATGGTGAAATTACATTTTTACTATAGTAAAAATTACAATTTAATTTCGACCCCTAAAAAAATTATGGCTTCACCCCTACATGTATCAAATTGCACATTTGATTAAAGTTTAACATATGCAATCCTTTCTTTTATCTAGAGACCATGAATCTCCACTCTAACAAAAAAAAACAATTTCGAACTCTTTAACCCATCAACCCTAATAAACTTGATTAAAGTAATTAGAATAGAGAACCCCTTATGTTAGTTTGATGGTCAAGGTTCGAGTCGCGCTAATCACGTTGCTGTTAGGGCTTTGCTCTCCTCTTATAATTCCCAAAAAACTAAAGTAACTAGAATAGAAAATTGGAAATTCTTGTGAATTTTTCTTGCCAACTTTGTTTGAAAATGAGATTGTAGTAGGTATAACTTTAGGGTTAAGAAATAGTTTACGTACAAGAGATGCTTTAACAAAAAATCAAAGTGCTTCGTTTGTAGTACATTACTCTTCTCTTTATATATATATATATATATATTCTTGGTTTCAAAGTAAAGTTTTTGTGTTTCAGATTCATCCTTTCACACTTTTTCCTTTTCATACACTGATAAAAAGCCTTTGATTGACCAAATCCAATCAACTATACTTTAATAACAAGAAAATGACTAGACTTAAACCAACAAGCAACAAGGATGATTGGATTTTGTTTAAATATTACAAATGGGTTAATTCCATGAAATGTGCTCAAACTATGGTCTAATTTTTTTAATTAATCTTTGATTTTCAGAATGTTCTATCTGATTCCTCAATTTGTTAGTATGGTATCAATCAGATCCTTCTATCAGTCTAGCCATTAGCTTGGGTATAAATTTTAGCTTAAATCTAACGTGAATATGTGTGGATCAAATTGCAAACATGTGTGTACCTATTGTATAGTTAACTTAAATCTGACATGTTGAAAAAAATTATAAACATTGTTTGTCTTTTTTTAACACGTTAGATTCAAGTTGTCGATACAATAGATACATGTGTTTGCAGTTGGATCCATGTGTTTTAAATATACTTCACCAAAGGCAAAGCCAAGAATTTTGTTTTTAGGGGCACAAAGCTAAAAGGTTTGTATTATTCATTTTGGAAAGGGGCAAAAATACAATTTTTTTTCCAATTAACTAATGGTTCAAAAGGCTTAAATTGAATGTTTTAATTGTTGGATGTGTCTTCATCCCTACACGTTAGATCCGAACTAACATTTAACATTTAAATTAACAACAAGGTCGATACAGAGATCTAATTAATACAATACTGATATATTGAAGACTCAATCAGAATATTTTGAAATTTAGGACAAATTTAAAATTTATGCAATAATCAGAAGATGTTTGGTGCAATTAACCCAATTGCAAATGTCACACAATGGGTTAAGAATAACAAGGTAGTTAAACTTCCCTTATTAGCTTTTAAAGATAGGAGCAAGCAAAGTAAGCCCATGTAGAATTTGTTTTAGAACCTTATGTTTTGGGGTTTTAGTGGGAATGGAGAGATTTTCAAAGTGGGGAAAAAAAGGAGGTTGACTTTGAAATTAAACCAATGATTCAATCCTCCCCACAAATAAGAAAATAGTGAAAATTAGGCAAAGTAACCAACTTCGATAAAAGTGATCATGGAGATCTTTGTATTAAGAGTTAGATTACATTTTATTCCCTTTTCTTTATATATTAGATCAAAAAACAAACTGATATTTCTGTTAAAAAATTCATCAATTTTTATTGTTAAAAATTAGTCTTTATACGACAACATGATGTATACGTGATATGTCATCGACTTATATTGCCAACTATTAAAATATTCATTTAGTTATTATTTTTACTTTCATTTGTATATGATTTTTAAGCATTTTTAATGACGTATCAATATATGATACATAAAATCAATAAGTAAATGAAAAAAGTGGCACTAAACTTCTTCCTTAAGTATTTAGATTAAGTTTTAATTTTAATTTTAAAGGCATCCTTATTAAATAATCTTACTTAAATATCATCCGAATTAAATTCAAACCATAAAACAGATGAGAACAACGTACATAAATTCAAACCCATAAATTAAAATTTTTCCAAATCCAAAAAAACTAGTTGGAAAATTGGTCCCCATAATAAGGTAATCAAAGGGTACTTTTCTTTGAATCCATATTCCATAAAAGAATAGTAATTTTTGAGGGACTTGAAATTCAAATGAAACATTTGAAAGTGCAGAAAAGAAGAAGATGAGTGGATTACAATTGAAGTTTGACCTAAACAGTTGAAAAAGTATATTTGTGATGCAACATTCAACTCTATCTTCATAGAATCACCACTGTTGAAAAAGAAAACAATAATGTTTTATTCTAAATTCCTAATCTGAAAGAAGAAAACACTATGAAAAAGCAAACAAATTTAGACATCAGCTGTTGACATTGAAAGGGAAAGAAAAAGAAGGGACAATAATCAACATGCCAGATAACTTACTTTGACTAACTATTTTATTCCTCTAATTTTTGAAATGATGCCCTCTCCAAAACATAACTAAAACATTAGGTTAAATAGTCATATGTTGTGAAATAGGTTGATTTTGGGAAGAAAGTATGAAAAATGCATTCAGTTGGGTGAGTTTTCGCACAATTGTCAGGAAATTTCATCCAGCCAGACAAGTGTTCTGGACAGTTGACAGGAAAGCACGTCCAGTTAAACGAACTTTAACTGACATGTCGAGAAAAGAACGCATAGCTGTGCGCTTTTTTTTTGTAATTTTTAGAAAACACTTCTAGTTGGGTGTGCTTTCTGACATGTCAGCAAAAGTTTGTTCAGCTGGATGAGCTTTCACACTCTCTTCAAAATCGACATTTTTCCCTAAATCTTGAAAAAAATCAATCTATTTTGGCCATTTAACAAAAGAACAACATATATGCACAATTTAACCAAAATATTAAATTATGAAACACTAACAATCTCAATATATATTAATTGGGTAAGTCAAGTACGTTTTGTGTTAGATTGGATTAGTTTGAATTTTATAATTTTGGGATTGTTTTTGTTTAAGGTTGTATTTAAAATTTGGGTTATTTTGAGTTTGGGATATTAGCGTTTGAAGTCTATTTTTTAAGAAAAAAAAAATCCTTAAATAGGAAGATAATGCGTTTCAACGCTTTCAAATCCATATTTTTTTACATTAACAATAATATCCATACCAATCAAATTAAAATTTAATTGACTAACTATATATCATCGATATAAATATCACATTTTTTTAAGAAAAAAGCTACACTTTTTCTTCTTTCTTTTATCCCACTCCACTCAACACTATTTAAAAGAAGAAACTTCATATTCATTGACTGCAATACCTATTTGCCTTGAAATACAAGATAAACAAATCAAATTTCAGACCATTTTTCTATATCATATATTATATTAAAAAGGAAACTTTTTCTAGTAATGGAGTATAAGAACATCAACAAAAATACCCACCACTATGCATGATTCAACTCACCACCACCAAATCCACCATAATCTCCTACTCTATATGCCCCCTCGAATACCAAAAAAACAATGAATCCTATATTGTCTTTTTTTTTTTTTTTTTTTCTTTTTAGAAACAGCTAAACTTACCCACTAATCAATCTTCTTTTGTCTTGTTGGAGACAGAACCTACGCATCTAATTTGACTAATCTGAACAACCCTATAGATATTTCAGCCGTAGGATGGGATGATCTTATGATGATTCAAGAAGTAGAGCCGATGGGACATCTGTGGTGATATTATGGCTATGATTGTGATCACCTTCGTATGTTACGATCAACATCCTTGGATCCTCGACAGCTCTTTCTACATGTTTCCTTGCAGGACAGCCTCTGACACTGCTACATTTGTAATAGCCCCTGAAATTTGGTAAAACATAAGGGACTGAGTTAAAAAAAGTTAACTCAATGAACCAACTCGGTAGTGAGGCAATAATTCAATATTATAACAACAATAAAAAATTAAATCAAAAAATAAATTAATTATTTCTATTAAAAATTTCAATATAAAACCTTTATCGATAAAATTTTTAATAATAAAATTTAAAATTTTGATGAAATTTGTACGGGAAAAACAAATTTACTATTTAATCTAAATATATAATTAATTTATCCATGCTACTTCCCTGAAAAAAAGTCAAATTAACAATTAATATTTTGCCATCTAGAATATGATTATTGTTTGTAGTTGAAAACCAAATTAAAGGCATTATTGTTTGAAAACTTTGGAGCCCTTTAGTCAACTTCAAAAAAAAATTGAAACTTTGGTCTAGAATTCACTCCATTAGATTCCATTCGAAATTTAATCGAAAACACACACCTTGGATGAGGGGAACCTTTGATTGGTTTTTGGCCATATTTTCTCCAAGAATAATCATCATGAGGAATATCAGCCATTTTGTTGCTAACAGCTGGGACTCTAATGACTCTTTTCACTCTTGATTTCCTACATGAACACATTCATAATCAAAATCAAATGAAATCATCAAAGATCAGAATCAAAAAGTGAAGAACCAAGCACCAAGGAACAACCTTTTCTTGGAACAATGGCAACGAGCAGAGGATGATGATCCACACTTGAGATTAGCAACATCATCCATGGAATTACACTTCCTTTTTGAAGACAAAGGAGGTTTACCATGAGAATAAGGGTTAGTGAATTGAAAACCAAGAGAGAAACACGGTTGGTGTTGTATGCTATCAGTATCCCCAGTCAATGAAGACATAACAGAATTCCCAAGCTCTAAAACACCAGTCTTTAAAACATGGCTACTTTTGGTTGGCAAAGGAGGTAACTTATAACTTGGGGTTGAACATAAAGGCTTAAAAATCGGTACTTCTTCATCTTTGCTCACTTGAATCTGTTGTTGTTGTGGGAGATGATTAAGAGGAGCTCGTCTGAACCGAGCATGACCTGTTCTAGGTCGACCCAATAACGAAATGACTTTTTTAAAGGAACTTACAGTCTTATCTGTAACAGCTTGGATTTCCATAGCTGGTTCTGAACTTGGAGGGGCATTAAAACAAACATCTTGTGAGCAAAGCTGTTGACTTTTAGACATCAATCTTATCAGTTCTTCAAAACCTTGAATCCCAGCATTAGCAGCTTCTTTCAAAGCAGTTTCCTCCTTTTTGACTGTAAAACTGTTGCCTCCCCCGCCAACGCCGCCGCGACCCATCATCAATTCCACCGTCATCTCTGCGCATACGAAACAAAGAACACCCAGACCTTTTGAGAAACCCCCAAATAAAAGAGGGGGGAAATGAAATGAATTGAGATTTAATTACGGAGAAAAAGTAAAAGATTGATTATGATTTATGATGAAAGAGATTCGAGTTTTCGTCAAAGGGGTGCCTTTCTCATTGGGTCACTGACAAGGGATAAGGTCAAAAGGTGGGGATTAGCCGTTTGAAATTGATGACTCTGTAAATTTAGGATTTTTTTTCTTAAAAAATATTTAATATTAATTTCTCATAAATAAACTCTGTTTCTTTTAACTTGTATTCTAAAACTCGTTTAAATAAGTAAATTACTTCCTGCACAATAGATGTGTAAGTAAAATAATCTTTCTCTTAAAATTTGAAGTTTATATATAGGGTATGATAATAAATTTATCTCTTAATTTTTTTATTCAATTTTATCCCTAATTTTTTTATCAAAAATAAATTATTTTTTTAAAATTAATAAGGTTAAAGGATTAAAAAAGTCTTAGTATAAAAATAATAATACTGATCCAAGAAAAGAGTAGGGGTCAAATTTTATAAATTTGTAAAGATAGAGGACTAAATATATTATTATACTTTATATATAAACACCAAAATTTAACCGATGAATTGTTATGCTCACTCATTTAATGTGTGTAACAATATGAAGAATTTTGTAGTACTTATACCTTGCTTGAATTGATTTTTTATTTCTTGATTTTTCTTATTTAGACATAATCTTGATTTGTTGTGTCATCATTCCATTAACTTAATCATTAATGTAGATAGTAAATGTCAGTTTAAATTTAACACGAAACATATTTGAAAAAACTTAAAAAATGAAAAAGGATTACGTACAAAATTCGTGTTTTTTTTTAAGTATTACAAATACAATACAATCAAATACATGTTGTAGTGACCATGAGTATTAAATTATTACAACACAAATAGATTGTTTGAATAATCACAAAGTAGGATCAAATTATTACAATACAAACAGATTAAGAACTAATATGATTCAAGCTAAAACTGACAAATTAGACTAAAAATTTTACATGAAACTCAAAAATCCATGTAAATTATTCATTTAATAATTTTCGTGTTATAATTATATTCCACATCATATTCAAAATAAAATTTAATACCCAAACCAACTTTTGCATGCGATAAGTTTAAACCTTCATCTTTACCGATCATGTCAAAACTTCATTAAATAATTTACGTGTTTTAATTATATTCCACGTCACATTCAAAGTAACGTTTAATACTCAAATTTAACTTTTATATGTGGTAGGTCTCGATCCTTCTTCTTTACCTATCATTCCAAAATTTCACTTAATAATTTTTTGTTTTAATTGTATTCCACGTCACATTCAAAATAACATTTAATATCCAAATCAACTTTTGCATTTTATAAGTTTAAACCTTCCTCTTCACCAATCATGCCAAAACTTCATTAAATAATTTGCGTGTTTTAATTATATTCCACGTCATGTTCAAAATAACATTTAATACCCAAATTTAATTTTTATAAGTGGTAGGCCTCGAACCTTTTTCTCTACCAATCATACCAAAACTTCATTTAATAATTTGCGTGTTTTAATCATATTTCACATCACGTTAAAAAAATTTAATACACAAATTTAACTTTTGCATGTGGTAAGTCTCGAACCTTTTTCTTTACCAATCATACCAAAACTTCATTTAATAATTTACGTGTTTTAATCATATTCCACGCCACGTTTAAAATAATATTTAATACTCAAATTTAACTTTTTTATGTAGTAGGTCTCGAACCTTCTTCTTTATTAATCATACCAAAATTTCATTTAATAATTTACTTATTTTGATTATATTCCATGTCACGTTTAAAATAACATTTAATGCCCAAGTTTAACTTTTGCATGTGGTAGGTCTCGAACATTCTTCCTTTACCAATCATACCAAAACTTTATTTAATAATTTACGTATTTTGATTATATTCTACGTCACGTTCAAAAAATATTTAATACTCAAGTTTAACTTTTGCATACGATAAATCTCGAATCTTCTTTATCAATCATACCACAATTTCATTTAATAATTTACGTGTTTTAATTATATTCCACGTCAAGTTCAAAAATATTTAATACCCAAATTTATGATTAAATTGAAAGAAAAAATTAAAAGAATTCATACTTTAATAACTCAGTTACAAAATTTTAAAATTTTAAAACAGAACAGTTAAAAAAAATAAAACAGAATTATAAAATTAAACATTTATTTATTTATTTTAGGTTGGAGTTGGAGACAGTGATTAGAGTTGACCTTTAAAAACAAAATTAGTAAATAATAATATTTTTTAAAGTTACTAGTGGGACCCACAAATAAAGTGGGGCCCCAACCCACTTTTTTACCGGAAACTGGAAACGGCGGTCAAAGTGACTGAGTCTCGTCCCACAAGTCACATGGGATTCTCTGTTTTTTTTTTAAGTGGACCATAACCGCTCTGATTTAATATCATTCGTTTTATCGAAAAGAGTTCAATAATTAATTTTTCGTATTTTATAAATTTATTAAAAATAAATATTAATTAAAAATTTTAAATATGTTTCAAAATGAGAATTAAATTTTTAATCATTAATTAAAATAAAAAAATATTTATTATCTCACTTAATTTGAACAGTTAGATTTAGGTGTGTTTGTTAATCATTTGGTATGATAGCATCCCGTTGAATTTTTCTGATATGACTAGGTTTAGACCCTATAGCCGCATTTTGATGCTCACAGCTGGACATTGAAATAAAACAACATTTTTTATTCTTTAAATTTCACTTTTTTTATTAATTCAATAAAAATAACACATTGAATATACTTTTTTTATAATGATACTTTATGATTTGATTAGGGTAAATATAATGTTTGGACACTAAATTTAACAATTAGATTTATTTTGATACATATATATTTTTTGGGCTCATTTTAGATTTTGAATTTGAATTTGATGATTAGGTTCGTTTTGGTCTCTAAACTTGAAAAATATAAAAGTTTGATGATGTGTTGATGTAGCATACTAAGATTGTGCCATATCATTACTTGAAAATTAAAAAAATTATATGAAATTTCAGGTGATGATGTGGTAGAATCTTAGAGTGTCATATTTAGTGTTTTAATAATCGTGCTGATGATTAATAGGTCAGGTCACTAATTTTTTATTCAACCAATTCAATCGGTTCAATTACCGAATTAACAATAATTAAAAATTCATAAAAATTAAAAAAATTATTAAATCAATTTAACCAATTCAACTACCTATTTTGATCTCGATTTTATATTTTTATCAAATCTAAATAATTTTCAAATCAATCGATTCAATCTCTTTATTCAAACTTTTTTTGAATTAATGCCAAGATAATGTGTCTACTAAATAAAGAAATATTTGGTAAATAGTGGGAAAACTAAGGCTTTCATTCTTTTAAAATTATTATTTAGTGCTAATTGTTAAACAATTATAATTAATAAAATGGAAAAAGAAGCCATAAATTTAGAATTAATTGTTGTTTATAGGGAAATAGTAGGCTCCCTTTTTTAGGTCAAAGTGTGACATTATAAAGGAAAAAAGATAAAGCAAAACAATCATGATATCTTGTTTTTAATTGTTCAAACCTTTATCTTTCCAACAATTAGTTCAATTTATGGTTAAAATTTGTTGTTAGTCCTTGTACTACGATAAAAATTGAGATTTAATCTTTGGATTTAAAAATTAAAATTTAAGTGATACTATTATTTTTATTTGAAAACTTCATTGTAATCATTAAAATTGTAAGTGTTTTCTATTAAATTTTTATTAAATTGACATATTGATTATAATACTCTTATCTAATGTGACATATGATTGATAGAAAATATACATGTTAAATCGATAATTTTTTATGAAAACTACCAACAAATATAATAATAAGATTAAAGGCATATCTGGACTACAAAGTCACGATATCAAATCTAACATTATATGTGGGAGAGCGTTGGAGTGCACACCATGTATCATTGTTTGTTTATTCCATCAATCATGCTAATTTTTAACGGTATAAATGAATCGATTTTTTTATTAGAAAATATCGATTTTTCTCTTTGATTTAACCTACAATGATTAATTTGCTAATTTTTTTAGTAGAAGGGATAAAATACAATCTGAATCATAGTATAAGAGCTTCTATGGTATTTTAACCAAAATTTTTTGTTAATAGTTCATTACAATAGTATTCTTTTTGTTGCATAGCTACTAAATTACTATTTTTTGTTCCAAAATGTCACACCGATAAATTTAATAAAAAAAAATTAATCGGAATTTAAAATTATGATGCCCTCATATAAAATGACATACTATTGACGAAAAATAAATATATGAAATCGATAATTTTTTACGAAAACTACCAACAAAGATAATGATAGGATTAAGAACTGCAAACAATCTAAACTAACATAAACTAAATCTAACTGAAATCCATACATGATAACAATACATAATAAAACTCGACAACCCACACATATAATTGTGTATGATTGAATCTTAAACATGGATACTTAAAACCCAAAACCTTCATTGCCAACATTTTTAATTTTGAATAAAGCAATAAATTTATTTATGAAAAGAATTTCAAAAATCAATTGAAGGAAAAGTATATTATTTATAGAAAAGTTCAAAGTAAAAACATTTGCTGTTGATGTAATCAACAAATAAAATAGCCCAATTTTGAGATTGTCAAAATGGCCCATTCATAAGCAGAAGCAGAATCCAAAATTGTCAATAAAATGAATAAATAAGCAAAATATTTAAAAAAGGATTGATTCGGTTTTATATGAGTTTTATGGTTTTGATTTTCAATTTTTAAGTGATTCAGGATGGTTTCTTTTTTTGATACAATATTTAAAATTATTCATTTTTTCTCCTCAACCCTTAAATAGGAAGATAATACGTTTCAACGCACTCGAACTCACGTCCTTCTATATTGACAATAATGTCGATGCCAATCGAATTAAGACTCGATTGGCCTTCATGATTAATATTTGACACTCTAATAGTGTAGAATTTTATATACTATCAATGAATAAAATAATTACATATATTCAAAATTAAGCTAAGTGGATTTGTAGAAGAGATTAAAGGAACGTCCAAATAGGATTATAAATGAACTGAGCCCGAACAAACCTTTGTTCACGTTTATTTGTTTACTTTTAAGTTTGTTCATAATTGGTTCATATTCGTTAAGAGTTTCAAAATTATATTTATGTTAGTTTATTTAAAATTATATAATTGAACATGTTCACAAATAATATTCATGAATAGTATTAAACAAACAATAAATAAACATATATCTTTCTTTTAAATGTAAAAATAATCGAGCATAAATTTTAATAATTAGATTATAAATAAAGTAAAATAAAATAAGCACATAAACAATAATAATATTATTTTATTATATAATATTCATACAATAAATGAAGTTTAAATAATTTATTAAACAAACTTTAAATCAAACATGAATAAATTTATTCATAAATATACATGAACCGAATACCAAATGTTGCATTAATATGCTTCATCAACATTGAACGTGGCATAATTCACCCGAAAATGAAAAATTTTCATAAAACCCCTTTTTTGGTGAATTATAAGAGGGGAGCAATGCCTTAACAACAATAAGCAAATTTTACATGAAAACCTTTTACGAAAAAAATCACGGGCAAAGGAGAAAAAATTCACTAATGTTGAAAACCGAATAATACAAAAGGAGTTTCGACAACATTTATTTAAAGGTTGAAAAACCTATTCTAATAAATGTCAAATAGAAAAAATGTACTTCTATATGGATTCTACTTATGCGGCAAGATCTGTATCGCTCACACCCTCAATTGCAATCCCAATCCAATTTTATACTTAATGAGGATCTGTGGCAAGCTTCGGTCTTTCACCCCCTCAGATCTCCTTATTTTACCACTGTATTTTATTTCTTTAACAAATGATGGGATACGGGTCACACAACTCTAACAAATTTTTTTTTTAGAAAATTATAAGTTAATATAACAATATTGAATTTTGATTTTTCAAAAAAAAAATTAATTTCTGATCCCTTTAAACAATATTTTGGCATTGCCCCTTATGTAAGTGGATATGGCAATGGATAGGTTGGGACAATAACAAAGGAGTAAGAGAATCCAAGTGAAGATTGAAGATGTATCCTCTACTTTTGGTATCTTATCGTCTTTATCTACAATTTGTATACATGTATATATACATTATACAAGTGGCATAAACTACTACAAAAATACTACAACCTGATTGTTCAAATGGTTCACTTGTGAGTTGGTTCTAGTTGTGTTTTTTAACACTGATGTGAACTGTGTGGACCCTATTATGCTTAGCTACAATCTAACATCACATGCAATAGCCAGTGATGTTAGAGTTGTGTGACTCGAATCCCATTTGATCCTGTTTAAGAAGTTTGAGGTGTAACTCACTTGTTAAAGAAATAAAATAGAGAGGCAAAATAGGAGATCCGTGGGGTCGAAGGATCGAGGGCTGAACCATGTCGCACAAGTTGAATCCGTATAGGACTATACTTTTTCTATTAAACATTTATTATATCAAGGTTGTTTAACCCTTAAAATATGTGTAGTCAAAAATCTCTTGTATTGTTGTTTTTCAACATTAATGAATTTCTCCTCCTTTGCCCATGATTTTTCCCCATAGGGGTTTTCCACATAAAATTTATGTTTTTTTTTTTCTTTCTTATTATTTTGCGATCATTTCTACTGTCATTATCAACATATAGTATAGCAAGTAATCATAAATACCTCTAAGTTATATATTGATGGTATAGCTTATTGGAAAAGATAATTTGAAGTTGAATATGGTAGATAATGAGATATTTCCACTTTTAATTTCGTAGTTGGATTGCTTAGCATTTTTCTTATACAATGTTTAAAATTATCCAAGATAAAATTTATTTAGATGTACTCGAACCCATATTTTTTTACACTGATAATAATACTAATACTAACCAAACTGAGGCTAAATCCGTCAAAGGATTAGGTATTTGGATGTTAAAGAATCAAAGACTTTGGAGGCTTGTGTATAATTAATTATGTAGGAAAGGGAAAAAAAAACACAATCCATGCAACGGCAATAGTGTAATTGGGTAATTTACATTTTCGGTTGCTAAATTTAACATAAACTTTTATGCAAGTCGCAATGCTTTAATTTCACCAAATTATATTATTGAATTTTTGTTAATAACAAATTAAATCACTTGTGCTAACTTTATCAAATAATTCTAGGGATAAATATCAAATCTATACATGAACTTTGATTCAATGTGCAATGTCACACATGAATTTTGATTTGTGTAATTTTACACATGAAATCTTGATTTGATTCAATTTTCACAAACTACTAACAACATTATTGAGTTAACATCATTTTACGTTGATATATTGCATACATAAACAATTATATTAATCAAATATGAAAATAAATGTATGTATTTATTTTTTTAAATGTGTACAATTGAATCAAAATCAAAGTTTCATATATACATATGAACCACAATTGAAATTTCTTGTGTCTAATTGCATCAAATCAAAGTTAATGTATCAAATTACACATTGGACCAAAGGTCATGTATAAATTTGATATTTATCCCAATAATTTTAGTGTTAAAGTTACCTTAACATCATGGAGAAGACATAAAAATTTTTGGGGTGAGATTAAGTTATATATTTTTATAGGATTTGAAATGCAATTTCACTATAGTATAGGTATATATCTTTATAGTTTTTAGAAAGATTAAATAAAAAATTATTATTCGAAAGAGAAATTAATTTTACCTTATGTTAACTTAAAATTTTATAAACTTCAAAGGGGTTAAAGTTGAAATTTTCTATTTTAATTTCCTATTTTGAAGGGCTAAGACCCCTTAACATGCATGCATGATTTATTTTTTAATCTCTATACTTTAATTTTGACATAATTTATCACCTCGATTTTTATAATGTCATTAGTTAGTCAAAATTTTTTTGTTCTGATTAAAGTGTTGATGTACATTTTTAAGGATTGTTAACTTCGTTAAAATTCTCTATATCCATTACAGTGTCATTTTTCTTATTACATGGGTACCAAGTGAGTATCCTTTTAACTTCAAAGTGCCACGCTAGCAAATTTAACAAAAGAATTATAACAATGCTAATAAATTGACCTAAATTTTTAAATTCGAAAAGTAGAGAAACTAAATTCCCGAAAATAAAAGGATGGAGGTTAAATTCCAAGTATACGAAAAGTACACAAGCTTTAAGCATATTATAACCTTAAAATTTTTACTCTATAATTTAATTAAAAAATAAATAATTAACCCGAATGAATGAAACCATACCATATTAACTTATCTAAAATATAAATAATGAAAATAATATTATTTGTATTACTTATGCTTTTTAAAATAATATTTGATGCATTCGAAAGGATTTGGATTAGATTCTGTTTCTTTTCTCTTAGTATATCGATATGACATCTTTCAATATTTGGTAGTTATTTGAATTTCAGTTAAATTTAAAGTTGAAATAGATCAAATATTTAAACATAAAATAAAACTCTCTTGATACTCGTAATCGAATTATTTACTACACGAGATATTTCTATTTTTTTCAATTTAAAAATTTTAATTCAATCGTTGAGATTGTTAATATTTTAACTATGGTCAAAGAAGCTGTCTGAGTTATTACAAGAGCTCCCATATCAATGGAGGCTATCACAGAACATCTTATCCTTATACTTATTGGTCTTGCTGTTCTCTCTTTGTCACAGTTCCTTTATCCCTTTATCTTCATCTCTCTTTTTTTTCAACTTTATCTTCACCTTTCAACATCATTTGGATTTTTTATTAACAATCTGATTATAAGTTCTGATCGTATTTGTTTTTTTGACATAATGTTCAGAATTACTTATAACTCCTCTCCAACTCATAAATAGAAAGATAATGCACTTTAGCGTACTCGAACTCTCGTCCTCTTACATTGACAATAATACCCATACTAATCGAGATAAGATTCAATCGATAACATCATCTAAATTTTAGATGTTGAATATTAAGATAAAATAACAATACCCATTTATTTATTTTCCATTTTTGTTTCTTCTCCAGCTACTATTTTATTGGATTTATCATTACCATGTTCACATTAAAGCTTGGTATATATATTTTTGTTAAATTCTATTATTGGTCCTTGTACTTTACGAAAAGTTGTGATTTGATCTTTGTACTTTTTGAATTAATTAATTTTAATTTCTGCATTTTTTGAATTTTGAAAATTTAATCTTAACTCAAACAGTAGCAGTTAAATTTAATTATTAGTCATGTACTATGCGTACAATTGTATATATGGTCCATACTCTCCATTTGAATAATTATAAATCCCTATATTTTCTTTTCAAATTTTGAAATTTTAATCTTTACACAAATGACTGTCGTTAATCTATTAACTGGATTTTTAATGAGTAATATGTGAAAATAATAATTTGACATGGTATTACGCACATAATAGTATGTTTGACATATCAAATTCTAGAAAAAAAACTTAATAAACTTAATAGTTTTCATGAGGACTGGAAAATTAAAATTTAAAAAGTATAGGGACTAAAAATAACAAAATTATAATAGCAGAATTTAACCTATTTTCTTTTCCCTTTATAAACTCATACATCACTACACTTTCTTCCACCTCACACATTCAAAATCCTCTATATGGATTCACAACCATCAACAATGGCGATTCTCTTGCTGATGATGTTCACTTTATTGTCAGCTTTCGACATTTCAATTGTATCCTATGACAAAGCCCATCCCGACAGGTCGATGTTTAGTTGGAGAACCGACGACGAGGTTATGGTAATATATGAGGACTGGCTTGTAAAACATGGAAAAGTTTACAATGGTTTAGGAGAGAAAGAGAAAAGGTTCGAGATTTTTAAAGATAATGTCAGGTTCATCGATGAACATAACTCGGAGGAGACACATAGTTTCAAGCTTGGGTTGAACCAGTTCGCGGACTTGACCAACGAGGAGTACCGTTTTACTTACTTGGGTGTTAAGAAACCTAATAAGAAGGTTTCCAAGAGGAGTGGTCGATACATGCAGCTCCCCGGCGAGGCGGCCTTGCCGGATTCTGTTGATTGGAGGACAAAAGGTGCTGTGGCTCCGGTTAAAGATCAAGGTTCTTGTGGTAAGTTGCATTGATTAAAATTTACTAAAATGAAAATTGTTTGTAACGATAATGCCGTTCTTACAATTTTTTATTTTCAATACCTAAAACGAAAACTTATGAATGTTCGGTGACCAACTGCATAATTTATCTTAAATGTTTTATAAGATGATTTTAATTCACCATTCATCGTTGAACATAGGGAGTTGCTGGGCATTTTCAACTATTGCTGCAGTGGAAGGGATAAACAAAATCATTACAGGCGACCTCATAGTTCTCTCAGAGCAGGAATTAGTGGATTGTGATACATCCTACAATGAAGGATGCAATGGTGGCCTTATGGATTATGCCTTTGAATTCATCATAAAAAATGGTGGCATTGACACTGAAGAAGATTACCCTTATACCAATCGTAATGGCAGATGTGACTCCTATAGGGTAAGGGTTAAAGTTGCTATTATACCACTTTTAAAAGCTACCACCGTTAACTCGCTGGTTACTGATATGTTGTTTTGTGATTTGCAGAAGAATGCCAAGGTTGTTTCAATTGAAGCTTATGAAAATGTTCCGGAAAACGATGAGGGCGCATTGAAAAAGGCAATCTCAAATCAACCGGTTAGCGTTGCCATCGAAGCCGGAGGCAGGGCTTTCCAGCTATATCAATCTGTAAGATTTGTCTGTGGATTGAATGCTTTGTTTATAATTGAGAATGAAACAACAAAGTAATATGTGTTCTTGTCCATTGTTGTATTTAGGGTATATTTGATGGTCAATGTGGCACACAATTAGACCATGGTGT
The DNA here is from genome assembly GCA_005610355.1 of Gossypioides kirkii. Lineage (NCBI taxonomy): Eukaryota > Viridiplantae > Streptophyta > Magnoliopsida > Malvales > Malvaceae > Gossypioides > Gossypioides kirkii. The sequence goes on from CP032248.1 coordinate 1,749,622, forward strand.
GACTATTGTTGGATATGGTACTGAAAATGGTAAAGACTTTTGGATTGTAAGGAATTCATGGGGTGATAATTGGGGTGAGGCAGGCTATGTCCGGATGGAACGAAACGTGGTCGATACCGAGACCGGAAAATGCGGAATTGCAATGGAAGCCTCTTATCCTATCAAAACGGGACAAAATCCACCTAATCCCGGTCCTTCTCCGCTGTCTCCCGTAAAGCCTCCTACGGTTTGTGATAATTATTATAGTTGTCCCGAGAGCAATACTTGTTGTTGCGTCTATGAGCACTATGGCTACTGCCTCGCGTGGGGATGTTGCCCGATTGAGGCTGCTACTTGTTGTGAAGACAACTATAGTTGCTGTCCACATGACTACCCTGTTTGCAACATAAATGAAGGAACTTGCTTGATGGTAGTGACATTTTCGGTTTCGTTTTCTTGAAAAAATTGTTATTGTTTGCATATACATTGTCTTATTTTCGATTTCGTTTTCTCAGGGCGAAGGCAATCCGTTGGGAGTGACGGCGATGAAACGGACTCCGGCTAAACTATTCCAGGGAGATGGAAGTGTAGTAAAAAAAAGCAGTGCTTAAATCGAAAACCGACATGTATGATGGTAGAGCATCTGTCAGCAAACAGGATGCTGTTAATTTCTATTGTCCTCTGTATTTCATTTCATTATTTATTAATGGATTGTAAGAATTTGATTATTTGTCAACATGTAACGTTGTTTATCATTGTATTAATTATTAAATTTCATTTTTGTTACGTGTATTTTAAATGAGTCTAATTTAAATGAGTAAATTATGTCAAACTAAACAAATTTTGATATAATTTCACATATCTTATATATTTATCTATTTTACAATTTAAACTTAAACTACAATAAATTTATTTCAAAACAGGCATGCCGGAGAAGTGAGGCTCATATTACATCAATCCATATAAACAAATTCCACATATTTGTAAAATTCCATCAACCCTGAATGTAGAATACATACATACATATTATATACATACATATATATATATATTCCATGTTTATCAATAGCTTGATCTGAATTTTCCGATTGTCGGTGCCCCTGCTGCTGTAGGTTACCCTCACCAGGCCCCTCTTGCACCTTATCCACCACAAACATACCCACCACCACCCCCGCAGGCCTCACCTTATTACCCACCAGGTACGTTCTTATTGCTGCATTTATATATATATATATATATATATATTCCATGTTTATCAATAGCTTGATCTGAACTTTTCCGATTGTCGGTGCAGCTCCGACCTAAATCTATCATCCACCACCCTAGTGAGAGATCAATAATGGTGACCAAGTAGTGATTAAGATGTGCTTAAGATTTCTAGGGAATGTATTTATTGGTCAAATATGCCTATTGCTACATCATCCATAAAGAAGAATAGCACTTTTGATGTTATTTATCTTGGATTTTTTTGAATTAATTGGTACCTATATTGTTAGATTTTATGTTTTTAAAGTTTGGGTCTTTATATCTGAATATTCACTGGTGATCCGATTGTTTTGTTTCTAAGCAATAATATATTTGCACGTGTTATTTATTACATGTTATATTTGCACAATTAGAGAAATTTATTTTCTTTTTTGGGTTTTACAAATTCTGTTTTAAAAGTTGAAAACTTTTGTTAGGAAATCTGATGATCAAATTGATAAATTTGTGAATGCGAAGGGTTAAATTTATTAAATTATTTAGAATTAGGATCAAACTGATAAAATATACAAGTGAGCATAGTTGAATAATTATTTGTATAATTTACCCAATAATTTAATAGAAAACTAAAAATAAGAGTAATTAAATTCCAAATGTTCATAATTATCCCAACGTAAAAAAATGGATAAAAAAATATACTAGTTTGACATAATTATGACCTGACACGTAATAAAAAAAAGCAAAAGTAAGTCGATTAAATTTTAGTTCGATTGACATGAGTATTGTTGCCAATACAGGAAGACGTGGGTTTGAGTGTACTGAAACATATTATGCTCTTATTTATGAGTTGAGGAGGAATTACGAGTAACTTTAGACATTGTATCAAAAAAACAGATATATTTTTAATCAAATTATTTAAAAGAAAAAAAGCAAAAGTGCAATTTGCTAAAAGAGAAAGCAGGCCTGCCTGGGATCCACTACACAAGAGACATAAAAAAAAGTCTGAAAAAGTAGCGGAAAAAAGGCTACATAATAAATTCATCTGAAAATGGTTAGAAAAGCTAATAACTCAAGTGGGGCAAAGCTTCAATGACTGTTGCAAGCATGAAGGCAAGCAAGTCAACAATGGTGGAAACTGGAAACAAGGCCTGAATTCTGTGATCACAATTAACACTTGTTGCGTCTACGAGCACTATGACTACTGCCTCGCGTGGGGATGTTGCCCGATTGAGGCTGCTACTTGTTGTGAAGACAACTATAGTTGCTGTCCACATGACTACCCTGTTTGCAACATAAATGAACTTGCTTGATGGTAGTGACATTTCCGGTTTCGTTTTCTTGAAAAATTGTTGTTGTTTGCATATACTTTGTCTTAATTTCGAATTCGTTTTTGCAAAGCAAGGACAATTCGTTGGGAGTGACAGCAATGAAATGAACTCCGGCTAAACCGTTCCGGGTAGATGGAAGTGTAGTCGAAAAAAGCAGTGCTTAAATCAAAAACCGACATGTATGATGGTAGAGCATCTGTCAACAAACAGGATGCTGTTAATTTCTATTGTCCTCTGTATTTCATTTCATTATTTATTAATGGATTTTAAGAATTTGATTATTTGTTAATATGTAACGTTGTTTATAGTTTCATTGTATTAATTATTAAATTTCATTTTTGTTACGTGTATTTTAAATGAGTCTAATTTAGGTGAGAAAATTTCGTTAAATTAAACAAATTCCGAACTTTACTAAATTTTAAATTAAACGAATTTAATTTTACATGTGTATTTATCTATTTTACGATTTAAACTTAAATTACGATAAATTTAGTTCAAAACAGGCATGCTGGAGAAGTGAAGCTCACATTACACTATTTCAATACCAAAGCTCCAGTAAGTTAATTATCTACTTACCAAGTTCCACATATTTGTAAAATTCCATCAATCCTGAATGTAGAGTACATACATATATATTATGTATATAATGTTATATGGGTTAATTGTATGATAAGGATTCTAAATTGGTCTCAAACTCTCAGAGGTGAAATCAGAAAATTCTTGAGAGGGTCAAAATTAGATTGTATATTTTGACGGTAGTAAAAATGCAATTTTATCATTTTAATAACTGATATATTTATAATTTTTAAAGGATTAAATCAAATTTTTATCATTTTTGGGGAGTCAAAGTGTAATTTTACCATTAAAATTTTAAAAATTTAAAAGGTCTAAATTGAAATTTTTCATTTTAGGGGGACCGGGGCTCTTGTTAACCCCACTGGGTTCATCACTTCAAACTCAAACATTTTAATTGAGTCCTTAATGTATAGGTATCATATAAATTAGGTATTTTCTACTATTTTAGGCTTTAGATATTAGCTAAAATATATTTAAAATACGTGGATCAAATTTTAAACAGGTGTGAACTTATAATATAGACAAATTGGATCTGATATGTTAAAAAGAAAAAAAATTGCTCTCATAAAATTTAACGACACTGTTTGTTTTTTTCTTTAATACGTTAGATTATGTTGTCCATGCAACGTGTTTAAAATTTAATCACTAAATATGTTCTAGATAGATCTAAATTGATGTTACAAGCTTACTACCGTGTTGAAAGAAAGATCTGATTGATATTATAATGATACTATGAGGGCTCAATATTTGAAAATTAAGTATCAATTTAGAATATGGATCATGATTTGGAACATCTTGTGCAATCGACCTTTTATATATATATATTCCATGTCTATCAATTGCTTGATCTGAACTTTTCCGATTGTCGGTGCAGCTCCGACCGGAATCTATCCTCCGCCACCCTATTGAGAGATCAATAATGGTGACCAAGGAGTGGGAGATCAATGGTGAGCAAATAATTGATCTTATTATATATGCAAGATGTGATTAAGATTTCTAGGGAATGTATTTATTGGTGAAATATGCCTATTGCTAAATCATCCATAAAAAAGAATAGCACTTTTGATGTTAATTATTTTAGATTTTATTGAATTAATTAGTACCTATATTGTTAGATTTTATGTTTGATTCTTTAGATTTGAATATTCCGATTATTTTGTTTTTAAACAATAATATATTTACACCTATTATTTATTACATTTTATATTTGCACAATTAGAGAAATTTGTTTTCTTTTTAGGTTTTATGAATTCTGTTTTTAAAGTTAAAAATTTTTGTTAGGACATCTAAGGATCAAATTGATAGAATTTACAAATGCGAAAGATTAAATTTATTAAATCATTTAAAATTGAAATCAAATTGATAAAATATACTAGTGAATATAGTTGAATAACTATTTGTATAATTTATCCAATAATTTAATAGAAAACTAAAAGTAAGAGTGATTAAATTTCAAATATACATAATTATAAAGAGAAGGATACTAATTTGACATAATTATAAACATATTAAAAAAAGAAAAAGCAAGTCGATTGAATCTCGACTGGCATGAGCATTATTACCAATACAAGAGAATGCGATTTCAAATGCGCTGAAACATATTATGCTCTTATTTATGGGTTGAAGAGAAATAATGAGTAATTTTAGACCTTATATAAAAAAAAGATATATTTTTAATCAAATTATTTAAAAGAAAAAAAGCAAAAGTGCAATTTGCTAAAAGAGATAGTAGGCCTGCCTGGGATCCACTACACAAGAGACATAAAAAAAAGTCTGAAAAAGTAACGGAAAAAAGGCTACAATAATAAATTCATCTGAAAATGGTTAGAAAAGCTAATAACTCAGGTGGGGCAAAGCTTCGATGACTGTTGCAAGCATGAAGGCAAGCAAGTCAACAATGGTGGAAACTGGAAACAAGGCCTGAATTCTGTGATCACAATTAACACTTTAGGAAATTCCCCAAAGTTTTCCATCAATTTGGAAATGTACAGTAATATGATCACGGGTAAAAGTATTGAGACCCTGCTCTAATAAAAAAATAGGCAAATTAACTTTCTACGTTAAATAAAAAAGCAAACTTATTTTTCTTTTAAAAATTTCATCCAATTTTTTACTGTTAAAATTTGATCTCTATACATACAATTAAGACGACAAGCATAATTGTCTAGTTATTCTGTCAATCACGTTAGTTTTTAACAGTGGAAATAGATGAAAATTTTAACTAAATTTGATCTAATGTACAGGGATAAATTTTCTCTTTTTTGAGTAAAGGGAGCAAAATGCAATTTGATTCAAGTCTGAGAGCCCCATGATACTTTTACCCAGATGCACGCAGAGATTCATATACAAACAAAGATATATAACAAATTTGCAACTGATATATTAGTCACTATTCCCTTATACCCTGTTGCAGCCTGAAGGATAATGTAACAGCAAATACTAAAATATCGTCATGAAGCAAGCAAGTTATGGGGCAAAATGCTAAACTGACATTCTGATTTAGCTATAATATACAAATGGATAACTAGTTAAACGTACCTCGGATTCAGTGGTGGAGAATGGCAACAAAACAACTAAAACAAGCACCCAGTAAGGCGTTGAAGACCTCCCCACCTGGTTAAATGGGAACTTCGATTGTGAAAGTTCCGATTGGCATGTTTTGCTTTTGTTTTGATGTGTATTTTTTGCTGTAGGTGAGAAGACAGAGATACAATATAACCCAGAAAAATTCAAGACAATTTCAATATGTCTAAGCTAGATCTATACAAGCACAGCTAAAACCAGAAAGTGTCAACAATTTCAGAAACCGAGTACATGTCCCGATCAAATGAAACATAATATAAATACACTACATGCTTTATAGAATTGATAAAAGAAGTTCTAGGAAAAAGATGGATGAGTTAACTATTCAAAGATTCACAAACAGCTCAATGAATGATACTAATGCAGTTTCTAACCAATTACAATCAGATAGAAAGAATTCAAAAACATAAACCATGAAAAAATGCCCCACAAAAAAAAACTAATAGCAGTTATCATGTTTGAATGATTCAACATGTCATAGATATATCTGGATACATTTCATATATAAGTTGACTAAAAACAGGCAACTTCTATCACTATTTTACATATATTTAACAATTTGATGCAGAAAACTGCAGTGGAGTAGTTCCAATACGAACAAACATCCTATCTAATGAGCAAATGTATCCTATTCAGTATGCATAAAAAGAACAGGAAGCAATATACTGCAAAAATCCAACTAATGTATCAATAATTGATCATGTACGGAGAAAAAAGATTTGAGCAAGCATGCTAAATAACAGATACATAGGAAAATATAAGAGAACCTATCACTTACGAAGATGAAGATTCAATTCTAAAGGCCATCAACAACACAATGTATTTTAAAAAATACACAGAAACAGAATCAGAATCAGATACTACAATACAATATAATGTAACCAATTCAAGACCCAGAGTGTTTTTTCCCACTATTTTCATTGCAACTTCACATCATCCATCCGAGTTAACTCCGGGAACTGCCATTACTACTTGCCAACCTCCTCAAAGTGCAAGCCATGAAACTCCTTCCACTCAAAAGCCCTGAAAGCTTAAAGGATGTTGAACGAGCTGTGCTGCTTGAAGCAATGCCTGGAGCTCCAATTTGACCAGCCACAACAGGAGGAATTCCATCTCCATTATCTTGTACTATACCATCATTGGCAGTCACATCTAAATGTTCCCCCATATCCAAATTAACCGACAGTGAACCTCTATTTGCTCTTAACCAATCAGCCCCTTCCGGAGTTACTCCTCTACATTTCTTCACCTTCACTTTAACCAAATTAGGGCAACCACTAGCAAGGGCTTCCATTCCATGATCTGATATGGGGCAACTCTTAATACAAAGCTTCTTTAAAGCTATACATTTCAAAGCAATACAACAAATCTCAGCATCACCAACTGTATCACTACCGCATAGAGCTAACCGTTCCAAATTCTGACAATTAGAAGCTAACATTTCCAAACTCAGTTTTGTCGGATTAACACCAATAAGAACTAATTCTTGTAAATTAGAACAAGATTTCGCAACAGCGATTAATCCATGGTCACCTATTCGATTTGCTTTCCATCCATCAATATGAAGCTTCCTTAACAATTTGCATTTCTCTGCAACAGCTCCGAGTCCGGCATTTGTACACTCCGGAGTCTTAACAAGGTGAAGAATTTCTAGGTTTAAACAGTTCGATATAGCCCCGAGACCGACATCGCTGACTTGAATCCTCTCCATATGGATCTCTACAATACTCGTGACCTGATCCATTATAAGAGGGAAAAGCTTATCCCAATCACCAGAGCATCTAAAAAGTTTCAAAGATCTCAGATTCCTTGCACCAATAATAAGCGGACCAAAACATTGTCCGTTATAAAGCTCCTTTAAGCAAATTGTTTTCAACGATGCCGCCGCCACCCCTGGCCCTATCGGCTCAGCTGCAGCTCCGTCGATGATGCCACGAAGTCGTTTCACAGAAAGCTCCTCAAGAACCGGACAGTTGTCGAGCACGGCGTTCATGCCTTTAGCTCCAAAAGTACAAGATCCACACGAAAGCTTCTTTAGACCTCTACAGTTTTTAGCAAAAGCCAACATACCTGTATCAGTTATGTCACGGCAAGCTCGGAGCTTAAGACGAGTCAAATTCCGGCAACGTTCCGAGATCAAAGCAAGCGCTTCGTCACCTATGCCGACAGATCTACGATCACATTTCAAAGCCAATTTCGTGACAGCATCGAAACGAGAGAAGATTGAAGGAATCAAAGGATGTAGATCTGATTGAGCGTTGAGAGAAAGCCGGTGACGACTCTGACCTTCAATCCTCAACCACCGCCGGCAAACAAGGGAACACCGTTTCCTATCAGCCGGAGTAAGAGACTGAAAAACACAAGCTAAACACTCGTCTGGTAGATCCGATGTGAAATCGGATAATTCATCAATCACTTCAGATTCCTGGGTTTTCATCGGAGAGATCAGAACCGTTGATTTGGAGTAAGACCGTCGGCTATGATTACAATCCCGACGAGTCGTGAGTTTCGCCGACGAAACTGACTGTCCCATCCACGGCAACTAACTAAACCTAAAATTCAAAGAAAGAAACAGCCACAGGGAATTATCCTGGGCAAAACCGTAGAGAAATGCAAAAGGAGAGATTTACCACTAACATGTTCTTAATCTTACCTCATCTTCTTCTTCAATTCAATTTTGCTCTTCTTGGAATTGTAAATCTCAAATTTCATTTGGCTTTTATGAATTTTGTGTTGATTTATTGCTTCATTATAAAACCAAGAAAAAACTTTCAAAAAAAGAAAGTCTTCGAAGTCAGAGTTCTAGAAAATAAAAATTCTGAATCAATTTTTTTAATTAAATCCCCATTAAATTAGAGAATAATAGCAGCTTAAATGCGCTCCAATCTTATCTTTATGATTTGGTTAAAATACGCTGTTAGTCCCTATATTTTGAAAAAATTAAAATTTTAATATTTATATTTTAAAAATTAAAAATTAAGTTCTTTTTTATTTGATGGTAAACTATAATAGTGAACCAACTATACATTTTTTTTTCTTTTTTATTAATTTCTTTTAACTTAAAAGGAAAATTTGGTTTTGATGATGTGACATTTAAATACCCAATTCATTTGTTATTTTAAGAGTTTATCCATGTAAATTATATTACTGTATGATATATACGAGTGAGTATTTGGTAAATTGGGAGTATATGATTTTTATCTCGTCAGTTTTTAGAATTCCTATAATCCATATCGAGGAACTTATTGCTGTCATTTATTTGCTATTTATTACTTACTTTAAATATATGATTTGATTTTGATATTTTATGAAATATTATCTTTTATCTTTCACTATCAGTTAGATTTTTTTGAATAATTTGATTATAGATTTTGATCGTATCTATTTTTTTCGACAAAATATTAAAAACTATCCATAATCCCTCTTTAATTCATAAATAGAAAGATAAAATAACAGTACCCATTTATTTATTTTCCATTTTTGTTTCTTCTCCAGCTACTATTTTATTGGATTTACCATTACCATGTCCAGATTCAAGTTTGGTATATATATATATATATATATATATATATATATATATATATATATATATATATATATATATGTATATATTGTTAAATACTATTATTAGTCCTTTTACTTTACGAAAAGTTGTGATTTGATATTTATATTTTTCGAATTAGTCAATTTTAATTTTTGCACTTTTTCAAATTGACATGTTATTACACATATAATTGTATGCTTGACACATCAAATTCTGGAAAAAAAAACTTAATAAACTTTATAGTTTTCGTGAGGACTGAAATTTTAAATTTTAAAATGTATAGGGACTAAAAATAATTAAATTATAATCCAATGATGGACTAATAGCAAATTTAACCTTTTTTTTTCCTTTATAAACTCATACATAACTACACTTTTTTCTACCCCGCACATTCAAAATCATCTATATGGATGCACAACCATCAACAATGGCGATTCTCTGGTTGATGATGTTCACTTTATCATCAGCTTTCGACATGTAAATTGTATCCTACGACAAATCCCATCCTGACCGGTCAATGTCTAGTTGGAGAACCAACGACGAGGTTATGGCAATGTATGAGGACTGGCTTGTGAAACATGGCAAAGTTTACAATAGTTTAGGAGAGAAAGAGAAAAGGTTCAAGATTTTCAAAGATAATCTCAGGTTCATCGATGAACATAACTTGGAGGAGACACATAGTTTCAAGCTTGGGTTGAACCAGTTCGCCGACTTGACCAACGAGGAGAACCGTTTTACTTACTTGGGTATTAAGAAACCTAATAAGAAGGTTTCCTAGAGGAGTGATTGTTACGTGCAGCTCCTTGGCGAGGCAGCCTTGCCGGATTCTATTGATTGGACGACAAAAGGTGCCGTCGCTCCGGTTAAAGATCAAGGTTCTTGTGATTAGTTGCATTGATTAAAATTTACTAAAATGAAAACGGTTTGTAACGACAATGTGTGTTCTTGTCCGTTGTTGTATTTAGGATATATTTGATGGTCAATGTGGCACACAATTAGACCATGGTGTGACTATTGTTGGATATGGTACTGAAAATGGTAAAGACTTTTGGATTGTAAGGAATTCATGGGGTGATAATTGGGGTGAGGTAGGCTATGTTCGGATGGAATGAAACGTGGTCGATACCGAGATCAAAAAATGCGAATTTGCAATGGAAGCCTCTTATCCTATCAAAACAGGACGAAATCCACCTAATCCCGATCCTTCTCCGTCGTCTCCTGTAAGGCCTCCTATGGTTTGTGATAATTATTATAGTTGTCCCGATAGCAATACTTGTTGTTGCGTCTACGAGCACTATGGCTATTGCCTCGCGTGGAGATGTTGCCCAATTGAGGTTGCTACTTGTTGTGAAACAACATGACTACCCTGTTTTCAACATAAATGAAGGAACTTACTTGATGGTAGTGACATTTTCAGTTTTGGTTTCGTTTTCTTGAAAACTTGTTATTATTTGCATATACATTGTTTATTTTTGATTTCGTTTTTGCAAAGCAAAGATAATCTGTTGAGAGTGATAACGATGAAACAAAATCCGGCTAAACCGTTCCAGAGAGATGGAAGTGTAGTCGAAAAAAGCAGTGCTTGAATCGAAAACCGACAGGTATGATGGTAGAGCATATATGAACAAACAAGATGTTAATTTCTATTGTCTTCTATATTTCATTCCATTATCTATTAATGGCTTTTAGGAATTTGATTATTTGTCAACATGTAACGTTGTTTATAGTTTCTTCGTATTAATTATCGTTGGGGGTAAACTTGCGTAAGTAACGAACAAGAAAAATAACGAAGAAATTAAAAAAATCAAACACACAAAAATTTCATTTTTCATGGAAAAACTCCATAAAGAGGATAAAAAATCATTGCCAAAAGGAGATTCCATTAATAAGAGAAAATATAAGATGGAGAGAGTCAAAACAAAGAAAATTAGAAAGAAAAACTCTTCAAACTGAAACATAAAATTCTCTTTTAATTGTGTTATTTTTTTGTATTTAGGTTTAACTCACACACTAATCTGGATGACTTTAAGGTGACTTATAGCTTGTCCACTTACCTTAGATACACTTTAGATTTAATGCAATATACCATTAAATGCTTAGAATCTAATTAGAAAATAATCCCAAAATTACCGTCCAAAGAATCAAATGCATATTTCCAAATAGTTAATAACGAATCTAAATAGTTAATATTATTAACTATTTCAATCAAAATGTTGACTGCAATTTTATTTTTATAAATCTATTCCAATATATGATTTTGAAGGGTTGTTTTTAAGAAAAATCTTAATAAATATTTTCAACCTTTTTTTTTTTTTATTTACATGACTATCAAGTAATTTTTTTTAAAATTTTAAAATATCCCACCAAATAATTTAAGGTGAACTATACAAATGGTCACCCAACTATTCTCACATTCTTGTTTTAATCACTCAACTTTAAAAAATTTCAATTTAGGCACTAAACTTTGTATTTGTTCCTATTTTGATAACCCGACATTCAATTATAACGAAGATAATGACATGACATTTTTCTAACTAGTATAATAACACATTTAGTTATCAATACTTACATATTCTATTAATTTGATCCCAATTCTAAATAATTCAATAAATTTAACCCTTCAAATATACAAATTCTATCAATTTGATACTCACACTTCCACCTTTGACAATATAGGCATTCCAAAACCCAAAAAGAAAAAAAAATCTTTTCCAATTGTGCAAATATAACATACTTTACAAGGTATCTTGAAAATTGAACTATACGAGATTTTAATTTCTAAGTCATTTAAATGTCTACTTTTTCTTGTATTTAATGGTTACCAATTTAATCAACAGCTCAAAGATAGGTTCTTTGCTGCTGGAAAATTAGAAAAATAGATTTGTTTTTGTTAATTGACATTATTTTATCTGCTAAATCATCCATAAAGAAGAACCAAACTTTTGATGTTAATTATTCTGGATTTTATTGAATTAATCAGTGCCTATTGCTAGATTTTATGTTTCTTAAGCATGGTTCTTTAGATTTGGATGTTCAGTACAGATCCAGAAATAATATATTTAGATTTAGATTTAGATGCTCAGTGGAGATTCAAATTGTTTGATTTCTAAGCAATAATATATTTGCAAGTGTTATTTATTACATGTTATATTTGCACAATTGGAGATTTTTTTTTTTTTTTGGGTTTTACAAATTTATAAATGTAAAATGTCTCTATTTTAAAAGTTGCAAACTTTTGTTAAAAAATTTAAGGATCAAATTGATAGAATTTATAAATGTGAATAGTTAAATTTATTAAATTATTTAAAATTAAAACCAAATTGATAAAATATACAAGTAAGCATAATTAAGTGACTATTTGTATAATTTACCTTAACCAGTTGTCGAGGGTTCAATTCTCGTCCTGCGTATAAAACAACTTTAAAACTCGTGTTCAACTTCTATCCTTTTAATGAGCCTATAGAGTGCGGAAGATTAATTACTAGGCTCGCTCCGATAAATACCTTGAGAAATAAAAAGAAATAAAAGTGATTAAATTCCAAATCTAAGTAATTATCCCATCTTTGCAACGAGTGGATAGAGAAGGATGCTAATTTGACATAATTATGAACAGAGGCATATTAAAGAAAGAAAAAGCCCTGGCTGGGATCCAATATACAAGAGACGTAAAAAAAAGCTTGAAAACGTAACGGAGAAAAGGCTACATAATAAATTCATCTGAAAATGGTTAGAAAAGCTAATAACTCAAGTGGGGCAAAGCTTCAATGGAAGTCAACAATGGTGGAAACTGGAAACAAGGCCTGAATTCTGTGATCACAATTAACACTTCGGGAAATTCCCCATAATTTTCCATCAATTTGGAAATGCACAGAAGCATAATCACCAGTAAAAGTTTCGAGGCTCTTGTATTAAGAGTGGGTTTGCATTTTGCCTTCTCTAGATAAAAAATAAGCAAATTAACTCTTGTACATTAAATAAAAAAGAAAGGATAATTTGCTTTTTGATCTAATATACAAGATAATTCGCCCTTTTTTGAATAAAGGGGGCAAAATGCAATTTGATTCAAGTCTGAGAGCCCCATGATACTTTTACCCAGATGCACGCAGAGATTCATATACAAACAAAGATATATAACAAATTTGCAACTGATATATTAGTTACTATTCCCTTATACCCTGTTGCAGCCTGAAGGATAATGTAACAGCAAATACTAAAACATCGTCATGAAGCAAGCAAGTTATGGGGCAAAATGCTAAACTGACATTCTGATTTAGCTATAATATACAAATGGATAACTAGTTAAACGTACCTCGGATTCAGTGGTGGAGAACGGCAACAAAACAAATAAAACAAGTACCACGTAAGGAGTTGAAAACACCCCCATCGAAGTTCCGATTGGCATGTTTTGCTTTTGTTTTGATGTGTATTTTTTGCTGTAGGTGAGAACACAGAGATACAATATAACCCAAATATTCATGATAATTGCAAAATATCCAAGCTAGATTTATACAAGTACAGCTAAAACCAGAAACTGTCAACAATTTCAGAAACCGAGTACGTGTCCCGATTAATTGAAACATAATATCAATGCGTTACATGCTTTATAGAATTGATAAACGAAGTTCTAGGGAAAAAGATGGATGAGTTAACTATTCAAAGATTCACAAACAGCTCAATGAGTGATACTAATGCAGTTTCTAAACAGTTACAGTCAGATAGAAAGAATTCACAAACATAAACCATGAAAAAATGCCCCACAAAAAAAAAACTAATAGCAGTTATCATGTTTGAATGATTCAACATGTCATAGATATATCTGGATTCATTTCATATATAAATTGACTAAAAACAGAGAACTTCTATCACTATTTTACTTATATTTAACAATTTGATGCAGAAAACTGCAGTCGAGTAGTTCCAATACGAACAAATATCCTATCTAATGAGCAAATGTATCCTATTCAGTATGCATAAAAAGAATAGGAAGCAATATACTGCACAAATCCAACTAATGTATCGATACGGAGAAAAAAGATTTGAGCGAGCTTGCTAAATAACAGAAATATAGGAAAATATAAGAGAACCTATCACTTACAAAGATGAAGATTCAATTCTAAAGGCCATCAACAGCACAACGTATTTTAAAAAATACACAGAAACAGAGTCAGATACTACAATACAATATAATGTAACCAGTTCAAGACCCAGAGTGTTTTTTCCCACTATTTTCATTGCAACTTCACGTTGTCCATCCAAGTTAACTCCGGGAACTGCCGTCACTACTTGCCAACCTCCTCAAAGTGCTAGCCATGAAACTCCTTCCACCCAAAAGCCCTGAAAGCTTAAAGGATGTTGAACGAGCTGTGCTGCTTGAAGCAATGCCTGGAGCTCCAATTTGACCAGCCACAACAGGAGGAATTCCATCTCCATTATCTTGTACTACACCATCATTGGCAGTCACATCTAAATGTTCCCCCATATCCAAATTAACCGACAGTGAACCTCTATTTGCTCTTAACCAATCAGCCCCTTCCGGAGTTACTCCTCTACATTTCTTCACCTTCACTTTAACCAAATTAGGGCAACCACTAGCAAGGGCTTCCATTCCATGATCTGACATGGGGCAACTCTTAATACAAAGCTTCTTTAAAGCTATACATTTCAAAGCAATACAACAAATCTCGGCATCACCAACTGTATCACTACCGCATAGAGCTAACCGTTCCAAATTCTGACAATTAGAAGCTAACATTTCCAAACTCAGTTTTGTCGGATTAACACCAATAAGAACTAATTCTTGTAAATTAGAACAAGATTTCGCAACAGCGATTAATCCATAGTCACCTATTCGATTTGCTTTCCATCCATCAATATGAAGCTTCCTTAACAATTTGCATTTCTCTGCAACAGCTCTGAGTCCGGCATTTGTACACTCCGGAGTCTTAACAAGGTGAAGAATTTCTAGGTTTAAACAGTTCGATATAGCCCCGAGACCGACATCGCTGACTTGAATCCTCTCCATATGGATCTCTACAATACTCGTGACCTGATCCATTATAAGAGGGAAAAGCTTATCCCAATCACCAGAGCATCTAAAAAGTTTCAAAGATCTCAGATTCCTTGCACCAATAATAAGCGGACCAAAACATTGTCCGTTATAAAGCTCCTTTAAGCAAATTGTTTTCAACGATGCCGCCGCCACCCCTGGCCCTATCGGCTCAGCTGCAGCTCCGTCGATGATGCCACGAAGTCGTTTCACAGAAAGCTCCTCAAGAACCGGACAGTTGTCGAGCACGGCGTTCATGCCTTTAGCTCCAAAAGTACAAGATCCACACGAAAGCTTCTTTAGACCTCTACAGTTTTTAGCAAAAGCCAACATACCTGTATCAGTTATGTCACGGCAAGCTCGGAGCTTAAGACGAGTCAAATTCCGGCAACGTTCCGAGATCAAAGCAAGCGCTTCGTCACCTATGCCGACAGACCTACGATCACATTTCAAAGCCAATTTCGTGACAGCATCGAAACGAGAGAAGATTGAAGGAATCAAAGGATGTAGATCTGATTGAGCGTTGAGAGAAAGCCGGTGACGACTCTGACCTTCAATCCTCAACCACCGCCGGCAAACAAGGGAACACCGTTTCCTATCAGCCGGAGTAAGAGACTGAAAAACACAAGCTAAACACTCATCCGGTAGATCCGATATGAAATCGGATAATTCATCAAGCACTTCAGATTCCTCGGCTTTCATCGGAGAGATCAGAACCGTTGATTTGGAGTAAGACCGTTGGCTATGATTACAATCCCGACGAGTCGTGAGTTTCGCCGACGAAGCTGACTGTCCCATCCACGGCAACTAACTAAACCTAAAATTCAAAATAAAAACAGCCACAGGGAATTATCCTGGGCAAAACCGTAGAGAAATGCAAAAGGAGAGATTTATCATTAACATGTTCTTAAGCTCTCTTCATCGTCTTCTTCAATTCAATTTTGCTCTTCTTGGAATTGTCAAAAATTTTTGTTGATTTATTGCTTCATTATAAGTCTTCGAAGTCAAAGTTCTAAAAAATGAAAATTCTGAATCAAATTTTTTAATTAAAGTAGCATGGGTCGTTATCTGTCCAGCTCCAAAGCTATTTTCGAAAATTGACAGTGTTTAAGTAAAATTATTAAACTCAAAAAAATATAGTTTGGCAAAATAGATAGGTTGGTTTAAAATATTAATTAGATTTGGACTTGAATTTTCAAAACTTGAATCCGGTCTAATTCAATTCATTTTAAATTTATAATATTTTATATTATATAATTTAAAATATATTAAAAATAAATTTATATTAAATATATAATATTAATTTAATGTAAATATTAAAAATACATTAAGATAATTCTATAAAAAATTTTAATAAATAAAAAATTTATAAATTTATTAAATATTAAAATAATATAATATAAATATTTAAAAAAATTAAAAATTAATATGAGCGAGTTTAAAATAAACTTGGATTAGTCTTTTGCAAATATGAGTGGATTTGGACAAAATTTTAGACTTAAATTTCGGGTCGGATCGAATTTGGACAAACATAAATATGTTAATATCATGTTTAGACTTAACCCGACCCGGTCCATGAACACCTGTAATTTAAAGAATAATAGCAACTTAAATTCGCTCCAATCTTATCTTTCTGATTTGGTTAAAATACATTGTTAGTCCTTATATTTTGATAAAATTTAAAATTTAATCTTTATACTTTAAAAAATTAAAAATTAAGTTTTTATTATATTTTATTTAATGTAATTTTTTTATTTAATGGCAAACTTTAATAGGGACCTAACTATATATATATATATATTTTTATTAATTTCTTTAAAATTAAAAGGAAAATTCGATTTTGATCACGTGACATTTAAATACCCTATCCATTTGTTATTTAAAGAATTTATCCATACATACTATCTTATTGTATAATATATATGAGTAAGTATTTGCTAAATTAGAAGTATATAATTTTTTTTTCGTAAGTTGTTTTAAAAAATTAGCAATATATAATTTTTATTTTGTCAGTTTTTAGAATTCCTATAATATAAAGAATTTATTGCTGTCGTTTATTTGCCATTCATTACTAACTTTAAATATATGGTTTAATTTTGATATTATATGAAATTTTACAATCATATTTTTTAGGATTGTATGCATTTTGTTAAAAACGAGTAGATTAAATTTTGATTTTTAAAAGTAAAATAATTTTTCTAATTGATAAAAAATTAATATTTTAAAATAAAATAGTTCAATATAAAATTTATTTTTTTATCATCATTATTTTAAATCAAAATTCTTAGCAATGACCAATAAAAGACATATTTGCTAAACTCATGTTTTTATATATATATATTATGGATAAAAGATATATATAAGATTAATTTTTAATAAATATAAAATAAATTTTATATAACAAATAAATTAAATACATCATTTTAAATTATGATTCAAATCACACATTCCTTCACGACGCAACGCTTTCCTTTTTCTATATCAAAGAAAGAAAAGTTTCCTTTTCTTCAATCATGACATGTTGTCATGAGTATGACTCCATTATAAAATATTTTTTGATATTTTTTTTTAATTGTCGATTGAGCATTAGTTCGATTGGTATGGTTATTATTGTTAATACGAGAGGATATGAATTTGAGTGTACTGAAAGCATTATTATCCTATTTAAAGATTGGAAATGTACTATGAATAGTTTATTCTCAATTATTAAAAAATTATAAAACATTATTCCTATCTCGCTACATGTGAGTTCGACTTTGATAAATGCAATAAATACGAAAAAACCTCAATATTGATGTGTGTCGAGTTTTTCTTTAGTTAAAAAAGTAATCGTTTGGAAAATCTAACAAAAATAAATGCGTTCAATGGAGTTCGGCATATGTACGTGTTGAAATTTACTTAATAAATTTATTAGGGTTAAATTTAAGAAAAATTATGAAAATTCAAATAAAACGAAACTTTACACTTAAAAATATTGAACTTCATTAGATAAATTATCATTTATTAGAGTTAAGTTTATGATAAATGATAAACATAAAAAAAATGTATAAAATATTAATTAAACTAACTACTTATTTGATTAGTTGGTTTTGAAATATGGAATTGACTAACTAAATTTTTTTAAATTAATTTTTTTATGGGATTAATCTAAATTTGGTTTGGTAAATTATTACGGCATGGATTGTTTCAAAAATCACAAAATAAATCAAACATTAAAGCACAATTGAAATAAGAATTGATACATTTTAGACTAATGCCGATAAATTGAACTAACTTGACTAAAACCCACACATGCCAGAGGAACTACAAGTATCAAGTTATTATAGCATGGGCTGTTCGAATAATCACAAAGTAGATCATCATTAAAGCACAACCGGAATAAAAACTGGTTCACTTTAGACTAAAGCCAACACACTGAATTAACTTGACTAAAACCTACACATGACAATTGTACATGGTGAGACTTGAAGATCCACATATATAATTGCGTATGATCACAAAGTAGATCATCATTAAAGCACAACCAGAATAAGAACTGGTGCACTTTAGACTAAAGCCAACACACTGAATTAACTTGACTAAAACCTACACATGACAATAGTATATTATGAGACTTGAAGATCCACATATATAATTGCGTATGATGAATTTCAAACTTGGATACTTAAGACTCAAAGTAGATCAATTGAACTAACTTAACTAAAACCCACATATGTCCAATAAACTACAAGTATCAAATTATTACAACATGGACTGCATGAAGAATCACAAAGTAGATCAATTATTAAAGCACAATCGAAATAAGAATTGATCCACTTTAGACTAAAGCCAACAAATTGAACTAACTTAACCAAAACCCACATATGACTATGACAATCGCATATGATGAGACTTGAAGATTGACATGTATAATTGCGTATGATGGATCTCAAACTTGAATACTCAATACCCAAAGCATCCGCCTTAATTGAAAATTTGAAAGTTTTTGACCCAGACCAGCCCATATTTTGTGGAGGCTAAAGCCACAATAATCCCTCACTAGGGTCCAGCCCAATCATGATCCTTGAAGGGCCTCATTGAGCAGCCCAAGAACCATTTATTCAAACATTTTATCATGCCAACTGAGGAAGTACAACTCTGCCCAATATATTATTTTAATTTAATATTTTATAATTTCATATATTTTTTATTTATTAAAATTTTATATATAATTATCTTAACAGTTTTTGAATATACTGTTGTGATTACATGGTAGTCTTTGTTCATACTTTCTTGACCCTTTGACACATTGCACACATAGGTGCTCGAACTTGGGTCTCTTAGGATGAACATCATCTTTTTTTTCATTGGAGCCGCACGTTGAGTTCTTATATTAACATTTTTAATGTTTACATTATAATAGTATTATATATTACTATAAATTTAACTTTATGTATTTTAAATTACATAATATAAAAGATTACAAACTTAAAAAATGGGTTGGGTCAAGCCTCGCTCAGGCCTTGTATGTTCAAGCACGAGCTCGACTTATATTTTAAATAATTTTAATATTTTGCCCAAATCTCCTCAAATTTCAGACGGACCTTTGGATCTAGACGAATAACTCAACCCATTGACAAGTCTAAATACAATCATCTTCACTTGAATGCAACCTCCGTCCCCAAAGTTGGTTGGCCAATAATTGAAACTTCCATCTCCCATTCACCAAGCTAAACCCAATTCATAATTTATTTAATTCGAATTCGAATATATTGTAGTTAGAATTAAATTAAACGAGCTTATTAAATCTATTAAACTGAAAATGAATAATTTGTAATTTTAATCGGTACCAAAAAATAAAAAATAGTTCTATAATTCCTATAGGTAAATTAAGAAAAATAATCTAATATTTCATACTAATTAATCATATAAATATAATAAAAAAATTTATGCTATAAAAATTATCATTATGATTAATCACGATTGATGTTGTATTACTTTATGTAATTTAAGAGTACTTAATATAGAATTTAAAAATAGTTAAAGATGTTGTGGCTACTCTTTAATTATTCAAAAATTACATAAAAGTAAAATAAAAATATGCATGTATAAATATATAATAATTACACATTTAAATAACACATTTGGACAATAATACAAGAACAACATGCTTTTTACGGCGAAGTCAAAAAAATTTTTTAAGGGTAGAATTAATTTGTAATTTTTATGATAGTAAAAATATAATTTTTAAAAGATTAAATTAAAATTGTATCATTTTTAGGGGGATCAAAGTACAATTTTATCTTTACTAATTTAAAATTTTAAAAATTTTAAAGAGTCTAAATAAAAATTTTCTATTTTAGGGGACAAAACCCTTGCCCAGAGGCGAAACCAGAAATTTTTTTTAGTTCACATGTGTAATTATTAAGTAAACCAAATTATTAATCAATACAAAAAACTTAATTTTCAAACCTTTCATTAATTAATTTTTTTTTTCAAATTCAAAGCCAATCCTACATTTTATAAGTTTGTTGTTGAGAGTCAACAAGAGGTAAAAGTATTACGTAGGCGTCTATATGAAAATTGAATTGTATTTTGTTTTTTTTACTAAAAATGAGAAAATTAATTCATGTATATTAGATTAAAGAGCAAATTAATCTCTCTATTAAAAATTTCATCCATTTCTATTATTAAAATCTAGCGTGGCTGACAGATATAATTTGACTCCTAATACAAGAGTATAGGTTCTGATCATATTAGCTATGCCTAGAACTACCTATAGCCTCTCTTAACCCATAAATAAGAGAATAATGCGCTTCAACACATTCAAACTCACTTCTTCCTGCATTGACAACAATGCCATACCAATCGAGATAAGACTCAATCGACATGATTTTAATTTCAATTTATATTTAGTTACGCTCTATCTAATTTCGATCCATATTTATAATGTTTATCCAAGTATACCACGTTGTATAATAATTATACGAAAATTCAACCGACTTTCCAATCACATTCTAATAAATTTCTTTCATAAAACATTTGGAATCAAAGGTTGGTTACAATTTTCCAATAAAAAAATTTGTAGGAAAAGATGAATTTCTATATAGTTGTTTGGACAAACTTCTAATCACAAAACACATTGATTAAAACATCTCAACATCCACAATTATGACATTTAAAAAATGTGGACTCATCTCAATCACAAATCGTTTTGTTCCCATACCATAGGACCTTACTTTATTTATTTTGGATTTTCCCAAATTACCCACACATTATCATCAGTGACGGAGCGTTGTAGAGACTCATTGGACCATGGTCTCCCCTAAAATGGTAAAATTTTAATTTAGGTCATTTATAATTTATAAAAATTTAAATTAATAATGGTACAATTGCATTTTGACCCTCCAAAAAGATAAAAAATTGATTTAACCTTTTAAAAATTATAAAGATATAAGTCATTAAAATTATGAAATTACATTTTTACTATCGTAAAAATATATGATTTAATTTTACCTCCAAATTTTTTTTTTAACTCCGCCATTGATTATCATGTCCACAAAATATTATCAAACTAAAAAATCATTCGTGAAAATGAAATTAAGAATTACATCCATTCAAATCTTAAAATGATGTTTGTCACATTAAGATAGGATTAACAGATAAACAAATTATATTAATTTCACATCTAATAAAAAATTGCCGAATATGTAACATAATCATTGAGTTTTAATTTAATTGACATTGTTATTATCGCAACAATTAATGTAGACTCAAACGCACTTAAACATATATTTTCTTTCGATTTAAAAGTTAATGAATTTATGAGTATTTTTAAAATTGTATCAAAAAGGAAAGAATTAAATAGGATTCAAAACGACGGATAGGATGAGTCCAACTAGACTACTCTAAAATTATAATCGAGCCAAATCAAATCGACCTATTCAAATCGAGAACTCTCAATTATTGTTTGATATTTGAGTATTGCTGGCAAAGTTGCAGAGTGGGTAAAAGCATGAGAACGGAAGGAGATTCCGACTGACGTCCAACGTATGATTTGAATCTCTTGAACTGCACAACGTCTGTCTCTTTCCTCTTGGAGTCATAAAAGAAGAGAGAGACTGAATCAAAGCATCTTGAAGATTCCATGAATTCCTGCGTTGCAGCAACATGTGATGGCCATCAAATCTTGAAGAATCTAAGCCACTTGTATTCTCAATCATGGTTATCTAAATATTCGAAGGATTAATTCGGATAAAGGTTTTAGACCAATTGTGTGGGAAATTAATAAAGATTGATTTAACTGAATTAAAAAACTAGTTGAATTAGTGGTTAAACTCATTTTAATTTTTTTTTAATTTATTTAATTGAATTGTCCGGGCTAAAAAATTAATAATCTAATCAATTCGATTATTAAAAACAATTTTAAAGAATCTTTTATGGATTCTAAGTTCCAAAATAGTGAGGGAACCTCTTTCACTATATTAATATCGAAAAAGGATTGAATGAAACAATGACGTATTTTTTTTCTAATAGTTTTATGTCACGTCAATATTTTCTCCTTAAATTTCAGCATTTTCATCTTAAAAAAATTAAATCCAAATTAAAATTTTGAAATTCAAGGTGAAATTACTGATGTGACATAAAACTATTGAAAATGCATAATATTTTCATTTGGGGTTTCTTGAATTGGTTTCTAACTCCATTATTTGTGGGTTTTCCATAAAGGAAAGGACATGTACTAAAATAAAACAAAGACCCTTCCCTCAAATGCTAGGGGTTTAAATGAAAACTGTAAAATTTTAATAATAATGTGATTAACGAAATTCGAATTCAAATTTTATTTAAAACGATGAATACCCTAATAATCAGACTAACACATGGAGTTAAACTTCAATTTTTTTACCAAGAAGAATTATTAAAATGGTCGTTCTCTACGAGGCCTTAAATCCAAGGATGGACCATGAAAATGTTTAGTATATATCGCCATCAAACTTTACAGTTGTGCCTCTGCACGAGTATTTTTTTACTTTTGGTTACCAGTCACTATATATGTGTGTATATATATATATATATACGTTTTTCTTTTTTTATTTCAATTTCAATGCATTTAATTCGTTCTCTTTTTCTTGGTAAAAATTTCCTTTTTCTGTGCTATGGTTCGCCTCATTTCTCCACACAAATGGCCTTTGCATTAAGGTTTTTAGCCAAAAGATCTTCGAGAGAAATCGACTGAGTGGTTAAATTTCAAAATGTGGTGTAATTACAGCTTTCCTACTCGATAATTTTACCTTGACATAGCTTTACAAATACTCAGTTACATTAGACCGAAGTTCGATTCTGAATTTCTTTTTCACATCTAGGCCTATTTTCGAGCCGAGCCAAACTAAAGTAAAAAAGCTTTAATGATTTAAAATTTCAACAATAAAGTGAAGCATTGGGGAGAATTTGACCTTTACTTATTTAGTGGTCCTAATGGTGTTGAGTTGTGGTCCGCATGAAGTGCAAACAACCAAGAACCTTAAACATGCTTTGAGTCACTCACCTGAATAGTCCAATGAATATTACAATAGCACAATGGATACTCAATTTTCATGCCACATAATTATAGTGAAATGATATGCATGGTTTTAGCTATATGACACTTTGAATCATATGCATCCCAAAATGAACATTTTGGTGAAAATTATTCCAACAAATGAATTGTGGTAGTGAGTAGGGTTTCCAATGAGATCATATGTGTGGGTGCATTTAAGGGACAATCTAAATATAAAATGTCAGTGGCATTTGAGAGACAAGAGCAAGATTGTTGCCGCCTAAACCAATATCTTATCGGTATTGCAAGACTTCTTATATTGGATTCAAGTTTCATGGTTAGAGTTTGGGTTTAGGGTTGAGGTTCGAGGTTTAGGATTTTGGGTTTGAGGTTCGGGGCTCAGGTTTCAAGGTAAAAAATATCAAAATTATGTGTTAATGACATAAAAAAATTGCTGAAATGTCATTAAATAATTGAAAAGGGATCATGAATGATGTGGTGGTAAGGGTTCATAAAAGTTTTTTGTAATAAAAATTTATAAATTAGAAGAGATAAAAAAAATTTTAAAAAAAAGTTATCTTATATACTTACCCACGTGTTTACACAGACTAGAACTCGAACTTGAAATCACACTTTACACTTGAAATAAGGCCATATATGTTAATAAAGATATACTTAAACTTTTTTTTATAACAATTGGACAATAGTTTTCTTCTTCTTCTTCTTGTAATTTGGATAAGGAAGATGAATGCACAAAGTTAGAACCTCACACATATGTAGATTTTGTGGATTGCTTTTCATATACACACCACAAAGTTATGATCAAATCTCTTCCATCCATAATCCATGAAAGAGTAGTTGAAATACTTATGGTTTAAAAGGGTTAGCACCTATATTCATAATCCATATTCCATTTGAAGTGGAAAACAAAAATAAAAAAACAAAAATTGCTGAAATTGCTTACTGAAAAGAGGCATGTGAAACTGATCTTTCAAGGGGGGGCCTTCATTTGTTTGATTGTCAAATAAATAGGTGGTCACAAATAGAATCTTCAAAACCCCAAAAATATTTCATGATTCCTTTGTATATATTTTATATATACTTTTGAAATGTAATTTTCACATAATTAGAAAGCTTGTTTTACATGCAAAATTGAAGGAAGGATGGTTGGAATCAAGTAATTTATGTTTATGTTAACATTGTCAAGTAATTGCAATTCCGGAAAAATTATTTGCGTTCGTAGCACTAAATAGGGATCGAGATTAAATTGTATATTTTTATGAGAGTTAAATGTAATTTCATCTTTAAATTGATTTATATATTTATGGTTTTTGAAAGGAGTAAATTGAAATTTTAATATTTTTGGAAGCCAAATTATAATTTTATCGTATCTTAACTTAATAATTTATAATTTTTGGGGACTAAAGTAACAATTTTCCATTTTAAGGGAAAAGTGTCCCTGTCAATCTCCCTTCCTTCGTCCTGGCACTGAATAATTCTTTTTAAATAAAGGAAGGGGCAGGCCTTGACCTTTGTGGTTAAATGATTTAATTTCGTTTTTAGCCTCTCTTAAACGTAATCAATTTAATTTAATCTATTTTACCTTATTATTAAATATAAATTTCGTATTTTTGACTCTTTTGAAAAATTGATAATTTAATTTAAGTTATTTTAACATATGATTTTTAGTTTTGTCCCCTCAATTTTTTTATATTATCCAAACTCTAAGAATAGTTCCTGGATTCATTGTTGAACCTAGAACCATTTGTGTAGACAAAGTGTAGGTAGGGCCCTTGGCTCCTCCAAAATGATAAATCTGTCATTTAGTCCCTTCTAAATTTATGAAATACCCCCTCCAAAACAAATATGATTCATCTTTAGCCCTGTTGAGTGTTTTTCATTGTGTCCTATTGAAGGGAATAATCAGATATTATATACATGGTTATTGTTCATGGAATTGATGTTCTGGGTAAGCTTTATGCATGCTTGACATGTGTGCTACTCTAGACTTAAAACGTGGTCACTGGTCTGCCTGTTATTCTTTAAAATCTCCACATGCGAACCCTTGGTGTATGCTCTTTCGGTGAACCCCAACTGTGAGACCTGTAAGTATCCGACTGATAGGGCCCAACCGAGTCGTAGGTAGGCGATCCAAACCATGTCTGGATTTCGGGTTGGTAATTAGAAATACATAACAAACCCCTAAAAAAATTTCTCAATTTTGCTCTTACCCAGAACTATGTAAGCTGTATTTATGAAATTATAAGTTAGTATAACATTAAAATCGCATTTTGCCCACCTCCCCTCAAATATGATTCATCTCTAATCCTCCCTAAAACAAATTTCTAACTTCACCCCTGCCTGAAACTAATATCATCCGAAGATTTAGTATAAATTACTTTACCACACTACCGATAATTCAATTCAATTTTTATGAAATCAAACCAAGTCTTAACATTTGATTTCTCTATCATAAATCACGTTTAGTTAGTAGGGAAATCTTGCAAATATACAAATATACAGTGAAGCAATATCGTGTAGCTGACGTGCCGTCCCTTTCTGTATCAGTGCTGTCAAATATTTACACTATAGATTTTTCCATGTATATTAATTTAATTTCAAGCTAAGTTTGAATCGAATTTAATAGGTATATCTAAACAAGGTCTATTAGGCACATACATATCTGATGATACAATAACTTAGTCATCAATTTTCATGCAAATCTAACCAATCACCACCCTTATCTCCATCATCGGATTAAAATATAGGATAAACTACACTTAAAATATTTTGATCACTCGACTTCAAAATGTTACTAAATGGTCACTCTTATCTCTGTTGGCACTGTTTGCACCAATTGAAAGCTCTCGTTCTCTTTTTTTTTTTTTTCTAAACAGTTTTTTTCTTTGATCTCTGATATTGATCATCAGATCGACTTGGATCTAAAGTACATTCTTCTACTCATCGAGAGGTATTATTCTATCCTACCTTGGGTGTAATTTATCTTAAAAGATATTATTATGATGATGATGCTTGGAAGATACCCGTAGGTCAAGGAACCGATGAAACCTTTTGACCGGCAGCCATTTTTGGTTTCCATTTTTGGCTGTGCGCCGCCTATAAACCAGCTTCTTGGAACATTGAAGATTGGTTTAAAATATAATTAGTGTAGTATTCAAGGTGGTAAGGTGGTCGGTCAACTACACCAACTTTAAAGTTAATTTCAGCCTTAACCCAGGGAGGTGTTTATGGTGCTTGTCGCTGGTGTCTTTTCAAATATATTATTTAGGACTCCATCTAACCCGTGTTAGTTCACAAATATATTATTTTAGTACATATAATAAGAAAATAAAAACGATAAAATGGGTAAAATGATAATTTTATTTTTATTATTATCTGTAATTTTTAAACTCTTAAATTAGGAGATAATATGTATTTAATCTTCCTAATTATTATAACAACTATTCCAATTAAACCAAAAGTTCAATCAGCAATAAGATAATATTTTTAAAAGTTGAGCGAACTGGACCAAACATTTACCATAACATGGAGTGTAAAACAGATCGATGAAGCAGCTCAGATTTTATCATCCCTATCCTCAAGACAAAGCTTTACCCTTTTAGTATTTTTCATGTTTTTTTTTTTTTTTGTATTTCTAATAAAAATTGGTCAACTTTGTTCAATTAGAATAGGAAAAAACGAGTGGAGAGAAGAAAATGGTAGAAGTAGCAAACTTGCTTAAGCAAATGCCAGCTGAATTATAAATAATTAAGCACCCTCTTCAGCCTTTTCAAAATTGGCCTCATGAAAAGTCGTGAATGTCGTTTCTTATAAAAATATGTACTGCATGTGTTTCATCGTTATAATTTTATGGAATTTGTATGGTTGTAATTGAATAGCGAAAAATTGGCGTATTAAGTTTCGGTTTATATTAAGAATAATAAATATGATAGTTGATAGTCTAGCTAAGGAGGTTAAGAGAAGTACAATGGGGTTGTTCGTATTTGCTCAATCGTCTCCGACGATATATGATG
Organism: Gossypioides kirkii; assembly: GCA_005610355.1. Lineage (NCBI taxonomy): Eukaryota > Viridiplantae > Streptophyta > Magnoliopsida > Malvales > Malvaceae > Gossypioides > Gossypioides kirkii. The sequence goes on from CP032248.1 coordinate 1,777,430, forward strand.
TTATAAAATAATTTTTTATATTTAATGTAATGATACTATATAAATATTAATGAATCGATGAAAATATGTTATTTGAAAGAAAGATGGTGCATAGAGTTATATATGAATAATTTATCAAATATTATAAAAAAATAATTAATTAGGATAACAATTTCTTAAAGATAATTATAAAAATTAAGTTGAGAGTTTGAGTCAATGCTAATCTCAATGACTAAAAATAATTAATTTTTGGACTAACATCCATATATATATATTTAAGAGGAAAAAAAAAACCATATCGTTAATGGAAAATTTCCAAGACCCAACTTTGGAATAAATCAATTAAATTTAATATTACGTTCTGTTATTATGTTGTCGTATTTACTTTGAATACAAACAAAGAAAAAAGAAAAAAAAAAGGAAATTGACTCCAAATATTTGACAAATTTGATAATTTAATTAATTCATGGTTTTGGGTTAATCGTGTTCCACCTATTGAAAAACATGAGACGCGAAACTCGGTAAAAGTTTAAGGTCTAATTTGGTATTAGTCCTTTTACTATGCTAAATTTGAGATTCAATCCTTTAATTTAGACTCATTATTTTTATAATGTTATCAATAAGTCAAAATTGATTGTTGTGATTAAAGCGATTCGTGGTAAAGCCAAACCATGATAATCAGCATGCAAAACATGACGGACTTCGAGTGGATTTGGATGGGCGATAGGGTGCGGTGCATTTAACTTATTTTGTATGTATTTAATCTATATTTCCTTATTGGGGTTATATGAAAGATCCAATCAACTTGTATTCAATCTATATTTCCCTATTAGGGCTATATGAAAGATCCAATCAACCTGTATTTCCTCATCAAGGCCAATAATAAATTTTATATGTGAAACCCCCCTCACCCCCACATCATCATTTTCATGGCAATAACTAATATTCTCATAATCGAGTCAATTGTATTCAATCTGTATTTCCTTATCATGGCTATATGAAAAATCAAACCAACCTGAATTTAACCTGTATTTCCTTATCAAGACCAATACTAAATTTTATCCTCACCACCACATCATCATTTTCATGGCGACAACTAATGGTGTTATCAATTTGAATAATTGGATACCAAATTAAGTCAAACTGAAATTTCAGCATAATAAAAGGACCAAAAAGAAATTAAACCAAAAACTCGAAGATCGAACCGCTCTATAAAAGGTTGTCGTGTCCCATAATGTTTCCCAACTTTCCATTACAAAACAAAAGGGTGTTTAATTCACATTGCCATCCTCCAATTAAGAGATTCTTAGTAGCAGTAAACAGCCTGCCCTGATTCTACCGAAATTGAAACCCACATTACAATCCACTTCACAATTCGATTTCAAGTCCGTCACCCTCTATATAAAGAGCCCCCCCCCCCCCCCCCCAACGTTTTAGTTCTTCACCGCAGTAGCAAAACAGAGGCAGAAACGACCGGCAGAGAAATCAGAATGGGAGGCTGGGCAATCGCAGTGCATGGTGGTGCTGGTGTAGACCCAAATCTCCCTAATGAAAGGCAAGAGGAAGCTAAAAGACTCCTCAGTCGTTGCCTTGATATCGGAATCTCTGCTCTTCGTTCTAATCTCTCCGCCATTGACGTCGTTGAACTTGTCGTACGTAAACTCTAACCGGAAAAAATGGGTCAAAAATGGGGTTTTGTTTTAATGATTAATATGGGTTTTGGTTTTTATATATAGGTGAGGGAATTGGAAACGGATCCTTTGTTTAATTCCGGGCGTGGATCGGCGCTTACGGAGAAAGGGACGGTGGAAATGGAAGCTAGTATTATGGATGGACCGAAGAGACGCTGCGGTGCTGTTTCGGGTTTAACGACGGTGAAGAATCCGATATCTCTTGCTCGACTTGTTATGGATAAAACACCACATTCGTATTTGGGTTTTGCCGGCGCCGAAGAGTTTGCGAGGAAACAGGTTTGGGATTTTTGTTGTTTCCTTAGAATCTTCGATTCTGGTTTGTCACGTGTTGAATAGATTTGGTACACACTTGCATGGTTTCTGACACGTGACTGTTGAGTTGATTTTGGTCACGTCGATTTTTCTTAATTTTTTATTTTGGATTAAAACTAAATTATAAAATTTTAAAGATATTAAAAAGTAAATTTTTTAAAAAAATTCATCTTTGGGGTCAAAGAGTATTTTTATGATTAAACTAACATATAATTTAAAACTTTTAAGGGATTAAATTGATAATTTACTATTGACGTTATCTTATAACCCATTTTAAGAAACTAAATGTGTCAAAAATGATTTTTTAATGGTTAGTTCAGATTCCAACATTCAATGCTGGAAGCTAAAATAAATTAAAATTAACCATTTATAAATAAATAAATTCGAGTAAAATTTAAATTTGATTCGAAATCGAGCTGACCCGATTTATTAATATCTCTAATTCTTCGAGTTATGTACTTGGAAATTTTGAGCAGGGTGTGGAGTTGGTGGACAATGAATATTTCATTACAGAAGACAATGTGGGGATGCTGAAGTTAGCAAAAGAAGCAAATTCAATCCTGGTACATTTTGATTCCTCCATTAATTTTCCCTAAAAACATTGATTGGGTAACTCACATGGTCTTTCGTACCCCATCCCTGACAACATTCATTTTTCCCACTTTTGTATCATTTGACCAGTTCGATTACCGTATCCCAACCCACACCACCTGCGGTGGCGGCGCAGCCATGGAAAGTCCATTACAAATGAACGGCTTACCAATCAGTCTGTACGCCCCAGAAACAGTAGGTTGCGTTGTAGTTGACAAACAAGGTCATTGCGCGGCGGCTACTTCCACCGGCGGATTAATGAACAAGATGACCGGAAGGATTGGTGACTCTCCGCTGATTGGTTCAGGGACATATGCTTGTGACTTGGTGGCTGTTTCATGTACTGGTGAAGGCGAGGCCATTATACGAAGCACTCTGGCTAGGGAAGTAGCGGCTGTGATGGAGTATAAAGGGTTGAATCTTCATGAAGCGGTGGATTATGTGATTAAAACTAGATTGGATGAAGGCAAAGCTGGGCTTATTGCTGTGTCAAAGCGTGGTGAAGTGGCCTGTGGGTTCAACACTACTGGTATGTTTAGGGGGTGTGCTACTGAAGATGGGTTTATGGAAGTTGGTGTTTGGTAAATTTGTGTTTGGTTTAGATGTTGGGTTGAATAAATGTAATAATTGCATGTTAAGATCCTTCAATGTTTTCTAAGTTTCTACTGTATATCAATGAATCATGACGAGTTTGATGTTCTTTTATCATTTTTGTCTTCAAACTTTTTCTTTTTGTCATGTGACCTTTAAAAAGTACCAATTCCTTTTCAACATTAAAATAATTTTTTCTGTATTTATTTTTATTCATTTTTCAAATTATATTGCTTAAGTTTGAATCGCGTTAATCTCATTTACTATTCGAACTTAATGTGATATTCTGATGGTTAAGGTGCTCACATTTCGAACCTATGTAATGACCTAATAGCCAAAATATTCACCGTTCAAACCTTATGTGATGACTTAATAATCAAAATATACATCTTCTCAAGTATGATCTGAATTTAAATCGAGTTGATCGTGTTTGTTGTTTGGACTTTATTATATTGTTATGAAATTTAATTTTAAAAAATAAATTTTAAAAAAATGAACATGGAAGTAAATGTTAAAGAGAATCATTACTTGAAAGGAACTAAATCTTGAAGAGAATCTTGAATGGGACAGCAGAACATGCCTTCATTTTCTGGCTTCTGTCTATTATGGCCCAGGGAAAAGCACTCAAACGGCCCTACGAAAAGACCCATCGCACCGATCACGATGATGATCAAGAGAATACAAATTCCCAACGAAGACAGACACATTATACTCCAAAGAAAGAATGCAAATTGATTTGGGAACTCAAACCAAGAACATGGAGATAAAACTAAAAAACCCATCACCTAATGAAACTTGTTTTTATTATTTTTCAACATAGAATACACATATATGCATATATAGTTTTTCATTTGTTGCTGCCAGACATAGAGTCCTTGACAGCCTGAGCAGCCTTAGTTGCGGCCTCAGCTGCACCTGCTAAAACACCACCTTTGTTGCCAGTATTGGGCCTATCATGAGTCAAATGGACCACTCCCACGTTCCCCACCTTGGGTTCTTTGTTTTCCCCCGGTGATGATTGTATATCTATAGCATCCACCTTGGTTTCGATTGCTCCCTCTTCATTTACCCTTTCAGTTCCCTACATTTAACAGCCATGGAGTTAATAAAAATTGAAGGAAAGATATCAAAGAAGGTGATCTTTTTACCTTGGTGTTCATGTTGCAATAATCAAAGTATGTAAATTCTAGGTATTTGGTGGTACTACAACAAAGGTCATAAGGGATATTTATTGGTGTTAATGGTGAGTTGGGTTTCAAATCTTGGATTTGGTTGGCAGTAGTGGCAAAAAGAGAGAGACTGAGTTGGGACACGTTTCATGTTTGGCATGTAGTGGCAGTACCAGCTTGCAGTATTGCTGTGAGTGAGGCAAACACGTGCCTCTTGGGTGCCTACTTGTTTAGCCCTTTGGTGGCTAAAAGAACAGCTAGCAATTGCTCAACTGATCCAGTGAATCGGAAAAGATAGACTACAAATAAAGTTATTCACCGTTTTGGAAATTCACATTCTCATTTAAATGGTTGAATTATTAAAAAAAATTTATTTAGATTTTTTTTGTTTTTATAAATTCAGTTTGTGAATTTCAAGCGATGATTCGATGATTGTTATGATGAATCAGTATCATTGATGAGCAGAGGTACACATCCTAAATCCAATTTGATAATGGTTAGTGTAGAAGATTGGAGAATAAAATTGTTTGTATTCTAATTCACAAATGCGTGATGTTTAAAGTAGAAAAACATATCTTAGATTTAAACCGATTTAGCAGTCAATGTTGAAAATTAGAGAAAAAAGTTGTTTGGATTTTAGTTCATAAATTTGTGACGTTCAAAGCTATGAAAAAAAATTGAACTGTAGAAGAGGAGAATAAAAGCTTTTGATTGATGCAGGCGGTGTGAATAGAGAATGTCACACAATAGTGATTTTAACAATCCAGTGACTTGACTGAAAACTTTCAAATAATTTAGTATTCATTTTGTAACTTTTTTAAAATTGAATGATCAAAACGTAAACTTAGTAATAATTTAATGACTTTGGGTATAGTTTACCCTAAATGTAAATATGCATGTATCTTGATGAAGTAACAACATCCATGATATAATAAATTTGAGACATAAAATCAACTGAAGTAAGTTGTGTTTGTTTCACTGAAAATGTTTTTTTTTAAATGAATTAAATGTTTTGAAAAAACGGATGTTTTCTAGTATATAAATGATTCTTCGGAAAATATTTTTTATTGTTTGAAAAAATTTCTTAAAATAATTTTAAAAAAATAATTTTTAGTGAAACAAATCCAACATAAATACATTTGTTGCAAAAGATTATTGTAGTATTTTCTTTTGACAATAGAAGTTTATTTTATAATAATTAATATTGTATGCAAAATTAATAATAAATAATAGTTAATATAATCAAATTTTAAACAAACACAAGAAAATACAAAAAAAAATATTTTATGTGAAACAAATGCACCCGTAGCATCATTTACATGAAAGGGGATATTTGAATTATGTCAACTACAATCTTACACTACATTATCGGAACAATATTAGTAACAAAGATGTCAACATGATGGTAGTGTGGAATCAAGGTATCTTCATGTTCGTTTTACAGGAAGATAATCTTAGACTAATCCTTTTGAGGTTCCTGGCCGTCAGCATGATGTGTGACCATGTATTTACAACTTTAGGAAGACAAACTCTTCCACAGCTGTAATTGCTCCTATTTTCTTCAATGCATCTCTACTAGGTTCCTCATCCAGACCAATTGTCATTACAGCTTGTTTCCCTGGTGCAATCCTACCAACACTCATGAAACTTACATTTACATTTTCTTCACTTAATATATTCCCCACTTTTCCAATGATCCCAGGTTGATCACTTTGCCTACAAAGTACAATACTTCCTTCAAGGCTTACATCAACGCCAAAGGATCCAACTTTGGTCAAATGGGGTTTCCCATCTTTCACCCTTCCTTCAACTGCGATCTCACCCGAGTTCGAAATCGCACTAGCGAATTTAGATTCAACGTTGGCTATTCGAACCTGGATGAAGTCGAGTGGTTTCTCGGGTGAACCGTCTAATACTATACGCTCTTCAGTTAGCTGAAGTCCTCTTTGTTTAGCTATGAAGTCTGCATTCACTAAGTTGATAAAAACACTAGATATAGGCTCAATTAGACCCTTGATAACCATAGCTCGTAGCAACCGAGTATCGAGATCATCTGGACATCTAGCAGAGGCATAAGTCACCTTTACAAACTTCACACCACTTCCACCAGCAACCAATTGCACTGCCAATCTACCTAGCTTCTCAGTGAGTGCAACATAAGGTGAAAGTTCTAACAGAACCTGTAATATTGGCACAAGAAAAGTTGAAATGCAACATATGATTCCCTAAAAACGACAAGGGTAAACTACCCTACTAGTTAGTATTTCATTTTTGGTCACTCAACTATGAAAAATTACAAAATGATCACCCAATTATTCAATTTTATCCTTTTTTTCACCAATAGCTGACGGTGGTGACTTTTAAAATTGGCGTTATAGTAACTTTAACCCTCGACATTCACAAATTATGCCAATTTAATCTTCATTCTAAAAACAATTAACCCTCAGCATTTCCACAAGGTGCAATTTGGTCATTTTTTTGCAATTTTATTTTTCTTTGTAACATCGAGGATTAATTTTAAAAGAACGAGAAAAGCTAAAATTTATTATCTTGAGTGTTTTCGTTTTTTATATTTTTAATCAAATTTAGCTGATAATTTTTTTAGCTTTTTAAGTGAAATGATTAAAAAGAAAAGCAAAACTACAAAAAAGATCAAATTGCACAATATGTAAATGTTGAGGGTTAGATTTTTAGAATGAAGACTAAATTGACACAATATACAAATGTTAGGGTTAAAGTTACTATTATGCCAATTTTAAAAGTTACCACCATTAGCCAACTAGTGACAAAATGGACAAATTGAACAGTTGGATAATTATTTTGTAACTTCTTAAAGTTGAGTGACCCAAAAAAAGATTACTAATAGTTGAGTGATCATTTTATAACTTTTCATAGTTGAGTTACTAAAAGGAAATTTATAGGTGAATACCAGTATAGTTTACTCAAAAGACAATTGTGAAATGGTACCTCAGCAGGAACCATTGGGGCATTTACAGCAGTGGCAGCAAGTTCACCTTTCAAAGCCCCAACAACCGCTTCAGCAATTTCAAGGGCCACACCTTCCTAGTCACAATATAAGGCAATAAAACCAATAGAATGAAGAGGTAAAGAGAAGGGTAGAAGCCAAATTAGATAGTCAAGCAGGTAGTATAAGTACCATGAAGGCTTTGTACTAGCCGGATTGTATTTTGCTCCCTCTATTTAAAAAATTGGCAAATTAGCAAATTGATCATTCTGTTAAAAATTTCATCCATTTCTACTGTAATAATCACACAGTTACAAGTAGTGTGCCACATGTACCTGATGTTAGTGTACAATGATCAGTTTTTAATAGTAGAAATGAATGAATTTTTTAACAAAAACGAGCAGTTTGTTCTTTCATCCAATGTTTAAAGACTAATTTGCCCATTTTTGAGGAAATGGGCAAAATGTATTTTGACTTTTGTACAAGGGCCTCCACCTCAAGCAAGTACCTGAGCCTCAGTGGTACTAGCACCAAGATGAGGAGTTACAGTCACATTTTCATGTCTCACTAACTTATTCTCTTGTGGAGGAGGTTCTTCAGTGAATACATCAAGTGCTGCCTGCAAAAGGAACCAAACGTTACCAACTCTCCAATCATGTAGTACTTACTTGAAAAATGTACACATACCTGAGCTACAATCCCGGAATCTAAGGCTCGTAGTAAAGCTTCCTCATCGATAACACCACCACGGGCGACGTTGATGATACGAACCCCTTTCTTCACTCGAGAAAAAGCTTCATCATTGAACATTTTGGATGTAGCAGGGGTGAGAGGCATGTGCAAGGAGATGAAATCAGCAGTTGTTAATGCTTCTTCAAATGCCACTAGCTCCACACCAATGGCACGAGCACGGTCTGCTGGTGCATAAGGATCATGTGCAATTACTTGCATTCCAAGTCCCTTAGCACGCCTAGCTACTTCAGAACCAACTTTCCCAAACCCCATTACAGCAAGTGTTTTCCCCACAAGAGATACCCCTACATACTTGTTTCTCTCCCATTTCCCTGTACAATTTAAGACCATTGACAAAATTTGAACTTTCAAGTTTCAAGCTTCTTTGTGAAATACCAACAGTCATACTAATACCATAAACAAGTAACAATTTATAACTATAGAACAAATTCTAAATTTTAAAACACACACACACACACACAAAAGAGCATACAAACTGTTTGAGGAAATGCCTGAATGAAATTAAATGAGCAACAAAACAAACCGGCTTTGACAGAAGCATCAGCCTGGGCAACATTCCTGGAAACAGCAGTAAGCAAAGCAATCCCATGTTCCGCAGCAGCAATAGTATTGGCTGTAGGCGCATTAACAACGAGGCACCCATGTTCCGTAGCAGCCGATATATCCACATTATCAATCCCAACACCAGCTCTGCCCACAACCTTTAGCCTACCCATAGACGATTCAAACACTTCTCGGGTCACCTTGGTTCCACTCCTCACTATCAAAGCATCACAAAGTGAAATCTTGGTACAAAGCTCTTCGGGACTTAAGTTGTAAGAGCAGTCGACGTTGGCGAAAGTTTTGAGCAGTTGGATACCGGCGTCACCGAGCTTTTCAGCCACGAGGACGGTGGGTTTTGCGCCCAAAGCGGTGGCTAGGACTACGAGGGTTTTGGGTTTTTTGGGGCGGGGAAAGATGGCGCGAGAAGGAAGAGAAGAGCGCCATGAGAGAGAGATAGTCGTGTTGGGGGAGATCGTGAGGTTCCATGAAGATATTACAGACATTGCTGATTGGCTCTCCCCTCACTTTCTCTCAGTGTGTACCAGTGTTGTGTTCACGACACGTTGACTCCCTTTTCATATGGATAGATTTTAAAAGAAAAAAAGAATTTGAGGTTCTAAAATTTGGAATGTATTTTTTGGTAAATTACAAATGGAGAATAAAGTTTTAATAGAATGTGATTAGCGTGATTCGAATTTAGGTCACATTTGAGACAGTGAACATTCTGATCATCACTCTATTATGCCAACACACGAGGTTCAAAATTAGCAATGTTTTAAGAATTAACTGTTGTTCAACTATTAGTTCGTTACTTCTAGTATTATATGTGAATTCGATTTAATTAAATAAATTCAATGATGTTTGAATAGGATAAAGTCGGTTGAGTATCGGTTTAAAAAATATTATTGAATCGGTTGAATCAAGATAGTTGAACATGTCAAAAAATAGGTTGAATTGAGTTTTTAATTTTTTTTTGAATTTTTAATGAATTTTTAATCGAATCAGTAAGACTAGCAAACCGCCAAATTATTTTAGGTTTGCATTGCTTTTCTTCGATATTACTAGTTTCTAATCTCACATGTGTTGCATGTTATTTTGATTTTTAAAATAAAACTTGTTAACTCAACTATCTCAAATTTTAGTGATTAATTTTTTTTTTGAATAGTTAAATGATTATTTTGTAATTTTTTGAAATTTAATAATCAAAACATAAATTTATTAATAGTTTAGTGATCTTAAAAGAAATTTACCCTGTATTTTTAACACTTTATATCTTTAAGGACTTTTAATGAAATGCCAACATCTTGTTAGCCGTGAATTAGATTTGTCAATTGAAAGATAGAGCTGGGTTCAAGTTGAGAGTTAATTTTAATTTTTTGAGTTGGGTTTGAGTTAATTTTAATTTGGATGATTTTAAATTTGGATTATTTTTTATTTGGATTATTTAAGTTTGTCAGTTAAGTGTCTTATTATAGGTTCACATTCTGTCTGTTCTTTTTGACATAATACTTAAAACTATTTATAGTCATTTCTCAACCTATAAATAGAAGAATAATGCGCTTCAGCGCACTCGAACCAACGTCCTTCTGCATTGAAAACAATACTCATGTCATCAATATATTTTTTTAATGTGAAATCAAAAGTGTTTTTCTTTTGAAAATGTGAATGGAGGCAAGGAAAGAAATCATTTAACAAATTGTGCCAAAATCCACTTCTGATTCTTCCCTTGTAATGAAGGATATGTGTTGGATTGATTGGGACTTCCACCAAACAGTGAACTTATTCAATATGCATGCAAAATGGAGAATTGATCTTTTCTTCTTTAAGTACTATTGTTAGTAGCAATTTGACAAAGTGATTTGATCAGTGAAAATGGGGAAAAGAATGGAGAAAAGCATAAGCCAATTTGAGACCAAGCTTGACCTCTGACATGGTGGTAAGGTGAAGTTTATCTGCATTTAGAGGCAATCCCTTGGCATCCACACACTCCACATTCTTCATCTTTATCCCCATTTGAGCTTTTCTCACAATCTCTACATTTGTAATTGTACCTTCTCCAGAGGCAAGTGCAACCTGAAATTAACTTCAACCACTCAACAATCCAATGCATTCTGGTTTGAGTCTTAGCTCGATTGACATGAGCATTATTGTTAATACAGTAAGATGTGGGTTTGAGTGCGTTAAACTATATTATCCTCCTATTTATGAGTTGGGAAGGTATATGGGTAGTTCTAGGAAATGTGTAAAAAATAACAGATACGATCAGAACTTGTAATGAAATTATTAAAAAAAAAAAAGAAATTTGGACCAAATAAAAGGCTCAAGGTTAAATTCTGATTTTGGTCACTCTACTATACTCAAATTGAAATATTCCATTCTTTATTTTAGCATAATTTGATCATTCTATTCTTATAATGTTATTAGTTAATTCAAATTTTTACTAACTTTGACTATTCTCGTTAAATTGCCTGCGAAAACAATTTACATGTCAATTGGATTAAAGGGTTTTTTATTAAAAAAATCCAATCTAGAAGTTTAATGGAAATAGTTAATCGTATTAGGGGCAAATTTAGAAATTCATTTAGGGGAGTCAGAATTTAATTATAAAGTTATGATTTCATCATTTTTGAAGGGATTAAATGGAAACTTTTTTTATTTTTAGACTGAAATGCAATTTTACCTATATAAACTTTTAATTTCATCATTTACAAAAGTACTAAAAAGCAAGTTTCCATTTTTGGGAGCCAAGACCCATGTATGCCCCCTTGAATTCGCAGTTGTTAACAGTTTGAACTAACTAACATAAAAATAGAATGACCTAATTATGCTAAATTTAAGTATAGGGATTAAATCTTCAATTAACATAATAGAGGGACCAAAACAAGAATTTGACCATAAATCAAAGATAAGTAAACAATTGAAGAGAGACAAAGACCTGGATAAAAGGTAGAGAGGGAAGATTAAGATCCAAACGCAAGTCCTCAATGAGCTTCACCATCTTCCCTTCATATGTCTCAGCATCCTCTTTCTTAAGTGTATCACTCTCACCTTGATACCACAATATGGCCCTTATGGTTCCACCACCATCCTTCAATGCCTCACTGCCTCGTTTCACCAATTGACCATACAAACGGCTTCCTTTAACCCATTTGTTTATGGAAGTCCCACCAACAGCACAAGGGACCAAGCCGATGATGCCGGTTCCGGACCCGTGTGATCGAATGATCTTGTTAGCGAATGCCATCCCAGGTCCAACTCCACAAGCCTTTCCTACATCAATGTCCACATGTAGGGGTTCCCTTGCTACTTCCCAATCAAGGTTTGCGGTGAACCGGAGGATGGACGGGTTTGGTCTGCATTCGGGCGGGATGTTACCGCCCCATTTCCCATGATTGACACCGCCCCGGCCGGCCATGTTACTTTGTCCTGCTAGGATAAATATGTCCTTTGCGGTGTTATTTTGCCTTAAAACTAAAGTTGAACCGGCAAGACACAACATGGAGAGCCATGTTATCAACTTGAACATGTTGGACATGTTGTAAGTGAAGATACTGAAAAAGAAAATAAAGGTTTGTTTGTTGTTTTATAGGAGTAATAAATTTGATAGGATTTTTAACAATTAAAAAGACAAATATGATTTGCCTTATTTAGGCAAGGGATTTCAGTAAGGGTATTTATTATTTTGACAAATTAAAATTTTTATTTAGGTAAGTAAATCCAATAAGGGTATTTATTTAGACGATTTGTAATAGGTTGGTTGATTGTTTAGTATAGGCTGTAGAAGGAATGGATATAGGCTTTCATTTTTTGTCTCAACCTCCTGATTTTGTTTTAAATGTGCTGCATGAAAATCTTACCGGTTTATCTATTCTTAAATTAACTATTATGCAATAGTCTTGGAATGCTCCTTTTTTAAAAAAAAAATTTGAAATTTTATTATTTTGACAAATTAAAATTGGAAATTTCCTTTTTCTGAAAGAATTAAAATTGGAAATTTTAATCATGTGTGTAAAGGCGAAAGCATAGGGACAACTAAATCACCATCAAACTTCCAAATTCACCATTGTAATATGCTTTAAAATCAAGGAATAATCATAAATTTAACCCTTAGTAATTACATATTTTGTTTATTTAAATTTTATATTTTTCAAGTTAAATTTGGTCCTAACCTTATAACAAGAGTTGAATTTAATTATCAATCTTTCAAAAAGAGTCGAATTGATTTTTTTTAATGAAAATATTGACTAAAATGTTAAATTTTTAAATATGACAATTTGGTGTACTTCATATTAATTTTTTTTATTTCTTATTAAATATATTTTTTAATTTTGAGTTTTTTATATTTTAATTTTTTTAAATTATTTGTTAACGTGACATGACATATAAAATAAATAATGTCATGTCAACATAAAATACATGTGGACTACCACGTAGGTTGCCACGCTAGCATCATTAAAAATTATTGTTTTTGTCAATATTTTCATTTAAAAAATAATATGACTTTTTTTTAAAGGTTAATGATTAAACATTAGAGGAAAAATACAGTGGCAAAATTAAGGGGTCTATGTAGGGCTTAATGCCGAGGGTCGAAGTACACTTCTTCTATTTGACATTGATTAGAATAAGGTTTTTCAATCTTATTACACTTCTTCTATTTGACAAATGTTTAAATAGTTGTAATAGAAACTCTTTTTGTATTATTCAAATTCGACATTAGTAAAATTTCTTATCCTCTACCCATGATTTTTCCGCGTAAGATCTGTGTGTTTAATTTTTTTTTTTTATTGTTTCACGATCGTTTTTATTGTCATTATCGACGTTAGTTTTAACACTAAATTTAATTCAAAAAAATGAGTAAGGGCCAAATTGGCAAAACATATAAACATTGAGGGTTGTCTAGACTTAATCTTGGATAGATGTGAGTCGTTCCAAAGGATGTCAAGACTTGATTTTGAAATTGGGTTTAACGAGATGATTGCTTGAGAATTTAATTAAATTGGATTCAAGGGTCTTTGAGACTTGATTTTGAATCAATAATGTTCACTTTAAGGGTCGTCAAGACTTGATCTTGAAAATGAGTATGGAGAGAGTTCAGACCCAAGGGTCTTTCAGGCTTATTTTGGATGGATGGTCTTGCTTCAAGAGTCCTTTAGACTTGATCTTGAATAACGAGTTTTATCTTTTTTGTGTTCATGCAACCAAATTTGGAAGAACTTTGATCCAATAGTCGTCTAGACTTGATACTTGATCTTGGATGAAGTCAGATTGCTTTAACTATCATGGTGGCTTACTTTGAAACAAGTTTTGACCTCCTTTCTTCAATTAAACAAGATTAGAAGACAAGTTTTTTCAGAAACAAATTTTGACTTCTTTTTTCGATTGAACAAGATCACAAAGCGACTAGATTGCTAGTTGAATAATCTTTGAAGTTAATAAGCAAACTGCCCATTTCATTGCCATCGACTGATAATATTCCAGCAGACATACAAATCCCTTTTTATTTTTGATCCTCTATCAATACTTACCAAGAACACAGAAGGGTGTATGATTCAATAGCCAAGGAAAGCATGAGCCAACATTTGGCCGAGTGTGACTTGGGATGGAGTGGTGAGGTGCAACCCATCTGGTCCGAGTGGGAGACCCTTGGCGTCCACACATTTCACATACGCCATGTCTGTCTTTAACTGAGCTTTTCTCACTTCCTCAATATAAGCCCCTGGCCCTGAAGCTAATGCTACCTATCCAAGTTTTTACAAAATAAAAGCATAAATTTGGGTGCTCTTTTATAAAAAAATATGGTTCATTTTTATTATAGTTTCTTACTTTCTTTATTTTTCAAAATGATGTTAGAATTTTGAGATTAACTTTTTTATACAAATTTCATCAAATAATTTGGTTTTTTTTATAAAATATGTGATAACCTACTATATACATCTAAATATTTTTTTATATAATTGAATAATTATTAAGATGAATATGTCACATCATCACATATTTAAAAAAGTAAATTACGTCACCTTTTGATACAATGACAATAACATTACGTCAACTCAATAACTTCTATAGAACTGACCATTCAACAACCAATAAAACAAAATTGAAATTTAAGAAGAGTAAGGTAAACATACTATAACAAGATAGCAAATAGATTCTACGATATTTTCTTAAGGGAAAAAAATTAAAGTGTTTACTTTATAGTTAAATTGGTTTTCGAAAGAAAGAAAGAATTACAAATGATTGATACCTCTCCGGAAAAAGTTTTAGCATTTCTCAAAGCAGATAAAGAAAAGAGATTTTGTATTTTTCATTCCCATCATGTAATTTAATTTTGTAAGTTTTATATTCACCAAAAAAATGAAGGGTAAGGTAAATAAAATTGATTAAATTATTAGTAAGTTTACGTTTTGATCTTTTAATTTCAAAAAGCTATAAAATGGTCATTAAACTATTCAAAAATTTTCATTTATGTTACTAAACTATTAAAATCGTTGTTGTATGGCCTTCTCTATTCGCCCCACCTGCACCAAGCAAAAATCCTCCTTCGCTTTCTCTTCAACAGTTCAATTTTTTTTTCATGAAACAGTTATGAACATCATGAATCTACAAACCAAAATAAAAAAAGCTTTCTTCTCCAATATCCGACATTTATCATCAGATCAAGATGGATCTAAGGTATTTTTTTCTATTCATTGATAGGTACTAATCCATCGTATCGATCGTTGAATTGTCACTTAAAGCTCACTAACCGGATTTTTTTAAAATAAAAATTTAATAACCCAGTGACTTAAATAAAAATTTTCAGATAGTTCAGTGACTTAAATCAAAACTTTTAATAGTTCAATGATCATTTTATAATTTTTTTAAGTTAAATTAGTAATAGTTTAATGACCTTGGGTATAGTTTACCGGGTAAAGAAAGATCAAATCAATGAAGAAATAAAACAGTAAAAAACAGAGGGTACCTGGATTATTGGTAGCTTAGGTGTTTTCAGATCAAAACGTAAATCATTGAAAAACCTCTTCAAATTATCTTTATACAATTCAGCATCTTGTTGATTTTCTGTATCACTTTCCCCTTGATACCAAAGCATAGCTCTATACACTCCACTTTGCTTTGCAAACTGAGACCTTTGCACCAATTGCTCATACAAAAACTCTCCTTTCCGCCATTGGCTTATATTAGTCCCGCCGATGGCACAAGGCACCAACCCTATCACCCCAAAGTTAGGGTCCTTGTTCAACACGGTGTTGGCAAATGGCATTCCTGGTCCAACCCCATTTGTCTTGTTGTAATCAATGTCTGCATGGAGTGGTTCATGGGCTTCAACCCATGTTAGGTTTGCGGTTAGCCTGAGGATCCGAGGGTTTGGTTGGCATTCAGGTGGAACTATGCCGTCCCAAGTTAGTGTCTCGGTTATGGTGTCGTTGAACACTCCTCCACGACCGGCCATATTGCTTTGCCCGGCTAAGATGATTATGTTTATTTTTGGGTGTGGGTGTTTACATTGGATTGGTGAGGCGTGAGCCAGAAGAGCCAAGAGAATGAAGGAAAGCATCGAGGGAAAGGACTTTAGTGCCGTCGTCTTGACTCAAAAAGGAGGATTTGAAGTTTCAGTCTTTTCAATCTGTTAAATCTCCAAGGAACTTGAACTGTGTTCAAAGCAAAGTTGCGTTGACTTTCTTGCTTTGGTTCTTATATTCAATGTGATTATTTTAAGGTAAAAGTCACGTGAGACCCTTAGTACGAAAATTCATGTTACATCTTACTTTCTTTATTTAAAATACAGGTAAATTAATTTTTATACGTTAGATTAAAAAGTAAATTGATCATTTCGTTAAAAATTTCATTCAATTTTATTTTTAAAAGCTGATCCCTGTACGTAAGCATGTAGTTAACTATATGATTATTTTGTCAGTCACGTCAATTTGTTGCTAAGGGAGAGCATAATTCGTTTAAAATCAACTTAACAGACTCATTCAATTAAGTCAATTTTGATTAATTTAGTTTTGGTCTTGGTTACAATAGTTTTGTCAATAGATTATCGATTATTAAACTTTGTAAATGAATCGATCGATTTAATCGGCTTAATATATAATATTTTTAAATTTTTTTAAATAAATTTATAACAAAATATGTATAATATATAAATAAAAAATTAAAAATATATCAGTTAACCGATTAAATTGATCAATATTAAATCAATTTGGTTAGGTGTAAGGGCAAAGCCAACAATTTAATATTGGAGGGGCCAAAATAAAATATTAGAAGTTTGGAGGTCAAAGTTAAAAATTTTATTCAAAAAGGATTTAATTTGAATACCTCATAATTAAATGGGATATTATATCCTTTAGCTAACGAGGGGTCAAGGCCACTACTTACCCCTTTAACTACGCCATTACTTAGATTAGTTAAAACTAAGCAGATAAATTAATTCGATTATTGTAGGAAGATGATCGATTAGGTTGATTAAGTACGAAAAAATAACAAAACCAACCCACTTAATAGTTTGTTCACCCGTATTTGTGGCATATAAATTGTTAAACTATTAGTTTTTGCTACATTCTAACATATAAATAACTAAACTGCTGATTTTCAAGTTAGAAATTAAACGAGAAGGTACACCATTCCATTCGATTAATTTCTCAATTTTCATAAAAATATAAAGACTAAATTTTAATAAATTAGAGAGATTAATTTTTGAATTTTCAAAAAATTAAGGGTTAAAATTCAGAAACTTCAATAATTTCCAATTTCCTTGATCCTTGCATATACCAAGGCTTGGATTACGTGTATTCTTGTTTTATCTAAATTTTTATTTATTTTTATTATTCATATCCATGTGCAACAATATAATTTTATTTATTATATAGGTAAATTTTCAAATCAATTTTATATTTTTATTACATTGATCTAGAATATAAATATGTTGAATTTTTTAAAAACAAAATAAATAATAAAATATTTTTAATTTATTTAAAATTTGACACGCATGTTTTATAAAAATGAAATATGTAATACAATAATTGAATTGTTAAAATGTTAATTATATATAATATTGTTTGTACCAAAAAATTATATAAAATATTGTGAAGGGGTGAATATGAGTGAAATACCGCCGGTCTAAATCTATAAAATAAATGAATAAATTATCTCGTTAATCACTTTAAAATAAAACTGTCCTTTTTTTATCACTCAAATTTTTTTATTAATTTAATCACTATTGTTAAAAAAATTATTCTGAATGAAATTTTATTGTCATCTCCTAAACGAGAAGTTGATTGAGTATGCCACGTCAACAACTTTTTCTACCTATTTTCCACGTAATTTAGACAAAAATTTTAGAAAAACAAAAATAACACTATTTTAAAATGATTAATGAGATTATTTACCCAAAATAAATTATTAAGAAATTTATTATAACATATAAACTTTAATTTTTTTGCCTTTACATATTTCTTACCCTACTTTTGCTAGTTACAAGACTAACTTTGAAATTCCAAGGTTCTGGATGATTGAGGCCCATAGTTTTCTTTATATTTTATAAAATTTTAAATTAATAATGGTGAAATTGTAGTTTGGTCTCCAAAAATAATAAAATTTAATTTAATATTTTAAAAATTATAAATATATAAACTATTAAAATGATAAAATTACACTTTTATTATCGTAAAAATATACAACTTAATTTCGTCCCAAAAGAAAAAAAATTTGACTTCACCCTTGATTTATATAATTTTTAAATTTGGTTTTTATTCACTTTTTAGTTAAATTTGTTCATTAACTTTTTTAAAAAGAGTCAAATTACTTTTTTAATTGAAATACTGACAAAAACATTGATTTTTTTAATGATGTTAGCATGGCAGCATGTGTGGTAATCCATGTGTGCTTACATGAAACTATTTGTCTTATATTCCACATAAATAAATAATTTAAATTTTATAAAAATATTCAAAATATAATTCATAAAAATTCAAAAAATTAACATAAAATAAACGTAAATTAACATAAAAAATTCAAAATATATTTGAATTACATAAAAAAATTAAACAAAATTTTTTTAACCTGAAGGGCTTCTACTGATACTTTATTGACTACTCCCGCAACAAGTCCTTTCAAATACTATTACAAACAAAAACACTAGACTTGACATAACGCGAAACAAGTCAATCCACTTAATTAATTTTTTTAACCCTAATACATACCATTTATAACTGTTAACCAAACGACCATTAATACCAATATGTTGAATGGATAGTGTAACGATGCCCCGACGAAATTCCAACGAGTTGAGCCTTTCGATAATCTACAAAACAAAGGAAATAACCACATAAGTAACTAACGCTTAAGAAGCTCGTATAAAGGATACTTAACTTATCAGTCCCATTAGGTTAAACAACTAAGAATAATTTATTTAATCCTGAGTAAATTTTTGTTTCCTATATACACCACTTCACAAGATTAGTAGGTGTATTAATAAACATAAATTCTTGAACTTACATTTCTTTCTTCCACAATACAACTTCACTAGATGAGGGAGTATCACATAGAAACATATCATTTCAACGAATAAATAGAACAAGTAATAATAACATATACGTACATACCATATTCATCATGTGTTTGATAACAAGTTTCCATTTCAAGTCTTTATATAAACATTTTTCAGGTCAGAGAATATTTAAACATACAAAGTTATGAAGAAAGTATCAACCAAAATAAATATAAAAAATTCTTAGTAAGCTTCCAAGAATTTATTCACTAATTATCTATGAGAACATAATTATTTGAACCTTTTCATATCAGATAACTTTTATTATTCCGATGGATCATAGTAAAAATATTTGAACGTAAGTCAGAATGTATTATGCTTATAAGAGCTAAGCAGATCTCGTATTATTGCGTCAGGTTATCCTTTTGGATTAAACCAATGGCAGCACATATGAACTAGCTTGGCCAAAGCTAGGTAAACATATGAAGTGGCGACAGATAGTTACCCCCCCTTTTTTTATTTTAGTTTTTAGTTTTTTTAGAATTAGATAAGAATTGGATAAAATAATAAGGAAGATAGAACGAAAAAAGTTGATTCAACCTCACCGAAACTCGGGTTCAAGCTCCAATTAAATTACTAGTAGAGCGAAAAGAGAAATGTGGCTGGAACAACAGTATCCTACAAGATACTTAAAGAAAATACCGTACTGTGGTTTGATAAATCCGAGTTCGTAACACATGCAGGAGCTCGATTCCAGAATAGATATTCACATAAAAATTCTTATGTATGAAACTTTTACTTAATCCATCGAAACCTTTCCTATAATTCATTTATATATCTTATAAATCAATATATTTATTGATATGAAAATTCAATACGTATAAAGATATTTTAAACAACAATATTATCAATTATACTATTTCAAAACTCATATTTAAAATTTTCATGTAACAAATTCATTTCATATATGTATAATATATTTCTCATCATTTTAATTTTTCCTATTAACAAGAGTCGGACTCTAACGGATACACGGATACAACCAACACACTAGTTTAGCACCCAATGCCTCATCAGATAAACCGAAGTAATAGTCGCGCCCAGCACTATAATGCAAGTGACACCCAATGTATCATCGGTTAAACCGAAGTAAATTGGCACCCAGTGTCTCATCAGATAAACCGAAATAATAGTCGCGCCCAACGTTATAATGCAAGTAACACCCAGTGTCTCATCGGTTAAATCGAAGTAATTTGGCACCCAGTGCCTCATCGAATAAACCGAAGTAATAGTCACAACCAGCGCTATATATAAGTGACACCCAGTGTCTTATCGGTTAAACCGAAGTAATTTGGCACCCAGTGCCTCATCGACTCGTGGTCGAAGTACCCTGAACTCTTCCTATCCTATGACATGTCATCTATATCCGATTTAGCCCAAACAGTTAATAGGGTAATCATTTCACTTAACTCAACAATATATATATATATATATATATATATATTTTACATTTCATCAACCAAAAGCACACATTCAACTTCATATAAAATTACATATAATTCAAATCAACTCATTTAGGTATAGAATTTCATACCTCAATTTCCTTGCTTTGTTCAAATAATTTATATGTATGATAATTTATAACTAGTTTAGGTTATAGAAATACCAACATGTCATTTAATGCATATAACCAAATATGCATAATATTTCCATTCTTTATAATTCTTACTCCACAAATATAGACATACTTCCTCATAAGTATTCTCAATTTTTATCCATGTGTCGTTGCTATTACCGTCAATTCATGGCACCTGGTGCCTAGCGGATAAACCGCGAAAGTGAGCCCAGCTCTAGTCAGTTAAATTGACGAATATTTAACAGCTCATTTCCATAATTTATTCAACTCATACTCCATCACAACAATTCAATTTCTACCCTTTCATCATTTCAAGATCCATTACTATTTAATCACATATACACTACTTATGTTATACATGAGTCAAAAGTTCTATAACATTAAACATAATTAAATTTAAATCACAATTAATAGAATAATAAAGTTCGGGAATACGAACTTACCTAATTACATAATCAATAGTTCCTCATTTCATAATTTAACCATTTCACAACGAATGATTATAAGTAACTCTTGATCTATTCCATAATCATACATGTATATATATATATTTTTTCATAATTTTCCATTCAAAGGGAATATTCAATTACACATATAAGAACATAATTAAATATCAAATATCTATGATTCATTCCATAACTATTTTTATATATATACACAACCAACCATTTAAATATATATATCTTCAATTAAATATCAATTTAATTAATAACATAACTAATTAAATAATTAAAGTTCGAGTTTTAAGGACTACGAACTTACTTTGACAGCATTTGATGCATACTTTTGCTCAATTTCAATCTGATATACATATTTAAAACAATTTCATATAACTACTTCAAGATAAATCAATTTTTTCTTAACATTGGACTGTAGCAATAAAGATATAAAATATCTTAATATACAGAATTTAATAAACATCAAACTAAAAATTCACTCACCAAAATTAAAAGTTGTTCATATCATAATTATTTCAGTCATTTTTTTTATTAAATTCTTTGATGCCAAAGACATTATATAAATAACAATTCAAATATTTAGCAAAACATTATAATAAAAATGAGATCATAAATTAACAAAGTAAGTTTCATATGAACTTACCAGGACTAAACAGCAAAAATTGCAATGTCAGGGACAAATAAGAAATTCTCTTTTCCACAATTATCTACCGGCTCTTGATCTAAAAAAAATAATTTATTTCAATTATCAGCCCAAGTATTTAATAATAATCCATTCAATGCATATGACTTCTTTATTGACATTTTTCACAATTACCTAAACTTTTACTTTTTATTCAATTTAGTAACTAATATCAAAACAAGCTTATTTTCACAATTAACTCATAAAGCCATATAACCGAATTCTTAAACATCCATAATCAGCCCTCTAATACTGAAATTTTACAAGAAAATCATGCCAAAGTGAACCTATTTTCAATTTAGTCTTCAATCTTAAAAATTATTCAAAATCACTTTACAAAATAGTCATATTTCAACATCAAGCTTCAAAGTCTTCCATTTAATATCAAGAACATCCATAAATCATTAATGGAAATTTTAACGAACTTTAAAATTTTCAAAAATTAACACATGGGTCAACTAAATCAAACTTCCGGAATTTCAAAAACATAAAAATTGCAAGAAAATAACTAATTTATACTAACCAATTGATAGCTTAAACTCTAGAATTTTATTTCGCGGAAACCATGGCTTCCTCCTTCCTTCAAATCGGGTTAAACTCTAGAAGACAATGTCTTTTTCTTTCTTTCCATTAACCACTTATTTTATTACATATGTTTTTTTATTTATTTTAATTATATATATATATTTACATTTTCTACTTACTATCACTAAGCCACCGTCCAATC
This sequence comes from Gossypioides kirkii, assembly GCA_005610355.1. Taxonomy (NCBI): domain Eukaryota; kingdom Viridiplantae; phylum Streptophyta; class Magnoliopsida; order Malvales; family Malvaceae; genus Gossypioides; species Gossypioides kirkii. Next base: position 1,800,019 of record CP032248.1, read on the forward strand.
AAATGATTAGTGGTATAATTTCCACTTTAGGCCTTAGTCCTTTATTATTTATTTTAAATTACTAAAAATTAAACTTTTATCACTTTCATGATTTAGCCCTTTTTCATTAATTAACTATCAAATCTTTGAAATTTTTGGACCAAACTTTAATCCATGTATACAGCAACTCCATAAACATTTAATAAAAATATTTACTAGTTCAATTTATGAAAACGAGATCCTGATCCTCATTTTTTTAAAGCTACTTGACTTAACTATTCATTTAGATAACATAAATATATCAAATTAATGTTTATTATTATATTATATTTTACTCGTAAATATTAAATATTAATATTTACTGACTCAGTCGACGGATCTTTGATCCCAAACTACTATTTTCGACACTACTGAAAAATGGGTTGTTACAACTGAAAACCGAGCTACCCACTCATGCACAAAGTTGACCCCATATTTTGGAGGGATTGGATAAAAATATTAAGTTTGAAAAATGAATTTTAGAAAAAAAAATTAAGACCTTTTAAAAAATGACTCGAGTTCAAGCTCCAATATTTAAAGCTCGAGGCCAACCCAATTAGGCTTGTTTTCAAGTTTATAATATAGTGTTTTTCTTTTCTTTTCTTTAATATGTAGTGTAAATCATATCAAAATTAAATAAATTATACTATAATTTGATTATTAAAAAAATGTGTTTAGTTTTATATTTAGAACATTAACCCGCCAAAATTCAACAAGTGATTCCAGTGAAAAAGAGGATAATGTTCATCCTAGGAGACTCGGGTTTGAGTACTTGTGTGTGCAAAGTATGTGTGCATTGTCAAAGGGTTAAGAAAGTATAAACAGATACTACCATGTAATACACCAGTATATTAAAAAAAAAACTTTAACCAGCCACAAAAAAATTAAAGGTAATAAAAGAAATGTATATATAAAATTACTAATATTAAATAAATATATATATTTAAAAACTTTGGAAAAAATATGGATGGTTCTAAATGAGCTAATTAACCATGCATAAGCTTAATCAACTACTTATCATATTAATATAATACATACTTGTTCTAGATCATAAACATTTCCACTCAACCCATTTTGTATCGATCAATATAACTTATATCGATATAATACCGACAATCATGATTAAAATCAACATGACTCATTTTTTTTTGGTGAAAATATAAGAACAGAATAAAGTCTAAATAATAAATACAACTAACGCGACTTGAACTCAGATCACACTTGAGACGATAAATACCTTGACTATCAGACCAACAAATGAGATTTCCGACATGACCCGTTTTGTATGATTGCTTTATTGGATTAACATCCCAATACGTAACAAATTCTAAAAGATTACATATATACCTTCTTCTTTTTTGGGCAAGCAATTGGCAATGCCAAATATTACGTAGCAAAATCAGCAAATCATCCCATCTTTGTTTTTAGATGTATTCCACTTGCTTAAAAAAAGGCGTTCCTTTGTACAATTAAGTGGAGACAAATGCCACATTATTACATACATAATTAATAATATGGTTCCATCCTTGGGCAAGTTTTGACTTTGTTGAGTGGTCAATTTCTCAATTGGGTCCCTCTCATCTTCTCCTATTTTTAATTATTGGGATTAATCAACACAACACGAGCACCACGTTATGTATGCAATCTTGCCTTTCATATGATATCATTCCATTAATAAAATAATCATTAGATTTTCACTAAATATTTTTTTATTAATAGGTAGGTGTGTGTCGACATGTATTGCCAAAACCCACAATTTTGTGATAGAAAAAATTTAGTGCATGGAATGGAATTTATATTATTAAATTATGCTATGATTGAAGATGAAAAAAAAAGGGTGAATTTGTGGACATGTCAATCATGTCAATGTCCAACTTCTTATAAAAGATTTGGGGTCGGTTCTAGTGTTGGAAATTTTGATTCTACGTGGTGCTTTTCCATTTATTCATTTCAAAGGACATCTTCAATGTGATAATTCATCTTTGTTTGAAGCTTAACACATGGCAATGGCGTCATGTCCTTATTATCCTTTTTCTAATTACATTAATAAAATGTATAGTGCATTCACTTATATATTCAGCCGATTAAATTTTAATTTAATTGATTTTGATATTATTATCAATGCAAGAATATGTAGGTTTGAATATATTAAAACATATTATCTTTTTATTTTTGGATTAGAGAGTGACTATGGATAACTCTAAACATTTTGTTAAATAATACACAGATATAATCCAAACCTATAATAAAATTATTCAAAAAAATTAACAATATTATTCTTAAATCACAATTTAAATAATGAAAATTTAAAGTTCAACCCCAAAACAAATATTAACAATATAAATTTAAGTAAACTACATAACTAATCTTTATTATTTAGGCTTAACTTAAGTTAAGATACAATATCATCCAATTAAAAACCTTTCAATCAATAAACACATTAGTCGATTGAGTTTTAACTCGATTGGTATCGGTGTTATTGTCAGTATAGAAAGTTGTGGATTTGAGTACATTGAAACACATTATCTTCTCATTTAAGGGTTGAGAAGGGACTATAGATAATTTTATAAAAAGAGCAAATATTATAAGAACCTATATGTTAAAAAAAAATCAATAAACACATTAAATAAGACCATACAACTAATTAAACACCATAATCCAAAATTAATTTTTAATTTTCCACTTTTCCTCCCAACAAATTTAGCCTTTTAGTTTTTTTAATATTTTATTTATTTTTTATGTCAAATTTTATTTGGGGCATAGTTTTATTTTGGGTTAAATGTTTTGGGACAAAATAATATGTTTCTGGGTAGAATTTAATCAATAACTCAACGAAATAATAGAACTCGGTTCTAGCAGTTTTTATCCGGTTTAATCCGTTTGGTTCAATAACGATTTCAAGTGATTCACTCAAAATCTCACTCTATACTCCTATTCTGATCAATACACATACTAATTATCAATCCATTCGATCGAATCAACCAATCCAATCTGATTTCAAGAACATTAATTATAAAAATTAAATGGAACCAAATCATCAACCATAATAAACAGTTATCAATGGCTTCCAGTCTATCAATTATTGCATACTTGTTTACCACTCGAAGTTATTTCGCTTTCTATTTCGATCGACTTAAAATGAGTTTGGATATGTGATGAGTACAGTGCGGTGCATTTAGTTTATTTTTTATTTTACGCTACAATATTATTATAATATCTAATCTCACCATCATCGATATTTTTACACTAATCACAAATAAACACAGCATTTTTTCAAACCCACCCTTAAACATAAAAGCATGGTAAAAATATCCATCCGACAAGTCGTTTTCCAGCCGTCTCCAACCCTGGCCCATCACAACAACAAAATTTTATATTAATTTCTATGTATTTTATTTGAAAGTGGGGTGTGCCAAAGAATGATTGTAATAAGAAAGTTGTTAGGTGGGGGGTGGATGGCCGTCTTAGAGAAGTTAATTACAATTTGTCTTCCAGAAACGATGGGATTACATGATGAGGACCAAAATGAAAGAAAAATAAAGCAAGTGAAAGTGGCTTTTCTACCCATTATTATCAAGTAGTATACGTTATTGCTAAATTCAACAGCACATCCTTCAATGTAGCTGAATGGGACATCGATAATGAAAATGAAAGTGCTTCAACTCCTACGCCAACTTTATATAAAGAATGAAATTTGTGTTTTTGGGTTTTCATCCAAAAAAGAGTTAAAATACAATTTTATTATTTACTAATTTGAAATTTTATAAATTTTAAAAAATCATAATATAAATTTATTATTTTAGGAGTTGAACCCCTATCAATCCAGTTCTGTCGTCTTTAAACACAATTGGTAAAGATAAAAATCTTGAATCTTGAATATTCAAATTTAAAATTTATCATACACAATCAAATATCGAAACTTTGTGTGATGAGGGGGCCATAACTGAAGAGGATTAGTTGGGTTGAAGTTGGGACTTTCTATAATGTTGGGACCTTTTAACAATTGGCTTTAGAAACAATGGAAACATCCCATGCCAAATCTGGAATATGTGAGTTTTAGCATGCTTAAGTATGTATTATTTTTCGATTTTTAAGGGATTTGAGAGGTTTATGGATAGTAATAGTAGTAGTAATCGTGTAAAAGAAATTTATACATGAATTGACATCACAAGTCAATCAAGCACTAATCCTTACTTTACAAAGTAAATTGTATTATTTTGAAAGTATTATTTTAAATCTTTTATATAGAAAAATATACACAATAAGATTTGACCCAAACTTTCATAATTTTTAATAAAAATAATAACAAATTTAACCCCAAAGTTTACACCTTTTGTCAATTTAGGTCTTATTCTTTTTTTTAGCTAAATTTGACTATAACCTTTTAAAAAGAGTTTAATTATTTTTTTAACGAAAATGAAAAGTAAAATATTAATTTTTAACAATATTGGTGTGGCAACCCTTGTGATAATCCATGTGTACTTTATACTGACATAAAATCATTTGTCTTATATATTACGTCAACAAATAATTTAAAAATTATAAAATTATAGAGAAAAATAAAAACAAACTCAAAATTCAAAAAATTATTAAAAGTTCATAAAAATTAAAACATTAGCATGAACTACACGTTGATTGTCACACAAGCTGTCATGTTTAAAAAATTAATGTTTAAAAACATTTTAAATCGAAACTAAATAAGTGACTCTAAGAAAAAAGATGATATTGTCTCGAATTTAAGTATTTGTATATATAAAATGTGTATATTTTATTAAAAAATTAAAAAAATATAAATAAATATTACTATATAAAAATAATATATATTATAAACAGAATTAGAGCTTTTAATTTTAAATAATAAGGAAAACCTCAAAAATCAAATATGGTTGGTATTAATGATGACTACAGTAAACTGCAGCAAGAAATGAACAAAAACAGTAGGCAGCCCCAGCCTCTTTTTCTCACGTCAGGTAATCACTTCGTACGATGGATGCATGCAAAGGATTAAAATATAAAAAAATAAAAACAATCATGGGGCTGAAATGGGACCTGCACCCCCCCCCCCCTCGAATCCCTAGATTATGATCCCCTCTCTGGAACTCGAGAGTTACCTTAGTGCTTTATAGCTGGCAATTTACCCTTCCTTAAAACCCGACAAAAACCCACCTCTTCAACTCTTCATACGTGCCACAATCTGCTCTTTGTCGTTTGTTTCGAGTTTGCGTCACTTTAAATTTGAATCGATTTGATGAGATCATAGTGGTTGATGATGGTTTACTCGATAGATGAAGATGTAGTACAATATGGTATAGTATGTTTAGTTTATATTTTTATTTCACGTTATAATATTTATTATTATCGTTATTTTTATAATAATCGTAAGTAAATCTATCGTTTATTTAAATTCATCCGAAAAATTATAAGAGATTATTTAGGAGAAAAGAAAGTGGATGAGAAGAAGAGAGATCTCAAAATCTTGACTTTAAGGGATTTTATAAAAAGTATCATCGATCTGTCTCAAAGTGTCAAGTATCGGTCTCTTATTAGTTTAGATGAACAGTTTACCATTAATCTAAATTCACCCTAAAACAAACAAAGAATTGTTATTTGATTTTAAATTCAAATCGACAAGTGGACAATTTACTGTGATCATTACTTAGTCCACGTGGAAGTTGTTCAGTCCAACCTTTTCCACCAACGTCCCATGCTTGTCGACAAAGGAGCTAGTCATGCCCGTAGCAGATGGTGCTTGATTTTCATCACGTTTCCTCCTTATCTGCCCCCCACACCAATAATTCAAGAGAGAGACACATATTTCAGCTCATTAGCTCACAAACAAAGCTCAATCATTTTCCGGTCAAAAGACACGTTCCCCTTTACTGATTTTTACTGTATAAATGTTCTTTTTGGCAATAGATTATTCACTTAGATTAATCACATTAATTCCTAAGTTTTAGGGTTAATTAACATAAGTCCAATAATGTAAGGTTAGTTTAGTAATATTTTTTAAAAGTGCTTTTTTGAGAAAATGTTCAAATTTTTCATCATCTCCTTTTGGCCAAAAAAGTATTTTCCAAAATATTTTTGATATAAAAAATACTTTTAAAAAACTAAAAAATATTTTATTTAATAATATTTTTATCTCAAAAATATTTTTAAAAAGCAATGCTAGACAAAACCGTAATCTTTTTGATCTCTCAAATTCAGAGGAGTGAGCCACTTTATTAGGGTTTCATTATGTGCATGCTTTTACGTGATTGGTGGCCTAACCCTTCATCTTTTCATTAGGTTGAAACTTTATGGTCCATAATTTGCCTTTTTTCTTTAAATACTAGTCTTGTCTTTGAAAGTTCCAACTTATGATAATTGCTTCCATCATTCAAAATATAAAAGCATGGAATAGCAAACAAAAATCTGTTCTATATATAATACTAATTACGTTCCTGTTAAGGCTCTGCTCTATTGTAATTCACCAAAAAGAAACATATTCATATAGATGAATGTTTGCTTTTGCTGCAACATTTTGCTTCAATTCCATTGTCTTACATTTTGGTTTGAGAATATTTTTTGAGAGGTCTAGAGAAAATTATGAAATTTTAAGGGGTTAAAATTAATTTTTCATTAAAAGGTATTAAATTGAATTAATAATTGTTTGGAAGGGCTAAAAATGTAATTTTTTTATTAATTAAAGTACTAAAATGGATTAAATTGAATTATAAATTATTGTAAAGGATTTAAATTGAAATTATTTGTCTGTTTTGCTAGATTTGCCATTGATTTTCTTTTAAGGGTGAAGTATAAATTTTGGGTAATCTTTTTAAATATTAAAATGTAAATTTATCATTTTTATTAGCTTAGAATTTTATGATTTTAAAGGCATGGATAAATGTTTAAAATATATATGAATTTTGACTCAATATCGTGCAATGTCATATATAAACATTTTAATACAATTATTAAAATAACATTATTTTACATTTACATATTGCATATAAAAATAATTATATTTATTTAATATAAAAAATAATTTGATGTTTTTATTTCTGTAAATAAGTACAATTAAATCAAAATAAAAGTATTATATATATGTTTGAACGATGATCTAATTTTCATGTGTATAATCATACCAAATCAAAGATAATAATCAAATTACATATTGAGATTGATAATGACAATAATTCACATTGTAAATGATACGGAAAGACATTGAAAATGATGATTTATTTACGTTGAGAAGGTGTTTGAACAGAGTGTTGGCATATAGTTTATAATGTATCCATGTCTGTCTTAGAAGATGCAATATTTGTAGATGAAGATTGTATCCTTACTAGAGTCCAGCTTAAACTCAGTTTAGTCCAATGTATAATGTTGTATATAACTTTTGACTTTATGCAATTTTATACATGGAATTAGGGGTGAGCGTTCGATTGAATCGAGTGAAAAAATTTTGAGTTAATCGAGTTGATGAGTCCTATTTTATCATCCTAACTCAATTTGAAATTTTTCGAATCGAGTTGAGTAGAATGAAATTCGAGTTGAATCGAGTGAAATTGTTCGAGTTAAATTAAAAAATTAAACATGTCAAATTAAAATCTTATTACAGTATAACTAATTTCATGTTGGAGCACATAAATTTAAAACCATAAATATTTGAAAGCTTTTTCAAAGCAAAATAAAAAAAATACTTTAGTATGATAAAGTTGAATCATTAATTAACTTATTTAAGTCCCAAAATTATTATAATTTTTAAAATATATATATATATATATAGATTTTGGATTTTTTATAAATATTTTGAATTTTTGAAAATTATTTTCATTTTTTTTGTAATTTTTGTTTAGAAAGACCAATTTGCTCATTTTTAAAATTAACATGGACCAAAGGGCTATTTACACAATCTGTTATTTGAATTTGTCGAATTATTCAAGTTATTAGAATTGTGAAATTCAACTCGAAACTCGAATTACTTATTCCAGTTTACTCGAATAACTCGATTCGATTAAATCAAAATTTGATTGTTTTTTCTATTTTTTTGAGTCAAATCGAGTTTTACTCACCCCGTACATGAAATTTTGATTTGATTCATTATTCACAAATCATTAACAACATTATTAAATTATCATCATTTTCCATTGATATATTGATTATTGCATACATAAAATTCGATATGAAAATAAATATATGTATTCATTTTTTTAAATGTGTGTACAGCTGAATCAAAATCAAAGTTTTATATATACATATGAACAACAATTCAAATTTCATGTATCAAATTACACATTAAACTAAAATTTATATACAAATTTAATATTTATCCCTAATTAAATTGGATTTAATGTGGTAACTCTTTTTGGTGTTCATCTACAGAGCGTGTAAGAGGAGACAAGGTCAAGGACAAAGGCAAAGAGGATAGGCAGTGGGTGCATATTTAATATAATGATAAAAATTACATTTTAATTCATCTATTATCCAAAGCAATTTTTTGGTTGCGTACGTATAAAATTTTTTTTGAACAATTTCACTATAAATTCTGATCATAATTTTTTTTGACACAATATCAAAAATTATTCATAGTTCCTTTTCAACCTATAAATAAAAGGATAATGTGATTTAGCACATCGAATCACATCGAGCTACGACTCAACCAACTACAAATATAATATTTAAGGTAAATAAAAAATGTTAAAAATACTCTATAATGGAATTCAAGGCATGTAATCTTTCGGCCACAAATGTTTTTATTATTGTAGAGTTGTTGGTTGTCGTAGCAAATAAAAAATACATCAGACCCCAGGGTCTCGGCCACTTGCAATTTATTGGAACTGAGGAATACTATAACTTAAAATTTTAGGTTAAATTCTGATTTTAGTCCCTCTAGTATGTTCAAGTTTCGATTGTAATTCTTATATTTTAATTTGACATAATTTGATCCTATACTTTTTTAAGTTCCAATAGTATAAATTGCACACATTGAGACTCAAAACCTCAACGTTCAAGATATTAGGGACTCAACCTTGCCAACATAACAAGAGCATCAACGTTTTAACCGAAACTATTTAGACTAACTAATAATATTATAAAAGTAAATGATTCAATTATGCGAAAATAGCTCTTAAACTTAACGATAATAGAGAGATCAAAATAAAAATTCGACCAAAACTATAAATCTTTTAAATATTATAATTAATCTAACTATATTTTCAACAAAGTCTTGATGTAAATCCAAACTTAATTCATATTTTTTTAATAATCTTATTACATGTTTTGATTATATTTGCTTTTTTTTTTGCCACAATATCCATAGTCCCTTTCTAGCCCATAAATAAGAAAATAATGCATTTCAGCACACTCGAATCCACGTCTTCTTGCATTGACAACAATATCCATTCCAACTGAGTTAAGACTCAGTCCTCAACTTAATTATGATATTTTGAGAAGAAATATGTAATTTTGATCAGAGTTAAGAGAATTATATATAGTTAGGAAATATTAAGAAAATTTTAGTGAAAATTTTATTAAATTAAGCTGGAAAGACGATGGAATCAGTTACGAAACCATTTGGTAGTTACGGAAAGTATATGAAAGCACGAGTACAAACCGGAGCCTTATCGCCACGAGTCGGTCATTTTTGGAGTTGGTAGTTAAGGGTAGAAATTTTACTCTTAAGTGCGGTAGGTCGGGTTTGGTTTTTGGGTTTTCATGACAAGCTGGACCGACACAATTGTAGTATCAATCATATCTGATTATTTTCGTAATGTTTCGTTAGATTTGTTAAAATTACGATAGAAATTAAAAAAAATAAATTAATTTTATATGTTAGATCAAAGACAAATCGAATAATTTCATAATAGATTCTGATTATATTTGCTTTTTTGATACAATGTTAAGAACTATCCAACTCATAAATAGAAGTATAATGCGCTTCAGTGTACTCAAACCCACGCCTTCCTGCAGTGGTAACAATGCTCATGCCAATCGAAATAAGATTCAATCGACAGCTACACTAATTTTTAACCGTAAATAAAATTTTTAACAGAAATAATCAAATATATTTTCTAACGTTAAATGATTAATTTATCAAATTTTTAATAGGAAAAAAAATCCTACTCTTAATGTGAGGTATTCCATGATCTTTTACAATTTAGAGATATATATATATAATGATTTGATTAAAAAAACTGAAATTTATATGATTTTATTTTATTTATTTTTCAATATATTCTCAAGTCTCAACTGAAAGAGAAAAAAAAAAACCAAGTGAAGGACCCTCGATTCTGATACAAAACTTTGTCGTGTTGTGCGCCAGCTCAGCACTCCCGCGTGTCGTGTGGATTTCGCATATGATATTTTCTATAAATTTAATATCATCAATATGCTCTCCAGGCTGGCTTCAGTCAAAGTCATCCCTCTCCCAACCGTACATTTATTTCTTTCATAATTAAGTTCCCCCCCCCCCTTTAATTTTTCGGATAAGATCAAATTAATTCTTCCAAAATTTAACTTCCAATCAGAATCGATACGGCTAGGTAAAAAATCAATTGACTCAATTTTTTTTAAAATTTTTAATAATTTATTTAATATAATTGATTGAATCGATAAATTAGTTATTTGATTCAATTATAAATTAGTTTATGAAAATTAATATCAAATACATTCTTAACAAATGGAAATCAATATTTTCAATATCAGACCAATTGATTAAATTAAGAATTAATTAATATATCAATTTGAAATAAGAGATTAAATTAGTTAACTTGTGAATCGGTATGATGTGAATCGGTATAAGGGATGAATTTAAGGGGTAGGTAGAGGTCTTACCCTCCTAAAAATGGGAAAAAATTGCTCCCTTTAAGAAATGTTTAAAATTGCACTCTGATCCTAAAAACTTTGTTAAATTCCTTCAAAAATAATATTATTAGAGGAATAGGAAAATTGACGGTTAAACTTCCGTAACATAAATAGCCGTTAGGGAGCGTTAAGTTGACGGAGTCACTTAGGTAGGAACAGCACGTAATCAATATATTTTGATATTTTAGGAGCTGACATTTACAATTATATACGTGTAAGTTAAATAAACTTAGAAACTGACGCGTGTCCCATGACAGCTGTATACTAGTAACTGTTTTCCCTGTAAGAATCCTCTTAACTGTTAACGCCCTATCCCCGGTCACCACCTCCTCTTCCACCGCTTCAACCAGTCATCCTTATCCCTTTCCCATATATATATTTATCCTTCTCCCCTTTTCTTCCTTATTCTCTCCCCCCGTCGTAACCTTCCCCCTTCTCCTCCGCTGCAGCATTCTCCTCTGTACAGATATGAAATTAGCTTAGATTCAAACTTCTTTGGGGGGTTTTGGGGTTTTCGTCTTTGTGATCAGTTCTTTTTTTTCAATTTTCCGATGGCTTCTACGAGGAAAGATGTGGATCGGATCAAAGGTCCATGGAGTCCAGAAGAAGATGAAGCTTTACAACGTTTAGTACAAACGTACGGACCAAGGAATTGGACTTTGATAAGCAAATCAATTCCGGGTCGATCCGGGAAATCATGTCGGTTACGATGGTGTAACCAGCTTTCACCGGAAGTTGAACACCGACCTTTTACCCCCGAAGAAGATGAAACTATAATCCGAGCCCATGCTCGAGTCGGTAACAAATGGGCGACCATAGCTCGTTTACTCAACGGCCGTACCGATAACGCCATTAAAAACCACTGGAACTCGACGTTAAAGCGAAAATGCTTGTCGATGACCGAAGGTTTTAACGACGATTCCCCTCAGCCGCTTAAACGATCCGCCAGCCTCGGAACCGGCAATCCAAGTAGTCCATCGGGATCCGATTTGAGTGACTCGAGTTTACCAGCTCCCTCACCGGTTTTCAAAACTGGTTCTTTAGTCCCTTCGAGTCAACATGTTGAAACAGCTTCATCGGCAACCGACCCTCCTACTTTACTCAGCCTCTCCTTACCGGGTTCTGACTTTTCCGAACCTGTTTCTCCACCCGGATTCAACCCGACCCAAGTGACCTCACAGGCTCCGGCACCGGTCCCAGCTCCGGTGGAGAAGCAGTTTTTCAGGGCCGAGTTTTTTGCAGTAATGAAAGAGATGATAAGAAAAGAAGTGAGGAATTACATGGCGGGGATTGAGCAAAATGAGCTTTGTTTACAAACGGAAGCTATTAGAAATGCTGTTGTTAAGCGTATTGGAATTAGCAAAATCGAGTAGGGGAAGAAGAGAAAAAAATTGTCTTTCTTTTTTTTTTTTCTTTTTTTAAATTGGTGTTGAGTTATTTTGGTTACAGAAATAATAATTTTGGTAGTGTACAGAGATGAAAAATTAGGAGTTAAAAAAAAGGGGAAATAAATATAAAATGGAAATGAGAATAAAAAAGGATGAAGAAAGAAAGGCTCAAATTTTCCATGAATTGATATTGCAAATATTTATTTTTAGTTTTTCAGAAGTAATTATAAAGGAGGGTTTAATTAGAAGATTTGAAAGATTTAAGGATTAACTTGTAATTTAAACTATAATTTTGGGTTTTATTAAAGAAGACAAAGATATCAATAATATAAGTTGGGGTTAGTTATAATTAGGCTAGCATTAAATTATTTGAAAATTTTTATTTAAAATTTTTATTTAAATCATTAAATTTTAGATTGATAAAATTATTGTTTATGATTTTTTTTGCTTGTATCATTTACATTAATTAGAAGTTTTTATTTTTTTTATAATTTAAATTTTATCATAAAATAGTTTTTAATGTTACGAATTTATTATCTAAAATTCAATTAATGATCATCAAATTGTTTTTGATCGAAGGAATTCTCTATCACGTGGTGCATATGAAAAAACCACAACATCTTTATCTTTTAGGACATCTCTTGGAATAAAGGTATCTTATAGTTGGGCAGGAAAGTATATTTTTATTTCAAAATGCCATCACACAAAACACGAGGTGTTGTTGATAGTTCTCATCTAGTAAGAAATTGGATGCGTTTGATTATAAATAGTTGGATTAGGATTGAGGATGGATTTGTTGTAGTTGGGGGATTTGTGTGTGATCACAATAGAGGTGAATTTTCAATTTTAGCAGATATTTGGGTAGTTGTACAGTGGTAGATGTTAAATTTTGGAGTATTTTGGATGATTTGAAATTTATTCTAGATTGAGGTTATGAAAGTGTTTTAATTCGAATTGACAATCTAAAAGTTATTAATGTCATTCAGAATGAATCTTTTAGGGGTTTTTGTTTTTGTCAGGAAAATTCATCAACTATTGAAATTTGTAAGCCACTGAAAAATTTAACATATCTCTCGAGATGAAAATAAAATCGTGGATGATCTTGTTAAAATGGTTCGTGATAAGAGACTAGGTTTACGATTGTTCAAAGAATCACTCTTAAAAGAATTAGTTTATTATCTATCGTGTAATTTGTTTCTTTCCACCAAAAAAGATGAAGAAAGAATGGCTCAAATTAAAAAAATATAGAAAATTATAATTTTGGAATTTAAATTATAATTTTGGGTTTTATAATTTTGAAATTTAAAAAATATATAGAAAATTTTTTAGTTTTAGGGTCAAGTATGAGGTTATAGCTCGTCTCTTTTTGCCACTTAAGGGTCTTTTTGGATGAACATTTATTTTTAGTACAGTGGGTTTTGTTTTATTTTATTTCACATTACAATATTGTTACAATATTTAATCTCATCGTCACTATTATTTTTACACTAACGACAAATAAACAGAGGAATTTGAAACTTAAATCAAATTTAATTAAGCAAAACAATTTTGGCCAAATGGATTTTCAAGGTTGGATTAATTATAAATTTATAATTAATTATGGCCACATAGAGATTGTCCTTACAAGCCTTTCGGGAAAAAAGTGTACAAATTTATTCAATGCATTATTTTATTATAATTAAGCGGATTATTTTGCTTTCAACCATTATACTCTTTGCATATTTAAAATTTAATCTTATTTTTAATTTCAATATTTGTACTTCTCTTCTTTTTTGATTTAATAATTTAAGTTTGATTGACAACAGTCAAAACTTCGATTAGTTAAGTGAGTAAAAGAAACTGCTCAAATAAAAACCTATTATTTACTTTTTCGAAGACTTAAACTTTTGTGAGTTTTGAGTGTAAGCAACCCTTCACTATCCGACCAAACAAGAGAGTTCATATATGTATATTATTAGAGAAACAAACATCTATTAGTAGAAAAAAAAAGGGGGTATATAAAGGAAAAAATTGAAAACTTTGGATTTAATGTATGAACTTGGATTGGATTATGTTGGGTCACTGGCCTAACTTTAACCCTCATTGTTTCAATTTTGGTCAAATTGATTTTTTTTTAAAAGATTTACTGATATGATTGTTAGTTGATTAACAGTCAACAATGTTAATTAATGTGATATTACACATGTACATTATTATTGACGTGACATTATTTTATATTATATGTCAAGTCAATAAAATAATTAAAATTAATTAAAAATTCAAAAAATGAATAATGTTTTTAAAAATATTAAAAATTAAAATTTTAAGAAACTTTTTTAAAAAATTTATGCTTTGTAAAACTTAATTTTTTAACTCATCCTTTTTTTTTCTAGAAACAAAAACTTGTTCTTCTCTTAAACACCCCCTCATCAATCCCTCTAGATATTGGACAATGAGAAGTTTGAATGTTCAAGCATAGATTCGTCTATTTCGGGGTAATTTTTGAAAAATCCGACTCTGAATTCATGTCCAAAAGGTTAGAAAGAGATTAGATAAGAATTTTGAAGTAGAACGAAGTCAGAAAATAATGAATGTAATCAAACAATTCGAAAGAAAAATAATAAAACAAATACAACTAGTTATGTCCCATTAAATGTCTACCAAACAACCCTCTTATGGAATTGTTTTAATTCTATAAAATTTTCTTCTTCTTTTTTAAGAAAATTCATTAATTCATGTCATGAATGGTATTATTTAATTTGGGAGAGGATGGGAGGAGGGGGGAATAACAAGCACCCATCATAGCTGGTGAAAGGTAAGCTCAATTAACATAATAAAGGTTTTAGCATCAACATCAATAAAATATTATGACACGTTGACAATTGATTTTATTACAATTCAAGATGGCATAACTGGAGTGATTGCATCCATTTAATGCGATAAAAAAAATTAGCCTTAGATGATCTAAAGCGACGAGCAAAAATTAGTAAAAAAACCGAGCCTCTACTAAACTAGAGAGGACGGTGACAAAACCATTTTAAAATACTTTTAAAATAAAAATAGATTAATAAATTAACGAAAAACCAATCACTTTCCATTAACAGTGATTTAATAGTATTATATCAATTTCACATCAATTAATCAATTATTCCGTTGACATTTGTTTGCAGACATGTTCATCTGTCAAGCTGTAATGAAAATAATTTTCCACTGTTTTTTTTCATGTAAGTAAAAAAACAATATTATTTTCATTGAAATAATATAGTTATAGTTAGCTGTAAATGAAATGTTTTTTTGTTTACTTAAATAACCTATACAAAAAGTCAGCTTATAGTTTAGATTCTCTTCTCCTGCACTTAATATATAAAATAAAATTAAAAACTAATATTCATCTCATCAATCTTCTATATAAACTTAGGGTTCAAGATAAGTTCACATCATTTGAAATCGTATAAAATAATATCCGATAAAAAATTTAGTTATCACTCCATGCAAATCAAGATACTTTTATCATTAAGAAACTTTCATTCACAAATAGATTAAACACGAATTAAAAGAAAATTACAAGTGAGGGATTTCATAATTTACAAATATTTGCATTAATCCCTAATGGGGTACAAGAATGTAGAAGAAGGTGGAGATAATCATGATCTGTGGTTCAATGGCTTCCATGTTGAAGCAGCATTTCGACCACTTCCCCCATGGTGGGTCTTTCATCTTTATCTTCCTCAACACAACGAAGTGCTACATTAACCATAATGGCCATCTCAGCCTCATCATATACGCCTTCAAGCTTAGGATCTATTATCACATGCTTCCATGTTTCAATCTCTTTGGCTCCTACCAGTTGCTCTCTCACCCATCCTACTAATGTTCTTTGCCCTTTCGAACTTTCATCATCACTCATTTTGGTTCCCATTGCAGGGTTTTTCCCTGTCACTAACTCCAATAACACGATCCCATAGCTATAGACATCAACTTTGGAAGTGATGGGAAGATTAAAGACCCATTCAGGTGCCATGTAACCTCTTGTTCCTCGAATCCTCGAGACTTGCGAATGTTTAACGTCGCCTCTATTTATCAACCAAGACAAGCCGAAATCCGAGACTTTGGGTTGGTATTTGGAGTCGATGAGAATGTTTTGAGGCTTTATATCACAATGGAGAACCCATTCCAAGCATTCTTCATGTAAATAAGCTAAGCCTCTTGCTGTTCCCAAAGCAATATCGAATCTTTTGCTCCAATCAAGGGATTTAAAAGAAAGGGTTTCGGCTAAAGATCCATGTTCCATGTACTCGTACACTAAAAGCCTGTGTTTTCCCTCAGCACAATAGCCCCACATCTCTATCAAGTTCATGTGGTTAAGCTTCCCAATGGTGTTTACTTCTGCTAAGAATTCGGCTTCTCCTTTGTTAGCATCGATGAGTCGTTTGATCGCCGCGATCCGACCGTCAGACAACGTTGCTTTGTACACTATTCCACCTGCACCTCTTCCAATCTCTTGTGAGAACTTATTACTAGCTTTTTTAAGCTCTCCATAGGTGAATTTTCTGAAACCAGTTGTAGCTAAATGGTAGACTGCAGTGGGGCTTGAATTATCTTTGGTTCTAATGAAGAAAATCCATACCAACAAAATGGTAATAAACTCAATTCCCCCTATAGCACAAGCTGTCCAAAGAGCAAATCTCAATGACTCATTTTCACTCCTTTTGGTATATTTTCGTTCAAGCCTCTGCACTTCATTAGAACATTGTAACTCAGGATATTCAACAGTATCAATGTAAGAAGAGACAATAGCTTTAGGCAATTTCACATAGAAATCAGCATTGAAATTAGGTGGTCGATGTCCATTCAACAACTGTGTCTTGGGATAACAATATGTACCATCTGATTCATGTGCTTTAATAAACCTGAATTGAAACCCTTTACAATCACACAACTGCAAACAAATTTGCTTGCAACCATCCAAGGTGACATTAGTATACAAGTTGAAATCATAGCCATAGAATTCAACATGCCGAAGCTTTAAGAAACCAAACTGATCAGTTTGGTTACAAGGAAGATGAAACTCTGGCTCACAACCAAGAGACCAGTCACTAGGATTCTTCAACTTATACCCTGGACTACAACTACATTCCCTTCCAAAACTAGGAGTATAAAGACATATACTGTTTGGTCCACAACATCCATGAACCATACATGGTTGAGGAAAGGCTTGCCATGAAACAACCCAAGCTTTTGCATCTTCACTTAGACTATATAATCTAAGATTACCATCAAAATCCATTTTCAACATCCTTGAGATGTTTAAACCATAATCAGCTGACAAGAAAGTGAAATTATCAGTTGAACTGAAATTACCCCAAGAGTCTAAGACAGCTATTTTGGTGTTATTGAATGTGGATCTTCCAGCTTCCCATCTCAATAGCCATGGACTTGGCCAATAAACACTTGAAAACTCTGGACCTTTGTAGAGAAGGCAAAGCACATTATCAGTGTCGTAATAAAGCTGATAAAAACCCGAAGAGTAGTTTCCTTGGTTTCTCACTGAAACAAGCTTTGAATTCTCATTGAATTGTTGAGAAGGAAGAAGAGTATCCGTGGGTGAATCATAGCTTTGCCATAATATAAGACCTTCCATATCACATAAGATAAGGTTGCCGCCATTTTCAAGCTTCAAGTATGTAGGTATAGGTGACATGGTTTTTGTTTCCCATACAATGATATGACCAGCATCTTTTAAAACAAGGTTACCTGATTTTAACAGGCAAAGCTTTGAGAATCTTCCATTGACTGGTTCATCCCTATTTGCCATCCAAACAATCGTGCAACTGTTGGCATCACAAGTTGGTTTATTGAACCATATGGCAAAGGAATAAGCGTTTTGGCCAACAGGATGGAAACCAGCACTGAAACTTCCATCAGGTGATGTCAAAACATCAGCTGGTGTCTCCACTGAGAGTGATGAGCCTGCCCGCAGACTTTCAGAGGATGAAAATGAAAGAAAGCAAAGTAAACCCAAAGACAAAACAAGAGGAATCAAGGGTGTAGCCATGGATTTTTTTTGTGAAAATGGAGAAAGGCAAGAGTGGTTGAAAGAACAATAGTTTTAGAGGGGTTTTCTTGAAGTATTAGATGATAATTGAGATGAAAATTTTGATTAATTTAATCACCATTTTTATAATCCTGAATTATTATTGGACAGATTCAGTGATTGGTGATTTTAGTAGCAGCCGACACCAGAAGACAGACTTTAGGGTCAAATCATGTAATTAACAAATTAAGATACAGCCAATAAGTAGAGAAAAAGTTCATACTTGATGATTTATTATTTTATTCATATCAAAATTCCAATGTATAATAAATTCTCAAATTCGTATTTGTTGAACAGATAATATTTTATATTTTAAAAAGCATTCAATTATAGATAAAAATTGATGGGTTAAGTTGAGTATTTACAAATATCAATACAAATTATTCATTTCATTTAGTTTATTGATCAAAAATGTTTATCTTATTAATAAAGTCGTTGGATCGATCTGTAAATTTGATGTTAAATTGATATGTTTAAATCAATTAAGTTTATGTTAGTCACTTTGAAGTTGATTATTTATGAAAATTGATCGATTTAATGTTAGTTTGGTTATAGTTTGAAGTTAGCTAAATATGTTATTTATGAAAAGTTATCCACCAACCTACCCATTCTCAAATCTAAATATTTGGGCTTTCAATCTAAAAAGAATTCACATTTTAGGGTTTGGTAATTAAACCTATTGGCCCAACCTATTTTGTGTAGTAATATATATTATTACAATTGTTACAGTCAACTTCTGCTACAAGTTATTATATTATTGGTAACTTGCAAATTTATTTCTAATTTAGGTTACTTTGGGGACGGTACGTTTATATGTGATTAATATAAAAACAACGGTGGTGATGAGATTAGATACTGTAGCGATACTGTAGTATGAAAAAAAACTAAACACTCATCCAAATAGTAAGTCATAAATCTGTTAAGTTAAAATTTTCTATTTCTAAAATTTTATGTAGCCAATATATTATCATATATAATTTAATATTGGTTTGTTATTTTCGCACAACACTTACACAAATCATGACATTTTAGTTGATGAAAATAATCGTTATTAAACTGAAATTTTGATGGATTAAATCCACAACTTAAGCATAGTAAGAGATTGATAGTAGAATTTAACTACTACTATTTGGATTAAGATTTAAATTTTAAAATTTAAAAAATACAAGAATTAAAATTGACCAAATTAAAGTATATAGATTAAATCTGTAACCTACACATAGTACAAGGACTACTAGCATAATATAACATTCTATTTATACTATTACTAAATCTCTTATTGAGTTCGGTGTCACGAGTGAAATGACACCAATTCAATTATAAAATGCTTGAAACACTATTCTTTTTTAAATATTATTATTATATTTTTGACATTTATATTTTTATATAAGGCTTTAATAATTAGTTTATTGATTATGAATTATCAACGAACATCGAAGATTAAGAGTGACTTTAGATAAGCGGTGGAATGCGATGCATTCAACCAGCGTACAACCATTTTCCATGTCAACAATGTGTGGTGTAAATTTTCATTGGAAGAAACCATGCACACAAATCACCAAAATGTCTTTCTTTCTCTCTCACTTGGAAAAACCAGAGTTGACAATTTCTTGTTCTTAAAAGAGAAAAGTTTATAACATGAACCAATTTCATAATTGAATGAACAATAAATTACTTAAGTGTCAAAACTGTTATACATTACTCAGAATCAGAAAAACTAGATACGGCAGACTAATTAACCCTACAAAGAATGACCACCCATTGTCCAGCATCAGCCTGAACTTATTGCAGACATTACAAACTAAAGAATAGGATCAACACAAATAGAAAGCAACAAAAATTGAACAAAACAAATAAATAATAACGAATTAAACAAATTCAGACGCCAAAGAATCAATTGCAGGCTTTGCATTGCATGAGATGAGACCGTAGCTTAATGTCCCTTGCCACCAGAACTTGGACCCGAGTTCGTGACGACATCACTAAACGAATGACCTTTGCCTCCTTGACTTGGACCTGAATTGGGGTTGACAGCATCGGTAAATGCATGACCTTTGCCTCCTTCACTTGGACCTGAATTGGGTTTGACAGCATCAGTAAATGCATGACCTTTGCCACCAGAACTTGGACCTGAATTGGGTTTGACAGAATCACTAAATGCATGACCTTTGCCTCCTGGACTAGGACCACCGGTCTTGATTCCATCAAAGAAAACCTCAATCCCTTCAGCTATGGAGTTTCCTACCGCAACATGATTGAGAGGACGAGCCATAGAAGAAGAAGAGAAAAGCAATGGAGACAGAAGAAGGAAAACAAAGAAGAAAAACTTGAAGTTTGCAGCCATTAGAGCCTGTGATGACAAGGTTACTATAAAGGGTGAGTTTCTTTTCTTTTTGTTCTTACTAGGAAGGCTAAAACTTGATTGTTGATTGTGGTTGATATGCTTCATATATTGATATATATAGATTTTGGATATACAGTGATCCATGCGGCCTTGTTATTGGTTTTTGAACTGAAATGAGCTGATTGATGATCAAAGACAGACATCATATAAATTGACCCAACAGTAGCTTTGAATGGTTGATTGGCCGCCATCTTTCCTTTATTGCGCAAGTGATGAAGTCGTAGTGTGCAACATATTTTATTTTAGCTTGCGTAATTGACTGCGTAATAAAACTTTTCCTTAAACTTTTGCATATTTCAAAAAGCAGGTGCTATAGGGACTAGCTCTATGCTGCCATCATCATACACATGCGACCCACCTACATATTAATAAAGGGATAATTGCAGTAAACATCTTTTAAGGTAAACTACAAAAATATCACTTTTGTTTGTATCAGATTACATTTTAATCACTTACGTTATCGTTTTATTACGATATAGTCATTCTGTCGTTAAGTCCCATTACTCCCCTAACAGCAATCTTACGTGGTAGTTAAAATAAATTTTAAATACCAACTTGAATGTCCAATCGAGATGAGAATAAATTTTTAATTAAATAGATTTAATTAATTAAAAATTTTAAATTAACTACCATTGAAAAAGAAAAATTCAATTAGACATCTAAATTGACATTTAAAAGAAGTGGGATTGTTGTAAAAATATGGAAAGTGAGAAATATGAAGCAATGAGTAGTGTTAAAGTTTGAATTTAAGAAATGGATTGTTGAATTTGGCAATGGTGTCAAAATTGATATTAAAGTGCTAATGGTTACAACATGGTGTCAAAATTCATGTGAACATGGTAATCAACACTTACAAGTTATTTATCACTTGAATCCTGTGTGTTGGCTTGATAGTTAGAGTGTTCATTATTTCAGGTGTGGTTTGAATTTTAGTTGCGCTAATCGTGTTGCTGTTAGAACTTTACCTTTCTCTTGTAATTCACAAAAAAAAAATTAATATTATCATTTAATAAGCTTAGAAAGTAATTGATTTATTTACGTTGCTTTTGTGGATATCAAAACTATCATGATAAAACAATTACAAGTGCCATCATCCGTTTATAGTATGAGACCAATCTTGTTCGGGCTAATTCGAGTCGAGAGTAATATTCAAATAAAATCTTTCCAACAATAATTCACTTCCACTTCTTCCAATATTCACTTGTTGATAAAAAACAAAAAAAAAAAAAAAAAAAAACTTCAACAACTTCAAGCTCTCCATAAGGCAAATGGGAAATTGGATGCTTACACAATTAACTTCTCAGTAATTAACCTCATTTGGAATTTGACTAAAATTGAACTTTCCATTAGAGTCTAGCATACACTAACGAAGTAAAAGAATTTGTAATTAACCCTCATTTTTAGGGTTTGAATTCAAATGGCATCATCTACAAGTTTCTACTTTATTTGTCATGAAAATATCCCTTTGAATCCTACAAAGGAAATTGCCAAATATGTTGCCAATTCAATTCATGCATGTCCAAGCAGCCAGCCTGTCTCCACCAACACCAAGGAATAAATACAAGTAATAGTGACACAATTTTGGTTTCAAATTATAACAGTTGGTTTGAAATTCTCACTGTCATCGTTATTTTTATATTATTTGCAAATAAATGCATCGTTCAATCAAATGGATCCTAAGTTAAAAAATAATAAAAAATTTCCTAATTTTAAAGTTAAAAATTATATAATTTAATAGGTCAAAATGTATAGAAAATTATAGGGTTTTTTACAAATATAATATAAAATAAATAAATAATTACCAAAATAATACCCCCATCTCATTAATTACAAAAATGGTATGTTTAGTTAGATGGAGGGTTTATCAAATGGCGGCATTCTAGGATTTTTCTGACATATTTTTTTATTTTTTATTATATTTATATATTTAAAAATAAAAAAATAATATTTTATTGGTGAAGGGTTATCAAGTGGCGGCACAAAAGAGAAAATTTGTACACGAGAAAAATACGAAAAAAATACCTGACACTCTAATAGATGAACACCAAATGGTGACACCCATTGAGGGTTTTTAAATGGCGGCACTTAGGAGTAAAATGCCACTTATCAACACCCCTTTGTGTCGTGTGTATGTTTTAATTTGAATGGTTGGGATTTAATGTATATTAATAGAAATTAAATTGGATTTTTTGTGTTATATAATAAGAAGAGGGACCAACGGGTATTGAAAGAAAAAAAGAAAGAAAGAAAGAAGGAAGAATGAGAAGAAAGAAAGGAGAAGGAGAGAAAGTCAATATATTTATTTTTAAAATTTTTTAATTTATTAGTTAGTAATAGTAATTTTAATTTTATTGTTTAATGTGATTTATTTGTTATTATAATTTTGTTTAGTAAGTTGATTAAAAGATTAAAAGAAAGGAATAAATGTAAGTTTGATTATTATTAGTATTTATTATTTTAAGTTATTTGTTTTGTTTAATTTAATTTTTAATTGATTTGTTATTTAATGTTTTTATTTAGTTGAGTAAATTAAGAGGTGAAAGAAAGGTAAGTTTGATTATTATGTTATTATTAATTTACTTTAATTTAATTTTGTTAGTAAGTAATTTTTATTTTGTTACTAGTAGTAAGTAAGTAATAATATAAATTAATCTAATAATTAAATATTAAAATGAGTTATTTATCAAAATGGTATAATAACTCGTTTTTAAGCTATAATTAAATTTAGTTACAAGTATGAAATTAAATAATTTAATTCAAATAAAATTAGAGTATATTTATAATACTGGTAAAAATAGTTATATAATAAATTTAGAAAGAATTAATATAAAATTTAAAATAATTTTTATTTAAATGGTAAAATTTACATTTTTAGTTTGGATCTCATGTGAATATATATTTTAAATTTATATAAATATAAAAAGATAAAAACACTCTAAAATAAAATTATTATTTTATTAATTTATGGTGTGTGGATACCATTTTGGTATATAAATATTTATTTTGTATCATTTTAGTAAATAACTCATTCTGGTATTTAATTATTATTTTTGTATTATATTCGTAAAAAATAATAAAAATTGTAAACTTATGTATTGAACTAATTGATAATTTTTTTTTCAAGTTGCAGAATGGATTCATTAATTAACGAGAAACGTCCTCACATAGCAAAGTCGGTGAATGAGGAAACACGCCAAGCCAATATGAGTGTAATAAAATTATTTTTCGTTCCTTATGTAATTTACGAAATTATTATTTGTTTACAAAATTAATTTAGGTTATACTAATTATTTCTGTAAATTAACAGGAAGAGCTCGAGTACCGTTCATTGAGGGATCGTGCACAAGGCCTCAAATATCCCCCTCATGAACGTCTACTTCCGTACTTACGGGATGCCGGATTTGGATCAGCGGCATTAATCCAAAAATTTGAGTTACGATATGATTTAATAAGTGTATTGGTGGAGCGTTGGCGCCCGAAGACCTACACATTTCATCTGCCTTGTAGGGAGTGCATTGTGACGTTGGAGGATGTTGCGCTCCAACTCGGGCTCCCAATCAATGGTCTATCGGTCACCAGGATTAATTTTTTTTCAAGAGTCGACAACGATGTGCATCCAATTACTAGGTCGCTCACCTAATAATAACAATGATTTTACGTCATTGTTATTTACATGGTTGAGGACCAATTTTCAGCACTTGCCCGAAAATGCAACTGAATTGGAGGTGTCTTGGGCCGTTCGAGCCTATATTATGCAAATGATAGAGGGCGTACTCATACCGGACGAGAACAACAATAAGGTCCACTTGATGTACTTGCCTCTACTAACTGATTTATGAAAAATTCATTCATATAGTTGGGGGTCTACGGTGTTTGCGATGCTGTATCGAGAACTTTGTCTCACCACAAACCCTTCTTCCCGGGATATAAGTGGATGCCTACTACTATTGCAGTCTTGGGCACTTTATCGGATGCCATTCTTGGCATCCGTTAGGCACCAAACATATGTTTTCCCACTCGTTAATAGGTGATTATCATATACCCAAAATTTAAATTATTTGACATATTTTTTTAATTATATTATTCTAACAAGTTGTTTTTTGTTTTCTTAGATGGAAAACAAAATCGGGAATCGGGAGGCAGCTCACAGTTCCCTTATATCGTTTGATGCTCGAGCAATATGCCGGGGAAGGGGTATGTTATTCATTAACATGTTAAATTATATTACTTGACTCGTGTTAATATGGTTACATGTTACTAAATTATATTACTTTACTCTTATTAATATCTTGACATATTATTAATTGTGAAGTTCATTTAGACCCCATATATACAGTTAGAAATCGCCGCTTTTATTCCTGCCTCGACATTCCTCCACTCAGACCAATGGTGCATTAATGCACCGCTAATCAATTTTCAAACAGTAGAGTGGAATGCCGGAGATCGAGCACTCCAGCAGTTTGGTTGTAAACAGCCTATCCCGCAATCGCCATTTCAATTAGGGTCCATCCATGGGATGGATAAAAAGGGGAAATAATTTTGTGATTAGGGGATTGTGCATAAACAATATGTTTATGTATGGAATAACTGGATGATGTGAGTACCTTCGATGAAGTACACTCCGGATTTGCGGCCATCATTAGAGTACATACAGTGGTTCATTCAGGTGGGTTTACCATATTTCTTGGTGCACAGTCGACGATAATTTTCCCACACATGTCTCGACAAGGTCACCCCTATCATGTAGCTCCTACCCTAGATCCACAGCCAGATCCAGAGGAAGAGGAAGAGGAAGAGGAAGAGGAGGAAGAAGAGGTATTGGATGACGATGATTTTTATCGTTCAGATTTTGCGGGATCGTTACATATCCCTAGCTCATCAAGCCAATGATATCAGCCTCAGTTTGACGAGCCATCGCAATACTCAAGCCAAGGATATCATCCTCAGTTTGACGAGCCACCACAATACTTTACTCCTCCTAGGCAATACTCTACTCCTCCGGAGCAAATAGACCCTAATGATGACGATGAGCTTGACGAGCAACCTCGACGTAGACACCAGCCACTACGAAGATATACCCCGAGAACCACACCATCTAATCATGGATACTAGGGTTGTATATAATAGTATTTAATTGTGCATATTTGACTACTGATGAGTTCTAATGATGACATTTTACTTTAATTGTACATATATTTAAACCAAAGTGCAAATATAAAAATTATTAATTAAATACAAATATTGAACATAATTAATTTCAAATGAAAAATATCCAATACAAATAGCTTAAGCCCTACTCGATCCGGAGGACTGACCAATATGGTAAGTTCGTTGGGGGCAATTACGCCGAGTATGCTCAACTAGCCTACACAGTTCACACAGCTTACCGCCATTTGTTTTCCCCATAATGTCCATTTTGTTGTGGATTCTAGTGATATGGGGACGACCTATCAGATTCCTTCGCAAACCTTTGTTCGGGATAAGCTCGAAAGTTGTCGGAGGTACCTCTCACATGAATAAGTCAAGCAGGACGGGGAACTCATTTTCCCAAATACGTAACGTACACTGGAGAGTGTAAACGGGGTCAATAAACTGTTCAACAGTAAGTGACACTTTAGCACAAGCTGCAACGACACGTGCACAGGGATAACGAAGTGCATCGAACCTCCTGCAATCGTAGTGTCTGTTTGGGAGATCAACCCTGTATGACCTAGGTGGGATACCAGGTCGACGCCTAATGGTCTCTATAACTTAAAATCGTTGAAACTGTTGTGAATATATTTCAACGTTCATCGTCCTCGCTATTTGACGGTTTGCATTCATTACATTCCTGACAGCTTCGACAAACACATGTCCGATATTCATCTGATCGATTTGTCGCGTCCCCATTACTGGTATCAAGGTAGCCAACCTATAGAACGTGGTTGAGAACACAGATAAAATCGAAAGATGTCGTATTTTTTTAACACACCGTTAATCGACTTTACCAAGTTGGTCGTCATTTGACCATATCGATACCCCTCATCAAAACTTTGAGACCATTACCACGGCTCCATTGTACCCAACCACTCGCGTAATGGCTTGTTCGTTTGACCTTCCATGTCACGCTCAAGTCTGGTCATTCTTTACCGAGATCGGTGTGGCTCTAGCTCGTACGCTGTAGGAATATTAAGAAAATATAAGGTACAGTTTCAAATTAAAACATTAAAAATATAATTTGAAACTTAATTTTTTACCCATTTTCATAAGTCGTCTCCGCCAGTCTGCATTCTTATATTCTCGTTGGAAGTTAGCCGCAATATACCGACTGCAGTAAACTGATTTTCATGGTACACCAGTACGCCTAATGGTCGCAATAATACCCTTCCCTCTATTAGAGATGATGCAAATATTATCGTTATGAATCACATACCTCCGCAGGTTTGTCAAGAAGAATTCCCAGGATTCCATGTCTTCTTTATCCACAATAACAAATGCTATTGGGAGCACATTCTGATTCCCGTCTTGAGCCATCACAATTAGTAGGATCTGCGTATATTTCCCGTATAGCCAGGTCCCATCTACCTGGACAAATGGCTTACAGTGAGGAAAAGCTTGAACGCAGGAATCAAACGTCCAAAATATATACTGAAAAATTCTTCTTCCCGATTATATGTTGTTATTTGAGCCATAATAAAGTCGTGTCACCAACTCAATCACAGTCCCCGGCACGTACTGTCGCATTGCGATTATCCATCCTTACAGCTCATTGTATGATGCATCCCAATCACCGAACAACTGTTCCATTACCATCTGTTTGACAATCCATGCTTTTCAATATGAAACCTGATAACGGAATCGTGATTGCATCTCCACAATCAGTGTAGAAACTTTGATGATCGGATCGTCCTTAACCATTGGCATGATATGTGTGCAGATGATTCTGGAATCAAGTTTCCAGTAATCTTTTGATAAACGTGTTGAACTACATGTGTGAGGCCTATCAATTTTTCTTATCTCCCACATCTATGACTTCTGGATAAATGCTGCTCGCACTCTCCACTTGCAACCTTCCGTCGACTTCCAACACTCTCCGATATACAATATTGGTTTAGACACTGCAACTTTGTAGTCTATCGACACATTCATGCTATACCGCTTAATGGTAAATATGCACTCTTCCTTGGATTCAAATTTTTGGCCCACAAACTACTCTTCACGAACTGCTGCTACGGCCAATCGATGAGTAGGTAGTATATCAGGGTAGTTCGCGAACTCGACATGTGTCGCATCGGAGTCTATAAGCGACATGTGTGTTCTAGGAAGATTATTGTGCATCACAACATGTGTAACTAGATTTTCGACTGGATTTTCGACTGGATTTTCATCGTCATTCGCCCCTTCATCGTCAATATCATTCGGGACCTTATCCACATCCGGATCACTATCAATATCGACCTCATTATCAAAAGGAATACTACTATCATATCCAGCATCTTCATCTGCATCATTCTCAGCTGTAGCAGCATTAAGATCGATGTCTATCCCGCGTACTATTGATTGACTTTTAATGTGCGATACTGGAACCACAATACACGGAGTTGGATCTTCATTTTCTACAAGTTTCACATCAACTAACTTGGCAAACAATTGAACCGGTGAATTTAGGTCACTTTGATTCGAACAATAAAGAGCGATCATTGTCTCCACGTCTTTATCGTCTACAAGTTCCATCTCGGTGAATTTGATGGGTTCTGTCGAAACTGGAAACTTGTAGAAAAGTTTCGACATCCTTCTCCCACAACGTCTAAAAATTTTTGCACTAATCCTTGCTTTCATATCATCAACCGAAACATTTCGACGAAATCTCATTCCTATTTGTTGCCGACAATTAAATATACATCCAACCGATGTTCTCAAAATAACTCTATCGAAATAAATGCATATAAAAAATTGATTCTCCATCTTCAATAAATCTGTTTAAAAATAAATAAAATTTTAATAAATAAAATACGAATTTAAAAATATATCATACTAAAATAAATTTAAAAATAAGTACACTACCTTTCTCTCATTCTTCCTTCTTTCTTTCTTTCTTTCTTTCTTTTCTTTCTTTCTTTCTTCTTCTGCCCGTTTGTTTGCTCCCCCTCCTATTTTATAACAAAATATAAACCTAACATAAACTCCCAACCATTCTTATTTATTTTTACAACCCAAATTAAAATACACACACGACACAAAGGAGTGTTGACAAGTGGCATTTTACCCTTAAGGCACTTAAAAACCCTCAATGGGTGCCGCCATTTAGTGTTGCTTCATTAGGGTGTCAGGTATTTTTTCGTATCTTTCTCGTCTACAAATTTTCCCCTTGGTGCCGCCACTTGATAACCCTCCACCAATAAAATTTTATTTTTTTTATTTTTAAATATATAAATATAATAAAAAAATAAAAAAATTCGTGTCAGAAAAACTCTAGAATGCTGCCATTTGATAACCCTCCACCTAACTAAACATATCATTTTGATCATTAATGGGATGGAGGTATTATTTTAGTAATTATTTATTTTTTATATTATATTTGTAAAAAACCCGAAAATTGTATCTTGCCCATAAAATTATGAAAATATTTAAGTGAGATTAGTAACATAACATGTAATTATATTTTAAAAAACACAATATATATCCTAAAATAAATTGTTATTATTATATAAAGATAACTTTTAAAATTTAAATAATGTTCTAATATATTTGAAAAGTCATAAGATAATTATATTTTATTGTAAGTATTTATAATTACTTGTGTAATTACTTGAACTCTAACCTTTCGATTACACTTAATTTAAGGGATATATTAATTACAATGATTACTCAAATATATTACAAATATGTTATTAGAGTTGTGTGATCCGAATTCTGTTTGATTCAATCTGAAAAGTCGAGGTGCAACTCACTTGTTAAAAAAATAAAATAAAGAGGCAAAATTGGAGAACTTGCCTCACAAGTTGAATCTATATAGGATTATACTTATTCTATTAGACGGGTTGTTTAACCTTTTAAAAATTATGCATAGTCGCAAGCCTCTTATATTACTGTTTTTCAACATTAGTGAATTTTTTTCTCTATCCGTGGGTTTCCCCGATAAGAGTTTTCCACATAAAATCTGCATGTTTTTACTTTTCTTTCTTATTGTTTTGCGATCATTCCTACTGTCATTATCGACGTACAATATAATATGTGTAATTACAAACAATTACACAAAATTACTAAATAACTTTTTAAATGCATCCTAAATTTTTGAGTTCCAATCAAAATTTACCCATATATTTTTTTGGTATTCCTCATGTTCATTTTACAATACGTACTTAAGATTCTTGATTACTCTTGATAAAATTATCTCTAAAGTTTAAATCTGAGGTTTTTTATCCAAATATTATAAAAAAATAATTAATAACCAAAATAGTACCCCCAATTTATTATTTATTAAAATGGTATGTTTAGTTAGGTGGAGGGACTTTAAGTGGCGGCATTAGGAGGTTTTTCTGACACGAATTTTTTTTATATTTAAAAATAAAAAATTTTATTTTATTAGTGGAGAAACTTAAAATGGCGGCACTAGGAGATTTTTTTGTACACAAGAAAAATATGAAAAAAATACCTAACACCCTAATGGAGGAACACAAAGTGACGGCACTGAAGGAGGATCTTCAAGTGGCGGCACTGAAGGAGGTGTTTTGCCACTTGGCAGCACCCCATTGTGCTTTATGTGTGTGTAGAAGATTTAAGAGGTGTAAATTAATTTTGGTGGTTATAGATTTTTAATAGGTGATAAAAATTAAATAAAATAAAATTTTTGTTATAAAATAAATGGGGAGGGGGGACTAACGTGATTTGAAGGAAAAAAGAAAGAAAAAAAAGAAAGAAAGAAGGAAGAATTTTTGCTATAAATTTAGTGTCCCCACTTTGTGTCCCTCTATTAAGATGTCTGATATTTTTTTATATTTTTTTCGTATACAAAAAAACCCTTTATTGTCGTCATTTTAAGTTTCTCCATCAATAAAATAATATTTTTTATTTTTAAATATATAAAAATAATAATAATAAAATTCGTGTAAAAAAATCTCTTAATATCGCCACTTAGAGTCTCTTCACTTAACCAAACATACTATTTTGATAAATAATAAATTGGGGTACCATTTTAATTATTAATTATTATTTTTATAATATTTGAGTAAAAACCCTTTAAATCTGTATTTCAAAATTAATTATAACTTTAAAAGTTGAAACTCCTATTAACTAAAAAAACAAAAGGGAAGAAGTGGGATTGGATGGGAGGTATCTCTGCATGTGAGACCCAGAACCTGACGTCGCGTCACACCATCAGGGCGACTCATCAGATGGGCGATTAGAGCCCATTTCAAGCAACAACATTGTTCAAGCTAAGCTTGTACCAATTCGTACTCTACTACATTTATTAATCCATCTATTTGTATTATTTTCGTATTATCTTTTATTATTGTAATTTTATTTGAAATTTGATAGATTAATATTGATGGAGTCTTAGTTTGATTAATATCAGTATTATTGTCAATATAAAAAGGCGTGGGTTTGAGTGCGCTGAGGTGTAATATTCTCTTATTTATGGGTTGAGGAAAGTTTATGAATAGTTTTAGACATGGTGTCAAAAAAATAGATATGATCAGAATTTATAATGAAATTATTCAAAACATCTATTTTGACGTATCATTATTTAGTTGTTCCATCAGTCATGCCAATTTTTAACTATACAAATGAATGAAATTTTTAACAAAAATAAATAATTTGTTCTTTGATTTAACGTATAAAAGAATAAAGACAGCAAACAAAATAGTTTTCCCTTTCCTCTTGATGTATTCGTAGATTGTCTTTTTCATATAAAAGAGTACAAAACTAAGTATTGAAGATGTAAGACAAGTTAGGTTAGCTTTAACTCAAGTCCACATGAATTTCAACTTGATAGCTATAACTTTAAAGGCTTGAGCTTTCTTGAAGCTATAAATCACATTCATTATTGATTCCAACTACGCAGGAGAAAATGACAAAATTAGGTGTCCCATTCCAATACCAACAATTTGGCCTATCATACATCACATGCATCCCAACTAGCTATGACATTTTGGTCCCTAATATGGCATTTAACTCTGTTGATTCAAGCAACTACCCATCAATCCATAAAACCCCACTGTTTGTTTAGGGTTAATTTCATTGAAGGTACCCAAATTATGAATTAGTTTCTAGATTTCAAAATGTGTTAATTGAGTCCCAAAGTATTAATGTCGTATTGATCAAGTCTTTCTGTTCATTTAGCCATATTTAGATTATGTTAATCGAATTGTAAGCATGTATACCTATTTCATCTAGTGTTAAAAAAAGGTTAACCAGGGTCAAGGTAGCAAGTCGAAGGCTCCCCCAAAATGATAATTTTTTATTTAATCTCTTCAAATTTTTACCAACACTATCTATTTTTTTAACATATGGAATTCAAGTTATCTATACGATTGGACCGCATGTTTACAAAATCGTCTGTGTTTTAAATACACTCTATGTCAAATCTGAAATGACATTTAATGTCTAAAATGGTTAGGATGACAAAAGATGCAACTGCGAGTACTTCGTGAACTCAATTAGAAAGTTTTAAAATTACGGGGTCAATTTAAAATCCGAGTAAATTAACCCCATTCTTAAATATTGCAACCTAACCAGTTTTTATCTCTAGATTGAGAAAAAAAACAAACCCAGATTCTCATCCATGGAATGCAGCCAAAAAAACCAAGCAGAAACCCTGAAACTGGTTTTTTGGAAACTGGCATCTAAAATGCAATGAAGAAAAAACAAAGTACCAAACCCCAGAATTTTGGGGTCTCTTACAACCTGGTCATGGGAAAAGAATTGGCAGATAAAAAATTTTGCAGTATAATCATAACAAAAACTACCAATTGGAGCCTTGATTTTCCTTTTTCTGCCTAAACAAGCTAATCTTCCCACATCAAATCCAATCAATACCCCCCATTTGCCACTCTTTACCCCACAAACTCATAAATGTGTTGCAAAGAACACTTTGAAAACAACAATGGAACATAATTTTTATGGAACAATTGTTTCATTTCATAATTTAACATTAGCACAGAGTAACAGATTTAGTGTTCACAAAAAACCCCAAAGCTTAAGTACAAAAATTCCATAAGAACAAGAGAGAGTAAAATCCCAAACAAAAATAAAGGAAATCAATACAACAACAAAACAACAAGCAAAACCAAAGCTAGAAAAGTGAAATTAAAGTGATATATTTATATTTTGATCCATTTATTATATAAAACTATAATAGTAGTAATTAATTAATTAATTAGAATTAGAATTATCTGCCTCTGTTATTCATCTTCTCATAAAACTGAATAGAGAGAAGAGAGAGACATAGATTAACCTCATCTTTCCCCCACCGTGCCGGCGGTTTGGAGTTGATAATCTTGGGCGGAGACCAGGCGGAAGCCGAAGCGGCTTGTGGCTTGGAAAACGCCCAAAGGTAACGGGAGTGGAGCTGACGGAAGCCGCCGAGAGGCAAAACGACAGATCTAAGCTGTTGGGTTCCACAACCGATGTTAGCCCAGTGCCTGGTGCAGATCAGCTCCCAAAGCCGCTCGTCTTTGGCGGTTTGGCGCCATAGACGACTTACACAAGAAGCCCTAGCCAAAGTCCTTGCATCGACGTGTTTGAAAACTTCGTACAAAAGATTTTCATCTAAATTCATCAACCCAGATTTTGTATCCTCAGCGTCTTCATCTTCTTCTTTGATTTTCTTCATTTTGTGGTCGGAGACGGTTGCCTGAGAGTCTGGGGTCCTTCGTTTCATTGAAGAAAAGTTAAAAAAAGCTTTGATCTTTTTTTTTTGGGGGGGGGGTGTTCTTTCAAAAATCGTTTAAGATTTGAGTTTCAGAATTGGAAATAACCAAGGAAAGAGAGGGTGGAGTGGGTGAGGGTAATAGGGATGATTTTGTTGGGTATCGAAGAAGACAAAGAGGATATATGAATGTGGTGTTGAAAGCTGTTGACAAAATGGGGTATTTGTTTAAATTTTAATGGGAAAACTTTAATAAATATATAACCAAAACCGTAGTAAAAAATTTGATGTTTTGGATTCATCGTGTCTTAATTTAATTTGGTATCGATATTATTATTAGTACAAAAATATATAAGTTTGAGTATGTTAAAATACATTTACTCTTTTATTCAAGGTTGAAGACGGATCATGAGTGGTTCTAGGCTTGTAAAAAAATGATGTTTTATAAGATTGATGTTGGTTCAAGTTTTGTGAAGGGAGAATCCGATATTGGAAATAAACTATAGATAATTTTAGGTACTGTACAAAAAAAATGATGTTTTGTAAGATTGATGTCAGTTCAAGTTTTGTGAGTGGAGAAATGGTAGTTCACGATCATGTGGCAGGTCGTGTCGATTTCATGAATTTACACCTTAAATTATGGGAAAACGGGATTTTTAGGTTTTTCGAACATTCTAAGACGTATATATGACAAAAATAAGAAAATAGGAGTGAATCGTTATAGAATATTTAAGAAAACAACTCAAATAAAACCATTAAAGTCAACTCTGAAATAGATTTTAGTCAAGATTGAAGATTCTCATTTGATCTTTGGAGATTATCATGAGTTTTTTTGTTTCTTGTGATTATACTGTATCTTGTATGTTTTTATTTTTTACCATGAATTAATTTTTTAAATATTTAGAGAGATGAACCCCATGATAGATTCTGTCATTTGATTTTTATTTTACACAATAAACTTTTAGTTTCTTATTCTCAATTATGTGTGCTTAATTCTTGGTTTAATATTTCTAAATTATTGATTCATGTTTGATATGCTTAAATCAGAAGAGGAATAGATCCTGTTTAAAAATATATCTTGCACAGTTGAGTGAAGTTGCATACAATCCTAGAAATTGGACGATATAAATCTACCGGATTAAAGTCAAATCAAATAAGAGAATCCATAAAACGAATTAATGTGATAATAGTGATTTTAATTAGAAAAAAATCTCAACTAATCAACCTAGAGTTTGTTGTTTTTATTCTTAAAAAAGATATTAGCATAACTTAAGAAAGACAATAATTATTAGTATTTTTAGTGTTCAAGGGAACGATATCTTTGCTCACCGTAGTTATACTATTAACTGATAGATGTATTTATCTTAGTCAAATATTTAATTTGTTTTGTGGACATCAAGGGGTATGGGATGAGAGTGCTTGGAATTGAACCCAGACTCTCATGCCTTACAACCTAATACTCTTGCCACTATGCTAAGAGATTATCGACATATTGTTAAAATATTAATTTATAAAAATATAAAGTTGTATAAAATTACTTTAATTTTATATTTTGCACTAGTATAAATGATAAAATATAACATTTAAAAAAAATATTCAAACCAACAAAATAGACTTTGAAGATCAAATTATTATAAGGAGGAATTTGAAAATAAATATTTATAATATTGACGCAATACTTAATTTTTTTTCTCTCATAACAATGGTGGACTTAAATCCTTATAATTTTGCGCACGTGAGTTTGATTGAGCGATGTATTTATTTACGATGAGTGTAAAAATAATGATGACGATAAAATTAGATACAGTAACTATACTATAATGTGAGACAAAAAATAAGCTAAAATTAACGCACCTCATCGCCCATTCAAACTCATCCTAAGAATTGCGTATTTCAACACTAATTATATATTCATAAATATCTCACAAACTATCGTCAATATATTATATTATGAAAAGTATTTACATTTTAATATACTATTTTTTACCAAATTATTGGAAAGGCAACATTAATTAAATTACTTCATTTCTTAATATTATCATGACCCACTTAAAAAACAATTATTCTTTTAAAAACCACCCTCACAATTTTACTAATGTCTTACTCATTGATTTAAATCTATATTTACCTTAATTATCAGGATGTTCATCACTCCAAATGTAATCTGGTTGAGCCGCGTTAGTATAAATAAAACTATGATCGATTTTTTATTTTTTTATTTATAATTGCAGTGTCTTTATTTGTTGTCCAATTTGGAACAAGTCCTTCAAATTAGAGGAAGCAAAGTCATCTGAATTCTTAATCAAAGTCAAGCAAATGTAACAGTAAAAGGTAAAAAGCAATTCTGATGGTTAGGAGTAAAGCAGAAGTTTGATTTAATTTTTTTTATTAGAAATTTGTGTAATGGATGGAACTTTGTATTGTTGCCAAGATTCGGAGCATAATATTTTGAGAAATCCCCCATGAAAATGATGTTTTTGTCTCTCATTAACATGACCTTATACCCGACCGGATCTTCATCCGGTCCAAAATTGTAGACACGTCATGGCTTGGTGCTTCATCTCATTACACATTTTGACTAATAAATAAACAAAACAAACAAAGATTGAATAATTTATATGTTATTGTCAACAAAACCAAAGGAGCTACCAAGTTGATGAAATATGCCCTATCAAAACAAACACACATTGTGCTTGCTTTCCAATTTGATGCTGACTCCATGTATTGGGCTACAATGGACCATGGGTCGATGATGGCTAATTCACCATTCCCACTATCAAACCTTGGCTACAACCCCATGAAACTTCACTCATACTTGGGCTATATAATGGGGCCAAGCTTCCACAAACTTAGTAAGGATTTTCCTAGTCATGGTAGCATGGGTTATGAGATATGAACAAGTATAAGATACATACAATAAATTAAGGGTTAGTTTAATATTACTTTTCGGAAGTACTTTTAGGACAAAAAAAATACTTTTGAAATAAAAATATTGCTAAATAAAATGCTTTTGAGTTTTTCAAAAGTGTTTTTGGAACAAAAATTACTTTGCAAAATCAATTTTTTGACCAAAAGCAAAAACAGCAAATTTTATTTTTTATTTAAAAGTATTTTTTGATTCAAAAGTACTTCTGAGAAGCCATGTTAAACTGGCCCTAAATTGGTTTTGGGTTAAGTAAATATAGATGGAGTTGATTTGAGTTTTGAAATTCCTTTAATATTATTTATTAGGGGTAAGTTTGGAGTTTGGATTAGTTTTGTATTTAAGTTGTTTTAGGTTTAGATTGTTTAAAGTTTGGATGATTGGATTTTGAGGCTTGATTATTTCTTATCGATTTATCGTATAGAATCATTTTAGATTCAAATCATTTTGAGTTATAGTTCTTATGAGTACATGTCATTTCAAGTTACTTGTTTGGGTCATGTTGAGTTTATGCTGTTTTAGGTTCATATTGTTTTGAGTGTGGATTAGACAAGTTAAGTTTGTTGACTTTTTGTGATCAAATAAGTTGCATCAAGTTTAGGTTCAAGTCAATCAGGTCAGATTTTTAGATTTGGGTTAGAATTGATAATTCTGGATAGTAGTATATGTTAGATGAAAAGTAGAGGTGTTCATGAGTCAGATCTAGTTCGAGCAGGGCTTAAGCATGATATTAATATATTTTATGATTGCTCAAGTCTGATCTGACTCGAAATGAGTCAAAAATTTTGCTCAAACCCGTTCATATTTGTAAATAACTAATCTAATTATTTATATCATTTATTAAAAAATTATAAATAAACAACTTGACATTTTTAATTTTTTTATACAATGCGTTTAAATAAGAGGATAAATGCATTTCAGTACACTCGAATTCGTGTTCTTTAGTACTGACAACAATACCAATTCCAATCGAATTAAAACTCAATCGAATTAACACTGGCAACATTTTCATTTGGGTTAACTTTTATATACTGTTATAGACACATTTTTCTTGCATTTTTTTCCTTAAACGACAGCTAAGTCAAATGAAAATTCTGTGAACTCGTTGAAAATGAAAGCAGTCCAGCCATGAAATGATCTTAGTTTTACATTAACCTCGCATTAACTTTTACTCCCACAGGAAGAAAAGTTATTCAAAAATGGCTGTCGTTGGCTACTCTTTGAAAACTTTTGAATTGTTTTGATTACGGTTAGTTTTGAGTTTGGATCAATTTTATGTTTAAGTCGTTCTGGGTTCTAATAGTTTGAAGTCCATTCATTTGAATTCAATGCTTGGGTTTTTTTTTGGATATGTAGAGTTATTGTGGATTCAAATCATTTTGAGTTCTCATCAATATGGGTATGTGTTATTTCAGATTATTTGGTCGGGTCATTTTGGGTTCAAACTATTTTCAATTTAAATTGTTTTCTGTTCAAATTAAACGAATTCAAGTTGTTAACTTTTTATAACCAAATAGATAGAATCAAGTTTGGGTTCAAGTTGATGGGGTCGAATTTTTTAATTTAGATCAAATTTGATCATTCTAGATACTAGAATACGTTGAATGAAAAAGTATATTCGATTTATTAAAAGTTTATTTATGCATTTAGACAATCATACTCATAATTATGTTCAAATATATGTATCAAATCCATGCAAATTTGGGATCTCAAAATCACCATGGAGATTTCATTTTCTTGAATAAACTACAAGTTTCTTTATTTTTTTTACCCTAATTCCAAGACAACTCCGTTTTATAGCTCTCTACCCAAGGATAACGCCAAGGGGGCTGTAACACCCCTACACCTGGTTCACATGTATAAACCCAATATAAGAGTATTACATACAGTGCCAGAGAATTAAAAATAAGTATAATAAAATTTTTCTTTCAATTCATGTAAATTTTTAAAACAATATTAGTAACTCATTCATTAGAGACACATAGGTATACCATTTGTACATGTCATTTCACACAAAATAAATATACTTGTCTTGCAATCTTTCGATATTGATGTGATTTGATGAGAAGCACCTAATCCAATCTTAACTTCTCGGAGGTCTTATACCTACGCGTTGAAATAAACGCTTTAAGCCGGTGAAGGCTTAGTAAGTACTACAAGTGTCATTAATCATTCATCTTTTAATCACTCATTTCAAACTCATTCATATAATTGTTTATTCATGTAAAATACATACATTTTATGTATATAACATTTAACTTACAGTAGTGTTATAAATTCACATATTCTTCCTCATTTCACATTTCAGCCATTCCAACCTCTTAGTTTACTTAGTTTTATCATTCTTTGATTTTTTATACATATATTGTACTTACCTTTCATGTGATTATCATTTCACTTACCTCAATGTCACAATTTGCACATTCTTTTTTTTTTCACATTGTTTACCCTATTAACAAGACTCGAATCTTGGCGGATACACGGATCCATCCAAACACACCAGAATGGCACCGAGTGCCTCATCGGATAGTTCGAAGCAATAAAGTGATACCAAGTGTCTCATCGGCCTAGCCGAAGTAAAGTGGTACCCAGTTCCTCATCGAATCTATCCGAAGTAAAATAATGACACCCAGTGTTTCATCGACTCAAGGTCGAAGGATCCCTAAACTATTCCAATCCTATGGCATGCCAACTATATCCGACTCAGCTCGACTAGTTAATAGGGATTTTCAATTTACAATTCACATCACTTTCAATTCCAATTTCACTTTCACTTTCAATTTTGCTCACAAATCATTCAAATTCAATTCAAATATACTATTAATTCAATATAAATTTTCATTCATCTCAATATTAATGCTTACTTCATATTCACTTATTAAATATAAATATCGAAATAAACATTAAACAATGAATAATTCAGATTATAGTAATACAAATCAATAACAAATCAATTTAACCAAATAACAACCAAATATCACAAACAATTAGGTACTAAAAACTTTGGAAACCTTTGATTTATCCATTTCATTCTCATTTCTCAATTTCATCACATATCACTTTATATGCATCAATTTTTCATTTCTATTTAATTTTTCTCTTTTTTTTACATTAATTTTCAAAGCTGTACACTTGTATCACAGTCACTAAATTATTTGTATCTTGAGCTACAAAATTCGAAATTAATATCCGCTTAATGTTCTTGAAACTAGACTCAAATATCTTTTTACCATAAAAATTCCAGAATTTTTAATTTAGCCAATTTGTATAGTAAATTCTTTTAATTTCCCCCTTCTCTGCTGCCTAACAGTTTCGACCTTTCTTTACTAAAAATTATTTATCTTTTAGTACAGAGATCCAATAATGTTCTTGTCTATTTCTTTTGAAAATATACTAATTAAGGATTAAACCATATAAATTTCAGTCTATAATAATTTTTCTTAATTTTTCTATGATTTTTCAAAGTTAGAAATGGGGAACTCGAACCTACTCTGACCTTGTTAAACAAAAACTAGTATATCTCGAAATATACAATTCCTTTTATTTCACTGTTTCTTCCATATGAAACTAAACTCAATAAGATTTAATTACATATTTAATTCAACTCTTAACTCTTTTTATACAATTTTTGGTGAATTTTCGAAGTTAATCATCTGTTCTGTCCAAACTGTTTCAATGAGATTAATTCATTTCTCATGCTTCTTTATACTAAATTTCATTCAATCACACATAATTATCATGCTTATAATTAAACATCTCATTTTCATCATGTTTAATCATATATATTAAAATTATAAACACTTTAACTTAATTGTTACTAAGTCTTTTAATACTTGTAGTACTTACCTCACTTGTAGATAATTTCTTCTCACACCTTACCTTTCTCCTTTCCTTTTCTTCAATTTGGTCCTTCTCCTTCTTCCCTCTTTCTTCAATTTCATACAAACACATATAAGCTTAAGACTAGAATTCAAGACTTTTTAATGCTAGATTATGTAAATATACATTTATGTCATGAAAATTGAATCATCTCTTACCTTTGTTCTTGAATTTCCAAAATTCTAATTCAATCCTTATCCACTTTAACACTTCAAAGTGGACTCTATAAAGAAATTAAGGTTTCTACTAACTTCCATCTATGTCTTTCTTAAGGAAATTTGAAAGAAAATGGAGGATTTTGAAGCTTGGAGGGCTTAACAATGGTGAAGGGACTAAATTGAAATAAAAGAAAAAGTTTGGATGGAGAAGAATGACATGAACGGTTGGACTTTTTAAAGAGAAGATGATATTTTCATCTTTTATTTCCTTTTTCTTTTCTCAATTTCTCTAGAATTTTCTCTTAAAATATCTCACTTATTAAAAATGGTAAAATTACTCTTTTAGTCCCTAGGCCTTCCAACTTTACACTTTGGCCCAAAACTTTGCCTCCAAAAATATTTTCCACAAAATTACTCTTTTTCTCCTACTTAATTAATCTAATTCCCATTATGACTCATAATTCAATTTGGATAAATTGCTATTTAGTCCTTCCTCCTTTCTCACAATTACTAATTAATCCTTAAATTTTTCTAATCTTCTTATTTTAACTACATATTCTAATTATTAACTCCTTCCCTATACTATTCCAACTCTAGTTCAAAAATGCGCATGTTATAGAGGCAAGCAAGGGCCTTAATTCCCCAAAATGATAAAATATTATTTTAGTCCCTTAAAGTTTTTAAAAAGCATAAGTTAATTTAACGGTAAAAATACACTTTGATCAGGAAGAATAGTGTTACATGACAAATACAATCAATAAAATATTCATCAGATAAATTAAAGATAAAAAAACATAAAACATAAAATCATAATAAATTTAACGTTGATGAATCTAAATCGTTAGTGAATGATAAAGTGACCGACCCCTCTTCTACTAGGTCCAGAATAAGCTCGAACAACCTTCAATGGCTTCACTGTAGTAGGAGTAAATGGATGCTTGAGAGGCCTAGAAGCCTCCACCTCCATTGTAAGTGAGAGTATGAGAACAATAATGGCGACCATGAACATGATACGTTGAGCATTCTTCATCGTTTTCCTTTGATTAATCACTGCTAGCTCTTGTGGTTGCCACTGCTAAATTGGTGCTTGGGCTAGTTTGCTACAATTGCTCTCTTGGGGGGTATAAATAGGGGTAGAAGGCAACAAAAAGGACTTGTCCTTTTCTGCCTCTTGTTTGAATTATTTAAGAATACTTGAATTTTTATGGATTATTATAATAATATTAAGAAAGAATGTCTAACATCCTTTTGATTTTTTCATGCAACTTGGCGATTTCATATGTAACCAAACTTCAACTCAAACCTTGTGGGTCTCTTTCCCACTTTGTGTATATGTCTTGTATGATTTTTATCCAGTTTCTTTTCGATTTTTTTTCGGATTTGCTTGATTTTTTATTCATTGTGTATTATATTAGTTAATTCTACATATCATTATAGTTGCTCAGATAAGTATTTGTATTTGCAATTATATTATCTTGTATTTGCAATTATATTATCTTGTATTAGTAGAATTTTCAAAAAAAAAAAGTAATCAAATTATACCAAATCACTAACAATCGTTGGGTATAGTGATAAGATACATTACGCTCTCAATGAGAAAATATAAATTCGAACTTTGAAGACCATATTATTAGAAGGAGCAATCATGAACCTTAAACATATATATGTGGCTAAACATGATGGATTTTGTTTGACCTTTTTAATATTGCATGCAATCTTCTCACATTACATTTGGGTAAAGACCAAATTCTAGAATAAAATAATTAATATAAGGCAATGGATTTGAGCCCGTGACCACCAAGGCAAGATGTCAACTGCCGGTGCTGCCGATAGCTATAGTTTTGGTATAATGGTGTGAAACCGCATGTATGAGCCATGTTTTCCAATCCGGCAACTACGGCATATGGTTGGCTGAGCCGAGGGAGTGGTCCAATGATTCTCTGATAGTCTCCCAAGGATTATTTAATGTGGGACTGTTGCAATTGCAGCTCACAAGCTCTGTTGAGAATGTTGAAATCTATTGTTTATTGAGACACATGATTCGTGATCTACTTTTTATTAGATTTTAGCATCCAGTTAACTGAGATTGGAGAATAGTGGCTTACATTTAGCAACCTCATGAGTCACGATGGAGGAATAGTAGGTTCACCCAACATGCACAAAATATTGGTAACCTGTATAAATAGCATTTTTGTTAAAAGAATTAAAAATAATGTTAGTGTTCCTGGGGAACCATTATAAATTATTAGTAAGTTTACGTTTTAATCACTAAATTTTAAAAAAATACAAAAAAATTAATCGAAAGTTTTCAATTAAGTCACTGAACTGTTAAAACCGTTGATGTATGACCTTCTCTATTTGCACCACTTACACCAATAGAAAGCTTTATTCCCCTTCACTCAATTAAGTCTATCATGCCATGATTGTCTATATTAGCTTCATGTTACTTTGATCTTTATGTTTGATGTTTGACTACTCCATCCTCTTTTGATCACTAGTGGGCATCCCTGCCTACTCTTCTATTGTTATTGATGATTATGAATTGAAGTGTTTTAAGATGTTTTAATATTTACTTCAAAAATCCAAAATCTCAAGACACATATATTATGTTTTAAGACATAAAATATCGAACCTACAAATAGTTAAATTTAGAGACTTACAAGCCAAATTTACAACCTATTGACAAGTCCCAATCCATATAGATAGTTGAATCAAAATCAGGCTGATTTGATAT
Source organism: Gossypioides kirkii (assembly GCA_005610355.1). Classification (NCBI taxonomy): domain Eukaryota; kingdom Viridiplantae; phylum Streptophyta; class Magnoliopsida; order Malvales; family Malvaceae; genus Gossypioides; species Gossypioides kirkii. The sequence continues at coordinate 1,843,294 of CP032248.1, forward strand.
AGCCTATAGGGTTGATTTTTGGTGATATATGTTAGGAAAGATACTCTCCGTACGTATCCATGTGACAATTGAGTGTGAGGTTTTGGTTCCATGTGATATTGATTCTATAGGGTGGACTTTGAACTTTGAACCTTGAACCAAGCATTCATTTTTCTCACTTAGCCCTTACATAGGGTAATGATCATTCCATGTGTTTACTTGGGCCATTGTCAAACATTCCACTATCACCTAAAATCTTTATGTTATATGCCATAAATGAACATAAATCATGTTTTTCTCTCTCTCTTTTTTTCATTGATTAAATATAAAGATAACACAATTATTGATTAAGTTTTAACTCGATTGACATCGATATTATTATCAGTGTAAAAGGACGTAGGTTCGAGTGCGCTGAAATACATTATCCTCCTATTTAAGAGTTGGGGAGGAGTTATGGGTAGTTCTAGGCATTATATCAAAAAGAACAAATATGATAAAAATCTGTAATAAGATTAACGTTAAAAAAAATACAAGTATGTTGTCAACGATTATATTTTAACATTTTTTTATATGGTTAGACAAGTATTATACATTTTTTTATTATTAAGTTATATATGTCATGTCATCACATGTTAAAAAAAATCTATTAAAAATAACCAAAATATATAGTAAAAGGCTAAATTCACCAAAATTCATAGCATAGGAACTTTATATAATATTGGACCATTATTAATAACCCTATTATGGTCGATACCATTAATTTTATACGAGGGTATAAAATTTCAACATGAAAAATGTTTATTCAACTTTAGCATCAATTTAAACAATAGTTGGCCATGAATAAATCTTATATGTGATACAAAATCACAACTGTTGAACATTTGTGTGAATGTCTCTTAAAAAATTAAATTCTTTATTTATATGATACAGTTATTATTTTTGAATGTGACGTCGTAGATAGGTTCTCATACATATCAACACGTACTTTATTTACATGTTTCTTATGTGTGGGTTCGCCTAGTAACGCAAACTCACATCGTGTGAACTCATGAAAGGACACGAACACCTCACATGTAAACCCAAGATGCGAACTTTACAGGCTATGAATCAGGACCCAATTGGATAGCGAGTCGGTAATGACCAATATTGATTATTAAGAGATTGAAGAATCTGAATTTGCTAGAGAATAACTTTTTTTAAAGTTGATTTGTCTTGAATTTTGTCGAATTCTCTACAAAAGGAGACAGCAAGAAAAATGAAATGCTTACTGCGTTTGTTTGAAAATGCCCCATATCTACTTGAATTTCTCTAATGTTTTACTTTGGAAAAAAGCTTATGATATAGACAGCTAACCATTTGCCCATACAAACTTGTTTCAAACACGACATGACATAATTTATGTTATTTTTATAATATTACCCTAATAATTACACTTTCATCCACTTACTTTATGTTATCCAAACAGACCTTTAATGATATACTAAAAACTTTTTAATAAAATATTATCGTTTTGTTAATTATTAAAGTATAAATTTATACACAAACGATGTATTAAACAGGATAAATTATGATTTTGATTCTTCTACTATACTTAAATTTAGAATTTGATCCATGTGTTTTAATCCGACTGAATTTGATTTCTTTATTTACATAATGTCATTAGTTAGTATTTAAAATGCTAATGTTGATTTTGTTCTTAAAAACGCTCATTCTAACACAAAAATAAATCATGTCGGCATGGTTAGTTAAAATGGGTACTGACTAATGACATCATAAAAGTAGAAAGATAAAACTATGCCAAATTAAAGTTTAGTGTCTAAATCTCAAATTTGAGCTTAGTAAAGGGACTAAAATCAAAATTATGCCCAAACACTTGTAAAGCCCCTACATTTTCGTATCCACCGTCTTGTACTCGGAGAAAGACAGTTCAACAAAGTCCAATTTTTCATCAAAAGTCAACAACAAATGCATCAAAAAACTCACTTTAGCATTAAATGTTATACTATACCATTTTTAATGAAAGGTCTGGCCTAATTCTTGCATTAGTCCCTCTATGTTGAAATTTGAAGTTTAATTTCTTTATTTTAATTTGACATAATTTAATTCATCTACTTTTATAGTATTGTTGAGGGGGTCGATTCCTTTTGCAGGAATCTTCGAAGTGTCGTCTGCTAAGCAGACGGTCAAACCCTCAACAATGTCAAGGTATTGCCCGTGTGGTCTAGGTTTTATCTCCCACCTCAATCGAGAGTAGAGGTGCTCATGGGCCAGGTTGAGTTTGTGTTGGGCCCATGCAAGGTATTTAGATCAATTTTTCAAGTCTGGGCTCAGTTCGGCTTGAAAAATAGGCTTACATTTTCGTCTAAGCCCGTCCCAATTTAAGAAAGGTAAACTTGAACCCGACTCAATCCTCCCATATTTGATTTTTTTAGATTAGTTTTTATTTTAAAATATTTTTTAAAAAATATAATACACTAAATGCAATAAAAACGCTAAAATAAAAGTTTTCTAATACATTAAAAAATATTTATATAAAAAAACACTTTCATAAATATAATAAATATTTTATTATATTAAATATATTTTTTAAAAATTTTATATTTTGAGTTGGGTTATTTATTTAGTTAGGTAAGTTTTTTGTAGGTTTTGGGTAATGGGCTTAATTGTTATTGGGTTAGTGATTTAATATAAATATAAATATGTATATAATTATTATTTAACATATATAATTAATATAATATTTTTTATAACATAATATATTCGAGTCGGGTTAGGCTCGGGTCAAAAAAATCTTACACAAGACCTGATCCATATAAAAAAATAGCCTTAAATTTTACCCGACCCCATTTTTCAGGCAAACCTTCAGCTCTAGATGGATGGCCCTAAGCATAAACAAATCTAAGAGAGAGTCATGTACTGTTCATAGAGGATAAGCGCCTCAATTGATGGATATTCTGTGTAACATAATTATATAAATACCTACATGTGGGCAGACTCGAACCACCAACTTATGACATATAAGCAACATACTTACAAGTATGGTACCACATGAGCCACCCAGCAAACAACACTTTGAAGACTTCTCTTAAAAGAATCCTCCCACAAAAAGTATTATTAATTTATATAATTTGATGTCAGTGTTAATTGTTTGCATTAAAGTACTAATATGATTTTTTTTATTCAATTACACAATAAGGGTCAGTCACATGTCAATTTAATGCTTGAAGTTTTTTTTAAAAAAAAATTAATCAATTGACTCTCAGCTTAATTGATATAAGTATTATTGTCAATACAGGAGGATGTAAGTTCGAGTGCACTGAAACGTATTATCCTCCTATTTATGGGTTAGGGAGGGGCTTTGGATAGTTTTAGAAATTGTGTCAAAAAAAATAGATATGATCAGAACCTATAATGCGATTGTTCAAAAAAAAGAAGGATCATAATCGAAATTAGACCAAAACTGCAAAATAGAAAAATTCAATCAACCCAACCGCGTACCAGATGTGTAAACACACGCGTCGTGTACCCAAAAAAGCGTGTGAAACCAACCATGCAATCCAAAAAGGCTTATACACTTCGTTTACTACAACATTTTCTCCTCTCTCTAAAATGTCAGCTTAGCCTTAAATTTTCTTCCCAATTTAGAAATTTTCTTGCATTATATTCCCTGCGGTTCCATGTAATATAATCTAACAGTACTGGATTTGTAAAGTCAAATTCCAACAACACTCAAATTTCAAAGTAAAACCCCACTTTCACAAAGCTCTTCACCGTCCTGACTTGGAGAATATCCCTTATATATAGCTCAGCAATTACACCATTTCAAAACAAATCAATAGAGATACATACAATCATGTCGATGAAGAAGAACAGCTCAACATCATGTTCATCAATGAACCGTGTTCTTCTAGTGCTGGTTCTTTCTGTGTTGTTGGTTTCATCGGAGTTCGCTGCCGGCCGACCCCTTCGATCGATGTCAGGCAATGCTGGTATTAAACAAGGTGGAGGTGATGATGGAGTGGTTGTGTCAGCAAACAAGTCTAGGACTAGTCGTGTTGCGTTGAGGGGTTTGGCTGTTATATTAGCCTCGGGGCCAAGCGGAAAGGGACGTGGACATTGATTTTTTAACCATTTATTTCACATATGCACAGATTTGTAAGCTGTAGCTTCTTCTTTTTTGGTTCTTTTTAGAAGAAATGTCATGAAATTATACTTGTAATTTTTATATTTAAAAATGTAGAAATCATCACCCGACGAAAATCAGTCCATCTTTATTTATGCTGGATGCATTTACTTCATCTCGTTTTTATCTAATTCAATTTAATTTTTACTAGTTATTTATGGTATTTATAATTTTTTTTATTGACATGTAAATATTTAAACATAATTCTTAAAAAAAAAAAAGAATTTTTTTGAAACACATTATTGCCATTTTACCTTTATAATAGTTATATATACGTGGGCGAAATGAGGAAACCAATTATCAAAATCGATCCATGCTCACTATCCAAAAATAATAATTTCATCCCGTCTTATCTTAGATCCACTTTTCAAAAAAATTCATCTCTATTTAAAGCAAATCGATTCAATATTTATCGGATGGTTCAAACTTTATCATCTCTGTTAATAATGTCAGTAAAGATTAAGGCATAAAACTTTAATGTTTTAGGTGACTCTATATTAGATTTTATTTCGATTTAAATCCCATGAATTGATGTAAACTTAAAAAAAGAAAAGTTCTATCATGTTCCCTCCAAGAAAGCAAGAAGTCAAGTATTTGTATTTGAAAGGAGAGGCCGCAATAGATGTACAAATTGATTTATGCAATCTACACCAAACAACCATTGAAGTCAAAAGGAAAATCAGGAAAAGAAAAAAGAGGGAAGATTACCAAATGTTATGTCATCATCCCTTAGCTTTGATGCCGCCGTTAAAAAGTAAATCGGTCTTTTCTACTAAAAGTTTCATCTGCTTTTATTATTAAAAATTAATGTGACTAAAAAAATAACTAAACCGTGTATCACATTTTAACATATAAAACCAATTTTTAACAGAAAGATCAATTTATTCTTTTTAATGTATAAGGACTAATTTGTCTATTTTTTAATAGAGAAAGTAAAATACAATATGACTTCTAATACAAAAGCCTCCATAATACTTTTACCACAAAAAAAAATACCTTTATACCATATTTGTTATCTATATAATAACTATATATAAAAAGAATCTCCTTTTGCAAAATCCTAATTGTTTTTTTTAACATTATAAGAAAATGGTTAAATTTTTATTTTGATCTCTTTATTATGCTTAAATTTAAGATTTAATCGTTATATTTTTAATTTCTACCAGAATATGGTTTTTATATTTATATTGTATATTAAGTACTTGATTGAGTTAGTGTCATGAGTCAATCAAATACCAACTCAATTGGGTAATTGCGGAAATATACTTACTTTACAAAGTTATATTATTTTGACAATATTTGTTTATTTTGTATCTTTTATATAGAAAAATAAAGAAATAAATACATAATAAAATTTAAATCTAAATCATTATAATCTTTTAAATTTATATTTTACCATTCAACCAAAACATTATTATTTATAAATATATTTGTTATGTAATTTTATTTTTTACTTAGGATCTAACCTAATATAATTTTATAATATTATTAATTAATCTAAATAATTAATTTCAGCATCTATTTCAGATATATGTTATTTTAAAGGTTGTATAAGCAACAAGGAAGAAAGCTCATTACTTTTGGCTCAGCTACATGGAAGGGCCTATTGAGGCTTTGGCTTTAAGCATTACTCTTTTTTCTAAAGCAAAGATTCCATAATATTAACTCCTACAAACCTTGGGGTCTGAGATTTTGGTATGAAAACCCTATTTCTAAAGAGCAATGCAGGTTATCACTGTTCGATCAGATCGATTCCAATCAAATAACCGGATAGTAGATTGGCAATGAAGAATACCATAATACTTTATTAACATAAACAAAACCTCATTCACCTATAAATGTTACACCTATAGGTAATAAGGAAAAAAGTTTTGGCAAAGCCCATGGCAGCAGCACCTTGATAACTTGTCCTATCAAATCCAAATGGACCATATTTGGATCCTTCTTGCAAGCTCCTTGGAGAGAGGCTTCAGATCAAGCTCAAGGGACTTGACCAATGCTTGATCACAGGAGTTATTATAGGTGTGTAATTGATCAATTTCATTTCATGTTATCTAAAAAATCAATATTATCCAAATAAGAACATGACATATTGCATGCTGTTACAGAGTGTTGTACACTTTCTGGTATAGTTTGGTTAAATTTTGGTATTAGTCTCTATATTATGTATAAGTTGAAGATCCAATCCTTCTACTTTTCAAAATGATCAATTTTCATTTTTGTTCTTGAATTCTGATTAAACGGTAGTTATTAAATTCATCAAGTTTTACTATTTCAAAAATTTAACATAATAAACATATAATCACATGTGCAATGTCGTATTAGTTAATGGATTTAATGGTTGTCATTTGCATTAAGACTAAAATTCCAAACTTTGAAAAGTACAGGAATTAAGAATGATTTAATTGAAAAATACAGACTAAAATCTACAATTTTACACATAATACAATTCTAATAATAATTTTTAACCAGATGAATTTAATTGTTACCATTTAAGTCCACAAATACAAAAACTAGGCTAAATTGTGCATATATGCCATATTTTTGTTAATTGGCCAAATAGGCCCCTTTTTTAAGATTTAGGGAAATAGGCCAATTTTAGAGAGTGTGTGAAAGTGCATCCAACTGGGCGAGCTTTTACTGATATGTCAAGAAAACGCGACTAGCTGAAAGCGTTTTTTGAAAATTCCAAAGAAAACGCGTTCAGTTGGGCGTGTTTTTTTTGACATGTCAACAAAAGCTTATTTAGTTGGACGCACTTTCCCATCAACTGCGTGGAAAGTGCTTTTTTGTCAACTGTGCAGAAAACGCGTCCAACTCAAATTCTCTCTCCAAAATCGATTTATTTTTCTACTTCAAAAAATCGATCTATTTAACAAATTAAAAAAAAAAGAATATATGATTAATTTAACCCAAAAACTAATAGCAGAAACACAGGTATTTAGCCAAAACAAAGGCGCAATTGGGGGATAAGTAGGAGGCAAATTATGGTGAGAAGTGGAAGCCAATTTTGGTGTAAAACCCAATTAAAGAAGCAATTTTGGTGTCTCATGTCGTCAAAGACGTCTTAAAAGGGTAAACTTTGCACTGCTAATGCACGCCTAAGGAAACAAAATGAAAAGAGACCCACTCATGAGTAACAGTGATAATTTATACTAAACTACCATTATAATATATATACATATACCACGCCTGAGACCTTTGTGTTTTCATGCCAAACTCCCCCATGTCATGTAGTTCTAAAATAAAGAAATGAAGTCCCCAAAAGGGGGTCTGATAAATGTGCATTGCTTTCAGCAGACATTAACAAGTTCTTGGTTTGAGATTTTAAAATTTCTGGGGAAAACCAAAAAAAGGGGTTGTGGGGTAAGGGGTAAAGAAGATGTGGAGAAATGATTAGGCCAATTGGAATCTCTAAAGCTTTGGCCTTCATTCACAGTGTCATCTTATCCATGTCCGTACTGCTTTTGGATGGTCAATAAAGATGAGAACATATTTGGTTCTCGATGCAACGGCCAGAAGGGTGGGTTTTTCTCTCTCACTGCAAAAATCTATGCATTCGCCATGCCTTTGCGTAACGTCAGCTCTACCCCCATTTCAGGCAGAGAGAGTTCTTCCCCTTCTGATCGTAGCTGCAATGCAGATTGATTGATTGATTGATTGCATCACTTCCTCTAATTCTCGCTTCTCTATAACAAAAAAATGATAGCTTTTTTTGTATATCCATTTTATAATCTATCAATATCACTAAATATAAGTTATTTGTCTGTCTGTTTAAGATGAAAATTATTATCCCAGTGCTTAATTGCAATCGTCATTACGATTTGACATAATAAAAATGATACAAACAAAATAAAAACTATTAAATATTTATTGATGCAGTTAGATTTTTTTTATGTTTGTAAAATTTTATTAAGTGAGTAATTTAATTATTTTTAATTCATAATACAATAAATAATTCATACTCTATCATTTTTCAAGTATAAAGATTATATTTTTATATTTGAAAATCAAAACACTCACCTCCATGGATGGATTTAGGAGGGATGAAAGGGCCTCAACCTCTCTTGTCCCTAAAATGAAAATTTTATTATTTTTTATTCTTTAAATAAAATTATATTGACTCTCAAAATAATAATAATTTAATTTAATTTTTTAAATATTATAAAGATATAGATAAATTAATTTTGGCTCCCTTTAAAAATTTTTTCTAATTTCACCCGTGCTCACCTCCAAATCTTTTTCCTAAGAATTTGGACAATAAATATTCAACAATATTTACAATTTAGTTTGTACTTTCACACAAAATAGTTCGACAATGAATATATTAAAATACACTCAATAAGCTTTCATACAAAACCTAGACAAGTCTCAAAACATATATCAATTTCAACTTACTAACATAAAATCTTAGTGAAAACAAAATAACTCTTCAAAAATAATTATTACATCAATAACATTTAAATCGTGATCAACCAAAGATATGATTTTTGAAAAAACACACAATTTTGAACAATCCTCCACATTTTTAAAGGTTGATTTGATTCAATCGAATCTTTAATATTAAAATGCATAATCAAGTCTCAAATATGACAAATATTTAATCGAATGCCACTCATCAACAATCAGCTCATTTTACATCTAACGACTTATATCTACATTTGAAAGTTTACCGTTTACTAATTTGAAATTTTATAATTCTTTTATCAATTTTGAGGGATCAAAAATTAAATTCACCATTTTAGAGGATCGACATCTAGAGCTCAAAACTGAATTTTCTTTGTAAGAATATAATATAGCTTATAATTGTCCTGAGTTTTTTGGTGCAAGTGATTGTTTTGTACACAAGAAAATAACATAATTGCATGCCTTTAATGGTAGATATAATAACACAAGAAACTCCAGAATTCTGTATAAAAATATTCAACGAGGAAGAAGAACAAATAGTAGATATAATAAAACATACAGATACCAACAAATTCCTTTAATGGCAGCACAAGAGATTAGAAAGATTATTCTCTGGTACTACCAAATCTCTGAACCCTACTAAAGTGACCGCTCAAGCTTTTGATATAATGAGGTACTGCAAAAATTAAAAGTTGAATAAAAAAGCCAAAAGTTTCTTCATTTACATTAAACATATATTGCAGTATAGGCAAATACAAAGATGATAGTCATGAAAATCCAACAAATTTTTTTAAAAATATGGATGCAAAATGCAATTCATGATAACCCCAGAAAAGTTCAAACAAAACTCAACATTATGGAAGCTTTAGAATTCATGTTCCTCCGATGGCTTTCAACGATTGTGAAGTGGATCAGCAGCATTTGGAACTTTCCTCTTGCTTGAAAAGAACACACCAAATGAACCCCTCAAACGTTGTGGCTGCTGCTGCTTGTCCATAGGTATCTTCTCAATGGAAACTGGTGAATGACCATTGGTGGTGGTGCCAACAAGTAATGGCTCATCTTTAGGATCAGCTGAGATTAACATAGAAGAAAGCAACATTACCACCATTAATGTCCGCAACAGCCTCAACATGCTGTTGGCACCTAGAGAAATCCTGGGTTTTTTTCTTCTTTTTTTTCTATTGTGGATAAACAAAAGAGAGAAGAACCCTACCTCTTCCAATGTAAGAACAAAACGCAAATAAATGGGTCCAAAAAGCACCAAAAGATAAGTGGACTGGTTTGGAAAATGTAAGAAAAAGGTGAAGAAAGTTGATGTAAATGGTATTGAGTATACCCTGCAAACAAGGGACACACTTCACGAAGAACCATTTTTTTATAATATAATATATTGTGTTTTCCAAAGACTTTCTTCTTTTTCTCTTCACAATCTGTTTTTTTCTTTATGGCATTCAGTCCCGAAACAAGGGTAATCTTACATGTCCAAAATTATACTAATGGCTCATTGATAGTACTATAGTAGGCATAGATATTGGCTCTTGTGCCTTTAACTTTGTCTGGGTTTTTTTTTTGTATGGTTTGGCAAGTAGTCGATTTTCGCTTTTATAGCTGCTGCTGCTTTCGAGTATCTGAATTCTGAACTCATCAGCTATGAGCTATGCCTGTTCTTCTCTCAAGGAACCTTTTTTCCTTTTGCATATTAAAGCCTTTAAGCTAAGCAAAGTCCAAAGAACACACATATACATATATATATATATATATATATATATATATATATATATATATATGTAGACATAAAGCTTGTATGGTATAAACAAATACTTGCTTAAAGTACACGTTCTGAATTGTCTTGTCATGCGATTAAATAGCTAATGTTTGTTCCCGATATAACCTTGAAATATTTATATATTTGGCATCCCACTTTTGAATGTTTAAATATTTACTTTTAGCTAAGGGTTAAGGTTAAATTAATCATAAATGTCAAAAAAATATTAATTAATTAAATAGATCGATTTTTTAAAAAAATTTAAAGAAATAAATCATTTTTGAAGAGAATAAGTGAAAGCACGTCTAATTTAGTATGGTTTTTTTTACAGTAGTGTGAAAAAAATTCAGCTAAACAAGTTTTTTTGTAATTATTAAAAAACACATTCAAGTGGACATGCTTTTCCTGACATGTCAATAAGAAAGCTCGTTCAACTGAGCACGTTTTCACTTTCTCTCTCCAAAAATGACCTATTTAGCTAATTAACTTTTTTTTTCAACATATTCAGCTAATTTAGTCAATGATTAATATGTAGTTTATCCTTTAATTTTCTTTGAATTTTTTTGTATTTAATTGGTACTTAAACTTATATTCTATTTACTCATTGTCCTATTTTGTTAGTAGCGTGAACATGTGGTTGCCCCTTGAACTTGTAATATTTTTATAGAAACAAATAATTTTATATATAAGAAAATAGTTAATTAATATAGTATTACAAATTTGATAATATATTTATTGCATAAGATTTTGAAAATAAAATAATCAAATAAATTTAACTATTATCATTTGGTTAAAATTAAAATTTTAAAATTCAAAAAATATAAAAATTAAAATAACTAAGTTAAAGTATAGAAACTAAATGCACAGCTTACATGTAATACAAAACTAATAACCAAATCTATCCTTTCAAGAATAGTTATCTTCCTAACAACTTCAATTTAAAACAATGGTTGTGTAAGAATAACTATATTCAAAACAACTCTTATTTAAAGTAATATTCTTCAAGAATAATTGATGTTTGAGATAAGTTCTATATAAAATGGCACCGTCACGTAACAACTCTTTTGCTTTTTTGTATAATATCCGTTTTATGGCCCATGAAAACTAATTATTTCGAAATTCTTGATTATTTCTCTTAATGATATCGTTTTCAAAATTAGAATTAAGTTCTCATTAAAAATGCAATATGTTTTACATCAACACCCAATATTTATAAATTCTTTATATTTTTATTTAATTTAATAATAATATGTCATATTATTATTACTATTAAAATATAAAATTTATACATCAACAGTCCATATTTCTTTATTTAAAAAAAGACCATGATTGAGCATTATTGTTACAGTTAAAACGCAACTTTAGACCACAAAAATCGATGCAATGATGCTAAAGACAACCTTAGCCATGCTTTAGCTAAACTTTTGAGAAGATTAAAATTAGGAACTATATTAATGATACATTGTTAACAATAAAATATACTAAAAATAAATATAATATAATAATTTTTTTTAATGTGGCATGATACTAGGAGTGGAAACAACAATCAAAGGTGGTAGCCCAAAGGGCATGATCATGCAGCCCAAGAAGCCAATCCCCATCAACTTAATCCAATTGCTAGAAAGGAAGTGCACTAACCAAATGGAAAACAACTACATAGGAATGATCGAACTGATGTTTCTTTATGGAAAGACAGAGAACATGGAAATATTTGATAAAAAAAAAAAACCCAGTTTAGTGTTACAACTATCAATCACAATCAACCCAAAACAAAGCCACATGATGGAGACCAAAGAGTGTTGACTTATTTCATTAATATGTTTACAATGTCATGAGTTTACACCAAGAATACATGTGCTGTCATAAGTAGGAAACAATGGTGAATATAACTAAGCCTTGCATTTCTACAAATCGTACAATGCTTGCATTGATATCGATCTGGACTATGCAGTATGGCTTCCAATCAACCAAAATGATATGTTGAAAGTTACGGACTGATGTGGATGGATAAGTGTAGTGTGAACTGCAGACAACTTGAAAGATGAACAATCTCTATAATGGCAGGCAATTCGTACAAGTTTATAGATTGTGATACCATTGTTATCGTGCCACATCGATCATTGAGTTGCTAGGATTCTAAGTGTTTATAAGACGTAAGCAGTGTCCCAAGTAAGTAATAAATGGATCCATTCTCTCATCTATTGCTGCTCTAGATAGTTGTTTCTAGTTGATCCTATAGTTCATCTAATTCTCACAAGGTTTTCATTTTCCGGTATCAAAAAGTAGCAGAAATGTCAGTTAATTACCTGATTAACGAAGGGCACAATGATGGATGCTATGAAGGCAACTCAATGGAGTGGCTGAACTTGAGTCTTGGCAGTCACGGGGATACTGTTGCGTCGAAAAGTGGATTACAATCAACTTATGCCTCTAACAAGATCTTCTCATGCAACTTCTGCAGACGAAAGTTCTATAGTTCGCAAGCACTCGGTGGCCACCAGAATGCACACAAGAGGGAGAGGGGTCGATACCAGTCAGAAAGGATGATGCCAATGGCACGATCACTTGGTCTTCAGCCCCATTCACCAGTGTGCCAACTGAACAAAAAACAGAGACATTCAGTTCCACGATTCAACAATTCAAACAAAGAGATTATGAAGGCATGGATAGGGTCAATTGACAGCAAAACAAAATCAAAGTGGATAGGAAGTTATCATGTGGATTTCCAGCCATATAAACCACCACCGGAGTCGCTAAAAGTTGACTTGGAACTTCGACTTTAATCCCTCTATTCATATATAGGATCAAATTAAAAGCACTTCTAATGTACTAATCTGCTCATAATGATTGGCAAATTGGCCGTATTATTTCATACTTCTCTTAGCGCAGCACAGGCCAACTGATTCTCAACCAGAAATTACTACCTGCAAAAGAAAACTCAGCAGCTGATGGAACATGCACACAAATGGAGCATAATTCGGGTCACATAGGTCTTTCTACAACAGTTTCATTCCAGCCACATCACCAGCAACAGGAACCATGCCAACTTGCAGATTACCATGTAGCAAAAACAAGATAGCCTCTTTGTTTTTTTGTACAAATGAAGAGTTGATATTACAGTATAAACATCCATGAAGAATCAGAGAGCTTGAACACCATGAACACATGTTGCATAAAGGTTTAGTCCTGATATAATTTACCAACTAAATTAAAAGCCAAAAACTTTTACAAATAGGTATGAGCATTGATCATGTAATGCTACCAAGCAGTGAAATCAACTTGTCAACAATGTTTTACATCATTCAACCGTAAGAATTGAAAAATCACTTAAAGAACATCTATTGACATAGCAAAAAGAACCACTTAAAATTGATTAGTCATAATTAAACATGGTTGTTCCAAGAATCACTAATATACTGAAGTTCTATCCATGTTAGTTGGTAGCACACCACCACCAGCAATGACATATAATGCTACCAAGCAGTGAAATCAACTTGTCAACAATGTTTTACATCATTCAACCATAAGAATTGAAAAATCACTTAAAGAACATCTATTGACATAGCAAAAAGAACCACTTAAAATTGATTAGTCATAATTAAACATGGTTGTTCCAAGAATCACTAATATACTGAAGTTCTATCCATGTTAGTTGGTAGCACACCACCACCAGCAATGACATATACATCTCCAAGCAACAACATGAATCATTGGTGCTGCATCAGCAAGAGTCCCATCTTGTTCTCATATACATTTAACCCACATCCATGCCTTGAATTACAAAAATCAGACCATAAATCATGTGTCAAATTTCCACCACTTGAGCATCTTCAGCATCAATAATCCCGACTTCTTGAACATCTTTGAAATAAGAAACTGGAATCTCCGGAGAAGCCGGAACTGTTGCCACATATTTGAACTGTTTCAAGAGAAATCAACATTATTTCAATACAACAAGACTACATAAATTATAACCACATCAATGGCTAGTGTTACATGAACACACACCTTATGTTGCTTGTATTTTTCTCTAACTGCATGTAGTGAATCTCCTCTTCTACTCAAATACAAGTCATGTAAGATAAGCACACAGTCTTTTAGATCAGATGCTTTGTAACCCGAGTATTGTTGCAAGGCAGAGCTCTATAGAACACAAATGACAAGTTAATATTTGCTAACCATAGACAAAAATCAAAGACAAAAATATGTAATGAGGACAAAACCATACCCAAGGATGACACTTCGGTCTAATTATAAACATTGTAAGAAAGATAACAGAAGCAGCAACCATGGAAGGTAAAAATTTTACGCATCCATAATCCAACAAACTCAACTCTGCAAGATAACACCCAAGGAGCTCTAGCTGCAAGTTTGAAGCCTATAAAGGATCAAAAGAAACCACACATTCAATAACACATAAAAAATAATAGACTTCTAGAATCAATGCCAAAATGTATAGGCACTTTTCTTACTTTGTAATCTTCTTGTGCAACTCTAGTGAATCTCCTCAAAAATGTTTTAATTGTAGGATTGCCCAATTCAAACTTCAAGGACTTAAGTATATCTGCTTCCATTTTGACCACCTTCATATATACCCAAAACAATGTTTAACGAAATGAAGCAAAGTCGTACATGAATGAAAGGAGATAAACAAGTGAAATGAAGGTAATGGTTACCTCATCTTTAGTGTATGTATTATCAGTTATATAGCAAAAATCTTCAACATTTGGAGGAGTGATTTCCTCATACTTTCTGCTTAAAAAGGACAAAATGTAAGTACAAACAGATTTACAATGATTTCAAACAAAACAACCCATCAAGGAAATTAGAATCTTACGAGGCAATGAGCATTGAAGATACACCCAATAATTGAAGCCTTTGTCTATTGAGAGAATTTAAAGATAAGAATCTATCAATGTATGAAACAGTCATATATAAAGTATCTGAAACAAGCTTGTATTCCTCAGCAACTTCAACTAACCAATCCACTAAAACTCCCCTCATACTCATACTAACATCCTTTTGCACCTTCTCGATATAATCAGGTAAAGGTCTTCTCTTCGGATCAACCTAACATCAATCACGTAATAAAAAAATTAACCCTTTAGTCATTTCTGCGGATTAAATAGATATAATAAGTGAAAAATAGGGGAAATACCTCCATTTGATGAAGATATCCATAAATATCAGAAGCATAATACCCACACATTTGTGGGTCATTAGACATAGCATCAAAATCCTCCTTTTTGTCATCTCCACCTTCCAAAAGAACCCGCCTTACCACTTTAGACTTTGCTTTCAACTTCCCTTTACATTTCAATGTCTGGGTTGTTGTTGTTGGTTTCTTCCCTTGAACCTTACTCACCGACCCAGCAACGTTATTAGAAAGCTCACCTAAAACAACCCTTTTCTTATTGGTCACGTTCTCATCTGTTATCCCAGCCAATTCAGCTGCTCTCTTCTTAGCAGCAGCAGCAGAAGACCTTGTTAGTCTCACACAGTTCTCCTGACCCGTCATTGCTTCTTGGCTTCAGGTTTTACCCTTTTGGGTGCAAAGAGAGAAACGGGTTGGAGAGAATAGAGAGAGAGAGAGAGATGGAGTGAAAGGAAAGGGGGGAGAAGGGGGTGAATAAAAGGAGGGTGAAATGAAAAGCGCCATTTTGGGATTTTGTTTTCAAAACATGGGGGATTGGCGGCATACTTGGGAGGTAATTCTGTGCTCAGATTTTGGGTTCTTTTGGTTTATTTTTTTCAAGTTTTTGGGAGGGTTTTTGCGGCCTCCATAAATTTCAATCCTCCTTTTTGGGTTTCAAATTTTGAAAACCAGAGATTAAAAATTATATTTTTTTGGTGGATTGGGGGGATTTTGGGCGCGGGTTGGCTCCTCCACTATTTCTATTGGTTAAAATCAGTCATAGCTCCTTTACTCTTTACAATTTTAGGATTTAGTCCTTTTATTTTTCAAAATTTAGAATTCAAGTCCAATTGTCACTATTAAAATCATTTCGTTAAACTCATATTTATTACATCATTTTTTTAATTTTATTACTACCAAGTAAATATTTTTTTACTTTTAGTTACACCCATAAATTTAACAAGGTTAATAATTAGAAATTAAATTTTTGAAAATATAAATATAGGGACTAAATTCAAAATTTGTGAAAGGTGCAATGACGTAAGGCAAATTTTAATCATTTTCATTTATTTTTTTAATATACTGGTTTGATTACATTATAGTATCTGTTTATACTTTCTTAACCTTTTGACAAGACACACACAAGTGCTCGAACACGAGTCTCGTAGGATGAATATCATCCTCATTTTCACTGGAACCACTCATTGGGTTCTCATTTCTATTTATTTATAATGTTTTTGTAATCAGATTGATGGTTAAACCAATTGATTCAATTGTGTGACTGGTTTGATTTTAATAAATAAATTATTAAAAAGAAAAAAACACTCGTTCAATTATTGATTCAATTGGTCAGTACCAATTCGTAAATCAATCTCTTTTTTCAAACCAGTGTATCGTTGAATTTTCGATTCTAACAATCTTACTTATTTATTCTATACTAATAACTCTTTTTAATAGGATATACTAATAGTTTTTAACTAAGTTAATATCATGAGTTGATCGTACTTTAATTCAATTAAAAAATAACTAATCATAAAGTAAATAATATTATAATGAAAGTGTTTTTTTTATATTTTATATAAAATTAATAAAAACTCACAAAACATAAAGTAATGTGTTTTTTAAATTTTCAATTTGATCATTTAATCTAAAATTCTATCTGATTTTTACATAAAAAAATCAATAACGAAATAATTGTATCATAATCTAATTATAAAATTATTAATAATAAATGTCATATTTAATCAAGTGACATCAAATTCGATCAAAAATTTTATAATTGCATGGATTGATAATTAATTAAAAATAATTTAATAATAGTTTGGAGTTATGGGTCATGTTGGTGCCACAAAGACTTATGACATCTTACATTAGTATTTTTATCGGCCTAATATGTGCAAATTTGTTGAGAAATAATGCTCTAATTGCATATCTTATTGGTGTATGAAGATATTAAATCGTTGCTAACAAATTAAACAACGTGCTAGGAAGGAGTGATAGGAAAGTGGCCATTTCTTTGGCACCAATTCTGAAAATAAAAAACAAAATGAATGTACGAGAATTTTTTATGCAGTTCAGTTTGTCTATGAAGCTTAGCTCAATGAGAAATATTCATTATCTTCAGCACTTACAATAAGTGATTCTAATCTATCACACACTCGTGACAATTTCCTCACCTTTGTACATTAAAGAATGATACTCCCACCACTATGAATTTAACAAGTAAAATCACAACACCAAAGTTTTTACTAACAATCTGCACTCATATACTTAGAACAGATTTAAATTCTCAATTCTATCTATACATGAACATATACAAGTCGTTCAATTATAAAAAGTATTGAAACTTGCTTACATAAAAAGATCTATCACAATCCCATTAAAACAATAATACAATAAATTGTGTACATTACAATAAAAGAGAATGAAACAAACATGGACTTTTGACTACAAATCTCATAGAGTTTCAATCCAATCCAACTTCCTTAATTCAAGGGATTAGATAAGGGTGATTTGATTCGATCCAATCTCCAAAATATTCCTCAAGTGATATGATCTTCATTAATAGACTAGATATCGTCCATATACTCAACATAACCCATTTATATCATTATCCAAAATATTGTTGTTTCACCAATACATATGACATTATAAACTTATATATATATATATATATATATATATATAACCAACAACAAGAGCATACTCATAAATCATATATATAAGGATCCAATTTATTCATTTAGTATATTTTACATATTTAACATTAAGGGTCCTCCCACAACATCATTTGTTAAATCTTCATAAGGGTATAAAGGCAAAATAAATACATACGAGTAATTATGGGGGAAAACATCTAAGGGCACTTGGATTTGCCCTTTGAGTTCTTCATGTCCCTATAACAGGGGCATTCATCTTTATGCCCAAATGTCCCAGATGGAACACAATGACATTTCTCACAACAAATCTCACAATATTTCAAGCACCTGTCTTTAACCCCTGCCTTTGAGCACCTCACCGCACACTTTGAGTCACAAAAATCTGCAATACCATATATAAAATCAACCCGAATCTCAATATTTGGTTTATTGGCCATGGGTGTTCACTGTTCACTGTTCACCCCATAGCCCACGTCGCAGGTTTGAGTTGTGGTGCATATGTGATAGTGATGGTATGTGAATGATGCTAATATATATGTATAAATCAACCCAAAGCTTAACTTTGTTTTTCACTTACCCGAACCGGCGACCGACATCTCGAAGGAACAAGAGGTGAGAGCAAGAGAAAGAAGCAAGAAAAGCACCAATACCATCTTCATTTTTCTTGATCTCTGTTTATAAATAAGCACAAAGGGTAATGGAAAAAGAGCTTGGGGGAGGAGCTTGTTTATATAGCCATGGTGGAGAGGCAGTGGTAGGTGAAAAAAGAGAGAAATGGAAATCGTTTATGAAAAGTACTTAGTAACAACAAGAAATTGGTGAATTACAGACAGTTTCGTAGGTTTTCTGGTTTGGTGGGGTTGCTTTATGGCTTTAGCTACATTACCTCTTCGGTTACATGACCATAATGTTCAAAGGAACACCAAGTTACCAAGTTTATTGCATGTATTAATGGCTTTAAGTTATTGCCAACTCAATTTGTGTCATGAATCTTGCATTCATCCATTTATAATTGGCCATTTTTGTGACACGAGTAAAAGAGTTTTCTCGGTTCATTATATTAAAACCATTACGTGAAGCTTAAATTTGCCTTCAATCAGCAATTTTTACTTGAAACTTCTTCCCCAAAAAACAATCTTTCCTTTAAATTTAATAAAATTAAAACTCGTCATAAGTTCAATGATTAATCTTTCGTATTTAACTATTCCATATGCAGAATAAAGATCGAACTCTCGACCACTAATTAAAGTAGAAAAGATTCTTGTTATCCCACCCAACTCCCATGATTTTCTTTTTTCTTCCTTTTCAATTAACCCTTTTGAGAAGTTACTTATACTATTTATATGGTATATATAATATTGGGTATCCATGAATGCTGCAATAGCATGGAAGGGAAATGGGTTGGACCAGTCATGTGCTCTCTTGGGATTCATTTAGGAAATGTTGGGACCAATTTCTTTAATTATGACACCTTTTACATTTTCTGCAAAATTCCAAAACAAATAATTTATTAGGTAAATTTTAATGTGATTAAGATTTAGTGTATGTATGTATTAACATATACGTAGACGATATATGTTGTTTGTTGGGAGCAATAATTACATGATTTAGTCCACAAATAACTTATTAATTAAGAGGTTTCACATGAAATTTTTGAGTGTTGTAGATGTTATACTAACAAACATCTTATGAACGAGTAATTCGTAAGTAGGGTAAACAATAAACACACAATATTGTTTATAGAGTTTGATTTTTCAATTTTTATAGAATTTAACTTAGTGAGTAATTTTACAATATTTAAATTTAGTATTGAATTTGCACATATTGTTTCACATATGTAAATTAAATTTGAATTGCATTAGCATTCTTTGTGCTATATATTCTTTCGTTTTATCTTTGTGTGACCAAATATGCATCCATTTGCCATAGCTCGTTACCAATCTGTTAATTCCAGTTTCTTAGCTATTAGCAGGGACGAATTTGAAGGGGCAAGCAGGGGCTTTGGTCTCTTTCAAAATGGAAAATTTATTATGTAGGTTCTTTAAAAAATGTTTAAATTATAAATTAATGTATGATCAAATTAGATTTTGAAGAAAAAAAAATCTATTAAATCTCTTCATAAAATAATAAAATCATAAATTAATACATAATAAAATTATATTTTAATTTCTTAAAAATTTATAATTCAATTTTTATTTTTTTTTGAATTCGCCCTCAACTATATAAACCAAAGCTATATACCATGCATGGTTACAACCAAAGAAAGGAAAAAAAACATTTTTTTATGTACAACTCCACGAGGTAAAATTAATTATGCTATTGTAATTTCCACTTATGATCTTTTATAGATTCTGATAATATATATATTTTTAATAATACTTAGAACTATTTATAATTTCTCCTCAACACATAAATAAGAATATAATGAGCTTCAACACACTCGAATCTACATCCTCCTACATTGATAAAAATGTCCATATCAATCGAGTTAAGACTCAATCGACGACATAGATATATATCTAATTATTCTCATCAAGAATCTTGGAATAGTTATAACACGTAGAAGGGAAGCATACCTAAATACAGGCTCCAACGAAGGAATTGATAGCGTGTAAACCTAAACAAGAGTTCCCTTTAGTGCTTGGTCACGTTAAATACATGTTTCATATCACCTCATGCGCATGGAATTGGAAATTGAATTATTGAAATTTATAACTAATCCTTGAGTGTAACTTTAATTGTTAAACTATATATTGACAATGGCAGTAATAATTATCGCAAAGCAATAAGAAAAAAAAATGTACAGATTTTTCGTGTAAAATCTTTATTGGAAAAAATTATAGACAGAGGAGAAAATTTTCACTAATGTTGAAAAACGAAAAATACAATAGGTTTTCGACCACACATTTTTAAGGGTTAAACAACCCTATTATAATAATGTCTAATAAAAGAAGTATAGTCCTATACGGATTCAACATATGCTGCATGGTTCGTGGATGGGGATCTGTGACGGGCTATGACCTTGGTCCTTAGCCCCAACAAATCCTTTATTTTGTCTATATATTTTATTTCTTTAACAAGTAAGTTATACCTCAAAACTTTTTAAATCGGGTCTAACGAGATTCGGATAACACAATTTTAATAATTATAAATAAAAAATATATATTATAAGCTACTCAAATTTGGTTGGCTCAGTAGCTTAAGTTATTTCAGCCTAGCTTGTGGATCCTGTGGCCCATAGTAGGTTTGGGCTCACAACTCAAAGTTTGGTTTTATGGGCTCAAAAATAAAAGCCATTTAACTCAATCAAATCCAACTCCTAAATACTTGTATTTATGGGACTAGGACTCCCTTCGAGTTTTTTTTGCTAAATATTAAATATTAAAATAATACAAAAATTATCATGATTTGAATCTTAATATTAATTTATTATAGATTATTTATTTTATATGTATTATTAAATTAATTTATTTTAATTTTAAAATTGTTGATATTCAATTTTTTTTACAATATTATAATAATTTTTATAAATTAATTACAGAATAAAATCGTAACATGTATGAAAATCTGTGTAATCGATTATCTTAAACTGAATCTTTCTATTTTTAATAATATAAGAATTAATTTAATTCAATTCTTATGTATTAGCATTATAATTGATAATTACCACCAACATCTACCTAACTAAATAATCCTCTTTTTGTCAGCAATAATCTTATTGAGCATGACAAATATTCTGTTTGTATTTTAATTAGCTACCACTAGACTAGTAGGTTTTAATTTTTGTCATTGTTGTCTTATCACCAATGATATTTGAACTATATTAAACCCATTAAATCGATTAAATTTAAAATTAATTCGAGCTGATTGAATCATCTAAAAAATTGGTTAAATTTATAATTGAATCGGATTTTTTTAATTTTTTAATAGTTTTTAATTGAGCTGATTGGATCAACAAATCAATTGCATGGTTCAAAGATTTATTTGATTTTAAAAACACTACTTATGACCCTTTTTTAATTTAGGGTTTTTTTTATCTTTTTCAATTAAACTTTTTTACTTTTAAGAAATAATTTCTTTGTTTGAAGATAACTAAAAATTAAAATTGAAATATTTCATAATTATAAAATAAAATACATGAAGAATGTTGTAAGATATAAGCTATTTTTGGCACTTGATTATAAGATAAGTTTAATTCAAGTTTCATGGTCTAACTTTACAAGTAACATCAATATAAAAATATACAAAACATTAACCTTCATTGCCAATCATAGTCTCAATATGAAATTAGAGATATGAACATAAGATCCTTCATTCTAAAAAAAGTTATGTATTAATTAAATAGTTTAGCTATTTAAGGGTCGGGTTATTGGTTTAAGTCTAAGGGTTTATATGACATTTAAGAAAGTTCTGATAAAAAATTTACGCTTGAAATATGAGTTTGAAGAAAAAATTGAATTTGTTTAAAATATGACCCATTTTCTAATTTTATATATTTTGCAATTTATATTATATGAAAATTAAAGATTATTAAAGTTGTATGACCCAAATCCTATTTGATCTGACTTGAAAAGTTTTAGGTGCAACTCATTTGTTAAATAAATAAAATAGAGGCAAAATTAAGGATCTGTGAGGGCAAAGTTCGAGTCATAGACCTTGCCGCATAAGTTGAATCCGTATAGAACTATACTTAATTTATTATACATTGATTAAAAAAAAGTTATTTGACCATTAAAAATAGTGCATAGCCGCAAACATGTTATATTGTTGTTTTTTAATATTAGTGAATTTTTTTTTTTTTACTCTTGATTTTTTTTCGATAAGAGTTTTCCACGTAAAATCTGTGTGTTGTTATTATTCTTTCTTATTGCTTTTCAATTATTTATATTACCACTATCGACGTATATTATAACAAATACATAATATTATAATATAAATACAAAAAAATAGTATCCAACTTGATATCATGAAGTCCTATAGTAAATCATAATGCCTCTTGGAAAAAAATGATGGCATTTGATGGCTGAAATTATTTTCTATTATCCAACTTGATAATAAAAGATAGAGATTGCGAAATAGAATATATTGGAAAAAACAAAAGATAGGATAGCAAGTAGGGTAAAGCCAAGGGGGCATAGTTTTTAAGAAGAGACCATGAACCCACCAATGATAAACTAAAGGGCTAAACAAAGGTCCCACACCCCGATGACAATGGTGGCTGCTGCCCCAAAGCATTGTTTGTCTTGAAGGGTTGTTGTTGTTGTTGTTGCCTTGTTTCAGACCTGAGATGAAATGATGACCCTAAAAACCAATCTCTATGATTGGTAATCTCAGATTTCATTTATTCGGAGTATCAAAACAAAGAATCCCACTTTATTGGTAGAGAATAAGGGAACTGATAGGATTTTGTTTTAAGTTTTAAGATATATATATATATACACTGAGATTCTTGAGATGTTTTCTTATGAATCGGAATATTTTGCAGTTAGCTGATGCCAAAGATGGTTTTAGAGTTGCTTTCTTTATTTAGAAGATTCCAACTTGAAACTTTATTTAAAAATAATAAATTTCTGGTTATTTGACCTTAATGGGAGATTTTAGAGTTTGTAAAGTCTTGTTTTTTTTGATTTAGGGTTGTTTTGATTTTGTTTGGTAATTATAAATTATTAGGGTCATGATTAAATTTAGAATTAAATCGGGTCAAATTCGAAACCCAAAATGGGTTTTGATTTTTTTTTATATTTGAAGGTCATAAAGGTCACAATTAAATCTAGAGTCAAATAAGATCAAACTCAATTTTAAAGAGCAATTCTTGCTCATAAAACTCAAACTCAAGACAATGAAGAATATTGAGTTTCTTGTTAAACAACCAACAGGGATTTAAAGCCAATTATGTCTTGACTTTTGACATAAGGTTGTTTTGATTTTTTGGTGTAAGTCACAATCTTCACAATTAAATTCAAAGTCAAGTTGAGTCAAACTCCATTTCAAGGAGCAACTCTTCATTCATAATATTTAAACTTGAGATTTTTCTTTAAAACATCAATTTTTTTGCTATTCAATCCAGCAGGGTTTTCAAACCCGATTATGTATTGTCTTTTGACTTAAGTTTATTTCGATTTTTTTATTTGAAAGTCACAAATATCACAATTAAATCCAAAATCAAGTCAAGTAATTCAATTTCAAGAAACAATTCTTCGTTCATAATGCACAAACTCAAGATCTTCTTTAAAGAATATCGAATTTTTTACTATTTGACCCAATAAAATTTCAAACCCAATTCCATCCTAGCTTAAGGTGGTTGGATATAGCACTCAACTAACCCAAGCGAAACTCACGCTTTGATCAAATCATTCTAAGCAAACACATAGAATAAAGAGAGAGAAAGTGGGAAAAGAAGAAAAAAAAATGGAAAATTGAGAAAAGCAAAAGATATAGAGTTGTCTTGTTTGATTCATATTGTCTTTTTCTTTTGCCCAAAACATCTTTGTCTAGGGTTCTTTTTTCTAGTTTATCAACCAAATCAAAGATTACTTGTTGCATATGCAACATAGATTTGTAGTTCAAACCCCATTGTTTAATTGTTTAGTGTAATTAAATATCTTTTAATCGCTGATTGAATCTTAGTTCGATTGGCATGAATATTATTGTCAATGCAGGAGGATGTAGGTTTGAGTGCACTGAAGCGAATTATCTTCCTATTTATGAGTTACGGAAGGGTTATAGATAATTTTAAGCATTGTATCAAAAAGTTCTCTTATATTGTTAATATAAATGCTCATGGATTAGCTGGAATCAATTTATGTTCAAATTCAATCAAACTCGAAATATGAACTTCGAAATTTGCTCGAGTTTACTTATATTTACAAACAATTAACTAAACTCATTTGGATCCATCTATATTATTTTTATAAAAATATATTTTAAATTCTAGTATTTTTAATAGTATAGTTTTATTAAAAAATTTAAATTTAAATTACTTAAATATTTTTTCATAGTTACGTTATAACATTATATATTCAATCAATATAAAAGAAGGAAAAATAGTATTATAAAAATTAAAAATAAGTCGGGTAGTACTGGACTCGTACCTTAATTATTGAAGCTCTACATCCTTCCATATTTAAAATAAGTCTATTTTGTTTCAATCACGCTTTTTTGACTTATATTTTATAAATCCTCTAAATATTTGATGAGATTTCGGGTTTGGATAAATAATCTGACCATTGATCAAATTTAATCTTTATAATATATTAAAAAATAAAAACTAACCAAAAAAATAATAATAAACTTTTAAACTAATTTGTAAAGTTTCCATATATATTAATTAATTACTTTAAATGCACTATCAAGAAAAAAAAAAACCCTACTTAGGATAATACTAATAACAATGCCATCTCTATCGTTAGTAATGTGTTTGGGAATGCTCGAGCTGGAGATTTAATGTGTGACCAACATGATAATTGGATTGTTGGTTTTTTTAAAAATATTGATCTTTGTTTTGTACTCAATGTCGAGCTTTGGAGTGCTCTGAGGGATTGCAAGTAGCTTGGAATTTAGGACTAAAAAGAGTGGTGCTTGAAATGGATAGTAAAAAGCTTTTTTGACATCTTTTCATCTGTAAAGAATTTTCAGTGTGAAAATATAAAGACAAGTGGCTTATATTTGAATAGGAAAAAGAGTGGATCCACAGAAACTCAAATGAATTGGTTTATTAAAAAAAACCTTATTATTTGAAAAATTTATCTCATACTTGGTAATGTATAGTTTCACTCTATAAAAAATTTGAACCATTCTCTTGAAGTTCATTCTTTTTGTTATAAATTATCAATTTGCTCTGAAATTATATAATTTATCCTTATAACTTTTAATTGAACAAACAATTTATAATATAAAATTCTAATTGTTTTGCTTAAAGAAAAATTCAATTCAATCATTAATCGAATCTAATCAACTTTAAAATGTTTGTTTTGGTTTTATATTTTATTGATTCTCATCCCCATTTTTGGACCAAACAACAATGAAAAATATTTAAAATTAGGTTGCATTTTAGAATAAATATATATCAAATTGGATATGTTTCAAAATTGTTGTGTGGTGTGTATGTATATATTGGCCAAATATTTGAAATAATAAATAAATGTGAAAGAGAAATGCAATGAATTTATGTCAATAAAAATCTATAGAGATAGAGGATAGGTCCACCACTATCCAAATACCTACAACAATTTTAATGTACCATATTCTTTATTCAAATGTTCATTTATTACAGTCAAAACACATTTTCTTTTAATAAAAGTGATAAATAAAATTTAAATATTTGAGTGAAAAGGTGTTTAATTTTAAAAATAAATATATTGTTTACCTATATTTGTTAAAAAACTTTTTTATCAATAAATTTAATATCTAAATAATTTTATCGTCCAAATAATACTTAAAATTGTTGAAACAAATGCTCAATAAAAGGATAAACAAGAGGAGAAGTGGTGGTAATAAAAAGATTGAATCATCTAAATTGGTGGAGAGCCGTAACAGGAGTAAGGTAAAAGTAGTTGGAGGTGTAGGGGACTTTGAATACCAATAACTGCCTCTCCAACTACTTTTACCTTACTCATATTCCGGCTTTCTGCCTATTTAGGTGAACCGATCTCTTTGTCACCACTATTTTTTTCTTTGTTGGTCACTTATATAAACAAAAATTAATTTAATTTAAATTACGAATATCATATTTTAAATTGACTCTAGTTTCGATATAACAAATAATTCAACTCTTAAATAAGAAAAACCTTAGCATCTACCCATTGGTCAAATGGTGAACATTCACCCATCTCTAAAATGCGGGACCAATATGTAGACTCAGCTTGTTTGTAGTAGAGTAATGTGTTTGTGTGTGGATGTGTGAATTGTATGAATGAAAAAAAAAATATCTTAAATAAGTATGATACTATTTATTTTTGGGTAAAATGAAAATATTTAAATTAATAAAAAATTAAGAAATAACTCTATACAACAACATGAGACAATCACAAAAATATAAAAGATCGTGATAAAAAAAAAATCAAATTTCGAGTGAGTTGGAGATTGAAAATTACTCCCCATTCGAGCAAAGACGACCCCTTTTAAAAAATATGCTTTATCATCTCATGCTCCAACCCGAATAGGAGAATTCTAAAATCGAAAATAAAGGTGAACAACAAAACATTGCCATTTGAATCTCTGGTAATATATTAAAACTAAATTGATCAAAACTCGAAAATGATCAGAATTCATAATAAATAATAATTATATTCAAAAAATTCGAATATTAAACTCAAATGACTCAAACTTAAAACAATAAAAAAATTAAATTAACACGAATATAAAATTAATCCAAACTTAGAATATAATTTTTTCTAACTTTTAAATAGGAAGATAATACGCTTCAGCGCATTCAAATTAATATTCTCCTGTATTGAGAACTGACAATAATATCGATGCTAATCGAATTAAGATTTAATCGATAAAATGATTAAATTATTAATCCCACTAACCCCTTTTTTATTTTAACAATTGTTTGACCAAACTTGACCGTTACTAAACAACGGCACTATTCCCCACACAATTTTTTCCTACACACATCAACAGATTCTCCCCGTTTCATTTTCCGTCACGAGATTAAACTTTATTTATTTATTTAGTCAGTCCCCAAAGCAAAAAAACGACAAAAATAAATAAAATAAAATCTGTAAATAATTTTAATTTCTTTTAAAAAATAAATAAAAAAAAGACACCACGAAACCTGAATGTAAACCCTAAACACACCTAACTGTGATACTGTTTTGCTTGTCTCCGGGAATAACCTGCGAATTCAGTTAATCACTTAATTAATTAATTATTGGTCAAATTCAGATTCTAGTCCCTCTATTATGCTCAAATTTAATGTTTATCTTTTATATTTTAATTTGATATAATTTGATGAACTATTTTTATAATGCTCCGCCCAAATAAATAATACATTTTTTTTACCATTTTGATTAAAATAGGATGTGACGTCTATATTTTAATGATTAATACCGGCAAGTTCAAACTCGATCAAATATTTATTCTTAAGTTTGAAATCGATTCGAGATATAATCAATTACTTGAGCTCGAGCTCCATTGAACTTGTATATCAATTTTTAAACTTAAACTCAAACACAAGTTCGATTAATTTGTAAGTATTCAAGCTCAAGCTCAACTTAATAATTAAGCTTAGATTTAATAATATATCTTAAGGGAAATGATATAATTTAATAATATAAAAGTATTTAAAATATATATTAAAAAAGCACAATAAGGCTCGTGAGCCGTTCGAGCATGATATTAAGTTTAAATTCGACTCAATTCACTCAAACTCGACTCAATAATTATCAAATCGAGTTCAAAATTTTTGAGTAGCTTACGAACACTAATGTCTGATTTACATCCTTAAGAAGAACTAATGACTTATAAAAGCAGAGAATCCAATGACATTGAATTAAAATAAAGGACTAAATATTAATTTAATTATAATAGAGGGACTAAAATGAGAATTTACCTAATCAAGTAATTAATTAATTTCCCCATATTAGTACATTTCCTTCTTATTAACGCCATTCTCTCTTTTTCTTTTTATATATATATATTTCTTCTTCAGTATCTTAAGCTGCTTTTGTTCTCACAGTGAAAGACCATTGTTTGTTTCTTCCTTTTTACTCTTTTAAGAGCGTTTCATTTCGCGCTTTTAAGGTCTCAAGGAAGAGGGAAAGCTTAACGATAAGCTCTGTCATCTTTTTTTGGAGCTGTTTCAGTGGGGAAATCGTAAAAAAAATGGAGAGAAAACAGGGTTTTTTTTCAGTAGTAAGAGGGTTATCTCCGAGCCGTTCCCGGTCCAAAAGTCCGGCGAGAAGTGCTTCACCAATGTCGGGTTTACTTAGACGTCGTAGGAACAACGGTACTCACCACGTTTCTCAGCCGGAGCCTTTGATTTTCAGGTCTGGGAGCTTAAGACCAGCTGAAGCTTTGTCTCCGTTGAAAGAAGGTCCCGATCCCGACGGAACTGACGTCGGAGATTCAAGGATGGAAGGTAGATGGGCTCAATGGATGAAGATTCAACTAGCACGCGCTCCTTCCGTTTCAACTTCGACGTGTAAAAGGTCCGATCTGAGATTGTTGCTTGGTGTCTTGGGTGCGCCGTTGGCACCGGTGCACGTTAGCGCTTTGGACCCTTTTCCTCTACTCAGTATTAAAGATACCCCAATTGTTAGTCTCCCTTTTCTTCCCTCTTTCTTTACTTTGTTCCTTAATGCTGCATTTCATTGATTGGTTTAAAAAAGCTCTAATTTTTAGTATGAACAAGTTCCTGGTTTTAGTGAAAAGTATAAGCTTTGCATGTTCATAGATAAAGGTTAGATTTTGATTGGATTTAATCTATGTTTGATGTTGGTTTTTTTTATTTTTTATTTTTAGGGTTTTGTTTAGTACTTATTGAGATTGTGTGTAACATGTTTAAAAAAATTGCAGGAAACTTCATCAGCTCAATACATATTACAGCAATATACAGCTGCATCAGGTGGACAAAAGCTTCAAAATTCGATTCACAATGCTTATGCTATGGGAAGGGTGAGAATGATAGCTTCTGAGTTCGAGACTGCTAACAAGGTTACTAAGAATCGGAATTCTTCCAAGGCAGCCGAGTCCGGTGGGTTTGTGTTATGGCAAATGAATCCAGATATGTGGTATGTTGAGCTTGCACTTGGTGGCAGTAAGGTTCATGCAGGTTGTAATGGGAAGCTTGTGTGGAGGCACACTCCTTGGCTCGGTGCGCATGCAGCTAAAGGACCAGTTAGACCCCTTCGTCGTGCACTTCAGGTAAAGTAGTCTCGGCTTTTGCCCCATGTTGCGAAATTGTTTAGCTTGGAATCTGAAAATCTGTTCTTGTTGGCTGTTGCAGGGGCTTGATCCGAGAACAACGGCGAGCATGTTTACTAATGCGAGATGCATTGGGGAAAAGAAGGTAAACGGGGAGGATTGCTTTATCCTCAAGCTTTGTGCTGATCCGGCAACATTGAAGGCCAGGAGTGAAGGACCTGCCGAGATCATAAGACATGTTTTATTTGGTTACTTTAGCCAGAAGACAGGGCTTCTAGTGCACATGGAAGATTCACATTTGACTAGAATTCAGAACAATGGCGGTGATGCCGTGTACTGGGAAACAACAATCAATTCATTCCTCGAGGATTATAGACCTGTTGAGGGAATAATGATCGCACACTCAGGTCGTTCTGTGGTGACCCTTTTTCGGTTTGGAGATACTGCAATGAGTCACAGTAGAACCAGGATGGAAGAAGCATGGGCAATCGAAGAAGTGGCGTTCAACATTCCAGGTCTGTCAATGGATTGTTTCATACCCCCGGCTGAAATCCGATTGGCTTCAATCAGTGAAGCCTGTGAATTCTCTCAAGGTCCAAGGGTGAAAACTATGTAAGCTCACGATCGAGGCAGTAATTCTCCGGAACATAAAGTAATTACACCAACTGAACTAGATGTAATAGTTTTTTTTACTTGACTAACTAAATTAGAAGGTAAAATCAGAATTGTAGTTTGTCTAAGAATTTTGTATTTGCATCAATGTCTCTTTGAATTTGTAAATACAGAACAATGGAGCCCTTTTTTTTTTGCCTTCCAATGGCATAAAATTGTCTCTTATCTTTTGAATTTCTTGTTCTATGCCACACATATATAGACAACAAAAAATGTTGCAAGTTGTCCTAAAATTGAAACTTCTTATGCTTGTTTTTATTAGTTTCAAATGATCCAATTACAACAATTTGGAATCTTTAAAGTCAGTAAGGTTAAATTTGAGAAAGAAGTTCAAGCATGGCTGGCCTTGGCTTGCATTTTGCTTTTAATGGTTGAGCTCTGGGCATGGTAACCCCTGTTCCGGCCCTCATATCAACCATTTCGTCCCCAATCCTCGACAATTCGAAGCATTGAATCAAAGATCCTAATGTCAACCCTACTATTCTCAGTCCCAAGCCTTCTCCGGGACAGCCTCTTCTTCCGGCCCCGAACGGCAATGATTTGAACCCGTCTCTTGCACCTTCCAGTCCATCAAACCTCTCTGGTTTGAATCTTGTAGGGTCTTCCCAAACTTTGGGGTCATTCTGTATAGCCCATATATTGACCAATAACATCGTGCCACTTGGAATTCGGAAACCCTCCACCATGCATTCCTCTGATGATTCATGAGGTACTAGCATCGGAACTGGTGGGTACATTCTCAAAGTCTCGTAGATGATGCTACGGAGGTAAGGAAGTCGAACCAGGTCAGATTCCTCGATTAACCGCTTGTCTCCCACCGTTTTCAAGATTTCGTCTCGAGCCTTTGTAAGCACTTCAGGGTGGTTAATCAAAAGGGAAAGTCCCCATTCCATAGAACTAATTGAAGTTTCAGTCCCTGCCATCAATAGAATCTATCATAAAAAAACATCAGACCAATTTCATCAGTGTATTATCAATGAATTCAAACAAGAACATGACATAAAAATCTTACAATCATCAAGCCTTTAATGATCTCATCAGTGTAATAATCAGATTCAGATTCTTGTAGCGACAACAAAATCTCAATCATGGTCTTCTTGTTCCTCTCACCATTAGGGTCACTCTTCATTTTTCTCCTATATTGCTCTATGAGATCTTGCATAAAATTATCCCTCTTTGCACCACACTCCATCAACCTCTTCTCCAATTTCTTGGACTTAAGCCATGGTATAAAGTCACCGAAATTCGTCACCGAACTCAACTCGAGTGCCTCAATCTGTATCTCTCTAAACCGTTCAGCTTCCTCCATGTTTTCGACATCTTCACAACCATAGTACCTTTTCCCTGCAATCAACCCCATCATCACATTGTATGTCAACTCAAAAAACGCTCTCTTGAACTCAACAGGTTCATCTTGACGACATAACAACTTCCTCATCAACGATTTCACCTCATCCATCCGTATGCACGACAACAACTGCAAGCGGCTCGATGACAAAAGCTCGATCGAGGCAATCCGTCTAAGGTTTCGCCAAAGATCACCATAAGGTGCCCAAGAGAGTCCAGTGTAGTTGTAAGCCAAGTGTTTCCCAATGAGCAAGCGAGGCCGGTCGGCGAAAATGACATCGTTCTTAGTGAAACATTCTTCCGCAGCAGACGGCGATGACACAACGAGGACCCTACGTGACCCAAACTCGAAAAAGAGTACAGGACCATACCGGTTCGCCATGTGGAATAGAGTTTTGTGGAGAGGTTTCTTAAGGAGGTGAAGGTGTCCAATGATGGGAAGACATGGAAATGGAGTTGGAGGAAGGTTATGGATTTTGTAATGGAAGTGCTTAGTGAAAACATAAAGGATTAGGAATATTGGTAGGTAAAGATACAAGGCAGCCATTGATTATCAAAGCTTCAAAAGTGTTACAGGCTCTACTTTAACGAGGCAAGGTTTTTATATTTATTATCTAATCTTATATTTAGTTAAAATGGAATAAAAAGGAATAAAATAAATTTGGTGATAACAAATTTGGTAATCTTATATTTATTAGCCAATTTTACATATTTTTTATTGTTATAATAATAAATTTGGTAAAACGGCTTCTCCAGCCTCTTTCAATATCAAAATTGAGTAAATTAATCTCTCTCAAAAAAATCAAAGCAATTTAATCCTTGTCAATTTTTAAAACGAGCAACTAAAGATAATTAATCATGACATTAATGGTTACCATCAATTGTACATTATTTTGATTGGTATAATAATAAATTTAACCCTTAAAGATACACATTATGTCAATTTGATCTTGATTTAATAAATTTATCTTACAACATTTGTGTAAATGTTGAGGTGAAATTGGTTGGATTTCATAGAATTGAAGCCAAAATGACAAAATAAATATTAAAAGCTAAATTTGCTCAATATCGAAATTAAGAGGATTGAAAATAAATTTACCCAATAAATAATAATTTTTCCAACTTTTAAGAAAGATTATTATAATATTAAAAAGATAATGTATTGTAGCATAAATGATGTTCATGTCACATGGATAAAGGTTGGAACTTGTAAAAATTTCAACTTTTACAAGTTGTAGGCTTTAGCTTTTCAATTGTCTGTGGAATTCCACCATCATTACCTGACCCACAAATAAAAAAATATCTAAATTGGGCAGGCAAGTGTCTTGTCTTAATTGTAGGATGTTTATAATTAGGTTTTTTATTAAAATAATACAAAAAAAAATAATATATATTAAAATAATATATTCCTCCCGTTAATTACGAAAATAATACACTTGGGAGAGTGGTGCCTATCTAGTAGGCGGCACCATTGTGCACTCTGATAAAAAATATTTTTTTATTATTAAAAAAACACCCGATAAGTAAACCCGGTATAAAAAAACGAAAATAGTATAAATGGGTGGTGCCTACCTGACAGGCGGCACCAGTGGTGCCTACCTGTCAGGCGGCACCAATGGTGCCTTTCTATCAGGTGGCACCAACTCGTATTTTTATTACAAAACTAATACAAAAAAAAATCTTATACACCAAAATATAATACAAAAAAATTAGTAACTTAAATAATATAAATATATATATATTTTAATAAATATAAGAATTGTAGAAAAAATATTATAAAATTTAAAAAAATTAAATTAAATATTAAATAAAAATAACTCAATATTTTTAAATAAATAATATAAAAAATATTTATTTATCAAAATAATAATAATCTCCAGATTTTTACAATAATAATATAAGAGAAATTTAAATATAAAAAATAATACACTTTTATATATTTTAAATTAAAAAAGAAAATTAAATTAAATAAAATTAAAATTATACAAGAGGTGCCTACCAGGTAGGCGGCACTAGTGGTGCCTACTGGGTAGGCGGCACTAGTGGTGCCTTTGTCAATGCTATTTAAACCCCATCAGATCTGTTTAACAGAAAATTTTTGAAGAAGGAATAACAGTAAATTTTTGAAGAAGGAAAGGAAACAAAAGTTTTGAAGAAGAAAAGGAAACAGAAGGTTAGCAGAAAATTTTAACTATAATTTTATTTATTTAGAATAAATAATTTTTTATATTATTTGTGTAAAAAATGTTATTTATTTCTTTTAACAGATGGAAAATCAATTTTTCGTATGCGTTTTTTTCGATGGGAAAATTTTAACAACAACTATTGGATGTGTATTTGAATGTCGTCAACAACTAGCAATGAGATTTAGTAAAAATGTCTCGGTGGATAATATGAAGGCAAAGATTAATGAAAGAATTGCTAGACGTTGTGGGAGAAGGATTTCAAAACTTTTCTATAAGTTTCCAGTTTCAACAGATCCTATCAAATTTACCGAGATGGAACTTGTAGATAATGAAGATATTGAGACAATGATCGCTTTTTATTGTGGGAATCAGAGTAATGAAAATGCACCGATTCAGTTATTTGCTGAGCTAACTGATGTTGAGAGAGTTGAAGATCCCACTCCATTAAGTATGATAGCTCCGACATCCTACGTTGATAATCAATCTGTAGCTTGCGGGATCAGTGGGATTAATATCGATCTTAATGTTGCACCCGATAATGATACGGATGGTGATGATGGAGATAATAGTAGTGATCCTTCTGATCACGAGGACGATATTGGTAGTGATCCCGACATGGACGAGGTCCCGGATGATATCGATGAGGAAGGCCTAAATGACGAGGTCCCGGATGGTCGACGTATTGTGATGCACAATTATCCTGCTGGGTCACACATGTCAGTTATAGACCCTGATGCGGCATATGCAGCCGATTTTGAAGAGTACCCTGATATAATGCCTGCTCACCGATTGGCGCTTACACCAGAACCTGAACAGTTGTTCGTGGGTCAAAGGTTTGACTCGAAGGAAGAGTGCGTATTTGCCATTAAGCGATATAGCATGAATTTGTCAGTGGACAACAAAGTCGTTGTGTCTAAACCGACATTATATATTGGAGAGTGTTCGACAGAAGGCTGCAATTGGCGGGTACGAGCTGCATTTATCCAGAAGTCGCAAAAGTGGGAGATAAGAAAATTTGTCGGGCCTCACACATGCAGTTCAACACGTTTTTCAGAAGATCATCGAAAACTCGATTCCAAAACTATCTGCACACATATCATATCAATGGTGAAGGACGATCCGACCATCAAAGTTTCTACACTGATTGTCGAGATGCAAGTACGATTCCATTATCGAGTTTCATATCGAAAAGCATGGATTGCGAAACAGATGGCAATGGAACAATTGTTCGGTGATTGGGATGCATCGTACAATGAGCTGCAAGGGTGGATAGCCGCAATGCGACAATACGTGCCCGGAACTGCGATTGAGTTGGTGACACGGCCTTATTATGGTCCGGATAACAACTTACAATCGGGAAGGAGAATTTTCCAATATATATTTTGGACGTTTGAACCCTGTGTTAGAGCATTTCCTCACTGCAAGCCATTTATCCAGGTAGATGGGACCTGGCTATACGAAAAATATACGCAGATTCTATTAATTGCGGTGGCTCAAGACGGGAACCAGAACGTGCTCCCGATAGCATTCGCTATTGTGGACAAAGAAGATATGGAATCATGGAAATTCTTTTTGACGAACCTGCGGAGGTACGTTGTTCATAACGATAATATTTGCATCATCTCCGATAGAGGAAAGGGGATTATTGCTGCCATTAGATGTACCGGTGTACCATGGAGATCGGTTTATTGTAGCCGACACATTGCGGTAAACTTTCAAAAAGAATATAAGAATGCAGACTGGCGAAGACGACTTGTGAGAATTGGTAAAGAAATTTTGTTCTAAGTTATATTTTTTTATGTTTTAATTCGAGAGCATAACTTATGTTTTCTTAATATTCTAACAGCGTACGAGTTAGAGCCACACCGATTTCGATAAAAAATGACCAGACTTGAGCGTGACATGGAAGGTGAAACGAACAAGCCGTTACGATAGTGGTTGGGTACTATGGAGCCGTGGCAATGGGCTCAAAGTTTTGATGACGGGTATCGATATGGTCAAATGACGACCAACCTGGCAGAGTCGGTTAATGGCGTGTTTAAGAGAATACGACATCTACCGATTTCATCAGTGTTCTCGACTACGTTCTACAGGTTGGCTACTTTGATGCCAGTGATGGGGACGCGACAAATCGACCAGATGAACGTCGGTCACGTTTTTGTCGAAACTGTCAGGAATGCAATGGATGCAAACCGTCAGAGAGCGAGGACGATGAACGTTGAAATATACTCACGACAATTTCAACGATTTCAAGTTACAGAGACAATTGGGCGAAAACCTGGTATCCCACCTAGGTCATACGGGGTTGATTTGCAGAATAGGCACTGCGATTGCAGGAGGTTCGATACACTCCATTATCCATGTGCACATGTCGTTGCAGCTTGTGCTAATGTGTCGCTCAATGTTGAACAGTTCATCGACCCCGTTTACACTCTCCAGCGCACGTTACGTATTTGGGAAAATGAGTTCCCCGTCTTGCCTGATTTGTCCACATGGGAGGTGCCTCCGATGACTTTCGAGCTTATACCGAACAGAGGTTTGCGAAGGAATCCGAAAGGTCGTCCGAATGTTTCCAGAATCCGCAACGAAATGGACATTATGGAAAGAATAGACGGCAGCAAGCTGTGTGGAATTTGTAGACTAGCTGGACATACTCGACGTAACTGCCCCCAACGAACCTATCATTTTGGCCAGTCATTTGGATCGGGCCCGACTTAAGCTATTATTATTGGTCATTTTTCTGTTGGAATTAATTAAATTTATGATTGAATTTGGAATTAATTCTATTTAAATTTGAATTTATTTAATAGTTTTTATGTTTGAATTAATTTAATTAGGTTTAGCAAATGACATTAAACGATCATAAGTAGTTGTTTTGTAGAAAAGGGAAATACAAAATATTTGCATACATAAACATAAATAAGAACATAAACATAAACATAAACATAAACATAAACATAAACATATTTAATGGCCCATCTCATCGCATTTGATGGTTCGATGGTGTGGTTCTAGGAGTAAAACGTTGTGGTGGTCGACGATCACGTTGCGGGTGCTCACGACGTTCAACATCATCGTCTTCCGCACCTTCGGGTGTCATTGATGATGATGAGCCATGGTTAAAGTTCTGTTGCGGCAATGGGCGAGGAGGAGTAGAGTACTGTAATGAGCTAAAAGGAATAGAGAATTGTGGTGGTATTGGGCTGAAGATATCAAACATCAAAGACGATCTCGGATCCTGCTCATCGGTGCTGGACTCGATAAAGTCTGAATGATACTCATGCGCTGACCAACTCGTATTATATGCATTTCCTGACCACCCTGGATGATACGACTCAGGTGTCGGCTCGGTGTTACGCTCCGACTCGAGCGCAGCCTCCGAATAGTACTGCGACTGCGGCTCAAGCTCAGGCTCAGGCTCAGGCTCAGGCTCAGCCGGCTGAAAGTGGTGCCCACGTGGTAGCATGAACGGGGGGACAAACATTGTTTGCCCACCAAATATATATGGTTTCCCCGTCTGAAAATACCACTGTCTATACTCTACGGATACCTCAAAAGTGAAACAGTGATCTATGTCACGTTGAGGTATCCGCTCTGCCCGTCTCGCCCACACGGCAACGTATCTTTTGTGCACTTGCCCCCAGTCCATTCCCTGTCTCCCCTTCTTATCGATACCATGAATATTTCCTAAATCAACTGGATCTCTCGGAATGGTTTGTATGTACCCGAATTGTCGAAGTACTCGATCCCCGTGGTACCACTCGACTGTCTGAAAGCATATAACTGGTGCGTCAAGGCACCAAAAGTACGAGTGGTTACGGGCAAAATCGGGAATAATAGTCGCCACCTCAGGGACCGAATAGGGCATCCAAAGGAACTGTAAATTTAAATAACATTGTTATAGTAAGACGACTCAATTAATATTAATAAATGAAGATTCATGTAATTGCATGCCACGAATAACTTACCATCTCCCCCGCATGTGTCTCGATCATCTGTCGATATATCGGAACCGTGAATGACCTTCCGATATTCGGATTCCCACGCCATCTACAATAAATAACTTATTACATCAAATTTACATATAAAAAAATCAAATAATTATGGACAAAGAGTAGATGTTATCACCTGTTCACGAGTGGAAAAACGTATGGCAGGTGTCTGATATTAGCCAAGAAAGGCATCCGATATAGAGCCCACGATTGTAACAATATTAGACACCCGCAAATGTCAACGGCAGCAGACTTTGTGCATCGACAAAGCTCACGATACAACATCGCTAGTACTGCCGAGCCCCAACTATATTGACCCGCTTCATTAAAATCGGTCAATAGGGGCAAGTACATGATGTGCACTCTATTTCCATTTGCCGTCGGCATCAATACACCCCCTATAAGGTGTAATATATAAGCCCGAGCGGCACACCTCACATCAAATTCGGTGGCATCAGCTGGTAGTTGGTGAAATCTTTCCCTCAACCATGTGAACTTCAATCCCGTGAATCTCGATTCACCATCACCGGGTGAGACTCCCAATAAGCTTTCACAAAGGGCCGTCGGGTCAGATACCGTCGATGACCCCGTAACGGGCATCCCGTCGATTGGAAGCCCAAGCTGCAGTGCAACATCCTCTAGTGTGATAGTGCACTCGCCACATGGTAAGTGAAACGTGTGGGTCT
Organism: Gossypioides kirkii; assembly: GCA_005610355.1. Classification (NCBI taxonomy): domain Eukaryota; kingdom Viridiplantae; phylum Streptophyta; class Magnoliopsida; order Malvales; family Malvaceae; genus Gossypioides; species Gossypioides kirkii. The sequence continues at coordinate 1,882,176 of CP032248.1, forward strand.
CTGGCCGCCACCGCTCGACCAAAGCGGAAATTAAGTCATAACGCAAATCAAATGTCCGGATCAGTGAAGCAGCTCCAAATCCAGCTGCAATCAAGTATGGCATGATACGTTCGTCCGGTTCATAATTTATCCCATTTACGCGACCTCTTAATTTCCGGTACACATCCTGAGACTATTAAATTATCGATATAGTTAATATAACTTAGTTTAATATCGTAAATTAAATGAACTTTTTATACTTTAACAACTAACAATTTATTACCTGTATATGTATAGATGCCGATATATGATTATCATCCTTAATTAAAGAATCTATATTCATATCTGCAATAAAAAAATTAAGATTATCAATCTGTCAGAAGTAATTAATACAATTTTTAACTAGAATTAATTAAAATTCTTGATATATATAAAAACAAATAATTATATATTAATTACTTTGATAAAATAAAATTTTAAGTTTCGAATTTACTCTTACATTTTGCAGGTAAAGTGTTAAATTTATATTAAAAAATTATTTTGAAATTTATTAAAATATATCATTTTTTAAAAAAATAAAATAAAATATTTACTACATTTATGCTTCTTTCTTTTTTACTTTTTTAAAAATTAATTATCACGAAGGGCAATTAACCACATTTTAATGTTTCTTTTTTAAATATATTAAAATAATTACTAATGTTTTTTATTTTTTTTCTTTAATTTCTCGTTTTAAATTTTTTTTTAAAAAAATATTTAATATATAAAATATTTAAATATATCAATTGAATTAAATAAAATAATCTCAAATATAAACTCTTTTTTTCTTTCTTGTGCTTTCTTGTGCTTGCCATGACTTAAGTATTCTCAAACAAATATCCAAAGTTGAATTCGCCCGGCCTCTTGTTATAGGAACCAACCCTAAGGCCACACGTGATCGGAGTTAAAATCTCAACCTGTGACACTTGCATACTAAGTAAAATAATTGAAACCATTAGATTATTATTAGTGTATTTTTTAAATTTTATATAAAATCAATAAAATGGATTTAAAAATTTAACTTTATCAACTCAATTAAATTTCATTTAACTTTTATATAAAATTTTAATAAGTATACTTTTACATACTTTTTTCATGCATGTCATAATTTAATATAATATAATATGAATAAATTTATTTTTTACCCATATTTTGATGAATCTATAGTTTATATCAATTGATGTTTGTTAAAATATTTTAACAAAATATTATTTACAATGGGTTCATACATACATATATAATATATATGATAAAGAAAGGGAAAATATGTATTTTAGAAAATAATAATATGTGAAATCATAGAAATATAATACATGGTCACCTCATCCAATATACTATTAATATAATTATTGGACCATGTCTTGATGATTTTAAGTCATTCATTTTTAAAATCACTCTTAAATTTGAAGCAATTTCTATTTAAAATTTATTTTAAGTCATTTTTATAAAAGAAAATTTCGTTTTTTTCTTTTTAAAATCATCTAACAAGTAAAATTTCTATTTAAAATTATCCAACATACTTTCTTTTTTTCTTCTTTTCTCTCATTCCCTTCTCTATTTGATGCTGCCGTTCCACCCTCCTTCTTCTTATTCTTTTCTTCTTCTTTCTTTCTGGATGTTGTGTTGGGGACCATTTTAAGGTCCCCATATATCTTACAAATTTTTTTTTTCATGCAGGGTTGAAGGACGACACGAGGAGAGGTGCCGCCTGGTAGGTTGGCACCACTGGTGCCGCCTACCAGACAGGCACCACTGGTGCCGCCTACCAGACAGGCACCACCCAAAAATACCACACCCGTATTTTTTTATCGGGTTTGACCTAAACCCGTATCAATATTTTTTAAAAAAAAATATTATTTAAATAATTTTATTAATATTAAAATAATAAAAAAATATTTTTTGTCAGAGTGCACAGTGGTGCCGCCTACCAGATAGGCACCACTCTCCCAAGTGTACCATTTTCGTAATTAACGGGAGGAATATATTATTTTGGCATATATTATTTTTTTTTGTATTATTTTAGTAAAAAACCCTAATAATTATCATATTCTTTTTAATATATACTGTTTTGAAATGGGTATCTTTGAATATTATTTGTTGGTATTTATTGTTTTAAGTGTAATTTAGGTTTGAATTAATGTTAATTGCATTGTTGTTCTTATAATTCATAAAAGAAATGGATATGTTTAATTTTTTTAATAATAATTTAGTTTAATTACATGATGCTTTTTGGATGCTGCCAAATCAATCATATGTGCTATGAAAATCAAGTTAACAAAGGGCCTTGGCATGGCAAAGGTTGAGCCTTTGGGCATACATCACTTTATTTCATGACCCAAAAGGTATTAATTTGAACACAAACATTGGATGAGTCCAAACCTTCAAATATCTTGTGCTTATAATTAGTGGGTTCCTCCATATTCTTAGATTCATTAGGTTATGTATGGATGATATTAGAGCGAGATGAGGATGAATGTTATCAATTCGTCATCATTTGATAGTTGATATTGTTTGTCTCACTATTTGTTTCGTTCCAGCAAAGATTATAATTTTGAAAAATATTGAATGCATTTATTTTTGCCTTGTCTAGTTTCATTTTAATTTGAATTTGATTAATTATTTCTAATATTTTCCATCTTTTAAACATAATTATTCAAAAGAATTTAAAAGATGACTTTTTAACAAAACTTCAAAGTGAAAGATTGAATTTATGTTGGAAAGTAAAAACCAAATAAAGAAAATTTGGAGTTTAGTTTTGAGAACCTATTTTTAGTCTATATAAATAAGAGTAAAATGATGTTTTTATATATCATGACGGGGCAGAATGAGACAAGCAATTACTATAATTATTATTTAACTAAAAAAATACCCATCTTATATTGTTCACATCCACTCTTCTAAAAAAATTCTTTTTATTTGAAGCGGATCAATTCAAAATTCATTGAGTCATTTAAATTGTCATTGATAAGTGAATTATTTAAGCAATTTATTTGTGTATTTTAGATTAATTTTGAGGAAAGTACTTCTAATTTTTCATATTTTCTTTTCAGGTACACAAATTGGTGTTTCTTCACCTAAAAGCAAGCAAAAGTGGATTAAATTGAAGACATGTGTGAAGAGATGGGCTCTATTCGAATTTGGGGGACTTTGAGGGTTTAATTGCAAAAATAACTCCTAGTTGAAATGATCAAAATAAGCTTAGTCAAAGTTGTTTATTTTATTAATTTATTTTCATTAAATTTGTTATTTTCCTAATTTCATTTTGACTAAAATCATTTATTTTAAGTAAATAGGGTAATTTAGTTTAATAGGACTTAAGCTATTTTTAGTAACCAATTGTGTATAAATAAGGTTACTTGGATTCAATTTGAAATGTACTTGAATTTTGTGAAGCAATTAAGAAATTCTCCCTTCTCCATTCTCTTTTGTCTTTTACGCCATCACTCTCTGCCATTTTCATCTCCATTTTGATTTCTTTGCAAATTTGTCCAATTCTATTTTAATCCCTCCACTTTCCATCATTCATAATCACAAAAAATTCACCATATTCATCCACCAAGCATGATTAACATCATGTGTCACTAAATTCTTTTTAGCCTTAGTCCGGTTATCACTCCGTCAAGAAATAATCGTGAGTTACGAAATCGTGCTAAAAACCTTTTTATCGGTACTCGTTATCACTCCGGTTTATGGTGTAGTACAAATTCACCCCTTAAAGTTAATTCTACTTTCGATTCGAAAAGTGCACGTTGGATCGAGATAGGTTGGTGTACAGTTGGCAATTCAAATCGGCCGTGCTGTATTCGAGTTCCCGTGAACAAATTGGCATGTCCAAGTGGGAAGAAGCTAGTTGGATTCCGTCAAGGGTGGTAGAGACCGGATTTAAACGACCCACGCGGTTGAGACTGTTAATTCGAGTTGGGCTTTTCAGAACGCAAGGTTGTTGAAATCTTAAATCGCGAGCACGTGCGACGTGGTTAGACATTCGGCAAGGGTTGGTTTGCAGGTCGTACCGAAACCGGCTACTAGAGCAAAAGTTGGCGGTTGGGACATTCTCGAGCTCTATAACCAGCTTATCGATTAAAAAGGGAAGATTAATTTTCAAGGATCGATTCAAGATCGGCGAAAACTAAGGCTGAGGCTAAGCTTATTAAATATAGTTTTTCTCATTTCTTTATCTTGATTAATTATTTTGCAGCAATATTTATTTCACTTAATTTATTTTATTTTTGTTTTATTTTAGTTTAACGTTTTATCTCTAACCCCCTACGCTTTTATTTTTATTTTTAGGAGACAGTCACGAGTCGTGGACACGCCCTTTGACACGATGTTCAAGAGGAAGACACGAGAGTAATACACCAACCAGTCCTTGTGGAATCGACCCTACTGCATTATATTACTGTTTTGTATTATTTATCGTAGGAATATTTATATTTGTTAGATTCGACACTCATCAGTCATCCCTACGTTCAATTGCAAAATATGAAACTTGAATCTCACTAAAAAAATTATGAGATTTTTTTGTGGGGTTTATACGAATTAGGCTTTTCAATTTTTATTGCTAGCTTTGAGAGTATGATTCTCGAAAGTTAAAATCAAATTATCGATTTGTGTTGTGAACCACTTGGATTTCTAATAGTGATTGAGTAGGGTCTTTAGATGCATCACTTTCTTATTTCATCTAGTAAAATGGTTGACTTTTACTTGACTAATGTCAGCTTTGCTGTCCATATTGGACCTATTTGACAAAAATAAAACTCTAAGATTGACATTATGAAAGAAAACAATAAAAGTAACATTTTAAAAACATGTAACCATTAAAAGGTAAATTTTATCATTATACTTAATGAGAGGGTTCTTTGATTGAGAGAGGAAGTGTTGTAAATAAGTAAACGAAAAAAAATCAAGATAAGGTGGAGAAAAAAAACTGGAGCAGACCCTGTAACATTGAGCATAGCAGTAGTGTAGTGGTTTGTAAAGTGGAGGAAGGTTGTGTGTGGATGAGGAAAAGGCTGAACAAGGATATAAGTTGAAAGAGCTTAGAGAGAATTTTGAGAATCCAAATATCAAGAGTGTCAAAAGTCATTTCTCCAATTATAAAAGACTTTTATTTAGTATCTTGTTATACCCCTACTTGGGTTGGACACATGGCACTTTCAGAAAACACCAGGTGCATGCCTGAAGACGATTCCCTATCTCCCATCCTCTGGGTCGTTATTAATTGCCTCTTAATCTAACCATCCATCGTGAGACCACCCGCTAATATTGGAGACATCCCCTTATATAAGGCTACCGGCTACTCTGGTTAAGCCACCCGCTTTTTTGTTGGTGTGTTGGGATAAAAATAAACTTATGAGAAATTAACGAATGCATCAAACCACTTTATTTAAGGTACTATTCGTCCCCACTTATATTTTGATGTACAAAAGAGTTATTGGCAAATGAAACTCGAGGATACAATAAAACCTAATTATTGTCTACGTGTTACATTGATGATAACAGTCCATTGAGCAGTTTAAGGAGCATAACAAAAAAATCAATTTTTATAAAAAAATTCTACATTAATTATTTATTAAACAATCTAAGAATAATAGAAGATGGAGGAGAATCAAATGAAACAAAAGTTTTTAAATTATGATATAACTATCCACATGGATAGTTATATTTTTACTAATAAATGCAATTATTCAATAGATATCTAATTGAATAATTATGATTTTTTGTTAACAATTAAGTAAAATAACTTTTATAACAAGAGATGTAACTTATCATTATAAATAGTGACAATTTTTAGTTAACAAAGTGATATAACTTTTTTTCTTACAAAAGAAGTATTAAATCAAAGAAAAAACATTAGATAAGACGATTCCCCTCCATCTTAATCGTCGTGCAATAATTGCAACACTTCATCCGGTGGTTGCATATAAATATGTCTCTCCAAAAGTTTTGAGAACACCATTTTTGCAAAGTCATCCGCGACTTTTATTTTTCTCTGTGAACACATCTCACGTGAATCATCCAAGTATATTTGAGAAGGTCTTTGATAGCACGTTTCACAGTTGAATAAAATTGTTCAACTTCATTTTTTTGGATCACTTCGATCGCTTCAATACTATCCATTTCAAGTATTACCTTCTCTAAACCTAGATAAAATGCTAACTGAAGTCCCTCAAGAGCACCCCAGAATTCCGTCTGAGTTCCTCCTTTACACCACCCTCTCTCCTTGTTATTTGTTGAGATTTGTATAACAAAATCAGAAGTGAATTGCAATACAGGCTTTTACTCGTATATCTGACTTTGCAATAGCATCCACACTCACCCCATGAAAACGAGGACATACAGTTCAAAGCTGGAGAGACAAAGAGCAGCCAGGTTGGCTTTTTTCCCTCTCCTCTTGCCTCATTTTGTTTTCTTCTTCATTTCATTAACATTTTTTCAACATTGTGCTCAAGTGGTCCTCCCTCCCCACTTCTTCCTTACTATATACATTCATACATATATATATATATATATAAAAGATCCCCTGGAACCACCACTGGCATCCCACTTAAAATATTTCATGATATGATCTTCTCTTTTAAATTATAAGATTCATGATTTCATGCCATCATCATCATCATGATTTCATGCCATCATCATCATCATCATATATGCAACTCTAACATAATAGAATAGCCAAAACATTAATTTGTGCATGCATGATACTTGTCTGAATCAAAAGACTAATCCAATTTCAGTGTCTGAATCAAATAGATCATTGCTTTCATGCAGCATGAAGTACTGATGATATATATATAAGTCTTTGGTTTATTACATTGATCGAGCCATAACATTAAAAGCTGTTTTGTTTCTCCTTCTTGCCCTTTCCATCTCTCTCCAATTTCTTCCCTTTACAATCAAAGGTTCTTCAATTATGGTGGACAGACCTGAAAACAAGAAAAGGGGTTTCCAGCAAAAAGATGTCATAAAACATTACATTCACTTTAGCAGCATGCCATGTTGCAGAATATTTATATATGTACGTACTGTATGTATATATATATATAACTTTGTACTATATATCAAGTAAATGCTCACCAGATGCTATACTTTTCTTCTCCATCATCATCATCATTTGCCTCATCATTTCATCACATTCTAGCTGATGATCATCTTCAGTGCTACTTATGTCATAATCATCGTCTGATCTGGTGAACTTGAACTGCGCATTGACAAACAACCACGTGGCTTCCATCTGTTTGCTGATCATACGAGCTGCATAGTATGGGATCTTCACACGCTTGTTGGTGTTGGTAGTGGTTACTGAGTTGATGAACATTATACAATCCATTAAGCTCTCTTTAGCTAACCCTTTCATATCATAAGCTTGTGATCTTCTCCATAAGCTTTTACCATGAGAACTAGTAGGGTTAGAGAGACAAAGAGCTCGAGTTGAGTCTCTAATGGCAGCATCAGGGTCTCTAAGTAGTAAATAACATTGAGCTCTATTGCTATAAAGTACCATTCTTTCTTTACGAAGCTTCAAAGGACATGCATCCAAGGCTTCATTATACATCTTTATGGCTTCCTCTACATCACCTAACCAAAACATATGGTTAGCTTGTTGTTTTATAAGGTTCACTAACACCCTTTTTTCTTCTATTTTTTCAACTGACATGGTTTTTTCTCTCTTTCTTCTTTCTACTTTCAACTCCCATGTTTGTTGCAGAGCTTTTAAGACATGGCTGTTCTTGATCCTAACTTTGCTTTGTTTATAATCCAAAAGAAGGGTTTTTGTAATGGTTTCACCCAAGTTTGATCTATCACCAACGCTTTTGAGTTCAACCAAATCGATGAGAAACATGGTGACAATCTCAATAACCTTGTACCTCGTATCTATGTCTTTGAGAAGCAATAACAGACAATCGATCCCCATGTATTGCCAATCATCTGATGATCTAGACAGATGACAAAGATTCTCCAACACTTGTTTTGACTCAGAGATGTTTTGTCTTCCATATTTGCTGTAACACAAGATTCTAATCAACCCCACACCAGCTGGTGATGAATGGTTCACTAATCCACCCCACATCCCACATAAATCAACCAAGAACCCTTGGTTACAAATAAGGTTCAATGATCTTTCTTTACAAGCAAAACAGTTGAGTAGGTACAAAGACCAACACTGTAACTGGCTAGCCCATTCTTCAGCTTTTCGGTTCTCCATTTCCAGACCACCAACACCTCTTGTAAGCAAATCACAATGATATTTTGATCTTTTGTTCTCATCTTTAACACCAACCAACTTAGTATACACTTGATCAAGACAAGTTGAAGCTAAGTTCATTGTGAGTCTCACCAGTTCTTCTTCATAAACAGCTACAGCTTCAAATGTTCTTTCATAGCTTGCAAGGTGGCCAAGAGCTCGAACAGCTACTCTTTGTTCAACCCAACTTATCTTCCCTGTTAAAAGCTCCATTAATGGAGGTATAACACCAGCAAGTACAGCTTTCTCTGCAAACTCAACCTTGTTCATAGTATAAGAACCAATAACATGAGCTGCATAATAAGGGATGTAAATGTTTTGATCCCTAAGTAACCAGCTTCTATCATTGGTTCCTTTCTCGAGTAAACTCACCATGCAATCAAAGATACCAAGGGATATAAACTCAGGGTCATCTGGTTGTGCCATTGCTATGTTCCACAAACCACTTAACACCAAAACATGTTGTTGGTCATCTCTATCGATAACTGACATTTCCTTGAAACAAGTTGCTAAACCAGACCTTCTTAAAGATGTGTCTGGTTCTTTCATGATACAAAAGAAACAACATGGATTGTTACACATTTGGTCCATAACCATGTCGTTTATGGTTTTAGGAGGAGTGGTGTTAAAAATTGGGGTCATCTTCCCTTTTTTGTTGAGGGAATCCATTGGTTTTAAGAACGAAGATTTGAAACAGGGTTAGGGTTTTTTCTGCTTCTGGTACTATATAAATATACAAGGTGGATAAGTGGTGTAATGACACCTAGCGGCGCATGGATGATGGAACCATCTTTGCTATATTTGAAGCAAAGCAAAATGTGTGCTGTTTTCTCGAGAAAAAAAAAAAGGGGTAGTAAAAAAAAGGTGGATGAGAAATGATTAATTTAGCATCTACCATTTGCAAGGTCTAGAATCTTGTTGTGTTTTTTTAGCTACCTACAATATCATTGTTAAAATATGTTGGACATGATGTTGGATGAGATATTGACGATTAATAATATAGTGACATGTGATAATGTTATATTTTGTTTGTGTCATGTCAATATATTTTAATGATGTTAGTTAAGTATCTAAAAAAATATCAATTTGATTTGTCGTTTTAAAGTTAAAGCACCAATTAGGTTAAAAATAAAATTTTGGGTTCCAATTAAGTATAAATTGTCAAGTTTTAAGTAGATATACATATTAACCCATTAATTAAAACTCAATCTAATTATCATAGAGGGTTTAAACAAAAAAGGGTAAATATACATTTTGGTACCTTAATTTACCTTTCATGTTTAAATTGGTACCTAAAATTTTTTTGGTCCAATTAAGTACCTAAGCTTGACTTCAAGATTCAATTTTGCACCTAAACTTTTTTTAGTACATTTAGGCACTTGAACTTGGTTTTTTGTTTCAAATTAGTACCTAAACTTGACTAGTTCAAATTAGTTAATTTGGACAAAAGAAATCAAGTTCAGGTGCCAATGTGAATCAAGAAGCCAAATTTAGTGACCTAATTGAACAAAAATAAACTTTAAGTACCAACTTGAATCTTAAAGCCAAATTTAAATACCAAAATATATATTTACCCCAAAACAAAAGAGTTAATATGCCATCCATTAAAGCTTTCTGGTAAATTGATCAAACAATGACATGGAAGGCTGCAAGTCTGAAATAGAATTCAGAAACTGAAAATGAAATGCTTTGCAGGTTTGCTTCATTTTCATCTTACTCTTTATTTGATAGTTAAATTAATTGCTTATGTAGGGAATTTATGTCCCTCCATTTATGATCAAAACTTAAAAGCATCCAAATTCGGTGCATGTATTTATGATAAAAATTTCATATGCAAAAATCTATGTGATAGCTTAATGGTCATGAGTGTTCATCGTTGTAAGTGCGGTCTGAGTTTGAATCGCGTTAGTCGCATTTGTTGTTCGGATTTTGTCCTGTTATTATAAATCATCAAAAAAAAAAATCATATGCAACCTTGAAGAACACCCTCCACAGTCATCACTGTTGGGAACCTTTTTGCAAGGTCATCCAAATTATAAGTTTTAATCATATCTGTTCTTTTTAAGACAATGTTTAGAATTATCCATACCTCCTTCCAACCCATAAATAAGAGGATAATACGTTTCAGCGCACTCGAACCCATATCCTCCTGCATTGGCAACAATCCCATGTCATAAGACTCAATCGGCTCATCTTAAGATACTTGAATAAAAAGGATATAACTCTTTAGATATTTCTTTACATTCCAATAAAAAAATTTCATATTTCAAAATCTATAACTTAACGCATAATACATGACTAACAACAAAATTTAACTAAACAGATTTAATTACTATCGTTTAATCAATAACTAAATTTAACCAATTCAAAAAGTATAGAAATTAAAATTCACAACTCCTAAAAATCATTATAAATTATTTTTAGTGGGTGCTTCATTCTATCTTACTCGGACTTAAGGTATGCATTTATAAAATCATTAAAAATCATATCTCCATATTCATATATCGAACACAAAAACTTTTAGTGGTTAGATGGCTAGTATTACTTTTTCCCACTTTTCTCTCTCTTTTTAATTTTCTTTTTACACAGCACATTACAATTTCTAAAACCTGTTTTGTCTTATGTGACCAAACAAACATCAGTTAAACTGGAACAACATACGATTAGTCAAATATCTTCGAAAATCTCCAAAAATACTGTACCAATAAAACTCAGATTAATACAAGTTTCTAGATTCCCTGTGCATACTTGTCATCATAATGTCTGGAAACTTAGGTTTTATTTTTTTGTTAAGTTCATCAAATCTGATGTAACTTCGATTTCTAAAAGCTATATATTCAGTAGGCTTCGACATGTCTACACCAAAATACCCTTTTTATACCAATGTTTTAACCTTTTGCTGAATCTGTCATGTTTAACTTTTGATTCACCAAAAAATATACATAAAAGACTTCACCAATCAATTCAATTCGCTTGGTTTGTGTTAATTTTAGATTTAGGTTCATTTCGGTTTTAGCTTTTAAGTCTGAAGTTTGATTTTTTTAGATTGGATTGTTTTGAATTTAAATTGTTTCAAGTTTGAATATTTTGAATTTATAGTTTAAATTGTTTAGGGTTTGGGTTGTTGAAATCTGACACTATAAAATAAAACGAGTAGCTATCAATTCCATGGGTTGAATTAATATAAATTGTGTTAATTTCAAAAAATTTGTGTCATTTCAGTTCGGATTAATTCTTGATTTCGGGAAATTTCCGGTTCGAATCATTCGGATATGAAAATTGAATTTTTGGGGTCAGGTCATTATAGGTTCAGATAATTTCAAGTTCAAGTAATGATTGGTTTGGATTGTTTATGGTTTAGGTCAATTCGAGTTCGAATTAAACAATTCAAATTATTAAAATTTCATCATCGAATCAATTTAGTTCGAATTTGATTTTGTATTAATCTAATCGAATTTCCAAGATTGAATCAGTATCTAAAGATATACAATGGACCAATCTCTTTCAATCCAACCATTTCTCTTGTCATGATAATGGCAAATGCAATGTTTGAGGGACCACAATTTCAATATCTGAATCCAGGGTATTGTCGCCAAGAAAAGTGGTCCCTTGAACCACTTAACCAAGCAAAGCTCAGCACAAACAATTGAGCAATAGATTAAACCAAAATGAGTACAAATGTTTGAAGGTCTCAAGATTATGCGGCTGCTATATAAAACATGGTGTATATAGAAGAAAATTTCATGAAAAGTTGGTCCAAAGAGTTTTAGATTATTAATAATTTAGTCCTAAGTGATACTATTTTTGTTCCTAATGTGGTGAAGTTTCTAAATGTACATTTAGGTGGGGGGTATTGGGATGTGCATCAATTTTGTATTTTTCTTTCATACTTTTACAGTGTAATCCGCGTGGAAAGTTAGTGCATTGGTCCCTAAGTTCATGATGATTAAAGACTGGATTCGAAATCTAAGTTCATTGGATAAAGTGAAAATAGGGGTATAGATTTTAATCATTATAATTATTTATCGTCTGTTCCAACTTATAAATAGAAGGATAATATGTTTTAATGCACTTAAACTCATGTTTTTTCTGTATTGAAAACAACACCCATGTCAATTGAGCTAAGATTCAATGAAATCCTCACCACACAATTGTGTTAGGTTATAGATTTATTAATATTTTATCCCTTCTTGATATAAATAAGATTATATTTTAAAAAATTGTGCTTCCAAGAATAATAATGAAGTTAATCATTAATAAGTAACAATGTTGGTTCATTCGATTTTCTCTTCTGAAAGAACTACTTTGGATTAGAATTGTTGTTGTTCGATTTGAGAATAGTTATGTCAAGAACAATATTTCAATTTAGAGCAGTTATCATTTAGTGTAGCTGTCATTTGAGAATAACTACTGTTCAGAACAACTATATTCTAGAAATAGCTATGTTCAAGAAAATTGTTGTTTGGAACAACTACTAATTAGAACAATTGTATTTTAAGAAAAAAACTATCATTCAAAGCAATCTCTTTCGATAAAAGTATCACTATAGAATAACTCTATATTAAGAACAACTCACATTTGGAATAAGTCAAAATAACTATTGTTTAGAAACAGTCCTCATCTTACATTCTAATAGATGTTTCATGGAAGATGTTTCACAAGGTACAACTTCACTAATGTAGAAGGAGTGGAAATAACTCGAAATGTAGTAGGGCTCTTGAGTTATCTTTATTCTTGGGATGATTAGGAGAATTCGCCTTGGTGAATCAAATATGAAGGAGTTAAACTTTTTCGTGTAACATTCACTGTTTTCCCCCTTTTTTTTCAGAAACATAGTGAACTCTTGCTTAGTAGTCACCATTACCATCACCATTATAACTTAAATCCTTTATTATAAAAAAGATTATCTTAATGTCTTTGTAACAAAAAACTCACTTATCCTTCTTATTTAATGTCAACTTTGCAACTATAATTCTTGAGACATATTAATATAAGTTCAACAAGGGAAGAGATAAGGAGGAGAGAGTGGTGATGCAAAGGAGGTCAGTTCACCTAAACAAGCAGAGAATCAAAGAAAGACAATAGGAGAAGGAAGGTTGCTGTGAAGATTGGAAAGCTAAGTACAAAGAGTAAGTGCTTAAAGTTGTTGATGGAAGATCTTTTTTCCTTCGTTCTAGAGGGTATTAATAAGGGATATTTTTTTTGCTGGTTGTGGTGATGTGGCAAGTGGTTACCAAGGAGTTCCCATCATTGAGTATGTGGGAGACATACATGATGGGACCCATTCTGTTATTTCTTTTAAGGGAGTACGAGGTTGTTATGCTCAAGTGGACCCAAGTGGTCTCTAAAGAGAGTGTTCACACTTAGAGGACTATTTATACTGAAAAGCGAGTAGCCTGTTCCTAGTAGCGAGTAACTTTATGTAAGGGGACGTCTCCACTATTAACGAGTGATCTCACGACGGGTAACTAGATCGAGTGACTAAGCAGTTGAGGACGACCCAAAGGACGGGAGGTGAGAAACCGACTTCAGGCATCCACCTAATATCTTCCAGAAGTGTCACATGTCTAGCTAAGGGTATAACATATTTAAATCATGAAAATCATTAACCAAGTTTTTAAAAATACTTGTATTTGGAATTATTGAAGTGCCACTATTAGCCCTCTCTTTCTTTTTCATTGATGAAATATGCCTTGTTTTGATTCGCGGATAGGGTAGTGCTAGAGGAGGCAGACTTTAGCCTTTAAAATGGAAAATTGTTTTCTTATCCCCTTAAGAAATTGCAAAAAGTTTAATCTAATCTAATGGTAAATTGCATTTTGCTTCTTAAAATTTAAATTTCATTTTTTACCCCTCCAAAATGAAAGGTTTATAATCTAATCCCTTAAAAAATTATAAAATTTCACGTTAATGATAAAATTGCATTTTAGTTATAATTTAAATCCGACTCTCAAAAAATTTAGCGTTGTCCTTAATCGATTGTGCATGAAACATATGCATTAGCGATATACAATGATATTTAAATCAGATTGAATTGGATGGTCAAATTAATTGGACTGAAAATCAATCGGAGTACCAGTCCTAAGAATAATAACAGATTGATTGAAATATGAAGACTAATTCAACCAACTAAAAAATTTATTTTTGTGACAAAAAGTTTAAAATGAATGCATTTGAAATTTGATTGCTTTTAAGTTAGGCAGATTTGCACCCTAAATTAATTTCTTGACTGCGTCTCCAATCCCACTATGGAACTCAACATTTTGTATTCTTCCCTCTTGTCCTCTACCTTTAGGGTTTGGGGTTTTTATTATTATTTAATTTATCTTTATAATACAATTTGATTTTAAAATCCGAATTAAACATTAAAAAGTAATTACCGTTATTTTTTAGTACTAAAATATATAATTTTTGTCAAGCATAAGTATCATATTAGACCAAAAAATAACATAAGTACCATATTAAAAAAAATGTTAAACTTGAACACCTAATGATATATTAAGCTATAACAAGAATTTGAAAACTTGACTGATCAATCCAAACTTAAATTATTTTCGATTTAATTTGACCATAAAAAGTCAATAGTTTGAACCTAAAATTGAAATGACATAAATTTAAAGTGATAAAAACTCAAAACGATCCAAACTCATGATCGAGCATTGAGCCAAATGATCCAAATTCGATATTTATTCAAACCCAAATATCCAAGTCTAAAATTGAGCCAAACACTAGTAAAAGTACCATGGGGTCATTGTACTAGGAGTCGGATTGTATTTTATCCTTTCTACATAAAAAATGAGTAAATTAGTTCCTATACGTTAGATCAAAGAAAAAGTTGGTTTTTCTGTTAAAATTTAATCTATTTCTACTGTTAAAAGTTGTTCTATGTACATCAACATGGGGTACACGTGACACCATATGTAACGATCTTGTTATTCTGTTAACCATAACAGTTTTTAACAGTAAAAATAACTTACAGAGATTAATTTATCTATTTAAAATCACATGGAATTTAAGCACCTTTCTTCAACTATTGAACAATTTGGTCGAAAAGGTCCAATCTTGAACAGAATTATTTGTATCGAATGATTTGGGCTTGGGTATTTGGAAAAAACAAAGATAGTCCTCTACTTTTGTAATTCAAAGGTCCAAACTTCTTTCCTCTCAAAGACGAAATAGACAAGCAAAAACCCAAGCTTCTACTGTACCCAAAAAAAAAATACCCTCACTTCCCAATCCGAATCCCTTCTCCAATTCTCTTCCTTTTCGTGGAAAATCAATTCCATAGTCGTTGACAACGAATTGGGTTTCTTACAGTTAAGGTTCAATCACTCTCATTTCCCTGTTTTGATTCACATCTCTGCTTTTATTCACAGCTAAGAAGACAAAAATGATTACAAACTTCAACGGATTTGGTGTTGGCATTGGTATACCCATGTTTCTTTTACACTTCTTTTCAGTATTCTATTAAATTAAATTTCTCGTCTTTGAGCTTTTTTTCTGTATTTCTTTGTCAATTTTGTTCACAGGTTTTGGTGTTGGGTGTGGTTTTGGAGTTGGATGGGGTTTTGGAGGTCTGTTTTCTTTAATCCACCTTCAAGTTCTGTTTTTTAGCTTGATCAATGCATAAAGTTTTTCAATTTGGTCATGTTATTTGATTCAAGTAAAAGTTTCATAATTTGTGAGACATGGACTTTGGACATAGAGGAATTTCGTAGACTCTTGTTTTTTGCTTTGAGTGTGGTAAAAGTATCAAGGGGACCCTTGTACTAGTAGGAGTTTGATGGTTATTCTTTCAGCTATGTCCATTTTACAGGGACTGATTTGTTCATTTTTTGAGTAGAGAGGGCAAAATACAATCTGACACTTAGGGGCCTCCATGATACTTCTACCCCTTGGGTGTTGATGTTAGTTGAAGGTTATGATTTTTAGTTGCATGATGATATTAGGCATTTGCATACTCTAGATTGAATTGTTGATGTCAAATGAGAATGAAGTACCAATGATGATCTCTTCATCATCATTCAGGGTTTAGGGTTTTGTTTTCGGTGTTTCATCTATAGTCTTTATCTTTGCTCGAATCATGATAGTTAGAAGGTTACGAGGCAAGAATGCATCAATACGTATCGAATCAGTAATGGGGTTTGTGTCTTTGTAGTATCTTTTCTTTAATGAAGTGGATGGGATTTCCGGCCCTCCGTTTTTGTTATCCTTTTGTCTTTATCGGCTAGTAATAATATTATTAAGGATGTTGGCACTAATATGTTGAATTTCGATGATAAATGGTTTATTGTTGTTGATTCATTACGGTTTTGCCTTCGATGTTCTACAATCTTATGTTTACTAGCATGCTTTCGGGTCATTTTTTTTTCTAAACATCTTTATTAATGCTATTTGTGATTCGTTTCTCACCTGCAGGTATGCCTTTGAATATCTTAGGATTCGGTGCAGGTATTGCTTTAATACTTACTTAACTAAAACGAACCCTTCGTTAACCAGCTTTGCTAATGCTAAGGAGTTATTCTCTATGCGAAGGTGGTGGCTGTGGGATTGGTTTTGGCCTTGGATGGGGCTTCGGGTCTGCCTATGGTAGCCAATACAGATCCTCCAGGGTGACATTCCAAGGCTTAGAATTTGGCAAAGATGACCGAAGGCAGAACGGTAAGTTAAACGAAAAACCGAAAAACACTAAGGAGAATCGTCTGTCGCAGTAACTTTGTTTTCCTCTCAGTTTGGAGTTAATTGAAAAACCGAAAAACACCAATGAGATATGGAATTTATATAAATGTTGTATTTGTTTTTAAACTTCAATAACAATGGAGTTTTTTCTTAGAATTGTAATCCCTTGATTGATTCCCTTCCTTTTATCTTCAAGTTGCAGTCCTTTTGATTGTTGGTGTTAAAAATGATTATACGAAAGAGAATTACCATGATATTTCTTTTAATTTTTCAAGTTAAGAAAATATAATTATAAATATTTAATTTTTGTATATAAATTTTTTATTTATTTCAAATAAATATATCTACTATTTTTTTAAAAAAAGGTAAACTACATCATTGATCATTAAACTATGATTATGTTTTTGTTTTGATCTTTTAATTAGTCATTAAATTATTTCAAAAATTTTCATTTAAATCATTACCCATTAAATTGATGTTATATGACTTTTTTTTGTTTATAATACATGCAAAAATAGAAAACACTTTTTCTTTTTCTTTTTTTTTATATATTTTTTCATGAAATAGCTTTGAGCGTGACGAATTTACAAATTAAAATTCAAACAGATTTTTTCTTCAATCTCCAACATTATTCGTCAGATTAACTTGGATCTAATGTATATTATTATATTCGTCGATGAGTACTAATTTATTATACCAATCGTCAAATCATCACTTGGAGTTCGTTGACGAAATTTAAAAAAAAAAAACTTAACAATCCAATGATTTAAATAAAAATGATTGAAATAGTTCCATAAATTAAATGAAACTTTTGAATAATTCAATGATCAAATTGTAATTTTTTTAGTTAAGCGACCAAAAGCGAAAATTTACTCATAATTTAATGACTAATAATGTAATTTACCCAAAAAAAAATACACTTAAAAATGTCAATCAGCATACCTATTCAAGTAACTGGAGTTAATTCATAAGAGGAGTTAGACAATGTCGAACCAAAAATCATAACTTGTACCTTAAGCAACCTGATAGCCTACTTTATGACATTAGCAACATGCTTTTCACATTTAACCATGAGAAATTCCAAACAAACTAATTCACATACCTAAATACTAAAAACATCCCCCCAATCAACATCAAAACACACCAAAAAACCATTACCAAAAATAAATAGAACCCAACAAGGCCAATGCCTCCACAATTTAAAACTTGAGGGGCACTTTATTACAAGACAACAAGATGATGTTCCAAATGTTTAGCCAACAAATATTCTTAATGTTTAGACATTCCTTCACGTTATTTCTGAGTTCAAGTTAAATTCACACATTAGTAGCATACAAATCATTTCATTTACTAGAAACATGGGTGCTTCACCCTTTTTATTTACATGCATACTATACAACAAAAATCAATAGTTTCGATTTTTAACCACACGGCAACGTAAACAGGGATATATAGATCAACATGGATAGATGATTCAGTCTTATGGATGTTATTTATAATTGGTGGTAAAATATAGTCTTGTTTCTGACCAAGGAGAATGGCCCCTCCGGTCCGGGGGGAGATGAATTCGGGGCGATGCTCTAATCAGTCTTTGGCCTGAAATTTCATAATACATGAAGTTATGTATATACCAGAAGCAACCTTATGATAAAATAGGTATTCAGACAGACATTAGTTCCAATTCGACATTTTCAACTATGACTATGTATTGTCTGAGAGCTATAGCCGTTTAGGCAATTCAACTACTGGACCCTCGAAAAAATGAAGGGCATATCAGATGAAAAGAAACCGTTAAACATATTATCAAAGGTAAAATAAATGACCAAAAAGTGTGTCCACAACTTAAATTAGTAGGCTGTCAAGTTTTTATAGTTTCCTTCTTAAGAGCTTGGTGTTTTACGTATTTTTGATATATGACTATAAATCTCGAGACATTTAGGTCTTCCAGTGTCCTTTTCATTCTACATACATTCCAAAGGGAGATGGTGAAATGAAATATATACCGGCTTTTCAAGGCTTGCGCTCTCAGTTATGTCACCACCTGCTGGAGCAGTATTCGAGTCTGCATTCCTGCAGGACATGAAACAAGTGGCTCAAAATTTTCGGTATGATAAATAATGAAATTAGTGAAAAGATAATAGAGGATTGCCAATATCAAACCACCTTTCATGAATAAAAATGGCCTGCTTATCAGGAAATGAATCTATATCAGGAGCCATAGAACCAGCAATGCCTTGGTTTGCAGATTCAAATTTCCACTCTCCCTATACAAATATTTGTGTCAATCCAAAATATTCTTGGTAAAAGAAGTCGCTAAAGAAATCAAACAAAGCCTACAAGAGACTCACGTCGGAAGTATCTTTTGTCCACCCTGGAACTTTATCTGAAACAAGGGCAACATACTGCTCCATAGCCGCCTCTGGACTCATGCTCCCCAGCTTTTGCCAAGCATTCCTTGCACAATGCAAGCAGTGCTGTCCATCACTCATACATAGCAGCTGTCAACCCTGTTATTATAACTACCAATCAAGCTATACCGTCTAATTTGGTATAGGCTTAGACCCTAAGGTCTCCTAAGTTCGATGCAATTTCTGAGTTATAGAGGCCAATCCGAATTCGACCACTATAGGAACTCTAATGATTTAGTGCCATTCTACATTGACTTAAGCGTGTTTCAACTAGCTATAGTCATATGAGGCTTACCTATAGGAAGAACACAAAAAGAGGACAATGCTCAACTACCCTTCTCCTAGTTGATTATGACAATGAGGAACAAATGACCAACCATTTAACCTACATTCTGTAATTGCTGTCTAAATTGTTTAAACTTCAAAATCTTACTTTCTTTGACATAGTAACAAACATTAACAGTGCTATAGACTACAGAGCCATTGATCTTTCTTCTACAATGGCACAAGAGAGACATTTAACCCTTAGAAAGTGAAGTCTAACCATCCACATTCCAAACAGTGCAAAAGAAAGAAGATAAATCAAATCAACAAGTATATAGATAACAAGGAAAGTTAGCTACCATTTGGAACGAGAAGAAACCATGAAAGCCAATGGCTGTGGTTCATGACAAGGCCCTTCTGTTGCAACCTTGTGGAGTCCATATAGCTCCATTTGAACATCATTCCCTATACCCAAATCTTCTTTTTGTTCAATGAATTTAGAAGCTGATCCAAAAACTTTCTCCAATTCACTCTTCTCTATCCCTTCCCAATCATCATCTTCATCCTCATAATTCTCCAGTTTCACTTCCTTTTCTTCTTCCCCAAGCACCTTCATTTGACTCTCTTCAATTCTAGTTTCTTGTGGTTGGAATTTGGTTTCATTTTCAGCTTCTATTTCTTCACCAATTCTCTCAACTTCTGCCTCAAAACCATCGATTTTCTTGTCGGTTTCTATCACAAAGCTTTCAAGTTTCGATCTTTCAACGACCTCCTCACTTTCCGCACCTTCAAATTCATCAACTTTTGTTTCACTTTTAAAACCCTGATCATCATCATCATCATCAACTGATTCAAGAACAACCACCTTGTTATCATCACCACTTTCTTTAACGAAATCAACTTTCTTTTCACTTTCAAAGCTTGAAACTTTCAATTTCTCGGCGAATTCCAACTGTTCCATGACGATCTTATCATCGTCACCACCACCACCACCACCAGCATCACCACCGGTAGCCAGAGAAACAATCTTGGCTATCAAGAAAGAAACAACAAGAGCAATAAAAGCTGTCAGAAAAAGTTCCAAGATAATCTCCATGGTTAACAAAGGAAATAACTTGAAAACCCCAAGATGGAAACAGAAAGAAAAAGACGGGATCAATGGGAAATAAAGTGGATTAAGGATGAAATATAGATGGACTTTTCTTGTTATAATAATAAATAATAATAAATAGAAAGAGAAGAAGGGTGAGAGAGGGAAAGGATATTTGTAGAAGAGAGCAAAGCATATTCGGCTTTTGGGAGCTTTGAGGAGAGGATTGGGATAACTTTTTGCCAAGTTTATGGGGGGCGGTAGTAGGGCCCTTTGGTCTTTTTCTCATAAATTTCGGATTTTTTCTCGATTGAATCATAAGTGAAATAGTAAGAGATTGATATTCAAATCTTCGGATTCAGTATGGGATTAACATAAGAATGGCAATGGAGGAACGAGATGACAGTAAGTGTTGTTAAATTCATTATCGTTTCATAGTTGAAATGTATTGCTCCTATCACCTATTCTGCCCCAGTATAGATGTGTAATTTTGATTACAAAAATTAGTAAATGAATTTAATTGACTTTGAGCTCTTGATCTTAACAAAAGATGTCCGATCGGATTCAAACTAAATATCTAATTTGAGTTTAATAGTATTCGAACTCGACTTGACTTAATCATCCTATTTTACATCCACTTTTAAAATCGATTTAAAATCTATTAAATGATTTGAAATATAGAGATAAATACTATTAAATAATAAGTCAAAATGTGAATTGAATTCGAATAATTTTCAAACTTTTAGACTAATATGGGACAAGTAATTAGCTGGCAACATTAGTTAAGTCACGGAGTTTTTCTTTTATATTATTGTTTCCATAGAAAAAGGTGTAATAAGGCGCCAAAGATAAGCTGACGTGGAGACAGTTTGCGTTATCTTACAAGTAGATAACTGTCGCCTCTTCCCCATTTTACTCGGGATAAAATATAAAAATAGTTATTTTTATTTATTTTAGATTATATTTTAATTATTTATGTTTGAAATGTTATATTTTAGTTATTTACGTTTTCATTTTGTTACGAAGTAGTCACTCTATCGTTAAGTTCCGTTATGGCAATCTTATATGGTAGTCCAAATAGATTTTAAAAATCAACTTGAATGTCCAACTGAGATGATAATAGTTTTTTCAGTCAAAATGAAAAACAAAACTAAAAGAAAAAGAAAACAAGCAATTTTTTTTCCAATTCAACATGTAATTAATTTAAAATTTTCAATTACTGATCGAATTGATAAAAAAATATTTATATCTATTTAAAAAAAGTATCACTTTGGCTTACAGTTGCCAACTTTGAGTATCAGATAAGTCTAAAAAAAAGTTTAGGTACTAAGTAGCTAGAAATTGTCAAGTTTAGATATCTCCATGTATATTTTATTAACTCTTGAAAATTTTATTTAACTAATTTTATGAAAATACATTTAAAAACTATTTCTTGAAAGTTTTTATAATATAATTTTTTCAAATTTTTATCTATAATAAATTTTAAAAAATAAATTGTCGAAGTTGAAAATCTTTAATCATCAAAACTCAAAACGTGACAAATTTAGTGAGACGCACTCGTTCGCTATAAGGTAAATTATTGTGAAATTTTAATTTAGTTTGTAAATTTAAAAAACACTTTTGATTGAATTTAGACATGATGATATGAGTATGTAAGAGTTTTGATCCCTTAAAAATGATAAAATTATTTTTTAAAATATAATTTATATTATAATTCCTTTAAAAGTAACAAAATTATAAATTAATACAAAAATAAAATTGTATTTTAATCCTCTAAAAAATTATAATTCAAATTTAACCTCTAAAAATATTATGGGTTTCTTTTATCAATCAATAAGTTTCTTTCTTTTTCTTAGTTTTTGCATTTTTATATAGGAAAAAGAAAAGAAGAAAAAGTGAATGTTTTTGGGATTAATTCGGTGGTGAAATCAATTAGACCATCAATTTTAGACTAGACAGTCTAAAGGGAAATAAATTATTAAAAAATATAAAATTTTAAAAATATCTAACCCGTCAGTTCACCGATTGATTCGTGAATCAGTACAAATTGATAGAATTAATTTTATACTTTTTATTAAATTGATACCCTCAATTGATTCTCAATCTAATCTCAATTTAGCCCCGTGCATACAATGAATTCAATGGAGCTTTGAAGCTTGAAACTTTCTCTCTCAATTTTGAAGCAAGTTCGAGAGAAAAATTGCTTTTTGCAATTTCACAATTTCTTTTTAGATATTTGAAAGAAAAAGACAAAAAAAATTATGAATTAAATTATATTTTAAAGAGATTAATTTGTTCATTTTAAAAATTAACAAGGATTTTAAAGGCATTTACACCGATAAAAATTCTTTGCCTCGTGGATTTTTGTTCAAATTATTTTTTTCTTTTTAAATTATTAAATTTAGACTTAATATCGATTTTAAATTGATCTCAAAATTTTAAAGTGTTGTGATAAAATGTTTAATGTATTATGCATTAGTAGTGTATCAATTAGATCATTGCATTAGTTTAACCATTAGCTCAAGCATTAAACGCCGGCTCAAATATGACAACAAAGCATATTTGATATACGTTGATCTAATTATAATCACATCTATACTTATTGCATGGTAGCTTCGATTTGACGCGTTTATAGAAAAAGAAATAATTTTCTTAAAATTTAAATTTTAGGGTTGATTTAATAAAAGTTAATTGTCAAAATTATTAAGTCTGAATTTTCATGATTTTATTAATAGAATAAATTTTGTGTTATTTGTGAATTTGTTAAAGATAATATATGATGATTATTGTTTTTTATCAAAATTAATTGCTAATATTATTAATTAATTATGATTTTTTATCAAATCAACCCTAAAATTCGAATTAAACACTAAAAAATTAATATTGTCATCTTCAAGTGCGAAAATAAATAATGTTTGTCAACTATAAATACCATATTGAAAAATAAACACAAGTATACATTAAAAAGATGTTAAATTCAAAATTCTTTTTTTCTTTTGGGAGAAATATAATATATTGGGATACATGAAAAATGATGAATGTATATGAGAGGTCCTTCTATTATAGGGACCTGATCAAATTAGTCCCTCTACTATTAATTGAATTAATTTAATTTTTGTATTATTAAAAAGAATCAAATAAAGTCAATTTGGAATAAAATTAACATTTGGTATTTAAAATATCATTTACTGGTTAATTGGGTTAATATTTTTAAAGTTTTTATGACTCTGTAAATAAAATCTTTTGTTTGGAATTGAACTCTAAATATATTAAATGCTAACTCTATCACAAATTGGACTTATTTGATTCTTTTTAATAATATAAAGACTAATTTGATTTATTTAATAAATAAATCATAAATATGGAGATTTAAACACGTGAAGGCAGTAGACTGCTTGAAATTAGTCAAACTATGGAAAACAATAATGATGGTTAATTTTAACTTTTTTAAAGACCCATCAAACTTTTCTTTTTTATCCCCCAAAGTTTGTGAAAAAGCATTTGAGTGCCTAACTTTTTTAAACTTTAGAGATAAAAATTGTTTCGAGATCGAACTCAAGCGATTTTCAACTAAAAAATTGGATATAAATTATTTTTTTATTTTATTTACGATTCAATCGACACTTATTTAATGCAACGTTAATCTTCATCGCTCGAAAAGATTAAATTAATTTAGTAAAAAAATAAACAAATGTGATTCATTTAGGAAAAAAAAAGAATATTTAATGAATTTACCCTTATTTTTTAAATAAAAAATTAATTTATATAAAAAATTTCAAATACATCCTCTAGCTGATGGGCTATGGTAGGCTTAGAGTATTGGCTTAAAATTATTCTCCATTGTTCTTAGAAACTAATGTTTAACCTAGAGAGAAAAAAGCTCAAATATGGTACTAAGGAGAAAACTCATATCATATTTATGTCGTGTCATCTTAGTATTTTCTAAAGTTTTAATTACAAAGATCCATACTTATTTTCAGAATTCGAAAAAAAATTAAAATTAAATAATAAAAAATAAAGGTGTGCTCCAATTTTATGAAACATTCCCCATTTGAAATTACATGTATAGATGCATTTAGGCAAATAGCATGTGAAAATTGATTGCCTCAAATCTCTTTCATATAGACACAACCTAAAGCCCCTATCAAAAAATTTAGTCAAATTGTATTTTGCTTTAGGGTCCACCACTTTTATGTGTTGATTTATGAAAAGAGTGAATGAAATGAAAATGCACCACAAATTATATACACATGGTGGCCTCAATGCCACCCACTCCATAATATTCCACTTTCCTTATCTTTTTTCATCTATAATTTGGTCTCTTCATACCTAATCTTACCATCAAAATTAATTTTTGTTAATATCAAAAAGGGTAAATATATATTTTGGTACCTAAACTTTGCTTAAAGGTTTAATTTGATACCTAAGTTTTTTTGGGTCTAATTAGGTATCTAAACTTGACATTAAGGTTCAATTTGATATCTAAACGTTTTTGGTCCAATTAGGTACTTGAATTTCATAGCTCAAAGTGCTTCAAATAAGTCATTTACCAAAAGTTTTAATTTTAGCTAGAAACTCAAGCTTAACTACCAATTTGAACCAAGAAACTAAGTTTAGGTATCTAATTGAACAAAAAGAAAACTTCTAGCACCTAAACTTTTTTTATCCAATTGGGTATTTGAACTTGGCATTTTGGTTCAATTTGGTACGTGAACTTGGCTTCATAATTCAAATTGGTTCAAATAAGTTATTTACCGTAAGTATTAATTTGGGTCAAAAACTCAAGTTCAAGTAACTAATTAGACCAAAAAAGAAATTAGATACCAAATTGAACCTTCATGCCAAGTTCAAGTACCAAAATGTATATTTACCCTAACGAAAATTAGAACCTATTTCAATATTAATTGCATATGGAGTGGCAACAGTTCATAATATGCCTTATCAATAGAAGTTTCTGGTTTTCCCCACTTTACAAAGTGGAATTGGCTATAAAAAGACATGTTGAGGGGCCTGAGGGAGATCAGCCAAGAAGCAACAGCCAGCCATGGGTGGAGGCAATGGCCAGAAATCAAGAATGGCTCGTGAGAAACACATGGAGAAAAACAAACCTACAAAGGGTAAACGTTTCTTTTTTTACATTTTAGTCCTTGAAAGTTTTACATAAAGTTTTGAAGTTGTGTGATTAGAGCATTTTTTGGGGTTTTTTAAATGTGAAGTTATAGGTAGTCAGCTGGAATTAAACAAGAAAGCCATGACCATCCAGGTAAGGTTTTAAAATTTGAATGAAAAAATAAGGTAAAAGTATTCTGGAGGTCCCTGTATTAAGAGTAAGATTATATTTTGTTTTTTCTACTAAAAAATGGGCAAATCAATCATTTATGTTAAAAATTTCATCCGTTTGTATTGTTAAAAAACTAGCGTGGCTGACGGAATAATCGAAAAGTAACACGTGTATAGGAATCATTTTTTAACAATGGAAATTGATGAAGATTTTAACAAAATGACCAATTTACTCTTTGATCTAACGTATAAGGACTAATTTTCTCATCTTTTGAGTAGAATGAGAAAAACGCAATACAACTCTTAGAACAAAGACCTCCCGAAAACAAAAATTTCTAGTAAATAAGAACAAGGTTTCAATGTGATTTGATGGTGGGGTTGCATGCATGCAGTGCAAGGTTTGCATGCAGACATTCATATGCACCACATCAGAGGTGAAGTGCAAGGAACATGCTGAAGCAAAGCACCCAAAGTCTGATATCTTTGCTTGCTTCCCTCACCTTAAGAAATGAAATCAAGTTTGTATATTTGTGTCATTAAATTTGAAGTTTGTGTTAAAAGTTGTTGCCAAGGTATTGGATTATATATGGTATACTTGTTATATAACTTGTTGCATACGCGTCAAGATCCTATCCAGTATTTGACAATTTTAAAAAATTTATACATTATGTCAATTTAATTTCGATTCTAAAAATTTAACTCTTACCTAAAATGCTAAAAAATTATTCTATCAACTAAATTTGATCAAAAATATACAAAAAATTAAAACACCCGAAAACTCCAAGATAATAATTTTCACGTTTTCTCATTCTCTTAAGATTAACTTTTAATGTCACAAAAAACATAAAAAAAAAAAAGAGACTAAATTACACAATGTGTAAATGTTGAGGGTTGATTTTTTTGGAATCAAGATCAAACTGACACAATGTATAAATGTTGAGGGTTAAAGTTGCTATTATTCTAATTTTAAAAGCTATCAAGTTATCTCCTATTAGTAATTTAACGACTGATGACAAAAAAATTCAAATAGTTGATTGACCATTTTATATTTTTTTCATAATTAAATGACCAAAAAAAATTACTATTACTTATCAATTTTAACCCAAATACAAATAGGACCCAATAGGTAATCATAAAAACCTATAACTTAAATCCATTCAATCCAAACTTGAATTTACCTAAACCCAAATAATTAAAACTCATCAAAGGTTTAAAAGTATTGGTGATGATTAAACTTATAAACTAAATTAAAATAAGATTAATAACACCCAAACTAATTTTTAATGGGTTTTAAAGTTAAAAACCCAATATTTTGGGCCAATCGGATGGGCTTATTCCATGGCCCAAACAACAAATGTTTCACTGAAAACATGAGGGTTAAAAATTTATATTTGCAAATGGAAGGTGTGGGGAATCCCTTTCACATGCAAAACAAGAGCTACAATCCCTTTATTGTCATTACAACTCTAGATACCAATAAGATTAGGTATCTGACTAACTCCGTTAATATACGTTGACATGACACTTATAACTAATAGTATTGTGACATCTGACAGATTCACATTTAGGGATTTTTTGGATGGGTAGTATGTTCACTTGCGATTAGCATAAAAATAATGGTAATGATGAGATTAAATACTATAGTGTGAGATAAAAAGAAAACTAAACACACCACACTAAACAGATAATAAAAAAGTATAAATTATCAAATTCAAATACCCGAGAAAAACGGCGGGTTAAAAAAGAAAAGAAAAAAAGCAAAGTAAGTGCATGGCAATTGGCACAAAACAAAGAGCTTAAAGAGAGGTTCCACTAGCATACTATCAAAACGTGCCCCAACCGCTCGCATTCCACCACACACACACTAATCTTTTTGCCGCATTAAATTCCCCCTTCATCCGTTCATCTCTGAAACAACAACCACCATTGTTAATATCAATGGCAATTACTCTCCTTCTCTCTATCCCCCTACTCCCGTTATACACCCCACAATGAAAATTCACATGCATTCTTTTATTGCTTCAGTTACCCCTCCATTAAAACCCTTCCACAATATTTAATACCATGTCTTAAAAGCCATAGCATCGGCTATTCGTAGGCACTAAACACTATTCACCCACCCCTTATCTCCATTCATTTCCTTTCTTAGTTTTTAAATGGGCTGAGTTTTGATAGGTTTCTCTCAAAGGGGGGTGTAATTGCAAAAAAAAAAAAAAAAACACAAAATTACACACTTGTTTTTATCATTATGAAGGTTTCTGAGATTTGGGTTTTCTCCTTTCTGGTTGCCACTGCTTTGCTTGTCTTTATCTTCTTCAACGGCTCTTCTTTTCCTAGTAAATGTCTTGAAAACTTTTGTTATTAGCCTTAGTTTGAAGCATACTAGTGTTGTGTGTAACTGAAAATGTCAGTGTTTATCTCTTATGATTTGGTTGATAATATTATCAAAATTAGTCCCTAACTTTGATTTTGATTTGGTTTTATTGAACCTAGAGTGTTCTATGAACTTTCTGATATAGCTGAACATGGGGTGCTTCCCAATTTGCTGAAAGTGACCTTAAAGCAGACATCCTGTTTCTTGTTGTCTTGTTGTATATGCCAATAATTTTAGTCAACTGTCTCGAATTCATGATTACGATATCTGTTTTGACCTCCCACATTTGTCCATTTTTCATGACAAAAATGTGTAGTTTTGTTTCAATTAATCTGCCGACAGTGTTTCATCCTTCATAATGTTCTTACTATGGTTCATCTTACATGTATGTATATATCATCGTAGGAATCTATATATATATATATATGTTTAGAGGATTGTGCTTGAGGTGTCATGTTTGATTTTAGTTTTGGGTTTTGTTTCTCAACTCCGAGGAGAGCCCAAAAGGGTTCAGAGAGTTTGGCAGAAGTACTTAATCCACAAGGGAATGTTTTAACATTTTGGCCTTGGGGGGTTCAACCCATGCCTCCTGCCAATGTCATATAAGGGCATGGGTTCGAAACCATCAAGGCCAAAATGTTAAACATTTCCTTGGTGGATCAGGCGCTCCTACTAAACTCCATGAACCTGTTGAGGGCTCTTCATGGAGATGGGAGATAAAACTCGAAGTTAAAACCAAGCATAGACACCTTGAGAATAATACTTTTTTAAAAGTCCGAGACTGGCCCAGGGAGCAACCCCTCTACAATATGCATGTATATATCATTGTAGGAACCAATAATTCTATATATGTTAATAGCTACCAGCTTGTTAAATCTCATTTTTTTTCAGATATGGAGTTTCCCCAAAATGGTGATGTTATGAGTGTAACAAGAGCAAGTAGGAAGCTGAAGGTACACATTCACTACATGACCAAAATATCCAAGTGTAGAACTTTTCTTCTTTTTGAGACATGTTTTTCCTTCTGGAATTGCAGGGGAATGGCTATGATCCGACCGGTGTAGACCTAGAAGATTACCGGCATCGGATCGATCCGGTTCCAAGCTCAAAGGCATCAATAAAGCCTGGTCCTATTGAACATGGTACTCCCCTTAATCCATACATACCAAAACCACCGTCGCCACCAAATCATCCCAAAAGTGACAATGGTTCCACTTAGCCATCATCTAAATCCAGGCTATAACTTCAAGTTGCTCATGTATGAATGTGGTTTGTCATGAAATAACAACCTTATTTATATGTTTTTCAAAGTGTTTTTTTTTGGGTCCTCATTTCTCATAATTATCATATCCAACTAACAATAAAAAGACAATAGAAAAACAGTGTTTTAACAGCTACTAACTGATGCTACTCCCCCACTTCGGTGCTTGGTCAAAGAAAACTTGAGAGATCAAATGTTTATCTTCCATTTCTTACACAACATTAACAAACAATTGACATCTGTGCTACTTGTCTGCTTGGTTTCATCTCTTACTAGCTATCGATGTGCCATTATCAGCATCGCTTTGAAAATGAAATATTGTCTCTTTGTCAACAAGACCCCATCATGATAATGCACCAGACAATCATCATGGCATGTTACGTGTACTTGATGTTGACGTACATGAATCAATTTTTAACAGTAGAAATGAATATAATTTTTAACAGAAATGATCAATTTACTCTTTCGATCTAATATATAAAGAGGAGATACAATCCAGTCTGATTCCCAACACAAATATCTTCACGATACTTTTATCGAACTAGTCCTTATAGTACTTTTTTGTCTGGTTTTTCTTTATTAAGGCTTTACCAAATGGAATCAATTTGTACTTTGAACTATATTTTTTAACCATCATAATGTTTTACTTTGAAAGTTCTTTAAGAAGTGTGTTTTTTAAAGGACAAAACCTACTCTTCTGCTTCGTAAACTTATGTATATGCATCTGTCTTTAGTTTGTACTAAGCAATTAAAAAGATTGAATGCAATCATTACATGAAATCATGAACCCATGTTAGTATTTTGTACTACTTGATGTCACTTTCTTTATCATGCAAAGTTTTTTTTTTTTTTAAATGGAGGATGCATTTATTTAAATACTGTATCATGAGATACGAAAATATTACTATTATTATTATTTTTACCATTAATATAAAAATAAGGATGATGATAATATTAAATATTGTATCATGAGATACAAAAACATTACTATTATTGTTTTGTTTTCTCGGATAAGGTAAAAAGTAAAAAGGATGGTAATTGGTTTTCAACTGGTAAAATCTTGGGGTAATTTTACAGGGAACATAGAAAATTTAACTAGTGGCAGAGGCATCGAATACAATCATTGAGAAACACTGTGACATCCCATCCTCTAACTCTTTAAATATTGGATTTTTATTTAATAAATTGTCAGTTTGTAGCTTTATTTTCGAGTTAATGTGAAATTTCGACATAAAATTTCATTTGGAACATTTTTTTAATCAATAATTTTATATTTTTAACGATATTAAATTTCAAAATATAACTCAATACCTTATTTTTTTTAAGTTAATTTTACATTTTATTGATTATTTGATATTTTTGACAATTTTATACTTATTTCTAATGATTTTCATTCATCTAACTTAAACAAAAATAAAATAATAAAAACTAATTAATCAAATTCTCTAGTTATTTTATATATTCTTCAAATAATATTTCAATTATATTTATTTATTTTCATATAGATATTTAATATTTAATCTATTATATTACATTTTATTTTTTACATTCTATTTAAAATATTACTTTGATAACAATTCATTGCTTTCTTTTAATCATTTTGGTCAAATTTATCGTTAAACTATAACAAATAAAATGTATTTGATATATTATATTTTTTAAATTTATACGGGCAAGTTGAGTCAGACTCGGATTTTAATATTTTTATCTGGGCCGAGCTTTGACAAAAATTTATGCTCATTTTTCGAGTCAAACCTTAACCTAAAAAACAGGCCTAAAATTTTACATAAACCCTACCCATGATCAATTCTAATAATATCATATAGCTAAATAATCTCACGTTCCTGTAACCCAATTATCATAATAAACTATAATTTCCACAAATCAAATTTTTAACACGTATGATTATGAATTAACAACTGATATATAAAATCATACACTGAATATATATTAAATATAAAACCTTAAATCATAAATCACACATTCATCCCACTTTTGGTTTGAGTATCAGAATGAGTTGAGCCCTTTGAGGTACTACCAGAAAACAAGCACAAAAACATGGATATGAAGACAAGAATGATGGTTCCCACCCCCATTGACCCCAAGGTTAACCAGCACAAATAGAAAAGTGGGTTTCAGTTGGAAGACACATACAAAAGAAAAGGTGACCAAAATTCACAACCTAACTGAATTTTTATATATATATACATCACCCACTTCATTGACAATAACACAAAAAAAAAAGTCACTTATTTTCTTCTTCCTCAAGCTAATTTCATTACCATTAATCATTTTTATTTTTGTTATAGTATATGTCGATAATATATGGCAGTAAAAATGATCGCAAAACAATAAGAAAAAAAAATAAGAACATATAGATTTTACGTGAAAAACCTTAATCGAGCAAAAATCATGGACAAGAAAAGAGAAATTCACTAATGTTGAAAAACAAGAATACAAGATATTTTTTTTAGCTATGCCCAGTTTTTAATCAACGTCTAATAGACAAAGCATAGTCCTACACGGGCAAGGTCCGTACTGTGGGGGCTCCACCCCAGCATCCCCAGTCAAGATTAGTTTCGACCCTTGAACTTTTGTCCCCACAGAATCCCAATTTTACTTTTTTATTTAATTTTTTAACAAGTAAATTGCATATTAAATTTTTCAAACCGAATTAAATGAAATTTGAATTACACAAATCTAACAATTTTTATTTATTTCATATTATCCAAATCCTAACCTAAGTGCAAAGTGGGGGAAAATAAACTAAAGTGACTGTTTTTTTACTCTCAGTGTGGAAAGTATAGATATTATAACCACTAAAGCAAATGGGACCAAACAAAAATCATGTTCAGCTACCACATGTTGTGTGGGGGTGTTTTTAAGAAAACACTGATTAAATAAAAGGTAAATTGATAAATTTAATCATTAATATTTATTTTTTTAAAATTTATTTTTTTTATTTTTTTAACTAAAATTTTTCATTAATATTTCAAAAAAAAACCAATTTTTTTTTTGTGAAACTAAAATATTAATTTCTTTAAAGATGTTGGTGTGACAACCTACATAGCAATTCATATGTACTTCATGCTAGTGGAGAAATCAGGAGAGCTGGTAGGGGCCCTGGCCCCTTAAAATAGAAAATTTTCCGTTTAAGCCTTTAAAATTTTTTAAAATTTTAAATTAATAAAGGTAAAATTACATTTTGACTCCCTTAAAAATGATAAAATTTTAATATAACTTTAAAAATTGCACTTTTACTATCGTAAAAATTACAATTTAATTTCGGCCCCTAAAAAAATTTTCTGACTTCGCCCCTGCTTCATGCTGACATGCCATTATTTATTTTATATGTCATGTAAACAAATAATTAAAAAAATGCCACTTCATGTTGACATGAATTGTAATGCTGGCCGACATGTTTAAAAATTTTAATATTTTAGTTAGTATTTTCGTTTAAAAAAATTAATAATTCGATTATTTTTAAAAGGTGAAGGGTTAAATTTAATTAAAATAATAATAATGACCAAATTGATAGAAAGTATAAGTACTAAGGATTAAATTATTATTATATCTAAATAAAAAAAGATTAATTACTTTAAATCCAATTATAAAATGAAGAGATACTCAAGGCAAGGATGTTTTCATCATTTATTAATAAAACCCATAAGCTGTCTCAGTCAATCGTTGTCTAAATTTGCTTTACTCAATTCATGTTTGATAATTTTCCCATTAAAATGCAAGAAAGAGTGTTTTTTTTCTCCACGACTTTCTTTCAAACCAAACAAAACTCTAGTAAAACTACCATCAAATCCCTTGTATTAGAATTCTAATTACACTTTACTCCTCTATTAAAAAATGAGTAAAATAGTCTTTGTATATCATATCAAAGAGTAAACTGGTCATTCCGTTAAAAATTTCATCTATTTCTACACTTGTAACTGTTTGGTTATTCCATTGGCTATATAAGTTTTTAACAGTAGAAATGAATGAAATTTTTAATAGAAATGATCAGTTTGCACTTTAAACTAACATACGGAGACTAATCAATCTATTTTTTAAGTAAAGGGGACAAAATAAAATTTAATTCCTAATATAAGACCACTACGATACTTTTACCACAATTTTTTTTTAGGTGAATTACAAGAGTAAAGTAAAGCCTTAACAAGGGCACAACTTGAACCCAAGTCACATTTGAGACGATGAATACCCTAACCATCAGGCAACACTTTTTTTGGTGAATTGCAAGAAGAAGAAAAAACTTTAACAGCAACGCAACTAGCGCGACTCAAACCAGATCACGCTTGAAACGATAAACACGATAACCATTAAGCCAACACAGATTCTACCACTAAACCCTTTGATTTGTTAAAAAACTATAATCATGTTTGAACTGATGTTTTAGTTAAATGGTCGTGTTAGATTGTCCTTAAATATTTCTAAATCATTTTTTGAATAATAAATATTTCTAAATCATTGAACCACCATTGGAGTTAACTTTAATTATGGGTTTCAATCTAATAGGATTTCAATAAATTACAGATGATATTTAAAAAAAAAAAGAAAGGAAATTCAAACATTTTGTGCTTCTATTTCAAGCAAAAAGACAGACAGAGAGACAAGCTAGTCTGGTTTTTGTATGAAATTTGGGATTTTATTTTGATACTCTCTGATTAAAACTGACACAAAAGTTGAAGTACTCTCTGCCATGTTTATCCATTTGGTTCGATTACCCTTTTTTTTCCTTCTTCTTTTGGTTTAATTTTGATTTTAGTCCTCTATTATGTTTGCCAAAATCAGAGTAATCGCCGTGCTCTCTAAAGAAGTAAACAACTGGCATGAAATGTATTCCATTTCCATGATCAATGATCTAGCGTCTAATCACATATTTAACCGTTATGGTTATAGTGATAATATGAATTCTTTTATTGTTATTTAATTATTTATTTTTCGTCTTAATTTTATGGTTTTTTATCAATTTTGAACAATTCATTTAGAAGTTAATTCAACTCTTATGTCTAGATCAACATATTAATCAATTCACAATTTAACCGATTGAAATAACATTACTTCACACCCGATAACCCTACAAGCTTGAGAAATAGAGAGAGTTGGTCGATGTGGGACAAATGAGGGGAAATGGCAAGAACCCATTTATCATAAAGCAAAGAAGAAAGAAGACATGGACAGTATGGGACGAAGCATAATAGAAAATGACCAATGCTTTTGGCTTAAATCATAATAACCTATGAGGTGTTTTGCTTCTCTTTATGTTGTGAAGTGGGGGCAATTTTCTAGTCCTTCTCTTCTTTCCATTTTGCATTACCAATACAACAGTGCTTATACATCAACTTACAATTTACGACTACATTATTACAATCAATTATTACAAGCATTTAATTGAATAATTAACTCAATTGAAACTGATTTATTTATATATGATTTACGTAAGTAAAACTAGATTTTTCTGCAGCAGTTGTAAGCTTTCATTTCTTCCAAACGCCATTTTAAAATATACTTAAGCTCTCATTGACCGACTTCTTGCAACAGTTAGTGAATACGTTTGATAAGGGCTGAAAAAGATGTTAATAAAAATGCTTCCTCAATGACCTAAAGAGCCTCCATATTATCCGTTTGAATCAACGCTTTATCACAATGCCTATTTTGTAATAGAAATAATCCATCTAAAATACCCCATAAATTAGAATTGAAAACAGAGCATTGACCCAACCTTTTATAAAACTCGAATTTCAAAATGTAAATATATAATTCTTGAAGGGGTACTTCTAATTTAGCCTAGTTTTTAATTCACTTAAATCATATAATTAAGCATCAATATCTTATTGGAAGAATGATTGCTTAGTCATGAGTAATGTTTGATAAAGAAATCTTTTGTCATCATATTTCGTAATTATTAGTTACTACCCATTCCTTAATGAATAATTTCTTTGAAGTGACTAATTAGTAGTTAAAAAGAATAATCAATCAAATTTGAGATTTAAATATATACTTCAACTTTCCAATTTTTATAAGGGTTAATAGAATATTTGGTACTTGAATTTGACACCTTTTTTTAATTTAGTATCTAAATTTTTTTACTCAATTTGGTACTTGAACTTGACACATTTCCTAATTTGGTACCTAAACTTTTTTTAGACCCAATTTGGTACTTGAACTTGACATTTTTTCCTAATTTGGTACCTAAGTTTTTTTTAGATTCAATTTGGTACCTAAATTTATTAAATATTATAAAAATTACGCAAAACAATAACAGTGTTGAATTTTTTTTGTTATTTTACAAAAATATTGTTAGTTTTAGAGAAAATTCATGTTAAAAATAGGTACTGGGCTATGCTTAACAAATTAATATTAAAAAAAGATTAGGTACCAAATTAGGAGAAAAAGTCAAGTTCAGGTATTAAATTGGATCCCAAAAAGTTTAAGTACGAACTTAAAAAAAAAGTGTCAAGTTTAGGTACCAAATTAAGAAAAAATGTCAAGTTTGAGTACCAAATTGGACCAAAAAAAGTTTAGGTATCAAATTAGGAAAAAATATCAAATTTGAGTACCAAATATTATATTAATGCCATTAATTATTTTATTCAGCATGGCGTATTTTTTCTGTACGAATCAGGGTTTGAAACCAAATTTCTTCTCAAGAGGATAAATGAGACGATTCAAATGAGATTTAATATCGATCCAATTTTTTATTCACTAGTGGGAATTGGATGATCTGGAGGCACCATTACAACTCCTATCTTCTCAATAATCTATACATCTTTTATCATATATGAACAATTATCTCTCGAGCTTCAACTAGTCAAATTAATATTTTTTTAAAGAAAAACCCGCCTCACTAATTTTTTGGGTGACAATAACCTTACAAAAGTGAGATATGTTTAGGAAATTGAGTACTAGAGAAGGAAAGTGTGGTTTGGGGGGTGGTGGGTGGTCCTATAATGGAATTTGTAACATTGAGGGCATAGAAGCATGTGTAGGTGTCTCAAAAATATGGTTCTGATTATTGGGGTTTTTTTTGGCTCTCTTTAATTTTCTCTTTTGTGTGTAGTTCCTCGAATCAAATTTGATTTTCATGGTAGATTCTTTGAGTGATGCATAAACATAAAAAAACTTTTAGGACCATAACAAAAAAACCTTTAGGACCACAGGAGAAAAAAAAAATAACTGGGTTCATTGGTTAAATGTGTTATGGACTTGATTTAGGGTTTATTTATTTTTAGTGTGATGAGTTTAGTTTTTTTTGTATCACGTTATAATATTTAATCTCGTCGTCACCGTTGTTCTTACACTAATAGTAGATAAATACACCGCCCATCTAAAAGGGCCCTTAATATCAAAATAAAAATTAGTAAAGAGTTTTATGTCATTTAAACAAAGATTAAGATTCAAGTTTTGGACCAAAAAGTATTTAATGTAAGGGTGATAGGAGAGGGCAAGTAGGAATCTCTACCCTCTTAAAATTGAAAATTTATATTTTTTTACTTTTTATTTTATTTTTTAAAGTATTTACCGGAGCGAGTCTAATTAATCCTCCGCATTCTGTAGACCCATTAAAGAGGTGGATGTTGACCATGAGTTTTAAAGCTGCTCCATACCCAGGGCGAAGATCGAACCCTCGACTATTGATTAAGGTATGAAACAACTTTAAAATTCGTGGCTAGTGTCCACCCCTTTAATGGGCCTACAAAATACAAATTATTAGTTACTGGACTCGTTCCGGTAGATACCTTAAGAAATAAAAAAAATAAAAAAAAAGCAATTTTTCAATTTTAAGAGGGTTCAATTTTTCAGTTTTTAAAATGTATAAAATCATAAATTAATAATGATAAAATTATACTTTGAACACTAAAAAATGATAAGATTTTAATTTAGTTGTTTAAAAAATGATAAAGATATTAGCTAATACAATGGTGAAATTTCATTTTAACTCATATTAAAATTTATAACTTAATTCCGCCCTTATGTTTTTTTTTGGCTTTGCTCTTAGTTGGGTGTAATAGTAAAACACATTGCACTCTTAAAGAAGATCGTAGGTTGAAATCTTAGAGATAATATTGTTGGAAGGAGATCATCTATAAAAAACACATTCGAGTTTTATAGATGAAGTAAACAACACTCTGAAAACTTTACTCTCAATTTAAAATTTCGACTTAATTGACAATTTAGTTAAAACCTAACATAATTATATGTTATACTCAACATCGATAATGGTAATAAAAAATATCTCAAGGCAATAAGAAATAAAAATAAGAATACATAGATTTTACGTGAAAAATTTTTATCAGAAAAAATAACAGGTAGAGGAAAAGAAATCTACTAATGTTGAAAAACCAATAATACAATAAGAGTTCGACTACATCTATTTTAAGGGTTAAATAACCCTATTATAAGCAATATCTAATAAGAGAAGTATAGTTCTATCCGGATTTAATTTGTTCGATATGATCTTTTGCCCTCACAAATCTCCCAAATTTATTTCTCTATTTTATTTTTTAATAAATGACGGGATTGAGAATCACACAACTTTAACATTATTGAATATGAAAAAAAAATTATGCTAATAAGCTAATCTACATTTTTATCATATTTCAACAACTTTAATTTGCATCCAAATAAATAGAAAAAAAATAATTTTCTAATTACAACTCAAAGGTTTAAAAGTGGCTTCACAAAGATTAATAGTTTAAAAGTGTTATTTGGATATTAAAGATTTATTAGGATTGAAATTTTAGTAACGAAAAAATTTAATTAACATAATATCAATAAATTTAGAATAATTTGAAGTTTAAAGATTAATTTAAAATGAGTATCGTAATTTACAACTAATATAACAAATTTTATATGTAAAATAATATTTTAATAATATAACTAATTATATATATATATATATAATAATATTTTAATAATTTTTAATTAAATTGGTGTTCCATTAATTATTAATTCTAATTATTGCGTAAGCCTAACGCCTCCGCGAACATCTCACAGTCCTTTCCTCGAAGAAATAAAATATGCAATACATAATTTAAATATAATATTTTTATATCAACGTGACGTAATAGTCGGTCTAATTTTAATTTTTTATTATATTAAAAATTTGGAATTTAATTTTTTATCCTAATTTTTGAAATATTATTAGCAAGTCAAACTAATGAAAGTATAGTTTCTGTCGTAAAAATTAAGATGTTATTTATTATTATTCGATAATACAATTGGTATCATCTAAAAATTTAGTTGAATTGTCGATTGAGTGTTAACTTAATTGATATGAGTATTATTATCAATGCAGGAGGACGTGAGTTTAAATACAGTAAAACACAATATCTTCTTATTTATAAGTTGAAAAGAGATTTTGAACAGTTCTAGTTATTATCAATTTAAACCAATTAGTATCGTTATAGAGAAATTAAATTATATTACTTTAAAGTACTAAAATAATTAATTTTCAAATTTTAACTTAGTAAAAGGTAAAAGTATATGGGGACTTTAGTATTAAGAATCACATTGCATTTTGATCTTTCTATTTAAAATTTAGATAAATTGATTCTTATACATTAAATAAAAGAATAAATTGATCATTTTATTAAAAAAATCATCTATTATCAGTCCATGTTCAACCATTTCATTTGTTAATAATTCTTTAGATTTTGCTTGAATTAATCCTATTATGCTAGCATGAGACACACGTGGCACATTAAGTGTCACTGTATGGTTGTTTTATAACACTTAAAAATAAAAATGGATGAATTTTTTAACAAAAATACTTTACTCTTTAATCTAACATATAAAGATTAATTTAACTATTTTTAGATAAAATAAATAAAATACAATCCGACTCTTAATACACAGGAACTTCCATGCTACCATAATAAAAGGATTAAAACCATAATTATACCCCTACCATCCTTAATCCGATTTCCTTACCTTTTTACTCCTAAAAATACCCCCTTCACTATTTTAATCCCACAAAACCCACTTCCACGTGTAAAACCTTTTTCCAATATTACCCTCACCTACACACGTTGCTACTTCCTTACGCGAGTACAGTACTCTCTCTCTCTCCGTCAAATTTTTTTTAAAAAAAAAGAAAATTAAAAATGGTGAGTTAATAAAGTTAATAAAAAATATATAAATTAAATATTTTTCATATAGTCTCCAATGGCAACGTCCTAAGCACAAGAATGCCTAGTACGACCGTTATACTCTCAAATCTCGCCTACACAACAGTCCCCCACTTTCACTTTCTCTCTCGCCGCCGGCAACGGTCGTTTTTTCCGGCTCTTTTATTTGTTTTCCTTTCGGAAAATTCATACTTTAAGGGTTTTAAAAAGGAAAAAAATCTATTAATCTCTGGAAAGTTGTTTTAATTAACTCAAATCTAATCTCTGATCTTTCCTTTTTAAAATTTTTTTTGAAGTGATTTTTTGGGAGGTCTTTTAATAGATACGGTTAGGGTTTGGGTAGAATTAAAGAATCTGGGGTGGCGGGGGAATTGAAGTTTTGTGAGTGCACGCAAATATGGTAACTGCAGTATCTGCTACGGTAATCTCTAAACGGAACGGAGGAGGACCAAGGCCACAGACACAGCCACGGCCACGGCCTCGGCCTCCGTTATTACCTTCCGACCCCGACAATGCCATCGTTCCACGAAGTCTAAAATTCCGAGAAGTTACTTCCCGTTATTTGTCCACGTCATCATCGTCTAATTCGTCAACGTCATCGTCTTCGTCTTCCGGAGCTTACACTAAACGGTGTCCGTCGCCGTCTGTTTCGAGGACTCCTACTGTTACGACGCCGTCGGTTGTCAAGAGGTCACAGTCAGTGGAACGGAGGCGGACGGTGACGCCGCGGTCTTATAATTCTACGGATTTGAGCGCTGATAACAACAAGAAAAGCAACGGCGAAGTATCAGCTGCTCAGAAATTGCTTTTCACTTCGACGAGAAGCTTGTCCGTTTCGTTTCAGGGAGAGTCGTTTTCGTATCAGTTTAGCAAAGCTAAACCATCTCCATCTCCATCTCCATCTCCATCTCCAACCGCTACGAGAAAAGGAACGCCGGAGAGGCGGAAGCCGACGGAGACAACGACTCCGGTAAAAGGAACAGTTCAAACGGAGAATTCAAAGACGGAGCGGTGGCCAGCGAGGATAAGGCAACCGGACTCCATGAATAGAAGCGTGGATTGCACCGACGAGAGGAAGAGATTAAACGGATCTGTTGACGGCAATGTAGTTAGGGCACTACAGAATTCCATGGTCGGTAATAGAGATTTAACGGCCGTTGGATCTGAGGCTCAATCTGATCACGCGGCTTCTGATACTGAAAGTGTTTCCTCTGCTAGTACTTCAGGTGCTCTTGAAAGTCCTTGTAATGGTAACGGAGACGTTAACCGTGGGCGACGGGGGATAATTGTCCCGGCTCGGTTTTGGCATGAGACTGCTACTCATTCACGCCGCTCCGATTCGGGCTCGCCGGTTTCTAGGAAAAATACGGCACCGTCTAAGCTAATTGCACCGGATAAGTTTAGAATTGATAGTCCTTCGTTATCCCCGACAGGTGTAATGAACAGCAGAGGACAGCTATCGCCAATTCGTGGTCCTGTTCGGCCTGCATCACCGAGTAAGCTTGGGGCGTCCTTGACTTCGTCTCCTTTGAGGGGAATGAGTCCCTCTAGAGTGAGGAATGGGTTGGGTGGTAGTTTGATAAATACGCCGTCGATTTTGAGCTTTTCTGGTGATGTTATTAAGATGGGTAAGATTGGGGAGAACAAGGTTTCGAATGCTCATTTGCTGAGGCTACTTTATAATCGTTTGTTGCAGTGGCGATTTGTTAATGCTAGAGCAGATGCTGTTTTGTCTTCCCAGAGGTCTAACGCAGAGGTATGGCTCTCTCTTCTTGCGTTGGGCCATTATATTTGCTTGATTTATGCTACCATGCTTCAATTTTGCATGCTTTACTATACCTCTTTGGAAATGGTTGCATGCCTTTGCTGGCAAAGGATTATAACTAAGATTTGTGTTATGGGAGATTCAGCAAAACGCCATAGATCTTTTTGAACAAACGCATTTGAACATCTGGTGCTAGTAGACATGTCTTTTTGTTAGGTGTCAGGTGAAAAAATTGTCAAATTTGTATGTGAATTTTGTTATGGAGTCTCAACAAAGTGCCTTAGATCTTTCCTCGGGCAATGTAGGATTTTAGTGCCTAGAGTGCCTTGCTCTTTGACAATATTGCAAGTTCTTTATCATGGATTTTGTTATGTTAAATTTCTATGAACATAGCCTCGCTAATAAATTTTTCACCCCCTTCATAAAACAGCTTTTCCATTCGAAATGCTTATTTTGGCTATGTATAAGGTATCATAATACAGCCTTTGATAAGTGGATGAAGATCTAGAATTAAAGGGGGAACTTGATGATTGGATGGGATGAAAAGAGACTACCTGCCTGCTTTGCATACGATTTTCCTTTGCTCTGAATGCACAAGCCATGTGAGAGTCATTGGTTTCATTATATTTTGATTTCTAATTAAGATTGAAAGCCAAAAAAGCTAAATTTCTAAGAGGAAGACATAGGCTTAGTAATAAGTCAAAGACCAGTTGGTAACAATTTGATCAATTGGAGGCAACCAGAGTTTCTGGTTTTATGTGCCTTAGAAACAGCTGTAGTTGATGACATATTGCTGCCCGAGAAAGGAGAAATGGAGGAAATAAGAGTTGCATTGCGATTTTTCATATTTTAATGGCTGATGTGATTGAAATTCATTTTTATCTTTTTGCATTGTTTGTTAGCGTACAGCACTGCATTTTAACCTCCTTTTGATTCTCGGGTTTCATATGGTTTATGTCTGTAGTTATCATATGACAAAAATCGTTATCATGCTTTTGTAACAGAAAAGCCTCTATAATGCATTGACAACTACCTCAAAACTGCGAGAATCTGTTAGAGCCAAAAGAGCTGAGTTACAGTTGCTGAGGCAAAACTTGAAGCTGATTTCCATCCTCAAGGGGCAAGTAAGAACCATCTCTCTATTGTGCATTTATTTCTTGTTGACTTGATGTTTTCTCGGATTGTTTTATGATTTCTCATTGTTTTGCTGATCTTAACTCGATTATCACTGGTTTTTCAATATCTACCTTTCAACATGTAGATTTCTCTCTTTTGCTCTCTCTGTATGTCTCTCTTCCCCCCTCCCTTTCAATTGTGCTTCAAATTGGAACGTGAATGTCTAACCTCGTATACATTGCTTGCTTATCTCATGAAACCTGAAATTTATGTTCTTTTTGAGTTTCCTAACTCTGATTTGAATTGCAAGTTTCAGTTTCATGAGATCAAATGCTTTTTCATCTATTGACTTATATGGTATTATATTATTTTCTTCGATGAGTGCAGATGATATTTTTGGACGAATGGGCTCTCCTGGACCATGATTATTTCAGTTCACTATCTGGGGCTACTGAAGCTCTGAAGGCTAGCACGTTCCGCCTTCCAGTTGTTTCTGGGGCGAGGGTAAGTTCTGTCTTCTGACTTTCTTCAATTTCATTGGCTCATTTGAGCTGTAGCATCTCAGTTTCCAGTGCATTGGCTTGCTTGGCTCCTAAAAGAAATACCTTTCTTTGTCTCTTCATTTGTTTAGGCTGATGTCCAGAAATTGAAGGATGCTATTTGTTCAGCAGTTGATGTAATGCAGGCTATGGCATCCTCAATATGCTCTTTGTTATCAAGGGTATTCCTTTCTTTTCTTTTTCCTCATCCCGTACCCTCCACCCTCCATTTTCTATTTTATTCGCAAGCTTTGAATTTTCCTTTGCCCCTATTCTGTGTGCAAACCTTTTATTTTCCTAAGTAATAGATTTAGATAAGCTGCAACCTGAAAAAATTAATGCATATCTGTCTGCCCTCTTTTTTCTTGGAAAAAGATATGAAGGTTGAGTACTCTTTTATTAACTAATTATTTTTCTTCATTGGGTGTTATGCCAAGTATAGAGATTTCTTACAGTTAAGGATAAACATCTTTTGAAAACTATCTATAATATAAAGAAGAATTAATGATGATCTTGTGACTCTCCTTTTGTACAAATCTGTTTATGTCTTGTGGCCTTAGTTTGGTTCCTAATTGTTGAATGATGAGTTTATACTATGGTTGCCCGGCATATTTGGCTGATTAAAGACCCAGTGAAATGAAAATGATCATCCATACTACAGGAAGTCATCCGGTTATCAATCTATCCTGCTAGTTGTTTCCTCGTTTTCGTAATTATGATATATCCTTCATCAACATATTAT
Organism: Gossypioides kirkii; assembly: GCA_005610355.1. NCBI lineage: Eukaryota > Viridiplantae > Streptophyta > Magnoliopsida > Malvales > Malvaceae > Gossypioides > Gossypioides kirkii. The sequence goes on from CP032248.1 coordinate 1,926,096, forward strand.
AATACTTGTTTCCTCCCATGTTACCTTGTTTCTACCCTATATAGAATATTTTGTTACTTCCCTTGAATATACCACTTGTCAAAGTTTGGCCTTTGGTATAAGCTTAAATCTTAGAGCTTGTTCTCTTACACGTGAACTTTTGAGTCAAGTGGATTGGTGGTGGCTGCTGTAAAATTCTTTATGATCCTCGAAGAGTGAAGTTTTGCAATTGTTTTGATTCTATGTTAGTTTTATTGGTTTTTTCTGTACTTATTCAAACCTGTACTGGAAGTGACAATATCGATTTGGCTCTATTCTTTTATACTCGCTTCTAATTCGTCTCTTTATTTTCGGTTGTTAGGTTGCAAAACTCAACTCTTTGCTGGCTGAACTCGGAAATTTAAGCGCAAACGAGTTTGCTTTACTTAACCAGTGCAAAGATCTTCTGTTGGCAATTGCTGCTATGCAGGTAAGTATCGTCTTTGTCCGGTTTTATTACAAAAATCACAGCATACAACTTGTTTTTACGCTAATTTTGCTAATAACCAGGTGAAAGAATGTAGCTTGAAAACACACGTCTTACAACTAAATCACATACCTTCCGGCTTGACTTGACGACAAAATTGTAAAGCTCATGTGATTTCACTCCTCCCTAATACTAACCTGACATCAACCTCCCCATCTCCATTTCATCAGCAGGAAAAAAAAAGGTAACAATAATAACTTTCCAATTCAACGGATTGAGTTTGATATGCATGAGAGTGATGATCTGGTCCTTGTTTGATACATGAAAAAATTCATGGTTATGTGTAATTTAGTGGCGTAGGTTAAGGAAAAATGTGTTCTGATTGTGAAGTTAGATAGTTTTACAGGTATTTCTTTTTTTATATATAGGGCAAAGGAAAAGCATATAAATATGTATAAAATGATGGCTTTCCAACTTTAGTCAATGAGGGGTTCCTTAGGCTTTAAGCTTTGATTGTTTGTTTGTTTGTGTTCATATAATGAGTGATTGTGTAATCTTGTGTATTTTGATTAGAATGAAAATTACATGTAACTGTGTAACGGACCCCAACTTCCCCTTTAATGCTTTGCTTGGTACTAAATATATATATGTGTGTGTGTGTGTGTATACATTTAAGCATATGTATATAAAGTTGGGTTTAGGGTTAGTATAAAAAAAGTAATGGAGTAAAATATTTTAATTCCACACGCAGGTTTTAAATATTGATCAATACCATTATATATCTCATTTTTTAATACTTAAAAATTTTTGAACGTGGCTTGTGGAATTTAAAAGTTCCTTTAGTAATGTATTAAATCATTTTATTAAAAAATGGTTTTTTTTTAATTCTGCTTACGGAGTTAGAATATTTCACACACAAAAAAAATTAGGTTAAATAAGGGCTTGAATTTAGCAACTATTCAGAATATTTTTGCCCAAATTAGTCTTTAAATTTAACAAATTGTTTGTCTTTAAACTTGACAATTGTTTTTACATTGGGTTTAAACTTCTTTTTTGTTTAAGTTAATCTTCGAAGTTGCAATTGTTCTAACGTTGGGGTTTGATTTTTTTTTTTTCCAATTTAGTTTCTGATATTTTTTTGAAAACCTTAAAGTTCAAGCTTCAATGTGAGAGTAATTATCAAGTTTAAGCTTTAATATGGAATAATTGTTAAATTTAGCGACTAATTTAAAAAAGAAAAAGTTTAAGTTTTAATATGAGAATATTTACTTACTTTAGGTTTTTATATGAGAATAATTATTAAATTTATGAATAAATTTAAAAAAAAGTTTGAAGTCGAGTTGATGGCAAATTTAAGCTTCAAATAGTGATTTAATTTCAAAATATTTAAATTTTGTGTTTGATAATTTTAAATTCCACAATGAGGCTTGAAATGGTGGCACATACTTTTAAAATGTAGTAATAAAGAATTATTATTAGTTTGTACATTGTGAGAGGGAATTTTTTAACTCCATAATCAAAATAAAATAATAGATGCACTTTTCTTGGATTAGTATTTGGTTTTGGTATATTAATGTACTTATTTTATTTTATAAGTGGTTTTAAAAAATAAACATATTTCTTTTTTTAGTATTTTATTATATATTTATAGGGTATTTGTCAAATTTTTGAAGTCTAAAAACTTTACTATTAATGTACCAAATATTATTTCCTTAAAAAGATATTGTTATTTGATTATGGGTGTGGTTAAGAATTTTTTAATTATCATTTTAGAAAAGTTTTATATTTAACACATATTTCATGAATGTAAGAAAAAAAAGCGTAAATTATATTTTTTGTAAATATTAATCTAACCAGTATCAGGTAAAATAAAACAAAAGAATAGAAAAAAAAACTTGATTTGACTCCTATATTCCAAACATTGAGAAGACACCAAAAAGATTTCCCTTTGTTTCGTTCAATTTTCAAGCACAATTCTAAATGATAAGATTAGAATGCTATTTTTGATATTGACAAATTTAATTTAATTCATTTCAAGCTGATAAAAGAATCTTAGTAGTTACAATAAAAGTATTACGAAAGTATTTAATTTATATTAGACGTTAGATTACATTTTGTTTTATTTATTAAAAAAAATGATTTAATGTTTGTAAATTACATCAAAGAGTAACTCATTATTTTTGTTAAAAATTTTATCTATTTTTATTGTTAAATAGTGACATGATTATATGTGGCGAGACATGTGTATTTAATTTTGACATAAAAGGATTAGTTTTTAACAACAAAAATAGTTGAGATTTTTAACAGGATGATTATTTTGCTTTTTAATATAATATACAATGATTAATTTGTTCATTGTTTTAGTAAAAAAGACAAATACAATTCGATTCTCAGTATAAAAGCTTTTATAATTCTTTTACCTATCAATGATAGCAATGCAAGTTTCACCTCTAATCAATGAGCTCATAGGTTCACCCTTAGAGAAAAAATCCAAAGGTTGACGAATTAAAATTGCAAGACAATTTGCAAATCAAGCATACAAACAATTTTACCGTAACGAAGCAATTCAATTTGAGATCAGAGCCAAAGGTTGGTATCCTATTACCGAATATGAAGATGAGAGATGAAGAAGAAGAAGATGATGGGAGCGGGAGAAGGGTGAGTGGCATCGATTAAGCAGTTGAACACAGTGATAGAGTTTGAAATTTATTTAAAATTTTATTAATTATAAAGAGACTAAATTAAAATTTTATCATTTTAAGAGATTATGACCTCCTAAATCTCTATTACGTTCCACTTCTGGTTGAACAGTTGTTCATTTGGAAAAAGTTTTAAGGGAGGGATGAAAGAAAAGATGAAAACCCTATTTTGCTTACAATTACCCAAATTCACAAGAACCAAGCTCTAGTAAAAGAAAAAAGTGAACTTTTTATTTTTTATAAACTAAATCAATTAAATAAATCATTAAAAAATTATAAAAATAAATAATATTAAAAATCAATTAATCATCTTTTTAAATTTGATTCAATTAATCTGTATCGATTTATGATTGAACTGACTTGAAGCTTTTTTTTTTGAAATCGATTTCACCAATTAATCTAGTTCAATTCATATAACCATCGATTCAATCGAAGCCTTCTGTATTTGATGCTTAAAAAAAAGCCCAACTTTTTTTATTTACCATCCGAATAAATTCTTATGAGAGTACATCATCTTTCTTTATTTTACTTTTATTTTTCCCTTAATTTTTGTCTGAATTGTGGACAACGAGAGACATGCGTTACGGACTTTGGTGATGTAATTTGAATAATGCCAAAATATCGAATAAAGTGCTCTAATATTCAATTCTATTCAATCCAATCCAAATTCCGAAATGTGAGTGAATGAAGTTAAACAAAAATGGTGAATGGGATCCACAGCATATGCAAATAGACGCGGCGAAGCGATGGAATCGAGCATATAACCTTTTTTTGCTTTTTCCTCTCAATCACCCCTTTTCTCTTCTAATAATTTAAATATTAATGAAAGGTCAAATTCTATTTCTGATCCTTCTATTTTACTTATATTTATGATTTAATCCCTTGTTTAGTGTTTCTATGTATTCTCCTCATGGAAGCCAATTTCCTATTTACATCGCACGGTTCCATGATTTGATGTACTAGGACTAGATATGCCCCTCATGCAGGTCAACACATGTTTCCTGAGCAGGGGTTCGCCTGCATGGTAATGCGAACCCATGCAGGCGAACTATATATCAACGAACTATACATTGCCAGTCGGGTTGTGGGTTAGTATGGGAACCGGGTCGGTTGGTTTGGGAAATGGATAGAGGTGAATACCATAACATCCTTATACTTTAGAATGATTTGGTCTTCTCGTTTCTATACTATTATTAGCTAATTCAATTTGTTAACACTATTAATTATTCTCGTTAATTGAACTTCCGGTTCGTCATGTTGACGAGAATTTCTTTTTGTTTTAGATGAGAAATCAGTGTAACAATTTTAAGTCAATATTTTAATAGGAATAGCTAACAATTTTAATAATTTAGACTAACTAGTAACATATCATAAGAATTAGACTATGTCACATTTACGATATGGATGAAAATTTTATGTAACAAATTTATAGAAAAAAATACGAAGGGGGTAGGTAGGGTTGCAAAGACCCTACCTCCTCAAAATTGAAAAATTGTAATTCTAATCCCTCTATAAATTATCAAGTTATAAATTAATATAGGAAAAAATTCTGCTTTTCCCTCTCTCAAAATGAAAAAAAAATCTTATTTAATTCCTTCAAAAATGATAAAATAATAAATTAATACATGATAAAATCTATATTTGACATCTCAAAAATTTATAATTTGATTTTGGTCCCCTAAAATAGATTTTGGATTCGCCCTTGACGATTAGTAAAGTTGATATAATAAAAATTATGATACTTTGGGTTCAAATCTCATCACGTGTATATATTTTTCCTAGATTTTATATGAAAATATACGAAGATAAAGATACCCTCAAAATAATATTTGTTGCTTTATAAAGGTAATGAGTTTTTAATAATTTCACAACTGAGTTAAAACCCGGTTAATGAGCGATACCAACTCAATCAAACTCTTAAAAAATAGTACAAATAAAAAGATTAAATTATGTCAAATTAAAATATGAATTAAGTTCTAAATGTGGGCATAGTAAAAGGAGCAAAACTACAATTTGACCTAATACCAATAATAATGAACAAAAGAGAAAGAATTTATGGGTGATGCCGTGGAACCCACTTCCAGTGGAGGATGACTTAGCCCTAGAGGGCTTAGATTTTGAGTGAAGCTGACGTGTACCCCACCATTTTTTCCTCTTTTTATTTTTAGATTTCTTAATTTTTGGACCAACCCCAACACATTTTTTTAAAAAATAATTAATTAATTGTTTTTTTAATTGGTATTATTATCAATACAGAAAGATATAGATTTAAGTACGTTGAAATATATTATCTTTTTATTTATAAATTAAAAAGGAACTATAAATAATTTTAAATATTGTATAAAAAAACATATTCTATAATACAGATTGTTAAAAAAATTTGATTACACTCTCTAAAGTTGCATGTAATATGACATGCGAGAACACTCATTGCATATAGACAGTTTTCAATAATCAAATCAGCTGACTTCATCTTCATGTGCTACATTTTCTATGTTTTAGATAAATGATTAAATATTTCATTATATTAAAAAAAAGACCCCTAAGCTATATTGCTTTGTCAGATAAGTCCTTATACATGCATACTTTTATTACAATTAATTTAACTCTTGTGATTATGCTATTTAAGCAAGCTCTTATTTTAATGATTTGTGCTGAGGGTTTAAGGATAAATTAGAAGTTAAAAAGAGTTATTTTGGTGATGGAATTCACTTAGTAGAGAATGATCGGAATACGGATATCGGAAAAAGATAGGAGAGAAGAGGAGAAAGTTGAGAGTATTAGAGAAAAGAGAGTTTCTTTGTCCCATTTTTCAGTGCCAATGAGCCTTACAATGGTTGTTCCTGATGGATTTCGAGATACCATGTGTTACTCTTTCTTATTGTCGTATGTATGGCTATTATGTTTGGAGAACAACTATGTGTGACACGTGAATGATAGATATCTTGTTCATGTCATATGTCTGATCCTCTTGATTTAAGCTCGCGAGGTCTTATGCTCATAAGATATTGATTAATAGGGTCACAAGTCTTATAAGGTGGGCTCGCGAGATATAGGTATATATATATAGAACATGGTAGTATGTTCATCATCTTGTCTAATTAAAAAATTATAGTAATTAGAGATTGCAGCAAACCAAAGATAAATAGGCTAATGAATGCTTATATTGGATAAATTGCTGATTAATCCATTTTGCTATATTTGAAATATTACCATTAATTACAATTAATGATGAAACTTATCATTCATTACTTAATTAACATTAATCATTCTCATCCATCCTTCCTTTCAAAATCAAACCCTTTATCTTTTTCTTCATCTAATAAATGTCTTTGCATTTATTCTTTAATTATTGTTTTTTTTCATTCTCTTCTTGTAATTTAAGGTCCAAAAAAAAAATAAAGCTTGCTTTATTTAGTAATTACCTATTCTATTTGTTTAATCATTCTAAATCCGAGTTCAAGTTTGAATTACTTAAGCTATCGAATAAGCTAAATTTAAATATCTTAATACTTGATCAGAGTAATTTGTGAATATTATCGAGTTTTTTATAATTCAAACTTAGAATATGTAAATTACATAAACAAGTTTAATCAAACTAAACTCGAATAGTTCAATTTTATTTTGAGTTGAGATAATATAACATTTGATCAAGCTCCAAGCCAAATTTCATAATTTTCAGTATTCTAACTCGGTTCGATTACAAAACAAACAATTTCACAATTAAAAATAGGAAAAAGGGTTTATGCTAATATTATTATTTTCTTCATTATTAAGTATTGACTACATGGGCAGTTTATATATATTAAAAAAAGAGAATTTTTTTTTTTTTAAAAAAAGTAATTATTTTTCTTAAACAAAGAGATTCAAAATTTTAGTATCTTGGGTTTCTTCATTTCCATTGCTTCCAAGAGTGGTAATCTCCGATTCTTCTGAATAAAACGACACCGTTTTAGCTCTCATTTCTCCGCCCAACTTAGCCGTCACAGACAAGCTAAGATCCGACGGCGCCGTCAAAACTGATTGATTCTCCGTCGTCATCATCATCGTCGTTGTTAACGGCTTCGATTCAAAGTTGCACGACTTAACACAGAAACGATCTGATGACTCGTCACAACTCGGTGTCCAAGATCCAGCCGAAATTGGTCGTAAAGCTCCGCCCTGAAGAACCGTTTCCACCGCCGCTTGACAGATATGCCAGTTACCACTCGATAACAACCCCACCGCTCCGTTCACCGGATTTACAGTTCGACCACATGCCTCAAACAATAAAGACTGAAACAAAGCTACAACAAAAAAAAAAAGAACCTAAAATAAATACACGTAAAATTATATAAAAAGGTCAGATTTTGTTATTGCCTTATTGGTGATTCTAGTATACTAAAATTATAATTTAATCCCTATATTTTAATTTTAATAGAATTTAATCCTCTACCTTTATTGTAATTTTAAACTTTCATATTGTTTTGTAATACATTTGATTCCTTTTTAGCATGAAATTCTTAAGTTTAACCCTCAAAAATTTATTCTTACCAAAATTTCCTCACTTCACCCTTGTATGGACTAAATCAAAGTTAAATACAATAAAGTGACCAAAAATACAATTTAACCAAATGGGTAATCAACGTAAACATGAAGGGACATAACACACATACCGGGACGTTGAGATTCAGGGACGGAGGAGATAAGCGAAAGGAGATCACTCCGGCCAAAAAACTTAGCGAGAAACAAGGTAGCGTTGCCTTGAGCTTCAGCCGATTCAATCCACCGTAAACTCGACCGTAACACACATATCTCGCTGCATCCTTTTCGTAAAACTCGGCAGCCATTGCAGCTCATTTTTTTGTTCTTCTTCAACTCACCACCACCGTTCCGATCCTAACAAAAAAAAAAGACCCAGATTTTGTTTTGTTGATCGGAGAAGAAGAGAATACTTGAAAATGAAGCAAAGGGAGTGAAGTGAAAGGGAGTAAGCAGAGGCTAAGAGGGTTGATACTAATATAGCAATGAGAAAGGGGGACGTAAGGGAAGGTTGTAAGGATGGTGGTGGTGGTATTAAATTAAATTAAGGTGATGAAGGTGGATTTGAGTTAAAAATTAACCATGGTTAGGTTAAAGAGTTTGTGATGGTGATGGTGGTGGTGACGGTGGTGGTGGAGTAATCGAGAGAGGAAAGGAATATTTTCCACAACTCTGGGCACGACCGGCTACGTGTTTCCGCTTCCTTTTTGTTCTTTTTTTTTTTTTGATGAATACTTTTTATTCTTTCTTTGTTTTTCTATATGTTGCGCCGTTGGATTTCATCTTTTCTTTATTCTTTGATTTTCTCAATTTCATAATTGGATTATTCTTTAGATCAAATGGATTAAGAATCGATTGAAATATTAGTATGAAGGAAGACATTGGATCGATTGATTCACGAACTGATACGAATAGATTGAATCAAGATAAAAACCAGTTAAATCGACGGATGGGTAAATATACATTTTGATACTTGAATTTAGCTTCAAGGTTCAAATTAGTACTTAAAGTTTTTTTAGGTCCAATTAGGTATTTGAACTTGACTTCATAATTCAAATTGGTCCAAATAACTAAGTACTAATTTAGACAAAAAAGCCAAGTTCAAGTACTTAATTTAATCAAAATAAACTTTAGGTACCAAATTGAACTTAAAATCAAATTCAAATATTTAATTAAACAAAAAAAAACCTTAAGTATCAATTTGAACCTTGAAGTCAAGTTTAAGTATAGGGTTTTTTGTCAGCATAGTCATTAATTTAGGTGTTAAATACCATTTCAAATGGGAAACACATTAAAAACATGTGGATTGAAATGTAAATATGTGTGTATCCAGGCTCGGCCCTGGGGGTGGTTTGGAGGTGCGGCTACCCAAGACCCAAGGCTAAAAGGAGTCCAAAATTTTGTTTTTTTAATTTTTAAGGGCCTAATTTTTTTTTAACTTTTAAAGGTAAAAAAAATTATCAACTTTTAAGAGCCCCAAAATTTTTTAATTAGCTTTTAAGGGTCCAAAAATGTCAAGAACGGCTTGTGTGTACTTATCACATGAATAACTTGGATTTGATATGAAAGTTATGAGGGTTATTTCTTTTCTTCTAGAATATCATATCCAAGCCATACATATAATAAGCGCACACATTTACAATTTGATCCTTGTGTTCTAATTATGCTCTGCTTCATATTTGAGGTAGCATTTAATAGTTAAGTTAATTGTTAGGTTGATTGAAGAACCATTTTGATATGGTATTGATGTTTTAACGACTTAATTAAAATATTTTAAAGTTTGGGTCTAATTTCAATACATATTTGATATTTTAATTATTCTTACTGTATTATATTGGTATATTTATGTTAAAAATCATCAAATATATATAATTTTTCAACAATCATTAAATCTTTAAGATCCATACTCCATACTCTGATGTTTCTTTGATTCCTTTGCTTTATTTTCTTTTCCTAAATGGTATAAGCCAAAATCCTTTTAATGTGTACGTTGTCTCTAATTATAATACACCACCTTGCTTGAATTTTAAGATTCAATAATTATTGTAAAAAAAATATCTCCAAATGATCCACACACTCATAATATCAATATGATGGGATCTAAGTTAAAATAAATTTAGTTAGAGTCTAAATATGGTTTACACAAAGTGGGACTCGAACTCAGGTACTCAAGGTCTCGAGTCAAAAAAATATATACGATATATGGTCGCTAGTTCGAGGTAAAAGTGTGTGAATAGCTTAATTGTGGATTTTCTTGAGTTATGGTTTTGGTCGAAGGGGAAATGGTGAGTGGATTAAAAAGTGAAGGGTTGTTGAGTTGGTTGAGTTAAAGGCGAAACATGCAGTTGACAATGGTTTTGCTAGGGTTTGGGGCTTAACTTGTTGATACTATTTTGGATTATTGAGTTAAGGAGTAATGGTGCAAAGATTGAGTGACCAAAGTGTAAACTTGTAAACTTATTAATAGTTTAATGATCAACTTGTAATTTTTTTAAAGTGACCAAATTGTAAACATACTGATAATTGAGTGATCAAATATTAGATTTACCCGTCCCCACATCTGACATAAGTTACCAAGTTAGTGGACTAGTGACCAACTTGAAACTTTTTAACAATTTAAAAACCAACCTATAACTTTTCGAAATTTAGTGAACAATAACAAATCAATCAAAACAAGTTTTCTTTTGTTCAAAGCTATGAATTCGAAAATAAAAGTCATAGGTATGATTTAAACTTTTTGGCTTCAGATTTTCTTATAATTGAAAGAGAGAGATGACATTATTTGGAATTGAACCCAAATTCTCATTTATACAACATAATATTTTTATCATTAAACCAAAAATTATTAACTTCACATCAATTAATGGTTGAATTAATTATTAACTTTAATTTTTGGTGAATTACAAGAGGATGACAAAGCTTTAACAACAACAAAACTAGCGCAACTCGAACCCAAATCACATCTGGGATGGTGAACACCCTGACCATCAGGGGGCCAACACAAGGATTCAGATTAATTATTAACTTTTTTTCTTTGGTGAATTACAAGAGAAGGGCAAAACCCTAACAGCAACACAACTAGCGTGACTCGAACCCAGACCACATCTGGGATGGTGAATACCTTGCCCATCAGAGGGCCAACACACGGATTCAGATTATTATTAACTTTTTTTTGTGAATTACAAGAGGAAGATAAAATCCTAACAGTAACACGAGTAGTACGACTCAAACGTAAATCACACCCAAGATGATGAATACCCTAACCATCAAACTGAAACGGGATTCAAATTAGTTATTAACATTAATACTTATAATAGTAACTATGTATATTGTTTTAAGTTATAACTTAAAAAAGAATTCAAAAAAAGAAAAAAAACTAAAAGTTATGGTATGAGATTGATATGATAAGATTGATGGTAAGTAAATTAGTGGGAATCTTAGGTGACGTGAGAATAGACATATATATGTAAAGTTTTAAAACAGAACCTGATAACCATCCTCATCGCCAAAGGTTTCCACACTTTACCATGGAATATATCATCATTTTAACATTAACCCTAGCTTCAATGTTTCTTCTTTTTCTGTTTGCTGTCTAAATACTATTTGCTGCATACTTAGATCCACGTCAATTAAGCTTCAAATCTGCCTCCCACCTTTGGAAAACCCAAAAAAAGTTATCTGAATGAAGCTGTTTTAAGTGTTATAAGTATATATATGGAACACGACAGGTTTTTATGGTTGCTTTTATCAGTTCCCAACCAACAGCACAAAATTCTTCTTTCTACTTGAAGAACATCAACATGAAACCATTTCTGTCTTATCTGTACTTGTAATAACCTATGGCTGAGCATTGAGTTCAAAGCATCTATTGGGGTATTGTGTTTGTATTCTTCTAGCACTGCCTTTTTCCCCTACTGCTATCCATATCCAAACTTTTATCTCATTAGCATGCACCAATTTTGGGGTCTCATAGTTAATGTTGTTTGAAGTAACGATTGAGTATTAATTTGATTGGTATTAATATTGTTGTCAATGACAACATAAGTAGACTAGGTTCGAGTGCGCTGAAACGTATTTTATGCTCTATTTAAAGGTTGAGAAAGATTATAGGTAGTTTTAGGCTTCATATAAAAAATTTGTTGTTTGAATTAGACTGACCAATCAGACTAGTTGGAGTATCAATCCGATAGTTATGGAATTGTTTCGAAATAATTTTTTTTTTGTACGACTATGATTCGAACCCAAGTTATCCTTAAGAAGATGAACACCGGACACAAGGGCGAAGTCAGAAAATCTTTTTAGGGGGCCGAAGTTAAATTGTAATTTTTATGATATTAAAAGTGCAATTTTTAAAGGATTAAATTAAAATTTTATAATTTTTAAGAGGGCCAAAGTATAATTTTACTTTTACTAATTGAAAATTTTTAAAAAAAATTTAAGAGCTTAAATTAAAAAAATTTCATTTTAAGGAGGCCAGGCCGCTGACAGCCCCCTAACTTCGACCCTAACCGGATCGATAAATCACTTGGATTCTTTTATTGTATTGTTTAGTGTTTCTTTTGATTGTCTTAAAAATTTTGCAGTGGATAAAGTAATTTTAAATAATTCGATGTTTTAATTAAAAATTGTTTTAGATTTTTCTTTCGAGTAATTATTTTTATATTTATTAAATGATCTCATATTTATTCATTTATATAAGACTTAGTATTCGATACATCATCAAATAAAAATTTCAATTTTATAGGGTATGTGTCACCCATTTATGGCTACTTGTCTAGTTTTTAAACTTCACTTGTATACTACCAAAATTATCTTCAAAAATGGTAAAATTACGATGGAGACTTTTATATTATATTGCATTTTGTTTTTTTATTCAAAAAATGAGTATATTAATCACTGTATGTTAAATCAAAGAGAAAATTAGTTCTTTCAGTTAAAATTTTTATCAATTTCTACTGTTAAAAACTGGCATGGTTACACGTGATGTGCCATGTGTACCTAGGCCCGACCCTGGTGGTTGTCCAGAGGTGCGACCGCCCAGGGCCCAAGGTTAAAAGGGTCTAATTTTTTTTTTAATTTTTAAGGGGTCCAAATTTTTTTTTTAACTTTTATAGGTTAAAATTTTTTTTATCAACTTTTAAGGGCCCCAATTTTTTTTTTTTTAGTTTTTAAGGGCCTAAATTTATTGTTTTTACCAACTTTTAGGAGACCTAAAGTTTTTTTTTCCAATTTTTATTATTTTGAATAGAGCCCTAAAAAAGCCAAGAACGAGCCTGTGTGTACCTCATGGCGACGTACAAAGACCAGCTTTTAACAGTATAGAAATTATAGTACAAAAACTAATTTACTCATTTTTTAAATAAATGAGATAAAATGCAATCTGACTCTTAATACGAAGGTCTCCATATCTTTTTTACCCATAAAAATATTAAAAGACATATATTAGCACTACCAAAATTGCAATTAAAAACCAATTTTAAATGTCGAAGCCCTAATAGCAATATAACTAACACAACTTGAACTCATACCATACCTAAAACAGTAAACACCCTATTCGTCAGGCCGACACACGAGTTGTAGTAAATGTTGGCATTTAAAAACAAAAGAACAAATCTATGAATGAAAACTTATATTATTTCTTTGGATTAAATTAATATTTTAAAGAGTGATTGGGCTACCATTGCCATCATCTTAGTCTCCACAAATGAAAGGCAGCTATTGGTCCAGTCAAGGCCTACCTCATACCTGGGCTTAGTTTGGGCTTCCGATGATCAACTATAATGTATTTACATTAAAATACTTTCTTCAGTTTCAAACATCAGCCAAGCCCGTCTAGCTCAGTAGGTAGAGCGCAAGGCTCTTAACCTTGTGGTCGTGGGTTCGAGCCCCACGGTGGGCGATCTCTTTATTTTTGTATATGTCATTTTGATTGGAGCATTTTGACGAGCATCATATGGACACAGACGTTGTGTTCACCTTCTTCCACTTCCAGCACCTTTTTGGGCATTTAAAAAGCTGTTCCAGTTCAACCCCATTGAATCTTAATCATTATCCCCCCATTTTCTATTTAAAAAGAGAAACAAAAATTTACCCATTTCAAAGTTGTGAGCTTTAATGGTTAATGTGGAAAGCCACACATGTTCCCACTAATTCCATTGCTGCTGCTTTCTTGCTTCCATCATCAATGGCCCATTTCATATCATTCAGCTCAATACCCATAAATGGTGTTTATGAAATTGCAGCTGCACGTTACCCCTTTGTTTTCTCTTTTTAATTATACCCCATTCAATCTAGTATTGCAAATACAGTCAATCATAATTAGAGGGAAAGAACTTGTAAAGTTGACATTTTTATATATATATATATATATATATATATATATATATTGGATAATGCATTTACATTGAATCTGGTGCCTGATTCAAAGATGAATTATCCATCTTTTTTTCCAGGAATTTTCTATCACTTACTAAAATGAATACTCACCAATTTTTATAAAAAGCAAAATAAAAAAGAGATAAAGAGCTGTAGTTGTGTTAAACCCACTTGCCCTAAACCTTTTCTTTTCAGTCTATGCTTATCACTTTTAATATATGTATACATATATTATATGAATTATTTGTTGAAAAATACCGACATCATATTTATAATAATAGTAATTATATGCTATTAATAATAGGTCGATTAATTTTTCTAATATCTCATCTTTAGAAAAGAGAGATTCATTTTCTCTAAATTATTTATGTGATATTTTAAAAGATCAAAACTATAAAATTTGAAAATTTTAAAAAATCAATGAATTCGGATATATTTTATATTTTGTTATAATTAATTTGGCCACCAACTTAGAATGCCGAGGTGGTGTGGAAGTCCAAGTCACACCGTACGGTCAAATATGCAAATACAAAGAAGTTAGATATAAGATATCACAGCTTCTTGGCCTTGCCATTGACATTTGACTGTTAAAACTTGAATTTTCTTTCTCTTCATATAGTTCTTCGCCCCTTAATTTAGTAATTAAGTTCACTTTAGTACTTGAATTTGACAATTAGATCTATTTGAATCTTTAAATTTAGATTCTACCAAGATTTGATGATGTGATCAGTGTTTTTGAAACAAGACCGGATTGATTGGTTGGACCAATTGAACTGAGAATCGATCAATATACCAGTAAAAATAAAAAATTAAGACAAAAATCAATAGTTGAATCGGTTTGATAAAATTTTCATTTTTCTTATTTTGTATGATACTTTTAATTATTTATTTAATCATTGTGAGTCTAACAGATGAATCGATCAAACCGATTGAATCGAAAACCAGTAGTCCAATCAGTACAACCACTAATCTAATTATTATAATATTGTATGTGACACTCTAAAATAATATAACGTCATCACTCGAAAATTCATATAATTTTTTTCAATTTTCAAGTGATGATGTGGAATAATTTTAAAACTTTTATATTATTCAATTTTAAAGATCTAAATGAATCTACTTGTCAAATTCAAATACCCGATTAAATAAAAAATACAAATATCATAATAAAATTAACTATCAAATTAGGGACCAAAAATTATATTATTTGGAAAATTAACAATTAAGTCGGTGGAATTTGAAAGCAATTTGTATTGTACTACTAATTAATTAAAAATCTAATAATTATGTGTTTCTAGATTATATGTCACCACTCTCGTCATTGTTTGAGGAATTTAATTTATTAAGCTATCTTATGCCAAATCCATTAGACCTCAAAATTAAAAAAAAGGATAAGTTTATTGTCTATTTAAGGGGTTGGTTTGGGTTGATATATGATATTACTATTATATATAATTGGTTAAGATCGATTTCGCTTAAAATATAAATTTTAAATTTGTTTTTATTGATAAAATGATTAATCTAGGTTTGTTTGTATTTCGGGTTTTGGATATTGAAGCTTAAATTTGATTTTTTTTTAAATAGATTTAATATTTTGTCTAATCAACTCGATTTGGATAAACAATCTAATAACATACTTAAATTTAAGGCATAATGATTTATTCAGCCTTCCAAACTTATAAAAGAATAAAGTTATTTTAATTTTCCATTTAATTTTTCACATTTTTAATTTTTAAAATTATTTTGTTTATAAAATCACTCCAAAATATATGGAAAAGTTAATGTTTGTTGACTTTGTTGTCATGTCATATACATAGATTGTCACATCAGCAAAGTTAACAAACATTAATTTTTTCGTTCATTTTAAGGTGATTTGACAAACAATGTAAGTTTAAAAATTAAAAAGGCGAAAAATTAAATGGAGAGTTAAAATGATTTTTTTTTTTAAAATTGGATGATTAAATAAATTATTATGATTAGATTTAACTAATGGTAAAACGACACTTTCAACATGGTATACATGTTGAGGGGAGATTAATTTCTTTTGGAATGACGTTTCGTATGTCGAGAGCAACAAACCCCACAATAGGTCAATATATATTGTCTCAAGCTAAAACTTTATGTCCTTGCTTTGTAAAGAACTTGAGTACCAGTGGTAGGATTCAACAGAGCAAAAGTGCCCCATCAGGATGATCAATACTTGTCACATAATCACCTCTCAGAGGTACGTAAACACCGAACTTGATAGGATTTGAACACGTGCACTTAAATGGCATCAGTAAGCAAGCATACCAACACTCTTACTCCATTGAATCTCACTCCGACAAAACTTGATCGGAGACAATAGTGAACTCGAACAGATAATTGAATCCATGGTAGGAATGAATTTGAACAGTAAGCCATGACTGTTCCACGCGGTTTTCGATGTTTCTATAGTCTCCTACCCTTTCGGTTCAGACTATCGACAATTTCTAGTTGACTTCATCATTATTTTATGTTTCATTTAGTCAACCACAAGTGCATGTCTTAACCATTAATTCAATTCTAATTATTCAATTTAGAATTTAGAATTTTATTTTCAACATATTTGTAGTTAAATCCCACCCATCTAAAGTTAGACAAAGTCTAAGATCTAGAAGTAAACTCTTTTTGAGCACTTAAATTAAGGCTAAAAGTAAGCATCTATTGTACTATCTTCACCTTTTCTTTTTCTTTTTTTAATTTCAAGAGGAACATTCACTTGGGGGCAATAGATGCTTACAAAATATGTAATAAATTTCTATATTCTTTTGTATATTTAAATTTAAATTTTTATATTTTTTTATTATGAACTTCGTGTGTTCATCGTCTCAAGTGTGATCTGGGTTTGAGTCGCGTTAATCACGTTGTTGTTAGGGCTTTGTCCTCCTCCTGTAATTCACCTAAAAAAATTAAGATTATTATAATATCATTCTTTTAGTTATATGGTTATGAAGTAAATTTTTTTTATTTCAAAATATCACACTGATACATTTAACAAAAAAAAAATTAATTGTGCTAATAATTGAATCTAGATTTTAAACTTTAAAATATAAAAATATTAGATTTTAGAGAATAAAAGTATATAAATTAAATTTTAAATTTATAAAAAAAATGGAGAATTATAACATATTTTAATTAAAAAGCATTAAAATAGAACATGGGGTCACGAAACTCAATGAAAAGAATTTGGAATGAGTGCAAATTAATGACAAAGGCAATACGTAGAGCTTAATTATCTCCCTATATATGGAGAATTAGGCATTACTTTTTGAGTTTTGGAAGTCATCTCCAAAGACAAAATCAAATTTCCAAGGTAAAATATTCTTGTAGTTTGTGGAAGAAGGTTCCTTGAAAGTTACATATAACTTTATCAACATTTACATGTAAGGTAGCTACAAAAATGGAGATAAAAAAAAATATTCAAGCCAATGCATACCCTTAAAAGAAAAGTAATGGTAAAGAGAGTTACACTTTGAAGGAAATGAGTCAGCTTCAAATTTCGAAAACGAAATTTGTTGAGAAAAATAACTATGAATTAATAAGTTTTTCGACTCTTTTAAAATGATAAATTTATTATTTAATTTTAAATTTTTTTAAAAAAAATTAAATGTCACTTTTACTACCAACCCTAAATATAAATTATAAATCAAATAAAAAAGGATATAAAGAAAAAAAAAACATACACATGCATTGTATTTAAAGATTGAGGAATGTTGTCATACATTAATTTGCTATATTTGTCAAGTGTATGTGATTGAGGGAAAACTACAAGAATAAAAGTAAACTTTATTGCATAGTATGTGGGATTTCTTGGTCGGTTGCTTCATATTATTCCATATTCCCATTACATGTCTGTATGAACATATGATTAATTAAAAAGAGAATAAAAAGAGAAAAATCAAGTTACCAAGGGCTAAAATCAGAAAAATAATTTTTAAGGAAGTAAAAAATGAATAAATAAATTTTGAGATGTCAAAATGTAATTTTACTATTAAATTAATTTATGATTTCATAAAATTTTAAGAGATTATAAATTAATTTACTATTTTTGAGAGGTCAAAATCACTATCTAACGTTGATTTCGCCTTTGAAGTTAACGATGCCAATATGTCAAGGTTTTTTCTAAAACAAAGGTTAAAGTTTTTGATTAACACTTTTGATATTTTGATGATACAAATTCAAATCGGTAAAAATATCATGGACGTACTTATATTAAGAATTATATTGCATTTTCTCCCTCAACTAAAAAATGGATAAATTAGCTCCTATACGTTAAAATCGCAAACTGGTCATTCTGCTAAAAAAGTTATACATTTTTTATAAAAATTGGTCATTGTACGTCAGAATAAGGTACACTTGGCACACCACATATAATTGTTCAATTATTGTGTCTGTCACTCCAGTTTTTAACAATATAAATGAATGAAATTTTTAACAGAAAAAATCAAATTGTTCATTGATCTAATATATAGAAATTAATTTTTCTATTTTTTTTAAATAAAAAAATAAAATACAATCTAATCAAAACCCTCCATAATACTCTTACTGATTTAAGAGCCTCTTTGGATGGGCGTTTACTTTCAATGCGATGCATTTAACTTTTTTTATTTCACGTTATAATATTTAATTTCACAATTACTTTTATTTTTATACTAACTATAGATAAATACCCTGTCCATAAAAGGGACAGTAAGTCTTGTTATTATATTGCAATGAAAGGAAGAAAAAAAAAAAAAAAGGCTGAGAAGATGGAAGAAATCACAGGCATAGCTAGCTTTATGTTGGTATACGCGTAAAATGAAATGCACACACCCAAATAGCGACACATGGAAGACAGCAAAACAAGGGAAAGCAGCACCACCCCCTCCGACTTTTCCCATTTGGCTATTAGCTTAGATACAGCACACAGCCCCTTCATACTTCACGCATCCTCTTCACTAATTGTGGCATATGACAAACAAGAAAAAGAATCTCAAACAAAGATATCTATGGGGAATCGAATCAACTCTTTAATCTTCATCAAATTCAACGAACATTATATCAATATAACATAGGGCTTCGGCAATTGCATGGTTATTATAAAAAAATAATTGCAAAGAAGAATGAAAAAAGCCTCCTTACTTGTTAAAATCGATCTGGATTAACTAATCGGATCAGTTAGATTAAAAATTAATTAATATATCAATTCAAATAAAATAATTGAATTGAAATTAAAAAAATGATTGAATCGAGTTTTTCAATTAACCCAATTGAATAGAAAATTAAAAATCAATAATATGATAAAACCACCTAAAAACAATTCCCCCACTTCCCCATCTCATTCATGCCTATCTTCTTATCCACACCTAACATCACCCTCCACCTCAAAACTTCTAATACACTATAATTAAGATCCAATTTTATTAATTTATCAGGTTACCATCAAAGTAACAAATGTAAGAAAATTATTTTAGGGGGTTAGAGATGAATAATAAATTATTAAAAGATTAAAGTATGGAGATCATCCTCAACTTTTTTACTTTCGTTCGTACACTTCTAATCAATTTTGAATTGTGTTTAAATTACATCAATTTTAAATTTATTTGGGTTTAAATTACTTTTAAATCACATTTAACTTGAGTTTAAGTTATTCGTATTTAAATTTTGAATTATTTGAATTACATCATTATAAATTAAGATGATTTCGAGTTAAAATCATTTGAGTTAAACAGATTGGATGTTTAACTTCCGAACATAACAATAAAAAAACAATAAAAGATGACATGAACGTGATCCTTATGGTGTCATAACACCACCACCTGTTGAAGAAAAACCACCCATCCCTTTCATGCACCAAAGCTGAAGCTTCAACCGCCGCCTTTGCCACCCACCACTAACTTAAGGCTAAAGCTATCAAACTTATACAACAGTGAATATGGTATAAATAATAATTAATGGAATTAAATAAATTGAATTGAATTGAGCCGACTAATTAATTAATTTAAAAAAAAAAAACAGTAGACTGAAGAATTGTTCAAAGCTTTATGAACAGAAAAAAATCGTCTCACCAGGAAAATAAAAATTCACGGAATTGTTATCTAAAACTAGAAAAAAGGGTTTTAAATTGTTTAGTTGACTTCGATTTTGGGTGGTATCGATAAACATGGCTTCTTAGCAGGGTGTGGACTTTGCACTTCATCATCACCGGCGGCAGAAACAAAGAAATTAAACGGCGAGAATTCCGGTAAAGCCGGCATGTTGAGGTCGAAGTCCCGGTTACTGATATGGGTATTGGTGTTTGTGTTGGTTGACCCCACTCCTTCAGATACCGTCACGCTGCTAGCGGCGGCGCCGGCGTTATTATTCCCCGCCCCACCTTCGTAGTGGCATCTTTTATGGCCTCCCAAGGCTTGACCCGTAGGGAAGCTTTTATGGCAGATGGAACACTCGTGTGACTTCCCGCCGGATGACATAACAACCCCACCGGCTGTCCCGGTCGCCGATGTCGACTGATCGTCGTTCCCACTGGAAAGCTTACGGTGGCTGGCTTTATGTCCACCCAAAGCCTGGTAAGAGTTAAACGCCTTGTTACAAACACTGCACTTGTAACTCGGTTTCTGCTCCTCAGTCGTGGTGGGTTCCGGCATGGTGGTTGGAGAAGGAGATCGTTGGCCACCGCCGCGTGCTAGCATGATAAGACAGAGAGCTAAATGTTCTTCCTCGGTAGTAACATGGTCGAAACGTGGTCTTTTCGAACGCTTACGCTTAGTAAAGGATTCAAGGCAGTGTAAATTAGCATCATCGAAGCGAAAAGGAGCGGTGGCTGAGGTTGGAGAGTTCATAGCTTCTAAAGCCATAATCAAACAATAGAGAAAAGTGAAAGTTTTCAAGCTTTGGGGACTAAATTGTGAGCTAAAAAAGAGTGAGTGAGGGTTTATAAAGGGCGGATTGTGTAGAGGAAAGGAAATTGCGTGACAAGTGGTGAGAAAGTTAAGCTAAAGTCGAAGATACAGTTAGAGTTTATTTGGGCATTGTGATGAGAGTGAAAGAAGCAATATAAAAGGGAAATGAAGGAGCACGTTTCTTTGAGTTTTTTTGGGTAAGTATACATTTCGATACCCGAATTTCGCTTTAAGGTTCAAATTGGTATCTAAACATAACTTTTTTTTTTTGTCCAAATTAGTACTTATAGTTAGAGATGCTCATATGTCGAGTTGGGTTCGGGTCGAGTTTAAGCATTACATTAACATACTTTATATTTACTTATGCTAGACCCAAATCGAAATATGAACCTAAAATTTTATTCAATTCCCTTCATATTTGTAAATGACTAACACAAATCCTTTTTAGGTCTACCCATAATTTTGTCCATATTTGTCCAAGCCCCTTTTTGAATTAATATTTTTGCCCAAACCTGTCCAAATCTAGGGCGAGACTTTGGACTTGTGTAAGTAGCCCAACTCATGAACAAATCTACTTAGAGTAAATGACTTATTTGAACCTATTTGAATTATGAAGTCAAGTTTAAGTACTAATCGAAAAAGTCAAATTCAGATATCTAATTAGACAAAAATAAGTTTAGGTATCTAATTGAACCAAAAAGCCTTTAAGTAACGAATTGAATCATGAAACCGAGTTTAGATACCCAAATATATATTTACCCTTATTTTTTTTTCTTTGTGGCTAAGAGAAGATTCCTTTAAAGAGTGGGTCAAAGAAAAAACCCGAAATTGAATCTAGGAAAATAGTAAGCAAGTGATAGGAGGAATTAGTGGGTCCTTACATTTCAAGCGAGTATGAGTTGTTGTTTTTTCTTTTCTTGAATTGACTTGGAAATGAAGACACCTTACAAGTCAAATACTAACACCCCTCACCTCTCTCAAATACATTTTAAAATAGTAAAACGATTTCGTTTTAAGCTATCAACTTCATTTGAATATAAAAATTAATTTGAATCGAAAATAATTTAAATCTAGATAAATAATACAAAATAACTCAAATCTAATTTTAAAAACTTAAAATAATGCAAATTCCAACTTGAAATAATCGAAAACTTTTAAAATCTAATTTAATTTTGGTTGAAAACTAGGGTCACATGCATAATGCCATAGTGAAGACCCACCCAAAGGCTATACCCCATAATGCATTCATTCCACCGAGTAGAATCGACGCAAAATCTGGGGGGGATAGTACGTTGGAACCAAGCGCTGATCATTAAGCTGCCAGATCATACGCCGGGGGGGGGGGGGGGGGGGGGGGCGGGGTTGGGCGCTTGGTTGAAACCTCATGCAATGTACGTTCACAAGAAACTTTCACTAACAATTTCTTTTGTTAAATTCTATTATTAGTCCCTCCATTTTACTAAAGTTTTTTGAAAAAAAATCGAGACATTTTTTATATAGTCAATGTTTTTTTTTTAATAGACTGATGTGATTACATGGTAGTATATGTTCATACTTTCTTAACCCTTTGACAACGCACACACACCTTACACACACAGATACTCGAACTCGGGACTGTTAGGTGAATAGCATCTTCTTTTCCAGTGGAGCCACTTGTTGAGTTATTTATATAGTCAATGTTAATTCTGTTACAATTTGAATTTATTTGATTTTTTTGAATAGGATTAAATTGGTTCATTTAATAATAGAGGGATCTCTCAAGTACTTTAACATTTTCATATGTCTAATGACATATTAACTTGCTATTTTCATATATCACTCACTAAAAACAATACAATTAATGGATTAACGGCTATCATTATATATCAAGATTGAAAGCTCAAAATTCGAAAAGTATAGAGATTCAAAACAATATAATTGGAGAATATGGATTAAATCTATGCTTGTATGTATAGTACAAGACTAATAATTGAATTTAACTACTATGAATCAAATTACATTTTGACCAAATGAATTACAAGACTAAAATTGACCAATTCAAAAAGCACTAAAACTAAATTCACAACTTTCACAAAGTATTGGGGCTAATAACAGAATTTAACCCTTTTTTTGGTTTATTCAAAGAGATTTGATTTGATTTGATTTCCTCACTTTCCGCCCCTTCCGACAGGAAAATCGGCAGTGGCCGATGAATATGATTCCAATGAATCAAGTCTTAATCTTTTACTGTCTTAATTATTACCTTTACAACAAATCTTAACTTAATACTTCATGTGAACAAAAATCAAATCTTTGTCATTAATTTAATCATAAAAAGTTACATTTAAAAAATTAAATTTTATTATATAATTATAATAAAATATATCATAATCTAATAAAAACTTCCTTATATATATATATATATTTAAAAATTTTCTTAAAAGGACGACTGTTCAATTACTCTACTTATGATCTTTTCCTTCTCAAATTTTTTATCAGAACATTTTTTTTCTTCCATTTTTATTGATATCGTGTATCACTTTATTACAAATAATTAGTTATAAATACTATAGACTTATGATTCACATGAGGAAAACTTTGTGTAGTGTTCACATGTTAGTTAAGGGTTTGGTTTGGCAGTTTAGTTCTGTCTGCATTGATCTAACACGTGGGAATTTATGACAGTTTTAGGTAATTTTTTATTTCTGAATTGAAAATCGTGGAATATGATATTCCTAAAAACAACGTTAAATAAATGCAAGAAAAAAATTAAATGGATGAACCAACTGACCAAACTGGTTCTTTGTATCAAGACAAGTTTAAATTCGTTGCAACTGATTATTTTGGTTCTCTAGAAAGCTGTAGGAAGTTACTTGAAGCATCGGGATAACCCCGACTAATAAATTCCGAATCGATATCTTGATCAATTTTCAATTAGACGGGTTGAATAAGTTCACTTTAAAAAACTATGATAATTATGAATATGTTGATTTTGATTTGAATTACAAATATGCTTTAATTAAAATGTGTGGGCTTTCGATTCTTATTATTAATCGTTATCATGTGTGAGTTTTAATTTGATTAGTTAATTTTATGATTTGAATTTTTTCAATTCATAATTTGTGTTATAATAATTTGATTCTATACTAAGTAGTTCCTCGGACATGTTTTTTATTTGTAAATTGTAAAAAAATACATTCTAATTAATTTAAGTCAAATTGAATAATCTAATTCAAACCTAAATATAATTGAAATCCAAAATAACGCACTTGAAAAACCTAATTAATTCAGTTAAATCATTAAAAGTGCAAGTGTCACGAGTTGCAGATCAAAGCTCGCGACCAATGTGCGTCCCATAAAGGTCAACAGATAAAATGAAGCTCATTTGATCAAATAGAACTGACCCGATTCGTGGAATGGAAGTAGAAGCCCATCTATTTGAATTCTGGTTGAGATGAAACACTCAAATTGTATTTTACCAGGATAATTATTGTAAAATCCTAAAGGATAAACATATATAGAATTTAAATTCTTTAGGATTCTCTTATTGTAGATGAGAATTAATCTTAATCATTGATGTAAATCTGTACTATTAGTTCTGTGGAGCTCAACTATAAATAGAGGTCTCCACTTAGTTGGCATGCTATTTTCCTTTGACTTTTTTGTTATTCGTTGTTTTTTCAATTCGAATTGCTTTCGTTATAATTTAATGTCTTAAAAAAATTCTGCGAGAGTTAAATTGATTTAAGTGCATTTGAAATGAAAAAATCGCTTAAAATCGCACAGATTACGAGACAAAAGATCTGACATAAATAATAACTTTTAGCTCATTAATTAAACGAAAAATTCTTCTAATATAAAATTGGCCTTGCTATGAATTTTAAATAAAAAAAACTAAAAAAAATGTTTAAGACGGATGAACAAAAATGACCCATGCATAAAAAAACATTTAATTTAATCCAAATTAAAAAATAAGATAAGCATGAAACAATACATAAGAAAGGCAACATCATAGTTCAAACAGGGGCAGGCAAAACCGCCATTTAAGTCATCACTTACCTAATCAAACACTGTTCTGGTTTTTCTTTTTTATAGTTCAGTTTCAGCTCACCTATCAAAAATCTGGGTACAAAAACAAAGGCAAACATGGGTTTCTCGTTTTCTAAAATTTTATCCAATCAAACAAGAATCATTGAACCTATCACACATATATATCTAAAGACACAGTTCGTTGAGAAAACGAAAGACATGTGGGTTTTTTTTTTTCTTTTTATAGTGCAAAACTTGTTTATGTCGGAAAACAAAACACTACACGAAACCTATCACACTATAGCAATATTAGCGTAAAAATAATAGTGATGGTGATATTAGATATTGTAGCGTGAAATAAAAAAAAATTAAACGCATCGCGTTGGAAGTAAACGTTCATCCAAAGGGGTCTTAATACTACTTATCACGGAGTTAATATTTCTTTTTCAAAAGATATATATTGATACAACATGCAATTTGATATCCTTATTCTTTTTTTTTTTGGGTAAAAGTATTATATTGATGTTCTGTATTAAGAATCAGATTGTATTTTGCCTTCTTTAATAAAAAAATGGATAAATTAGTACTTGTACGTTAGGTTAGATAGCAAATTGGTCATTTCTGTTAAAAAAATCATTCATTTCTACTGTTAAAAACTATTGTGGTTGGCTAAATAACTTGAAAGTTATGCTACGTGTACTTCATGCTAATATACAAGAACCGGTCTTTAAGAATAGAAATTGACGAAATTTTACTCTTTGAGCTAAAGTACAAGGACTAATTTGCCTATATTTTTGTGTTGAGGAGGCAAAATACAATTTACCTTCCAAGACAAGGACCTCCATGGTACTTTTACTTTTTCTTTTCTTTTCAAAAACCGAAGGCTTTACAAACTAATCCTTTTCGAGTTTGTGACCACCCTTCTAACAATGTTATCTCCAAGTTCAAACCTAAATTCTCCATGTACAATATGTCTTAACACTATACCCTAAAACCCAAAACAATTTACTATTTTAATAGTATAATATAAAAACAAATAAGCATAATTAATACATATATACATTGAACTAGCTCTTACAAGTGCATTTGCACAAAGCCCAACCCTAGTATTGAGTTGGTCCAACTTTATTTTGTTATTTATACTCACTTGTGAAAAATAGCTCATCTAATAACTTGCCAGATTATTATAAGATGATAATTTTTTATGACAATGACTATTCATTATTTTTAATACATTAAATTAAAGATAAAATCTATTTAATTAATTTTAATATATTTTCTAACTTAATATATTCGTTTTACCTTAAACTAGATCAGTTCATAGTTTGAGTTACTCATTCAATCTCGAAGGTATGTTTGCAGTATGAGAAAGTTTAGCCGAAAGTACAAGGTTTAAAAAAGGGTTTGAGCAAAAAATATGTTTGTTTAAAATATGAGTTGGATTTGACTTTAACATTCAAGGTTTAAACTTGATCTGACTTGTTTTATATTTTTGTAATATATTTTTATTTTATTGTTATATGTTATGTAATTTATATCACATAAAATTAATATATACAATAATATAATATTATGTAAATATTAAAAAATATGTTAAGTTGTTTAAATTTTTTTAAAATGAAAGAATTTAAATTTAAAATTTTAATAAAAGGAAAAACATCTAAATGTTAAATATTAAATTGAAAATAATATGAGCAGACTCAAAAATGCTATGTTCGAAAGTTTTCATTTAAGTCATCAGGCTGTTAAGCTTTTTAAAGTTTAGTCGGTGGGCTTAAAGTATCGATTCAACGACCAGTACGGTAGAACAATACTTATTAATGAGTAGAAAAACATATATTAAATCCAAGCTGATCTAATGATCAGTGTCAAATATTGGAGAAAAAGTCGTTTGGATTTTGAATTCATAAATTCATGAGGTTCAAAGCTATTTCATAAAAAAAAACTAAACAGTAGAACTTCAATTGGTGCCAGCAGTGCGAGCGAAATAGCCCATACAATAGTGATAGTAACAGTTCAGTGATTTAAATGAAAATATTTAAATAATTCAATGATCATTTTATAACATTTTTAAGTTCAATGACCAAAACGTAAGTTTACTAATAGTTTAATAATCTCGAGTGTAGTTTACCCTCTTCGTTTTTAGGGTTGGTCACTCTGTCAACCACGCAGTCTTCCTCTTCCACAGCTACTTTGCTCTCTTCCGCAAAAGCCAAAATCCATACCATCCGAGTCGACCCGTCCCCGTGTTGGGTTTCATCAGCAAGTCACTAACTGGGTTACAAAATCAATAAAACAAAAAATGGCGTCTCAAGATGAACAACAACAACAAGACCCTCGTATCCCCAAAATTTCTTCTGCAATTCGTGTCATCCCAAACTTCCCCAAACCAGGTTTCAAACAAAACATACTTTCGATCCCTTTGTTTGGTTTTTTTTACCCTTTGATTGTTCTTTTCATTTGTTGGTTCAGGGATCATGTTTCAAGACATAACAACTTTGCTTCTTGATACCAAAGCATTTAGTGATACTATTGATTTGTTTGTTGAAAGGTACAAAGGGCAAAATATATCTGTTGTTGCAGGTAATTTCCGGTAATGGTTTTTTTTTCTTTACTTTAATAGTGTATGTATATATTTGTTTATAATTGTATGGTAAAATGCAGGTATAGAAGCAAGGGGATTCATATTTGGTCCACCTATTGCATTAGCTATTGGTGCCAAGTTTGTTCCTATGAGGAAGCCCAATAAGTTGCCTGGTATATATATAAAGATGATTTTTGTTGAGTATTGTTGATTGTTGCATTTTGTTTAGTAATCTTTTTGGTAATTGTTAATTTTTTCGATGTTTGTTAGGGGAGGTTATCTCGGAGGAGTATTCTTTAGAGTATGGAAAAGACAAAATGGAGATGCATGTCGGTGCCGTGCAAGCTGGAGAACGTGCTTTGATAATAGACGATCTCGTTGCCACCGGTGGAACCTTGTCTGCTGCAATTAGGCTACTTGGTAGTTCAATTTTATATAAGAACGTCGAAAGCTTACTCGTTTTTCACCTTTATGCAACATAATATGCTAGTGTGTTGCTATGAGTGAGCCTTAGAATTGAGGGGAAAATACAAGAGATTGCCTTAGGATTTCCTTAATGTCTGTATTGCTATTTACATGAATGATTGTTTTGTATGCAGAGCGAGTCGGTGTGCATGTTGTGGAGTGTGCTTGTGTTATCGAATTAGCAGGCTTAAAGGTATGTGGTGCTAATCTCATACCTCTTGCTGCCTTATCAATCTCAGTTCGTGTGATAAACCTGAGCTTTAAACACATATTTTGAAACCATAATGACTGAAAAAACTAAGGTTAGCTTATAAACTCTAATGAAAATATGTCATGGAGCAGTTTGTAGTTAGGCATCTTTAGGGTCTAATAATAAATATTTATAATCATAATTCAGCTTTAGAACAGCAAGAAAACAAACAAATGTCATGGTATTGTAGAGGAAAAAGTATTCTAGATGTTGCTTACGGTGATTAGAAAGCTAAATGCTAGTTTTTTTTTTGTGAAACAATGAATCTCATTTCTGCTCGAGTTTCATAGTTGCAAAGTGTTAATCTTCTTTTTCAGCCTATGCTAATGTCACAGGACCATTATCCTCTTTCCAAAAGACATGTCTGATAGGATGTGCAGTGCAACAGCTTGTACCCTGCATACTTATGTAGACTGCTTGGCCTAACACTAGCACATGTTAGGCTGAGCAGTAAGTTCTCAAACATATAATAGTTTCAATGTCAGCTTCAACACTATATATTAGTTCTTTTATGAACATTATGTTGGGTTTCAAAGGAGCTTGACTTCTAATGAACTAGTTGTTAACCTTTTTGTTCATTTGAGGTTTGTACAACAGCATCTATGTCATTTCTTTTAAAATAAGACTAAAATTTATTGTAGTTAATTTCATGTTAAATTACCATTGTTTATCAAATTCAACCACAGCATAAAGGCATGGATGTAATACCAAATGCAAATTTGTGACCATGTATGAACTAGCACTCCAGCAGAGCTCTGAAATTACTGACCATTAGTCTTTTTCTACGGTAAAAGTACCATGGAGGTCCGTGTACTAGGAGTTGGATTGCATTTTGTCCCTTTTACTAAAAAAATAAGCAAATTAGTCCTTGTACGTTATATCAAAGAGCAAATTGACCCTTCTTTATAATGTTAAAAACTGGTCCCCATGTGTTATAATGAGGTACGTGTGGAATGCTATATAGAACTGTTTGGTTTTTCTATCAGCTACGTCGGTTTTTAGCAGTAGAAATGGATGAAAATTTTAACAGAACAGACCAGTTTACTCGTTGATTTAACGTATAAGGATTAATTTGCCCAATTTTTGAGGGAAGGGGGCAAAATGCAATGTGATTCCTAATATGCTATGAGTCATGCATAAACTAAACCATATTCTCCCTATATCAGATACCCATTAACGTTTGTCTTCCTTTCTTATTCTTTCCTCGGTTTCTATTTCAGGGTCGGGAACGGTTAGGAGATACACCGCTGTTTGTTCTTGTAAACTCAGCTTGATCTCACAAGTGGTGTGGTGGTGGTAGAAGAGCATTGTTTGTTGCACTTTCTAGAGTTTTCAATATATAGCTATAACTTTGCCTAAAGGCCTAACAAGTCTACTTGGTTGAATAAAAAAGGCTGCATTTGGGAAAAGTTATAGTGGATTGAACCATGATAATATAAGGTTTAGGTATTGTTGATGATGATATTCTTCCAGGTGAGTGTTCATTGCATTTGTAATAATATTTTGAGCAAAAGTGGCTTTGAGTGAAAGGTCTTGTCTGTCGATACAAGAGATTCTGTAGTTAATGCCATTGTTGTGTTTTTAAGTTGCAGAGTTCACCACTTATTGACCTTTGTTTTTAATTTTCTGATGATAATATAAACCTGCATGTGTTTTGGTTCGCAAATCTTTGACGTTTCAAAATTGTTTTGTGCGAAAACAAAACAAAACTATAAAAAGAAATAAGGAAAATGAGAACATTCGATTAGTATAAGTTGTACAAACAAAAAAAAGTATACAATAACTATATTAATAACCTAATAATTTAAATAAAAAAATTTAAATAATTGAATAATATATTTTAGCAGTTCTTCCCGTTTTCTTCGTAGTTAGTTGTATTCAATTTTTTTTCACTTTTTCACTTTTTCACTTTTAACCCATTACAATTATTTTTCGTTAGTTGTCAACATTTAATTTCTATTAAATATTTTTTCTTTGGTTAAAAGAAAATAGAAGTAAACTTTTTTTTTTTGAATATACTGGTGTGATTACATGGTAGTATCTGTTCATACTTTCTTAACCCTTTAACAAGGCACACACATCTTGCACGCACAGGCGCTCAAATCCGGGATCCTGAGGATGAACAACATCTTCTTTTTCATTGAAGCCACTTGTTGGGTTCAAATAGAAGTAAACTTTTAACTACACGACACTAATGAGAGGCCGTCTTTATTCTAGTCTGTTGAATATTATTTTCCAGTAAATCTCGAATACATTCAAGTGGCTCATCAAAATAGCACTTCATATTCAATTCTCCGGTTGACATTTATTTTATGCTATTCATAACTTTATTTTGCTCCCTTAGAACATGTTGAAACTTAAGTTGTCCGTCCTTTTAAATGTATATTTTTTAAACGTTGTGATCAAATTCTCATTTAATTCTGATTAAAATTTAGATATTTTAGTAGTCTCCTCCAAATCTTCTAAAAATTTTTATTAAAAAAATTATTTTTAAAAAATTCTTCGGTACCAACGACACCATTTTTTTTTAAAATTTCCCGGTGTTGCCCGATAGACCGGTGACACCCATTAAAACAATATTCTTTTTTTTTTCATCATGAGTACTCGTATTTTTTTACGGATATTACAAAAAAATACATATTGGTGTGGGCTGATATAATGATGACATTAAAAAAATTCTTTAAAAAAAAACCAATGATGAACTTGTCATTGGGACCCGCAATCAGTATAGTTTTTAGGTTATTTTCGTGTATGATTTTAACTTGAATTATTATAGTAATTAATTAAAAAAATGGGTTATTTAAAAAACTCGTCACACAATATTTTTGGTAATTTTCAATGCATACGCGTATGCATTTGGTATTAGCAAGTGTATATGAAAATTGATTCTTTGGATTATATTTCTTTCATTGGTCCTACACGCATTTGCTTTATTTTCATTGCTTTCTACTTTCTTTCACTTTTTCCACGTACTTTATTGCAATAGTCAAAAGTTTGGCGCATATGCACAATCGTATTTCTTCATTGGTCCTACACGCATCTGCTTTATTTTCATTGCTTTCTACTTTCTTTCCTTCTTTCCACGTACTTTACTGCCATTGTCAAAAGTTTGGTTCATATGAAATTATGCATACAAGGTGAAGTCAATCCAATCCATTGTTAACCCTAACTGGAATCAGTAGCTTTTCTTTGTTTACTCTTTCAGGCTTATCCAAATTTATGTGAAATTGTTTCTTTCTTTGTCTTTCAATATCCATAGTTGGTTCCTTAGTTACCATTTGCTACTTTGCTGGTTGTGAAATTTTAAGACAGATCGGACATGGCTGAGGTATTTCTTTCACCCCTTGTCGGTACCATGTTGGACAGCTTGAACTCGTGGTCCTTGAAAGGGCTGGAACTTGCTGGGAGCCTCAAAACAGAAGTTGAGAGTCTTGAAAGTACTCTTACCACAATCCAAGCTGTGCTCCAAGATGCAGAGGAGAAGCAATGGAAGAGTGAAGCTATCAAGAACTGGCTTGGGAAGCTCAAACAAGCAGCTTACGATCTAGAAGTTGTGCTTGATGATTTCAACACCGAAGCTCTAAGGCGTAGCCTGCATACGGATGCAAGAAGCAAGGTAACCACCTTCTTTTCTTTGCGGAATCCGCTCTTGTTTCGCTTAGATATGGCACGTAAGTTTAAGAATGTAAGGGAGAAATTAGATGCCATTGCTGGGGAGAAAAGTAAGTTCCACTTGAGAGAGGGTGTGGGAGAAGCTGAAATTGAACGGAATGAGGATAGGCAAACCAGCTCCCTTGTGAATGAATCGGAAGTACTTGGTAGAGCTGATGAGAAGGAAAAGATAGTTAGTATGTTGCTTAGTAATGTGAGCAACCATGATGACCTCTCTGTTTATGCAATCTGCGGAATGGGGGGTCTTGGTAAGACAACAATTGCTCAATTGGTTTACAATGACGAAAATGTGTCGAAAGTCTTCGATTTGAGAGGTTGGGTGTCAGTATCTGATGATTTTGATGTAAAAAGGTTGACTAAAGCGATTGTGGAATCCTTTGGAGGGAACTCGGGTGATATCCAAGAGCTAGATCCCTTGCAGCGGTGTTTAGCAGAGAAGCTTGTTGGGAAACGGTTTTTGCTCGTACTAGATGATGTGTGGAATAAGAACCATGACAAGTGGGATAGATTGAAACAAGCTCTACAGTGTGGACGGAAAGGAAGTACAGTGATTGTCACTACTCGAGACGAGGACATTGCTGTTATGATGGCTACAACTCCTTTCTATCGCTTGGGATGTTTGTCGGATGATGATTCTTGGTCTTTGTTCAAGCAAAGAGCCTTTGTGATGGGAACGAACGGAAGCAACGCCAACCTGGAAACCATTGGGAGGCAAATAGCGCAGAGATGTGGAGGGGTACCATTGGCAATTAAGGCCATAGGAAGCAGATTGCGTTTCAGAAATCAAGAAAGTGAATGGTTACATGTCAAAGATAGTGAGATATGGGATTTGGAAGATGAGAGAAGCAGAATCTTAGCTGTGTTGAGGCTAAGTTATGAACATCTTCCACCGTATATGAGGCAATGTTTTTCATTTTGCTCGATATTTCCCAAAGATTTTGTCATGACAAAGGACGAGCTTATAGGACTATGGATGGCAAATGGATTTATTCCTTCTCGACGAGCATTGGATTTGCATGATATGGGTTGTGAAATATTCTCTGAATTAACTTGGAGGTCCTTTTTTCAAGAAATCAAAGAGGATGTTGATGGAACTGTTAGATGTAAAATGCATGATCTCATCCATGATCTTGCAACATCGATTATGAGACAAGAGTGCTGTGTGATTGAGGCAAACGAGGTGTCACAAATTCCAAAAACTGCTCGTCACTTGTTTGTTAATGATAGCAGTCCATCGACAAGCATTATGGGCTTATCCACATTGCAACCGCTGCAATCTTTGATCCTGAAAGGCTATTGCGGTTACCTCTCCAATCCTTCCTGTTTCTTCAGTAAACAAAAGAATCTCAAGGTGTTTCATTTGGGTCCTAATTTGCCCTATATTACATTTAAAAGTTCGAAACACTTGAGGTATCTTCGCCTTGACGGTTCTCTTGTGGAAACTTTACCTGAATCAACAAGCTCTCTTCATAACTTGCAGACACTAAGCCTCAAAGATTGTTGGGATCTTCGAATGTTACCCAAAGGTACGAAGAACTTGAAAAATCTTAGGTACTTGGACACCAGAAATTGCATTGCACTAACTTCTATGCCTGTTTCATTGGGACAATTGTCTTTATTGCGAAAAGTTAGCATGTTCATTGTGGGAAAGGAAGTAGGTTGCGGCATTGATGAATTGAAAGAGTTGGCCCTAGAGGGGGAATTGAGCATCAAAGGACTTGACAACGTGAAGAGTTCGCTAGAAGCTAAAAATGCAAATTTGATAAAGAAGCATAATTTAAGATCACTTAGCTTATCCTGGCGAGTACACTGGCATGTAAGCAGCAACGAGAGCTCTCATCATCAAAATGATGAAGAGATTCTGAGTGCTCTTCAACCTCATTCAAACTTGAAGAAGTTATGCATAAGTGATTACCAAGGTTTGATGTTTCCATATTGGATGATGGATCTGCTTCTACCAAACCTTGTTGAAATCTCACTAGAAAGGTGTGGAAGATGCCATGAACTACCACCTCTAGGGAAACTGCGCTTCCTTAAGATCCTTAGTATTCGGGAAATGGGTGCTCTGAAGTATATTGACAACAACTTTTATGGTGACATGGAAAGTTCCTTTCCATCACTCGAGGTTCTCACCATACGTGAGGCGCCATGTTTGGTGGAATGGACAACAGTGAATGGTAGAGAACATTTTCCTCTCCTGAGTTCATTAACTATCGGTGGTTGTCCTAAGTTGGTTAAACTGCCAATGATTCAATCTCTAAAGAAGCTAGATATTAGTGGAATTAATGTTACTTTACTCACACCTTTGATTATGAATGCCACGGTTCTTACCTCTCTCGAGATTATTTACTTGAATGACTTACCGGATGGACTCCTACAAAATCAAAAGCAACTTGGTAGCTTGTCTGTTAGTTATTGTAGTCTACAGTCTTCATCCGATCTGCTGGATAATCTATCCTCCCTTAAATACTTGGCTATTCAAGATTACTCAATTGAAAGCTTCCCTGCTAGGCTACAAAACCTCAGCTCTTTAGAAACTTTGAATTTAACTGGTTGTAGCAGCCTTGTATCCCTTCCGGTAAATGGATTGCAAGGCTTATCTTCCTTGTCTTCACTGCAGATTGTAAATTGTAAGACATTAGCCTCTTTATCTGAGGGGGTGCGATATCTGACTTCACTCCGAGACTTCAATATTAATGGATGTCCAGAGTTAACCTCCTTGCCAAGGAGTATCCAACACCTCTCTTCTCTTCGACGTCTGCAGATTTGGAATTGTAGGGGTTTAATTTCTCTCCCAGATGAGATACAACACCTCACCTTGCTTAAAAGATTGGCGATACAGAATTGCCCTAATCTGATGTCATTGCCCCAAGGGATACGTAACCTCACTGCACTGGAAACGCTATGGATCCTAAAATGCCCCCATCTGCAGAGACGGTGTGAGAAAATGAGAGGAGAAGACTGGCCCAACATAGCCCACATTCCGTCCATTCAAATCCTTTAACAAGGTGATTCTCTACATTTGAATATTAATTTTAAACAACAATATTTGTAATTCTAATCACGTCCAAGAATTATGTAAAAAGGATTTCACCCTGAATAAAGATCTCTGCATTCATTCATATTTATTACTAATAGTTTACATTTGATGAATCTGAGTCTAAATACTGACGAATTTTGTTAAACTCGATTCTGGAATTTGAAAAACAAAAAGAAACATTGCATTAAGCTCAGCCACCCCCATAAATAGATGGCAAATCATTCTAGCTTCTAACTTCTTATGTTCATCACACTTAACTTGGTTCAACTCTATTATGTATCTGTGCGTAGGCATCTTGTTGGTCCCTTCGTTGGCAGAGGTTGAGCTGCTGGGACTTCCGTGTGCTAAGTTTGAGTCATAATATGTGTGGTTTCTCCTTTTACATTATTCTAACCTTAAGTTTTATTATATGTGAGTGTTATGGATTATAAAACTAAAGATTAAGTAGTTAAGGTTGTTAGTAGTTACTGTTAGTTACTGTTAACAGTTAGTAAGCTTCAGCTTTGTGTATATATAGTTGCTACTACTGTGCTTTAATTTCAAGTATTTCTTCATTAATACAATGAGGTTCTTTTCAATCATTTGTAGTTCTTATCATGGTATCAAGAGCTAGGTTCTTTTCTTTTTGAGTTTGTAAAGAGTGTTCAAGAAGTTTCCCATGGCAGAAGAAGTTGCAGGGAATGAACGTGTTCGATCATCCACTACAGGAGAGCAGGTTCAACAACAGCCTGAGGTGTGCACAAGAAAGGTTCAACATTTTCCTAAGCATGATACTGTCAAGTTAGGTGAGAAAAATTTTCTTTTGTGGCAGCAGCAGATTACTTTGATTCTTGAAGACTATGATTTGCAGAGTTATATTTTGGGTACTATGGATACTTCTTCTCAATATGTTCTTAATAGTGAGGGACAAAAGATTGATAATCCTGAATTTTTAGTTTACAAGCAGCAAGATAAGTTGCTTGCTTCTTGGTTATTGTCCACAATTTCAGATACAATCTTGATCTATTTGACTCGTGCACGTACTAGTCTTGATATATGGCAGACTGTTGAAAGAAGGTTTGCTACAAAATTTGGTATTAAGATTTTCAGTTTAAGACATGCTTTATATTCTCAAAAGAAAGGACAACTTAGTATTCAAGATTATTTGCTCAAGATCAAGAATATGTGTGATGGGTTAGTTGCGGCTGGATATATGGTGACTGATGAGGAACAAGTTAACACCATCTTGGCTGGACTTCCAGTAGAATATGGTGCTGTCAGAGTTGTAGCTTCAACGACTCCAATGTCTTTGGATTTGTTGACTGAAATGTTGCTTGATTATGAATCTCAGCAGTTAGATCTTGTTTCTGAGATTCCAATGCAGGCCAATATGGTGAATCAACAGAAGATGGTGGTTGATCAGCCCAAAGGTGATTACACTAGGGCCTATAATCCTAGTTTCAGACAAGTTTTTCGAGGAGGGAGAGATTTTCAACGTGGTAGAGGGCGTGGCAGGTTCTCAAGCTCTTGTCCTCAATGCCAATTATGTGGCAAGATTGGTCATCTTGTGCAAAAATGTTATTACAGATTGATGAAAATTTTTCTGGTATAGCAGATGTGGATAGCAGGTCTTCTATGGCTGTTAATTATCATCATTTTGATGATCAGGGTTGTTCTAGTCAAGGGCATTGTTCATCAAATATGTAGCATTGTTGTACTGCTCAAACTGGATCACTAGGCCCTACTCCTTTGGTTCTTGACAAATCTTGGTATTCGGATTTAGGTGCCACTAACCATATTACCAATGATGTGTCTAATCTCACCAATGTCTCTGAGTATACAGGTAATAATACTGTCTCTATGGGGAATGGGGAGTCTGTTTCTATTACTCATATAGGGACAACTAGTGTGTTTACTGGTGCTAGACTTTTGAAACTAAAGAATGTACTTCATGTGCCTAGTGTGTGCAAGAATTTGATTTCTGTTGGTCAGTTTGCTAGGGATAATAAAGTTTATTTTGAGTTTCACCCTTACCATTGTTTTGTGAAGGACATACAAATAGGGGTCACATTGCTAGTGGGCCACATACATGATGGTTTGTACAGGTTTGATACTTCAAGTATAGGAAGTGCAGGATCATCAGTTTTTTCATCAAAATCCGCTCATGATGTTCGTAATGTTCAGCTTGACAATGTTGACTTGTGGTATAGAAGGCTTGGTCACCCTTGCAACAGAATTCTTTTTCAAGTTCTAAATGAGTGTAATGTTATTTTTAATAAAACTGATTTGTCATCTATTTGTACAGCATGTCAATTGGGAAAGGCTCATAAATTACCTTTTCCTACTTCTCAATCAGTGTATAATTCTCCTTTTGAACTAATAGTATGTGATTTGTGGGGACTAGCTAGAACTGTTTCTGAGGGATATCAATATCACATTTCA
The DNA here is from genome assembly GCA_005610355.1 of Gossypioides kirkii. Classification (NCBI taxonomy): domain Eukaryota; kingdom Viridiplantae; phylum Streptophyta; class Magnoliopsida; order Malvales; family Malvaceae; genus Gossypioides; species Gossypioides kirkii. The sequence goes on from CP032248.1 coordinate 1,963,478, forward strand.
TTTGTTGATATGCATAATAGATATACTTGGTTGTATCTTCTTAAGAATAAAAGTAAAGCTTTGAGGTGTTTTTTACTGTTTCAAAAGCATATTGAGGTTTAGTTTGGGGGTCATATAAAGGTTTTTCAGAGTGATGGAGGAGGAGAGTTCAGGTCATTTACCAAGGTATTGTCTCAGCATGGTATTCACCATAGGGTCACTTGTCCTCACACCTCGGAACAAAATGGTGTGGTTGAGAGGAAGCACAGACTTATAGTTGAGACTGGTTTGTCTCTCTTGGCTCAAGCTTCTCTACCACTTAGATTGTGGTCTCATGCTTTTGTACATGCTGTTCACTTAATCAACAGACTTCTTACTGTGGTGTTACAAGGTCAGAGTCCCAATGAAAAGTTTCTCAAAGCAAAGCCTGATTATTCTGAACTAAAGGTGTTTGGTTCTTCCTGTTTTCCTTATCTGAGGCCATTTAATCAACATAAATTGGAATTCAGATCTAAGCAATGTACTTTTCTTGGGTTTAATTCTCATCAAAAAGGGTTTAAGTGTTTAGACAGTAGTGGCAGAATTTTTGTATCGAGGCATGTTGTCTTTGATGAAAATAATTTTCCTTTTGTAAAGCTCATACAGTCAAAGTCTTGTTTGAATGCTGATCAACTTCATATAAAGACTTGTGTGCCTTTAGTAAAGATTTCTAAGCCTGTATGTTCTCAAAATGGAAATTCAAGAAGTGATGGTACTCCCTTTAATCTTGTGGTGCCTACAAATTTTAATCCTGCGTTATTTGCTAAAGGAGTAAATAGTTTTGAGACAGTTACTAGGAGTGTTGCTGGTTCTGTGTTACCAGATGTGGTAAGTTCTAATGCTTCTCAGGAGTTTACAAGGTCTATTGTTCCCACTGAGGCTCAAGTGGAAGTTGGTTTAGGTTTACAAAGAGTGACAAATTATCATCCCATGCAGACCAGATCGAAGAGTGGGATTTTTAAACCGAAAATGTTTGCAATAGGACTGAATGAGAAAAAACCTGTAACTATAGAAGAGGCTTTTCAAATTACAGGTTGGACTGCAGCAGCACAACAGAAGTTTGATGTACTTAAGATAAAGAAACATGCTGATGGGTCAGTTGCAAGGCATAAAGGCATGTTAGTAGTTAAAGGATATTTGCAAGAAGCTGGGATTGACTTTCAAGAGACTTTCAGTCCTGTAGTTAAACCAACAACCATCAGAGTTGTTCTTACACTTGCTGTTACTTTTGGTTGGCAGCTTAGACAGGTGGATATCAATAATGCCTTTTTAAATGGAGAGTTGACTGAAGAAATTTACATGGTGCAACCATCTGGCTTTGAGAAGAGACAAGGTGATCAGCAACTGGTGTGTAAGCTGAAAAAGGCACTCTATGGACTTAAACAAGCTCATAGGGCCTGGTTTCACAAGCTGAAAGAATATTTGCTGTCTGTTAATTTTGTTATGACCAAGTCTGATACTTCACTGTTTGTACAGCATGTTGGCTCTAAATTACTTTATGTTTTGGTTTATGTTGATGATATTATAGTGACTAGTGACAACTCAGATGCAGTAGATGAGTTTCTGAAGGCCTTGGATTCTAAGTTTTCACTCAAGGACTTAGGGAAGTTGAATTATTTCTTAGGGATTGAAGTAGCTTATACTTCTACTGGTTTTGTTCTCAATCAAAGGAAGTACATACTTGATTTGTTGAAAAGAGTCAAATGGATAAATCCAATGGGTCTCCTACACCTATGGTGTTCAACTCTATTATGTATCTGTGCGTAGGCATCTTGTTGGTCCTTTCGTTGGCAGAGGTTGAGCTGCTGGGACTTCCGTGTGCTAAGTTTGAGTCATAATATGTGTGGTTTCTCCTTTTACATTATTCTAACCTTAAGTTTTATTATATGTGAGTGTTATGAATTATAAAACTAAAGATTAAGTAGTTAAGGTTGTTAGTAGTTACTGTTAGTTACTGTTAACAGTTAGTAAGCTTTAGCTTTGTGTATATATAGTTGCTACTACTGTGCTTTAATTTCAAATATTTCTTCATTAATGCAATGAGGTTCTTTTCAATCATTTGTAGTTCTTATCAGCGAGTCTTACTTAAATTTATTCTAGTCTAGATTTGAATATGTCTTAATTTTCGATCCGTTGTGTTTTGTATTGAAATGATTTTAATTTTATTTGATCAGATATGTATTATTTGTAATTTGTATTATACTTGTATCTATAATTGTTAGTAGTTTTTTTTTAAGATTAGTGGATAGATTTATTAGAAGGTACATATTTTTTTTAATGAAACAAACATTATTGATTTTATCACGTTTTTTTTAATATTATTAGATTTTTCGTTTTGTTTTATCCTTCCTTTTGGAGTATGGATTTCAAATTTTGGATTTGGATTTGGATTTCACATATTACATAAATAGTAAGAATAGGGTACATATATTATGAGCAAATTAATAAAGAACTTCATATTCATTACAAAATAGGCATCTAGCAAATTCATGGATTTGAAAAATTTTCATAAATGTTACGTTTCTAAATAGTTTGATGCTCAACTTATACTTTTTTTTTAAAAATCCAAACCTAAATCCTAACTCCCAAATGCTACCTTAGTTGAATTGTTACCTGACTCCTTAAATCAATCTTAATTAAGGGCCCTTTGGATGGTATTATTTTGTCAATTGCATTACACAAATTCCATGTAGTGGAAGCTATTTTAACAAAAAATTTGATTTGACAGTTGAAATGAATGAAATTTTTAACAAAAAAAATCAATTTACTCTTTAATCTAACAAAATAAAAGAAATAAAATGCAATCTAACTAATAGTACAGATGTCTTAATGGTACTTTTACCCTCAAATAACAATAGACTAAGGATCAACATTTCTCACATGAAAGTTAAGAGAAATGTTCTAAGCACAACCAATCAAGAACAAGAACAATATCTACTGTAACATCCGCGTTCTTGAATCAGATTTGAGTGATAAAATAGAATTGAGAATTAGAAATGTTTAGTTGAAGTAAGGAAGGTTAGAAAATTTTAAGGATTAAATAGTAAAGAAGAGAAAATATGGGGGACTAAATAGCGAATTATCCAAATTGAATTTTCAGTCATCATGGGAATTAGATTGATTGAGGTGGGGAAAAGGAGTAATTTGATGGAAGATATTTTTGGAGGCAAAGTTTTGGGCCAAAGTGTAAAGTTGGAAGGTTTAGGAACTAAAAGTGCAATTTTACCATTTTTATTAAGTGAGATTTCTAGAGAATTTGAGAAAGGTTAAGAATCAATTAGAAGTCAAAAATATCAGCTCTTTTCATAGTTCAACCGTTCATGCAATTCTCTCTTCCATCCAACTTTTGATTTTATTCCAAATAGGTCCTTCCATCATTTTTAAGCCCTCCAAGCTCCAAAATTTCCTATTTTCTTTGAAATTTCTGAAAGAAAAGTATAGAAGGGGGTTAGTAGACACCTCAAACTTCTTATAGAATTCATTTTGAGGTGTTAGAGAGCATAGGGACTAAATTGAGAAATTTTGAATTCAAGGGTTAAGGTAAGAAATGGTTAAATTCTCATGACATACATGTATTTTACTGTTATTTAGCATGAAAATTATTGAATTATAGCTTATATCTTATATGTGTTTAAGTGAAATTGAAGAGAAAGAGAAGAGAGTCAAGAATAAAATTAAAGAGAAAGGAAAAGAGAAGAGCAAAGAGTGAAAAGAGAAGGAAATCAGCCTTTTTGTTGTAAGTACTACAAGAGTTTTGAATGATGGTTTAATTTCTCTAATGGTATGTGAATTATTAGCATAAAAATTGTGATATAGGTACCTAATTTGAATGTTTACAATGATAAAATGAAAGGATTAATGTGTGATTTAGTAAAACAATTTTGGACAGAACAGAGGATTAACTTCGAAAATTCACCAAAAATTGCATATAATGAGTTAAGGGTCAAATTATATATGTAATTAAATCTTATTGAGTTTAGTTCCATATGGAAGAAACAGTGAATTAAAAGAAATTGTATATTTCGAGATATATTAGTTTTTGTGTAACAAGGTCAGAGTAGGTTCGAGTTTCCCTGTTCTGACTTTGAAAAATCATAGAAAAATATAGAAAAATTATTAGAGAATGAAATTTATATGGATAAATCCTTAATGAGTCTATTTTCAAAAGAAACAGACATGAACATCATTTGATCTCTGTACTAAAAGATAGATAATTTTTAGTGAAGAAAGGTTGAAACTGTCAGGCAACAGAGAAGGAGTAACTTGAAAGAATTTACTGTACAAATTGGCTAAAGTAAAAATTCTGGAAATCTTATGGTAAAAATAGGATTGGGTGTAGTTTCAGAAACATCAAGCGGATTATAATTTCAAATTCTTTAGCTCAAGATATAAATAATTTAGTGACTGTGACGCAAGTGGACAGCTTTGAAAATATAAATGTGAAGTATTTGATGATGTATTTATATGAGATATATCATTTATGAGAAATGATGCTAATTGAGATTGTGCCCAAGTAGACAAATTAGAACCATTGTGATATTAGTGGCATGCCATTAAGGAAAACTAGCGCGCTCTCTGTTTAGCACGTCTCGTGATCTCTGTTATTAGCACTGTGTGTGCTCTCTGTTGCCCAGCACTTATGTGCTCTCTGTTAGTACTTTGGTACTCTGTTTGTTCCGTATATCCTAACGGTTCTATGAAAGTCTACTATGGGCTAAACTACAGAAAGTGGATAAAAGTGTAAGTTGTGCCATTGTGGTAAGTTACAGGTTACATGTAAGTAAGACAAGAAGTTTATATGCATGAGTACTTAAATGATCATTCATTACTTTTGCAGTGCTTACTAAGCCTTCAACGGCTTAACGCGTTTATTTTAACGCGTAGGTACAAAAGCTACGAGAAGTTGAAGTCAAGCTAAGGGGACCTCTCATCACATCACATCACTATTGGAAGACTTCAGTTTAGGTACATTACTTTTGGTAAAAATGACATGTATAAATGGTACTATTATGTGTTTCCAATGGATGGTTATAAATGTTGTTTTGGATTACTACGAGTTGATGAATTGAAATGATGTATTTTGAATAAAATAACTTAAAATACATCGTTTTAAAAAAAATTTATTATACTCGTGTTAAAATCTCCGATATTGTATGTAATACTTTTATGCCGGGTTTATACGTGTAAACCGGGTATAAGGGTGTTACATCTACATTATCAAAAGGGGTTCTTCTACAATTTAAAAATTTTGTAAAAAAAATTCACCAGCAAATGTTACTGAGAAGAAAAAAATTAATTTGGAAATTATTGAGCCGAACTCCGTAATATTTGATTCAAACTACTCTTCAGTCTAATTGAGTTATTTATTTTTAAAATATATTTATATTATGAAATTACATTTTTATTCTTATTATATTAATAAGAGCTATGAGCGAGCTTAATTGAGCTTGAAGCTTTGAACTTAGCCCAAACTTAGAAATTGATGTTTGATCGAGCTTGAGTCAAATATTGAGCTTCAAATTTTGGGTTTGCTACTATTTGGGTTCGACTAGATTCAGTTATGCCCCTACATATATAGCTTCAAGTTAAGGTCTTTGTCCCTCTAATATGCTTAAATTTGAGAATTAATGCATGTATTTAATTTCGACTTAATTTAGTCATCTACTTTTATAGTTCCATTGGTTAGTTTAAAGTAAGTAAATGAGACATTGGTCCTAACAAGTTATTCGAGTTCTACTCGAAAAAAACTCAAATTTGGTCCAGTAATGATCAAGTTGATCTTGAGCAACTTGAACTATTAATCGATTTGAATTCATGCATTATAGTACTCGATTCGAATGGCTCGCGAGCATAATCGAATTTTTCATTTAAGTATATAAAAGAGCTTAAATACGAATGAACTCGAACTTGAATACTAATGGGTCTCAATTACACCCTAGTCTAAAGAGTTTTCAAAGAAAGAACATTACGTCCACATTTTGAGCGGAATAATTAATGATTTGAGCTATCTAATTACATTATAAAAATAAAGGCTAAAATTATGTGAAATTAAAGTATAAAAACCAAAGAGGTATTATAATTTGAACCCATACATATATATATATTAGAAAGTAGAAATAGTTATGGTCTCCATATAATTTATCACCATTTACAAATACGTACACACATATATTGTAGATTAAGAGAAATTTTATTTTGGTATAAATTGAAGATTAAGCTTTATTTGGATATATATATTTTTAAATAATTTCATTATAGATTTTAATTATATATATATTTTTTGATATAATGTTTAAGACTACTTATAGTCCCTTCATAAACTATAAATAGAAGTATAATGCATTTTAACGCACTCAAATCCACGTTTTCCTGCATTGGTAACAATATCCATACCAATCAAGCTATAACTCAATCAGCATTTAGATATAAAATTAAATAAAAATGTTAAAATTTGTCATATTATTATTATTATTATTATTATTATTATTATTATTATTATTTGAAAGTACAATTATATGCTTTTTTTTAATCTGCATGCTCTTCCCAACCATATTTTATTTTAAAAATTATTTCTTTCCTTTTTTCTTATATTAAAAAAAAAGAAAAATCAAAATTTTTTTGGTATGTTTAGATGAACAATAAGCAAAACTAATTTAAATTTAATTCTATTATTCATTTTAGTCAGCCAACTCTCCCCACCAAATAATAAAAAATAAAGTTGAAGTCTGTTAATTATTTAATTATTTATGTACATAAGTGACCCCTTCATTTAATTATTATTGATGTATAATTTTCCATGTTTCCCATGATGTAATACTACATTTATACTAAAAAGTTGACATTTTATTACTTTATATTTTCTCTAAAAGACAAATTCAGTGACCATTGACTTTTTTTAGTTTAATAATTACAAGCAAAAGATAAGATAATTATATAAAAATAATGGTTGAATTTGGTTATTAGTACCAAAATTTGATACGACAAACATATTATCATATGTGTAATATCATGTCAACTTGTTATTTTCATATATTACTCATTAAAAACTCATTTAATGGATTGATGATTGTCATTTGTGTTAAGATTGAAATTTCAAAATTCGAAAAGCATAGGAATTTGTAATGATTCAATCGAAGAATATGGATTAAATCTACAACTGTATGTGTAATACAATGCAAGTAATTGAATTTAATCAAATGAAAATTATCAGGATGAAGATTAAAATTGAACAAATTCAAGTATAAGGACTAAATCCACAACTTTCACAAAGTACATGCACTAATATCAGAATTTAACCAAAAATAATTAATTGATATTTTATTATTTGAAGAGTAATAATTTCAAGAATTAATAATATACCTAAAAATTCTTAGGGAGGCCAATTGAAGAAGATATTTTTCTTTGTCCCACTCATGACAATAATATACAAAAACTTGTATATGTATATATATACCTAAATAAGATGAAGGAGGAAAAAAATAAAATTTCTAGTAGCTTGATTTTCCTTTTTAGTAATATATTGACTTTATTTTGTTATTTATTTTGATTTTCTTTTGTCAAAAGTCGAGAATTATTAATTGAATTTTAGCTTTATTTTTATTAATTTAAATTAAAATTTGGATTAGTTGAAACCTTGCGAAGAGAGGTAATCTATTATCATAGCACTTAGTACAATAAATGATTCAAGTTTTAACACTCACCAATTTAACAACTTCACTTTTATATCTAAGTTCTAGATCTTTCTTCTCTAAATTTTTTCCCTAAAAACCAAGTAATTCACTTGTTTTCACAATCAATGCCTTCACAATTACAAGTTCATTATTGAATGCATAAATGCTAAAACTCTTAGTATGTAACTTATACAACTCTCGAGTATTTAAATTGCTTTTAAGTAGGAGTTTAAAACCTATCAAAACGTTTATAAATAGGTTGTTTTGTGCTACACATTAAAAAGAAATTTTTGGAATCTCTTTGTCAATAGCTTTGCAATGTTATTTTAGTTATTTTTTGACATTCTTTTAGGTATTCTTTGGAGAGTTTATTGATTGTATTGTAAGGTTTTTGAGTGAGTGATTGTGATAATTGGGGTTGGTATTAGGGTTGCAATTACTTCTTTGTGTAATAGTAAATTAGGCTTAAGCTAATAGGTGATTTGGATGATTGTTGAAATAAAATCATTCATTAGATGAGGCTCCGTAGATATAAGACCATTGTATCTGAACTACGTTAATAAAGATTGATTGTGTCAATTTTTTTACTACCTATTTTTGTTCTAAACTACCGTTACACCATTACAACGAACGTTAAGTAAAATTAATTTATGTTTTCAGTGTATTTTTTATTACACTAAAAATGCATATTCTTGTAATAATTTAAGCTCTCTTCATCACTAGAAGACACCAAAACATCACTTTTACACGATAACAATTGTATCTCTTTCAAAACTTTTCATTCTTTTTAAATTCTTTCAAGTCGTCACTAACGATTCTCGACACAGTATATGAATTACATCCTCAAACCCACATTTTGTACCAACAATTTTAATAGTCAACAAAGACTAGCTCATGCATACAAGTTCTATCATGTTGATGTTGTTGAAGAAAGAAAGCTAGCTTTACCAACCACGACACCCCCCCCCCCCCCCCACGTTAACATCAACACATCAATAATAATTATATTAATTTTCACACTACTCCATTCCATTCCCTTGGAGACTTATCTCTCTAATTATTATATACATATATATACACGAATATACATAATTAAATCTTTTCTTTCATATGGTGTATTTAATTTTTGGATACTTTTTTATTAAATACTTTTTTATCAATAAAATTAATTATAGGTTCTGATCATATCTGTTCTTTTTAACACAATACTTAGAATTATCCATAATCCCTCTACAACTCATAAATAAGAGATAATGCGCTTCAGTGCACTCAAATTTACATCTTCTTATATTGACAACAATGCTCATGTCAATCAAACTAAAACTCAATCGGTTGTTCTTTTTCTATTTTTAAATGTTAAAAAAAATGTAGTAAATAGATACTTGGCCAAATGAAGAGTAGCCAATGAGTGGTGTATGAAAAGGTTAAAATATGTTCTAAGTTCTTGGATTATTTGTTCATTTGGAGTTCGATCTCTCTAATTTCAAAAGAATTTAAAATTGTAAGTTCAATTGTTAATATTACTAAATTTTTTTTGTTAAACTCATTATAGGGATAAATATAAAAATTATGCATAAACTTTGATACAATAAGGAACGTCATACATGAACTTTGAGGTTGTGCGATTTTATGTATGAAATTTTGATTTGATTTAATTTTTGTAAATCACTAACAATATTATTGAATCCTCACAGTTTTATGTTGATATATTGCATACACGAATAATTATTTTAATCCAATATAAAAATAAATCTATGTATTCATTTATTTAAATACATATAATTGGATCAAAATCAAAATTTTATATATACATATGAACCATAATTCAAAATTCATATGTATAATTGCTCATTCGATCAAAGTTTATATATATAAATTTAATATTTATCCTCAAATTATATTATTATTTTGTCATTTTTTTATCTCCTAAAATCAAGGAGAAAAAGAAAAGTAAATCAATACCAACAAATTAGTGAAAAATAGTGAGGATGGAACAGCTAATATTAGATTCCGAGTGAAGAATAAAATCAGATTTTGACAAGTTAAAAAAAAAAACCCAGTGCAACAAAATTTTCTATTACATGATTTTGTTCCTACAAATTTTCCGACATGCTAGAGTTTTTGCTGTTTGAAAGGTCGTGCAATGGCCGGTGCAAAGTTCCTAACAACACCAAAAATGTCCTTATCGAAAAATTTCCCTTCAGAACAAAGAATTTTCATAAATAAAAAATTTATAAAAAAACTTTCAAAAAATGGTCCCTGACACGTAAGTTTCTCAACGAGGGTTTCGGCGGAATCATAGGGTTCTTAAATTACAATAATTTTAAAGTATGTTTTTGGCTTTGTTCAGGTAATCTAATGGATTAATTATCACATATATATATATATGGATTTAATTTTATATGTTATTAATGAATTGGATTTTAGTACATCATTATAAATGTAATTATTTGGGTTTATTTTTAAATTTTTCATATGTTATTATCTGTTTTATTGATCGTGTTTAATTCAGTCTTTGATTATTTTACTATCAAGTTAAAAACTTGACCCAATCAACTCGAATTTAAATTTGGTTTAATTTGATTTAATCATAAAAAGTAACCACTAAAACTTGAAATTATTTGTCGATTGAGCTTTAATTCAGTTAACATTGTTACTATTGCAACAATCACAAAGATGTGGATTTGAGTATGCTTAAGCACATTTTTCCTTTAATTTAAGGATTGGGAGGGATCTTGAGTAGAAGTAGGCATTGTATAATTGGGACTGAAACAGCTAGAACCTAAAATGCTTTGAATTTATAATGATCCGATTTAAAAAACCTTAAACCTCAAACCCAATGAATCGAACTTGAAACAATCGAATCTTAAATGATCTTAACTCGAAATTAAACCAAACCAAAATAACTTGATAATTTAAAACCCAAATTAATTAACCCGACTCAAAATCGATCACAATTTATCTAATTAATAGTGTATTCTATATTATAATTAAACTAAGATCCCACAAGTGGGATCATAATAGTTTGTCATAGCTATTGTGCCATGGATAGCTGAGAGCATCTTTTAGTTCATTTGCTACGTACATGGCTAATCCATGTCATTAATTAAATTGCCACGTAAATTATAAACATGAAAAAGCAAGATGCTCGAAATTCGAAAATAAAAATGCCTGTCTGCTTATTTGATTTCATCATTTGTTGGGGAATAAATTATACTTTTTGCATTTGTATTTATAACTTTCACATGCTTTAGGGTTATAAATAAAACCCTTCATCAGGTGCATGCTTTTTGTGCAGCCATTGGCTATGAGAGTCAACCTTACCCACCATATAAGGATAAATGTGTATATATATTTCTTAGGGTAGTATATTTTCATTCATATTCTATTATGTATCAAATATAATTATCTGGTATAATAAATGCTGATAATGGTAATAGAACAATCGCAAAGCAATAAGAAAATTGAATTCACTAATGTTGAAAACAGAATGATACAAAAGGAGTTTCGACTATATCTATTTAAAGGTTGAAAAACCTATTCTAATCAATATTAAATAGAAGAAGTGTAATTCTATGCAAATTCTACTTGTGCGGCATGGTATTTATCATAATAAAAATACGAGATTAAAACAAAATTTTATGTGCATGACAAATACTATATATATATATATATATATATATATATATATATATATGATTTGAAGCGTCAAAACTGAGTTGTAAAGAGATGGCTTTGTAGACTACCAATTATCTAACCACTGGATAATATTAATTTGATAGTTTTTGATAGCAAGAAGATAGAAAAAAGGGATTAAATTGCAACAACAACAAGTGTTAGGGTTGGTGCCAGTTAGCCCCCGTTTAGGACAAGGAACGAGTTTGGCGGTTACCTTGTCGGAATTCCAAGTTCGTTTTTTTTAAAAACAAATGTCATTCTCATTTCCCACGATCTGGCCGTCCCTTTTCTTCCATTCTTTTTTGTTTAATCTTCTAACATTCCTCATGCTTATTATATTCAAGGGAAAGACTCCCACGTTCTTACATTAAAAAATTGGGGCCAAATTAAGATTACTCATATCGATTTAATACGTATTGTATTAGTTTTTAATCGACTTGTGCTGTAATAATTTAATTCTACTTTATGATTTTTCAGATAATTTATTTTCGTTCTAATAGTTATTATAATTTATTTGTGTTGTAAAACCAACATTTTAACTTTTCGGTGTAACACTTTTTAAAAACAATTTTTTCATGATAATTTTTTTGAAAACAATTTTAAAAAGTAATTGTAAAGTAGGTGTATATAACTTCACTAATCACACATTTAATTATTATAATTTAGTGACCTCTCAATGATTGTTGTTAGACCCCTTGGGTCACTTTAATTGCACTTTTTAATAGGTCCAAGGTGTTTAAGGGTCATTCTAACCCTTTTTGCATTATTTTAATGTATCAATTCATGAACTTAGCCACCTTATGAGTTGTACTTTGCCTGGTTTTGGCCCCACACACTGGACTCCTGGATTAGTAACTCAATAATTATCTGGAATTATCTGGATTAGTAACTCTATAAACTAATACAAGTCAAATCCCTTACAGTCTTTTTTGGTAAAATATGGTTTAAGTCCCTATACTTTTAATCCTTATATTCTTATTGCTGAGAATTTAATCCTTTTACTTTTCAGATTTCTAAATGCATGTCCAATTGTTAATATTGTTAAATTTTAATTTTAGGTTCATTACATTATTTTTTATTTACATGGCTACCAAGTGAGTAGTTTTTTAATTTTAAAATGTCATATTAATAAATTTAACCAAAAAAGAAGCTTAAAAATGTTAACAGTTGAACTTGATTTTTGACATTTGAAAAATAAAAGGACTAAATTCCAAAATTTGAAAAGGGTTTTGGGATATATAAATATATGTCTCTTTCTCTTTGCTCACCTCAAACCACCATTTGAGACCCTTCAAGTACCAAACAAACCCCAAAGAACCTTCTCCTATTTTGTCTCAATGGAGTCACTTGCGAATTTCCCTAATGGAGAATGGGAGTACTCATTTAACAAATTATTCCCCATTGATGACCACCTTGATTTCTCGTTTCCATTAGAACATGATGAGGGTTTGAGCTTTATAAACCCTGAAATCAATGAGATTTTGTTGCCTTCTACTAATGCTTTCGATTACAATTCTCTTGCAACCTACGACCTTACTGGTTCAAATCATGTTGCTGTAACAAATCACATAACCATGTCATTCGACTCGTTTCCCCCACTATTCCCCAGCACTCCAATGGAAGGCACTGTCAACAATGTCATTGAAGATTTGACCACAAAGAAACGACCTCGGGTACATACATACACACATATATATATGTAAGTATGTGTGTGTTTTGTTATAGGGTTTTCTAATTCATGGTTTGGAATGTGCAGGCAATATCAAAAGGTTGTAAGAATGTGCAGAGGTCAAAGAAGAAGCGCAATGAAGGGGAGTGTAATAATTACATTGGTGTGGAACATGGACATAGTTCAAGCACAACATGTAGTTCAGAGGACGATAGTGTTTGTCAAGACATTAATAATAGTGGTGGGGGGCAACCTCGGATACCAAAGCTTCTCAAGCTCATAACTTGAATGGAAAGGCAAGAGCTAGTAGAGGATCAGCAACCGATCCCCAAAGTCTTTATGCAAGGAAAAGAAGAGAGAGGATTAATGAGAGGTTGAGGATTTTGCAGAACCTTGTCCCCAATGGAACTAAGGTAGTTCACAAATTCTCTTTTTTTCTTTTGACATTAATCTCATCATACGTTTTTATCATATCTGTTCTTTTTGATACAACCCTTACAACTACCCATAATCTCACATCCTCCTGCATTGATAAAAATGCCGATGCCAGTCGAGCTAAGACTCAAACGGCAGACATCCTTTTATTTATTCTGGCTTCGCTCCCGCTAATGACATTATAAAAAGAAAGAGATAAGATATATCAAATTTGAGTAAAGTAGAGAAACCAAAATCATAATTTGACCAACCATTATACTTGCATAATCCATATATTGGATTTATATATTATTTTGATAGAAAATATGGGGTTTACATTAATTTATAATTAATACATTCAATTTGATGAAAATACAGGTTGATATCAGCACAATGCTTGAAGAGGCTGTTCACTATGTCAAGTTTTTGCAGCTACAAATCAAGGTAAACTTAGAAGAAAAATTACTAATACCTTAATTGAAACATAATTAGGGATTTAAATCATTAAATTACTAATATGAAATTGGCTTTTTGCATGATGGGTTGCAGCTTTTAAGCTCTGATGATCTATGGATGTATGCTCCCATTGCTTACAATGGTGTTGATGTGGCACTCAACAAGAAGATCTCTACACTTTTATGACACTGAAAATGGAGAGTTACCCCTACACTGAATTAATTTATAAGTTAAATTAACAACAAATGAAGAGGATAATAATATCATATATATATATATATATATGTATGTATAGTTGCTGACTTGTAGTATGAATGAAATTAAATGAAAAATTTCAATCATGAGCAGTAATGAATGAATTGCTATCCTATCTGTTTCATTCTATTTGTATATCATATATTTCCTACTGAATGTCACAGAGCACATGCTTATAGATGCATGATATTATTCTTTAACATTTAGAAAATTCAGTGAATATGAATGCTTCTATTTGAAGTGAACTTAGCAGTAGAATATTGTTGAGTGTTGTAAAATTATGTATTTATATGATATGATTACTGTTCATAGATGTGACGTCTTAATTAAGTTCCATGCATGTCAACATGTAACTTATTTTAGATTTAACACGTATTTATATGATAGGGGTTCGCCTATGTAGTGATGTGCGAATCTCCTTTATACGATATCATATACAATCTCACGTACGATCTGCTGCGAACCTTTAATGTCACACGAACATGATACGTGAGCTCAATATGCAAGCTTAATGTGCGATCCGTATAAAGTCCGACTTGAACATATTTAAATTATGAATCGGTAATTGTGAGTATCATAACAAATATCATTTATATATATATAAAGGTATTCAAGCATATATGAAAACTATCCTTCGCAGAGAACTTCATAGTGTGAAATATGGCAGGCTTAATTGATCAGCGAATTGTAACTACTAAATATGTGTCTATTTTTTAATAATTAGTTTTGCTGAAAAGATATGTGTTTTTTTTTAAATTTCGATATTGAGTAAATTAATTTTTTTTAAAACAGAGTATTTTAATTTATGTCAATTTCGAAATTGAGCAATTAATCACGGTTTAATATTTTTCGTCAATTGTACATAATTTTGATTGGTATAATAATAAATTTAGCTCTTGATGTTTATATATTTTATGTAAATGATGACAGAATGTGTAAATATTAAAGGCTAAATTTGTTAAATAATGATCAATTTGACAGAATGTGTAAATGTTATTGGTTAGATTTATTAAATCAATACCAAATTGATAAAATGTGTAAATTTTTAGGGTTAAATTTATTATTATATCAATAAAAGCATATACAACTAACAAGAAATATTAACATTGTGATTAATTTTTCTTAGTTGCTCAATTTCAAAATTCACATAAGTTAAATTGATTTAATTTTTTTAGAGGGATCAATTTGTTCATTATCAAAATTTCGAAAATTTTGTTCCAAAATATTTTACATTAAGGTCATTTTCATTTGCAAACATTAATTTTAAAATTTTTATTTTGAAACATGGTTTAAGATGATTCAAGGTTTAAGCTTGAGATCTCGTTGTCTCAATCGAAGACAAAAAAAGACCACAAGAGAAAGGAAAACCATAACTAATGTCCAAAGCGTTGTTATCTATTGCAATCTATACTTTTATCAACAAAATCAAACGGCCCAGATCTCGTAATCCGTAATTTTTTTCTCAATTTTTTTAAGTTTTGATCTATGCTATAACATGTCACTTTAATATTAAGCCACATCATCACTTAAAAATTATATTTTTATTAAAAAATAAGTGATGATGTGACATAATCTTGAAATGTTGTGCCATTACTTCAGCCAAAATTGAAAAAAGTTGTCAAGTTCTGTTACTTTATTCCATAGTTTTCAGAATAGTTGACAATCAAACCAGTTACTGATGAAGTTTCACTTCCTATCAAGCGGGGATCTCTTCATCAAGTCGTTAAGAGGTTTGATAGCGAATGCAAGTGCCCCTAACATATTCATGATCATGTTGCCCCCAATTTGAATCCCTCAGGTCCTTATTCTCTGCCTCCAACCCTGACGACGAGTTAGAAGAAGTCCCTCTTCTAAGCAAGGGGCTACCTCCAAACCCTCTGCCACCGTCTCAACAAGGCACATGATGTTCGATAGTGTTAGTACCAACTGCAAACGCCACTAGAACTAGAGCACCCAGTTTCAAAAGTGAAGTGTTACGAACTTGGATCAACAACAACAGTTGCAGGGCCCTCATCTAGGCCATCGACAAGACCTTCCTCAGGATTCATGACAAAGGGAGCCTCAATGTGTATAATTAAAACAAAATCGGCACAACTGTTAGAGGAGTAATGATGATGCTTTCAAACAAATGTCACCCAAGCCACAAGCATAACCCTCGCTCGAAGATTTGACTCAAGCCAGGCCACTTTATATTTTGCCTTACCTTTACCTTCCTCACCAAACCATCCTAGGGACCTGCCAAGGCTACCTTTACCTTAGGCCCATGGCCAAAGCAACCAGCCATCTCAAGAAACGATGACACAGCATTACCAATACCACACTATTAAAGTTGTCTGATCTAAATCCCACTACGTAAAATCTATGTGTTTTATTCAATCAATTTTAGTTTTGAAATTTAAATCGATCGAATCCAATTCAATTTTGTTTAATGTACTGATAGCCACAACTTTGAGCTCTTTTGGAGGAAATTTATGCTAAAGAGCCTTTAACTGTCAGCATGAAGAGTTTATTTGAACAAATCAGCTATATACATCCTCTTTTAAATTTCAAATATGCAATTTACAAATTATTATATCTAATCACTTCGTTCAAATTTATTATCTTAACTAAAGAAATGATGAGGAGAACTTGCCCAACATACAGTCAAATAGCTACTTCACCAATACCTTGTCACACAACATTCAACCAACTCACCTATAGGATCTAGGTAGGTCTCCCAAAAACATTTCTCTCCTTCATATTCAACCTATGTTCCAAATGCCTCATTTGGAAAACACTTAATACGATAACAGATCTCTCAATCAAATCCAAATGTGTATATTAAAAGCTCACTGTGACCCATCCAATAATTCTTTTTCGATTTTAACAGGTATTTGAGATTTTGTTCTGTTACTGAGGCTGAGTTATAGGATATCAAAGATGGTTTAGAATTTCTTTTGGAACGGAATTATAATAGTATTTTAATTCAGGCAGATAGCATGAAGACAATCAAAACAATTCAAAACCAAGTTCTTAATGATTCAGATTCGACGTTAGTTAGAAGGATTCACTAACTATTATCCAAAATAAAACATTGAATCATTTGACATATTCTAAGAGAAGATAACAAGAAAGCGGGCAGAATCGTTAAATTAATACAAGAAAAGAGAGAAGGACTACAAGTATTTGAGGTTTCCCTTTGGAAAGTTAATTTTATGTTAATGTAATTTTTTGGGGGTTTTTTAATCTTTTCACAAAAGAAAAATTATAGACAAATTTTAATTGCCGAATTTAAGAACCAGCAAAACTTCGTTTTTTTGAAATTAATGTTGTTTCTAGTTGGATTATTTCAACTTTGTAATAAATTTGTAATTTCTTGAATTTCTAAACCTTAATTTAATCTTAAATCAACTTGTGAGTTAATCTATGTTAAATTTTTTTATTAGTCTTTGTACTTTGTAAAAATTATGGATTTAATCTTAATACTTTAATTTGATCAATTTTAATCTCTGTATTTTTCGAATCACTCAATTCTAATCTTTATACTTTTTGAATTTTGAAATGTTAGTCCTAATCCAAATGGTAATAGTTTGATTAAATTCAATTACTAGTCATGTACTACGCATACAACTGTAGATTTAACGCATATTCTCCAATTTGACTATTCTAAAGTTCTTATACTTTTCAGATTTTAAAATTGTAATCTTGACACAACCAATAATCATTAATCTATTAATTAAATTTTGAGTGAGCAATATGTAAAAATAACAAAATGACATGACATTCCACATGATTTTGAAGTCGCCGAACTTAATTGACTAAATTTAACAATTTTTGCTTGTCAAGGACTGAAATTTTAAAAATTTAAAAGTACAAGAACCAATTAAAGTACAATGACTAAACCCACAATTTTCGCAAAGTAGAGGGACTAGTAGCAGAATTTAACCTTAAATCCTATTGTCAACTTTAAGCCATTCCTATTGTGATCAACGAAGTAAGATCAGAAACATCGATACTTAACTGCAAGAAAGAGGAATTAACATAAGCACAAAATTGAAAGGTAAAAACCTTTTTTAATTTCAAAACAATTCCAATTCATATAAATCAAAATTATAATGTCTGTACAAAATCTCTTCAATTAGATGTAAAGCTTTGGTGAAAGAATCTATATCAGCATTTTTCCGGAAGATCAATACAGTCTTGCAGCAGTCTAAGCGACCTCCCCCGAAATATTCGGGGCTTTTCAGCTTGACTGTGTAACAAGTCTTCCATCAGATCCATTGATGCTATCTACTGCTGTATGATGAAGTGATTAAACGAAAGAACAGATAAAAAGAAGAGGGGTAGCAACTAATCAAAAGACGAAAACTCGGACAAACGAGTCGGGAAATCACCTATCTAGATTGCTTTGGTCTCAGTTTGATCCTACGGGAATCAACTTCAAAGCGGCAGCTATCGGCATCCCAAGGAATCCAAGGCAGACGCTGACAAACCACTGCTTTACTGTGAGAGGAGAAGTGGTTGCAAAGGTACCAAGGAACTCGACGATCACAATTTGGAAGATGATAGTGCAACTTAGCACGGCCACGAACATGTGGTTTTTCAGTATGCCTTTGAGAACATTAATCTTTTCCATCTCTCTAGAGCTAATTTCGTTGAAAACCTAAAGAAAATGACACCCTTTGATGTAATTCAAGCAATCCAAGAAATGAATTATGCAGCTCTATTCCATAAACATCCGAAGTTTGAACGAATTCGAATCAAATCAAAGTCACTCATGTAAGTACCTAAAGAATATCGAAACAATTTTAACATACCTGACAAAAGACAAATGAGTTGAAAATAAGAGTGTTCAGTATCAGATCGGAATCAAGGCCATCGAGATGAAAAGCAGCCTTTCCTCTTGTCTGAAGAAACCATATAATCACAAACTGATATAAAGACTGCCCTAAAATATTCCTCCACATTACATTACTGATAAAGTTTCCCTTCCTACCAACTGGCGATCTCTTCATCAAATCATCGTTAGGAGGCTCGGTAGCTAATGCAAGTGCCCCTAACGTATCCATGATCATGTTGACCCACAAAAGTTGAACAGCAGTGAGTGGAGCATTTCCTGAGAAGCGAGAAATCATATCAACTCTCGAATTAGTAGCGGAACGACAATATTGTCAAATTCAAGCAAAAGTGATAAGCCCGTATCAAAGTGACAACAACAGGGTTTCTTACCGGTCAAACAGGCTGAAGTAAAGTTTACAATTAGGGCGACCACGTTGACAGTTAGTTGAAACTGAACAAATTTTTGTATATTTATATAAACCGAACGTCCCCATTTAGCGACAGTTACAATTGTAGAGAAGTTATCATCTAGGATTATGACATCTGCACTTTCTTTGGCCACCTGTAAATTGTGAATCGGTTTTAAGTACATGACATGCCCATTTAGGGAGCTAGGAAGAATTCAGAACAGTGACAAAAGACACAAAAACTTGGTCACATTTTCTACAACTTTGCCACTAGTAAGATCGATGTTCGAAGTTAATATATTTCATGATAAAAAAGTGAAGGAACTGCATTTAGGATATACCTCAGTCCCAGCAATGCCCATTGCAAGCCCAATATCAGCTTCATGAAGTGCAGGAGCATCATTTGTACCATCTCCGGTCACAGCAACTACTTCTCCAAGTGAGGTTCGTAGGTGTTTAACAAGAGTATGTTTATCCATAGGTGAAGATCGAGCCATTACCTGCACGACTTTCATATAGTTGGTAAACAGTTCCCTTTAATTATGAGCATCTGAAAGACAAATCCATATATTGGCCCACCGCAATATATGGTAAGAGACTAATCTAACTGCCACAAGATGCTACTACTGTTGGTTCTTTAATTAAGTACTAGTACCATATTCAACGTAGAATTCAACTTAAATAGAAACTGATTTGAAGAAAGAAAAGCAAAGGAATGCACCTGTATTTTTGGAATAAGTTCATACAATTCCTCTTCAGATTTTTCCCGGAAAACCGGACCTTCAATTGCTATACCATCATCGGTTAAAATTCCAATTTCCCTTGCAATAGCCTTAGCAGTGTTAATATTGTCTCCAGTGACCATTCGGACAGTAATACCAGCAGACTTACATATTGCAACAGACTCCTCAACACCAGGGCGTACCGGATCTTTGATGCCGACAATGCCTATACAAGTGTACCCTTGAAGAGGAAGGGAGCTATCAACAGAAAAATCAGTTCCTACATCCATGTAAGCAAGGCATAAAGTTCGAAGAGCTTCACTAGAAAATTGCTCAATTGTATTCTTTAGATGATTGGTGGTTGGTTCATCCAGGGGAACAACATCACCATTTGAGCTTATTACTTTGTCACATGCAGCTAAGATTATTTCAGAAGCACCCTTACAATGCACTCGGAGACCTCCTTCCGGAAACTCTATAACTACACCCATTCTCTTTTTTGCAGAGTTGAAAGGCTCAACTTTCACAATTTTAGATGCTTTCCGTTCTGCTTGGAAATCCCCACCAAGCAATAACCCGAATTCTAAAAGGGCAGTTTCTGTTGGTATTCCCAGTATCTCAATTTTGTTTTCTTTGTTATTAACGACTTCTCCTCCAGTGTTATTAAATATGGACTCAATTAAAAATTTCACAGCAGATTCAGGAACTGCAGATCTAAAATGATTACTCTTGTTGGAGGTGCTCACTTCCTTGATTTCCCCACAAAAGCATGTTTTCACAACAGTCATGTGGTTAGTTGTCAGTGTACCTGTTTTATCGCTGCAAATACTTGTAGAGGATCCCATTGTCTCACAAGCAGCCAGATGGCGAACGAGTGCCTTGTCATTCATCATCTTCTTCATGGCAAAAGCAAGGCTTAATGTCACAGCCAGAGGCAGCCCCTCAGGAACAGCAACAACAACAATTGTAACGGCAATAGCGAAAAATTCCAACATTTCCATCGCATCATCTCCGGACCAAATCCATTGTGTGTCATCTTGTAGCTTGCGGCTAAACAATCCTTGCACTAGAACAGCAAATGTCACAACAGCAAAAAACAGACCTATTTTACCAATAATTGTGGCTACTCCATTCAGTTTAACCTGCAATGGGGTTTCATCATCTCCACCTTCACTAAGGGTGGCCATAAGTTTCCCCCATTGAGTTCTCATCCCAACAGTAGTCACAAGCATCTTGCATGATCCATCCTGCACTTTGGTTCCAGAGAGGAGAAAAGGGTTTCTTGCGTTTACGCTAACTGGTTCACTCTCTCCTGTTAAACTGGATTCATTTATCAAAACGGAAAACCCCGAAATGAAGAGTCCATCAGCTGGGACCTGATCTCCAATGGCAAGATGAACAATATCACCAGGAAGTAGATCAAATATTGATAATTTCTGCCTCAGTCCATCTCTAGTAACCTGAACCGTTATTTTTTTCTTCTCCTTGTCTAAATCTCTGAACTGCAAAGATTGTCTGTAATCACTTGTGGCAGTGACAAACACAACAAGAAGAATGCTCAAAACAATCCCAAGACCATCATAGGCACCCTTTGGCCATCCTTCCACTGTAATACCAACAGCAAGAGAGACAAGGGCACAAACAGCTAATATCATGAGGGTTGTATCCTGAAGGGCTTCCCATACGAAAACCCAGAAACCTCGTGGAGGGGTTTCCGTAAACTTATTAATTCCATAAACACGTTTCCTTTCATTTACCAAATGCTCAGAAGTAGGAATACCATTAACAATTGAAGTAGAGAGCTTGGCTGATATATCCTCAACCCCACCATGAATTTTCAACTTCTTCACATCATGACCTTCAACAATAGATCCCAACTCATCAGCACAAATCTGAAAACCAGCTGCTTTAACTTCTTCAGGTGCATCATATTCACTAGACAAGTTTAAGCCTGTTGACAAATTAAAGGAATCAAAACATAATGGCAACGTCAAAAAACTCGTTAAACCCTACCATGTACCAGACTAAAGAGATTCTTACCATGGATAAATTGAAGAGCAGCTTGTGAAACCAAAACTGCAACCCTAAATTTTTCCTATAACACAAAAAAAGCAATAAAAAGACTTAACATCAAAATCAAGAATAAAAAAGGAAATTGTTCATATGTCCAATGAAGTTCTATCATCTTTAAGGTGCAAGGGCTGACTCTTCACCAAAATTATGCACAAATAAGTACTATCAGAAAAAAGCCAACCAAGTATACATTAAAGTTTAAAATAACAAACATAGCAACAAAGTTGGACCATAAAATAAATTAACTAGCTCTTTGTGTAGAGTGAACTAATTAGACAGTTGTAATTTTCTTCAAAACACTACAGAACTCAGAGAAATAAACATCATTTTCTTGCTGAAAATCACAATGCCATTGATTTACAAACCTAAAGCTTCAAACAAATGCACAAGTATAGCAAGCTCTCAACGAGAAATTTAAAGCATTGAAACAACAAAAGCTGATTAGATCAGCTGATCTAAACCTAATTACATTCAACTTCTAACTTTTTAATCTCAAGCAAGTTGAAACTTGAAAGTTACTAATTTAATCTTACAGAAAAATAATTAAAAGAACAAATCCTTCTTTATTAGATAAGAAAAAAGTAAAGAAATCTAAACAGATCCAAAATAGTCAAAAGCTAAATAAATTAAATTTTTAGTTAAGAAAAGAGCTTAGTTTCAATTAATTCTCTACTAAAAGCTTCTTCAAGAAGCAAACAAAACAAAGTATAAATAAAATAAATAAGTAAACCTGATTAGAGCGACGAATAGCTTCAGCTTCAAAACGCTTGGAAAGATTAGCGGTAAATCGAAACCTTCGCTTACGATTCTTAACGATCCAACAAAGCTTCCTCCATCTTTCTAAAGCTTCTTCTGATGAGTTCTTTGGCTTCACATCTCCAAAGTTCTCGTTCAAATAACTCTCCATTTTTTTTTTCTTCTCTTCTGCACTTCCGAAAAACAAAAACAAATCTAATTAAATAGATCCTTAGCTTTTTTGGTACTACTGGTTCATTTATTAAAGTTGCTAATATTGAAAGAGAAGCTCAAGCAACACCAGAAAAAGAAGATTATATTCTTCCAAGAAATTGGAATTTTGAATTTGTTCTTCTAAGCTTTAATGGCTTCTTGAAAAAAAAAAAAAAAAAGCAAATGAGAAGAAAAAGACCGGAGTTGACAAATAATATTGTTTCCAATGTTTTTCTGTTTGTTTTCAAGTAAAAAAGTCCATTTTCTTTTTCTTAGAAAGAAAAAAAGTTTTTAGAAATATATTAGTGGTTTAACCGATTAAATAATAATTCTCGATTCATTCAGTTTGATTGAATATACTATTAAAAACTTATAATTTTTTAAAAATGTATTGTTCAATTAATTTTAAATTCAGTTCAATCGATCCATACTGATTCATGGATCAATCGATTTAATCTTTCTAATTAGATCGACACCTGAATCGATTTTTGATCGAATTTATTCGATTTAACAATTTGATGCGATTCAAATAGTGATAGAGTTAGAAATTTTTTTGAAGGGACTAAAATTAAATTATATATTTTTATGATAGTAAAAATTTAATTTCATAATTTCAATAATTTATATATTTATAATTTTAAAATATTAAATTATTTTTTATTATTTTTATTATTATTAATTTAAAATTTTATAAATTATAAAATACCTGAATAATAAAAATTTATTTTAAATGACTGAGACCTTGGCTCCGCAACTGAATTCAGGGAACATTAACGTTTATTTTTTTATTTTCTTACTCGAGAAAGTATTAATGACAACTTCTTTATAATTAAAAACAAAATTTTCATGATCGAATTAATTAAACTATCAATTTATCAATCTAATTAATTTCTTTAATTCAATTAAATAAATCATAAACAATATTAAAAAATACTTATTCAAACAATTTTTTATTCCATTCAATCGGTAAAAATCAATTTTCAACCTGGTTAGAAGGGGGGCCAAAAGAGGAGGGTGGAAATTTGGTGGATTAGTTTTAATTTAATTTATATTATAATTTTTTACCTTCGTTACCTCGTGGAGTGGTAATTACGGCGGGGGATCTGACCCTGTGTAGTAAAAACGGGGGGCATTGATTCGAGGGAAAACGTGGATTACGCGGTTCAACATGTGGGTTTGGTGACCAATCCAAGGTCAACAGAGTGTCTTTCGGCCCCACTATATAGTTTTGCTCCTCAATTTTGTTTGGGTTTATTTCATCAAAGTCCTCAAGCTATAAATTATTTCCTAAATTAATCCTTAAACTTTAAAACTTCATAATTAAATTTAGATTCTATAGGTTTCATTCAAATCATGTCATTTCATTAAATTTTTGGCAGCCACTAGTTAAATCATTAACTTTTTGTTTAAGTAATCTCACATTTGATTAAATAGATTATTACAAATTAAAAAAATAGTTCGATCAGTTCAATTATTAGTTCAATCAATTTTTAAATTTATTCGTATCAATTATTATAAGTTCTGATCATATATGTTCTATTTGACATAATGTCTAAAACTAGACATAACCTCTCCCCAACCTATAAATTAAAAGGATAATGCACTTCAGCATACTTAAACTCACGTCTTCCTGCATAGACAACAATACTCATATCAATCGAGTTAATACTCGATCGACATAAAAAGAGTTAATTGCACTAAATAACCCAAAACTTTGAATGGAGCTCAATTGGATTGTTGGATTTGTTTAAGTAGTTGAAATTAAACTTAGGATCCCAAAATTAAGATTTGAGATGTAGTAGTTTTATTATATTATTTAATTAATATAGGTAGGGTAGGTTGAAAAAAAAATAGATATGAGTGGCTATCAATGATTTAAAGGGTTTCTTTCTTTAAGTATTGGGACAAAAACATGTAGAAAGAGCACATGGAACTAGCAATTAAAAAAAGGTTGTGTTAGCACAAGCTAGTCCCAAAAAGGAAAAAAAAATTAACATTTGTCAGTGAGATTCATTAATGGTTATTTATGTGGATTGAGTTTTACTTCGATTAATATGAGTATTATTATCAATATAAGAGAATGTGAGTTCGAGTGTATTGAAGCGCATTATCTTCTTATTTAAGGGTTGAAAAGGCATTATAGATAATTCTAGACATTGTTTCAAAAAAAATAAATATGATCAAAATCTATAATAAAATTATTCAAAAAAATAATTATTGTTATCTATAATGCTTACAATTGGTGGTTACATTCATGCATTTAATTAGTAAAAAATAACCCATAATTTTCTTTTAATTGTTTCAATGGATAAATTATTTGGTTAGTCATTTTAAATATGGATTTTTCTTATTTTGTTTATTCTCAAGTTTCTTTTATTAATTTGGTCACTTTAAAATACAATTTGATCAAATTGATCATTTCATTGTTAAATGATAATGGAAGAAGAACAGTAAATTTCCATGTTGGTCGCTTTAAAATTAGGATAAATTACCCGTCAATCATTCCAAATAGGAGTTGTTTCTATTTTGATCATTCAAAATTTTTTCGTACAAATACACCTTTAATCTTCTATTATCTTTAACGATGAAATGGGTAATTTCATCAAATCTTCTTTTAGTACCAATTTTCAATTTTACTTCAAATTGTAAAGAGAAACTAAGAGAATCCATGGCTCAATAATCATGAAATCAACCCCAATGTCCAAGTTTAGTGGATAACATGTTTCCTTTTATTAAAAAAAATGATAACATATGTAACCTAAAAAATAGTGGGTAACCTGTTTTCCAAAAAAATAAAATTGGATAACATGTTTTAATCCCAAAAAAGTGGATAACATGTTATGCAAACTTTTTAACATGATAAAAAATTTCAGTAATATTTGAAAAGGCATGTGTAAGTATTAATAAATGCAAAAATTTATTGAAAAAGAATATGTATACAATGTGAGCTTAAAATGCCACATAAAATGTTGATGTGAATTTAAAATTTATGTGTTAAAATATTATTGCTTTGAGAGGACAAGCGGGAATTGGTACGGTGCTTAAAAAAGTGAAGGATTTAGTGTCACGGGACTAAAATTTTAATTTCGTTAATCGCGTGGCCTTAGATAATTCTTTTTCTTTAAATTTATTTAAGTCAACTTTACTTTTAAAAAAAAGTATGAATTCTTAAGAGAAATTCTCTAAGACACAAAAAATAAAGCGAAAGTAATTTAAAGACAAAAAAGCAATAAGAAAACAAAAAAGCCACAAAAAAGTAATAACACATCAAGTGTTTAAGTCAAAAGCATTCTATTACTCAAGAATGAGATGATTACAAATGAAGAGAGAGGATTTTATTTATAGTCGAGCTTCGCTAGATTCAACAGTATAGATCAAATTATATCAATAATTAAGGTTAGTGTCTATCTAGAAGATGAAAGTCTTAAAAGAAATTTAAACTCTATACATTCTTATCCTTCAATATTTATAACAAGGGTAAATTACGTCACCAGTCACTCAACTTTGATGCAACTGACAAAATAATCACTCTGACTTCAATCTAGTCACTCAACTTTCAAAAAATAACAAATCAATCATCTTAACCATTTTTCGTTACTTCTGTAACAAAAAGATGACCTGTCATCCTACTGTGTAAACAGCCCCAATTTAGTATAGTGACGGAAAGATAGACCACATCAGCTAGTTAATTGATCACGTCAACTGTCTCGTTAAGCCTGTGACGAAAAATGTTAATGAGTGACTAATTTGTCACTTTTCAATAACATTAATAACTGATTTGTTATTTTTCAAAAGTTAAGTGATTATTTTATCAATTACATCAAAGTTAAATGATTATTAATATAATTTACTCTTATAATAATTATCTTTGTAAAAATACAAGTTACTGGAGTGTTTACAATTTAATTAGGATACAAGTAATTGAGTCTTAAGCCTATTCCAAATAATAGATCAATCTTATTGAACCGAATAAACATGAAAGGTCTAAAATGTGTACATCAATTATGGGCTCCTTTACGCAGCCCGTGAGATGGTAGCTTTGTGCATCAATTGGGATATCCCATGTAATTTTTAATAGTATTTTTTAGGTTAGTTTAAACATTTTTTTATGGTAATACTACTTTTAGAAGAAGTCACATACGTGAGCCACAATATTCTAAATACCATATCAATATATATATTTATA
The DNA here is from genome assembly GCA_005610355.1 of Gossypioides kirkii. Classification (NCBI taxonomy): domain Eukaryota; kingdom Viridiplantae; phylum Streptophyta; class Magnoliopsida; order Malvales; family Malvaceae; genus Gossypioides; species Gossypioides kirkii. The sequence continues at coordinate 1,990,792 of CP032248.1, forward strand.
TTCTTTTATTTAGGGCAACAATACATCATCAAAATAGAACCAACTATTTGGGGTAAAGCAAGCCTTTTGCTTAAAATTTTCTGCCCAAAGCTAATGAACTTGAGTTCTAGCTAGGAGCCTCGTACCCATTCAAAACAAAGCAGAGCACGACACATAATCCTAACAAAACTGAGTCCACTCATTCATCTTGGAAAAAGGAGGACATTTTCATACAGCGCAAATAAGACCCCTGATTCAACTTCTTTTTACCTTAGCATTACTCAAGTTTTACACAGGAAGTTCAAGGCGCATTATCAGCTTCTTAGTGACAACAAGGGGAAACAAAACGCAACGACAAGCAGTACTGGGAAATGAAAAATCAGTCAATTTACAGGGATAGGATTAATTATGATGGCACTAACCTTCATTTAGGGCAACAATATTTTATATTGGTTGCATTGAAATGGGGCAGAGGTTCTATAACTGCCCTCTCCAATTGCATAAATCCCTCCATGCCTGTTGCGGAATATTCTGAATCAGAAGGGCACCCCGTGGTGCTTTTAATGAAAATTCTGATAACCACTCGACGGGCAACCATTTCTTATCATTCACATCATACGTGTTACAAGAACTGTTCTTGTTAGATAAACGATACCCGGAATTAAACTCAGAGAAAAGATACAGTACATTGTCCAGGATTCCCACTGTGGGAGACCAGTTAGGAAATTTTGGATCGAGGCAAACCCATGATTTATCATCATATTAATAGGCGTAAAGAGAACGAGAACTACGGAAGTGCACCAAAATCCGAGATTGGGAAGAATCTAGGAGAACAGGGCGACTTATTTCTGAATATTTCGAAATAGAAGAAGGGCCGCGCAATGGAACCCAAATATCCCCACTTATATCGTAAACCTCGCCAAAACAAGCATCAGATCCCCCGAAGAAGTAAACCTTTCCTTGTGCAGCAACAGGCCTGGGAAAAGCCCGACGGTGCAACATAGAAGTAGCTTTTCTGCACCCACGTTTAGGGTGCTTAGAATCAAAGCGGAAAACATCCTTTGATGCATGACGAAACCCATCCCGAATGATACTTCCCCCAAGGGCGTAAGCGTGGTTGCCACAGGTAACCACAAAGGAATTACAAAGAAGATCAGGTGGCGTCGTAATCAAAACGTCACTGACTTCACCACTTTCCAGATCCAAAAAGTGCAAATCACTCCTAGCATTTCCTTCGGTATCCCGCTGTTTCTGTTCGAGGAAAAACAAGCCCTTGAGCTCTCCATCTTGTTTTCAGTTTTAGGGTTCTAGCTAATGGGATGAATTTTGGGTTATTTCCCTTTTTATTCGGTTTGGGTTTTATCAAGAAACCGTATTTAATTCAAATATTCCAAACAAAGCAAATGATTCCACCGGGCTTGGGCTGCAAAAATAAACAACACCAAACCCAAAAGTAATGCTACGGCTGGACTGAGTGAGCTGATGTGCTGGACCGGCTTGTTCCCTTGCTGCTGGGCTTAACTGAAAAGATCGGGAGGAACTTCTAATCTTATAAACAACAATTCAAAAAATAAAAATAAAAACTCTTTTTTTTCGTTTCTCCTTCGCCCGTACTAACAAAACAGAAACTAGTCTTTAAACAAAAGTGGAGCGCCGCCGCAAATACCGTCAGAACTACAATGGGAAACCACCAAACGATAGCCTAGTCACCTCGTTAACTCCACCGGTTGGGTTGAATTGGGGTATGGCTTTGGCTGGGGTGAGGATTAATGAGGAAGAATTTGAGGTAGAAAAAATTGTTTGATGAGAACAACATATATAAAAATGAGTAAAATAAATAGAGTTCTGCGTGACAAGTTATGATTAATTGAAATTTTTTTTAATAAAATTAATAGTTGTAGTAAAATGAATAATAATGTGATAGTTTAGATACTAATTCTGACTTAAAAAAAAGTTTAGATACCAATTTAAAAAAGCTAGTAGAATTTAAGTACCATTTTATTTTTAATTTTTTTTTATAAAACTTGGAGCTGTGGAAATCACCAAAGTTAATGAAGAAAGTAGGTCATTCAAATCAACTTACCTTTATTACCCCAGTTGGATTTAGCAGTAAAAAATTCAAAATTAAAAAATCAAAATTAAAATATAAAATTTAAAGATCATTATATTAATTTATAATTTTTCAAATTTAAAAAAATAAATTTTGTTATAAAATAAAGAGACAGAGAGTAAATAACAAATAAAATGAGAAAGCAAAAGAGGGAGAGCATATTTTATTGATCAATAGAAGTGTATTACAATGCTTCTCCAAGTCTATATTTATAGACAGAGAAAGTATAAATAGAATAGAACTTCAATTCTAATAACAACTAGAATTTAAACTTCATCCAAACTTATCTTGATCTTGATGGACATCCACTTAATAAGATATTCATAACACTTCTCATTAGATGTCCATTGATAGATAATGTATCTCGTTAAAACCTTTATTAAGATAAAAACTTTGTGGGAAAAAAAGTTCTTAGTGAAGGGAAAAGAGTACACATATCTATAATACGCATAACATGTTGCCTCATTAAAAACCTTATCAGGAAAACCCAATAGGACAAAACCTCGGTTAAGGGAAAAAGAGTACAATGCGTATTTACTCCCCCTCATAAAAACATCACATAAAATCTCATATTCTACGTATTCAATCTTGAATACTAGTCTTTAAAATGACTATTTGAATTTATTTGCTAAGCATTTATATCACCATTCTTTTGAAAGTCGTGAGAGGAAAAAATTAAGAGAAATATATTTTGATATCTTCAAAAGTTTTAACAAACTTTAATCATGATTCTTCTATAAAAACTTAAATAGGTATTTTGGATTATTTTATAATCCTTCTTCAACTACTATTCACTAAGTCAAATTTATCACATGTGCAATTATTTCAATTCATATAAATGAACAATTTCTTGATAATTCCAATATGCTTCTAGCATTCCAAATCCTTTAAGGATTTTAATATAAACTTTACTATATAGTGATTCACAAAAAGTTGTAACAACAACTATGAGACGCAAGTATGAACTGTCAGTTTAATAATATATCTAAAGGTTATTACATCCACCACAAAATAATTTTATACCTTCTCATAATCAATGCCAGGACTTAACGAAAAACTTCATATTTTTATTTCGCCTTTGCAAAACTACTTCATTTGTACCCTATTGCCTTTATACCTTTAGATATTTGGACTGTTGGTCCAAAAACTCCACAAATTTAATTGTATTTGAGTTGCGTCTTTTTATTTTGGCCAATTTATTTCATATCTCTATTTCCCAAGAGATTTATTCAACATCCTCCTTTTATTTTATTATTTCCACAATAATATTACATGCAAAAACCATTGTCAACCACTTTTATTATTGGTTCGACATTTTCTCAAATTGACATAACTTATCGAGATCTCTTATTTTCACTATTTTAATCTTCAGTTTCAGGTACCTGAATCTCTTCTTATTAGTTATGTCTTGGGTCTTTTCTCGAGCATCCGCTTTCACTATATGAACATCTAGATTATTTCCTTCTATGAAAATTTCCATATTTGAAACTTTAATAAGTTATATTTGTTGAACTTCTAGTTCAAATTGCTCTCCACCCTTAACTCATTATAAGTTATTAGTTCTCTCTCCCTAATGTCGAGAAAACTATCAAATCAAAATAGTAATCACAATCATGTCATTATTGAATCTCCAATACATTTAATATATCATAATAAAAGGAGACACATAATTAATATATATTTCCAACTTTCTTTGAAGATTCACTCATCTTTGTGCGTTGTGGTGAAGCAATTGGAACATACAAATAATGACATTTAATACTGGAAATGTCTAAATCAATGTGAAGTTTATAATGACATTAAGTCATATAATATAATTTCCAAATGTATATTCGCTTCACGGAATATGCCAAAATATTCACATGTCCAAAATTCTTCAAGTGCATCCAACCATAACGAGCTTTAGATAGAATTACCATATTCTATTACTCATATTTTTCTTCCACAATTTAAGTAGATATTTCACAGTCAAATATTTTGACTTCAACTCATTAATAGAGATAATGACAAAAGAATATCACAGAGATAATCACAATCAATTCAATATAAATCAATAACTCAATCCTCTTTTGATTCATATGAAATATAATCTTTTCCTCATTCACAATCTCAATATGAGATCCATTATGAATATCTATTAAAACTAATGGATTAACCATCACAATATATTAATATATTAGCTCTTCTAGAGCTTTCGACCAATTTTGTACAACCAAATATTGGAATAATATTGGTTTGTTTCAGTACTAAATAAGATAAATATTTTTTATCTGTAATGATAGAATTCATTACTATATTTTAATATCCTTCCTTAAAGAATATTAATAAAATATTTGGACATACCCCACATATGTAGTCAAAAACCTTTCATATCACATTGATAACATAAGTTATCTTTACCCTTTGAAGAGTTATCTTGAGAACTCTCATTGTTCTCTTATTCATCACTATGTTCCAACTTTTAGTGACCCATGATTCCCAGAAGTGAACTAGAGACCTCTTGCTTATTTAATAAACTCCATTCCACCTTACTAATCACTTCCTTAAAAAAGAATCGTGTTGATAACATGTTATAAAATAAATAAACAATGAGTAAATAACAAAGAGAATAAGAGAGTAAAAGAGGGAGAGCGTATTTTATTTATCAATAGAAGTGTATTACAATGCTTCTCCAATGTCTATATTTATAGACATAGAAAGTATAAATGGAATAGAACTCTAATTCTAATCTAATGACAACTAGAATTTAAACTTCATCCAAACTTATCTTGATCTAGATGGACATCCACTTAATAAGATATTCATAACAAATCTAAAATTTTACCTTTTGAGGAAGGGGAACGATCATGTATGTTGTCTTCCTTCACGGGTTCAAGTTTTATGGACGAAAAAAATAATATCGAAAAAATTTTATCCCATTTAAAAATTCAACCTAACTCGATTTCAAATCTAATCAGAATTTGATATAATTACCGATATTGAAAGATAAAATAAAACAAATCCACCTACCTTATCCAAGAAGACATACCAAATCTATTATCCATAAGAGAGCCACAAGTCGTGACATATCTTATTCCCATGCCACAAAAGTTAAAATCTTAGTCTATATATACACCCATAAGTACCTTTTTTTTAATTTAATCATTATTTTTTCATAAATATTTTTTATAAAATTACACCATATTAAATTAAATAATCAATTCAAACTCTAATTAATTAATCGAATAATTTTTTTAAAAAAATTATATAAGATAAGACTCGAATATAAAATCTCAAAGTCATCGTATCTTTGATTTTATGTATATTTATCATCTATTTTTGTTAATGGAAATGGACCAGAAAGAGAGATTGAAAAGACTGGGCATCACAAGAAGAAAGGGATGATTAAAGAGGAAGTGGCTGATGATGTCCAACACGTGTTCTTTTAATAGCAAAATCTACTAAGCAATGATAAAAGAAGTTGAAATCTCTTTCTTGCAAGAAACAACATGGCGGATTGAATTTTGATATTAACATTATTTTTAATACAAAAAGATATAAGTTAAAATATACGGAAATATATTTTTTTATTTAAAAATTAAGAAAAGATTATAAATAATTTTATATTTTATATTTAAAAAAATAGATATTATGAGAACTTATAATAAGAACATCAACTATACAATACATTCAAAAAAAATGTATGTAAAAATTTTTAATGCTTTTATTAAAAATTCGCGTTCTTTTAATTGTTACAATAATAACAATATTAATTGAACTAAAATTTATTTGATAATATTTTGCATAAATTGATCATTTCAAGAATAAAGAAAGTTCCATTCTCCATATACTTTATAAGAGTAGGATGATTTTCTTTTTTCAAAGAGAAACAAACACTCATTTTGATTCTCAAACAAGTGGATCACAATAATTTCTTTCTTTCTATTTTTAATTATATTTTTTCTATTAAGCATAAAGTATTGGATGATGGGGGTGACATTCACCTAAAGAATCAGCAAAATTCCAATGGTGATTAGACATGATATGTATTAATAGACTAAACTTCCAATTATCTCTTTATTCTGTTAAATGCTCTATTTTAAAAACATTCTACAATCGGTTGATTGAGTCTTAATTTAATTAGTATAAGTATTATTGTTAATAAAGGAGAATATGAATTCGAATGCGCTGAAGTGCATTATCTTCTTATTTATGGGGTGGGATGGACTATGAATAGTTCTTAACATTGTGTAAAAAAAAAAAAGATATGATGAAGACCTATAATGAAATTGTTCAAAAAAATTAATACAATATTTTCTTACATAACAAAAAACAAATAGAATCATAGTCAAGTAAAGGATATTTTAACTTTTTATGCCCATATCATCCATTTTCTTGTTTCTTTCATTAGCGATCTATTCTGGTCGAGTCCTTGCACAATTTTGATCAATTACACTAATAGTAAAATATCATTATAAGAATGAAAAAGTTTTTATCCTACACACGATCTCTTCAATAATAAATTAATTCAACCCTTCTTTTTGTTTTGAAACTTGCATTCTCTAATATGTTGTTCCCTAAGAAATAGGAGGAGTTGTCTAAAGATAAAGATTTGTGCTTGCATCTTCAAATTCCCCCTCAAAGATTTGCAAATAAATTGTTTTTCTTCATTACAACTGCGCGTCCATATGAATTCCTAATGAAATCATACAAGCCAAAATCAAATTGATATAAACACAAAACAATCTAAACCGAAATAATCTAAACAAATAACCCCAAATGACAAAAACCTAAAGTGATCATAATAAAAATTATTTTAAACTTTTAATTACTTAACCATAAAAACCCAAGTCTCAAATTTCAATTACCCGTATTCAAAAAAGATCCAAACTTAAAATAATTTGACATTTTCAATACTTAAAAATTCATTTAATTCAAAATCAATCCAATCCGTCTAAATGACAAATCTAAATAAATCCTTTAATCTCCTTTGAAGTAACTCAATAAACCAATAAAACACCCCAAGAATGCACCATCTTTCACTTTCTCTCAATATCAATTTTTTGCAATATGCTTAGTGTGTAGGCATTGATAGGAAGAGGGCCCCAAGTGCCATAATTTTTTCTGCAAACCATTCTAACTTTATGTCCTAACATGCTTTTTATTTTTTGCTAATGGAAATTGAGAAGCCTTCCTTTTTCTTTAGGCTAAGCTTTGCCTCCAATGAGATATGACAAACAAAGTTAGGTTCATCCTGTTTTTGATGCTCATTTCTTTTGTCCCAATCCTTAGGTTCTGTCATAGTAATGGAAATTACACTATCTATTGCTTATGGGACAAATCTAAATGTCTTGTTATCTGTACAACAATAACCCCCATGTTTACATCATTCATGTTATTGAGCAAAAAGAATAACTTGTAAAAGCAAACTGGAATTTACAGTCTAGTCACTTCTTTTAATCTGATCGATCAAATCTTAATCTGATCGATCAATCTGGTTCAAATAACACGAAATCCAGCCATCGATTAACTACAACATAACCAATCATATCTTCAAAAAAATTAGATTGTGTACTTAGAGGGCATGACATAACTTTACTACAAACCCTACTTAATAGAATTACTGCTTATAAGGATGTAAGGACAACCCTTACACAAAATCCACCATCTACATAAAACTCCCTCCTCCCACAAAATGGGCATTCAAGACACTCTCATAAACTTGTATTTGTTATACAGAATAATCATTTGAGTCAAACTTGAAAGAATGTTTGACCAACCAAGGGTTTGCCCACTTAAAAAATTGCCACAAAAATACTATAAAATTTTATTCAAACCCTCTCTAAGTAAGAGATTTTACTATCATGTCCTAAAAAAAATAAAAAACGTATCTTGACACGTAGTGGCGGAGCCACTAAGAGATCTATTAGGTCATGGTCCCCTTAAAATGGTAAATTTTTAATTTAGACTCTTTATAATTTATAAAATTTTAAATTAGTAATGATAAAATTACATTTTATCCCTCCCAAAATAATAAAAATTTGATTTAACTCTTTAAAAATTATAAAGATATAGGCTATTAAAATAATGAAATTACATTTTTATTATTATAAAGAATATACAATTTAATTCCGTTCTCTCAAAAAAAAATTTTTGGCTCCACCACTGTTGACACGACATCCTCACTAAGCCCTACTCAACAAAATGATTGCTTATAAAGGGTTGAGGATAGGCCTAACACCGAATCAACCACCCATATAAAACTCACTCGTTCTCAAGACACTCCAATAAAAAAATGGGGTTCTCTTTGTTCCCTAACCTCTTCCTACGACTCTCAACACTAGGATAAAAATCAGTTCAAGGGTGAATTTGGATGGGCGATGCTTTTACCTGCGGTTAATGTAAAAATTACGGTGGCGGTGAGATTAGATACTGTAGCGATACCGTAGAGTGAGACAAAAAGTAAGCTAAACGCACTGCACCCCACTACCCATTTAAACTCAGCCAAGTCACCTAACCTCAAACCTTGTATCCACACTATTCATACAACAATGTAGTTCCTCAGTGCTTGTAATGATGCCATGGTCCTTTTGTTTTACCTTGACCAAGATAAGATAATAGGGGTTTGTAAAGATGAACAAGTAAATTCTTAAACAAAGCTGGAAGATAAAGCAGTTTCTTATGCTTTTGAAGACCAATATTGGGCAAAAGAGGAACAACTTTTTTAAAAGAGATGCATTGAAGAAAATAATAGTGTTTTCAACAGTGTGGGCAATGAGTTGGATGGGGCTATAGAAGGAAAAAGATGGACAGTGTTGGTGAAAGGTACACCTGTATATTGAATCAGATTCCAACCATGTGACCTTACAATGGGAGTCTGCTCATTTTCCATGTATAACATTCATTGCCCAACTTAATTAAGCCAACCAATTCATTCTCCCATCACATAATCTGGGTAAGAATATTTAGTTCAAGTATGGTTATCAATTCTCACACCAACATTCAAACTCGAGCTCAAAGTCAACTTGATTTTACCATATATCAAAATAATCTATTAGAATTCAAAATATTAAAAAAATATATATCAAAATCTAAAATGATTTGAACTATAATCAGGAGCGAATGAGGGGGCGAGCAATGACTTTGGCCACCCTAAAAATGAAATTTTCTTTATATAATCCTTTTAGGTTTTAGGAAATCACAAGTTCATATAATGGTTAAATTGTACTTTGGCCCTAAAAGTTTTTTATTCATTTCTAGCTCCTAAAACAATTTCCTGGCTTCACCTTGATTGTAGTAATTTAAAAAATTTAAAACTCGAATTAATGTAGATAGATTTACCAAAAATCAACTTCATCAAAAGCAATATGAGTTGTGGTACGATATTTTGGGTAAAAAAATCTCTCCAGTCCCTTTAAATTTTAAAATTGAGCAAAATGGCCCCTATCAAAAAAAATTCATAACAATTTAATTCTTGTCAATTGTTTATGATTTTGATTGGTATAATAACAAATTTAACCCTCAAAGTTTATACATCCTGCCAATTTGGTTCCAATTTAACAAATTTATCCCGCAACATGTGTAAATGTGTAGATGTTGAACTTGAATTTGTTTAATTTTTTTAAAATGAAGGCCAAAATGATAAAATATATAAACATTGAAGACTAAATTTGTTGTTATATCAATCAAAATTATGTACAATTGATGGAAGACGTTAACGCCGTGATTAATTGTCTTTAGTTACTCACTTTCGAAATTGATAATAATTAAATTACTCTGAATTTAGTATGAATTCTTATTATATTATTTCAACATATTGATATTATATTTCATGTACAATTGATGAATGAAAGTTACTAATATACTCATCGATACGATACTAACAACGATACAATGATACTAATATACTCATCGATACGATACTAACAATCAGGAATAATACGATAAACTTGAACTTGAAAATCCGACTCAAAAATCCCAAATCCGAATCCGAAAAGGTCAAAGCTCCAAAGTCGGAAAAACCCACCAAAAACAACTTCACCCAACCTGTATGGGATGCCCCGTCAAGACACTTGTATCAGATAAGACCATCACTATCAAAGTCATTAACCCTTCCACCAATGGCAAAAACCAATATAAATAAATGTCTGAACCAGTAAAAAACAATCAAACAAACCCTACATCCCCAAATCAACAACACATTCCCACTACACAACCCCCCATAAACATGGCAAACACCCTTTTAGAAGCTTTTAACGTACGAGTTGTCGGCTCCGGCGACAGAATCCTTGTCTTGGCTCACGGTTTCGGTACGGACCAATCAGTTTGGCAACGGATTCTCCCATTTTTCACACCTAATTATCGTATAATCCTATACGACCTCGTTTGTGCCGGCAGCGTCAACCCCGATTACTTCGATTCCACTAGGTACAACACGCTCGATGCTTTCGTAGACGATTTGCTTAATGTTCTTAAAGCTCTCGGCGTTCACCGTTGCGCTTACGTCGGCCACTCCGTCTCCGCCATGATCGGTATCTTGGCTTCCATTCGCTGCCCTCAACTCTTCTCCAAACTCATCCTCATCGGCGCTTCTCCCAGGTAAAACGGAAGAAAAAACTTGCCCTTTGTGGTTTACCGATGAAATATGTTAAAGGATTGCATTAAGTCAAAAGGACTAAATTTAAAATTTCAGCATAGCACAAGGACTAAAATTGGAGTTAGACCAAAATGAAATTTATGGTTTCCAGGTTTCTCAATGACGAAAATTACCACGGAGGGTTCGAGCTAGGCGAGATTGAGGAAGTATTTTCAGCAATGGAAGCCAATTACGAAGCTTGGGTCAACGGGTTTGCCCCAGTGTTGGTGGGGGCCGATGTGCCGACGGCGGTTCGAGAGTTCAGCCGGACACTTTTCAACATGAGACCGGACATATCATTGTTCGTTTCAAGGACGATCTTCAACAGCGATCTGAGAGGGGAACTCGGGAAAGTGAGAGTGCCGTGTTGCGTGATCCAGACGGCCAAAGATGTGTCGGTTCCAGCATCGGTGGCGGAGTATTTAAAGACCCATCTTGGGGGACGAACCACGGTGGAGATTTTGAGAACAGAAGGCCATTTGCCGCACTTGACTGCGCCGGTGTTGCTTGCTCAAGTGATCAGGCGAGCCCTTCCGCGGTGAGTTTTCTAGTGTTTTTCTTACTTTAACAATGCCAATTGCACCCAATGGGTTGGATTGTTACTTTGGTGTTGATACAGTGATACTTCAAACCCTTTTTCATGTTGAAAAATAAAATCTAAATTCTTAATTTTCTCTTAATTTTTACCTAAAAAAAGATAATTCATGCATAGATATCAATTGAGGGAAAATGTATATCTCAAGGGTCAATTTACTAATTAACCCATTTGAATTTTTCAACTTTTATATCATTTTAACTCCTCGTAATTTTGAGTTTGAATAGTTTTAAGTTGAGGTCATTTAGATTTAGTTATCGAATTTTTTTGATTATATCATCTCGAGTACAAATTATTTTAACATTTCAATTTTTGATTGTTTTAAATTTAAATTTTTTTTTTTAAGTTAAGTGTAGTTAAATTCATATCGGTTTCGACCATTTTAATCGTTAAGTATCATTCCAATAATAAATCGGAACAATTAATTTTATATTTAAAATAATATATAATAAAATATACAAATTTATGAAAATTTATATTTTTTTTTATATACATAAATTTGTGGACGTTAGGGTACTTGGATTTCTTTAATACTATTTCATCAGGATGATTTTTTCCTTCCGTAGGATTAGGATAAGAATATCCCCACGTGATTGCGACGTGACGAGACAATGCTTTTCGCTATGAGAATGGTATTATATTTTAGATTAAAAAATAAATTAATTTTTTATTAAAAATTTCATTATTTTTAATTTTAAAAGTTCGGAATAATTAAATAATTATATATATGGCGTTTTACGTGTGCATATTTTTAATTAAAAGATTAATTTTTTAATATATAATAATTTATTTATTTATTTTTTAATAAATAAAGTAAAATACAATTTAATTTGTAATATAAACACCTTTATAATAATTTGATGAAGTATCTTTCTTTTTATTTTCTTTATTGTCATAATTGTTTATAATATAATATATATTCAAATATTTTTCATAATTCAATTAATTTTTAACCAAAACAAAGATTAATTAATGATTAATTGAGGTAGGAGTTTTGGATAGATTTTTTTATATTTCAAATCGATTTTAATTTATTTGCATTTAAATTAAGAGTTGGTATTTGATATTCTAACAATATATATTTTTATTTTATAAGTATCTTTAAAAAAATTATCACAGTGTATTTTTTAATATTTTATTATATTTCCTCTCAAATTAAATATTAAAATGTATTTTTATTTAAATATAAGGGTTAATGCATTATTGGACCTTGAATTTGATAATTGTTTTTACATTGAGGTTTTAATTTTGTTTTTGTCTAAGTTAGTCCTTAAACTTGACAATTGTTCTCACATTGGACTTTGAATTTTTTTCCAAATTAGCCCTTGAACATGACAACTAATCTTACATTAGAGCTTGAACTTCTTTTATCCAAGTTAATCCATGTTATTTCCTTAAAAAAAGTTTGACCAAAATAAATTCAAACCTCGATATGAGAATAATTGTCAAATTCAGAGGTTAAGTTGGATAAAAAAAAATTCAGATCCTAATGTGAAAATAATTATCAAATCTAAGGACTAACTTAAAGAAAATTTTCATACCTCAATATAGAAGCAATTACCAAATTTAAGCCCTCATGCATTAACCCTAGATATAACTATAAGAATATGCAAATATTTGTATAAAAATAATTTAAAATGGATGAACCGTGAGTCCACAAATCATATTGAATCAAATTCAACTTTGAATATAATTATCGAGAAAATTAAATATAATTTTTTAGCTTAAACTTGAAAATAATTTTTATTTTAGGTTCTGAATTTATTTTCAAAGCTTTCAAAGCAAAAAAAAAAAAAAATAGATTAGTATAATAAACTTGAATGGATAAATTACTTGTTTAGATCCTCAAATTTACTATATTAGAATTTTAAAAATATTAACTTTTTTAATGAAATTTTGGAATTTTCAAGGATCAAAATAACAATATGTTATTTAACTTATTTGAATTGTAAAATTCATTTTCACTCAAAATTCGAAAAGTCAAATTATTTATTTGAATTTAGTAAAAAAAAACAAATAGAATATAATAATTATAAAATGTAAATATTTGGTGAAGACTTTTGTATAAGTACGTGGCAGCCTCATGGGCCGTGATAGCAACAAAATTCCACCACAACCCCAAAGGTATTTTGTGGAATTAATTTTACATTTGAAGAGATGAGACATCAACATCGAAGGGTAGAGATTTAATTTGGTTGGATTTGATTGGATTATTTTTAATTTTTAAATCGTTGATGATAATTCGGTTTTATTTAATTTTTTATTTTGTTAGTATTTCATTGATGTTGCAGTTGAAAAGTATTTTTTAAATTGTTATTAAAAAAATTATTGTTTGATAATTTTAAATGTTTGGTATTGTTTTCAAAAATTACAATTGAAGGTTAAAATGTCTTTTTTTTTCATGGCTGTTATACCACTTTTTCGACTTGGACACGTGGTAACATGAGAAGTTATTAGAGAGACACCCATGGGTGGCCCTCCACCTTATATCGTCTGGATGATTACTTAGTGACCAACCACCCGTATTTAATCCAATAGGCCACCCACTATTAACTAGTGTGTTTTCTTCAAGAGGAGACACTCTAGAACACCACTTACCTATTAATACCCTGAGATACAATATAGAAGGGGCCTCCTCTTCTTTCTCAACAAACCTTAATAAACTAAGCTCTCATCCCTCTCCTCTTCATTCTCCTACTTTTTTTGGCTCTCTGCCCAACAAGGGTGAATTGATCTTATTTACACCACCACCTTCTCCTCCCTTGCTGATACTTTGTATCAACAATAGTGAAAAGTAAAAAAATAGTTAAGCTATATGATATTTAAATAATTTAATATAACGATACATAAAATATAAATTTTAAATACTTTTTAAGTAATTAATATAAATCATTTGCAAAATTGATGGTACTTAAAATATTTTGAAATTTTAAATATAATAAATGATAGTTAAATAATTTAATACAATGATACATAAAATATAATTTAATTTAATTTTTATATACTTTTTAAATAGTTAATATCAGGGGAGAGATCCACTTACATTAGTGTAAAATGTTTCTGTTTTACACCCTTTTGTAACTTTTTCTATGATTGATATTTTAACAATCAAAATTGTTTAATTTATCAAGTAAATTTTTAATCAATCTAATATTTCTATCATCTTGGTCTAAAATATTGTTTATATGAATATATGTTTAACTATTAATTTTTTTACATAAAATAAATAGTTAGAAAACTTTAATTTACACCAAACATAACATGCATGAACTATATGAATGAAATATGAAATATAACGATTGAATTGTTAAAATACTAATCGTATAAAAAATTATGGAATGACATAAAACCACTTTAATTTTACATTAGTGTATGTGGATCACTCTCCTAATTCTATATTATTTGTTGTAAGCTAAATAAAAATTACGGTTTATCAATAAAAATTAAATTTTGATATAGTTTTGCAAAATTATGTTAACATGTGTACAGTGGCGAACCTAGGGGGGTTGACAGGGCCTCGTCCCCCTTAAAATGAAAAATCTATTTAGATTCTTTAAATTTTTTAATTTTTTAATGGTAAAATTACATTTTACCCTCAAAAATAATAAAATTTTGATTTAATCCTTTAAAATTATAAAAATATAAACTATTAAAATAGTAAAATTATATTTTTACTATCGTAAAATATATAATTTAATTTTGACATGCATATGTAATTTATTATTTGGCCATCCTTAGCTACATGATAAAATTACTTTTTAGCCTTTCAAAAAATTAAAAACAAAAATTAGAATATTATTAACTTTTAATTAAATGGAATAATTCCATTTTTAATCCTTAAGAAGATTATTTTAACATAAATATTTTAAGTATAACCCTTTCAGAATTTTATAAACTATTTTTTTACTTCACCCCTAAATTAAGTATTTAATCTTTAAACCAAATTGTTTTTTTTTCATATTTCATTAGTAATGAAAAATAAAAAAACAAATTTGAAGGTTTTTTTCCTAAAAATAGAATTTGCAAGAATTATGAGGTTCAAATATTAGAAAGTTCTATTAGAGAGATTGTACTATTTATCACTTCAGATCGCAGACTTCTTAGCCTAGTCTTTTTAAACTAAACAAAAAAAAAACTTACAAAAATTATCAAATGTAAGGGCGTCTTTAGATGAGTGGTATGTTTGCCTCCTGTAAAGTTAAAAATAACAACGACTGTAAGATTAGTTACTATAACTGTGAGGTAAAAGATTTCACCGCACCACAACCACCATCCAATATATATAGAGAGACTTTCAAATCAATGACCCAAAGCAACCCTCATTCATGTTTTGAATTTCTCTAAATGTGGAGTAGTGTGTGATTAAGCAAATGAAAAAAAACAAGTTGTTGATCTTCAAGAAATTATTTTTGAATATACTGGTGTAATTACATGGTAATATCTGTTCATATTTTCTTAACCTTTTAACAAGAATGCGCACACAAGTGCTCAAACCCGTATCCCTTAAAATGAACAACATCATTTTTTCCATTGGAGCCACTTGTTCGGTTTCACAATTTGTTAACTAACATTAAATCCTTTTTGATTGTCTTTTAAAGACTCTTGGTGAAGATTGCAAATTTGGATTGGTTTGTAATATCTTCTTTAATTAGTTAGAGATAATTTAAGATATATATTTGAAAGAATCTAGACTTATACCCAAATCGAATCAAATTTGAAATTATTTAGACAAAAAATGACTCAAGTATGAAGCGATAACAATTGGAAATGGTCTAAAATCGTAATTTAAGTTGCAAACTTGAATAACCCGAACTCAAAACGAATCAAAGCTAAAATGGTCGAACCCCAATTGATAATTGTCAATCCTCTGTATAACAATAACCCTCTATAACAACATTTTATTATAACAACTAAATTCGTTCAAATTTGTTGTGAAACAAATTTTTTATGTTTTATTTTTACATTGTATAACAACTTTTCATCTATAATAACAACAACTATAAAGTACAAAGTATATTCTTTATTAAAATAAATTCTATATAACAGCCTCTTGTCTCAAATTTAGTGAAATCAATTTTATTCTCAAGTGAAACAAATATAATAAGTTTTAATTAATATTTTATTTTAATAAAATATTTAAATTTTATATAAAACATATTAATCGTATTTTATTAAATAAAAATAATCTTTAATAAATGAGATTACATCTGTAAATTTTATTAAAAGTAATATCTAAAATGCAGTAAATAACATTAATTAATTTAAAAAATTTAAAGAGTTCAAATATGATTTAAATTTCAAATGTGATCATAAATGTCTGAGATATTATTATATATGTATAAGAGTCACCTCTTTATAACATTCAATTTTTTTATAGAGAAATAATATTATTATATAGAGAATTGACCGTCTTGTTAACTGACTTTTGTTAAATTTAAATATATGACATCAATTAAACTTTATTTTTTAAATTAGACTTTCGAATATTAAAATACCACTTACCCTAACATAATTATTAATTAAACTTTAATTTTTAAATTAAATATAAAAAATTCAAATTTCTCTCCACATGTAAAGATTAGACCTTTCCATGGGTCGAGTTAAGCCTTGTCAAAATTTTCAGCTCATTTGTTAGGCTCGAGCTTAGTCCGAAAATTGGTCTAAAATTTTGCTCAAATTTGACCTGAATAAAAATGCGAAAACCCAATCCCTACCCAGCTCGGCCCATCCAAATTAATTTTTTATATTGTTATATATATTTTAAAATCCAACACATAAAAAATACTAAAAAATTAAAATAAATGTTTCTCAATAAATTGAAAATAAAATTTAAAAATATTTATATTTAAATAACAGTAAAATAGGTGTAAATTAAACATCTAATATATATATATAGTTAATAATTCATATTTTGAAATTAACCAAAGATTATATATTATTGGAGCTGAACCATAAACCATATGGAAATTGAAAAGTGATATAACGTCGAATAAAGAAAGAAAACAAGAAATCATTACAAAGCTATTCTAAAAAGAAATAAAAATAAAAAAAAGTGAATAAAATAATAACCAGATATCAGGTTTCGTCTTATAAATAATCATCTATTTATATTATTGTATATAAATATTCTTTTTCAATTTTCTCCAGACTCCACTAATTTTTTTTTTGTTTGTTTCTACTCCACAAATTTAGTTTAAGAAAAGAAAAGAAAATTGATAAACATAAAAAGCTACTGGATCAAGCTAGTGATACTGTGAGATTTTGACACGTCGAAAGATGATAAAAAAGAAAATCAAAACACCAATAATGAAAGTGGCCACCCCTTTCTTTATTTCGTCCTCATGCACGAGTTTCTCGTGGATTTCCTTTCAAAAATTCTAATTATTATATATCTTCTTTATTTATTATTTTTATAATGTTATTTGTTTAAGGTAAATTGTACCCAAAATCAATTAAATTTATCTTTTAGTCTTTTAACTTTAAAAAGTAAAATTTTTATTTAAGTCACTAAATTATTAAATTCCTTGTCGTACGACCTTCTTTGTTCATACCACATGTCCTTCTCTTCTACAGTTCAATTATTTTTCACGATACAAACTTTGAATATTAAGAATTTACGAATCGAAATCCAAACAACTTTCTTCGATGATCTTCAATACTAACTGCCACTTGGAGCTTGTTAACCAAACTTTTTTTTAAGAAAACACTTAATAGCCTGATGACTTACATAAAAATTTATGAATAATTTAATAACTTAAATGAAGCTTTTTAAATAGTTGAATGATCAATTTGTAACTTTTGAAGTTGAGTAACCAAAACATAACGTTTCGAATAGTTTAGTGACTTTAAGTGTAGTTTACCCAATTATTTATTAAATAGTTCTAAGCTTTCAGCTACATATAAATGTATTATAGGTTAAACATCATTGACTAGATTTTCATATGATCTAGATAATGTGATCGATTAATAATCACGACTAATAAAACATTCAATCTAGTCCTACTAATAATTTTATAAAAATAAAAAGGCTGGATAATGCAAAATTAGAGTAAAAAGATTACACTTTATATAAAATATGTACTTAATTAAACTATGCAATGTTACCAAACAAAGCAGCCACAATTCCGGACCACAAATGACATTCGTTTATTCCACTTTAATACTTCCTTAACCTATAATTTAAGGGGGGAAAAAAAGACAAAAAACTAGCATATCTAACTATTTGTTATCTTATGTTTATATCTAAAATTAATAAAATTGTAGTTTAATCTCTCTAAAAACTCTAAAATTACAAATAATTTGTATAAAAATAGAATTAAATTTTGGTTCTCAAAAATTTGTTATTCAATTTTAACACTTTCAAAAAAAAAAAAATTGACTCCAATATAGAACACTTTTAGGATGCCAATATAAATATTCATCTATCAGGAAAAGAATTAAAAACCATCTTTTAAGAAATAATAAATATTATCATGTTATTCTTTTTGTTTTTCATATTTTTATATAAAATCTTTGAATAAAACAATTAAAAAAAACACTACTAAATCTATGAATGGAACCCGAAATTGAAGAAATTTTGTATACAAAACCTTTAACCGCAGCATATAATTCATTCAATAAATAATTTTTATATAAATATATAAAATTAAATAAGTTGGTATCATTCTTAACCGAATTACCAACTCAATTATAAAATTACAAAAATATCTTTTTTAAAATATATTTAATATCATTATAATGACATTTTTTTTCTTAGTATTAAAATACAAGTTTATTACCGCTTAATTCACTCATTATTGAATAAATTTTATGATATACACAATATATAATATAGTATAAAATAAAATAATGTATAACATAGGTTGAAGAAATTTCAACAAACAATTAATATATACTGCATAAAGTATGCGAAAAAAGACAAACAAAAATCCGGAAATAAATCTGCTCCTCATAAGTCTCACATCATATAAAGATATTTACATTTTTTATTCACATTTTTTATCTCGTAAAATCTATATTTCAGGTTTTTTTTTTAAATAATTACAAGCATTTATGTGGTGTAAGGAAAGATTTTTATGCTTACAGATCTGAGGGACTGGCAGCGTTGTTGGCGGACCTTGGTTGCCGGAGCAGCTCTATCAATTTCTCTGCCTGTACAAAATAAATGTCCAAGAATAATGAGAAACAAAACGACAACGAAATAATTCTATTCATTTTCGACACAATAATACAAAATAGTAGTAGCCTTTCATGACGAAAACATAAGAAAAAGAAATTTCAACAAACTGATTGGAAAAGAAATTAAAATAAAATTATTAAGTAATTAAATTTGAAAGGACAGTTTAGCCTCTTCAGCGACTTGGCGCGTTCGTGGACGTAGTCATTTTGTTGGTTTCTTAATGGGTTTTTCCTTCTTCTTTAAATTATTTTTTAATGAACCAAAATGGAAGGAGAAATTTTTGCGACTGGCGTGGGTCATTTGGCGATTTTTTTTTCCCCAAAAATAGCTATGCCACGTCAGCCAACGATGACTAACCAACCGGAATTTTTCTCCCTCTCTCAGCTTAACAACAGTACATGAAAATAATAATAATAATTGATGGTGATTAGAAAAAATGAATAAAATATCTTTAATGTTAATTTAAAAATAGTAAAATACAACAATATCTTTATACTTTTATTTTAAAAGAAACTAATAATTATTAATAAAGAAACAAAAAATTTCATAACTGGTTTTTGATAAAAGAATAGTATGAGAGAAAGAGGGACGTGGTTTATATTTTTTTAATTAAATTACTTATTTAATTTTATCAATTTGCTTTCTGCCAAAAAAATCTTATTAATTTGTTGAGGCAACTCTATATTCAATTAATTGGTAATATTTTAAAAAAATAAATAAAATATATGTAAAAATTTTATACTCATTATTTTAAAATAATTTTATCTTATTTGTATTTTTCTTAACTGAAATCCAATATTTTAAGTTAGTATAGAAATATATGGTTGATATTACCGTTACTAGTAACTTACCTTTTGCTTGGCGCGATTGGTGCCTGACTGAGACAAAGCGACCAAGGGAGGAATCGCTCCTTCGCGGGCCACCAAAGTACGGTACACCACACTATCTTCACAAATCTGCAACAAGATTGCGGCGGCGATTTCCTTTTGTCTTTGTGATCCAACTTCAATGATTTCAACCAGAACGGGAATCCCTCCTTCATCAACTAATGCCGTTTTGGCTTCCGGTACTGATACCAGCACGCTCAAAACGAAAGCCGATTTATCAACCATGTTGGAACCGAAATCCGCCATTAATTCCACTAGCGGCTTCATGATTCCAGCTTCAACGGCCCTGATCTTGTTCTCTTTAACCGTACATAATGAATACAGAGCCGTTGAAGCGTCTTTTTTGCCGCGAATTCCACCGTTTTCGAGAAGGTTAACCAAAAGAGGAATCGCTCCGGACCGTCCGATTGCAACCTTGTTTTCTTCCACTTGTGACAACCGAAGCAAAGCACAAGCCGCGTTTTCCTTCGCCGTTGAAGTTCCCGTTCTCAAAGCTCTACCCAGTGGCTTAATCGCTCCAGATGAAGCTATAAGTTCTTTATTCTCGTCGCATAAAGACAGATTCAAAATCGCCGTCACGCCGTTTTCTTGAAGGTAAGGATCGGTTGATGTGATTAACGAAATCAACGGTTTGATCGCACCGGCTTTAGCGATCTTGATTCGATTTTCCGGTTTGTTCTTCGCCAACAATCTAAGCTCTAAAGCCGCGTTCTTTTGCTCATCAATCGAACAGGATCCGAGATCCGATACGAGTTGCCGTATAAATTCATCGGAGCTATCAGAATTAGTACAAGCGAGAAATAACCGCCGGCTTTGCGATGACGCCGTCGAGAACTCACCGGATCTGTCGCTGTTACAATCACTAAAAGCAGAAGAATCATCGTTGATACTCAAATCATTAAAGCTCCTCCCCATAAACTTGTAATTCACTGCATTCTCTGTCTCCATATCCAAAATCACCACCACGCCGTCACTGCATCAAAAATTTCACCGGATATTTTTGAAATCGGGTGACCCGGACCCGAATGTGAAGGTAGTTTTCGGGTTAATTGAGAAGGCTAAAGAATAGTGAAAATGGAAGCGAATATAAAGGGTGGAGTGCAAAAGACAAAAGGGAACTACACCTGGACGCTTACAATGGGTTTTGGGTTGACACGTGCAGGGTTTTGACCGTACCAAAAACTTTTTTAGCCATGGGTTGAGCACGTGCGAATGGTCTGTCCCTTTAAGCGCGTGCGTAGAAGGTTCGCTATTCGATAAACGCTTTTTTTTTATCGAAGACGCAGTCTCCCTTGTTTCCCTTCTCTATCATCAATTAAACTCCCCGTGGTTCATTGGGAAAAAGAAATGATAAATTACACAACTTTTCACAATTTTTTTTATTTATTTGATTAAATAAATTATTAAAAATAAAAAAAATAATTTAATCGGTTTAATTATTAATTCAATTAATTTAATTTTTTTTATTTTGGATCGATAATCTGATTGATTCTTAATTCGATTCGATTTTGAAAACAATGAATTTAATTGATAGAGAGATAAATATGGATAATTTATGATAACTAGATTTAAGCTTTTAAATTTTATATGTATTACATCGATGTTTATCGAGTCGAGTGATTAGTAATTTGATACATTTTAAAAAAGAAATAATGATAAATTTATCTTTCAATATTTATATATTTTTTTATCTATTTGATCTTTTTTTTAATTAAATTTGACTATCAACCTTTAAAAAACGAGATGTCAAATTGTAAATTTTTAATGAAAATACGAACTAAAACGTTAAATTTTTAAATATAGCAACTTGCATTGCAATCCACATTTGATTCATTGTTTAATAATTTGTGAACATTTTACAATTTCTTTTTGAATTTTGAAACTTTTTTATTTTATAATTTTAAATTATTTGTTAACATGGCATATAAAACAAATAGTATCATGTTAGCATGAAGTACATGTGGACTACCACAAGAGTTGACACACCGAAATTGTTGAAAATTTAATATTTTAGTCAATATTGTCAATAAAAAAAAAGCGATTCCACTCTTTCTGAAAAGATAATGGGCAAATTTAGCTTTAAAAAAAACAAGAACTAAAGATAAAAGATGTAAACGAATCATGAAGGATACTCTGTGGGCGAATTATTTTTAAAGACAGTGACACAGATGCCTCGAGAAATAATTTCTATTTTCTTATATTTTCTTCGATTGTGTTCAGCTAATCAACAAACAATTTTAAGAATAATTATAGACCGCGTAGCCAACCTCTTTGTCATCGTTGATGGTACAACCAACAATGCCAATGTTGCTACCGGTACCACGCCAATGTCGATTGTGACTAATATGAAAGAGTGGGCGATAGACTCTAGTGCCACTAGGCAAGTTCGTGGCAATTAAAATGCATTTGTGTCCTACTACCAAGTGTAGGAAGGAGAAGAAATTATCTATCTTGGAGATTCATGAACTACAAATGTGCTTGGAAAATGTAAAGTTATGCTCAAACTTATAGCTAGAAATACCTTAGCCTTAATTGATGTGCTTTATGTTCCTAATATTCGAACTAATTTGGTTTTTGTTGGATTATTAGCAAAAGTTTGGGTAAAAGTTTTCTTCAAGTTTGATAAGATAGTAATGATCAAAAATATTATTTTTTTTGAGTACGGGCTGTTGTGACTATAAACTCTTTGTTCTGAATGCTCCAGAAATAATTAATGAAAGTGGTTGTTCTTTTGCTTACTTGATTGATTCTTATGATTTATGATATACTAAATTAGGACATGTGAATTTTTCTTATGTTAAAAAACGCAACAATTTAATCAACATTTAAAGAATAAAAGCTCGAGATTTAAAACAAACTATTGCTAGAAATGGTAAATAATATTATGTAACATTCATGTTGAACTAACGTGGATTTAAAAAGTTTTACTCAAAACCAGAACATATACTTTTGCTCTTGTAATAAGAATTTCTTCAATTTAGATTTTATTTGCTTTGACTTCTATACACAAATTTTTTATACATCAAATGAATATTAAAACAACCTTTTTAATGTTGATTTAGATGAAGAAGTTTATATGAAACAATTCGAAGATTGTGTCGTTTTAGATCAAAACACTGAAGTTTGTAAACTTCTCGAATCTTTGTATGGCTTGAAACAAACACCCAAAAAGTGACATGAGAAATTTAATCAAATACCGGCAAATAATAGTTTCTCTGCTGTTAAAATAGATAAACGTGTTTAGTCAAAACTTGATGATAGTAATGGTGTGATCATATGTTTGTATGTTGATGAATGCTTATTTTAAAAAGTGTGTTCTTACTTATAAGTTTGATATGAAAAATATGTGTGAAGCGGCCGTTATATTGAGCGCGGGAATAATAAGGAAATGTTATCGGAAAAATAATATGTTGAGAAACTTTTAAAAATATTTGTATACTTTGATATCGAACCATTCGATACTTATTTAGCATTTTTGATAAATGTCGAATTCTTATATAATCATTTTATTATATTTGATTCTTACCTTAAAAAGTTAAAAGACCTAATTTAAGCATTTACCCTTTAATATTTATAAACACACACAAATCTAACAAAGATCCCATTTTATGTCTCAAAGATTGACTGGAAAAGAAAAGCAAAGCAAAGATTTTCGGTACTGTGATAAAGGTACTTTTCAGTACACTGAGTTCCTCCAAATATTGCCACGTGTACCGTTGCTTTAAACTCCAATGCCCTTTTCTCTTTTTCATTGGCCATTCCACCAATACCCCCAATTGGTTGCATGTTCAAGCTCCCACCAATCATATGCCATCAATACAGATCACGCCACCGGATGGCAAATTGACATGTTTTTTTTCTCAACTATTATAATTATTACTTACTAAGTTTGGGCGTTAAATACTAAATCGGATATGACGTAAAACATATTTAAAATTTATGAGTTAAAATTTTAACACGTATGTATTTCTCGTACGAATATTTAAATTTCGAAATGTCAATGCAATTAACACAAAAATATTCCCAAAAAAATCATTATATAGTTATATAACTCACAAGGCCAAATTCGTTGGTAAAAGACAGTTCGTGTCAAGTCAACCTCTATCCCCATAACATTCAACTCCCAACATTTGTGATACCCATTTGTTAAAGTTTAAGTATCAGAAATATTTCAATCCTTAATAACTCATTTTTCTTTAAATTAATTAATTTAGGTCCGAACATAAACAAATTTAAAATTGCGAGGTTATATATGGTTTTGGTCTTGTTTTTTGACCAACTTGTACCGAATAAATTATGGTGGTAGCAATTGTAATTATATCATTCACATTTGGTTGTACAATAATGCAAAGAGAAGAGAAGCACCACATGCATTTGTCCTTTGCCTTGAGCTTTCAAAATGGAATTCAAAGGAGAAAAAAGTTATACTTGCATGGTAAGCGACCTTTGCTTTCATTTGGTGGTTTTAACTTTTTGGTCCATGATTAGAGCCCCAGGAGTTAAGTTACTCCACGTCGTTGTTCGACTGAAAATGATTAGGCGTTAAATGTTAATTAAGATATACATGAAACATATTTAAAATACGTGAATCGATTGGTAAACATGTGTATATTTATTGTATAAACAACTTAGATCTAACTAGTTAAAAAATAGACCATGTCAATAAATTTTAAGAAAACTATTTTTCTTTTAACATGTCAGATCTAGTCTTGACTTGTATGAAACGCTGATTAAAGCTCTAGTTAGACATTCATTTGACGTTTGACCTTCATCCCCATGAGAAGCTTTTGAATTGTTATATAATTTAGATTGTTAATTGATTTAGTGGTGTAATTTCATAAAATCGCCCTGAATTGAAGAAAGTATCTATCTTAACTCTGACCAAATTTTCTATCGTACAAAAAATAAATAGATAAATAAAAAGAAAATGTGGGTGTGATGATATTATTAAAATTTTAGCACATCATCAACCGCATTCAATTATTGACTGGGAAATCCAATAGTGATGGTGGGCTGCCATCTCATAACCAACCTATGACTTGGCTTTTAATGAATATTGAAAATCAAATTAAGTATTTTTATAATTAAGATTTCCGAATTATTCAGTTTTTTTTCAATTCGTAAATAAAAAAATTATACATTTTAATGTACTCAAATTTACGTTTTTTTACAGTGACAATAATTTTTATACCAATCGAATTAATATTCAATCCACATCTATAATTATTTTTTAAAATAATTGATTAATTAAATAATTAAAAAAAATGGGGAAAAGGGTCAACTTTTTTAATTGTTGAACACTTGATAAAAAGCTGACTCTGGGTGCTCAATTATTCCAACCCACTCCTCCAACCCAACGTTTTAAAAAGAATAAATGTAATGCTTACAAATCATTTTAATGCTTCTAACTCTTTTTGTAGTACAATGTTGATTTGCAATGGTGGGATGAAAAAAAAAAAAAAACCTCATAATTCATTTAAATTAAAATTAAATCAATGTGTGGTGTTCATGATTAGCTGGTTAGCTGAATTGGAAATGGATCGTAGTATAGTTAGTTTGAGAAAAATAAAAAATTAATTAACTTGAAAATAAATATAACGGATTGAATCGAATTAAAAAATCGATTTAATTAATTTTTCTAAATTTTTATTTTTTTAATATTTTAATTATTTTAAATCAGATAAATTGATAATCTAATCGATTTCATCATTGATATGATTCCAAAGCATTGGTAAAAGAAGGTAGGCAACTTAACTTGGGAGCCATTGATTACTAGAAAAAGAGCTATTGATAGTATAAAATTGGTAATGGACACTTGGACTAAACCAAGAAGTCAAGTCCCTATCACTACAAAATGCCGAAAGTGCATTTATCTAGGTTATTTTAGAAGCTTAAAATGTTAAAATATTATCCAAATTTGTTTTTTTTTATTTTTTTATTTTTTAGATTTAAAAATATAAGTTTAATTATCGATTGGGTAATAACTCGATTGATATAGGCATTGTTGCCAATGTAAGAATATGGAAGTTCGAGTGTGTTGAAGTACATTATCTTTCTATTTATGAGTTGAGAAGGGATTTTAGATAATTTTAAGTATTGTGTCAAAAAGAACAAATATTATCAAAACTTATAATGTGATTGCTTAAAAAAATATAAGATCAATTGTTAACATTATTAAAATTTATTTGTTAAATCTGATTTTAAATTAAAAATTAAATAAATTCTTGAAAATAAACATTTAACCTAACTTAAAATATAGTATAAAGAAATCCTTGGAAGATTGCTGCATTCTCATTGGTGGATTATGAGTATGGAATATTGCTTTTTCCTATTCTTTCCCTTTGGAGATTGATGGTGATAGTGCTCGAGTCTTATTATTCTATATTTTATTTGGTTTGTGGAGCCATTATTTACAATAAATAGCGTTGAAGTTGGCTCTCTATCGGAAGAAGTTTTTGACGTATTATTGTCTAAGTAGTTAATTGGATTTTTGAACGGAAGTATTATTTTTAAGGTATTTATATTCGATTTTAGCCTCAAGGTATCTGTGCTTAAAGTAGGAAAACAAAAACTCGAGGCTAAAATCAAGTAGACACCCTGAAAATAATACATTCGTTCGAGAATCCAATTGGTTGCTCAAAGGACAACACTTGATATATACATACATACATGTTTATATAAGATGTACCGATACTAAATATATACATATATACGACGAATAAATAAAATGATGCAACTTTATTAAAAAAAAAACATACGAAATAAAGGTTAAAATATGCTTCAAGTTCATATACTTTTTGTACATTAGTGATCTACTCTTTTTACTTTTATTTTTAGGAACATAGTTTTTTCATATTTTAAAATTTAAGTTCAATTATTGACATTATTAATCTAATCGGTCCATAATATTTTTTATCATTCTTTTTTCTAGTGATTAATCAATTTTTATTATAAATAAAGTGCATGCATAACATGAGATTTTGATTGGCTGTTAATTGATTACTACTTTTAATATTGGAAACCAATCAACTTTAATTACTTTAGCACTTGAACTACTCATTGAAAGTGAAAGACAATGAACATTTCTAGGTTTTTTGGCCACCATTAAACTTGTCCAAGTGGATGTGGAAATTTTGGAGAGAATTGGATAAAAATATTTGGTTGAATTGGAAAAAAATTAAATTTATTTAAAATATAAATCGAGATTGAATTTTAATATTAAAGTTTGAATCTAATCTGATTCGATGTTACATATTATAATATTTTTTATAGACTTAAGAGCTAAAGAAGTCATTGTTAAAAAAATAAAAAATTAATTAAGCTTTCAACAAAAAATTATCTTTGAAAAATTACTCGATGAAATATCTTCATTAACATTGAATAAAAGATTATTTATTTTTAATTTTAATCTTATTAATATAATATTTTATATTATTTTCATAGTTTTGAATAAAAGATGCATACGTTGAAATTTGAATATCTATTTTTTTAAAAATAATAATTTATTTTAATTTTTAATAAAATAAAATTAGCTGAAAATCACTTTATATAGCATAGTATGAATGAATTGTTGGCCCAATATGGCACTTCACTTACTCTCTTTATGGTGCGCTATTTTATGGGCTTAAAGCCCAATTATAAATGATTAATCAAATCATTTTCATCCGTCTATATTTATTTAAAAATTTCTTTTACAAAAAGTTTTTTAATGTTATTTTTAGGGTTAAAAGCGTAATTTGGCTATTGAATTTGGTAACTTTTTGTAACTTGATCCTTAAACCTTTTTTTTGTTCACATTAGTACTGGAACTTGGTAGGTTTTCATAATTTGATCCCTAAGCTTGGATTTCATTAAAGTATGATAATGTGACAATTTGAATTATGCTGTCATCACCTAAAAATTAAAAAAAATATATAAAACCTTTAAAAAACGTATTTAAAAAATTTCATGTGATTATGTGACACAATATTAAAGTGTCACATCATCATACCTTAACGAAATCTAACTTTAATAACCAAATTAAGAAAAGCTATTAAATTTTAGGACTAATGTGGACAAAAAAAGGTTCAAGGATCAACATGGAAAGATTGCTAAGTTCAAGGACTAAATGTTGCTTTATCCCTTATTTTTAATTTAATATATTGCTTTATTAAAATTTTAAATATAGATAACTTAACATATTTTTTAATGTTTACATTATACTATTGGGGAGAGATCCACTTACATCGATGTTAAACTAAAGTAGTTTTACAGCTTTTCATAACTTTTTATATGATTAATATTTGGCTTAATGCACACTTTAAGCCCTAAAGTATATCACTTTTCCCACTTTAGTCCTTAATTTTTTTTTGCCTACTTCAATCCCTATCACTACCGGACATTTCCAGTTCAGTCCTTTAGATGTTAAAAATAATTTTTAGTTATTTCTAGTCATTTATAAATTTTTTAGTTATTTTTATATTTTTTGGTAATTTTATAAATTTTTTTCTATTTTTAAAATAATTTTAATAATTTTTGTAAATTTTAATAATTTTTGTCATCCAAAAGGTTAAATTGAGAATGTTTGATAACGCTATGGACTAAAGTGGGTAAAAAAAATTTAAGGACAAAAGTGAGAAAAAATATATATTTTAGGGACAAAAGTGGGTAAAAATATATATTTTATAATATATTTTTTTCAAATTCTCTGAAATTTTAAATTTAAACAAATAATGTTAGAAATATTATAGAGACTCCTATATTAAGTGTCAGATTACATTTTACTCATCTATTAAAAATTGATATTATTTATTTTAATAAGACATACTTAAATCAATGGCTGCATAGCGTTGAACAAATAAATAAAGAAAGATATTTTGATTGTAAATTTAAAATCATATCTCTTCAAGGATGGAGTTATTATCGAGTATCATAAAAGCCTTTGTATTAGGAGTTAAATTACATTTTATTTCCTCTACTAAAAAAATGAGCAAATTAATCCCTGTACATTAGAGCAAAGAGCAAACTGGTACTTTCTGTTATTATTTTTTATCTATTTCTATTGTTAAAAACTGACATGGTTGACAAAATAACCAAACAATGACTGGCATGCTACGTGTATCTCATGCCGATGTATATAGACCAAATTTTAACAGTAGAAATGAATGAAATTTTTAGCAGAATGACCAAATTACTTTTTAATTTAACTTATAAAAACTAATTTACTCATTTTTTAAGTAAAAATAGGTAAAATATAATTTAACTTCTAATATAATGATCTCAATGATACATTTTTTTTAAACATTAATCTCATTATAAATTTTTATAATATCTATTATTTTTGATATAATGTCTAGAACTATCCATAACCCCTTCCCCAATTCTTAAATAGAAAGATAATGCGTTTCAATATATTCGGATCTACATTTTCTTACACTGACAACGATATTAACACCAATCGAACTAAGAATTACCAACAAATAGCATTCATCAATCAAAATATCTTTATTTATTTGTTCAACACTTGCGGTCATCAAATTAAGTAAATGCAATAAAAACAATAGATGATCGCCCACTTGCCTTCCAACTTGAAACGTGTAAAACGGATCACTTCCTCGGACCATCCACTATTTTTCATCTTTAAAATTATTTATTTACACTCATCATGTTTAATCTGATGGCGAAGGGCTATTCACTTATAGAATTTAATTGAGTATAAATCTTTTCGAATGTAGTTTAAGTACATGACAAAAAATATCTTCGCTTTTTGAAACTTAAATTGTGATCTATTGATCGGTATTTATCTTTTTCAGTGATAATTTAGATTTGAAATTAAGCAAATTGGTCATTATCAAAAACAATTTAATACAATATATGTAACATCGAAGGTAAAAAATTATTATTATACAAATCAAAATTATATACAATTAATAAATAACATTAACGTCACGATTAATTGACCTTAATTACTACTTTCAAAATTAACAAAGATTAAATTGTTCTAAATTAAAAAATATATCAATTTATTCAATCAATAAATTTTTTATCCATGAGTATATCATAAGTTTAGTAATAATAATAATAGTTGACATTGAGAGGCAATTAGCTCATTGTTTATCATTAAAAGAAATCACAAAATATTGACCCACAAAAAAGTAAGAATAATAAATGAGAATAAAGGGAAACTTCCCTTTTTAAAAATATCTCAGTTGTTTTCCGTCATTAATACTGATAAAAATATTAAGGAAGTGATTGTAAAAACATTCGGATTGCATTTTGTCTTTTTTAATAAAAAAGGTAAACTAGTACTTATTTATTAGATCAAATAGTAAATTGATTTTTTTGCTAAAAAATTAATCCATTTCTATTGTTACAAATTGGTCCTTGTACGTCACAATGAGGTGTACATGGCACATCACATGTAACTGTTTGGTTATTATGTCAGCAATGTCGGTTCAGTAAAAATAGATGAAATTTTTACTAGCTAAAGATTGATTTACTCTTTAGTCTAGCATACAGAGACTAATTTGCTTATTTTTTTTAATAAAGGGGACAAAATAAAATCTAACTCCTAATATATGGGTCTCTATAATACTTTTACCCCTTAAAACTATGTAGTAAAACAAATCATAAAGGTACATTTGTTAAAATTATTAAGGTATGTAATTTTCGTAATTTTTATTTTGATCATTCTTTTATAAAACAACTAGCATGGTTTTCGATCCATGCTTCGTGTTGGGTTAATTATTTTTGACTAAATAGTTAAAATTTAAAGCTTATAATATGCTCCAAGTTTCTGTACTCTCTATATATTTAGAATTTAATCTCCAGTTTTTCATTTTTAAGAATCTAGTCTCTCTATTTTTTGAATTTAAAAATTCAGGTCTAATTGTTAACACCGTTGAAATTCTTCTGTTAAATTTGTTGGTGTGACATTCTAAATTTTTTTAAAAAAGTACTCACTCTATAACCATGTCACTAAAAATTGCATTATAATGGACTTGAATTTAACAAAAAAAATTAATGATGTTAACAATTCTTTAAATTTACGTCAACCATTTAATTAGAATAAATATTTAGACTAATGAATGACATTATAAACGTTGAAGTACCAAATCATATAAAAGATTTAAGTATAAAGATCAAATCTCTAATTTTAACATAATATAGAGACCAAAATTGAAATTTAAATATTTTTATAATTAAAAAGTTATAGGGACAAAAATTGAAAATTAACCATTATTGTTAAGAATGCAAAAATGTAAAGGTGCATAGCAGGGATGATGCTAGGGGGCAGGCCCCAAATTGGTGCAAATTAATAGAATGGTAAAATTTCATTTTGCCCCTAAAGTTTATAATTTAATTCTAACTCCTCTAAAATGGTTAATTGTTAGTTTGGACCCTCCAAATTTTTTAAAATTATAAATTAATAAATAGTAAATTTTTTATTTTGATCTTATAAAAAAAATTATAATCTAATTCTGACCTCCAAGAAAAGTTTGCCTTCATCCCTATGTATATGTCATATCATTACATGTTCAAAAAAGAAGTCATGCCAAATTATTTGATAGAATAAATGGAAAAAAGTTGACCTCGAGATTAAAAATGCACATTGCAAAAAAAGTAAAAGGACTAAATCCTTCAAAAACGCAGAGTAAAGGATCTTCTATAAAACTGACCTAAATTGAGAGGATAAAAATGATATTTCATAATTGTTTAAAAAACTCCTTTTCTAACTTTTTCTTGAAAGTGGGTTAAATAAAAATTAAATGTATAAGAATACTCAACTCCCTTTGCTTTTACTTATTACATAAGCAAATGACTCCAAAACGAAAAAGAGGCAATACATTCAATAATTTTTTTTTTGTAGGATCAATATATCTTTCATACTCATTCTACAATTCATAAAGATTAAAACAATTGGTAGGGTGAAGCTAGAATTTTTCTTGAAGGGATCGTAAGTAATTTATAAATATTTGGGGGCTAAAATGAAATTTTACAACTACACTAACTGGTATCTTACAATTTCTAAAGGGGCCCTAAAGCAATTCTACCACTTTTGGGGGGGGGGGGGGGAGCAACGCTATTGCTATTGCCATTCCCCCTCTAGGTACGCCACTAATAATTGAGGTTCGTAGTTGTTCCTCCCAATAATATCATTTTTAGTATTCGTATATAAATTTTCTCAATAAAAATAAAACTACAATATAACTTATCATTAATTATATCCAACAAGTCCAGCAATTTGTATCATACGAAATAGTTTCATACATTAACCCTCACACCATCACACTAAAGATTAACAATACAACAAATTTCATTTTCATTGTTTGGCAAACAAGAAAGACAATAACAAGAAGTTGATCAAGCCAAAGCATGTAGTTGAGGAACAAAAGAGAACCACCTAAACCCACAACTCCATTTATCAGGCAACCAAGGACACTTGGGTAACCAATGCCAACTCCTTCTCTCAACCTTACAGTACAAAATCTCCGGCCAAGTATGACAACAAACACAAATCATCCCACGGTGCCAAAAACAGTACACATGTTCATAGTTATGGTAACAAACAGACACGAATTTCCTACACATCAATTCAGGCAATCTCTCCATTTCTTCCCATTTCTTTCCTTCTTTTAATTCCCACAATCTCATACTCCTTGAAATCCCATTCCTCCCAACACCACCCACCATATACAACTTTTTCCCATCACTAGCACCACTCACTAGCCTCACAAACGTTAGTTCCCTCGGCATCTCAACGTCAAGATTCCCCCATTTGCCGGTTCCCAAGTCGAAACACACCACTGAAAACGGCTCCGGTGTGGTGAAACATAAAGACCCATCGTAGAACGCACCTTCTTGATGGAAATCGTCGAATAAAAGTGGTTGATAACCATCGTGTTCGGTCCAAGAATGGACCACAGAGTCGTACACGAAGGCTTGGTTGGAAGAGAATTTGGTACAAAGGGTGAAGATTTTATACCCTTTTGGGGTTGAAACTAGAGTGAGGAGCTCGAATGAAAATGGGAAAAAAGGGGGTTCAATAACCCTTGACGATTTGGCTAACATGTTACATACTAAAAAAGAACAACAACTTGGTAGGGCGAAACATAAAAGACCATTAGACGATGAAATAAGATTGAATTGTGAAGAACCAAAAGGAGGAAACAAAGAGAAAGGTAGTGCTAAATCACGCCACGACCCAATAATGGTGTCGTACAAAGGGAAATGACTGTAAAACTGTTGGTGCGAAAGCAACAAAAATGAACATAAACCAGAACCAGAACTGTGTTTGGTAATGAAAGTAGGTGAGAATACAAGGGAATTGAAATGCTTACACGTAGACCTTAAGCTCAAAAGCGTTTTAAGAGGCAAAAAACACAGTATGTGTTCGAGTAGTTCTTGGGGTAACTTTCTCCATATTACAGGATCCATTGCTGTCGAGCTTGGTTTAGATTTTGAGCTTTTTGTAATCATGGGGTTCTGTTGATTTTGTGTTTTGATGATCTTTAAGTATTTCGATTTTCAACGGAATCTTTATAAGAGGAAACTGAGATGAAAATGGATAAATAAATAAGAGAGTAGAATAAAATAAGTAGTGACAGCATTGTGCTTCCATTGACTTGTTGATTGCTAATTTAACACGCAGTGTTTTGAAAAATGACAATTTGCCCAGATAATATTAATATTTTTTGGGATAATATAAATTTTGGCCCATAACAACTAGGTCCACTTTAGTCCTTGAATTCGGCAATTAGGTCCTTGAACTTGGATTCTATCAAGATCTGATGACGTGACCATTGGAATCAGATCGGATCGGATGGATTGAGAACTGATTGATATAATGATTCAAACAACAAGGTTCAACTAATTGACTCGAAAACTATTTGAAATTGGTAAAAACTGAAAATCGGGACAAAAATCGACAAATGAAGAGGTTGAATCAATTTAATAATTTTTTAAAAGTTCTTTTAGATTTTTATGAATTTTATTATTTATTTAACTACTCTCGGTCCGACAGTTGAACCAATCAAACTTGTTGAATCGGGAACCGATGGTCCAACTTGTTCAACCATTAGTCCTATTAGTAAAACACTGAATGTGGCACTCTAAAATTGAACCTCATTATCACCTGAAAATTTATATAAATTGTTTAATTTTCAAGTGATGGTGTGACACAATCTCAAAATGTCACATTATTAAAGCTTTTATATTTTTCAAATTTAGGGACCAAAATAGACCTAGTTGTAAAGTTCAAGTGCTAAAGTACACCAAAAAAGTACAAGTACCAAAGTGAACCTAGATGTCAAGTTCATGGGCAAAAAATTATATTATCCATTTTTATGTGTGGTTTTAAAACAAGATTTTCAAAACTAGATCGATAATCAAATTTATCAAATTATTAATTTTCTGTTCAATCAATTCATCTAATTTAATTAAATAACCTGTACAAGCCCAATTTCGTCCGGGCCTCGAAACTCAAATTCAAAGTCCTCAAATTCTTGAGAATCAGTCCTCAAAGTCCTCTCAAATCTCATTCAAACCCCTCCACTTTTGGTGCCTTTATGAATTTGCCCCAAGCTAGTTTCAAGCAAACTTTGAACTAGTCAAAGTCCTCAAAAGGTGGCCAGCCATGAGATTGAGTGGCTGAAATTTATTTTCTAAAAATAGCCTCTAACTCCCACCTATAAATACCCCCTAAGCTACCCATTCTAATCACGAATTCACCAACACATTCTCTTTTTTATCTCATTTTCTCTCTAGTTTTTCCCTTCCATTCCTTTGTCGATTTTCCCCTCTTGGGAAAGAATGGTCTTCAGCCTTAGAAATAGCTTCATTAGGTATTCATCAGAGACCTCGATCTGAAAAAAATCGAGCAAAAAAGACGAAGAATGTGACAACAGTTCTTGAGAATTGTACTATTAATTGCATTTATTACATTTTTATTTTTTTATTTATATTTGTAAGTTATGTGCATATTTATGTTTGCATAACATGGTAATTCATTTTTTTTAAAATACATAAATTATTTTTAAAAATCAAGGCAATGTCCTTTGTCTCGGGAATTTGAAAAATCATGCCCTAACTCACTGTGTGTCGTTTTTTTTAACTGGGATAATTGAATATCCTTTTAAAATTTTAAATACGAGATTTTTTTTGAAAAGTTCGTTATTTTTGAATATTCAAATTGTTATATCCTAACTGACTGGATGCAATTTTTTCTCGATTTATTTGAAATAACGAGCTTTTTTCGAAAATAATTTTTTTTTCAAAATAAAATAAATATGACATTCATGCATTTAAGGATCGCAATTTAAATTTTTCTCAAACTTTTAATTTTCAACAAATAAGATTTTGAATAATCGATTAGGTACCAATCTTGAGCGTGTAAGGGTGCTAATCATTCCTTATGCGTAACCGACTCCCGAACTCGTTTTATGGTTTCAAAGACCAAAATTATTTTAATGATTTTTTTTAAAATCTCAAAAGGTGACCCAATTACACCTGCTTTAAAAATTATTGGTGGGGACTCCATTTTCATTTTCCAAAATATAAATCGAGACTAATTTTTATTTTTTTCAAAAATAGTTTCGACAGCTTGGTGACTCCGTTAGGGACAAATAAGAGAGTCAAGCCGCAAGTCGATTATTCTTTGTTTTTTTGTTGAAAATTTCAAAGTCGATTTAATTTAATTTGCGATCCTATACATTTTTTTTTGTGTTTTATATGTTTGCTGTGATAATAGCATGTGGATATTATATATATATATTTTTGCATACATGCATTTGTTACTACACTGCTTAAGTGGAGGTGAGAAGCTACTCCTTCGTGAGGTTTTCACCTCCGTGCAGGATAGGGAATCGCTTTCGGGATACACAACAACGAGCAAAGAAGGGCAAGTAGTCCTGACAATGTTCGCCCAGTTGAGGAGTATTTGCAAGTAATCCAATCGGAATTAGAGCTCATCAAACAAGACTTTGAGAAGAAAAATTTTGAATTGGGGAAAAAGATAGAAGTACTAGAAGAGGAAAAGATGCAGTTGGGTTTGGATGTTAACGTCCAAAAGTTAGAAGCTGATAAGCTAAGGAAAGGGAAGAGAAAGGTTGAGGAAGACTTGGATGATTTGAAGAAGGATTACAAGAAGCTTCGTCAGTCAATAAGAACTGCTGGGTTAGGCAAAACATCAGAACAGTGGCAGCAAGAAATTCAGGAGGAAAAGGTTCGAGCAGATCTGTCGAAGAGAAAATTTCAAGGTGCTCAAGTCCAAGGAGATGCTATAAAAAGCGAGTTGTTAGAGAGTCAGGTCGAGAAAGCTGAGATGAAGGCCCGAATAATCGAGTTAGAAGAGTCTTTGCATATGCACCGCAGTCGCAACTCTGTAACAGAATTAAGGGCAAGCAAGATTGAGAATGAAGGATTAAGGGGAAAGGTTGGAGAACTTGAAGCTTCATTACAGAACTGTGAGATTCAGATTGAGTTACTCGAAAGAACTCTAGAGACAAGTAATAGGCAACTTCAACACTCTCAGAGGCAGATCAATGATCGAGACCATGTCATGGGAGAAGTATTAACACAAGTAAGAGAGGTGGCAGAATACTTGCAGAAGTTAGCTGTCCAAGCAGATGCTTTGAGCGTAAAGTATGAGTCAATGTCTGATAAAGGCCAAAAGCTAGCATGTCTCCTTCAAAAGATTAAGACTTTGAGCATTAGGGCAAGGCCTTATTTGTAAATATCTTATGTAAAGACATTCGTTTTTTAGTAAAGTTGTTCTATTAGAAGTCGATTGAGAGTCAATACCTTTCTTGCATTTGTATTCATGCATTTATTGCATTTTCATACATTAAAAATTTTCAAGAAAAATATTGCTAATTAATTAAAATTTTTTCTTTAAGTTACTCTGGAAAAACCACTTCGTTACTACACTCGTGCTAAGACAAGAGCAATGGATCAACGATTGGAAAGGTTGGAGCAAATGCAAAAGGAAATGCAGGATCAGCTGCATGAGCAATTAACGAAACTGCAGCAAGATATGGAATACCAGATTATTGAGTCTCAGAATGAACTTATCAATAAGTTCACCCAATTATTGGTTGAAAGAGCTGAAATGGGAAAGGGTATTGTAATAGATCCAAAAGAAGAGAGTGATGATCCTCCTTGTCCTCCAAATGTTACCTCCACACCGGCTCAGATTGCGCAAGAAACGAGTGGTCGAGGAGAATCTGTCACAATTAACCCACAATCGTGCTTGTTTGGCACACCAAAACCGATAAACTTCCAAACGGGTTCTAGTTCTAACCCAGGAAATAACCCAGTTGACTTTGGCATACCAGACTTAAATGAGATGATAAAAGCAGAAAAAGCAAGAGCCGAACTTCCTAACCAGCTGGAGGAGCACTGTAAATGGTTGGAGGAAAGATTCAGAGCTTTAGAAGGAGAAGGGTGCTGTGGAATTGATGCTGAAGAGCTGAGTTTGGTCCTCAATTTGGTATTGCCCCCAAGTTTAAAGTTTCAGAGTTTGAGAAATATAACGGGATAAGTTGCCCAGAGGCACATATCACTATATTCTGTAGAAAGATGACCGGATATGTCAATAATGATCAACTGCTAATCCACTGTTTTCAGGACAGTTTAACGGGATCAGCTTCAAGGTGGTATAATCAATTGAGTCGTGCCAAGATTAGTTCT
This sequence comes from Gossypioides kirkii, assembly GCA_005610355.1. Taxonomy (NCBI): domain Eukaryota; kingdom Viridiplantae; phylum Streptophyta; class Magnoliopsida; order Malvales; family Malvaceae; genus Gossypioides; species Gossypioides kirkii. Next base: position 2,028,823 of record CP032248.1, read on the forward strand.
TGGAAGGATTTGGCACAAGCTTTCATGAGACAATATGGTCATGTCACTGACATAGCTCCTGACAGGATCACGTTACAAAATGCTGAGAAAAGGTCGGGTGAAAGTTTCAGGCAGTATGCTCAAAGGTGAAGAGATATGGCCACCCAAGTACAGCCATCGCTTTCTGAGAAAGAGACAACCATGCTCTTTGTCAGTACCTTAAAAGCACCGTATATCAATCATCTGCTCGAAAACGCTACTAAAAGTTTCTTCGACATAGTCATGTCGGGGGAAATGATTGAAAAAACAATTCGAAGTGGAAAAATTGATGCTGGAGAAAGTACCAAAAGGTTCGCTCCTAAAAGGAAGGACAATGAAGTGACTAATATAAGCTTATACAGGACGAATGTTACAAAACCAATTATGGTAACCCAGTCTAAAGCCCTAACGACCAATTATCAAAGCAGACCGAGGCAAGAATCGGGCTCGAGGTCGAACACTGAAAGAATCCAATTCACTCCTATCCCAATGACCTACAAGGAGCTTTATAAGAGTTTATATGATGCCTGAGTAGTATCCCCCTATTATTTAAAGCCAATGCAACCCCCGTTCCCAGATTAGTATGATACAAACGCTCAATGTGACTATCACGCAGGAATAGCGGGCCACTCTATCGAGAATTGCACTGTTTTCAAGAAATTGGTTTAAAGATTTATTGAGATGGGGATAATCAGGTTTGATAACTCCGTAGGACCTAGTGTGACTGGGAATCCCTTACTAAATCATCCCGATCAAGGGGTAAACGCAATAATAAAAGAAAGGAATAAAAGGATTAAGAATGATGTGGGGAAGTCAAGTCTCCATTAAAGTGGGTTTGGCAACAGATGGTCAACAAGGGTCTGATCATGCAGAGGAGTGAGGACATGGTGGCAACAACTGAAAATTACTGCGAGTTCCATGCAGTGGAAGGGCATAAAATCCAAGAGTGTGTTGAATTTCGAACCTTGGTACAGAAATTGATAAATAATAAAGAGCTAGAATTCTTTGAGGAGAAGGAAGATGAAGGAACAGATAATGTTTGTGCTTCTGAGGAAGGGGCACTAGGACAGACTTATGAGGCCAACTTACCATTGGTAATTATATCCAGGTAAATAGGTGAGGTTGGAGGTCAAATAACTCCATGAGTCATCATTCAAAAACCCGTGGCATTTCCTTACAAGGATAATAAAAGGGTACCGTAGAGCTATGACTGTAGCGTAATGATACCGAATGAAGGAAGATCAAATGAGGATCTAAATTTTACAGTGAGAGAGGTTAATAACAAAGCCTTAATGGATAGGCTTAAGAAGAGAGAAAATAACAAACTCGAGATGCGAGTAAATGAGCCGGTAACTGAAGAGAAGGCCAAGGAATTTTTGAAATTCCTAAAGCATAGTGAGTACAATATGGTAGAATAGTTACACAAGCAGTCTGATCGAGTATCAATTTTAGCCCTACTATCAGGTTCAGAGGCTCACCGTAACGCGTTACTGAAAGTTCTGAATGAAACGTACGTGACGAAAGATATCTCGGTAAACAAGTTAGACCGACTGGTAAGTAACCTAAGTGCGGATAATTTTATTTTTTTCAATGATGATGAAATACCTCTAAGGGGTATGGGCTCAACAAAAGCACTTCACATTACAGCCCGGTGCAAAGGGTACACTTTACCAGGTGTATTGATCGATAATGGCTCAGCCTTAAATGTGCTACCGTTGACAACACTGAATAGGTTACCGATAGACAGTTCTCACATGAAAGTATGCCACATTATAGTGAGGGCTTTTGATGGAACAAAGAGACGAGTGATGGGCAGAATTAAGATTCCACTCCTGATTGGTCTAAATACGTAAGAGATAGACTTTTTAGTTATGGACATTAGGCCCACCTACAATTATTTGTTGGGGAGATCGTGGATTCATTCGACAGGGGCAGTACCGTCATCTCTGCATCAAAAGTTAAAATTGGTGATAGAAGGTCGATTAATCACCATTAATGCTGAGGAAGAAATCATTGCATTAGTGACTAGCGATGCACCTTACATCAATACAGATGAGGAGGCCATGAAGTGCTCCTTTAGGTCGTTAGAGTTTGTGAATGCTACCTTCATCGTTGAAGAAGATAAGATCCCCACACTAAAGATATCGACGACCACCAAAATGGGGCTAGAAATGACAGTTAGAAAATGTGCTTCACTTGGAAGAAGATTGGGGAGCTATCTCCAAGGAAGGATTACAGCCTAGTACTGGCGGAAAAGCGTGATCAGTTTGGTTTAGGATTTAAGCCAAACATGAAACAGAGAAAAGAATAGCTACAGAAAAAACAGGACAAGAGAAAGGTAAGAATAAGTGGAGAAGAGATCAAAAGCAAGCTAATGGTCTTTCCTCATATATCAAGATCATTCGTGTCGGGAGGTATTATTAACTCCGAGGAAAGGCTGACAGAAAATAGGTTGGCAGGAATAATGGAAAATCTGAACAGTAGAGCTATTTCTGAAGGAACGAGTGAGAAAGAAATTTGGCAGGAATTCGCCCTTACGTCCTCGGAAGCGTTCTAGACAACTGAACTACGGAAGAGCTCCCTATAACTTTTAAGTCTTTTCCAGAGTAATGTTCAGAACACCGTTTTTGCTCTAAGCCCGAGAGCAATTGAGATCTTTTTGTAAAGGGCATATGTTCATTGGCTTTTTATTTTTAATAAAAAATGCACTTTCTCTCACCCATATTGGCAAAAATTCTCATTATTCTTTTCATTCATCTCATATCATAATAAACAATCTCAAATTCATTTATCTTTCGGATCTTTTGGTCCATATGATAGGTCCTTAGATATCAACGATATGAGTAACGTCGTTATCGACTTAGAGCCTCATTTTGAGCAAGATGTGTGTTCAGAGGAATCTTATGATTTTGAAGAAACCCAAGATTGTAGTTTATCTCCTGATTTGTTACGGATGGTTGAGTAAGATGAGAAATAGATCATACCTCACAAAGAATCAGTAGAAGTTGTGAGTTTAGGAGATGATGTTGACAAAAGGGAGGTGAAGATTGGAACCTGTATCTCTGTAGAAACGAGACGAGATCTCATTGATCTACTTTAAGAGTTCAAGGATGTGTTTGCATGATTGTATCAGGATATTCCCGGTCTAAGCACTGATATCGTGGTACACAAGCTCTCTATAAGAGAAGAATGTAAATCGGTCCAACAAAAGCTTCGAAGAATGAGACCAAATGTTCTCTTAAAGAAAAAAGAAGAGGTCCGAAAATAATTTGATGCCGGCTTTTTACTAGTGGTCGAATACTCAGAATGGGTGGCTAACATAGTGCCAGTTCCTAAAAAGGACGGGAAAGTACGCATGTACGTCGACTATCGGGACTTAAACAAGGCTATTCCAAAAGATAATTTTTCGCTACCTCATATCAACACATTGGTGGACAATACAGCAGGTCATTCCTTATTCTTTTTTATGGATGGTTTTTTTGGGTACAACCAAAGAAAGATATATCCTGAGGATATGGATAAAATTACATTCGTCACCGTGTGGGGAACCTTTTGCTACAAGGTTATGCCATTTGGATTAAAGAATGCAGGGGCAACATATCAAAGGGCTATGGTAACATTGTTCCATGACATGATGCACAAGGAAATTGAGGTTTATTGTCGATGATATGATCGCAAAGTCTCAAACAGAAGAGAAACATGTAGAAGTTTTAAGAAAGTTGTTCTTAAGATTGAGAAAGTTCCAGTTGAAGTTAAACCCAAACAAATGTACTTTTGGGGCTACTTCAGGCAAGTTGTTAGGCTTTATGGTTAGTGAAAAAGGAATTGAAATTGATCTAGATAAGGTCAAAGCTATACAAGAGTTACCACCACCACGTACTCAAAAGGAAGTCAGAAGGTTCCTAGGGAGGTTGAATTACATCTCTCGATTCATCTCATAATTAACCGAGAAATGTGATCCTATCTTCCGTCTTTTAAAGAAGCACAACCCAAGAGTTTGGGATGATGAATGCCAAAAGACTTTTGACAAAGTCAAACAATATTTATCCAATACTCCAGTGCTGATGTCTTCGAGTCCAGACAAACTTTTGATCCTATACTTGGCCGTATTCGAGAACTCTATGAGATGCGTATTAGGCCAGCATGATGAGTCGGGAAAGAAAGAAAGAGCATTATCCCCGAAAGGAAAATGCATTTTGACGGTGCTTCAAATGCTATTGGCAAAGAGATTGGGGCAGTTCTGGTATCCCCGAAAGGAGATCATTATCCCTTCATAAGCAAGCTTGACTTTGATTGTACAAACAACATGGCGGAATATGAAGCATGCATCATGGGTATTCGGGCAGCTATTGAATGCAAGATCAAGATTCTGGAGGTGTACGGGGATTCTGCGTTGGTAATTTAACAACTCAAGGGAGAATGGGAAACGAGAGATTCCAAATTGATGAGTTATCAAAAATTAGTTCTCAAGCTAATCAAAAGTTCGAGGACATCACCTTTCATTACCTCCCGTCAGAGGAAAATCAGATGGCCGATGCTTTGGCTACTCTTGCTTCCATGAACATGATCAACAAGCAAGAAGATATGATTACGAGGTTCCAGCTCATTGCTTCAACATTGAAGGAGAAGAAAAGGATGATCACCCCTGGTACCAGGAAATTTTGTAATATGTAAAAGACCGTAAGTACCTTGAGTAAGCCACCGAAAATGAAAAATAAAAATTAAGAAGGCTTGCCATTGACTATGTCCTTGACGGGGATATACTGTATAAAAAGAGAAAAGATCAAGTCTTGTTGAGGTGTGTTGATTCTATTGAGGCCAAGAACATCTTAGAAGAGGTTCATGAAGGGGTTTGTGAAACACATGCCAATGGTTTCACGATGGCTAGACAGATTATGAGATTTGGTTATTACTGGTCAACCATGAAAGGAGATTACATTAAATATGCTAAAAATGTCACAAGTGTCAAATTTATGGAGACAAAATTCATGTACCTCCTTCACCTCTCCATGTTATGACTTCTCCATGACCTTTTTCTATGTGGGGCATAGATGTCATCGGACCAATCTTGCCAAAAGCTTCTAATGGGCATAGGTTCATTTTTGTGGTCATTGATTACTTTACTAAGTGGGTGGAAGCTGCTTCCTTCGCCAGTGTCACGAGATCAACGGTCAGCAAATTCTTGAAGAAAGAAATTATATGTCGGTATGGAATACCAGAGAAGATCATATCTGACAATGCTTTGCCCCTGAATAATAGCACAATAGTAGAAGTCTGCAGGCAATTCAAGATCAAGCACCATAATTCAGCACCGTATCGCCCAAAAATGAACGGAGCAGTAGAGGCAGCTAATAAAAACATCAAGAAAATCATTGAGAAAATGACAGAGACTTACAAAGATTGGCATGAGAAGTTACCATTTGCTCTCTACGCTTATTGAACGTCTGTCAGAACGTCTACCGAGGAAACACCTTTCTCATTAGTATATGAAATAGAGGCAGTCCTACCCATTGAGGTCAAAATTCCTTCCCTCCGAGTCTTATCAGAAATGAAGTTAGATGAGGTAGAGTGGATCCAATCAAGATATGACCAACTAAACCTAATCGATGAGAAGAGGTTGAAAGCTATCCAACATGGTCGGATGTACCAGAAACGGATGATTCAGGCTTATGATAAAAAAGTTCGCCCTAGAGAATTCCATGAGGGAGATCTAATGTTGAAAAAGATCCTTCCTATGTAAAAAAATTTCCGAGGCAAATGGATGCCAAATTGGGAAGGCCCATATGTGGTAAAGAAAGTTTTCTCTGGAGGAGTTTGATTCTAGCTGAGATGGATGACAAGGATTTATCAAACCCCGTAAACTCAGATTCAGTAAAGAAGTACTTCGCCTGAAAATAATTGAGTTGAAAACCCATAAAAAATAAGTGCAGCTTATGATTATCTCTTTGGATTTCATATCAAGAACACCAGACTTGAAGGAAAAGCATGGTGACACATTGATGTTAGAACTTAGGCAAATGACTATCAGTGATGACCTAAGGATTAAAACAATAAAAAACCATTTTTAAAATAACATCTTTGCATGCATATCAGCATCATTCATGCGCATTTAGATAGGAGCATTTGATTCATTCAAATCATGGCATCCTAGTTACATGGCCTAAATAGAGGCCCATAAAATAAGTTCTACAGGTCATATCCTTAGAGGACAGTAATAGAATGACAAATCTTTTACCCCTAAAGCTATGGAGGTACAGACTGAAACCGCAATGGCAAATCTCATACACCTAAAGCTGTAGAGGGGAAGACTGAAGCCGTAATGGCAAATCTCATTCACCTAAAGCTGTAGAGGGGTAGATTGAAGTCACAAGGACGAATCTTATGCTCTTGAAGCTAAAATGAAGTGAAGTTGCAACCTCCAATATCTTACCCTAACCAGAGGGCAGATTGAAGATAATCCAATCTTTTACCCCGATCATGGGGCAGATTGAAAGCAATCCAATCTTTTACCCTAACCAAAGGGTAGATTGAACACAATCCAATCTTTTACCCCGATCATGGGGCAAATTGAAAGCAATCTAATCTTTTACCCTAACCAGAGGGCAAATTGAAGATCATCCGATCTCTTACCCGAATCATGGGGCAGATTAAAAACTACCCAATCTATTACCCTAATCAGAGGGCAGATTGAAGGCCATTCAATCTTTTACCCTAATCAGAGGGCAGATTGAAGACAATCCAATATTTTACCCCTAAAGTTATAGAGGGATAGATTGAAGCTACAAAAGTAAATATTATACCCCTAAAGTAATAGAAGGGCAGATTAAAACTCACAATAGTAGACCTCAATCTTCATTGAAGATACAGATAAGTAGACTGAAAGATGAAGTTACGAGCACCAAATCCCTAAAGTGTTAGTGGATTGAATTAAAGACTACGACGGTGAACCTCAACCTCCCTGAAGTTGCAAGTGGAATTGAGTGAAGCTATAGTAGCAAATTTTGTTTCTTTGGAATCGACTTAAGGTAAGGCGAAATCACAACACTAAATCCTCCCTTCCTAAAGTTGCGGAGAAGCGGATGCAATGAAGCGAAGGGTGAGCTACTTGAAGAAGAAGGGCTAAAGAGACCAAATCCAGTGGGACCGGACAAAGTTGGTCTTCTTTTTCTTTGCTCCATTCCCATTACACGATAACGAGCAAAGAGGGGCAGGTGTACAAGCCCAATTTCGTCCGGACCTCGAAACCCAAAGTCAAAGTCCTCAAATCCTTAAAAATCAATCCTCAAAGTCCTCTCAAATTCCATTCAAATCCCTCCACTTTTGGTGCCTTTATGGATTTACCCCAAGCTAGTTTCAAGCAAACTTTGAACTAGTCAAAGTGCTCAAAAGGTGGCCGGCAATGGGATTGAGTGATTGAAATTCATTTTCTAAAAATAGCCTCTAACTCCCACCTATAAATACCCCCCTAAGCTACCCATTCTAATCACGAATTCACCAACACATTCTCTTCTTTATCTCATTTTCTCTCTAGCTTTTCCCTTCCATTCCTTTGTCGATTTTCCCCTCTTGGGAAAGAATGGTCTTTAGCTTTAGAAATAGCTTCATTGGGTGTTCATCAGAGACCTCGATCTGGAAAGAATTGAGTAAGAAAGACGAAGAATGTGACAACAGTTCTTGAGAATTGTACTATTAATTGCATTTATTACATTTTTATTCTTTTATTTATATTTGTAAGTTATGTTCATATTTATGTTTGCATAACATGGTAATTCATTTTTTTTTTTAAAAATACATAAATTGTTTTTAAAAATCAAGACAATGTCTTTTATCTCAGGAATTTGAAAAATCATGCCCTAACTCACTGGGTGTCGATTTTTTTTAATCGGGATAATTGAATATCCTTTTAAAAATTTAAATACGAGATTTTTTTTGAAAAGTTTGTTATTTTTGAATATTCGAATTGTTATATCCTAACTTACTGGATATAATTTTTTCTCGATTTATTCGAAATAACGAGCTTTCTTCGAAAACAAATTTTTTTTCAAAATAAAATAAATATGACATTCATACATTTAAGGATCGCAATTTAAATTTTTCTCAAACTTTTAATTTTCAACAAATAAGATTTTGAATAATCGATTAGGTACCAATTTTGGGCGTGTAAGGGTGCTAATCCTTCCTTATGCGTAACCGACTCCCGAACTCGTTTTATGGTATCAAAGACCAAAATTATTTTAATAATTTTTTTTAAAATCTCAAAAGGTGACCCAATTACACCTGCTTTAAAAATTATTAGTGGCGACTCTATTTTCATTTTCCAAAATATAAATCGAGACTTATTTTTGTTTTTTTCAAAAAATAATTTCGACATAACCCATTGAGTATAAACATCAAATCTTTATACATTGATATAAATTAAAAAGAATTGTTAGTAAATGGAATGGACTCACTTATTAATTATTCAACTAAAGAATTCAACTCTATGATCTAATAAATATTAAATTAAATGACTTGTAGATATTTTATTTAATCAAATTAAATAAAATTAAGATATTTTTATCCATTAATCTATATATACATACTTATTAATTTTTTAATTATGATTGGTCCACTTAATAATCAAATTAAGATAAGAAATATATAAAGGTTTAGAAGATTTGCTTCTCTAATAACTAAATTAAATATCTTTTTACTACCTATTTCATTTCATTAAAATTTTGAATCAATAAATCCCATGTGTTGGTTTAATGGTTAAGGGTGCTCATTTGCCCCAAGTGTGACTTGGGTTTGAGTTGCGCTAGTTGCGTTGTTGTTAGGGCTTTGCCCTCCCCTTATAATTAACCAAAAATTTTTTGAATCAATTAATTTTTTTATAAGATGCATAAATTAATTATAATCTTTTTCAAATCTTAAAGTGAATATATTATGTGCTTAAACGTATTTGAACTTGTATCCTTCAAGTTATTGTAACAACAACGATGATAATTGATATGAAACTCGACTGGTTAAACAATTAATTGTTAGAATCGTAATGTTAAAGTTCTATAGATTAAATTTTCCATAAAAATTATCATCTATATATATATAAGATATTCTATACTTGTCCCTCCTATGTGCAGTTATCATGTGTGGGTTTCCAGTTCCACCATAAGCAATTGTCATGAGTGAGTTTTGTTCGGTTATATTCCGATTCTTCATTCATTTATATTTTGTATTAATTTGGTTAAATTATATTTATACTTGTAAACTCTAAAAAGTATAAATTCTACAGGGTTAAATTACTATTTGGGGATTCAACTTGATAACAATTTTTATATTAGGGCCTGAACTTTTTTTATCCAAGTTAGTCTCTAAACTTGATAATTGTTCTCATATTGGGCCCAAACTAAATTAGGTAATTATTTGCACATTGGGTTTTAAACTTTTTTTGTCTAAATTAATCCCCGAACTTAACAATCTTCTCCACATTGGAACTTAAACTTAACAATTATTTTCACACTAAAATTTGAACTTTAGGACTTCTAAAAAAATATCAGGATGAACCTAAAAAAAAAAAAAGTTTTAAATGATGTACTAGATGTGGATTCACTAAGAGAGAAAATTTGGAAATTAAGCTTAATTTTTTATAATTATTAAACATAAATTGATTGTTTAAGAAACAACACTCTCCATGCTTTTGTTTTTATTACTATTTTAAACGTAGAAGATTCAATTACTATTAAAAAAAAACAAAGGAAATATATTTTTATGATTTGTTTCAATTTATCTTACAATTCAATATTTTAGCTAAAAAGTTAAACATGTGATCTTTATCTTACAAAGCAAGAAAAATAAAAAGAAAAAAGAAAATTGTGATATCAATATCAATATATAAATTTATTGGATTGAATTGTAGAAAATTAAATATTTTTTTTAAATAAAGTTTTGAACAATGGCGAATCTAAGGGTTGACAGGGACCCGTCCCCTAAATAGAAAATTTTTATTTAGGTTCCTTAAAATTTTAAATTTAAAACGGTAAAATTGTACTTTGGCCCCTCAAAAATGATAAAAATTTGATTTAATACTTTAAAAATTATAAATATATAGGCTATTAAATGATAAAACTACTTTTTTATTATCGTAAAATATATAATTTAATTTTGGTCCCCCTAAAAAATTTTCTACCTTCACCCTTGGTTTTGAATTCGAGTTTTGAATTTTATATTTTACGAAAATTACGGATTTAATCCATATACTTTAATTTAATTATTTCTAATCATGTACTTCCAAAATTTTAGTCTTCACAAACGTTAACTGTTAAATTCATTGAACTAAGTTTTATTGTTTTCAAAATCTGACGCATCAAATTATTTAATTTTTTTTCAAAGAGATTGAGAAATTATTTATGAAAATAAAACACCTCGTGCATAGAGTGTTTTATATTAAAATCATATGTCATTTGATTTGTTTATTAAATATTGTATTTTACTTTTATTCTTCATTCATATTATTTTTAATATGAATATATAATTATATAATGTAATTTTCTCAGGTTATCTTGTTTATTCATATTGTTTTTAATTAATAGTTACTTTAATTGTATACAAATTAAAAGATGTATGCATATATATATATATATATATATATATATAATTAAAATTTGTCAAACACATAAAATACAGGGTCTAATAACAAAATTTGACTGATTAAATATGTCACATAAATTTGTTTGTTAATATTTTTTTTTTTGTATCCATGTCCACTAAACTACAAGGGTTTAAGGTTTTGGGCTAAACACTAAATATATGACAATAATGGGCCATGCTTGGATAAATCTATATTAACTGTTGAGTATTTTTTTATTGTATCTCATTGAAGGGGATAATCAGATATTTATACATGTTATCATTATTTATGGATTTGATTTCATTGTTCATGGACTTGGGTCCCCTATACATAAGACTGATATTCTAAATGGGCCTCGGGCATGCTGGACAAGTGTATTGTTCTGGGTTGCCTACTAGACTTCGTGGCCCCCTACATGTGAACCCTTTAGGTACATGCGAATTGAGACCACGAACTCCCCTTGGTACTTGCAAGCTGATCCCACAAGCTCCCCTTGCTGACCTCTCTTTGTATGGCTCACATACATCCATCTAGTAGGGCCTAGCCAGGTCACGGGTAGACAACTTGGATCTTATCTGGATTTTGGGTTGGTGATCATTAGCATATAACACTAATTAAAATAAAAAAAACTTTTATTATTATTTTATTTAGATATTTTTATTTGTAATTTTATAACAATTAAAAAATTTTCCAATTTTTTATTTTAAAATTTAATAAGTTAGGCTTAATATATCATTTAATACTCAATTTGATTTTTTTTAATGTGTTATTTATATTTGGTAAAAGTTATTTATTTTAGTATTCGTACGTAATAGTGGTAATTTTTTTTAATTCCGATTTTAAGGATAATTTGATAAAAATTTATAATTAACTAATAATATTAGCAATCCACTTTTCATCAAAAACAACTTTAAAACCCAAAAAAGAAATCCCAACCATCAAATTGTATTTAACAAATTAAACAAAATCACGAGAATTCAAACTGAATAATGTAAGTAATTAGCTTTCATTAAATGAACACTAAATCCTAAATTAATCATCGAAAGGTTTAAGATAATTATGAATGTGGTTTGATTGTTCCATACCGAAATCTTAGTTTAGTTCTATTTCCTTTAGTTCTATTATAATATTGGGTTTGGGACTCTTTTTTTTTTGTCCAAGCTAGGCTTTAAACTTAGCAATTGTTCCCACATTGAAGCTTGAGCTTTTTTTTGTTTAAGTTTAAACACTGAACTTGACAATTGTTCTCACATTGAGACCTGAACTTTAAGGTTTTTCAGGAAATATTAGGAATTAACTTGGATAAAAAAAAAGTTTAAAACATCAATATGGGAACAATTGTCAAGTTTAGTGTTTAACTTGGATAAAATAAAATTAAAGCCTTAATGTGAAAACAATTACCAAATTTAGGGCTTAACTTAGACAAAAAAATTCAAACTCCAATATAAAAATAATTATCCAATTCAAATCCGAAATAGTAATTAACACTTCTAGTAACAATGACTAATGACATAATCAAATTGAAAGTATTAATAATATTATACAAGACCAAATTAAAAGTAAAAAGATTAAATCTTAAATTTTAAAAGGACCAAATTACAAGAGAAAGATAAAGCCAACGCGACTCGAACCCAAACTACATCTGAGACGGTGAATATCATGATTATTAGGCTAACACACGGGTTTCGTAACCAAGTTTGTTGACTAAAATCCAACACTTCTTTAGGGAAGAGCTCCCATTATCAAATTCAAATTACAGACAATAATTTAGACAGTTGAACTTGTCAAAAGAATGAATTGAATCCTTCAATCCAACAACAAAAAAAAAAAAAACCATATAACTTTTTTAAAAAATCCTAAAAATTTACAGAAGATTAATTACATAACATAATCAGCTTTTGTTATGGTAATCACGAACAGGAGATGAAGACTTACTTCGAACAACCTCAGATTCATTGCTCAATTTTCTTACATAATCTTTCTTCTTCTTCTTCTTCTTCAGTATTCCTCTTCTTACATGACTGTAATTCCCTCCTTGAATTGTAGGAACCATATACCATCCAACACAAGTTAACAATATCGAAACCGATCTTCCAAAGAACACTAATAACACCAAAACCAACACAAAAAATGTCGGTAAATAGAAATATGGCCGCTTCCATGAAAACCCTTTTTTGTTCTTCTTCTTGTCTGGTTGTACTCTTGATATCTTCTTCATTACATCTTTGGCTTCACTTAAGGTTTCCATGGGATGCTTATGATCCCATGCTTCTTGTTCTTGTTGTTTGGTTTCAACAGGTTTTGGCTTTGGTTCTTTGTCTTTGAGCTTTACAACGACAGGGACACAATCTGTTGAATCTTTGTACATGAAACGAACCATGGATATGTCTTGACAACCTGTCTGTAAATAGATCCTCTGTTTCTTGTCTTCAAGCTCGGATAAAAGTGCAGAAAACTTGTCGAGACCACGGTCAGAATATGGGTTCTTGTTGTTGTCTTTTTTATGGCTTTTATGGTCATAATCATCATCTTCTCGATGATTGGAAGCTCCACAGATCAATGGATGGAACATTTGAAAATTTTGGGTTAATGGGGATTTGCTTGATTGAAAAAGAGAAATGGAGGACTTTGGGACTTAAATATGAAGTTTTGTATCAACTTGGTCAAAATAAAGCAAATAAAATGGAAGCTTCCTCTTGTTTTAATTAGGGTTGGGGACTATAAATGAAAATAAAATGTTTCACCTTTTTATAAATTTTTTATTTGTTAAAGCTAAAAATTTTGACTTAGTATTTGCTTGGGGAAGAGGTGGATTTGTATTGACTTTTAATCCAAGGAATGAAGTAATGATGTAGAGTTATTATTAGGGTTGGTCCTCAAGTTATGATTTATGTTTTAAATCGGTCCTTTAGTTTCAAAATGTTCTTATTGAGTCTTTAAAGTAGTAGTATTGTTCGTCAATAAAACATTAGCTTGAATTTGGAAGGAAAACTCAAATATGAAGTGAAACATATTTAAAATACACTAATTGAATTGTAAATACATGTGCACGTGTCACATGAACATATTGGATTCGAAGTGTTAAAAGGAGGAGACATTGTCAATAAAATTTATGACTACTTTTTTTAACACGTTACGTCTAAGATACCTTTAACCCACATGTTTTAGATATGTTCCATGATAGACTTGAGTCGGCATTAAACATTTAAAGCTAATGATTAATTTGACAAAAGAATCTGATTGATACAATAGTGATATTTTATGATCTCAATTAAAATATTTTGGAGTTTATGGACTAGTTTGAAATTTAAGAGATGGTGTGATGGAATTGACCCTACTATTAATTTGCAGTGTGATCATTAAGACATGTATCCAACATAGTCAATGGAAGTTTCCTCGTGGATTACAGTATGGTTTGAAATGTAGTGTGAGTACAACTTTATTTAGTGTTGGAGAATATGAATGTGAATAAAATGTTGTACCTTTATAAACTAATTATTTATGAAGGCTAAAGATTTTGACATATTATGAGGGCCTGAAATGGTGGTGGATTTATTAGGGTTGGTCCTTAAACTATGAGTTATATTCTAATTTTTTTCTCAAACTTTAAAATTTTTCAAAATTTTAAAGTAACGATATCGTATTATTTACATAGACATCTTAGATCTAACATGTACAGAATTGCAGACATCATCAATAAAAACTTGGAAAGTTTCTCCTAACATGTGTGATAAGTACATTTTACCATTTGATTTCCACGATGCCCGAACTACCAAGGTCCTTAAAGAACTTAATTAAAACGTTTTAAAGTTTGAAGACAAATTTGAAATTTAAACCATACTTTAAGAAGATATAGTGAAACTAACCCTTTTATTAATTTGTAAGAGTATATGATTTCAACAGTTACCAAATGTTTGGATTTTTCTTGCAATTATTCAAAGAATGGATATCTATTCAGAGATTTTTCTTTTAGAAAACGTTGAATTCATTTAGAATTAAAAAAAGTCAAAAATATTAAATAAATACTTGGGAATCACGTGCTATATATATATAATAAACCTTCAAAGGTCATATGGTAAGACAATGACCATGTCGTTAACGGTGACCATATCCACATTCAATTCATTGTATAGGATTAATTGCACTAAACATCCCCAAACAATTGTCCCGTTTCTAAATGAATCATTAATCATATATAGGAGTAATTCACTAAACATCCCTAAACAATTGTCCAATTTCTAAATTGATCTCTAAACTTCAAGATCGATATAATTGAAGCATTAATTGCATGTTTGGACTTAACATTGAGCAAAATTAGAACATGTGGATCAAATTACAAACAAATATATACATACTGCATTGACAACTTTGATGTAATGTGTTAATAAAAGCCGACATTTTTTTAGAAGATATCATATCTAAGCTATGTTCATGTAATAAGTACACACATGTTTACAATTTGATTTATATATTTTAAATAATGATATGATAATGAAACTTTAAAGTCGGGGAAAAAGCGTTTTGAAGTTTGAGAACTAATTTAGAATAATATAAGAACATCGAAAGCTGTATAAACTTGAGGTTATTGAGTCTGGATTCATAAAATTCACATATACACAAGGTAAAAAGAAGGCATATTGAAGGTAGCAACTCACTCAAATCGTGATCCCATCACTAGGCATCGTTAACCATCATTATCGAAATCTTCATCGTCCTTCATGTATTTCTCCTGTACCGCAGCAGCTGTGAACCGATTCATTAAGAAAAACTTGCTAATGTATTGAAACGGTATTTCACGATGTTAGGTAGATTATCGCATGTTATATAAATAAAGAGCAAATTAAACGATAGATGAAAAGGATATCTATAATAATCCCAATCGACTTGTCGTACTGCAATCTTGCTGAATTCAACCGCACTGGCATCTATACCGGCAAATATGTATCCATTGCTCTTATCAATAAGTTTCACAAGATTCCCAACACTTTCCTTGTCCTAAAAGGAGAAATCCGATTAACAGCGTAAAAACTATAAAATGAAGCAAAGTTGAATGATATAACTCGAGAAAGATATAGTTCCTGGCATGCCTGAATATCTAAGGTTGTGAAATTGACAAGACTAAAGTCTTCAATTACATCGCAAAGCTCCTTCGTAAGTTTTCTGTAAGAAGAAATTAGTTAAAAAACCTCGATAACAAACCTCCATTAAGGATTTTCAAAAGCAAAAGTTTAAACTCATAAGCAAAACCTCGTAAGATGTAAATTTATCAACCGGAGAAACATTCATGCCTCATGCATAGTGAAAAATGCAAAAATAAACAGGTCTCGATAACAAACCTAAACTTGGCAGAGCGGGGATCTTGGTCAAGATGGTGCTGTAAATACGATAAATCTTGGACATCCGTGTAGAAATCCAGATTGAAAGCTGCATCACATCCGAAGATAAGATGGAATAACCACAAGTGCTACCACTTTGAGGCATGTAACATAACTAAAACGGTTCCGACATACTCACAGAGCTTTCCATAGCTTTCAATTAAGTCAATCTTAGAGAGGACATTGATATGTGGCAGCTCCAAGTGCAACATGGTAGACAACGAGAGAATCAAAGCACTGACATACTTCGCCGGGTCACTACATAGGTGGGCGTCGACTAAATGTACAGCAGTCAACTGCATAAAATAAATTAACTCGGTTTTCTACGGTTCTAACATCGGAATAACACCCAGAAATCACCTTTACTGTCAGCAGCCTACAAGAGAAAAAGATAGAAGCATACCCTAAGATTCAACTTTTTAATAAGCTTCATGACTACATTCTTGGCATTCGAGTGAAGGAAAAATAGTTCAACCTGGCCGGGAAAATCGAAAAGAAGATAGTGATCTGCAAATAATAAAAAACCATTAGAAAATTTAACAGCAATAAGCACAATAGACTACAAATCGCTGCATAATATCAAGGTTACTCCCTCGTACGTGTTCCTATTGTTGGTTTTTCCTAGAGAAAGTGAAAACCACAAACACATAAAAGCAAAATATTCGACTGTTCAATCGAAAGGCTCCACGTGAAAGACAAGCTCAAAGCCTTGTGCATATCATCCCTTTTTGAGAAGGCCAAATGGTCTTCCATGCACAATATGGTATTTATGAAACAAAACTGAGTGCCTAAAATTGTGAAAAGAAGAGAAGGCAATAGAGACCGACCTTTCAAAAGAGGTTCCAGTTTAGACTGCAGCCAATCAATATTCTTCTCTAAATAATCCATACAATAGACAAGACCTGATTGTACATAAAAAATATACATTAGATACCATACAACAATTGAACTGGAACTAGAGATATAACGACCATAATCACAATTTATATGCACTTTTGTATCCCACAACAAACCAGCAAATACTTCATTAAGTGTATCATCACTAAGATATTTAGGAAATATTTAACAGAACCGGAATCAAAGGTTCTTGATTGCACATGAAAAATATATATTAGATACCATACGACAATCAAACCGGAACTCAAGCCATAATGACCATAAACACAATTTATATGCACTTTTGAATCCCACAACAATCCAGCAGATACTGCGTAAGTGCATAGTAACAAAGATCTTTAGGAAATATTTAAAGGAACCGGCATCTAAGGTTCTTGATTGCACATGAAAAATATACATTAGATACCATAGGGAAATTGAACCGGAACTATAGCCATAACGACCATTAGCACAATTTATATGCACTTTTGTATCCCACAATAAACCAGCAAATACTGCATAAGTGCATAGTCATTAACATCTTTAGGCCACTTATACGGATATCCCTTGCCATGTTTTACTCATTTTATGATTTATCCAACCGAAATTCTGGAATCCCTTTTATACAATCATAGGCTAAAAGCAAAAAAACATTAACCAAGAGAGCAAAACAAAAGTACACCTCCATTCGGCCCCAAAGAATGTTCTGTCATAACATCACTTAGTTTTATGAGATCCTCAATATTGATAGCACACTCATAACTACATTCATGTCAAGGAAAGTTCATATAAGATCAAACATTCTGGACAATGAAAAACAAAATTACAAATCAAAATTTTCGATTAAAAGGATACGGTAACGAATCGTTGGCCGGATCCAAATTGATTACAGCAACTTTCCTACAAAAATAAAGCATGGGAACAGTCAGTTTTTTTTGCTATATTTAATAAAAATTATATCTAAACATGTGAGCATATAAGCAACATTCAGAAACCTTCCAATAAGTTTGAGGAACTGAGACATGCCATTACAGTAAGTAGTCTTTCCTGATCCAGGTGGACCAATCACAACTTGCCCAAACACCATCTTAATTCAAAGGGTTTTCCTACAAGAAAAAAGTTAGCTCATTTTCAGTAAAGAAGAAAAGAGGAACTTTTAGTAAACAATTTTTAGATTATTTTATTATATAAAACAAATTTAAAAAATATAATAGCAATGCAAGAATTCCAAACACTTTGGTATCTACTTCGATGCTCATGAGTTAATTATTAATAAAAGAAATAATTTCAGATTGCTAACCAAAAATATCAAGTTTTTACTCAGATTTATACGCCATTAAAGTATAGGATCTCAACACTGTCTTCATCCTCAACAACAAAAAGAGTAAACAAAAGAAAATTCCTTGTAAAGTAATAAAAGAACAAAGAAGAGCTTTAACCGCTTAATCTCCTAATAAATAACTCAGTTCGGACAGAAAAAAGGAACAATGTAAAATTTGCTAATTATGTTCCTCCGTTTTCTCGGCAGCCAAACAGAGGCTAAAGTAACTATAGTTACATGAAAAAAATAAGAAATAAATTTACCATTAAATGTGCACAACAGATTAGAAAAAACTGAAAAAAAAATGAAGGTAAGGCCAATATTAGTTCTCTCGAGCTTATCATTGAAATGCCTCCATTTACCAAAAGAAAATCAAAATTAATGAAAAAAAAAGGATTTTGAAATTAACCTGCTCTGAAACGTGAGCTGAAAGTGAGACGTCTTAAAACTTGAAACGTTTCAGAAAGAAATGGCAAGCTTGCCCGCTCGAGCGTATTAAAATTATAAAGCCTCCAGCTGGTGTGTGGCGGATTGGTCGTGGCTACCTGACTGGTGAACGATGATGGTGCTAACCGGTAGTAGTTGGAGTGGAGAAGGAAAAGTTATTTTTTTAGGGATCTAGAAATTGGGGGAGTCTTCTGAAGAGGAAAAGAAAAGAAAGGGTAGGCAGGAATGTGAAAACGGGCCCAAAATTTTCTTACTGAGGCCCGGCCCATTTAAAAAATGACCTATTTTTTGTCAAATCTTTTTTTTGGGCCTATATTTTTGCCCGAACTCTCTCACTTCTCGGGCAGAGCTTCGAGCCTAAATGGGTGACTCGATCCATGATCAGGTCTAGTAGCCTAATATAGAATTCATCATGGGTCGGGCTGGATCGATGTACAATTTTAGGTCCACTTTCTATGTCCGGGTCCGGCTTGAAAAATAGACTTAAAATTTTGCCAAAATTCAACCTATATTAAAAAAGCTAAACTCGAGTCCGATCCAATCCAATCAGAATAAATTTTATCAGATCTTTTTTATATAAAAACGAATTTAAAAAATATAATACACCAAGTACACTAAAAATATTAAAGTAAATATTTTCCAAAAAATTGATAATACAAAAATATATATATAAGCATGTGATTTGGGCAAGCTTGAGACTCAAGCCGTTTAGAAACGAGTATTATTTTTGTCCAAGTTTATTTTTTGAACTTATATTTTTGTTCGAACTCTCTCATTTTTTGTGAGAATCTTCGGATTCAGGTAAGTGATCTGACCCATAATCAAGTCTAGCCCAATAAAAACAATATATACATATAATGAAGAAAGAGGACGCTTTGAGAGTCAAACTCAAGACTTCTTGAACCTAAAGCGAGAATCATTACTATTAGGGCACCATTTATCATGGTATAAATAAGAAAAGCTTTTATATAATTTATTTTGCATTTCTTTGAGGAAATATTATTTGTAAAATAAAAAAAATCATAAGTCGATTCAATTCGTTCAACTGTCATTTTTTCGGGTTTTGATATTTTTCTTCACAATGGTTTGCTCTATATACAGCATTGTTTTCAAAACTATATCGAACTAGTTGGATCAATAATCAAATGGGATACTAGTCTAGAATAAAAGGTTGGCTAGTGGTTTTTTCTAATTCTATTTTTTTAATAATTATTCAATTAAACTGGATGATCTGATCAAATTGAAAATCAATTGTCTAACTAGTTCGACCACATAATTTCTAAAAATTTAGATATTTGATTTATTTCATCAGTAAAATTGATTGAACCATCAATTCTTGGTTTAATCAGTTGATTCAATCCGATTCTAATGTTACTAATAGAAATGAAGATAATAGTTAGGGACAGTATTTGGTAATTCATATTTGGATATTTGTAAATATATTTGATTCATTTTAGATTCAATTATTTTAATTATTATTTGCGGTAGGTTTGGTGAAAATATTAAATTTCAATATCCATCATTTGAATCTATTTTATTTAGTGGTTAAAGAAATCAAATTTGAATATATGAATTTATTATCCGCTTTACTTTTTAAAAATTTTATTTAAAAAATCTTTTCAACTTATTAAATTCATATATTCAACAAATAATTTAAGTAATTTGGATTCAAATTTAAATAACAATATTTAAATTAAATGTGGATCATAAATGAATTAAATTTTAAAAGATGATTTAGAAATTCGAATTCAAAATTTATACAAATTATATTTATTCAATTAAGATTTTTTATATTTTGTTTTTTCATAAATAATATCCTAATTAGTACGCTAACAGAATAATCCCTTGTATCCATTTGTATTGTTAAAAATTGATATGCTGACAGAATAATCAAATATATATGACGTATCAAGTGTATTTCATGGCGACGTACATGGGTCAATTTTAACAATAGACATAGATACAAATTTTAAGAGAAGAACTAATCTAACATATATTAATTATTTTACCTGTTTTTTATTATCGATAACTCCTATTACAAAACCTTCACGATACTTTTACCTTCATACACAACAATTTAAATAAATTTTCAATTTCAATTTTTTTGACCAACCCTAATTTTCATCATCTTCAATCACACAATGGTAAGCAAGGCTAGCAAGTGGCCCCTAGGCTCATGGTTAAAGGACCCAATGTCAATAAAGCAAAGGTGGTCCAACCAATGCATGATTATTACAAGCTGTAATGCATTGCAAATTTGCCAACCATTCACATCAAAACTTATGGAAAAATTTTCTTTTTGGTTGTTTGGTTCAAAGGGGAGTGAAGTTAACCAAATTCCCATTTATGAAGAAATATGTGGGCTCAATTGTATTATTAAGCAACATGTTTGTTCTTGGTAGGGCTATGCATATAGGAGAATGAGGAAAATTTAGGTGTTTTTACATTGTTTCATCTTTTTTTATTAATTATAGATGTTCGTTTTACTATTTATATTCAAGGTTTATGGTTGTCCCTCTCAATAATATTATCTCCAAGATTTGAATTTACATTCTTCTCTTAAGAATACAATGTATCTGACCATTACACCCAATCACTTATTGATTGTTGTTTCATCATTTTTAATCTTTTACTTTTCAAAATATTTGTTTTTAATCTTAAGATTAACTTTTTCTCGTTGATTTCATCGAATAATTTAATTATCTTATTTTTTTAAAATGGTGATATGGCACACACATTCACCACCGTGGTGGAATGTGTCATTGAGTTTTGGTCCGTCTAACAACTAAAAATAAAATAGATTATTTTTTTGGTTAAATTATGTTGTCAATCTCTATACTTTGATAATATTTGAAATTTACTCTTTTACTTAAAAAATTAAGTCTTTTTACTATTTTGATTTTAAAAATCTCAATTTAATTATTAACATTGTTAGTATTTTCCATCAAAAAATTACCAACAACAATAATAATTGAACAAAAACTATTAAATACAAAAATAATAACTCTTAATTTTTAACTTTTTAAATACAACAATTAAATATTAAAATTTTAACTTTTTTTAAAATCTCGAACACATATGTATACTTATTTATTATTTAGAGTGGATTTGAATGAATGGTGTATTTATCTACGATTAGTATGAAAACAACGAAAACAACGAAAACAACGATAACAATGAAATTAAATACTATAATAATATTATAGCGTGAAACAAAAAATAAACTAAACGCACGATAACTCACCACATAACCCATCCAAACCCACACTTAGAATTTAAATAATATACAACTTTGAAACTATGTCAATAGCTTAGAATGGAAGAAAAATATCATTGAGATTAAAGCAGGAGAGGACAGCTAAGAATATTGGATAGGGTGGGCTGGCATTTCATAGGGTCCCCAAATTCTTCAACCAAAGTCAAAGTTTTTGTCCCATCAATTTCAATAGTTACAATGAGTATCGACTAAATTTAGTATCGAATCGGATAAAATATTTAAATAGATATAAAAAAGGTTATACAAATATTTAAAATTATTCATAGTTTCTTTTTAATCCTTTAATAAAATGATAAAAATATTTTAATACTTTTAAATTCATGTCTTTTTACATAAACAATAATATCAATACTAATCGAATTAGGATTCAATCGAAAAATATATCAAAAAATTTTAACACTATACCTATAATTTGCAAGACAACTATTAAAAACTTGAATGTATACTTGCAGCTTACAAATGAGGCTCCTATATTGCTTTTATGTCTGGGTGATTTTAGGCAAAGTAGCTCCATAATGGTAGCATAGAATTGAACTATTGTTGATAGGACATCAACCCTTTATATCACCTAAATCATTGCTTCAAATAATTCAATAAAGTTGCATCTTAATTCATCCGGTAAATCGGTATAATGATAAATTTAATATTTAACGTATATATTTTTATTAATTTGATTTTTATTTTTTATTTAATTAAATATAGTTATTAATCGTTCAAAAAGAATCAATTCATTTTTTAACGGAAATGCTTTTTAAAATATTATATTTTAACGATATTGATATGGTAATCCGTGTGGCAATTCACGTGTGTTTTATGTTAATATGACACTATTTATTTTAAATGTCATGTCAACAAATAATTTAAAATTTATAAGAATATTAAAAAATCAAAAGAAAATTATAAAAAAATTCAAAAAATTAGTAGAAAAGACATGGATTGCCATATGGGTTTTTATGTTTAAAAATTTAACGTTTTAGTCCCTATTTCCGTTAAAAAAATAATTTAATTCTTTTTGAAAGGTTGATGATCAAATTCAACTATTTTTAATAAAACTGAAGGTCAAATTTAGCTCAAAAAAGAATAAAGATCAAATTGACAAAAAATTATAAACATTAAGTACTAAATTTATCATTATGCCCAACAAATCTAAGCTACTTTGTAGCGTGTATCTCTCTACAAGTAGATTAATTAAAATCCATTTGAAGAGAGAGATGAGAAATTCACATTTAATACATTAACATTATATAATTATATTCTTCGCCACTGAATCAGGATAAATTATTTTTTGGACTTTTCTCAACACATCATTCATGGTCTCTTTTCAATTATTTAATGACATGTCAGCAATTTCTTCATGTCATTGACACATAATTATGGTAATTTTTTTACACTGAACCCCAAACTCTGAATCTTGAACCATAAACTTCAAATTTAGAACTCTAAACCCTAACCTCAAACCTTGAACCCCGAATCTTGAATAAGTTCAAGTTCGGGGTTCAAGATTCAAGGTTCGAGTTTGAAATTCGAGATTTAAGGTTCAATGTTTGAGTTTAGATTTGGGGTTTGAGTTTAAAGTGCATGATTCGAGGTTTAGGGTTTAAAGTTATTTTTCAAAGTTCAGGTAAAAAAATATATCAAAATTATGTGTCAATGACATAAAAATATTATTGAAATATCATCAAATAATTAAAAAAAAGACCCTAGATGATGTGATAATAAGAGTCCATAAAATAATTTTTCCTCAACCACAAAAAGACACATTATCCATTTAATTCAAAGTGTGCCAAATATTAATCGATATATAAAAATATCTAGAGAGAATGGTAGTGATGTGCTGAAGGATTGGACAAAAAATGAATTAGCAAAAAGACCCTTTAAAATTATACACCTGCATTTTGGTCCCCTCAATCTAAAATACTCCATTTTTCCATCATCCGGCCTTGCCTTATCTTCTTCTATTTTTTCTTCACTCCCCATCAAAACAACACATTGCAAAGAGAAACGGGATATTATCAAAAGAACCCAACCATGGCATTTGCAGGAACAACCCAGAAATGCATGGCTTGTGACAAAACTGTGTATTTGGTCGATAAATTAACAGCTGATAACAGGGTTTATCACAAGGCTTGTTTTAGGTGCCATCACTGCAAAGGTACTTTGAAGGTAAGTAATGGTTCAATACATGGTGTGTTGGTATGAATAATTATGTCATAATATTGTCAATTTGCCAGTGGAGGACTGGAATGTAAGAATTTAAACCATGAAGTCTCATTTTGCAGCTTGGCAACTACAATTCCTTTGAAGGAGTTTTGTATTGCAGGCCTCATTTTGATCAACTTTTCAAAAGAACTGGTAGTCTTGAGAAAAGCTTTGAAGGTATAAAAATTATGGGTTTCTTTTTTGATTTTTTTTTTTTTCAAATAGATCCAAAATGGTATGAGTTTGGACAGATCTAGTTGATTTCTTCAAGTTCAAATTTCAATTATCTTTCATAGGTACACCAAAGATTGCAAAGCCAGAAAAACCAGTTGATGGTGAGGTAAATTACATGGAAGAAGCTATACTATGCCTGCTTATTAGGTTAAAATACTTGAGTGGTGCTTGTATTATAGGGACCGAATCAAATTAGTCTTTAGTCCTTATACTATTAAAAAAATAAAATAAGTCCAATTTGGGTAAAAGTACCATGAAAGTCCTTGTACTAGGAGCCAAATTGCATTTTGCCCCATTTACTTGAAATATGGGCAAATTAGCCCTGTATTATAGATTAAAAAGCAAATTGATTCTTTCTGTTAAAAATTTCATTAATTTCTACTATTAAAAATTGGTATGGCTGACGAAATAATCAGCATGTTGACATATAAAGACCAGTTTTTAACCGTAAAATTAGATGAAATTTTTACAGAAGGACTATTTTGCTCTTTGATCTAACACACTTGGACTAATTTACCCATTTTTTTGAGTAGAGGAGACAAAATGTAGTCCAATTCCAAATACAAGGGCTACCATGGTAGTTTTATCTCCAAATTGTAATATAATTAACATTTATTATATAAAAATGTTTCAAAAATTATTTTTTTTCAATTGCTGCATAATTCCAAACAATATGTTTCATTTTACAAAACCATAAATACTTTAAAAATATAAACTCTATTATAAACAGTCTAAGTTTATCCATTTAATAATAGAATGACTAATTTGATCAAGTCCCTATAATAGAAGTATATACAAGTCCTTATATGTAAATTTTCATGATCATATGAACTTCCTTTGTGTAGAAACCAGTAGCTACTAAAGTATCAGGCATGTTTGGTGGAACAAGAGATAAATGTTTTGGCTGTAAAAACACAGTGTATCCAACTGAGAGGGTAAACATTATCCTATGATGTTTCAGCTTTTGGCACGGTATTTCTTTTATTAAGAGTCGGATTATATTTGTCTCCTTTTACTAAAAAATAGATAAATTAGTCTCTGTATATTAGATTAAAGAGCAAACTGATCATTCTATTAAAAATTTCATTCATTTTTATTGTTAAAAATTGGTGTTAAATGTCACCATGAGATACACGTGACACATCACGAGTAGTGCTCTTTAATATAATGTACAGAGACTAATTTACCATTTTTGAGTAAAAAGGCAAAATGCAATTAACTCCTAATAGAGAGACCTTCATGATATTTTTACCGGATAAAAAATAATTTTTTGACTTGTCTAAAAGGTTACAGTGAATGGTACCCCCTACCACAAGAGTTGTTTCAAATGCACACATGGAGGATGTGTTATAAGCCCTTCAAATTATATAGCACATGAAGGTAGACTTTACTGCAAGCACCACCATGGTCAACTCATCAAGGAGAAAGGGAACTTAAGCCAGCTCGAAGGCGATCGAGAGAAGACCGGAACTGAAGTTGCTGCTGAATCTTAAAATCTCTGTCATCAATGGTGTTTTAGTCTCCTTTTCTTCTATATATCATAACTGTGTTTGGTTTTTGTTTTTGTTGAAATGCTATATTGTGCAGCATCTTGTAGTGTACTTAAATGAGATGCCACAAGGCCTATTTTCAGTCTCTTAGTATATATACTATTGAGTTTGTCAATGCTATATTATTACTCTGCACTGTAATTTTCCAATGTTTGCATGATAAAGGTAAAAGGCAGACCAAATGCCTAATTGAAAGTGAAATGTTTTGCTTAAGATAAACATGGATTCATGGTTGTGTATCAGTTCATGTTCTCATGTTCAGAGGGCCTATTCGAAGTTTATGGTTAGCAGTTCATGGCTGCCTACCTGTTCATGTTTCTGGTGAGTGCCCTTGAGTTGAATGATAAACTAAGGATCAAATTGCAAATTCCTATATGACAATTATTAGGAAACAGAAGTACATAAAGCTTCTCATAGCATATCTATACACAAAAGATAGTGACAAAAAACTACTACACTATATGCTATTTATGTATTTGTGACATTTGTACTTGCATATAGTACTAACTGGTTAAGGTTGCATTTTGCAGTAAAGAAAAAAAAACTATGTACATTTTTCGAAATTCAGACATTGAAACTAAACTAAGATGTTTTCCCTTTGGTGGGTATATGGAACCTCCATGTGAAGAGGTAGTCTTTTGACTGGCAAGATAATCTCATTACATCACAAAAAGCTGTGATCGACCCTTTGTTGTTGTTATTGTTCCCTTCATTTCCCCATTCAATCCTCACCCAACAAGAGAACCCTTTTGATTTAACAGGCACCCTTGAATTAGATAGATTAAGCATCACTTCCCCACAGATTCTCTTGCATTCACTGCCTTTCACCATGGAATCAAGCCAGGAACATTCAGGCTGACCCACCATGGCTTTGTAAGCTGAGTTTGCTAGCCTGACTTTGTTGTTGGAATCCGATATAATTGTTGGCATGGACTCAGATTCTATATCATCTTCAACCTCCTCTGGTTTCTTAGAGGCTTGCAATGGTGCTGCTGGTGCTGGTGCTGGTGCTTCATTAATGCATCCAACAATGATGGTTGAACCCACCGGTCTAATTGGCTGAGGTGTTATAAGACTGCTAGTGGGAAGAACAGGAAGACCTTGGAGCTGCTTCAAAAAATCCTTCTCTTCCGGTATTTCATGAGCAGCCACCTTTAAAGATGGAAGAAGAGGGAGTGTGACCAAACTTCTTGTTGATGGTGGTGGGGGTGGTGGCGGCGGCGGTGGTGGTGGAGAAAGCCCTAAGAAATATTGGGTTCTTGCTCTTTTCAGTGCTGCCGTTGTTGTTGGTGGTGGTGATAAGCCAGTACCTCTCCCTCTCTTTCTATTCCTACTCGGTCTAGCTTGTAACTGAGGCCACAAATTCCTCAAATAAGGTGACTGTCTCATCTTTTGAGACATAGCTGAGCTTTCATCAATGGAGTTTTCAGGTAACACTTCAGGTTTAGGAGCTATAGGACGGTACCTAGACATAATTTCAGCTGTTTTAGCCGAATAAGGATTCAAGGTCTTGATCATGGTGGTGACTTGGTTTTCTCTCAAACTTTATGTTTGAACACTCAAAAGGTATGGAAATGGAGGAGGGGTGACGGGGGTGGTTTTAAAGAGTAGAAGATTAGCCAATGAGTTGAAAGCAAGTTTAGAGGTAGGGGGAGATGTTGACATTTGGATATTTGAATGATGGGGTACGTGTTTGAGGAGCTTAAGAAGATACAGACATGTGGGATTTTGCAGTAGCAAATAGGTACATGCATGCTAACACATCACAAATCAATTCAAATCCCTTTTCTTTTATTAATTAAAAAACCATAATTAAAAAACATAATAACTTATTTGGCCCTCCAACTTTACAAAAATATTATTTTAGCCCTTTATTTAATTTTTATTCCTTTTAGCCCTTAAACTTGTTTTTTTTATCAAATCACTCGAAATTGATGGAGAATTTAACGTTTTTTAACTTTACTGGCGTGGATGACTTGTCAACTTTAATTATTTTTTATAATTTTAAAAATTAATTAAATACTGACATGTCATCTGCGTGGCAATCTGTGTGCATGCAACGTTAACAAGGCGAACAAACATTAACTTTTCCATTCATTTTTGGTTGATTTGATAAAAATACAAATTCAAAGACTAAAAGAGTTGAAAATTAAATGAAGAGCTAAAATAATTTTTTTGTAAAGTTAAAGGACCAACAAAATCATTATGAGTAAAAAAACCCAATCATCCAATTATGCTCGACTCGAATTTAAAATAATTCAAACTCAGGTTAATCTAATGATAATGAATGTTCACCTTCTAGACTATGTCTTGAATTAGAGTTATACAAATAATTCGATTATTAAATGATCTAAATATAAAATGATAAGTATAAATAAAACTTGTCAAATAATAAGTTCAAAATGATTTGAACTCAAAATTATACAAAATTTAAAATAATTCGAAAATTTTAATACTTAAATCCATCCATTTGAAATTAACTCCTCAATTAATTGACCCTCAATTTATCTAAATCTAAATTGATCTTGGATTCAGAATAAAACTAACTTAAAACCCCAAACATGAAATAACTCTTAAAAATAATTATAAATAATTCGAACTCAAACATCAAACTCGAATGAAAAAACTCAAAATAATCAGAACATGACTTAAATAATTGACCGACAAACTTAAATAACTCCGGCATGAATGATTTGAACATAAAATAATCTAAATTTAAAATAATTTGAACTCAAAATAAAAAAAATACAAAATAATATAAAAAATTCAAACCCAAACCAATAAACTAAACCAAAATCCAACCAATCCACTGTCAAAAACCAGCCAATAGGAAAGCAAAAGATAGCATGAGAAGCAAAAGCAAAGGCATTGAAATCAATCCCACACGTAAGTTTAGAACTGCTCAATCACCAATCAAAACCCCAGTGTGTGTCAATACTACTTACAGCACCATGTGGCGTTGGCGGCCATGCGTTGTTACACCTATCAGCGTCTGGTTTGGTGAGTATTTTTCATTTTGGCTTCGACCCTTCAATATTACGACACAACAACAACAACAGCACACTTTTGGCACTTTGGGCTTCTCTGTCGGTTTAATTTCGAGGGTCGTCGCTCCACGTGGTATTGGCTTAGTCTCTTGTTGCATGCAAAGGGGGGATGGATCATGAGTGAGAAGGTGATTGGAGGTTTAGGGGTTTCTGCTACCAGGTGGCTGATTGTGTGATGGGTTTTCGATAAAACGTGGTCTTATTGCGTTGAAAAGTGTGATGCTTTTTCTTCCCAGTTAGAGCGGTGCTCTTGGTGTTTGCCACGTTGAAGTAAAAATTTGAGATTCTTCTCTCTCAGAACTCCTGGTTCTAGAGATGTGTATTCATGTTTTTGCCCATCTGTTGTTGCTGATTTCAGACCCCTTGAAGGTATCAAGTCACAGCTTTTCTTGGATATCAAGATAAATATTTAGATATGATTGGAAAAAAAAAATTCTTACGTTGATAATGATAACAAAATGATCATAAAGTAATAATAAAAATATAAATTTTATATGAAAATTACGGACAGAGAAAGAGAAATTCATTAACGTTGAAAATCGAATGATACAAAAGGAATTTTTGATTAGGTTGAAAATCCTATTCTAATCAATGTCAAATAGAAAAAGTGTAATTTTATACGGATTCTACTTGTGCGGCATGATCAATATCGCGAGAACCTTCGACCCTCACACCCTCGGTCTCAACTCCAGTCCAATTTTATGCTTAGTTGTCCATATTGTAGGGGGCCTTTGGCCCTCGGCTTTTCGTCCTCGTAGATCTCTTTTTTTGCCATTGTATTTCATTTCTTTAACATATGAGGGATTCGTGTCACACAATTCTAACACTCAACATAAAAGAATTAATATATATCATACATCAATAAGTAAAAATTAATACATTAGTTCTTATACATTAGATCAAATAATAAATTGATCTTTTTGTAAAAAAATTATTCATTTTTACAGTTAAAAACTAATTCATGTATGTTAGCATGAGATATACGCCACATACCACAATTATCCCAAAAACCACATTAGTTTTTAATTTAACTCTTATTACAACAACATTCATGATGATATATATATATATATAAACACAAGCTAGCTTAAATTGATGCCAAATTGCGGAAATGTATTTTAGGATAGTGGAGACAACTTGCATTACAAGGGTTGTTTATATACACCAACTCAAACAAGTCACATCCTTTGCGTGCTCGAGTTTCCTGCCACTTTAGTTAAAGGGAAGACTCGAGACCATACTTTTCATTTTCCGTGCGATGAAGTTATGATAATGTTGAAAATTATATCTTTATTGACGAGTTTTTAATTGATATTAACGCATTAATGAATTATTGTCAGTACCCTACGTATTGTTAGACCAAAAAATTTGATGGGTGTCGACTAAAGTTTACATGGTTAAATAAATTAATTGACCCACAAATGCAACACCTAATGAGTTCAACCAATACGTCACAACTTATATGTTCTACATGGCTAAAGAAAATTTGGGTTTGATAGACAAAATGAAAGGAAGAAAAAAAGAAACGAAATTAGATTCGTTCAAGAGTCGAGTTATATGTTCAATCCTGAAGGTTCATTCAAAATATGAAAGGATTTGGATAAAGCTTAAAAAAAATTGGGATTCAGCAAAATATTAGGCCTGTTTTTATATTGGAGTCAACTCTTGGACAAAATATTCAAGCTTGTTTTTGAGAAAACTTGATGAAAGTTAATTTATAATATTACTAGTTAATTAATTTTTTTTAGAGATAAATATCAAAATTATATATGAATTAGAACTTTGATTTTATGCAATTTTATACATGAAATTTCGATTTGATGTAATTTTTGTAAATTATTAACACAATTATTGATATAATATTATTTTATGTTTATATATTGAATACATAAATAATTATATTTATCCAATATAAAACTAAATTGATGTATTTATTTTTTTAAATGTGCATGGTTAAATCAAAATCAAAGTTTTAAGTATACATTTGAACCACAATTAGAGTTTCACGTGTATAATTGCACCAAATTAAAGTTCATGTATACAATTACACCTTAAATCAAAGTTTATGTATAATTTTGAGATTTATTCCTTTTTTTTTATTAAATCAATCTTAAAACTCGAACTAAACATAAAAATTCAACATTGTTAATTTGGAGTCCAAATGTATAACTTTTCTCAAATATAAGTATCATATTAAAAGAAAAGGTATTAAACTCAAATAACAAATGATTTGTTAAGCTCTTTTTTCTTTTCATAAGTTTTCGTTTATTTTAGTTTCCAACAATGTTGTTTAAATCGGATTGGACTAGACGGTTAGACCGATTGGATCGGACACTGGTTGGGGTACCTGTCGAATTGAGAATCAATCAGAATATCAGTCCGAAAAGAAGAGTTAGATTGATTTACTCGTAAATTGTTCGAAATCAATTGAATCAAGCTAAAAAAATTAATTGAATCAGTTCTCTCTACCTCTTAATATTATATTTTGTAAAAATTTTATGATTTTTTAATATTTTTTCCATTCAAATCGAAAATAAGTGATTTGATTGAATCGATTATGGATCCAATTTATCAAATATGGATGGGTGGAATCCTGTTTAAATTTTCCCATTTTTATTTGGGTAAAGTTTGGGCAGAACATGAAACCTATATTTTGGACCAGGCTCACAAACAGGTTTAGAATTTATAGGGGTTCTTAAACGACGCTGTTTTAGGAAGGAAGTAAAATGAAGAAAAAACAAAGAATTGTGTAGGCACGAAGAATCCAATATTAGGATTTGGAGTAAATATTTGTCTAGTCCTTACAGTTTCAAGTTCATTTTGTGCAAGTTTTTATTCTAGTCTCTATAGTTTATAATTTCCTTTAAAAAACCCGTTTGAGTCTTTGCTCGATTGGTATGAACATTGTTTCCAATATAGGAGGACATAGGTTCGAGTGTGCTGAAGCGTATTATTCTCTTATTTATGGGTTGGAAAGGACTATGGGTAATTCTAGACTTATGTCAAAAAAAATGATTAAAACCTATAATGAGATTATTCACTCTATTCAATCATTTTGGTACTCCAACCAAAATTTTTTGAATAAGATTGAATAGAACCTCTATATACTTACAAACAATTGTGAGCCGTTGAATTATTATTATTTTAAATTAATATATTTAAAAGATTAATTTAATATTTTTATAAAATTCAAAACCCTCAAATATACTTTTTAAACTTAATTAAAAATATTAAAAAATCGATGGCTGTGGAGTTCACGAACTGTAAGCTTATAGTTTTCTTTTTATTTGGGAGTATTCATTTGGCAATTAAATCTTTATGTGTTTTTTTTGTAAGATTAAATTTTCTTCTTTATTTAAAAAATTGTGTAAATTAGTCTCTATACATTAGATCAAAAAGTAAATTAGTCATTTAAAAAAATTATCATTTTTACAGTTAAAAATTGGTTTGTGTACGTTTGTATGAAGTATACGTGATACACAACATGTCATTGTTTGGTTAGTTCATCAGTCACGCCAATTTTTAACAATAAAAATTTTAGCAGAAAAGACTAATTTGCTCTAATGCATAGGGATTAATTCATTTTTTTTAATAATTTTTTTAATAAAGAGAACAGAATGCAATTTGACTTCTAGAATAGGGTTTTCGTAAATTTTTTTAACTAACCTATCCTCATCTACTTCACAATCATTTGTGCAAACCAAATTATATATACAACAAAAGATAACTAGAAAGATTTTACATTAGCTTTTGTATGAAGGAAACTTGAGTTTACTTTTTTAATTGTATTGTTCAATGCGCATAATTTCAATAATAAACTTAAACACTGAACTCTTTTTTTTACATTAATGAAAACTTCGATTTGTACCAATCACATCAGTGATAAAGTGGAGTGTGCATCGTATTTTTTGTCGAAACAGAGTTGACATCCTGACGAGAAAGACGCGACCACCGACATTACGACAAGAAAATTCTCTGCGTCCCAACGACGCAATGAAAGGCGTCCCGATGAGGCAGCAGCCACATCACGACATGACAATGTGTTCTCAAAGCTTCTTGATTTTTTTCTCCCTATTAAACTCTGATTTCTTTCCCTACTTAAACTTTAATTATTTTAGGGATATTTTAGTCAAATTTGTATACGAAATTTAGTCTATAAATAGGCATTTTTTTTACCTAGAAAGATTTAACCCATAACAAGCTTCCCGGAAATTTTGTGTTTAAGTTTTGAAAATTTTTATTTTCGAGTTTCGAGATTTAGTTTTTATTTCCATATTTGTACTCTTTGTTTTTGCAATTTTAGTGAAATTATATTTACTCGTAATTTTTTATCCTCTTCGAAGAAATTTTTTCATGTAAAATATCTGTATTCAACCTTTTCAATTTCTTTATTATTTTTCTTATTCGTTGCTTATACAAGTTTACCCATCAAATATGATAATGAAGTAAACTTAGAATCATTTTCAATCAAAGAGGAGAAGAAAACAACACAAATGCCAAAGATTAAAGCATGCAATAATATGAGAAAAACAAATGCCAATGGAGTGGCAAAGGGCCACAAACAACCAAAGGACATGTGCTGATGAGTTTAATGCCCTGAGAGAGGGACCAGTTTGATCCACAACAAGATCCTACAATGGCCCCCATCTTCTGTTTTTTTGGGTTGCAATCTATAATCTTTGTTTCTTAAATCAGGCATCGGCTTTGGCCTAATTTAAGGGCCATTGGCCCTTGTCATTTGGTTTTTTTTTTATATTTATCTAAGCTCTATTTTAGAACAAACTTTTGCCTAAACATGTTAATGTCTTTCACCTTTTGGTTCAATGTATACAGTTTTTTTTAGGCAAGTTAGAGCTATAGGATTTGCCTTATTACACTCATGTATTATATGTGTATATAAACTATTTTGCATCATTGGAAACCACGAGGATTCAACATTATTAGTAGGGGCCAAGAACAGCTATTTTGAACTTTTCATTTTCTTTAAAATATCTAATATTCTTATTTAGCATATTTTCAAAAACGAGTAAGAAAATAACAATTTTTATTGTTAAAAGCTGGTGTAGCTGACGAAAAAAACCAGACAGTTACATGTAACATGCCACGTGTACCTCATGCAGACGTATAAGACCAATTTTTAACAGTAAAAATGGATGATTTTTTTACCAGAAGAACTAGTTTTCTCTTTGATTTAACGTACAATGACTAATTTGTCCATTTTTTTAGTAGAGGGGGCAAAACATAATCTGACTCCTATTGCAAGGGCCTACATGCTACTTTTATTGTTAACTTTCTACCTAAAACCGGAGAAGGTATTTTCTCCTAAGCAATATATCTGCATATATTTAATCCATCATGTTATATATGTTCGAGTAACGTTAACTCTATATTACCCAAACTTTTAATTTCCTTAGGATTAATGCAATTTTTCTCAAAACTTGGCAATTAGGTTTACATCGATCGTTGTATTTTTTTTATCCACTTTGATACATGAATTAGACAATTAGGTTCATTTTTGTCCCTTAACTTGGAAAAATATTGAAGTTTGATGGCACAACATTATAAGGTTGTGTCACGTAATTAGATCCACTTTTTTTAGATGATGACGTGACACAGTCTCATAAAGTTATGTCAATAATATTTTTTATTTTTTCAAGTTAAGGGATCAAAATGAAATTAATTGTCAAGTTTAGGTACTAAAATGGACAAAAAAATATAAGTATCAAAGTTAACCTAGCAAAAAATTATATGACTCTTTTCCTTAAAATATCCATTACTCTTCTCAAGCATATATGTGTGCGCACATGAAAGTTTATAAGTACAGTACAATTAAAGTTAAAGTACAAATGCATGTCCGAGTAATCATTTGGCGCAGAATCAAACTGTTACAAGACAAATTATAAATTGCATCAATCCAAACTATGAACTAACTAGTCGAACTAAAACCCATACATGAAAATAGCTCAAGGTGGAACTTGGAGACCCATACATTTTAATTGCGAGAGTCTCAAATCTAAGTACGCAGGACCCATGACTTTCACCTTTACCAACTAAGTCAAGGCTGCAAGGATTCATTGGCTTCTCAAACATATAATAAAAAACAAGTATGAGATATAACTCTCCAAATATATATACTTTAAAAAGAAAAAAAAAACTGAACATACTCATCAAATATCAAGCAAATGCATCAATAGTTATTGGAAGTGTAGGCATTAGCATAAAATCATAGTCTCTATAGCCTTTTGCTGCTTTGGCATATAGTTCTTGAAAGAAGTTAGCCTTAATTTGGGAAGATGGAATATTCAGTAGTTGCTTTATATTTTTTTCAATGATCTAACAAAACATTCATGGGGTCACTTAAAGACCCTCTTTCCAGCCTTTAATACATTTCAACAGCTTTCTCAAAGCGACATACATAAAGATTGTATGAAATTGTGATTTCATACTATGTCTATCCCTTTTCAATAGAGAATGACAAATAAGATTTTTTTTCCTCTTGATTTTCAGGTTTTTCTTTCTAAAAAAATTCAAATCCAACTAAAAAAAATCTAATTTATCATTCTGATAAAACCATTCTCAATTTATCACCATTCACCACTTATTTGATTTACACAAGAAAAAACAAGATGGGCTAAAGGGTGGAGAAAGGACAAAACTAGTCTAAGATTTTGAGTGTATATATACACAAACACCTTTCAAGAACTTTGCATGAAAATCCAAGAGAAAAAAAAAAAAGGTTCCTTTATTTTTCATTCATTTGTTCATATAATGAATAAATCACCTTCACAATGTGGTAGTAGTGGTTGTGAGTCTGGTTGGACATTCTACGTGGATCAATCCTCTTACTACTCACAAACTCAGCCTCCAAATGAAGAATATGTAGGAAAAGGAGGTAGATTCATCGCTGAAGAAGCTGCTGAGGTGGACTTATCAATGGTATCTGATGCATCTTCTGGTCCAAAACATTACTACGATGATTATGATCAATGCTCTGAACCAGTTCAGAAAAGAAGCAAAGCCAAAAAGAAAATCAAAGAACATGGTGTTGATGATGACACTGCCACCTCCCCTTTAACAAGTTTTTCCAAGGCAAGTTCTACATTACAAGTACAATATACTTTTACAGCATAATATCTATATTCTTTTATATTGGTGTATGTATGCATGTATGTATAGAAGAATTGCAGCAAGAAGTTGGACTTTTCACAAAGCTTCTGTGGTACATGTTTTAAGGTATTTTATTTACTATTTCCTCCATTGAAACCAGTTTTTTTTTCTTCCATTGTTATTGTCAACTGTGAGCTTTCTTCCAGGGTAAATCAACATTGCACTTGAAACCTGGAAATAAAGCAGGTACAAAAGATTCAGGTTAGTTTTTTCTTTCACTTGTTGTGATATATAATATATATACACATACATATATGGCTTAATCTGCATTGACTTAATAATAATAATCCTTGGAACAGGTGATTTTCAAGAAAGAAACTGGGACTGACAAAAGGGTAGACAGACTGTAACAGCTTCTGTCTCAAAGGGATCTTGTTCCTCCCTTTTTTATTCTTGTTTCATTTTCCTTTTTCCAATTCTACTTTTTTATCTGTTCCTGCAAATGCAATGGGAAACAACCCATGAACATTAAAAATAAGTTAAATTTCTGTCATTGAGGGTGTATATATATGTATATATATTTTATCAGTGATGACATAAGGTCACTTGTGAAATTTGCAGGTTTTCTCCAGTTTCTCTTCTTGACATCACATTGCATAGTACATAAACCATGTAATTTATGGTGCCCCGTACTGTAGAATCTGGTTTTATTAGCATACAATCTAATTTCTTAAGGTTTATAATAAACACATTCACGATGCGGGTGAAAAACAAACTTATAAGACATTTCAAGACATTCTAATTCTGTGAGACAAACTCCTCATCGAGCTAATATCTATCCACTGATCCCAAATAGCCACAAAAGAAATATGACCCACATCTGCAAAATGCCAACCTAGCTTAAAAACCAGGTAGGGTTGGTTAAATTTGGGGAACCTAATACATTAGGTATTTGGGTTTGAAAACAAACAAATGTTTTAAGATGGGGAGGGGAAAAGGCAAACATCATTTTCCACCAATAAGTAAAAAGAAGGGTCCCCAAAAGCATCAATCAAACTCCACCATAGCTAGCTACCAACCAAGAATATGATCCATATAATAGAAGGCGCAAAGCTATTATTGAAATTTGCTTTTGGTTTAGTGAAGGTGTCTTTTTCCCTGGCCATCCTCAGATTTTGCAACCATATCTTGGAAAGGGACTTGGCCCTTAGGAAAAGGACAATGTGTCCCTTCTTTGTCCTTTCAATCTTTCTTTATTCACATTATATATAGGGGTAGGGATCCACCCATTAAACTTTTTTGTATGAACATCCCTATTAGCAAGATTTATGGTCAACACCCATATATATATATATATATATATATACACTGTTTTTCTTTATTTATTTTTAAGGTAAATTATATTGATAGTCACCCAAATAGTAGTAAATTTTTTTTGGTCAATCAATTATGAAAAGTTACAAAATAATCATCTAATTATTAAATGCTAATGGAAGGATAACATGACAATTTTTATAAATTTATATAGGTCTATCTGTATTGGATAACCGTTTGTCCAGGTTCATTCTTGATGTAAAATAAAATTTATACTTTTTTAATTAATTTATATTTGCATGTGGCATACGGAGAAGCTACCATGTGGCATCATCGGATTGGCTAATAATACCACGTCAACACAAACTATCGGTGTTAGTAAGAGGTGTCAACTTGGTTGATGAAATACAAATTTAGAATCAACTAGGTCCCAAAAAAAAATATTTAGAGAGACCAACTAGATACAAATGGATAAGTTGAGGACCAAAATATATATTTTCCAGTTTAAGGCTTTCTAGTAAAACTCTAATTTAACCCATTTGTAAAGGAGAATAGCAAGCTTGGCATTTGGGCTTTACGGATTATTTCTAAAGGTCCGGAATGAGCCATCCTTAATCCAAGAAGAATACTACCATTAAATTAAACTTGGGTTTAAGGGTTTTCAATTGGAACTCAATGCCAGGGAGAAGGTATGATAGTTCTCTTTTGGTGGCCCAATTTCTTTAAAAGCTGTTTTTTTTTTTTTCAAAATGATTGTGAGTCTAATTCAGGAGAAGTATAGTAATGTTGGCCCAAATCTCTACATTAATCAATTTACAAGTATGGGTCAGAATTTGGGTTTTTTTTTTTATGTTCGAGGTTTATGATTGTGAGTCCAAGTTTCGAACATGTATTCTCTTTGGAATGTGTCTTACTACTCTACTCAATACTTATTGGTTTAAAGATCGAGTTTTGAATCAAAGTCATTGACATATCCAAAATTAGTCGATTATCGTTCATAAATGAGAATCGAGGTAAGCTCTCTTAGAGCTTGTATGGATAAATTTGAGAGATGTTCTCTTAGAGCTCTATACAAAATTAGGGATAAGCTATAATTTGAGTGCAATTGGTAATCCACTCGTTCACATATTAGCTTATGCAAAAGTTTGTGTTGATATTAATACTAGTTTAGTGATACCTAGAGTAATGTCATATTGAAGGATGGATCCACTAAGTCTATATTAGGGGATGTTCCATGGCTTCTAAAATGGTGCTTTAAAGGTTGTACCTTTGGGCATGTGGAGTGAAACAAGGTTGTTTGAATCTAGTTGGATTCATAATTGATTAGAGTATCGAATCAGAGAAGGGAAAAAAGTTGATTGAATCAGACGATTGAACGGATTGAATTGGATTTTTAATATAATTTTTATATTTTATGAATTTTTAATGATTTATTTAATCGAACTAGACAGAAAAACCGAACTAATAAACTAATGATTTGACCAGTTCTACCATTGGTTTAGTTCTGAAAATCTTGGAAATAATTCATTCTAAAAGGATAAAAGAGGCTGTTAAAATGTAGATTCCTAAGGAGAAGGCCATGGATGAAGGTGGAGTAGTTTCTTCTAGTGAGAAAATGGAATTGTAAGAGCTATGTCAATGGAAGCAATAGAGTAATATTCCATTGTAAGGTATGGTAGGAGCATGGGTAGCTGATTTGATGAGTAGTTTTACCAACCTTTGGAAGTAAATGTACCTGAAATAAATGCAGGGTGGATTTGGATGGCCGGTGAGGTGAGGTGTGATGTAGTGTATTTAGTTTACTTTTTTGTTTCAAGCTCTAGTATCATTACAGTATTTAATTTCACTGTCATCGTTGTTTTTACATTACCGCAAATAAACGTATCGCTCATCCAAACTCACCCTTACTCAAGTGATTACGTGATTAACAAGGAAATCTAAAAATCAAATCTTGAAAGCACATTTCCTTAAATTTTAGACTTATAATGGAAAATTATGTAAAAATGTCATTTGAAGTTCTTTTGAACCATTTATTATAGTTTTAATAACAAACTTGCATTCAAATAACAAACTTGGCTTGCTTAAACAAATTTAAGAATTTCGTCTATACTTTTATTTTCAGAAATTTAGTATTTTTATTTTTTAAATTTCAAAATTTAAATTTAACTCCTAAAACTGTTAAAAATATTTTATTAAATTCGAATTCATTATAATGTTTTTTTTTAATTACATTACTACTAAATAATTTTTTTTAATTTTAAAGTATCAAATTAATAAATTTAACAAGATTAGTAATTGAACTTAAATTTTAAAATCTGAAAAATAAAAAGACTAAAGTCTTAAAAATAAAAATATAAAGACTAAATTTCAAATTTATAAAAAATATATACACCAACTTAAGAAAAAAACCATGGATAAAGTGGCGGAGAGCCGAATATTCACAATTCCCATAGCCACGTGGCTACGAGGAACTAAGCGAACGCAAAGCAAAGAGCGCTAATCGAAGAGGTCAAAACCAAAGACCCGCAAAACATAAAAGCTTAAGATTAGAATCCTTTTTTAATTAAAAATTATAAAGTTAATATTTATTACATTATTCTATGTCAACAATAATTTATAATTAATGTCGCATACTTTTATATAAAAAATTAATTTCGTAAACTTAAATACGTTAGAAAATATTAATCTTAATAATTGCATGGGGAAACACTAATTTTTACGTTTTTATTTTAAATTAATTTTTGGGTTATTATTCATTGAAAATAAAATTTGTGTTACATCCCAAATTTATATATATAGTTTGCAGGCTAAATAGGTTATATATGTCAAAAAAATTGTTAATTGATTAAATAGGTTGGTTATATATCCAAACTGGACGAATTTTCTATTGACATGTCAGAAAAATGGGTCCGCTGAAAGCGTTTTTTAAAAATTTCAAAAAAATGTATTCAACTGAACTCGCTTTTTTTGTCTAATTAAAAAAAATTTACTGTCAATTGTGTAGAAAGCGTGACATTCTCTCTTAAAAAAGATTTATTTCCCTAAATTTAAAAAAAATCAATTTATTTAGTCAATTAAATTTTTTTCAACATATATTACTAATTTTTGGAGTATAATTAAGAAAAGAATTAAAATAAACATATTTATAATTTAATGTGGCACGTGTAGATTAGATTAGATCGATTGTTGGATTTCATTTCTGGGCCCAATCAAACGTGCACTCCGCTCCTTTGAATTTTAAGTTTGACCAAGAAAAATAAATTAAAATTAAAAGCTAGTATTAAGTTTCGTTTTTAATATTCTTACAACAGAAATAAATGCTCGAATTTCAAATTTAATTTTCATTCAAATAAATTTTCATTCAAATAAATGTCCTAAATCTTTTTATTTAATAACTAGAAAATGGACCAGATGTATTTTGAGGTTTGAATTGATTTTATTCTGACGAATTTCTAAAAAAATATTGAAATTTGAAATCAAATTATTTAAGAATTGAGTTATTAAAAAAACTCAAAAATAAATTAAATAAAAAATCAATTCAATCAAAATTGAATTGAGTTTGAACTTTGATATTAAAATTTTAATTTGACCAGACTAGATTCATTTTTCTCTATTTAGTAATAATACAAAAAAAAAAAATCATATACTTTTAATTAAAATTTAAAAAGAAAAAAAAATCCAAACATATATATTAATCATTAAAAGTGAATAAATTAATTATTTTACATTGGATAAAAAATAAATTAGACTTTTTTTAAAAAATTATATTCTTTTTAATGTTAAAAATTGGCTTTTGTACATCAATTAAGATACACGTGGTACATCATGTGTAATTGTTTGGTTATTTTATTAATAATATCAATTTTTAACAGTAAGAATGAATGTAAACTTTAATAGAAATAATCAATTTACTTTTTGATCTAACATATAAAGATTAATTTTTACATAAAAACCTTTGCAATATTTTTATCTCATGAAAAATTTGCTAAAATATCATTAAATAATTAAAAAAATTATGAATAATACGATAAAAAAATTTATAAAATAATTTATCAAATTTTATGTTTTTAAATTATGAATAAAAAATAAAAAAGTGTCAGAAAAAACTTTTTTCTTGTTTAATCAAAACTCGATATCACTATCCGATATTAAAAAATTTGAAATAAAAAATTAATTAATTTTTTTTAAAAGTGGGGGACATGACGTGAGAATGAGAAGTGGGGTTAGTTTTGTTTGCTTTCTTTATTTAATTTCCCCCATTTTAAAAATTATTAAATATTTCTGTTGCTTGGCAACATCATTTTCCCCTTTTTGACCACCAGACTGACTGAGGTTGCGTCTTGGATTCTAAATTATCCCCTCCCTCACCAATTTTTCTTTTTTCTTTTTAAATTAAAAAAACTTTTCTTTCTTTTTTTTACAAAATTCAAGGCAAAAATATATAAATAAAATAATAATAATAATAATAATAAAACTCCTAAAAATGGGATGTAGCGGTCACTAAAGAGATCAATGCACGTGTGATGCACAGTCACCAAGGGCTAAAATCCACTGCCTACAGCCCGTCAATCGCCGGTTACCCTCCCTTTTTCCAATAAAATTTATATTCGTCTAATTTTGTAAATAGTCCTTGTATTATACGTTTGTTTTGATTTAATCATTTCTTTTTTATATTTTGATTATTTATAATTATCTATATTTCAAAATGTATATTTTTAAACCTTTTCATTAATTTTGTTGTATAATTTGATTTGATTTTTTTTAATTGTGATTTTTTTTAAAAAAATTTTGTGACAAGTGGTTTTCATTGTTTAGTTTTTTATTTATTATGCTTTGTATTTGTTTAATTGTGTATTTTAGTTGATCGAAAATATGTCTATAATTATATTATACTCGTCTAGTTTAATTGAATAAATAGAGAAAATTAATTCAACCAGTTTTTAGTTTGGTTTAATGAGTCTTATCTTTTATTCTAAATAAATATCTTGATCGATTTTCGATCTCATCAATCTATTCGATTAGTCTAATCCTATTCTAAAAACAAAACTCTAAAGTATATATACATATTTAAAAAATAAACCATGTCGAATTTATAAGATAAAATTAACAAAAAAGTAGATAGACTAAAAATTATTAAATTATAATAAATGGATTAAATTT
Organism: Gossypioides kirkii; assembly: GCA_005610355.1. Taxonomy (NCBI): domain Eukaryota; kingdom Viridiplantae; phylum Streptophyta; class Magnoliopsida; order Malvales; family Malvaceae; genus Gossypioides; species Gossypioides kirkii. The sequence continues at coordinate 2,071,354 of CP032248.1, forward strand.
GTTAACCATACATAATAGAGGGACCCTTTATAAAATTTTACCCATTATTAAATAATTTTTTTAAAAAGTTTAGTAACCTGACTTGCCCCAAAAAGAAGAGCTGTAAGGAAGACTGTGCTATTTTCTTTGAATTTCTTTTTCTTTTATTAAAAAAAATCTCATTCTCCTTTCAGCAACTAAAGCATTGTTAAATTCACCCATTTTCATTTTAATCCCCCCAAAAATTTCATTTCCCACCCTCTCTTCATCAACAAATTTGATGTCTTTGTTTTACCTTTGATTGTTCTTTTACCTCTTTTGTCTCTTTTTCCCCTTTTCCTTTTAGCTGATCTGGGCATGGGGTTTTGAATGATTTTATCACTTTTTTTAAGAATCTTAAAGAGGAAGTTGAGTTGAAATAGCGAAGAAAGATTGGGTTTTTTTTTTTTACCATCATTGTTTTGATGATGATGATGGGATTAGTGGTGAAGAACAAGGAAGAGGAAGCTGCCCTTTTGACCAGAGAAAGACACTAGATAAAGCAAAGCAACAATGAAAAGCAAAAGAATGGGGAAGACAAAATGTCCCCTTTGATTGCCATTCAATGAAACACAAAAGGTGTGTTATAAAATAACAAAAAAAAAAAAAAACCCTTCCTTCCCTTCTTCATTATCTTTCTTTTTGTGTAAAAAAAAGGGTCTTTGTTTGTTTGTAGTGTTGTATTTGCAAAAAGGGTATTTCAAAATGCCAATGTATCAACCATCTAGTAGAAGGGAAGTTGATAGTCAAGTTCTAGATCTAGAAACAGCTGTTAAAGATGGTGTTTTAGGTGGTGGTGGTGGTTGTGGTGTAATAGCCACTGGCTTTGGTTCAGAGAAATTGGATCTAAAGCTAATGATTGAAGAGCTTGAACCTATGGATGTACCAATGGTGTTCATATGTCCAATTTCTTTAGAACCAATGCATGATCCTGTTACCCTTTGTACTGGTCAAACTTATGAGAGATCCAATATTCTTAAATGGTTCTCTTTAGGTCATTGTACTTGTCCCACTACCATGCAAGAGCTCTGGGATGATTCAATGACACCAAACAAGACACTTCAACAGTTGATTCATAGTTGGTTTTCTCAAAAGTATTTGGCTATGAAGAAAAGGTCAGAGGATGTACAAGGAAGGGTTAAAGAGATTTTGGAGAATTTGAAGAAAATCAAGGGTCAAGCTAGAGTTCAAGCTTTAAAGGAGCTTAGACAAGTGGTTCAAGTACATGGGACAGCTAAGAAGACTGTTGTTGAAAATGGAGGTATTGGTTTGATTTCATCTTTGTTAGGGCCTTTTACAACTCATGCTGTTGGTTGTGAGGTAATTGGTGTACTTGTTAACTTGAACCTTGACTTGAATTCGATGTCTGATTTGTTGCAACCAGCTAAAATATCTTTAATGGTGGATATTCTAAATGAAGGGTCTATTGAGACTAAGATAAATTGTACTAGATTGATTGGAATGTTGATAGAAGGGACTGATTTTGCATCCCAAAATGTTGCAAGTTTGAGTCTTTTAGTCGGATTGTTAAGGCTAGTGAAAGACAAGAAGCATCCAAATGGTGTAGTAGCTGGTTTGAATTTGCTTAAAACCATTTGTTCGCATGAACCTGTTAGGAACTCATTTGTCAATGTTGGGGCAGTTCCTCAATTAGTTGAGTTGATACCTGGTTTGAACAATGAATGTTTGGAATTAGTCCTTCATATATTGGAGCTTTTGTCAAGTACACCTGAAGGAAGATTGGCTTTGAAAGATTGTCCAAGTACTATACCGAATGTGGTGAAACTATTAATGAAAGCTTCGGAAAACTGTACTCAGCTTGCGTTATCGATATTGTGGTCCATTTGTAAGTTTGCACCAGAGGAATGTGCTTCACTTGCTGTGGATGCAGGTCTCGCTGCGAAGCTCCTTTTAGTTATACAAAGTGGTTGCAATCCCGTATTGAAGCAACGATCGGCCGAGTTGTTGAAACTATGCAGTCTCAATTACACAACTACAATCTTCATTTCCAAGTGTAAGCTTACAAGAACAATTCAATGAAGGGCTAAAATTTGCAGTTTGTCGATATACACACGACTTCCACGACAAGTGGAGGGTGACAAGCTTCCAGGTTTGAAGAACTTGGAATGGAATCAATCGGGATTTTCCGAGGTACCCTTTGCTCTCTTGTGTATACTGATGAATTTTCACTATATAAATTGTTTTCACATGAGGTAGCAACATAATGAGGGGGGTTTTGAACTTATTGAAAAGTTGTGTTAGTTTACCAAAAATTCAAAATCTCTTGTATGTAAGCTCAAGTTTTCTGTTGATAAATTTCCAATAATTTTCCAACAAGGTCTGTGATTCAGTCTAGTTTTATGTCAATGGTTGCTTCGTTGTTGTTCCAATCTACATGAAAAGGAAATGCAAGTGTAAAACTCATAGAAATGAAAAAGCTTAGAAGGGATTCCTTTTAGCATTTGTGTCACTTGTAATTGTAGAGCTTCTTAGTTAAAATGTGTTGTATTTACATTTGATGCACGGATTTTATGCATTATCAGTGAATCAGATGATATCTCGAAGTCGAACTATACATAAAAACTGGAAGAAATGAGAGTTAAAACATAGTTTCTTCAACATCAATCAACCTACACGTTATGATCATGTTGTTTTTAGAATGATATTCAATTTCCAAGATACTTTAAAAATATGTTGTAGGAGATGATGACTACATAGAAACAAAAATAGAATGATTAGTTCCAAGTTTCAAAGGCTTGATGAGGTCCTTGGGTTTCCCCTTTTTGTTGTCATGAATGCATGCATTCTTGTTTCTCACACTCCTTAAAAGTTAAACTCGATACTTGATCCCTCATGCACTCAAGGGATTATTTATGTGGTTTTGTTTTGACATTCTCGTCTTTAGGGTCGTACGAGTTGATTATACTTTAGTGGTCTCAGTGAGGGTGCATAGTGGACTCTATAGGTCAACTAAGACAAGATCTGCGAAAGGTCATTTGTGGACCATTCTATGTGAAGGGTTACTCAAGGACCATTCCTTGTGGTGGGTTATTCGTGGATTGTCTAATAATTTATCACGTGTCACGTTTTGGTGTAGGTCTAACAAAATCGATAGATCAAAATGGTTCTCGTGCTTATGTGAAACGACAGAGGGTTGAATCTTAGATGATGATAATTCAATAGCGAAAAGCATAGGTAGCTTATAGTGGCACGTAAATAACATGGGGGCACGTAGAAATCCCGTGTGAGCAAGCAAGTAAGGCTAAATTCCAAGGCGATGGATAGTGAGAGCCAAATAGCATGGACGTGTCCCATATGAATTAGCAAGGACCATCTTGCAAGTTGCAAAAGTCTATCTTGTCTAAACTAGAAAGGCGAGTGTTGAAAAAAATTGAATTAGATTGATTAATAGAATTAGTTGAATTGAGAATCGATAATATGTTTAATTTAGTGTATATCATCAAGCTATTTGATTTTCAAATCGGCTAAAAACTTGATAAAATATTTGTTGAAACTTTATGAAAATCAAATGAAAGAAAATTAAACCCCAAATAAGCTCGAAATAAAATCTTAGTGGTAAAAAGGAATGAACTACTTTGGCAAATAAAAATGGTCGAAATTGAAAATTGGTATCACATCAATATCAATATAATTATATCAAAAAAATAGAAAGATTTGCACATAATTGTTTGTTAACGTAGTCGCTTAATAAATGGTTTCATTTCACAAATGATCCAATTACCTATTGGCTAAAATCTAATTTTTTCTTACTTAAAGAAGTAATTGCAATCTCAATAATTAATCTCAACTTGTTATAACTACTTACCCAATATCTCACTTACAAAAGTTCAATTTCTTACAAAGAATGCCTACTAACATAACATAGTGCGAAAATACAATGGAAAATAATAAAGATAACTTAATCGAATCGACGTAACATTTCCTTAACTAATGCATCTTCACATATGTATTAGCTACCTATTTATTGGTTTACTATGAAAACCTATTCAATCAACATACTCCAAGATAAACTCTCGTTTGATATGATAATCAAAATAAATAACTTCTAATCTTATCCCGAGATAATTGTACCAAAAATCCTTTTATAAGGAAGGATAGACTTTGGTCTCTCATCTATCCGAAGTCCAATACTCTAGTATTTTTATTGGCACCATATCATATATAATAAATCGAACCCAAATTGTGACTTATTAGTCGGTTGTTTATCTTTTTCAAAAATAAATTTTGGTTGAATTCACAATCATACTAAAGTCAGAAAGAAAAAAAGGAGAGTCAAAAGTCAAAACAAAAGAGATTCAACCAGATATAAATGATTGCTCCACTCTAATGAAATTCAAAAAAGGGAAGAAGAGATAATAAAGAAGAATGTCATGGTTAGCTCGGTCACTAGCGAACTCGCTTCTTCTGGACGAAGAAGATGACAATGAATCAGCTTCTTCAGTAGATGAAGAAAACGACGTCGCAACGCACCAGTCTCAATCATCCTCCCTTCCTCTTAGGCAAAGCCTTGAACTCGAAGAAACCCAGTCGCTACAACAACAACAACATTCATTGTCCCCTCAACAAATAGCTGAGCTTCAATCGCGTGGTGTCAAAGAAGACCTAACCGAGCTCAAACAAACCCTAACTCGTCAACTCTGGGGAGTCGCTTCCTTTCTTGCTCCTCCTACTTCTCCTCGGACGCAATCCGATCGCCGATTAGATGATGTATCGTTCTCTAATTTGAATCGAGTTGAACCGTCTGTGGCGTTTGAGGGGGCTGAGATCGGGGGAAGGTTGTCGAAGATGGCGGCGGCGGAGGATTTTCCGTTTGGATCGGGGGAAAATGAGGAAGAAAACGGGAGGGAAAATGAAGATGAAGATGAGGAGGTGGATCAGGTGTTCAATGCGGTTGGGTTAACGGATGAGGTGTTGACATTTGCGAGGAACATCGCGCATCATCCAGAAACGTGGTTGGATTTCCCTCTTGATCCCGATGAGGACTTAGATGGTAATTTCCTGATTAATTTGACCTCATTCCATACTCTGATGTGCAATTTTTCTATTGATTTTCTGTTTTTTTAAGCTCAACGCATCACCAAAAATTGTTAATTTTGTTTGAATTTCAATTAAATACGGGATGGTTTTAGGGTTCTACACCTTTATGTTAAAATGCCAGATTGATGCCACCTTTATTTTCCTAGGCCATTATGTAAGCTAAATATTTCTATTGTTGAAGCATTGAAGGTCATTAAATAAAGGAGTTTAGTATCATGCAAGTAAATGTAATTAATCTGCTGAGAACTAGTGAAGTTTTAGTGATTGGGCTGAAAACTTATTTCCAATGTTTGTGAAATTCGATCAAGTGCCACCTTCTTTGCTTAAATTTTCAAGCTTTATATTATCCTTTCTCCATCTATATGGTTTTTCATGTATTCTTTGCTTCTTTGGCTAGGTAGTTTTGATTTACAAGCTTCAATTTTGCTTATAATTTCTGGGATTTCAATTTTTATTGTTTTTGTGATTTACGACGAATCAATTCACACAACTCGCAATCCAAGTTTGCGCGCTTATCTGATTTTCCTCCATTGTTTTCCTTGTTTTAGATTTTGACATGTCGGTTGCACAACAAGAGCATACTATGGCCATTGAACATCTTGCTCCCAGACTAGCTGCTCTTAGATTCGAACTTTGCCCTTGCCATATCAATGATAGTTACTTTTGGAAAGTTTATTTTGTTCTTCTACATTCAAGACTTAACAAGCATGACGCAGAGGTTCTATCTACACCTCAGGTCAGTTGCTTTTCATATAATCGATATCATCGGGCACCAAATTATCGTTTTTACTTATGTTTTGGTTCTTTTGGCCCCTTATCCATCACTGTTCCTTTTCCATTGTGTTATTTTTCTTGGCTCTGGTTGTACATTTTTGAAATTTAAACTTCATTTGGCGTAGTTATATTTTAGTAAATATTGGAACAAGAATTATTGGGTAAAAGTACCATAGAGGGTTCTGTACTAGGAGTCAGATTGCATTTTGGGTCCTCTACAAAAAAAATTGGCAAATTAGTCCCTGTACATTAAATCAAAGAGCAAATTAGTCATTTCAGTTAAAATTTTCATTTATTTGTATTGTTAAGAACTGGTGTGCCTGACGAAATAACCAAACAGTGACGTGTTGTGTGCCAAATGTACGTCATGCTGAAGTACACAAACCAATTTTTAATGGTATAAATGGATGAAATTTTTAACAAAATGACCAATTTGCTCTTTGATTTAACGTATAAGGATTAATTTGCCCATTTTGTGAGTAGAAGGGGCAAAATGCAATCTGACTCTTACTACAGGAGCCTCTATAGTACTTTTACCGAAATATTGCTAAGTCTGATAGTCAATTGATATCAGATTCCTTTGCATTCTCGGCATTAAAACAGGAAATCCACCTTTTGCACCTGCACTCTAGCTAATCTTCTCCCTTGGGTTTACAGTTATCATTTCCATTTACATGATAGGTAATATATAGCGTTCATCACTTGGTGTGTTTACAACAACTGGAAAGTCTGTAGCACATTTGTGCGTCCGTATCAATCGCAACCTTCTTTGCTTGGGTTCATTGTGCTGAATATGTCGGACAAGAGTTCCTTCCTGTACTTGTTTTCTTCTTTTTAAATTATTCTCTCCATCCATTCAGGAAAGTTACGGTTAGGAGTCCATTTTCAAAATTGGTTTTCCTTGGATTCTTCATTAATTTTTAGCTTAAGTTTTTTACATATGCCCTGAAAGGAGTAAACTTGGATGAGTCTTGATTCTCTTTATGCCATGGCTACTAGGGATGAGAAGCTCGGTTCAATAACATTTCATATTGTTTTGTAAAAGTGATGGTTTTGGGTAAAAGTAAAATGAATGCCCTGTACTAGAAGTTAACTTCCATTTTGGCCCTTTTACTTAAAAAATGGGCAAATTAGTCCTTATACGTTAGATTAAAAAGCAAATTGATCCTTTCAGTTAAATTTTCATTCATTTCTACCATTAAAACTGGCTTGGCTGACAGCATGCCTGACAGTTACATGTGCCGTGCCACATGTACTTCATTTTGACATATAAGGATAAATTTTTAACAGTAAAAATGGATGAAACTTTTAACAAAAAGACTAGTTTGCTTTTTATCCAACTTACAGGGATTAATTTGTCTATTTCTTTTAGTAGAGGGGGCAAAATGCAATTTGTTTCCTGCTAAAGGCCTTCATGGTACTTTTACCGATAGTATTGTTATAGTAGAGATCTGATCTAGATTCTTTGTCCACTTTTTATGTCCTGTTCTTTATCAAGCATATGTAGACAATATTACCGATTAATTCTCTAGGCGGCTAATCTATTTCCGGCAGGTGATGGAAGCCAGAACATTGTGGATGAAGGAGCTACAAAAGCAAACGAAGCCAGAGATCGATTGGTACGGAAGAAGCACTTCCCACATAAGAGGCAGCTCTAGTACTTTGCACGATGATCTTATTCCTTCCTCGTTCAATTATTTTGCCTTCGATACCACATCACCTAGGACCTATACTTCTGAACCCACATCCAGTATCACAACAGACTACGAGGAAAAGCATCCAGTCGAAAGTACCGAGATGCAAGTCATAGATAAGTCTGTTATCGAGGAACAACCAGTGTCTAGCACCGAGGATAAGGCATCCTCAAAAATAACAATTCCAACTTTTGAAGATGATGATATTGATTGGCCAGAAGATGATGATTCCGAATACGGTGGTTATGGTGGAGCTACGATTTGTGTGGAGAACGAAGAAGATATTTCTTTCAGTGATCTCGAGGATGTAGATTATAGTATCACCCCCACAAAATCAAAGATGGTTTCAAAAGGATTTGAAACTTCTTAAACATAAGCCTGCGATTTGATTCAGCTAGGCATAAGATCCACCGGTCGGGCCGATTATAGAAACCGACAGCAACGTTTATGCAGGGGCGACGGTGGCAGGTGCTGAAGCTCAATGTACACTGTGAGTGATCAATCGAAGTGATAAATAGAGTGGTATTTTGTCTCGGTTTTCTTTGATTTTGTACAGAAAATCTGTATTTAAAAAGTTTCCTTCTTAGAACATGAGGTTTGCCCTATAGATATAGGATATATATATTTTTTAAACTTTTTTGCTAAAATTTATGAAATTATTTGATAACATGATTAATGAGATTCAATTATGATTTTTTTTAAATATTTATAGTGGATTGGTAAACTGTACAGATGTGAAAATATCATAGAGATCTTTATATTAAGAGTTTGTATTAAGAGTTGCATTACAATTTACTTCTTCTACTCAAAAACTGAGTAAATTAGTAATTGTACAGTATAATTAAAATATTGTTATTGTATAATTAATTTTATGTTAAAGCACAAATTTGAAATTATATATTTTAAATTTTTTTCAAAACAAAATAAGAAAAAAAAAGGTACTTTAATATAATAAATTTGAATTATTAATTAACTTATTTAGATCTTAAAATTATTATTTTAAATTTTTTTTTAAATTTTAATTTTTTTTAAAATTTTAATTTTTTTTATATATTTTTAGAATTTTTTTAATTTTAAAAAATATAAATTTTGTAATTTTAAAAAAATATTTTGAATTTTGAAAATTATTTTAATTTTTTTTTGTAATTTTTGTTGAGAAAAAAATCAATTTGCTCATTATCAAATTTGACAGGGATCAAAGAGGTTTTAATATCAATCTGTCATGCGAATTATTTGAATTGTAAAATTCAACTCGACTCGAATTTAAAACTCGAATTACTTATTCGAGTTGACTCGAAAAAATTGAATAACTCGATTTGATTAACACGAAATTCAAATTATTTTTCGATTTTTTTTCGAATCGAATTAAGTTTTACTCACCTCTACTTGTACATCAGCATGAAATACACGTGAAAATCATGTGTAACTGTTTAGCTATTTCGCCAACCACATCAATTTTTAAAAATTTTAACAGGAATAATTAATTTACTATTTAATCTAACATACAAAAACTAATTTATCTATTCTTTTAATAAAATGAACAAAATGTAATCTGATTTTTAATATAATGACCTCCATGATAATTTTTATCGTGTATAGGATATGAATTGTTGTTTAAGGTATCTTATCTTTAGTAAACTAATAATTGAATAAAAAATTGTTTTGAAAGATCGAGTCTTTAACTTACTTCCATCTCTTAATTCTAATAATATACATTATCTAATTTGTTTATGTATGGATGGACTGTTAGATTTCGTATAAAAATGGTTTAAACAAAACTTATGATCTATTCCATAACTTTTAACTAATATTATTGTATTAGTCCCTTGTAGATTTTTAATATTTTTTTTCTCAATGAATCTATTGGAGCGAGTAAGTAATTAATTTTTCGCATTTTATAGGTTTATTATGTTAGATCAAAGAGCAAATTAGTCATTCTGTTAAAAATTTCATCCATTTCTACCGTTAAAAAATGATCCCTGTACGTTAGCATAAGATACACATGACATGTCGCGCGTCATTATCGGATTATTCTGTCAGTCATGTCAGTTTTTAACCGTACAAATAGATGAAATTTTTAACACAAGTGACTAATTTTCTCTTTTATTTAACGTATAAAGACTAATGTATTCATTTATTGAGTGAAAGAGATAAAATGCAATCTAACTTTCATTAGAAAAACTTCAATGAAAGATTTACCATGAGTTGTTATTAGGGATGAGTAAAATCTGATTTGATTCGAAAAATTCGATAAAACTTTTAAATTTCAAATTAAATAATTCTAGTTATTCTGATAAACTCGAATAAAAAATTAAAATTTTTGGTTTAATTCGAATATGAATTACACAATTCGAGTTATTCGAAAATCCGAATTAGAAAAGGTAAAATTACATCGTTTTAATAAATGTTTATCTTTTTTAAAATTAAAAGTCAAAATCATTAAGTTAAAAGGTAAAACTACGTTATTTTGATAAATGTTTACCCATTAAATTAAAATGTAAAATCATTATATTATTTATATAATTAAATAATCTTGTAGTTTATCTACTAATAAAATAATTGATTGATGTAAACATAACATTTAGTATAAATAATATAATTTGTTAACTTAATCCAAATTTTTTTAACTCGATTCAAAAAAATTTTAAATTAAATTCAATTACTAAAATAAAAATATTTAACTCGATTAACTCAATTTTTTTTTTCTTTATGTTATTGAACGCTGAAATCTAATTGTTAGATGATATTATCTATGCTAATAAACGCAATGCCCTGATACAGCGTCGTTTAATAAATAACGACAAGAGCCCCCGCCTTCTTGGAAAAATCAAAGCAGAGAAAAGAGATTCTCTGGACCTAAATTTCGCTATTTTATTTATCAATTTGATATTCTTTTCTTCATTTCTGCATCCAGGTTCGTTTCTCATTATCCTTCCTGCAAATCCAATAGTAATTATCGTAATTCAACACCAAAATTAAACTAAAAAAAAAATCTCCTTTTTATCATACATCTGTTCTTTAAATTCTCTTTTTTTCTTTTCTGGGGTTAATTTGCTTTTTTTTTTTAGTCTTATTTGAAAAAGCCCCAGGGTTTAAAATTATTGTAGCTCTGGGTTTGTTTGGGGGGTGTCAATGGATATGGAATTGGTGGAAAAGGCATTGACTTTTTCACTTAGGAAGAAAAAATGGCTTATTTTGTTAGCTATATGTGGTGTTTCTGGTTATGGGGTTTACAAGGTGTATAATTTACCTTCTTTGGTGAAGAAAAGGAAGAGACTTTTAAAGCTGTTTGGAGCTTTGGTTTCTTTAGCTGAAATGGTCTCTGAATCAGCAGAGACCATTAATATTGTCTGTAAGGACTTAAGGGAGTTTTTACGATCTGAATCTGATCAAATTCCTAATAGTTTGAAACAGATTTCAAAGCTTGTGAGATCAGATGAGTTTTCCCAATCTTTTATTAGGGTTAATGAGGGTTTAACAATTGGAGTTTTGAGAGGGTATCAGTTAGAATCAAGGAATGAGAGTGAATTAGGAAAGGGTATTATGGAGAATTCTAGCTTGACTGATAAGGTCTTGGATAGGGTTTTTTCTAATGCTGGGACTGGTTTTGTATCTGTTGTTGTTGGTAGCTTTGCTAAAAATCTGGTTATGGGGTTTTATTCAAGTGGTGGTGAAATTGATGGTGAGTCATCTGATGTGCCTAAATGGGTTAATTTGCTTTATGATGATAAGTCTAAAGAGTTACTGGCTGATTGTATACAAAGATTTGTAAGCACGGCTGTTGCGGTTTATCTTGACAAGACGATGGATATTAATACTTATGATGAAATGTTTGCTGGGATGACCAATCCGAAGCATGAACACAATGTGAGAGACATTTTGGTTTCTGCTTGTAATGGTGCTGTGGAAACGTTGGTGAGAACGTCGCATCAAGTCCTGACAAATTCGAGATCGAATTCTTGTTCCATTGTAGAACAGAGTGAGGACACCAAGGAAGAAGCATGTTTAAAAGGAGTGAAAGAGGGGAAGGGGAACTCATTTGATAAGGTCTTGTCGACATTGGCAATTCCTAGCAATAGGAAGTTTGTGGTTGATGTGACTGGGAGGGTGACTTTTGGAACGATAAAAACCATAATGGAGTTTCTGGTATGGAAGCTTTTAGAGGGTACGAAAAGAAGCATTCATGTTGTTCATGATGAGGTTGTGGAAAGAGGACTCGATGTTATCAGATACATCGGTGCAAAGTCTTACATAATTGTCACCATTTGTGTCTCGCTTTACTTACATATCGTTGGTGGTAGCAGGGTTCTCTTGCAGGCTTGAATAGGTTTGTTCCCTCTTCCATTGGAACTAAAATGAAATCTTAATAAAGCTGCCTTCAATGTATATATATGTCTCTCCTGCAAATAAAATGTATTAACTAGGGTTATTTTAGCTTTAGGAAGATACTGGAATTCCTCCAAATTTATTGAATTATTCAAATGTATACTCATTTTCTTATGCTGTATGTATACCACAATTATGGTAATTGTTGTTCCACCAAATTGAGTAATTTAGAAATCAAAGTTGCAGAGGATATTCACACTACTAGTATGCTCTGAGTTAAATTTCCAATACTTGTGCCAACTCTTTGACCATTTTGAATAAAAGTTTGTTCCATTGATCATCACATCATACTTTCATGAACTGTGATTTCTCTGAGTAGGATGGGATTTGCTTATTACTGTACATATTGCAGTCAGTTTCAGTCAATGCCTTTCAAAGATATTTACCCCTATGAGCATCATTTCTTGCCTAGGAAAGTTTTTGATCATGTAATATGATTCTAATGGATTATATATGATGATAGATTGATTAACATCAGTGACCGATTATAGATGCTTGTTTTTGGTTACTGATTGTTCTATCAAAGTAGCTTCGGGAAATATTGTTCCCTACAAGAGCACCTTTGGGAACGTCATGCTGGGAACAACCTTGGAAGGTTGGCAGAATTTCTAGGTTGTTCCGCTTTTCGGATACCTTGGAGAGCTTGGTTTGGAAGCTCAGATACAGATACGGTTAAGAAGTTCACTTCTTAACCTTTCTTTGGAATACAAGTGCTTCCTCCTTATTTCTTCATTAAACAAAATATGCATTTGCATTTATGACCTTTCTTGCTAAAATATTTTAGCTAGGTGTAACGTTCATGTACCCATCCTTATACCCATTATTCATATAACTTACCTTCCATTATCCATGTTCAAGTAACTTCTCCCACTTCCACTACCCATTATTTTAGCATGTTCGTTCCCACTTTATTGTAATTGTTCTTTAATCATTTCTTTCCAAGGCCTATAAATGGAGGCTTAAAAGTTTTATTTTGGGACTTTTGATCTTTTAGCTAACTTAGCATTTTAAAATTCTCCCTGCAACTTTCTTTCTACAATCACAACAACCATAGTGGCTCTCACCTTTCTCAGCCTCTCATTGCTTCCGTCACCACTCACTGCCATCGCACTTGTTTTCTAGAGTCTGTCCCGATCTTCCTCTCTGCCATCTCTCCATGACATTTATCCATAACCGAAGGGATTTATCCATAATCGGTTAGCCTAGTCTACTTTTTCATTTTGTACTTTTGCTTGTCGATACAAGCGCCTGTGCATATACATAGAGCTTGCTTTGTCACGAACAACTTAGTTGTTGATGCAGTCACCTTTAAAACATTACATCCGATGGCTGTAGAATCTGAATAAGATCGTTGTTGTTAAGTTGATAATGTTGAACCTTGGACTTGTGTGATTGTGACAATAATCCATATTTATGATTCTGAGAATCATCAGTGCCTATGTACTACGCAGTCCATGTAGTGGGGTAGGTCCTTGTAGGAAATTTACTAGTTGCATTTACAAGTGCAACCCTACCAGCCATTCATTGACTGAGCTGTGACCTTGTAGGTCAACCAATGACATGATCTTTATGTTGAAACTTTTGGTCCCTGAAAAGACCAGGTACTTTCATCTCTAGTCCCCCACTTACATCCAATTATAACGTAAAGCTAATTCTTCAACAACTGAATATAAAAATTATTAAAAATTGTACCCTTTAGTTCATATGAAAAATGGTGGCTGTTTCTTTGCCATTTAAAGCTGGTATGTTCATCTCTCTTATGGTTGTTAAACATGCATTTATCACATGTTTGACCCTCAAAGTTGGCATGTTGCCAATTATCTGGTGTGTGTTGGAACTTGCAAGAAAATTCGTACGTTACATGTGTGACTTGTCTGGCAAAAAAGTCATAAATTTTTAAGCAAATTCCATTGTTGTTTAGTGACAGCTTTTTGACCAATATTAAGTGTAACCAATTTTCTTTGTCTTCATCTCCATTTAAGAGAATCTTCATCGGCAACTTGGCTTATGTGTTATTCTTTCTCTCTCTTCTTTTTCCCATTTGACTGATTTTTCAAACATTTTCTAAGTTGGCATCTACAAAGAAATGGATCATCCGGGGTTCACATGCATGAAAAGAAGATGAAAACAAAAGAACAAAACCATATATATATATGCCATCTACACAATCATATGCCAACATTAGTAGAAATATATGTGATTTTATTTATGGCTTTTGATGCTACGATTGAACCAAGATAACAATTCAACTTCATGGCTTGTGATTCTGGGTATAAATATAATCCACATGAGCAGCAAGGGTTCTTCTCATCAAGCACTCCTCTTTGCCAATTCCTTCACAGTTCTCATCAGCATCAACTTTCTCTGCCTCAACTCCCTGCATGAACCAAAAACCAATATTAATACACACACACACACACACACACACACACACACACACACACACATGTATAGGTAACCTTGTAGAAGAGATGTACAAAGAAAGCTGAGGATTGGATTAGGTGAGACATACCTCATGTTGGGTTAAGGACAAAGTTGGCTCAGGCCTAGCAGCATAGCTTAGCATGAAATTAAAAAGAAGAGCAGCTATGAAAAGTGAACAAAGCTTAGACATTTTTTTGTTCTCTTGTTTTCTTGGTTTGAAGAGAGAATTTTGAGAGGTGAGATGATTGAAGGTGAGACAAAAATGGATGAATTTATAGGGGAAATAGAAGAGATGCTGTGTGAGTAGGTGAGGGTTGAATTTGGGTGGACTTACAGATAATTTCGTGTCAATCCAATATCAACCAGTTACTTTCAGACATGTGTAGGGGTGAAGTTTTAATTACTTTGTATACTTGACTTCAGTAGATATATAATATATGATATCATATCAAATGAAAATGGAAAAAAATGATTGCTTTGTAGGAGAAAAATCTGAAGGAAAATCTCAGTGTGAAGATTTTTGCAATTTTTGTGCTTTGTACTCCATGCATGAAATTAACTAATGGCATTTAATGTGAGATTTAGTAATCCAGGTGTTTCCCATTTTGACTGTTCTATGTTTGTCAGGTGATTTAGAGGTTACATGTATCACAACTTTTAAGGATGTTGTACCAAATGGGCCACAGCCCAATAACATCCTATTCATGCTCTTGATGTTATGAAAAGTACTTCAGGATATTGTTTCAGCATAGATTTTGGAGTTTCATCATCAAGCTCTACTTTTACACCGGATCATATGTCGAGTTATGTATTTAAGCTTGACCATTTATTTGAAAAGTAGGAAATTTTGAATAAAAATATAAATCTAAAAAATACGTTTGGACAAAAAATAAGATTTATTTTTCTAAACGGGTTGAGTTTCGGGTAGGAGTTTTCCTTGACTTGGCCCGAATCAATTGTTTTGTTTTCATTTCGCTATTATATTACTAGTATTTTGTTGTTATTATTTGGATATTGTATAACTCTTATTTTATTGTTAATTTTTTTATTATTTTAAAGGTATTTGATTGCTAAGTTGCAACTATTTTAGTGTTAGTTAATATAAAGATTTTTTAATGTAATTTCAATTTGTTGGGAAATATTTATTTTAATATTTTTAATGTATTTGATGTATTATATTTTTTAAATTTATTTTTATATAAAAAATAATCTATATGGGCAATCTAAGTTGAACTTGAATTTAGCATTTTTAATGTGGGTTAAGTTTGAGTAAAATTTTAAACCCATTTTTCAAGTTACGTTCAAACCTAAAATTTTACATCGATTCAACCTATGATCGGATTTATTATAAGGAATGTACTAAAAACGGGGGAAGTAACTTTAGTTTACTACAAGTCTAAAGATCAACTAGCAGATCTATATACAAACAACTTCTAGTTAGCAAGTTAATATTAGGTTTTTATGTTTAAGTTTATCAAATTTGATTGTCAAACTGATTATTCATGAAAATGCCCTCAATAGTTTTGCATGTAAAGCAAATTATTAAGTAAATACTATATTCAAAAAAAAAAAAGGGAAATACTAGATTACTAATTACCTAAGATTTCCCTAATATTAAGTTGTCTTAAAGGAGTATTTGTAATATATAAAATAATTTATATTATTAGGTAATCTAAATAGTTTGTAGGCCATGTAGTCATAATGAGCAAATTATTGTAGTTAGGATTATCATTATGTCGTCTATAAGTCCAAATGGGGCGATAGTTTGTTTTGACTATTGAAGTTGAATGGACTCTCAAGATAAAAACATAGATATGATTGTCTGGATTAACGATGCCTTGGACAATATTCAAGTTGAATTAGTTTATTCGTGATGTTTGTTACGTGACTTACTAAAATCCTAAATAAATGAATGACTATGTGTAGATAACTTATGTTTTTTGATGTATTGAAAACCTATTCATCTCAAAATAGTAAACTAGATGTCAATACATTAATTGATTACTGTATCTTACATATCAAGTGTAGGACACCATTAAAAAATAATTAAAATAATAATATAAAACATAACACGAGTTAAATAATTAAAATATATGTCTCATTTTATTAAATTGGTTTACAAATTAATCAAATATCAACTCAATTGATAATTAATTAATTATAATTATGAATACATTTTTCTCTTTTTACATAACTGAAATCTAAAATGTATTTTTTTAGAATGATCACACTTCATAGGATTTGAACTTAAAACTACTTAATTTTTAGCAATTCAGTCATACCATCACAATCAAAATTTCATTTTTCATTTAGATCGATTTCATATATATATAATGGATGTACTATAATCTTTTTAATATCTTTTATATCTGTTATATCGTCAGTAGATTTTTTTAAACTCCAAATAAGGTAAGGGTTTGACAGTGCCATATTTATTATCCACGTATTGCACCTTCAATCCATCAATAAAATTTAAAAACTTTCACTATTGATAGTGATTTTATGGAAATAATTTAAAATTTTTTAGATAGGTTGAGCTTGAGTCTGATAATGACTTTTTGGTGGAAATAATTTTGGCTAATAAATTGATTGATAATCATTTTATAGAATTACGAGTCATTCATACGTTCATACAAAAGAATTGGAAAGTATGTATTCACTCATATTCCTAGAGTTCACAATGCAATTACAAATTTCATGGCCAAGCATGTTACTATAGGCTTCACAAATATTCAAGTGTTCTTCGAATCCCTCAAGCTATTCGAGAGTTAGTTCAAAAGAATAATATGAATTTTTTATTTCATGTTTGTTATTATAATCGCTTAATCTTGTATTATTTAAAAAAAAAACTAATTACCATACATATAGATATCAATTTCTAGTTATCTAATCATGCATGCATAATAAATTTTGTCCAAAGCTTTTGTTGCTCAATTAATTTTGTGATATTACATAACAACTACCGCTATTATAATTCTTTCCATATTTAGTTCTACATTCCCAAATTAATTGCACTAATAAAAAATCAATTCCCCATATATAAAATTCAATTAATCTCTCCCTTTCTCTTCTCCATAAATAAGTTTAGGGTTGTTAACTATTTGATAGAAATAATAAAGATAGGGCTACAAAAAAAGTGGGGTAATCAATGATTAGACTCCTCACTTCACTTGTGGGTCTCATCATTATCCTCTATTTCTTCTTTATTATGGTAGGCTTAATAAGGACCCAAATGAGAAAATATATAATTTCACCAAAAAGTATTATCCTAACATTTTCTCTCTCATCCCTCTTTTAAATTCTCACTAGAGAGGTCAATTGAATCTTAACTCGATTGATATTAATATTTTTGCTAGTATAAGAGGACTTGAGTTAAAGTGTGTTGAAGCGCATTATTCTCCTATTTAAGTATTGTATCAAAAAAGAAATCCTCACTAGAGAGAAAAATATTATATTGTCATGTGAGCTGATATCCGGCCACTCGGTCAAATATTACACATTTCTCACCTATTATTATTATTAGAGGCGAATTTAGAAAAAAAATTTAATAGGGATTGGAATTTAATTATAATTTTTTATAGACTAAAATATAAGTTTGTTATGTATTAATTTATAAATTCATCATTTTTAAGGGGATTAAGTAATTTTTTTTCATTTTTATAGGGGTTAAAATGCAATTTTATTATATATTAATTTATAATTTCTTTATTATTAAGATGATTGAATTGAAAGTTTCTCATTTTGGGAGGCTAAAGTTCAATTCTACTATATATTAATTTATATATATTCTCTACTCATAAAAAGACTGAATTGAAATTGTTCATTTTTTGGGACCAAGTCCCCTTGTAATGCTTTTTCTTTAATGAAATTAGCGTTTATGATTAAGAAAATAAGAATTGGCCAAAAAAATTGGGAGTTCTTAAATTTACAGTACAAGACGTAATTTAAGTTAAACTTATTAATCAAGTTTTGACATCATTCTTATACACAGGGGCGAAGGCAGAATTTTTTTTTTTGAGGGGAGGGCGACGAAATTAAATTTTAATTTTTACGATAATAAAAATATAATTTCACCATTTGAATAGCTTATATCTTTATCACTTTTAAAGGATTAAATCAAATTTTTATCATTTTAAGGGGGTCAAAGTGTAATTTTAGCTTCATTAATTTAAAATATTTTTAAAAGATTTAAAAACCCTTAATGAAAATTTTTCCATTTTAGGGGCGGGACTCTTGCCAGCCTCCTTGGTTATGCCTTGCCTATATGTAGACTATACGTAGACTAATTGAACGCAAAGAACTTTTTATTTACAACAATTATGCACTAAAATAAATTGCTCAAATGAGCAAGTTAAGTGCTTTCTATCTCATGCTATTAGTAAAACAAGCCTTCTATTAAATAAGTTATCTCGACTTGTTAATTCTTCAATCCACATGAACTCCAAACTCTTAGAAAATTGTTTGAGTATGCCTTCAATAAGGAAATAAATATAAAAAATCTTCTAGGAATAAAATCTCTTTCTAATTAAGGAAACTTGATAATGTTGAAAGTTAATCCTTACTTGATTGATCTTTTTCACTTTTCAATCTGATAAATTGATATTAAAAATCTTTAAGGATATGTATTAAAAAAATTCAAAACTTTTTTATTAAAATTGTCAACACAAATATCGAAAATTATACTACATTGTAGATGCATAATTGACACTAAAAAATAAATAAATTTTAATTAAATTTGGAGGTCAAATCGAATCAAACCTCTAAGAAATAGGTAAAGCTCTCTCAACATTATTGATTTTTTTTTCTCTTTTCTAATTTCAACTTGCTAGTTGCTTCTTTCCTGTTTGAATGTACATGGTTATTATTCTATCTGTAGTGGAGTTTTTTAACTCCACTAACAGGGTTTAATAAATGTCACGTGCTTATTTTATTTTTTAATATTCGTTAAGGATACATAGCAACATTTCATCCCTGTTTGAAAAGTTTTTTAATTTCACTATCTGTATACTAAATAAATTTCCATATATATATATATACATATACTTAATCATATTAAAATTTCGAGTAAATTATAAAAATAATTCTCAACTATACATTTAATTTTATTTTAATCGTTCAACATTTTGAAATTAAATATTTATCAAACTACCATACCCATCACTCCTTCACTAAAAAAAATAGTGATAATGAATAAAAGGGCATAAGTAGGAATTAAATTTATTGTAGTAATAATAAAACAAACAACCATAATTATAACTTTAAAAGGGACACCCAAACCACTCCTCTCTCCTTTTTTCCTTAGCCAACTTCAAGGCTTTTGATCATAATTATTCCTGGTCATGGCAGCCACTACCACTAACTGCTCACATTTCTTCAATGTCCAATCAAACGACGACGAAGCCAAGCTGGTCCGTCCGTCACCACCCACCGCTCACGGCTCACCAGCTGCTTCTGTGTCTGGGTGTGGAAAGCTTGACGGTGTCATCATGTGGTTCGTCAATGGCGTGGCGACTGTATTCTTTGCATCGTTAGAACGGTGTTCTTGCGTCCGTATAACCACGGCAGATGATGGCGAGGAAGCGAATGACGTGCAGTTGATTCACGGTGACGGGAACGTCAGGCTTGAAGCCGGAACCACGAGGAGGAGGACTGCAGGGAAAGGACTGTTTCTTCAAGACTAAGGGGTCTTAAGAAATATATTTGGTAAGTTAAATACGATGATGGAGTTCTTTTACATTTGTGAATGTTTTAGCGGGATTATATGGTTGTTCGGAAGGATATTTTTACTTTTTTTTTTTTTTTTGCAATAAATGTTTTTACTTTTGTTGTTTATGAATATGAAATTGAAAAATAAGAAAATTTTATTTCGTGAAATACTTCGAAGGTCTTATACTATTAAGAAAATAGATAAATTAGTTTTATACGTTAGGTTAAAAAATTAATTCATCTTTTTTGCTTAAATTTTATTTATTGTACTGTTATTTTGAATAATTAATTAATTTATTTAGGTCTCAAAATTATTATTTTAATTTTTTTAAAAAAATTTTAATTTTCTTTATATATTATTTAGTATTTTTATATTTTTTAAAAAGATAAATTTTATAAATTTTTTTAATTTTAAAAATTATTTTGAATTATTTTGTAATTTTTGTTGAGAGAGAGATCAATTGTTCATTTTCAAAATTAACAGGGATCAGAGAGATATTTAAACTATTCTATTATTCAAATTATTTAAATTGTAAAATTCAACTCGTCTCAAATTTGAAACTCGGATTACTTATTTTAGTTGACTTGAATAACTTAAACAACTCGATTCGGTTAACTCGAAATTTAATTTTTTTTAATCCAATCGAGTTTTGTTCACCTCTAAGTTGAACCGATTCGATCATCGATCTGATTAAAAAATCATTGATGCTATTGATATGGTAAAATTACTTAATTTTTAATTTTGTTATTATGAAACTTACTTCATGAGATTAAATATTTTTTTTGTGATATTTAAAAAAAAAATCAAGTTATTTGCACTTGACATCATTCAAACTTCTCGAAGCTAAATGAGAGTATTCAAGACTGCTTAAAAAGCGTTAGTTTATGCGGCATCTAGACTAATAACATTTGAAATGATACTAGAGTTGGATTGCCATACATAAAGAACACATTCATTCAGTTTTCCATGCAAGGAAACAAATATAACACTGAAAAATGTCGTTTTAATAATCGACCTTTCAATCCACGAGTAGTCAATAATCAAGATAGTAGCAACGACGTAAAATCAAAATATTATTGACTGTTGGGTGTTGTGCCATCTAAGAAGGAAAAAAATTTGGACAAGAATCAAGTGAAATGTACATGATTGAAGAGACATGTCAAATTGTCCCATCCATGTAATGCAACAGTGGAAGAGATATATGATATGCCGAAGCTTGGATGCTTCGAATGATAGGAGGAATACTTTCAAACAAGTCAGGCAACAAAGTTCATACAATGTAATTTCCTCTACTAGAATCTTTTGTTACGATCGATACATTCAACAAGGGGGTTAATGACTCCAACATATTTGTACAGGGCACTTTGTGGGGTAACTCGATATCAAATCAACATAATAAATGATTATTTTTTGTTTCTACAGATTTGGGCATGGAAAGAATGTTGTGGTTAACGTCCGTCCCTTCTTAACCATGAAAATTCTCTCTTATTAGAAGGTAAAATATAATCATACTAAATATCTTAAAATGTATTAAATGATAAATATTTATAATTTCTCTTAGCATTTAATATTTGAACAAATTTAGGGATCGTTTGGATCAAATCGATTATTGAAAGGACCTTACTTGGATGGGAGAGAAATTGAATGGCTAGTTGATCAAGAAGTATGTCAATGTTATATTTGTATTCAATGTAATTATTATTCTTATAAATTAATATAATTGTATTTTTAAACATGTTTGCAACTTTTTTAGAGGTTGTACGGACAACACAATTATCGTCGTTCTACGCATGGCAACGTACGAGCACTCTGTGTTGTGGAGGTTACAACCACCCAACATTTGTTTACACATCGTGGAGTGACATCATTTTAATCAAGTGAATTATATATTTTATTTGGTCTTAAAACAATATTCTCTATTCAATTAATAACTACAAACGCACAATAATTACAATAAAATAAATCTGTTAAGAAATATTTTAAAAATAATAACTCAAATTTGAATAAAACAAATGTCCACTTGCAAACCTCAAATGACTAAAAACTACAAAAATAACTTGAAATAATTCAAATTTAAAACTACCCGAAAATTTTCAAATACCAAAATGGTCGGATCAAAAATTAGATAAAACGGCACCGTGTAAGCCCCGAAGGCACGTCAAAAATTAGATAAAACTATCTTTGGTTTAAACAAAAGAAAAAGTCCTCTCTCTCTCTCTCTCTATCTAACACATCAGCACGCAGAAGGGAAGTTACTGCCACGGTGCAGCATCCGACTCCGCCACCGTTTTGGACTACCTTAAAATCGTCGCCTTAAATTCCCCAATCCGTCGCCGAAAAAAAATCTTTAGTGAAGGGCAACTTGATTTGACGGCACGTTAAAGTGAAAAAAATTTCAAAAAAAGGGGAAATTTTTTTAAGCGATGCTCCAAATTGGAGAAGAAACCCCTTCGAGGTAAAAGACATTGAAATTAGGGTTTAAATTTTTATTTTATTTCTTCAATGATTTCGAATTTTAATAACAATGTTTCTATTTTTTATGTTTTGCGGTAGGTTTGAGTTACTGAGCGTGGTTAGAAAACACTCGAATTTATTAGGGAAAACGACGGTGGATGAGCAAGATGCTACCGACGTTGAAATGGACGGTAAATTTTGGCATGATGTCTTCGATTTGTATTTCGTTAGGGGTAAGGAATCGAGAGGTCGACAAGATGACGATCTCATATTTTTCGTTCGGAAATGGGTATGGAATCTTGATCACTTTTTTTTTTTTTTTAAAATTAACTATTTTTTGGAATATTAAGCTAATTGCTTCTATTTATGATGTTATAGAAGGGGCATGGTTTTAACGAAAGTGAGGAAAGTGTTGCTCCTTACTTTGTACGCAGGTGGGCACCTGAGGTAAAAGAAAGTCAAAAACCAACTTGAATCTGAATTGAAGTTTTCTGGTTTAAGTTGATTCCATTTCAATTCATTAGCTTTCATAGCCTTTTGGTATAATGCTGTATGTGCAAATTCTGGGTACCTTTATTACAGCTTAGTATAATTTGTCTTTACTTTTTTTGAAACAGTTAGATAAGTTAGTTGGTGACAGTTTATCGGTTGTGGATTGGCGGCGCTCGTTTTACTTGAATATGATTGCCCATACTTCGTACTCTGTAACAGTGGCGATTTGCAGGCAATTTCTTCACTTCAATGTGTTGTGTCTTATCTATACAATGTGATACATATTTTAGTTATTTTGCCGAATATGTTGTTACAATCATAATGGTGGATGCTTTCACCCTGGTGAACTAATTTTTCCTGTCTTTGAATTTGAAATTTGTAGTTTAGTGGTTAAACTTGAACTATGAGTTAACTTTCCTCTTTTTCCAGTCACTCTGTCCTTAGAAATCATCAAGTGGGGCAAGATACACAATTATCTGCTATTTACAAGGTAATTCCTGCTTTATTGTAGCTAATGATGTCGGTAACCTTTTGGATGATATTTGTATCTCTAACTTTTTGGAACTGTTCTTTTGTACTTAATATCTGTCATCATGAAGGAAAAGAAAAAGAAAAACTGACCGAACTTGTTGAGAAATGTAGGAATAAACACGTAACTATTGCTTCTAACATGCTGCGTGAATTACTGAATTCATCCTCCCTGTATAAGCTATATAGCCTACAAATTTTTGCAATTTGAATCCTAGAACTTGAATTATTTTTTATGTTAAGTCAAATACTGTTAATTGAAAGGATTGCTTAATGTCATTGCCAACATTGGATGCTGCATAATCTGATTGTGAATTTTTCATTCTGCTGTCCTGCAGGTTGTGAAGACTGTTTATGCATCTCCCAGTCGAGTAAATTTTCATTTGGACTCAAAAAAGGCAAGCCTTTCTATTTCCAGTAAATCATGGTGACATTGAGATTTTCTTCCATTTTTTGGCATGCTCACTTGCATGGATACAGGAAGTAGAGACAACACCTGCCTATCCGGACATCTGTTTTGCAATAGATGATTTTGACTATACTTTTGATGCAGTGGTAAATGCTTTCACTTTCTTTATAAAGTTACCAATCATATTGTTGCATAAATGCACATGTTATTTATCCTTTTAATTTTTCTCAAATTAATTTATTTATGATGAAAATTTTAATTAAGTACTTTTTGCAAAGTGCAAGTTTCTAGTGGTATATGGTTTTCAACTTGGCTGGTATTACTGACTTCCTCTTGCAACCCATTTTAAAAGCATAAGCTAACGAGAAAGTTAGAACTTGCTATTTTGAAGATGTATAAGTACCAAAGTCACTTCTTTGTTTGTTCATTTGCATCCTTTCTTGGTTATACTGTTGTGCTGTTGTTCTTTGTTAATAATGAAATTGCTGGATTTTATGGAAAGTAAAAATGTTTTGGTTAATTGTAGGACCTCCAATATTTTTCTTCTCATGCAGGTCTTGACAGAAACAGATCACTGCTATTGTGTTCTTCTTAATGCGCTTGATGGGGCAGCTTTTCCTAGTGAAAAGGATACAAATGATAGCAGTTCCAGTAACAAAGTACCATTTAGAGTAGATACTAATTCTATGAAGACGAAAAATAGTAAGGTTTGGGTCCTTTCTTAGCTTTGTGATAATTTATGTGTATTTGTATTGATTCCATGATCAACCAGAGTCTTCACTTATGAAGGAGGTACTTACAACTACTTGGTTTTTGATGTTAACATAAAATGATGGAAGTGGTATATAATTGTTTTTCCTGACATTTGTTACATTTTAATGATGCCAACTTGGAATATTTTATCATCGTGAACTAGTTGTATATGTAAGTTTTAAACATAATGTTAGCATCAAATGGGCTGATGCCATTGATTCTGTGAAAAGCTGCTTAGGAATAGTATGCATGCAACCGCACTTTGAAGATCAGTTTGCTGATGACATGCTGCTAATTGTTATTGCAGCTCACACTTTTTTCTGGATTTGTCAGCTATCAAATGGTCCGGGATGCATATGATGGTACACTACCTGGAATCAATCTTTCCAAGAATCGCCTTCTGTTTTTCTTCTTTCAGAAATTTGCAAAAGCCTAGCTCATGATCTGATAAATATGTTCTGCTTGTGTTTAAGTGAATGTGAGAAATTGATTGATATGTTAAACATGTTCTGTTTTACTATAGTTTTACAACGGGTTGACACCCTTGTTGGTGCCTGTTAATCAACATATTCTTCATTTATCAAAAATAATCATGGTCTGTGGAAAACATGCACGTTTAGTCTTTAAACTTGCAGTTGATTTCATGTCGAGTAAGCCTGGTCTAGTTTAAAGGGTGCAGAACATGTTGACTGCTTAACTTATGTTGTAAACAGCTTAGCTTTTAGTTTATTCTTAATGTATTCTTCATGCTTATTGTGTTCTCATCTCATTTCATTCTGTCTTTTTTTCTCAGCTGGGAGTTCTGGATTCGGTAGTCTTCTATCAATGGGTCATTCCTCTGGCAAAAGAGACAGACTTTACATGAAAGGTCCTGGAGGACGCGGGGAAGTTGAAGTAGCTGTTTCTGGTGTCGTAGGTCAGTAAGAAATTCATCTTAGAAACTATCCTCTAAAATTCAGTTCCTTCATTGTTTCTTATTTCTCAATGCTTATGTAGATTATTAAAACTGTAAAATCCCAAATTTCCAGTGTTGAATTCATTAATCATTATGTGAATGATGCATGCAAGTATCCATTCATAAACTGAATCTATCTTTTCTCTATCAGACCAAAGCAAGGAAGATTCAGGTCCTTTTTCACCCATTATATCAAAAAAGGGTTTCGGACTTGGCTCCATCGTTCGTAAAGCAGCTTCTGTTGCATCTGTAGCAGCAAAGAACGCTTATGCAGCGGCTTCTGCCACTTCATCTTCTGATGAAGAAATGATACCTCTCAAATGTTGCTTAATGTCTATAACGTTGCCTTGGGAACACATTGCTTATGATCTTTTGTTCAAGGTAAAGATCAAATTTTATAAATTGCATTTGCTGCCATACTGATTTCTCTGCACACCAATGAACACTTCTAGCTTCCATTTTTGGTTCTTACAGGGAAGTCCTCCGGTGAACTTGTAGATTTACTGTATTTCTTGTTGCCGAAATCCACCGGTAAATGTCCAAAATGTTTCCACCATCCAGAGCATGAAAGGAGATTATCTTTTATCTCTATATACATTGGTGCTGGGTTTTTGAGTGTTTTTAAGGGTGTATGATGAAATAGTGTACATTTTTATTGTAAATCCTAGACTGTTCTTTGTGATGCTTTCATTGTATCAGATTCTTTTCACATTCTTTGTGAAGTCCAAGGTTTCACTCCTTCCATTTGCATGGGTATTGCATCTTTGCATATTTATATATATGGGTCTAATTCTGGGTTTAGTCTCTTTATTATACTGAAATTTGTGATTTAATCCTTTTTATTCTGACATAATTTGGTAAATGGAATAGATTTTTCCTCACCTAAAGCATTTAGTTGATATGTAAATTATTTTGAATTTACTAATGATATTATTATAAAAGTAAAAAATCTTGAATTATGTAAAATCAAAGGGATTAAATTTTAAATTTCAACATAGTAGAGGGGTTAAACACAGAATTAGACCATATATAAAGGAAGGTTTTCTTAACATTAATCTCAATTTTCATAATATTTATTTTTTATACAATGTTTAGAATTATTCATATTTTTTCTCCACCTTTAAATTGGAAAATAATGCGTTTTAGTGTATTTAAACTCATGTTTTCTTGCACAGGCAATAATATAGATGTTAATTAAGTTAAGACTCAATCGACATATATAAAGGGAGTTAATAGAGTTAGTAATGTGGCGATAAATGATTTTCATTTTTGCTTTTGATCTTTGGCGACAATATAATTAAAAATTGATGTAATTAATTTGAATTTAATAAAATAATTTTAACAATTGCACTCGAAAAGTATAAGACTAAATTCTTAAAAATAAAAATAATATATTTAAATTTAAATTTAATAAAATAAATAAATAAAGGGCTAAACCTGGTTAAAAATATTGGCCCAAAACCTTTGGGCCAAGAAATACCATTAATTTTGGATCCAAGCCCACCAGTCAAAGAGTAACGAAAACGGTCGAAAAAACTTCCATTAGGGGCTTCCCAATGAACCCAAATCAATTCAAATTTAATTCTCCTAAAATCCCGCCTCTTTCTCTCTGCAAACCCAACGTTCTAAAACACGAACAAGAAAAAAAAAAAGCAATGGCCGAGAAGATTTGTGTAGCTGTGAGAGTACGACCTTCGATCTCTGAAGAATCTCCTTCTGGGACTTTCTGGAAAATCGAAGATAATCGTATCTCTCTTCACAAGCTTCATGGCACTCCCATTTCTGGCCTCTCTTACGCTTTCGGTAAATCTCAGTTCTTCCCCTCTTAATCCCCCCCTTTTATTTTTTCCCATCCTTTTTAACTCTAATTCTTTTGTTTTTTTTTTGTTCATAGATCATGTATTCGATGAAAGTTGTTCAAATTCAAAGGTTTATGAGCTTCTTACCAAGGATGTTATTCATGCCGCTGTCGATGGATTTAACGGTTCGTCTTTTTTTCGTTTTTCTTTTCAGCCCTAATTTTGATAATATGTTCAAAAATTTGATCGATTAGTAAAATGTTTTTAGGGACCGCATTTGCGTATGGACAAACGAGTAGTGGTAAGACCTTTACTATGAATGGTTCATTGAACGATCCAGGAATTATTCATCGAGCTGTTAATGATGTGTTTCAGAAAATACAGATGGTAATTTAAATCAATTAGTTTCTTTTTTTTTTAAATTGAGGTTTTGATATTTCAAAATTGAAGCTTTGAATGGTGTTGAATTATATTCTCAGATTTTTGATCGGGAGTTTCTCATCCGAGTTTCTTACATGGAAATTTATAATGAAGAAATTAACGACCTTTTCGCTGTAGAGAATCAGAAATTGCCGATTCATGAGAGTTTGGAGGTCAGCCATTGATTAAACTCGTTAAAGTTTCAATTGTTTATGGTTAAAATATGCTATTAGTCCCTGTACTTTGCCGAAATTGTGGATTTAATCACTCTACTTTAATTTGGTATTTTTAGTCATTGTACTTTTCGAATTAATCAATTTTAGTCAGCACCAAATGATAAAGGTCAAGTTCATTAAGTCAAGTTATGCTATTTCTAAAATCTGATACAGCAAACATATTATCATATATGTAATCATGTTAGCTTGTTATTTCATATATTACTCACTAAAAAGCTAGTTAAGGGATTAACGACCATAATTTGCTTCAAAATTGAAATTTCTAAAATTGAAAAGTATAGAGATTTAGAATGATCCAATTGGAAGATATGGACTAACTATATGTATTGTACAGGACTAATTTAACCAAAAGGATTTAACTACTACTGTTTGGGTTAGTATTAAATTTTAAAATTTCAAAAAGTAAAGAGACTAAAACTGATAAATTAAAAAAGTATAGGGATTAAAATTGATCAAGTTAAAGTACAGGGACTAATAGCAGAATTTAGCCATTGTTTATCCATAAACCATAAAGTAGCTGTTGTTTCTTGTTTTTTTCTTTTTCAGAGAGGGATTTTCGTTGCGGGTCTCAGAGAAGAAATTGTGAACAATGCTGAACAAGTGATAAAGCTCCTAGAGTCAGGAGAAGGTCCTTTAAATTGCTTGCTTTTTTTACCCTTAGTTTTATATGACAGTATTTTTTTGCTAATAGTTACTTTTCCCACAGTTAATAGGCATTTTGGTGAGACAAATATGAATGCACGAAGTAGTAGGTCTCATACAATATTCAGAATGGTATGTTCTTTTAAAATATTGCTGAACATGAATATTACTCTTATTTATTAGTTGAATGAATATGTGTTATGTTTCTTTTACATTACTAGGTGATAGAAAGCAAGGGAATTGATACAGGCTCTGGTGATTATTCGAGCAGCGATGCCATACGCGTGTCGGTTTTGGTTTGTATCTCATCATACTTCAAATCCATTTTTCTTTTATCCAATCTCTACTTTGTCTCGTTAATGTTTCATTCATTTCTTTGGTAGAACTTGGTAGATTTGGCTGGTTCTGAGCGAATTGCTAAAACTGGAGCTGGTGGAGTACGTTTGAAGGAAGGAAAGTATATTAACAAGAGCTTAATGGTTCTTGGTAATGTAATTAACAAACTTAGTAATGGTGCAAAACAAAGGTATAGTTCTTATCATCTGTGAAGTAATTTCATTTGTGTAGGATAGAATAACCATGTTCTAACCATATGGCTTATTGACAAATACAGGGCACATATTCCTTATCGTGATAGTAAATTAACCCGCATACTCCAAACTGCTCTAGGTGGAAATGCAAAAACTTCAATTATATGTACTGTAGCACCAGAAGAGGTAGCCTTCCTTTTAGTGTGTGCCTATGGCGTGTTCACAGAGCATTTGGTTTAATTGTGATGTCATATGTTTAGGTCCACGTTGAGGAAACTAAGGGAACTCTCCAGTTTGCTAGCAGAGCTAAGCGCATTACTAATTGCGCTCAAGTGAATGAGGTTTGTCCAACTTTCTTTTATTGGACCAAATTACAGTCTAATTTATGGATCTCCAGCTCTAGTCTACTATATGAAAAACAAGAATAATATTCCACTTTGCTTTTTATCAGTTTTGTTTGATTTGGGATGAATTTGACATAAAACTAATCATGGTGAACCTGTTTGTAGATATTGACAGATGCAGCCTTACTGAAAAGGCAACAATTAGAGATAGAGGACCTGCGCAGGAAGCTTCAGGTGAGGCTCAGGTCACATATACTATTAATAGAGTCTTAAAAAGCTATCTAACATTGTTTAACTTTGTTCAGGGGTCTCGTTCTGAAGTACTGGAGCAAGAGATATTAAAGCTGAGGAACGACATGCTTAAGGTTCATTAAATTTTTTTATTGTCCAACCTGCATTAGCTTCTTGTGTCACAAATTATTAGCATATACATATAATATATTTTTTGTCTACTTATATTCCAATTTGCAGTATGAACTAGAACGTGAGAAACTTGAGATGGAACTGGAAGAGGAAAGAAGATCACAGAAGGAGCGCGAACAGCGTATTAGAGACCAACAGCTGAAGATAGAAAATCTAAGTAGTCTAGTTTCAGATGGTGATAGATGTTCTAGTCAGGTACACTCTGTCTGTTTGTGGTTCCTACAAGATCAAACACCTTATCTGTGTATCCTCTAGCAACATTACTTGGAAACCAAGGCAATTTAACGAATTTAGTTTTGGTGAGGGCAGGATTCCATGAAAGAAAGCCCAAAAGACGAATGCAACGACTTAAAAACTCCTTGTTTTAAAGAGACTAGCAACAACACCTTCGTTGCCATGCGATCAAATTATTCAGAGTTACCGGATTTCAGTCCTCTTCCAGATTCTTTTAGCAATGTAGCTGATGAAGACACTTGGTTCAAAATGAACAAAGGCTACATTGCAGACCTTGATTCACTCCAAACTACTCCAGCAAGAAAAGTTCAATCATTTCCACCCCAAGATATAACTCCTGTGAGTTGACATTCCAAGTCATTTTTTTTCTTCTTGCAATTTTGGTTTTCTATTAATGCCTTTAAATGTGATAAATGGTGGTCATAAGAACAGCTGCATGAATTTAACTTACTTTATGAGTTGCATTGTCAGGATTGCTCAAATGATAACTACAAACTAGAACTCCAAAATCTCAAGACACAGCTAGAATTTGTCATCAAAGAGAAAGATGAACTCCAGGTTAGTATGTAGCTTACATTCCAATTATTTTTCTTGATTAACTGTTAATCTTTCAAATGCATGAAGTTAGAAAGGGTAAGTTATCATTCCAGAAAGAATATTGTTTCCTATTGATTGGTAGGTAGCATTGGATGTTTCTGCACAATGAACCTCATTGCTAAAACATAATTTTGTGCAAAACCCGAAAATCTAGCCTGATAAACCCGAACCCAAACCTAACACGACTCCATTTGATCACAAATCACTAATCCAAACCCAAATTAACCCGAAACTAATTTAACTCAAACTGAACTTGGCCCCAAATCCAAAAAGTATCGGTCTGGAAATATGACCGAACAAGTAAACCAAACTGGCCTGAAATGACTGAAACTCAAAATGACTTGGCCCGAAAATCTTAAGTATCAAAACCAAATGACCCGAATCCGCAATAATTTGTAACTGAAGTTGACCCAAATTTGAAATCATTCCAACCTAAAATGACTCAAATTTTAGAACTTGAAATAATCCAATCTAGATTGATTGACCCAAAACCTAAAATTTTCTTGATTTTCTTGATGGTACTTTTCTATGTTCTAACAGTTCCAAGCTTGACATTCACAGAGAAAACATGAAGAAGAAGTAGAAATAAAGAGCAGATTAATGGGAGAAATATCTGAACTTAAACAAGAACTAGATCTCAGTAACAACTCTCTAGAGTCTTCAAAACAAAGATACGGCAACTTGGAAAGAGAATTTCAACAGTTGAAAGAAGAACGAGATTCATTGCTGCAAACAGTCTCCGAATCATCGAAGAACATAACGTTCCTAACCGATCAAAAGGAGAACATGTTGAAGGACTTGAACTGTGAAGTACAAAGAAGGAAAGATCTGGAAGCAGAGATTAAACAATTCAGTGTTGCTTTTGCTTCACGGCAGAGATCACTGGCGTCGATTCACGGTGAGTTTAAATCTAAAATTGAGAAATTGAGAGCTGAAAATCTAGTACGGTATTAAAATAAAAAAATTGATTTCAATTATCTCCTTTGGTATTGGCATGAGTGCTTGCCATTCTTCTTTCAATCTATTCAAACTGTTTAAACCTTGGTGTTATTGGAGATACTGTAGTTGTCACCAGAACATGTTTGGAAATGATATTTTATATCTTAGTATGATTTTTTTTCTCGAACAATTCTTCTAATTTCTCCGACCCATAAATAAAAATATAATGTGTTTCAGTTTACTCGAATTTATATCATTCTGCATTAATAGTATAATTATTTGTCCACTTGAAATTAATCTCTTTTTATTTTCAAAAATTTTATAGTGATTATTTTTACTCTTAAAAAAATTACTGTAAATTAATTGATGTGATATTTTAAAATTAATATATATATATATATATATTAAAATTTTAATATTTTACAGTTAAAAACTCAATTAATATAATAATACTTTAAAAACTCAATTAAAATAATTTTAAGTTAAGAATTCAAGAGATTTGATATGATTAACATTTTTTTTATGGAAAGAAAGAAGAAAAGTAATTAAACTAATGATTTCTTCATTAGTTTAATAAGATTTGTGATAAAATTTCATGTGTTGACTTGATGATCATGATATTTATTATTTTTTATGTAGTTTAAATTTAAATCGAACTGTTAGTGCTTTATCTTCTTCTTATAATTTATCAAAAATAATAATAATAAGATTGTGATGGAAGGAGACAAGGCCCCATGTCCTATTCCATGGATGATATAAGGGTTTTCCTCATCACCATGGTCATTGGACACCCACTTGTTATGATGTTCCTATAATTAAATCCATCAGTTCAAAAAAAAAAAAAAGTGCATTAGTTAAATAAGAGGGATAAACATTAATATTTTAGTTTCTGAATTTTATTCATAAAATTTGATATGTTTTTAATTTCGTCTCTGAATTTGATTTTTGTTAAAATATGATGATTTGACATATTAAAATTTTACTATATTATTATTTGAAAATATAAAAATATATATATAATTTAAAAAAATAAAAAAATTATAAAGAATTTATACTTATTTTTTTTAATATTCTGGTGTGATTATATGATAATATCTGTTCATACTTTTTTAACCTTTTGACAAAGCACACACACCTTGCACACACAAGTGCTCGAACTTAGGTCTCCTAAGATGAATAATATACTCTTTACCACTGAAACCATCCGTTGGGTTCAACTTATACCTATTTTTTAATTCAAACAATGCTAAATCATTACACCTTAATAGAGAGTCCAAATTCCGGGTTCAATTTTGACAAATCACAATTAATTTACTTTGGTACATGTAATTTTTTAAAATTTTGGTATTTAAGTTTGATAATTAGTCTACTTTAATAACTAATTTTGGATTTCGTATATCTTTTATGACCAAAAAATGAAAAAAATAGCATTTATCAATCTCATAATGCAAGTCTTCATAAATACATGGATTCCAAATTTAGGGACTAAGATAAAAAAAATGTCAAGTTCAAATATAAAAGTGGATCAAAAATATAAATACCAAAATGATCATAATTACTAAATTAAAGGATCAAAAATGAAATTAACGCAATATATGTGTGGTGTTAGATGCAACAAAATACAATGAGAAAATTAGAACAATCAATCACGGGTGGGAAGACCAAATTATGATGTACAATTATTATATACTTCACATCGTACAATTTGTTTATATTCAATTTATTCCGTGAATACTATTATATATATATATATAAGTTTATCACATTTAATAATTATTCTCGATTGAGTTTTATAGTTCGATTAGTAAAGATATTTTTGCTACTGTAAAATGATATGAGTTCGAGTGCACTGAAACGTATTATCCTCCTATTTATGGGTTGGGAGAGATTATAAATAATTCTAAGCATTATGTTTCGGTACTTTTTAAAAATTTAAAAGTTAGTATTTATAATTTTGTTTTCAAAAATTCAATTGATTTATTTTTTTCAAATTTTAAATCTCAGGTTCAACTGTTAACATTATTAAATTTGTTGGTGTGAACAATACTTATTTGGTAACCATGTCATTAGGAAATGACGTTATAATGAACTCAAGTTTAACAGAAAATAATAATAATAATAATAATAGTTAGACCTAAATTTTAAAATTTTAAAAGTAAAAAAATTAAATTTCTAAAAATAAAAGTACAGAGATTAAATTCTAAATTTCAAAAAGTACATGGATTAATGAGATATTTTAACCCATTTAAAAAATGAAATTGTGGTTATTAAAATAATTATTTTTCCAGTAATTTTTCTTTTTATAAAAAAAATACAGTTCAATCTAGATTTTTTTTAAATGAAAAATAATTTTTTAAGAGTGTTAATGATTTAAAATAAATGATATATGAGAAAATATTTGTTACACTAATAGTTAGTAAAACTTTTAGATTTTGAAAGAGATTGACGAGTATCTTATACAGGTATAATAAAATATTAAAAAATATGTGATAATTTTTTAAGATTATTTGTGAAATAAAATGAATAACCCATCATATATATATTACAATGTTTAAAATGATAATGTAGATAGTTTAAAATGAGAAAATTTAACACTCTAAATCAATGCATTTAATACACTTTTACTAATTTAATTTTAAATAAAAATAAAATCATGTTTAATATTTATTTAAAGGAAACATGTTTGTCACGTGTATTGTGAAAACTATTTTTTAATTTGATACACTTTTTTAAAGATAATTTAATACATTTTTACTAATTTTATTTTAAATAAAATTAAAATCATGTTTAATTTTTTATAATTTAAAATAGTTCTAATACATATGAACAGATACTACTATGTAATCACACCAGTATATTAAAAAAATAGTTTTAATACATTTTCGAATTTATGTTCATTTAAAATTTGTAATTTTATATATTAATACATGATGAAATTGTATTTTGCCCTCCAAAAATTATACAATTTTGATTTAATTCTTTTGGAAAATGTAAAGTTATAAGTTAATATAATAGTAAAGTTACATTTTGAGTCTCACAAAAAATTATAATTCAATCTCATTCTCCCAAAAAAAAAATAATAAACTTTGCCCTTATCGAAATAACTTGAACTCAAAATTATCCGAACTTGACCTAACTCCAGAAACATAAGCCTCAAACTTAAATTACTCGAAATTAAAACGATACTAACTAAGCTTACTTGAAAATTTTAAAATTCGAATAGACCTAATTCAAATTGATCTGATCTAAAACTAACCCAATTCACCTAATTGAAATATCTAATTGGAATGGGTTTCAAAAAAAAAATTTCCAATTAGCTTTATTCTATTATTTTATCATATCAGTCCATCCAACAAAAGTTTAAAATCTGAAAAAACCCAGTCCCCAAAATCCATAACACAACAACACAAACAAAGAGTGAAAAAAGGGGTTAAATTGTAATCCAAGTAATTCCACAACAGTATAAATAACATAGATTCTCCTTTCCAAAACCCTGAATCCATACCTTTCTGATTTTCTGATAAACCAAATCCTCAAGTAAAAGATGCTCCCACTTTTTGGGTAAATTGTATCCAAGGTCACTAAACTATTTGTGAGTTTAAGCTTTGGTCACTCAATTTT
Source organism: Gossypioides kirkii (assembly GCA_005610355.1). NCBI lineage: Eukaryota > Viridiplantae > Streptophyta > Magnoliopsida > Malvales > Malvaceae > Gossypioides > Gossypioides kirkii. The sequence goes on from CP032248.1 coordinate 2,106,791, forward strand.
AAAAAAGTTACAAAATAGTCAGTAAATTATTGGAAAGTTTTCATTTAAGTTTAGTGATCATTTTGTAACTTTTTAAAGTTGAGTGACAAAAATATGAACGTACTAATAATTTAGTGACATAGGATGTTTTTTTTTTTTTTTACTTTATAAACAGAAATCATATCATTATTGAGGCCTCTCTCAAATCATTTCATAAAAAAAGACGAAAAGAATGAAAATGAAAGTCATTATGTTCTCAAATGTATATTGTAAATGTTAGGGTTTGTTTGTTTCACTTAAAATGGCTTTCAAAACATTATTTTTGAAAAATGATTAATTTTCCTGAAAAAATTAATATTTTTTGATTACATGGATTGTTTGACTGTGTGTCCTGGTTAAAATTACCGTGGAGACTCTTATATTAAAAGTTGGATTTCATTTTGCCTTCTCTATTAAACAAATGGATAAATTAGTTCACGTGCGTTAATTTAAAGAGTAATCCAATTTTTTTATTAAAAATTCCGTTCGTTTTTACTATTAAATGATTTCCAAGGGGCAAAATGAAAGCCATTAAGCTAACAAATGCATATTGTAAATGTTATAAATAATGAACTTGAACGCATGCCATTGGGTAAAAATACCATGGAGATCCTTCTACTAAGAATTGAATTACATTTTGCTCCCTTTATTCAAAAAATGAGTAAATTAATCCCTGTATGTTAAATAAAAAGGCAAAGTGATTATTCCATCAAAAGTTCCATCCATTTCTACCATTAAGCCATGAAGCTCACAAATGCATATTGTAATGTTACAAACAACGAACCATATGATGTGGATGGCCTAAATGCATTATGCATGCTCTTGGGTAAAAGTATCATGGAGGTCTTTGTATTAAGACCCGAATTGCATTTTACTCCCTTTGCTCAAAGATTAAGTAAATTAATTCTTACGCATTAAATCAAAAAACAAAGTGATCTTTCCGTAAAAAAATTCCATTCGTTTCTACTATAAAATCATGTGTGGCTGATGAAACAGCTGAGGGCAAAATGGAAGACATTAAGCTCATAAATGCTGATTGTAATGTTATGAAGAATGAAACCATATGATATGGAGTGCCTGAATGCATAGCCTTGAGTTAATAGGAAATGGAGGTCCATACATAGGAAGGTATGTTCATATATATAAGTAAAAACAAATGGAGTACAGAGGCAATTTCAGACCAGGTTCTAGCATTCAACTTGCCTTTGGCTAAGTCAAGAAGAAACAAAGTCCTTATGGGACCAAATTAAATACCAAAAACAAAAAAATTATTCTGAGAGGGATAGAACCTGGATGATTTTAACAAGGTGTCAAAATCTGTGGGTAAAATAAGACAAAAGGCAAAATGAAATGAAAACCCTTGAAGAGAAGATGATAGGATTAGAGGGTTTATATTCCCTATATATTACTCTAAGTGTAAGTTTTAGTTTGGGACAATATAATTTTTGGCCCCTAAACTTGGTGATTAAATTCATTTTGGTATTTATACTTTTTCTAATTCACTTTATTGCTTGAACTTGACAATTAGGTCCATTTTGATCTTTCAACTTGAAAAATATAAAAGTTTGATGATGTAACTCTTTGATATTGTACCACGACATCACTTGAAAATTTACCACATCATCACGTGGTACAATCTCAGGGTGTTGCATCCGGTGTTTAGAATCGGATAGATTGTTGAACCGGTTAGACCACCGGTTCATAATTCAATCAGTTCAACTGCTAAATCAATTGTAATAAATAAATTCGTAAAAAGAACTAAAAATAAATTATTATTAAACCTATTCAACAGTCGATTTTTGTCTTAATTTTTTATTTTTACCAATTTTAAGTAATTTTTAGTTCAATCGGTTCAACCCCTTTGTTCGATTGTTATATCAATCGATTCTCGATCTAATTAATTCGACTAATTAATTTGATCTTATTCCAGTAACACTGATCACATCATCAAATTTCGATACCTAATTGCTAATTCATTATATACAATATCCATGTGAGAAAAATAAGCTATATAACCTCTTTCTCTCTCTCTTTCTTTCACTTTCATAGCCTTAAATACCCCATTCTTCCGTCTGTTCTCTGTTATTTTACATTCCCAAACTGATAGATATCCATGTTTTCCCCCATTTAATGCCTAAGGTCTTGCATATGCAACCCTTATCTTCATTTTGTTCCACTTTTTTTTGAGTTTTTTCAATCATCTTTTCAGCTCACATGGCCTCAAGGGCCATACCATCCAAGCCTGCAAGACAACTAGGTGAACTCCTTGAAGAACAGCAAGAGCCTTTTATCTTAGAAGTTTACCTTTCAGAAAAAGGGTGTGGTGCCAAGAACTTAACTCCCGTCCATGGTGGTTCAACCAAAAGCAAGACCAAAAAGGGTATCCCACAACACATCCCCAAGGTACTTAAACATATACTATGTAATAAGTTCTTTGCAAGCAAAGGGTTAAGAAGAACCAATCATCCCAATGATGAAGATGGAAAGACAGATACATTTTCTTGCTCAGCACTGTGTAATTCAAGCTCAGATAGTGACATAGATGAAGCATCATCATCATCATCATCAATGTCTTCAAAAATGGCAGAAAAAGCTGTTGTAGATACAAACATGGAAGATACTAAACAACACAGTCCACAGTCAGTATTAGAAGCTATATCTACTTCCACAGGTTCATCACTTTGACACCCAATTTTGATCTGATTTTAGATTAAGGGTTAAATCTTTATTTGGTCTGAATTTGGCAACTTTTTTCATATTGGGGTCTGAACTTTTTTTATCCAAGGTGGTCCCTCAACTTGACAACTGTTATATATTAGGGCTTAAACGTTTTTTTAAGTTAGTCCCTAAACTTAACAATTATTCTCATATTGGATCTTAAACTAGATAATTGTTCCCATATACATTAGGACTTGAACTTTTTTTTTTATTCAAGTTAGCACTTGAACTTGGCAGTTGTTCCCATTTTGAGGTTTGAACTAGGCAACGATTGGTTTGAATTTTTTTTGTCCAAGTTAAGCAACTGTTCTCACTTTAGGGCTTGAACTATTATTTTTCCAAGTTCAAGGATTAATTTAGAGAAAAAAAAAAGAGTAAAGGCCCAATGTGGGAAAAGTTACCAAGTTCAGGTCCTAAATTCAATTACTAAAAATAGTAACTCTCATGGTTTAAATTAAAAACAGGTTCCAATACAATGCAAAGAAGCTTCATTTTGCCTAAGTTAATAACAGAGGACTCAATATTATCAGCTACACTATGGAATTTGCTTCTACAAACAACAGATTCAGAGCAGTCAAGTGGTTCATCACCATTTTCAATGTCAAAAAGGGTATTGCAGCAGACAAAGCAGCTGCTGTTAGACTGTGTGAGAGAGCTTGTGGATCATAACAATGGCTGCATGAAAGAAGGGAAAGGGAAAAGGTATTTAGGGTCAGAAGAGATTGGGAATGTTATATGTGAGAAAATAAAAGGATGGGGAAAACAACGTGGGGATGAAACCGACATAAAAGAGATGTTGGAATTGGATGTAATTGAAACAAAGCAAGAATGGGAGGGTTTTGAGATTGAATCATATAAAAAGGAGATGGGGATATGTATTGGAAATGCCATTGTTGAAGAGCTTATGAGTGATGTTGTTATGGATATGATTCATGGATTGATTTTGTTAGATAACATAACATGAATGTAATTTTGATTTTGCTTTGTTTCTAATTTTCAATTACCACCATGATTTTATGTGCTTTTTTTAATTTTCTTTCCTCTCTTTATATATTTTTGTTTGATGAATTACAAGAGGAAGGCAAATTCCTAATAACAATGCGATTAGCGCGACTTGAACTCAGACCACATCTCCTGAGCATTAGGTCAACACGTGAGGTTCTTATAACTTTAGATTTATTGCAATGGTAGAAATTAATGAATATATTATTGTATGAGTTAATTACACCAAACATCTTCAAACTATTGATATTATATTAATCAAGTCCTTTTGTTACTAAAATTATTAATTTAACTGTTATATTATACATTGGGTCTTATACAACAAAATCTAGAATGAAATTTTTTAATTAAAAATTAATGTTGTAAAATTCTTAGTTTTGAGGTTTTCGAAGTTTTTATAGATGTTTTATAATCCGTTCTCTCTTTTTCAGTTCTAATTTATTTTTAGTTTTAACTTTTAAAAGTTATACGCAATGTCTTATTTTTAAAAATATTTCATTTTTAAATTTTGTTATATAAGATTTGGTGTGTCATTTAACGGTTTCAATAATGAAAGCACCTAATTGATATAACCCTGATGGTTTGAAGATGTAATTAGAAGAATGTTTTAAAATTGAAAACTAATTTAGAACAAGGGGCGTAGGTTAGACATGTCAAGTGTAATTAACTCTTATTATAATTCATCTATAATGGTGTAAAAATGGAGTAGATATTTGGCGGGTTTTTTATCCCGATTAATTTTTATCCAAATTTGAAGATCCGATTCAATTCATCAAAATATAAATTAAATCCAACTTAATCTAATCATGGAAAGTCATTAAAGTAGTCCAACCCAAACTTGAGTTGCTTTTGAATCCCAAATAACTCAACCTAAAATGACTCCAATAAAGAATTTAAAATTACTCGAATTTGTGATTGATATTAACTTATAAAAAAAGCTTAAACTGTAAATGACACCAACCCATAACACCTCCAACTTATAATAACCAAACTCAAAAGGATGCAAATTTTTTAAACAAAATTAATCAAATAAAAAATCAATATACCCAGAATTCCGGTTTATTGGCTCCACACAAAAATAAATAAAAGGAATTGTTGTTTGTTTGTTTAATGCAGCACTTGAATGCCTTACATAATTGAGAAAGGGAAAATTAATGTGGTTTAATATATGAATGATTGAACCATAGTGTTGGGGGAAATTTAATTTAATATAATTAAACATATATTCTTTTTGAGAAATAATATAATTAATGATTGAAGCATATAGTGTTGGAGCTTTTATTAAATGATGGATTGATCCATTGAGGTTGACATACAAACCACCATAAAGTAAAAGGTACCTTTTCTTTTTTTTATTGACTTAAGATATTTTATTAATCATCGGATATCGTTAATCTAATCAAACTAGTAATTAAAAATGTTGAGCATTTTTAATGCGTCCTTTAAAAGGGTTAAATTTTTTATTTATATAATACGATTATTGTTTATGGATGAAACGTCGTAGATAGATCTTCATGCATGTCAACACATACCCTATCCTAAAGTTAACATGTATTTTCTAGATATAAGTTCGCCTTCATGGTGGTGCGAACCCACATCATGTGCAATCTCATGGAAAGATGTGAACCATATAAACTACGAGTCAAAACCCAATCGAGTAACCGGATAACGAGTCGATAATAACGAATACCATAACAAAACTCAAAACCCCTTGAAAATTTATAGACCACTTACATTTAGTTAAGCTTTTGAAGGTCTACCAACTTAATTATAGATTATTTTGGTAATTTTTCTTAATTATTCCACTAGAAAAAGAATTACGATTGTCCCATAACATTGCTCAAAATGCATAATAATATCATAAAATCATTGTTTTCAAAACCCAAAATTAAAAATCAACCGAAATACCAATCCAAAATCCAAAATAAAAGATTGAACTAATCATTTTCAATCAAAACGATCAGATTAAAAATCAATAATCTAATCAATTTGATCATCGATCCGATTTTAAAAATCTCGTGCAAAACCCTTTATATGTATAATAAATAAAGTAAAGGAGGGACCATATGTAACACAATAAATGCACATTACATGGTGACAAAACACATGGCAGCACTCAAAGACATTTTTCTAAAGCCAACAAAACTATATATCAAAATCAAAATAACCTCAAGGAAAGGAAATTGTACCTCTTAGAATCTCTCTTCATAAAGATGTAAAATTCCAATACAAAACAGGGTGGTTTCAAGGACGGGCAAATAATACTATTAATAATAATCACATGCATTCAACCAAAAGACCAAATCTTTGTATAAAGCCAATAGTTGGCTTCTGATGTGTGAATGACTACAAAATCTAATTTTTACTAACTTGGTGAAGCTTTTTTTTTTTTTTTATATATATTTTTGCCTGTGCAGAAAAGGCTAAAAAGTTAATAGTGATTAGAGTTGTAGATCACTTGGTTTATAAAATACAACAATGTAGCAGTAAAATCATTTAAGTACTAGTTTATTTCCCAACTTCGTTTTCTTAGCATTTTGGATGAGAATAGGAAACACTACTGGATTTCACCATCCTCTCCGAGTTCCCCATCTTCCAGCTCCTCGTAACCACTGTTTCGGCGTGAGCCGTCACGGTGATCTCTCTTGTGTTTTCTATGTCGGCTTTCACTGTCAGAATCGGGTGAGTGAGCATGCTGCCAAGGAAACATTGGAAGAACGGTTAAGGCTTAGTTGGACGAACATGGAAGTACTATCATCAATGGATAGATAGGTAGATATACCTTTCTAGATTTCTTACGGTCGCTACCGTGTCTACGAGACTTCTTTGGCTCCTCTCTATCATCCTTGTCAGAACTACCATCATCAGCAGCATGTCGTTTACGGTGTTTCCTGTCTTTTTCCTTCTCCTTTTTCTTCTCCTCTTTATGGCCGTAGCTGTCAGATATATCTAAATTCTCACTATCTGTTTCATCTTTTTTAGTTCGGTCTTTACCTTTTTCCCTCTCGCGTTCTCTTTCCTTCTCCTTTCTCTCCTTCTCCTTCTCCTTCTCCTTCTCCTTCTCCTTCTCCTTCTCCTTCTCCTTCTCCTTCTCCTTTTCTTTCCGCTTATCTTTCTCTTCTCTATCTTTCTCCTTTTTAGCCTGAAAACAACCAGATAATACTTCTTTCAGTTTAGAAGAAACCTATGATTTTATACAAATATGAAGTGGAGATAATGATTCAGGAAAATTAGTGGGAAAGCTCAAAAAAAAAATGCAACTGTATAAGTGCTCGTATTATTTCATGCACTTCATATATACATAAAGTTTAAAACCAACTAAACTTACTTCATGGTGACTAAAGAGTAAAGTGATATCAAAGACATTTTATGAATATATGAAAATTTTAACCAACTACTTGGAAATATAGTTAAAGATTCGCAAACCTTTTCCTCCTCTCGTTTACGCTCCTTTTCTTTAGCTTTCTCCTGTAAGTGTGTAATGTATTCCTCAAAGATCTCTCTGCTAAGGCTTTCTTCCGCAATTGATCTAATAAAAAGCATGGCAAGAAACCATCAAAGGAGGAAAGAATCATAGAAGTGAGAAAAATGTTAAATAAATGGTTGTTTATCTTTAATGCAAAGATAAGGGTGAAATACCTGTATTCTTGGCTTTCTTCAAAAAGTGGTTTCGATTCCTCCCAGTTAGAAGAAACGGTTATCTCCTGCAAAGAAGCAGGACTAGAAATTAAACAAGTTTACAAAAGCTATACTGCCCACTTGTCTTCAAAAAAAGTATAACACACCTTATATGTATGTAACAGTCTAGTGAAGTCATCGGCTAGACGTTGACGTTTTTTAGCCTCTTTCTCCTCCTTCTCCTTGGCTCTCTCGAGCATCTCATCATACACAAGCTGTGAACAAGTAAAGAATAAACTTATCAACGTTCAGCCACAAGATGCCTACTTCTTTAATCTAATAAATGAAGCAAACAAAATACTAAAACAACCATCCAACTTATCAACATCTTATCAAGCACCGTTTTGAAGCTCTAAACATCTGATTAAATTATAAAGTACAAGGACTCTAATCAGATAAATTCTTGGAGGGTCTCATTTAATTCCATAAAAAATCTACCAGAGGTTAGGGCTTCCTTCTTTTCCTTTACCCCCAATCCTTTCCTTTTTTGTTGTTGAAAACATGTATTCCCATGCAACAGAAGTACCTTTAAGTTAATATCCGATATCAATGAGGAACCAACATCTTCTGAAATAGAAGCCTTGAAGTCTTCAAATGTCCATGAGTAAACCATTGTAATCTGACGGAAAGCCAAGAGATTCAATAACAAGAAAGCACCAAGCAAGAACCAGCGACTTAAATATAGTATCCTACCTTCCCTGTCTTCATTGCATCTTTTATGCGTGTTTTGTCTTCATGATACTATCAAGGTACAAAAGAAACCATCAGAAACATGAAATTTTTCCTGCTTGAGCAAAAATACAATGGAAACAAGAGGAAAATGGACACTTCTCACAGAACATATCTGCGGCAGCACACACCTGTTTGTCTAATTCTTCAGCAACATCCTCAAACAAATCTTTTGGAGTGGAACCTGATGTGTTAGATGCAACAGCAAGATACTGAGGCAATTCTTTCACCTACAAAGCATAAAACAAAGAGACTAAGCAAAAGCTATTGCTGAAAACTAGCAAAACACGCATTGGTTATAAAGCCACTCTTACTATAAAACAAGTTAAAATAGATAAAAACCTTCAAACAATAATCTCGCCAATAAGTTTTAGCCTTAAGAGCCCCATCGGCAACGTGTTCTTCCATTAGCTTACGAAATGCATCACGGTTTTTGCGCTCGGCACGTCTCAGTTGTTCCTAAATTTTGACAGAAGAAAAAAGGTAAGAACACAGATTGGTAGCAAATTAATAATCATAAAAAGTACTTCTACCTTTTGCATCTTCTTTTTTTCCTCTTCGTCCTTCTCCAAGTCATGAATGTAGTCCTGGAATATGAGCAAGCGGTCAATTTTTTCAAGACGTGAGCATCTTTCATCATCCTCTAAGCGATCTTGAACTTTCCGCCACTGGCTGTTTGCCTGCAAATAGAAAGAAGTTCAGGAAAAATAGAAGAGAACACATAACAATCTTCTTTTGTAAATGTTGTACCTTAATAAAATCACAGGATTCCAGAAATTTCCTGTATTCTGCTATATTCCGCCTTTTTTCCTCTGCAGCATATTCCCTTTCCTGCATTAAATAACAAGATTACGAATTTGAATAGGTTTAATTTTTTGCTTGGATATTCACCAATGAATATAGTAGTATAGCATTGCATGGGACATCACAGTTCTGATCACTTCCTTGATGCATAATCCTCCAAAAACTTCCATTTAGCCATAATGAATACTAACTGATAAAAGCAGATGCAACATGTATTGAAACTAGAAAACACAAATCTGCATACATGAATCTTTTTTTTCCCACTAACTGATAAAAGCAGATGCAACATATATTTGATGTCTGACCCATCATACTTCACAGAAATAAAGTCGAATTTGTGGCAGAAAATAGCAGGATAGCAGTGATAATATGTGTTAGAAACAGAGGAAGCAAAATGTTTCAAAGTCAAAGAAATCAAAATCTGAACCAATGATTTTCGTAAATTATATAAAATTTGCCAAACTGCTTTACGGACTGAATTAGCAGACTATCAATTAACTTGTATTTGAAAGCTACTACTTCCAAGGCAAAATTTGATTAAAAAAGCATCCATCCATAAATATTATTCTTGCTGAAGGCATATGACTGACAGAAAAGGAACAAGGTGGAATTCACAGGTTTTTATTCTACAGACAACACCTAGGCATTCTATATCTTGTCACGACATCCACACACCAAAACCCAATTATATATGAGAAATTGTACATCTGCAAAAACTGCAAGAAGTATGAAACTATTACCTTCCTCTCAAGATCCACTATATAGTTTTCAAAGAGATCTTCCCGATCTCTGGCTCGTTCAACAGCCTTAAACCGCTCATCATTTTCAAACAAACTTTGAGCTTTGCTGAACAGGTTAAAGCTTAGTTAGAATATTGAACAGTTTCAACATTTAATAATGAGGCTACAACAAATCTAATTTTCCCAAAACATAAAGAAAAATCTCAACCTCCATCTCATTGATGATGTTAGTTCTTTGGACTCCTGGAAACAAATCAAAGCAACAAGCAAGCATTAGGTCAAATAAAACATAAACAGAGAAAAGAAGAGAAGATAATATGAACTTCATGCAACATACTTCCAACATCTTTGTAAACTCTTCTCGAGCTTTCTTCTGTCTCATGCGCCTTTCCTCAGCCTCTAATTTCTTTCTTTGACCCAAATACTATTAATAATATCAATTTGTCAGAACATAATCAGAAAATGTTTGATTTAACCCCAAACATTGATTTACAGAAGAAAATAAATTAAGTGAAGTAATACAAACTTATAGCAATTCTATCACATGCATAACAAAATGATACCACACAACAGCTACTATAAGACTCCTGGGTACCATTTACCTCATTAAAGGCTTGCTTCCGTTCACCAAGTGTCTTCAGAGCACCATACCTTTTGTCATTAATTATTTCTCTCATTGTCTGGAAGAAATTTTCAATGTCAGAAAAACAAAAATGCTGAAAGAACAAAGCTGGCAGGAAGGCAAAAGATGAAGCAAGGGTACCTGCTCCCAAGTCCAATCAGATTGCACATTTGCAGATTCAAGGAGTGATTTGAAAGCATTTTTTGCCTCCTGAAAAAAAAATTAGGTAAGAAAACATATAAATGTATTGCCGTTGATCCAGTCGATTGCCTAATTGGCATCAAAGTTCCCTGGCTTTAGGGGAAAAGAAAGATCAAAACTTAACTGATACGACAAGAAAAAAAAGTGACATGTCTTTGGAATGTTACCAGCTTATTTGCATATACTAAAGGCTCATCATCTGGAACCTTCTCTTCCACTGGAGTCATATTAACTTTTCCAGCCGTTGCCATCCCCTTTTTAGCTTCCTGAAGGAAAAAAACAAATTAAAAATATTTTAAACAAAACACCAAATACAAATACAACAAACATCCCACTGCCAACATATTTGGAAGTGTGCATCTACAATTTGCCAAATAGACCAGCCAACAATGGTAGGTAGTAACTATCTTTTTCCTAAAATAGAAAAGAACTCTTAAAAGATCATTTTGCCTCTCCCAGAAATGGTCGAACTAAAGAAGAGAGCTGTGAATTGAAACAACCAATGAGTATACCTCAATGTCCTGAGCAGAAGCTCCATCTGCAAAATGCACAGTGTCTTGAGTTGCTGTAGTTTCCAAGCTTCTTCTGAAGTGAGGATACGGAACGATGCGGTTAATATAAACAATATTATTGAATCACTGAAAAATTAAATAAAAGATCAGTAGATGTCCATACATGACTGCTGTGTTAGCACCGACAGAAGGAGCAGAGACAATGGAACCTCTGGAGGGAACTGCAGGTACAGGTGTCACAGACACAACAGGGAGTTGAACCCCAGTTGCACTCATAGCAGCTGATTGTGTAACAGGACCTGTTGTTGGTCCAGATACTGAAGTAGGGGAAGGATTAGCAACAGGCGTAACTGAAACTGGGCTTGAGTCCTGCAAAGTGTTGGAGCTCACAGGAATAGCTGTAGTAGGTGTCTCAGCTGCAGAGACAGCAGCAGCAACTGGAGCTTGAGGAGCCACTCCTGAACCTGATGGGGTTCCTTGGCTAGCTGCTGCTTGAGCTTGCTCGCGAGCTAACTGGAATTAAACATTTAAAAATAATGTCAGATAGGTAAAGTGCCAGCGTACCAGGTAAAGATAATAATAAATCACAAGGATGAACCTTCAACTCCTCAGGTATTGTCCACTTAGACTCCTTTGTAACCTTATTGTGGTAATACCTTCAAAAGCAATCTCTTGATCACATATTGCTCATGCAAATAAAATTTCAACAGACAAGAAAAGGTGGATACAATAGGGCATCTAACAATAATCTGTGGGGGAAAAATGTGAATGATAAATAAAAGGGTAAAACAGGACTCAAACATACTTTCTTCCCTCTGGAGTTGTAAATTCCTTCCAAACAGTGGATGCATCAGCTCTCTGTTACAGAAAAATCAATAATTAAGCAAAGAATTGAAAGTAGTAATGAAAAGAATTTCAGGAAAATATCATGATTATACCAAGGAGTGGTATCATATCAGTCAATGTAAGCTCACCAAGGAAGTTGCCAACAATGCACCCAAGCATATGAAGATGGAACAAATAGATACAAAATAGAACGAATTATACATGACCTTGTTAAGAAAGATTGTTAGTTTCATCCATATAACTCCTCGAAGGGGAGAGGATGAGTGTATATGCAACTATTCTATAATGGTAAAAGATAACACTAGTACACACAAAAATGGTTTCAATTGTAAAAGTCCAAACCTGAAAAGGTAAAGAAATGTCAACTAAACAACTCAACCATTGCAGTAAGTTAGCCCATGGGCATGCCAAAGCTTTTGCTCACACAACAGCTATGCTAGAACCAGTACCAGAGTGCTCTACTTGGCTAGGATCAATGTAGGTCAAAGAACCTCTGGCATAAGTCTGTACTATGATCCTAATATCAAAATTATTTAACTCTAGTCAAAACAAACAAAGGGGAGTAACAGTCATCTCTGGGTGAAAATTTGGCACAAGTAACCTCCAAATTCTTCTTCAACTCATGAATGTGCTTGGATTCATCTAGAAGTCTTAACTTACATACTGATAACATCATCTAAAAGTGCAAGCTAACATCTCATTTAGTTAAAAAGTAATAAAATCCCTCTTCCTCCAGGTCCCAAAGTGAACCTACATCTAAATTGTACTTTTCGGTTGCAAATAGCAAAACCTTTAACAGGGCCAAATCTTGAGGATGTTTCCATGCCAAGGGAGAAACTTAATATATTTTTCAGGGATTCCTTAACATCCAAGTCAATTCACATTAATACCTCCTTTGCACCTCTAAAAGGATGAGAAAATAAATTGTAGAGCCAATATGACCAACAAAAAGAACATATACTGAACATCAAATTCCTATTCCAAAGGAACATTTACATAATCAAAGCAACAATTATGAAAACAAAAAGAACTGATAAATACAGCAAAAACCTTTGACCCACCATCTCATACCTCTGAAATCAGTAGCCAATATGTACCTCTGGAACTCTTTACAAACATATGCTTGCAACAATGAAATCATAAAGGAGGAGAAAGGGAACAAGTGATAACATTGTTAAACTAGAACCAGAGTAAACAACATAGATGTTCGATTGGATAGAAATACATGATAAATAGCATGACAAATTCCTTTACACCAATCTATAAAACTCATTACTGTACAAAAATAACCACATTTGTCTAAAATAAGATATAGGATTAGATAAATAAATGGACTATCAAAGAGACAAGAAAAGAAAGGGAGAAATATATAGAGGTGACAGAAGTTGAAAAGCAGATTAGATAGCCATGTTAAGAGGGGGAGGGGATGTATTACTACCATCCTAAAACTTCACTAACAGTGCAGGAAATGATGAAAAAAATTGAAAACAGTTAATAAAAGGCACCTAAATGTTTATATATTTAATCATTCCTCATAAAAAAAATTTCCCCATATAATAAACAAAATGTAAATAGCAAAATGTTGCCTGCCTTGAGAAAAGTGAAGGCCCGCCCTCAAAGTGACCATTTAGAGCAGTCGTTAAATTTCTCCAACTTGCCATGACATCTACAAACCAATTCCAAAAGACGCAAAAGAAAGAAGAATTCGCATAAAACATTTTTGAACAAGTTAAGAATGGCTACAGTCTCAGCATCCATTAAAGGGGGCAATTTGTATAAATAGCATATCACAACAAATTCAAGGTTAACAGATCATGGAGCATAAAAATTTAACAGCAGAAACAGCAACCAGATGCTCAAATGCCTCACCTCTATTGGTGTCATCAGTTCCAGAGGCTTTTCCCAACTAGATTGCCTTGTCCTTTTGTTGTAATAGTATCTGCAGATATGTAAAACAGTTAGACACAATCTCATGAAATCTAGATGTCTAAATAACTATAAGTTAAAATCCAAAAATATAGCAAAACGTGAGCAAAAATCACAATTATGAGGTACCATATAACTTTACCTTCTTCCATCAGCTGATGTATGCTCTTGCCAATCAGAAGGTTGCGGAGTAAGGCTAGGAACAGTTGCATTCTGGTATGCGAAAAGTGAAGAATAAAAAACAATGAGATTTAATAGAATGGTAACATGGGAACAGCAAGGACAAATGCGAAATATAGTGGAAACTAATTTCCAAGATGCTAACTAAATTAAGACATTATATTGTTCAATTTGGATCAGAAACAATTTGAGATTGTGTAATGCACATATGATTTCTTTTTAAACGTAACGTACAGAAACAGAGAAGACTAAACAAAAAACTTAGCGTAGAAAGCCAAAAATCACTTAAGAGTTTGCAGAATTTCTTCAAAAAAAGGAAAATGATAAATGATGAACTTTCATAAATTTATGCCGAATTCTAGCTAATGATAAAAGGAACTAAAGCTCATAAAGTACATAAAATTCATATGTACTCGTTGAAGAAAAAGTTCACTCAAAGCTACTATGTCATATAAACTGCTATGATAAGAGAAAAAAAAGCTCAAATTGAAGTATTTATCATCCAATTGTAAAACCGCGGAGAAAAGATGAAGATAAGACAAGTCCAAGAGGGTTAAAGCTCCGTGGCCTTTCCTTTTTAAAGTTATATTTTGGTTATATATGTCCTCTTTTTCTTCTGATTTTCCTCTCTCAATTTGAACTTCTAAGGCAAGTTCTCACCACAATTTAATTTATCAATTGAACGTGCTTCTGGTCAGCACAACAACAAATAAACACTGAAGAAGGTATATAACATTTGAGTTAAACAATGAAAATTAGATATGGCATAACCTCTTTATATTTCTGTTTAGCATACTATTTTATATTCCAGGGATGAGGACTTACTGTATCAGCAGAAGAAGGTGGAGGTTGTTGGCTAGTATGCTGTGTTGGTGTAGCAAGTGAAACACTCTGATTTCCAGTTGACAGCCAAGGTTGTCCAGCAACTGGGGCAACAGGTGCATGCACTTGAGATATAGGGTGAAACTGCGACGGTGCACTGACATTGTTCTGTGGCAAGCCAAAAGAAGATGGCGCAAACTGGGAGAACATAAGACATCAGAGGCTGTGCAACATATTAACTAAAGGGAAAATAGAAACATTTGAACGAGGTCATACACCATATGATGAAGGGGGCACTCCAGGGGCTCCTACACCAGGCATATGACTATTCAAAGGAGGAGCAGATTGATGTGACTGGGGTGGTTCAGATGTAAGAGGCCTGTTTGTTTGACCATATGGTACCTGTATTGGCTGTTGTGAAGGTGGACCAGGCTGATTTGGCCGGGGTGGAAACTGCTGTATTGGCTGAGAAAACTGCATCTGCTGATTTTGAACAGCTGGCATCCCAACATTTGGAGAAGGAACCTGCCCAACAGGCCGAAACTGTTGGGAAGCAGCTGGAACAAAGTGTTGTCCTTGCTGTGTTGGGACCACTGATCGAAACTGTAACAGAAAATTTCACACACATTGCATCTAATAAATTGCTTTCAGAAGATTAAAAACCAGCTACTAAAAATGGGTAAAAAGAAAAAAAAAGAGTAGCTACCTGTGAAGATAACGGAGAGCCATAACTTTGAGGACCCATGGATCCAACTGCAGGAGGCCAATGTGGCTGGGGAAGAAAGAACATAGCCAACAAATTTAGACATCTTAGACCTTCATCTAAAAACTAGAATAAAGGAGATTACTAATGTATGTATTCGGGCAAAAACAACACCCATTTCTCACTAATATTGAAAACAATAATGCCAGTACCACCAAGAGAGTCTTGTCAAAATCATAGCTTGTAATGTATACATTCAAGTTATTTCAAACTACTTCCAAGAAGAAAAAGAGAAAGACAGAAAAGCCTTAGGCTATGTTCTTAAATTTTAATAAATTTGATTAAAACGCTGGAGTGTTCTGTCCCATATCAAAATTTGAACAAAACATAGCAACAGTAACCAAGCTTTAACCCACAAAAGACAACATAATCTTAGTTAAGATCCTAGATTACAGAAATAAAGCCAAGAAAATTAAACCTAATCAGCAGGCTACCTGGGCACTAGAGGGTTGAGAATTGTTAGCCATTCCAGAACATATATAAAGTTTGCCTCAAACCTGCAAAAGAATCAATTAATTTGATAACAATCACCAAAAAAAAAGCTGAGACAGCATCCAAGTTATCCATACCCGAAAATACCAAGAAACAAATTTACTCCAAATCAATCGTAGAAAAAAAAACTGAAAAGAAGAAGCTAGAATCGGAATATTAATACTTACAGATATTAAGTGAAGATTAAAAGAGTTTCAATTTGCGAGAAAGCTTGGATCTCAGTGTCGAAATTTCAGGTGCTAGGGTTTAAGAGAGGAATAGGTGGAAAAGAGAAGAAAAATGGTTTTTTTCTTTTTTGAAGGGTAGAAAGGAAAATTTTTGTCTTTCCTTATGCGGAAAATTTACTAAAAAGTGAAATTTTCTTCTTCTTTTTTCGTTTTATTAGCGGTTTTGCCAATTATATCCTTTTGGTGACGGGTACAGCTTACCTCTCCCGGGATTCTCCGGGTCTCTTCCACTAGAATCCGATCCATTGTTTCTTTGGAGTTATAGCGGGTAATACCGGTTCGGTTTAGTTTCGCTCGATCGATTTTTTTAGATTTTTTGAATTGTTTATCCGATCCACTAGATTTTTTATATTAAATAATTATTCGATTCGAGTTAATTTGTGATTTATTTTCGATCTTTTCAGTTAGCATTGACATTATTATTAAAATATTTTTAATATTACAAACAGTGGATGATATCCAGTGGCAGTCAGAAAATTTGTTGGGAGGCTTGAATTAAGTTGTATATTTTTATGATAGTAATAATGCAATATCACCATTTTAATAGTCTATATCTTAATAAATTTTAAAGGATTAAATCATTTTTTTTATTATTTTTAAAGGCCAAAGTACAATTTTATCATTATTAATTTAAAATTTTATAAATTATAAATAGTCTAAATGGAAAAATTTTCAATTTAGGGGGGTCGCAGGCCCTGTCAACCCCCTTGGTTCCGCCAATGGTGATATCTAATAATACATAACTGCTACCTAGGTTACAAGAATTATAGTCCGACATAACCTTTCTATGATAACATTATCGTGCAATAATCCTTTTGTCCATGATATATAGATTGAACACAAATCATCGAATAATCACACTTGTATAGTTTAAACTTTAGTTTTTTTATTTTGAAAAACAAATAAGTCTAGTATATCATATCATTTCATTTGAGCACGGTCATGCATTTTTATTCTTACTGATCAATCAAGGGCTCAACAAGTTGCTCTCATTAAGCAAGAGGGACAAATCCTAATTTGATCGTTCATATTTCGTTGCATAGATTGCGGGATAATCAACCACTGTCTTTATAGTACTACCAATTAGTGAAGACGTTTTATTATGTCAATGTATACGATTCTTGTAGTTGGAACTATGATGCGCCTAAGTCTAATGATCACGTATATCATTATCACTAATGAGAATTGCTATGACTATTACATAATAATCCAAAAAATATTCTCATGGTGGGTCAATCCAGTACACTGTTCCTATGACATATCCTAACGTGTTGACTTGATATCTCATATCCATAACAACAAATTGTCATCAATTAACTACATATTAGTCTCAATGCATTATTGTTATCCAAAAGACATTTTAGAATAATCATATTATTCTTATGAAATTATTATTAATTGATTTATTTAATACACATAAATAAAGATTGAAAATAATAATGACAATGTCTTTATTAATAAACTAGGTAAATAAGTATACTATTACAATCATCTTATGATTGGTCTTTAGGCATACTTCAATAATCTTTCGTTTTCACCTAGACCAATCACTATGTATCGATATCAAGTGATCAAATTTGATTATCATGCTTTTGCTTTATCAAAAAGTACGTTAATGAATCTACGATGTTGTCATTTGTTGGTACTTTATACATTTCTACATCCTTTCAATCAAGAATTTCTCAGATGAGATGAAAGCATCTAAGTATATGTTTAGAGCGTCGGTGAGATCTAGATTCTTTTGCTTATGCAATAGCTCCATTGTTGCCACAATAGCCTTATAGCATCTAATATGCTAGGCACAACCCGTAGTTAAGTAATGAACTTTTTTATCCAAACGGCCTCTTTTCTTGCCTCATTGATTTCAATATACTCGGCCTCTATCGTACCACCATTAAGGCAAAATCGATAATCCAACTGTGATCTAGAATCGTCATTATCGGACTGAAAGCTAGTGTCAGTGTAACGTTTTACACTTAGCTCTTCTTCACCTCCATATGTCAAGAATATATCACTAATAAACCCAATAACAAATACATATGGAATCTCACTCGTGCGTTCTCTTTCTTGTGGGATTGAAAGACATATTTCCTTCGAAAGAGAAATTTCATGCCTCATAGGCAAAAATCCTTTATTGGGTTCTTTCATGCTAAATCATTTCAATGCTTTGTCTATGTACGTACTCTAGTTTAGACCTATGACTTGTCTCGATCAATTTATATAAATTTTTACTCTTAGTATTTAAGTGGCCTCACCGAAGTGACTTCCCTCTCCAAATGGTAAAATTACTATATAAATCTCTTAAAAATTAATAAAATTGCAAATTAGTATGTAAAACTTCTGTTGTCTTCGTCGTGAAGAGAAGTCTTTAAATTTTATGTAAATAATAATGCTTGACGAGCTACAAGGAAATTAAGCATCGAGGAGGTGGCATGGTAAAATTGTTTTTAGTGTGGTTTATATCTACATAAAGGAAAATATATCATTCGGAATGTGAATTTATACCTTCTTTGGGAAAACTTGCCCCATTTCCTCGGAAGTGGAATATACAATCAACATTTGATCAATAAATGCATTCCAAGAAGCATATTTGGTGGGTAAAAAGTTCTGGATTGCATTTTAATTTTTTTTTTAAATTAAAAAATTAATCTTTATATATTAAATGAGTAAGTAAAATAGTCCATTTGTTCCGTTCATTAAATTGTGCCGTTAAATGTTTGTTTTGGTGCTTATATATAAAATATAATAATAAAATTAACCCTCAATATTTACAAATCTATTTATTTTGACCCCTACTTTTTTATTAAAAGTAAATTATAAATTTTTGAAACAAACAAGTCCAAAGGGTAAAAAAAAAACTTAGTAACAAATTTTTTAAAAAACCAATTAAACCCTTTTAAAGTTTAAAAACTATAAAAATTATTAATAAAATTTATTTAAAAAGTTATAAAAAATTATAAAGTCTTTATTAAAAAATAATAATACTGACCCAATAAAAGAGTACGGCCAAATTTTTATTAAAACTTTATAACCATTAGATTTTAATGAGTCAGTATTGTTATTTTTAAATAAAAATTTTATAATTTTAAACTTTTATAACTTTTGTTTAAAAACCCCGATTTTATTGATTCCCAATTTAATGATTCAATCGGTTTAATCTCTCTTCGAATTAATATCTCAATTGATTTTTAGCTTAATCAATTCAAACGATCGATCCAATCCAATTTAAACAGCCATACTTAAAAGCAAAATTATGCATTACGTAAAATTTCTTTTTCTTATTTTTTTAATAATCCCATTATAGATTCTGAATATATCTTCTTCTTTTTTGACACAATATCTAAAATTATCTATAGCCCCTCCCCAACTCATAAATAGGAGGATAATGTACTTCAGCTCACTCAAACTCATATCTTCCTACATTGACAACAATACACATACTAATCGAACTAAAACTCAATCGACCTACGTTTAAATTTACTTTTTTTATAAGAAATAAGCGTCATGCACGAATATTTAAAAAATAAAAACCCTAAAAATTCCAATATCATACACTACCATCTTGGAATTTAGTAGGAGACTTGTGCTTCGTTTCAACAAGTCCACTCATCTTATCCTATAAGTATATTTTCAACCTTGCAAAATGAATTTTATATATAAAAATTGAGGTCTACTATTGAATTATAAAGATTTTTCTTTTGATTTTTTTAGGTTACATCGAACACCAAAGATTGAACAGCTTCAACTTTGTGACATCAATTCGACCCTTCGACCCCGTCTTGTACGTTAAAAAATGTTTAATTCTGATTCCTATCCTTTTACTCTCTGAACTTTTAAAATTTAATCCCTCTATTTTTTATTCTAAAAACTTAGTCTCTCTATTTTAAAATTTCATCTATTTTTTTAGATGATTTTCTGTTAAATTTAAACATGTGCTATCAATTGGATATTAATTTATAAATTAGATCTTTGAATATAAAATATCACAATTTCAAATTTAATGAAAGTCTATCAATAATACTATCAATTGGATTTTATTTTTTAAATCGGATAACCAGAGTAATTAAATTTTTGTAGAAAATATTAAATTTCGAAAGTATGAAAAATACAGGTACTTGGGCATAATGAAACAATTTTTTTCCATTTTGATAAACCTTTTTAATATTTAATTCATTAGATTATGTCACGCTCACTCACAATTGAGGTAAAAAATCACATAAAGATATATTTGTTATAAAAATAATTAAGGCTTTGGTTGAAACCTGAAATTTGAGATTTGGAACCCGTGGTGTCTTAAATACAAATCACATTATGTGATCTTATTTTTTTAAAAAGAATGAGTTTTTAATCAATTTTCAACTTAATTAATATCCGATTGACTCGTGATATCAAGTCAAGTAACACTTGTGGTTGTTTGAAGAGGACAAGACAATTAGACCGGTTGGTTCGAGAACCAGTTGAGATATCAGTTCGATGAAAGATATTAGATTGATTGATCCGAGAATCGATATAAATCAATTTTTTTATGAACTATTAATGATATATTTAATTAAATCGAAAGTAACAATCGAACTGACAAACTGATAATCTATCCAATTCTATCACGGATTCGATTCTCAAAATTTCTTTTAACACTATAGATGAAAGAAGTCCATGGAATAAAGTTATTAAAAGTAAGCCATGCATTTCGACCATATGATACATCAAAAGAAAGACAATAAACCAAGACAAGACACACACACTACAACATCTTTTGAACCAGTCAAACTTCACGAAAACACTACCCTCCATCTCCAAAAAGAAAAACCCTAATTAATCAATCTCTCTCTCAATAGGAAGATGAGAAACCCTAACTAAACTATCATCCCTAACACCACAAGATCCTTTACAAGCAAAACTAAAGAAACACTTCTTCAAAACAGACCACCCTCTTCCTTTTTTACCTTTGTTGGTCCCTTTGGTACACTCTTTATAAGCTGCTAAAAAAGGGTCATCACCATCATCACCACCACTTCCCTTTGAACAAGTTCTCAAAGGGGGTTGAAAAACACAAGGTGGGAGAGGGATTGCAATGTCATGTATCAGCACCTTGGTGCTTTCTAGTCGACATGGAGGTGGTGGTAGCTTTTTTTGTAGAGTATAACGATCATCACCTTCTTTGAAGGATTGTAATAATTGGGGTGTTTCTTTGCAGATACCCGGCTTGTTTTCCCATGAGAAGGGCACTTTCCCTTGAGATTGATTCATATTTTTTTTTGGGGGGGGGGGGGGGGTGGACAAGAAATGGTTTTGGTTTAAGGGTGTTTATAGAAAAGGGTTTTTCTTGTATATATGGTCACATAATTTCCTTGCATTTTAGTATATAAAATGTGAGAAAATTACTGGTAGAAGACCAAGTCATAGGAGTCTACATCATAGAATAACTGGTAATGGAGAAGACACACTCTGCTCACTGATTTATCTTTGCATTATTTGCCGCCTTTTGTACGTTACGGTTTTGGACTCATTTGATTTTGGCTAATATAACATTCGGTATCTAAACTTGATACTTTTTCTTAATTTGGTACCTAACTTTTTTTACCCAATTTGGTACTTAAACTTGGCATTTTTTCCTAATTTGAAACCTAAGCTTTTTTTAGATTCAATTTGATACCTAAATTTACTAAATATTATAAAAATCACGCAAAACAATAACAGTGTTGAAATTTTCTTTGTTATGCTACAAAAATATTGTCAATTTTAGAGTAAATTCCTGTTAAAAATAGGTATTGAGCTATGCTTAATGAATTAATATTAAAAAAAGATTAGGTACCAAATTAGGAAAAAGAGTCAAGTTTAGGTACCAAATTGAACCCCAAAAAGTTTAAGTACCAACTTTAAAAAAAATGTCAAGTTTAGGTACCAAATTAGGAAAAAAATGTCAAGTTTGAGTACCAAATTGGACCAAAAAAAAGTTTACGTACCAAATTAGGAAAAAGTATTAAATTCAGGTACCAAATTTTATATTAAGCCTTTGATTTTTAGGGTCAACTACAAGTAAGGTCATTAAACTATTAGTAAGTTTATGTTTTGATCACTCAACTTTAAAAAGATATAAAATAGAAACCGAACTATTTGAAAACTTTTATTTTAAGTCATTGGGTTGTTAAGTTTTTTTTTTTTTAAGTTTAATTAGCGAGCTCCAATTGATAATTTAACGATTGGTACGATGGATCAGTATGTATCGACTAGTAAAAAAACATACCTTAGATCGAAGTCGATTTGACGGTCAGTGTCATCAGAGATGGAAGAAGAAAGTTATTTGGATTTTGGTTCGCAGATTCGTGACATTCAAAACTGGTTCATGAAAAAAATATCTGAACTAGAGAAGAGAAGGAGAAGCAGAGTTTTCAATTGGTATAAACTGTGTGAACAAATAAGGCTATACAATACAACAACGATTTTAACAGCTTAGTGACTTAAAAGAAAACTTTTGAATAGTTCAATGATCATTTTGTAACTTTTTTAAGTTGAGTAACCAAAACATAAACTTACTAATCGTTTAACAATCTTGGGTGTAATTTAGTATTAAATTTTCTTTTTTTTTTTGGATTGGGTAGAATCAAGTTTAAATCACATCCAAAAATAAATTACCAAATTTCTTTTATAGATTTCAATTAGAATTTTTTTAAAAACTTTCATGACACTTTATATATTTTTGTAAGATTTTATAATATGTAATTTATTTAACTTTTAAAAATTAATATAATATAGAATATTATGTAATATTTATAACTATGTGATCAAAATAATAGTAAATATAGAGGCAGAATTTGTGGTAAATGTATTTTTTTTAAAAATTAGACAATTAGATGTTTTTAATAATATTTAAAGAAAAATGTCAATTTTAAAGTGTGACAGTTGACATAGCAAAAAACTGTTTTGGAAAGCGTTTTATACCTAACGCGCTTTCCTTTTACAACAAATGCTTTTGTTTTCTACTTATATGACTTGAGTTCAAGTTCTCTTTCATGTTTATTTGATTTTTTTAATGCGTGCTGTTTCAAGCCTTTTTTATTTTTAAAATTTTTTATTAATAAGTATGTTATTTTCAAGATTTTAATTAACAAACATGTTTTTAAGGTTTTTATTTCTTGTTTTTAATTAATAATTTCTAGACAAAATAATAAATATATAATTATATAATGAAAATATATATTTTTATATATATCATTATGTTAAATATATTTTATTTTTTTATAACATCGACTAATATATATATATATTAAGTATTTATGTTTTCAGGTATACTGTGTGTCGAAACCACCTCGGGAACGGGGCTTCGAAAAAATTATTTTAAGTATTTTTGGAATAAAAAGGAAATGGGAGTCGCCACCAATCCTTTATTAGGTGTGATTGGATCACCATAAAACGTTTGAAACGTTTAAAAAAGTGGGTCTTCGAAATCCAGAGAAACAAGTTCGGGAGTCGGTTACGCACGAGGAAGGATTAGCACCCTCATGCGCCCAAAAATTGGTACCACATGATTATTTTCGGGTCTTATTTTATGAAAACAATGAAAACTCGAGTAAAATTTAAAATAAGATGTTTATTTTAGACGGCTTCGTATAATTTCAAAGGAAAACTTTTAAGGAAAATTCGTCCTCGTGTTTCGATCCTCTATGAGAATTAGAAGTCGTGTCCAACACATTAGGGCACTAAATTCTCAGAGTTTCAAAACTGCGGGATGTTTCGAGACATTTTAAAGAGAGTGTTCTATCATATGAACTATACGAAAATCACACCCAACACGTTAGAGGACGATATTTCGAGATCTTCACATGAAAGAACATTGTTTCTTCTTTTGGTTATAAAGCCACTTTGTATATAATTATTAGATTGAAGAGTATTTTGAAAACTTTTGAAAAAGATATCCGATTCGCATGAATTACGAAAATCACACTTAACACGTTAAAGTGCGATTCTTCGAAGTTCTCACACGAAAGGACATTGCCTCGTTTTTAAAATTATTTGTAATATAGATATATTTTTTTGAGAATTTAAAAATTTCGTATTGAATTTAAAATGTAATCCTCGGACACATAGTTTAAAAGATTCAAATATAGAATACTCGTTTACTTCGACTTTCGCGGAGAATTAAAATTGTGACCAACACGTTAGGACACGATATTCTCAGAATCTCGGGGTTAACGGGTATAAAAATCTTAAAAAAGGATATTCGACGCGTGTGAGTTATACGAAAAATCACACCCGACACGTTAGGGCATGATTTCTCGAAGCTTTTACACGAGAGGAATATTGCTTCGTCTTTGAAGATACTTTAAAAATGAGCGTGTAAGTTTAAAACATCGAATAGCAATTAATAAGAGAAATTAAATACGAAGCAAGATAATAAGCAGATAAATAGAATGCAAAAATGTAAAATGCAAATGCATAATGATTAAAATAAATGCAAGTATTTAGTGAAGAAGAAAAACGATGCGATCGGGATCGAAAACGGGACTTTTGGATACTCGGGGGCAAAATGGAAATTTTGACTCTCGAGGGGCAAAAATGTAATTTTGGGAAAAATCAAGGTTAAAAATGGGATTTTAGAAGGTTCGGGGGTAAAATGGTAATTTTAATGAAATTGAGGTTAAAAATAGGGTTTTGGAAAGTTTGAGGGTAAAATGATAATTTTGGTGAAGTCGAGGTCAAAAATGGAATTTTGGAAAGTTCGGGGTAAAATGGTAATTTTTGGTAAAATCGGGGTTAAAATGGAATTTTGGAAAATTCGAGGGTAAAAATGTAATTTTTGAAAGTTTCGAGGTTAAAATGTAATTTTCTAAAGTTTTGGGGTCAAAAATGTGATTTTTGGATAGTTTAGGGACCCATAACCAATAAAACCGAAAACTGGGTGACACGTGGCAACCCCACAGGCATCCAGAAGTCAAAGGACTAATTTGTAAATCTTGAAAAATTCCTAGGCCAATTGTGTAATTAAACAGAAGTTGATTTAAGACTAAATTAAAATAAATTAAAAATAAAAAGGATCTAATGCATAAATAAGCCTAAAAAGTGACACGTGATAGTCTCTGGTGTATTCAAAATGTCAGAGGAATAAATTGAAAAGTAAATAAAATTTCTGGGCCAAATTAAAAATAATAAAAAGATAAAAAAGGACCAAATTGAAGCAATTAAAAAATGTTGAAGGACCGGTTGCGAAAATAACCGTTTTCTCAAAAACACGCGGATCCTGTTGTGGGTCGGGTCAGATCTCGGGTCGGCATGGGTTTACTATAAAACTACGTCGTTTTGGCATCTGAGAACAAACACCAAAACGGCGTCGTTTGGGAACATATATATAAGTCACTTTTAGGGTTTTTTTTCATTTTTATTTTTTCTTTCTCAAAAATCTGATCCCCCCTCCCCATTTTCTCTCATTCTTCTCCTTTCTCTCAACTCTCTTCAAACCAAACCCAAAAACCGGTCGATCTCCGCCTCGAGCTCCGTCGTCGATGCAAAGTCACGCGCCACTGTTGCGCGATGCCCATACCGTTGCCGACCGTTGGGCACCGCACGTGAGTCCCATGTCGGCGTCTCCCCGCCGTCCGCGCCGTCGAGGTAAGCCTCCTTTTTCTTTTCTTTTCCTTTTTACTCCTTTTAAAAAAAAAAAAACAATTCTTGATGTTCTTTAAAAAGACCATTTTTATGCCTTGAGGAATGTTTGGTTGTCATTTTAATCTCATGAAAACAGATCTGGTTTTGAACCAGATTCGAAAAGATTGTGAAAGCCCTCTTTTTATTCGTACCTTTAATCTGTTTGTTATGATCTTTACAGATCCGATTTACGGTGAAACCACGGCGGCGCTCGAGGACATTTACGGTGCAACTCCGACAACGGTTATGGTCAGGGGAGTTTTTGTCCCTCGTTTTCTTCTTTTTTTATTATCAAAATATTATATTCATTAAATATATTTATTGTTGTTAATATTAATGCCATTTAAGAAATTAAGTATATACGTATATATTTATTACAGTTTGAAAATATATGGATAAGAATAAAGAGGTGTCAGCAAGGGATTTAATGCTCATTTTGAAACCGATGGGGATTAGTGATATGCATCATAAATGGGAATGAATTTACATTGAAACTATACCTTGATACTTCAATGCACTATAGCTTCGGACTCCTGACTTGAATCTGTGATTATTGTCTTCCTCCTGCCTTGAGTATCTCTGTTTTGCTACCAACAGTTTCTATTTTAGGATTTGCGAAAGTTTGTTGTATTGTTTTAAAGCTATTTTGTTCTTGATTTCTCAAAAGGGTTTTGTATATTAATCTTTTTCAGAAAAGGGTTTGTATTTAGATTTCAAGAACAGGGTTCATATATTGGATTTTCAAAGATGGGTCTGTATTTAGATTTCAAGAATCGGGTGTGTAACCCTTTGTACAAAATTTAATTTGGCTTTTATAGTCAATACAACCATCATTCAATTTTGTTTGATATAACTAAATGCATTTCTTGTCAACTTTTTGCAGGTTTTCCTTTGCAGTAGATGTAGCAGTGGTGGTTGAAGGTGAGCAAGTTGGAGTCCAAGTTGCTGGTTGGAGGTGACAATGCTGATGTGGCGTTCTTCGATTGGTTGAAGTGGAGGCAACAATTTTAACAATTTTAGGGCTTCTAAATTTGGTTTGGGCCATTTGTAATTGGGCCTTTTATTTGAGCCTTTGTAATTGGGCCTTTTATTTGGACATTTGGGTTTTTAATTTAAATTTTAATTAAATTTAAATTTATTTCAAATATTTTAAATTTAAAATAAATTTATATTTAATAATAAATTTAAACCTATTTAAACCCCAAAAAAATTCAATCACTTGGCTCCGATCAAAATTGGGCTTCAACACTGTGGATATGGTAAATTCTATTAATATAAACAATCAATTAACTATTTCAAATATCATTATTTTTAGTAAATATTATATTTGAAATAATTAATTGATTGTTTATATTATAATTTATCATACCTGTAGGTGAAAGAATAATGATATTTGAAAGAATTAATCGATTTTTTATATTAGAATTTATCGTACTCACAATGTACATGAAAAAAATATTTGACATATAAAAATTATATATAAAAAAATATATCAAAAGATTTTTAAAAAATAAAATATATTTAACATAATTCTATATATATATAATATATTTTCATTATATATTTACATATTTATTATTTTGTCTATATAAATAAAGAAGTTATTAATTAAAAACATAAAATAAAATAAAATAAAAAATTTAAAAACATGATTTTAATTAAAAACTTGAAAATAACATGTTTATTAATTAAAAATATTGATTAAATTTAAAAAAAAAAAAAGCATGACGCAACATGCTTTGGAAAAAAAATCAAATAAACATGAAAGAGGACTCAAATCTGGACATAAGAGTAGAAAACACGAGCATTTAACCATCAAACCATAAAAGAAAAGCGTATTTGGTATAAAGCATTATCCGGAAAGTGTTGTTTATTGGACGCACTTTTTATCATATTAATTATTACGCTCTAAAATCGGTTTATTTACTTAAATATAAATTTAGACTTACTAATATATTATCAATTTAACGATAGTAATTAAAGATATTATCAATTTGGACTTACTATATTATAAAATTATACGCCAAATGATTTGAAATTATAGTAGAGAAAATTAGTGCATAGAATATATAAATATATATAAACTCAATCAGGCAGCCACGAAATTTGACAAATATCTTCAATTTGGCTTTAAATATTGCAAACCAGTACATCTTAGACCATAGTTTAATTGGCAATTTGATTTTGGGTTAATTCCATTTAACATCCTTAAACTATCATTTAATTTTGAATTTGATTCTTAAACTCCAATCATGCCATACTATCGACTTAAGCGTCAATTTGGATCCAACATGGAGCATTTTTAAAATACATGCGAATCAATTTCTAAACATGTGTATATCTATTGCATGAACAACTTTAATATAACACATTTAAATATAGCTCGTGTAAATAAAATTTAGGGACTATTTTTTTAACATACTAGATCTAAGCAGTTAATGTAGGTATACATGTGTTTGCTACTTAACCCATGTGTTCTAAATATTCCTCAAGCCATATTCGAGTTGGCATTTAACGTCCACGCGTATGGCTAGGTTGATGGAAAGATTTTATTGATACAAAATATTCCTCAAGCCAACAAATGCTCTCCCTTAACTTTGAGAACTCAATTAGCATATTTTGAAATTTGGGTACCGATTTGAAATCTACGCTATATTTTTTTTCAAGGGGGTTCGATGCAATTAGCCCTTGAAAATTTGTATATCAGTACCATACTGACAAAAGTTCAACTGGGAATTTGATTACCATAGATCCGTATTGTAAGAAAAAATGGCCACATCATATACAAACAAGATTAATTTTAGGTTAAAATATGCCATTAGTCATTATACCCTTCATGAAATGAGAATTTAATCCCTCTACTTTTTAGATTTCAGTATTCAGGCCCTTCTGTTAACAATGCTATGTTTATATTGCCAAATTCATATTCATTACCTCATTTTTTAGTTACATGGGTACTAAGTGAGTAAATTATTTTGATTTCAAAAAGTCACGCCAACAAATTTAACAAAAAAAATTCAAGAGTTAGATCTAAAATTTGAAATCTCAAAAGTAGAGAGACTGAATCCATGAAAATAAAAAGTATAAAGACTAAATTTTAAATTTATGAAATATACAAAGAGACGTTGTCGATTCAATTTTTGCAAATCAACCCTGTTTTTTCCTTTCAAAAACCGACACACTCTTAACATTACAACTACTAACATTGCAGGAATACTTACACGATAGAATAAACATGTTCTTCTTGTTCCTAGTCTTGCATGTCCCGTCGATTTTGTCATTGGTACCCCCTGACTTACCATTCGTTGAGTACTCCGTGCATTTCCTAAATGCCGCCACAAAAGGGTCTTCCTGCTTATTGTCGTTGTTAGCATTACCCTTCTTTTCCGAACTACTCGGTGGTGTCTGAAGTTGGCATGAAGGAAGAACGCCGTTCAAGTCATCGACACATAATCTAGCATTCTTCGACAAACAAGGAGGAGGAGGCAAATTTACTCTCACATGTCTTGTACCCATACTGCGTTCTTCATGTGTCACCTTTGAGATCCCGGGTTTGAGTTCCCATGAAAAAGGTACATTAGCATTGTGACTCATTTTTTATCATAATGTTTGATCATAATGTGTTTTTAAGCCTAAGATAAGTTGCTAATGTTCCTTTAAATGTGTGTTAGCTTTTAAATTAATAAAGCATATTAGACAAATTTTGTATTTTTATATGAAAGAAGTCCCCAACGGCTTGCATGTTTACATCATGAAGAAAACGTAGAAATGGTGCTAATGAATTACAATTTTTTAAATAGGTCCTTGCATTTTTTTTAAATTTAGAATGTAGTCATTGTACTTTTATTTCCAAGAATTTAGTCTCTTTACTTTTCAGATTTCAAAATTCAGGTCCAATTGTTAACAAAATTATTTTTTTTTTATTAATTTTGTTGGTGTGACATTTTGAAATAAAAAAAAAAACTCAATTGGTAGCAATGTAACTAAAAAAATGGCGTTCTAATGAACTTGTATTTAACAAAATATTTTTAATAGTGTTAACAGTTGGATATGAAATTTGAAATCTGAAAAGTAAAATGGTTAAATTCCAAGAAATAAAAGTGCATGGACTAGGTTCCAAATTTACATATAATATAAGGGCTTATGGCATATTTTAACCTTTACTTTGATTTAAAAATCTCAATTCAATAGAATTCGTAGGTATTTTCTATCAAATTTTGTCAATTTGGCATGTTAATTTAGCTTTTCTCATGTAACGTGTCATATGATTGACAATTTTTAACAGAAACTACCAACGATGATAATGGTTAGACTGGGAGTTTTAAATTGAAAAATTAAAGAGATTGAATTTTTTTAACTCTTAAAGTACAGGGTCTAAATCTCAAATTCTATTCAAGTACATGGACTAACAACATATTTTAACTTTTTTTATTATATTTTAGTTCATTTTCATCATTGTTATTTTGTAAATATAACTCTCTCCTTTTTTTTTCTAGTTTTACTGTTTTTAATATTTTTTTAACTATTATTAATTTATATAAAATTTTAAATGATTGTAAACTGGATTCAACCGATTAAATCGAAAATATACCAACATCTCTACGAAAATAATAAGCCTTCCTACACTACCAAATTGCTATGGTTCACCATTCTTAGTATGCATATTATTTTGTATGTATAAAGAAATTTAATAGAAAAAATCTTAATTAAGCAAAAGAAAATAAGTTGGGCTTAAATTTTGAATTTTAAAATTATAATAACTAAATTTCTGGAAATAAAAATACAATGACTAAATTTGAAAATTTTAAAAGTACAGAGACTTATGACATATTTTTAACCTAAAAAAATAATTTGTTTAGGCCTTTATTTCTTTACCATTTTGAGCAATACTTTTAGAACCAAATTGGGAACCAGTTAGACCACCCGTTCAATTAAAAATCATTAAAATTCAAAAAAGTAAAAAAAAAAACAAACCACTAATTCAATCATTTTTTAATCCGATTCAATCGATTTGTATCGATTCGTGATTCAATCGACTCAATCTATTATTTCGAATTGATAACCCAATCTACTTTAAGTCCAACCAACCAATCTATCTGATTCGATACGATCCGAATATCATAATTTTGAAAAATGTCACACACTAAAATTTGTCAATCTTAACACCCATCTCTCTCTCTTTGCTTGTGTGTCGCTTTTGCCTTCAAGATGGGCAAACACCATATGGCAAAAAATGTGTTACAAGGTATACTATTAGCTTAACATGTGTGTTTTAGGGTTAAGTTTAATTGAGTTTAAAGCAAAATTATTTATTTATCAAGATTTGGGTTTAAGTTAATGTGATTTGATACTTGTTTTTGTTATTTTAAATTATTAAAAAATAATTTTATATTAATATTTATATATTTTTATATGTTTCACTTCTATGCACGACAATAATCATTATTATTCGAATATGAAAAATTCAATTCCAAATCAAATTTGATTGCACAAATAGTTATCTCAAATAAGAATTGTCTTTATATAATTTCCAACGATATTAGAAAATAAAGAAATCAGAAGGAATCCAACGAAATGCCTTAAATGAAATAGAGTTCCCTTGAGAATGAACTTGAGAGAGATAGAATAGAAATTAATATGATAAAAATTTCTGGTTCTAATAAGGTCATCAAAACAAAATGAGCTCAATAAAAAAGAAATTTTTTACTTTCCCAACCGGATTCGATTATTTGATTTATTTTTTCTTACAACACAATAATTTTGATTATCAAATTTTTTAAAACAATCTCATTATATGTTAAGATCATAATTAATGAAGGATAATGTGTTTCAACGCACTCGAACTTACGTCCTTCTGTATTAACAACATTGCTCATACCAATCGAGTTAAGACTCAATTGACAATAGTTTTTTAATTTATATATATTTTTTCGAATTTGTTTTTACAATTTTTTTAAAAATAAAGGTTTGTAATTAGCCACCAAAGGGTACACGTAAAGAGGCCCTAAAGACTTGGAAAGCCATACAACAAGAACATGGGCTAACCAGGCCCAGCCCAAACCCGAAATAAGCAAACCTTAGCCACCTAAACTTCCGGCCGTCATTGCTTGCAACGGGGGAGGGAAGGGGATGACTGGAGGGAATAGATCCAAAAGGGCTGACGAACATATGACTGGCAAATCCACTGCTGAGGAGTGGCCAAAGCCTAGGACTACCGTCGCCTCCGTGGAGCATGTCGGGGACACCGACGGCTGTAGATCCAACGCTTTCGAGAGGGCATTAGCAACCGACCAGCGAGGGCATCGTGCAAAGCAATCGACATCACCATGTGCGAGCCATCAAGGCCAAACAGCGACTGTGTGCCGCCTTGCGCAGTGACCTTGCTGGAGTGTTCAAACCAAAAGCCGTGGAAACTGGAACTAGTCCTGCGGTAGGAAAAGAGGAAGAACCCTTGGGGAACCAAGCCGCCGCCTTTTTTCGAATACTTTTTCCCCTGTTATAAAAATTCAAATTACATTTAAGGATAAAAATTAGATAATGTTTTTAAAATTTAATAATTTGAAACAACAATTCATCCCAAGTTTTTCAAAACCGGATCTATAATTGAATCCATCAGATCATCATTTATTTATTTGATCAATTCCATTGATTTGTTTGATTTAATTAAATAAATTATTAAAAATCATAATTTTTAAAAAAATAATAAAAATTTTTAATTTGATTTGTATCAGTTTACAAGTCAATCAGTTCAACCCTTTATTTTGAATTAATACTTCAATTAGTTCTTAATCCAACTAATCTGATTCGATTTTGAAAACAGTGACTCATCGAAAGTTTCTCAACATATAAGATAAAAAAATTACTATTTAAAAAAAGGATGAATCATGATAGTGTTACGATTAAGCTGTCAATTAGACATATTGATCTTGATGCAGGTTAATCTTAATCAAATCAATTTAGGTATAAATATTTTTAAGTTATTTCAATCTAAGTTTATTATGGATTCCGATGATTTCAAGTTTAAGTCAATTTGAATTTAGATTTTTTGAATCGATGAAATATGTTTAGATCATCTAGAGTTTTGGCTATTAAAATTCGAATCGCTTTGAGTTTAAAATACGTTATTTAAATAAATTCTAGCTTAGATTGGATGAGCTTTACTTGTTAATTTTTGGGTGATCAAAATGAAAGTGCAATCATGATGTGATATATACAATTAACCGTTGTTAGAGATTTAATGGTTGGGGATTAAAATAAAAGCGTCATAAAAGTTGAATGATGAAATTGCAAGGATTTCATTTTAGGCGACCAAAATGAAATCTCCCTAAAAGTTGAGTGACCAATTAGGTAATTTACCCTACTCTTAATTGGAACCTCCCATAACCCGAATGGGTCATTAAAGGACGGAGAGGATCCGAAACTGGATCCGGTAATCGTGCCCACAAAAGGAGGAAGGATTTCAAGTATTTTCGTGTTTTACCATTCTCCAGCCGTTTGGCGTTCAGTTTTTTTCTTTTCCAAAACTACCCTTAGGGTTTTTTTGCTCGCTCTTCTTTAACAGCAAACCGGAAGAAACCTCCAATTCCGACGACTTCCTCTGCTAATAATTTCTGATCAGCTCAATATGGCCGGATCCGGAGCCGGAGAAGGCCCGACCCTGATAAAGCAACTCGCGGCTTGCGACAAGTCGAGCCGTGACAGAGCCGTACGGTCTCTCCTCAATGCGTGGCTTCCTTCACAGAGTGAAGTCTCCGATGAAGAGATGAAGAGGCTGTGGAAAGGTCTCTTCTACTGCGTTTGGCACGCCGACAAGCTGCCCGCTCAGACCGACCTCATCGACAAGCTTTCCTCGGTTTTGCCGAAGCTCGAACCCGGTCTATCTCTCCAATACTTCTCTGTTTTTCTTCTCACCATGCGTCGTGAGTGGACCGGGATTGATAAGTTAAGGTTAGATAAGTTTTACCTCTTAATTCGTAGGTTTTTGAATTGCTTCTTTGTTATGTTGAAGAAATCGTCGTGGGATTTGGATTTTATGCGTCATTCGATTAGGGTTTTAGTTGATGGTACATTTATAGCTGATGATAAGTTTCAAGGTAATGGCGTTAATTATCACATTGCTTCGATTTTTCTCGAGGAAATTAGGCCCTTTTTTCCATTAAGAAAGGAGCTTGTTGAGGTTCTATTGGAACCGTTTGTTGGAATCTTGGGGAAAGTGGGTGATAAGGTTTTGGTTGGGAAGATAAGAAGCAATGTGTTTGATGTGCTTGTTAAGACGGCAAGGAGATTGCTGGAGCTTAAGCGGTCTGGTGATGAGGTTGATGAAAGCGATGATGTGGTCGTGTTCGGGACGATTGGTTTAGTGATGGGGTTCTCTACAAAGTTCTATGAATTGGGTTCTTCAGTAGATTGCTGTCAGGGTAATAGAAAGGCTGTGTTGGCATTACATGAGGAATTCTTGAAGTTGGAGAAGGATTTGACGTTATTGGGTATTGATATTTCGATTCCTGAGGGTAATGGAGGCAACGAAGAAGATGAGGTGCCTGAATTGATACCTGTTGGTGGTGAGACAGACGTGAATGTTTCAAATGATGTTTTGGAGCGAGTTGAAGTTAATATTAATGGTTCTGCCAAGAAGGCCACAAAGAAAAGCAAGAAGGCCAAAAAGGCAACTGGGGACAATGGTAAAAAGACTAAGAAAAGCAAGAAAACTGAATGTAGCCCTGCAGATGAGGAGAATGGTGTTAAGTTACCTGCAGAGGTTGCAAGTTCTAATATCGAGCAGAATGGTGATGGGGATTCTATAACATTTACGGAATCAGTGATTTCAAACCTTCAGCTCCAGTTTGAGAAGGTTGCTGCAGAAGTGGGTTTGAATAGCGATGCTGCAACTGCCTGTGATTTACCAAAAGTTAATGGTGCTGTCTCCAAGAAGAGAAAGAGAGCAAAGAGTGCGGATGGCCGAAAACCTCAGAATGGGGAGCTAACTGGTGAAGCTGATGGTGAAGGCGATGGAACTGCGAAAACTTGTGAGAATAGCACGAAGAGGGTAAGATTTTCAATGAAAAACAATCTGGTTTGGAAGCCCCACAGTCCTTTACCTCCATTAAGTTTGAGGTTACCTCCCTCTGTTACTCCTAGAGGAAGTGCACTTAAGCAAGGAATTCCTGCAGGTCCTATAAAGGAAATGCCTCCTATGACTAAGAAGGGAAAGAAAACTAAATCTGTGAAGAAGGCTCGGAAAGTGATAAAGAGTATGTATCCTCTAGTCAAACGCACGAAGAAATTGAAATCTACGTCCTCTTAGCAGAGTCTGCTCAAGGGAAATGCCTCCTATGTATAAGCTGGTGAAGAAAACTAAATCTGGGAAGAAGGCTCAGAAAGTGATAAAGAATGTGTATCCTCTAGTCAAACGAACGAAGAAATTGAAATCCATGCCCTCTTAGCAGAGTCTGCTTTGTGAGTTTCTTATGTGGAACAAGTTTATATGCATGCTTAGTCATTAAAATTCTTCTAAATTTGGCAGCCTTTGTCTTGTTTTTCTCTGTTTAAACCTTCCATAACACATGTTATATTTACTTGGTAGACCTTTTGGTCTATGAATTCTGAAGTTGATTGTGATGAGAAGGTGATTTATCCATGAGTGAAAGATGGATTGAATTAGTCTTTGAATTCTGAAGTTGGCCGTGATGAGAAGGTGATTCTTTATCCATGAATGAGATGGATCGTGGAACATGGGTTGAATTAGTCATTGCTTTCTGGTGGACAGTATTTACTTCATTGCTGCTCAAATTTTCTAGCATATATTTGTTACTTTATGTTTTTCTTATATTTGTGACATTAGTTGACTAATTTGGTAATAGAGCTCTTCTTTATTCATATCCATTCTCATTGATATGAATCTGGTAGATTATGTTGGATTTATGAACTTTTCACCCTTCCTCATGTTCTAGGATATGTAATCTTTACCTCTTCCCTTATGGTTCACTATGTTCAAATTTAAGCTTCCTTAAATATTATTATATTAGCCTTTCACTTCTGTAGTTTTTCTAGTCATGTCTTACAATCATTGGCTAGGATTTAAGTTGGAAATGGAAATTGCCTCCGCTTCTTTGTTGAACAGTAACGTTCACGACCCCATAGACTGGCCAGGTACTCTTCACTTCCTCACATTGTGTCAATGTCATGACCACAATCTTAGTATTGTCCTCTTTGGTTCAAGCTTGGGTACTAGCATCTTAGGATGATCCAAAGAAAACAATACTGGTATCCTGCTCATGACCTTTCCCAGACCAAATGGTACCAAAGTTGCGACATGAGCTCCCATATGGAGAGGGCTTGGGCACAAAGCCTCGAGAAATCAATGGACACCTGAAAAAGACGAATACCGATTTATGGGCACAAAATCATTGCATAAGGAGGTCAGGAGAGGATGCAAGCAAAGGTATTGAAAGATGAAACCCCTCTCTTTTCTTGCAATGCATAAAATTCACCTCTCATTTCCCAACCACCGTCCACAACGGCTCTCCGCCTCGCCCATCGTATCACCTCCTTTGTTAGATCCCTACATCAACACGAAACAACATTATTCAAAATAATAAATAATAAAAATAAAAAACATATATCACTTATTTAAAATATGATATATTGTAAATTAAATTCTTCCCTATTCATTTTTTTCCTTAACAAATTTTATTATTTATGAAACATAAAGTTGTCTATTATATCAATAATTGAAATTTATTTTTCTTTTTACTTTTTTGGTTAATGGAAACATAATAATTTAAATACAAATTAATTCAATATGAAATTTAAAATTTTTATTTATTATATAAAATCATTTAATAAAAGTTGCTTAATTGAATCAAAATTCTTATTTATAAGTATGATAAACAATTTTATCAAGTAAATTTATTTAATCAAATATTTTAATAAAATTAAAATTCTTATTTATTAATGTGATAAAACTTATAAATAATAAAAATCTTTAAATAGAAAATTCAGTAATATAATCAACAAACAAAGATTACATTCATCCGTTTAATAGTTTTTTCAAATTCATACTTTTATATATATTATAGAAAAGAAAATAATTATACAAGTACTTTTAAAATCATTTTTTTTAAACATCACAACACATGATGCTGGTTAAAAAAAATTATGTAATAAATATATTTATTAAAAATTAATGTTATGATTAAATGAAGTTTTGGTTGAAATGATAAAATTGTAGTATTTTTTTTTATTCAAACCCCACCAAGTTCAAATTTCTAGAATTTACATGATTTAAAATGATAAAAATACCCTTGTAACAATGTTTATTTTTTTTTATAGAAGGAAGGAGTTTTAGTAATTGCTCAACTAAATTAGGATTCAACTCAATTTCTTCTTTAAATATAGTACATATAAGTATCTAACTAACAATATGATATCTTTTATGTTCATTATTCAAACATGGAGAGAGATCCACTTACACCGATGTAACTACACTCTTTCGTATCATTTTGTATGATTAATATTGATATATATGATTTTTTTTTGTGAATTACAAATAACGATTAGCGCGACTCGAATTCAGGTCACACCTGGGACGGTGAACACCCTTGACCATCAAGTCAATACACGGGGTTCGATATATACGATATTTTAATTAAAATTATTTTGGAAAGTGTTATAAACCTTATCTGACTCTAATAGAACCCCGACGAAAAATTATTTTATAGACCCTTCTCACCACCTCATCCATGATCTCTTTCCAAATATTTAATGACATTTCAACAATTTTTTTCATGTTATTGACACATAATTTTGGTAACTTTTTTTATTTGGAACCCTGAACCCTAAACTTTTGAGATTCACTTTTGGGGTTTAAGATTTAAAATTTGGGGTTCGGAGTAAAAAGATACGTGTCAATGACATGAAAAAAAATACTGAAATGTCATTAAATAATTAAAAAAAGCCATAAATAATATGGTGAAAAAAGTCCATAAAATAATTTATCAGTCCAAATGTTATCCCATCAAAGTTCATCACCTCACCAATGACAGAAATCCCACCATGGACCATTTGCTACTTGTACAGTATGTCAACCTGCCATCATGCAAACTGAGAGAACCTTGTGAAGCCTTTATTTCCTTATAGAAAATCTGTGCTGCAAAAGAATGTTTTAAAATTTTTGTATCATTCATAAAAGGAATATATATATATGTATGTATGTATGTATGCATATATTTCATGTGTGATGTATGAAAGGAGTAAATTTTGATATCTTTGGTCGTTTTCACATTAGTGGTTTGCTGTTATAGTGTGAGACAAAGTAGACCTTCTAATTTAATGAGTCAATAAAAGAGAGTATAATTGGTTAGGTTATTGGATTAAATGTGAAAAGGAAAGCTCATATTTGAAATTACACCATGGAAAGTGGATTTAGAGCGAAAATAGTAGGTAATAACTTGGTTAAAGTATTATTGAGGCTCTTGTATTAGATGTTAGATTTTATTTTACTAAATTTGTATTTGTTTATTAGATCAAAGAGCAAATCAGACTTTTCTATTAAAATTTTCAACAGTTTTTACTGTTAAAAACTGATGTGAATGATGAAATAATCAGACAGTTATACGTGACCATGTGTACTTCATTCTGACGTATAAATACTAGTTTTTAACAGTAAAAATGGATAAAATTTTTAATAGAAAGACTAATTTACTATTTGATCTAACATACAAAGACCAAATTGCTAATTTTTTTAATACAGAAAGTAAAATGCAATGAGAGTCCTAGTACAAGGGTTTTCATGATATTTTTACCGCACCACTAGTATGCTTTCAATCTTTTATGAAGCTTGTGACATAAAGCCATTTAGTGGATGATCTGATAGTTACCACTTTTAGTCCTCTATAAAGCCAGTGACATAGATTGAGATAGCCTCCT
This sequence comes from Gossypioides kirkii, assembly GCA_005610355.1. Taxonomy (NCBI): domain Eukaryota; kingdom Viridiplantae; phylum Streptophyta; class Magnoliopsida; order Malvales; family Malvaceae; genus Gossypioides; species Gossypioides kirkii. Next base: position 2,145,637 of record CP032248.1, read on the forward strand.
CCCCTTGTATCCAAATCCAGGTAACATGGGTTCCTAGTTCTGTAATTGCAGGAGATAACAGTGATTATTATTTGGGGTCTCATCTACTGCAGAACAGTGTTGGATGCTTGTATAGGTAGTTGGAACTTAGAGCTGGCAAGTAAAATAGCCCATCAGCCAATGTTCACATCCAAGGGACCAGGCAAGTTCGAAGTTGGTTGGACTCTTTAACATAAAAGCCAACCATGAAAGTAACATATTACCATTGTTGCTAAGCCTACATTTTCAATTTCAAAGGAAAGATACCCCTGCAAAAATGGGTTCCTTTTTGCTAGACACAGTTAATGGGTGGGACCATGATTTTGTAGTACAAAGCAGTGAAATCCAGTGTTATATTGAAATTGTAACCTTGTCTATAGCATTACAAGCAACTTAATCCACTGCCATACTTACCAACCAACCACCATTACTCTCCTCAACACAAAGTCAAGCCAACACATGTGCTGAAAACCAAAATTTCAGACAAATTTCCTTTGTCTAGGTACTTATAGTTAGCTCAATTCTAAAGTACAAATTATAGAAAATATAAAGGGACTAATATAATAACTTAAAAGTTTTTTTATCACTAATTGGCCATAGTGGTTCTACAATGCAGGCAAAGAGGAAGTATGAACAAGGGTTGAACCAAGTAGGTCATTGTCTGGTCTTGGACTGCTTCCAGCACTGCTGTTAGAAACAGAACCGAAGGTAGTCTTTGTCAAGACACCAGTGGGAGATGAGGCTAGCCGCTGCCGAGGACTATTGTTCCAATCGCTGCATGTAATAAGGTTAAGTGCTGATGAGTTGGTGCTGTGCAATACCTCACCAAGGGGGCCGCCCATGGAATTCTCCCAAGAGATGGGTATCCAATTTGCTTGCTTATGGTTTGGTTCATTAATAACACTGCCTACACCTAGTCCCATGTGCATAGGGTCGAATTCACGAGATAATCTGAGAGGCGATGAAGACAGTTTTTTATTACTGGGAGAAGAAGTTGAGGGCATGAAATCAGAGGCAGCCATTGGTATTGATATGGAAAGTTGAGTCATGTCTGATTGAACATCAACTTCAGGCCAGGAAATGGTTGAAGGATCGGACTGGCTTTTAGGCCAATCATCCATGAACTCTCGAAGGGAATGTTGGGATTCGGTTGCTTGACAAATAAGGTCTTGAGATGAACCAAAAGTTCTGCAGTTAATCAAGGAAGAGTCCTTATGGGAAGGGTTAAGGAGTGAGTCAGAAAAAACAACTCCGAACTCATTTCTCAAGTTTTCTTCATACGTGATCAGTTGCTGCATCGGCATCAAGAATGGGTTTTCTTTGGATTTTAGATCCAGTGTACTTTCATGTAATCTTTCACCCAAAGTTTCTTTGTTCACAAGCAACCTGCAAAACGACAACAATCATGGAATAAGTAAATTCTACAATTACTGTTAGTTATAAAGGAAAGCAGGTTATTTCTATCACCTATTAACAGGAGCTGTCACTGGCTGCAAATTCTTAAACTGCTGCTGAGCAACAGTAAGGCTGTTGGACTCGCTGCAGCCACTGATCGGCGCTACCACTGATGCCAAAGCGGATGAGACAGTAGACATCACCTTGGTGGTAGTGGTGCTAGTAGCTCCAGCTGAATGGCCTGATTGACCTTCCACAGGCTTTCTTGAACGATGGCGGCCCCTATTCATGTGCCGCTCACAATACTTCTGGTCGGCAACTGCATCTCTCGAGCACCGCCATTTCTTTCCATCTGTTCTACGACATCGTCCGGGTTCAGGATCAGTGTTGTTCGAGAACCCAAGACGAAAAGCTCCCCATCCCACTATTAGAACATAAAAAAAAACAAAAATGAAAAATGAATGCCAAAGCACTTTCCTGTTAGACAATTTGTATATGGTACAAATATTTAACTTTCTGCTTTAATTTTGGATGTTTATCTTGATATAAATACACTGTTTAATATACTTTAAAAAGGCTGAGACAAGTTGCCTCAACCATTGTAGGGACCAAAACAAAAGTGGCAATGTGCTAAAGTTGAAAATTTTAAGTGGCATGATATTGATGCTTTTGTTTGAAACAGATTATGAAGCAAGCAAGGCCTGTTTGGGGTACTATCTCACTCAATTCAACATTTGGTAAAAGTACCATGGAAGTCCCTATACTAGGAATCGGATTGCATTTCGCCTCCTCTACTAAAAAAATGGACAAATTAATTCTTATACATTAGATCAAAAAGCAAACTAGTCCTTCTAAAAATTTCACCCATTTTTACTGATAAAAACTAATTTCTGTATGATAGCATGAGATATACATGGCATGCCACGTGTCTAAGTCTCATTATTCTACAAATGGAAGAAATATTTAAGAGAAATGATAAATTTGCTCTTTGATCTAACGTGTAGAGATTAACTAACCCATTTTTTGACAGGACAAAATGCAATCCAACTCTTAGTACTTTTTAGCCAATAAGAGAGTAAAATTAAAGCATAATCTCATTATCTGTGGAATGCAGCAAGAACACTGTTTGCTGCAACTTTAGCATCAACCATGGAAGTTTCATATAGACATTTTAAGGTAAAAAAAAGAAGTGGGTTTTTTCTTGTTAGTCTAAGAAGAGACAACTTACATGTATTGGTTCTTAGGGGACCACCAGAAAAGCTAGAGAAATCAGTAGAACCAAGGGCTTTTCTTATAGGAATAAGAAGATTAGATGGTATAGGCACATTTGAATTTATGTATTTGTAAATCAAAGCTTGGTGTTCAAGTTCCATCCATTGAGATGGTGTAAATGGTCCTCTATCTCCTCCTAATACCCCATGCATGTTTTCACCATTGAATCCGCCATTGTTGTAACCTTAAAAACATACAAAACCAAGACCACAAAAAAACAGATAAGGTTAAAAGAAGGCAAAGAAATTGAAGCCATATAAAGGTTTGTAATAAAAAGGGGAAAAAAGGGTTGTGGCAGTAACACAGAAACCATAACTTGTCTGCAACATTTAAGGTAGCTACAAGAATCATGGATCTGTTGTCTTTTGATACAACAACAAAGCGCACACACGCACACATAGTCACTGTTTGATCATTACCAAAAGTGTTTCTCACCTAAAACAAGAAGTGATAAATTTTAAGAGGAAGAAAAAAATGGGAAACATAATGCATTGACAAGACATAAAAAAACATTCCAAAACCATGGAATTAAACCATAGAACCAATAATAAAACAAGTCTAATCCATACTACAAAACTCACAAGCATGCCTTTAAACCAACAAATCACAGCCATTTTTTACAAAGTTAATGTCTTTCCTCCATGGCAACAATGTTAGAACCTTAACATTCCTTCACACACACACACACACACACACACACACACACACACATGTATGTATACCTGTATTTCTAATAGAAGCAGGTGAAGTGAGGTGAAAGTAAGGGAAAGTGACACTTTGGGAGCTTTTATCCACTGAAAGAGCTTGGGATTTAGGTGCAGAAGAAAAGCTCAGCATTGCCTGAGAGGCTGAAACCCCATCAGAGAAGACAAAGGAAGTAGCATTAGCATTAGATCTCAATAAACTCTTCTTGTGGTGGAGCAACAACGGCATTGCCTCGGAGGCTGAAACCCCCTCAGTTTTAGCCAGTTTTGAACTCCCCCACAACAACACATCTTCATTATTACCAGGCCTCTCTTGCTTAAGGAACCCAGATCCGTACAACTTAGCCTTTGTCTCAGGATCTGAAACAAGGGATGAAGTAACTACAGTCTCTGAACCCATAAACCCCTCTAAACCCACCACTACACCCCCAATATCCATATAGAAAAACCCACCAAAGCTACACAAACTCTGCACTCAAGAACTCAAGCATTGGGTTATTTGCAGTACTAAAGAAAGGAGCTTGTGAAGATACAAAAAGGTTCATTTTTTTCTCTAGTGTTTGGTTACTATGGCTTAAGCTTTTTAGCTCACACACAAACCAGACTTGGTGTTTGTTTATAATAAAGATTTGATATTTGAGAAAGAAATATTTAAATAATTGGAGAGAGAGAAGAAGAAAGTTAGTAGTTACTGCTACCACTTTTACATACGTACACATATAAATATATACATACACATATCAACTTATCTTATAATTTTAATATATCTATACTATATATCAAAATTTTATCTGAGTTGATGTTACGAGTTAATCGAATACTAATTCAATTGAGTGATGATTAAAATATTAAGAATATTTTTACCTTTTCATATATTTTGTAAAAAAACACATAAGAAAATTTAAATTTAATACACTACGATTTTAAACAACTTTATCATCAATTTTTTATTAATATATTTTTTATTTATACAATGGATGTCTCGTAATTTAATATAATTTTTAATAATTTTATTATAGATTCTAATCATATCTTCTCAACCCATAAATAAGAGGATAATGCGTTTCAGTACACTCGAATTACGTCCTCCTACCTTGACAATAATATTCATGCCCGTCGAACTAAAAATCAATAAAAATAAATAAATAAATGTTGTAAACCAACAGACAAGAGACAAGTGGTGAATAGTGGTGTTAATGTAAATTTACAATAAATAAGCTGCTGAATTTAGGTAAATGCAATAAATAATAGTCATTTAAGACAGTATCCATTGTGACAACTTTAATAGTTCCATTGTAATAAATATGTATTCACTAATTATGGCTTGCATTATTAATCCAAACATGTTTTTATTGAAATTGGAATTTATATTTAAAGGGAAAAAAAACAGAACAATTTTTTTAATTATAGCTTTGATAAATGGAAGTGAAACCTTTTTTAATTATTGGTCATGCATTCAATCTCATAATTAATCATAAATGTTGATCCCATTTCTTATAATTTTAATTGATGAATTTAATCTTTATACTTTAATTTGATCGTTTTTAATTTTTAAAATTTCAATCTTATCAATCAGTAACCGTTAATTCGTTAAGTTAAATATTATTATTTTTAAAAAATAATGTGAAAAATATATTATCATGTCATGTTAATTTGTTATTTTCACATATTACTTACAATAAATGCAGTTGATGGATTTAATGACTATCGTTTGCATATAGACTTAATTTTCAAATTTGAAACAATATAGAAATTAAAAACGATCCAATTGAATAACATAGACTAAATCTATAACTTTTTACATAATACATTACTAATAGTAGAATTTAACCAAACTGATATAATTATTACTGTTTGATTGATACTAAAATTTTAAATTTTAAACAGTACAAAAGTAAATTTGATTAATTCAAAAATTACAATGATTAAAGTTGACCAAATTAAAATACAATGACTAAATCCACAAATGATGCAAAGTGTGGTAGCTAATAGCAAAATAAACCAAAAAATAAAATATATTGACACTATTCAACATAAAATAAAATATATATTATACAATATATTGACACGATGATGAGAATTGAGGGAATGCGTTAATTGTTGGATTAGTATATGCAATTATACACAATAAATTTTGGGTTAAAGTACCTAGAAGGTCCTTGTATTATGGTATCTAGATCAAATTAGTCCCTTAATTATTAAATTGATCAAGTTAGTCTTTATATTATTAAAAGAATCAAATAAATTCAATTTGTAACAGAGTTAATATTTAATGTATAAAAAATGTTGATTTTTTTTCAATTGTTGTTACAAAATATTTCATTCACAAAATCATAAAAACTTTTAAAATATTAATTCTTTTGAACAGTAAATGGTATTTTTTTTAAAACGGTAGATGTTAGCACTATTCCAATTTAACTTAATTTGATTCTTTTTAATAATACAGAGACTAAATTAATTGATTTGATTTAATAACAAATGGACTAATATGATAAAATCTCTAAAACATATCCACCAAAATTTTGGATAGCACTCCAATAACAACATATTCATAATTATGATGTTAGGAGATTTGTTAACTATAAGGAACATTCATAAAATTCTTTCAAAATTTTGTGGTTCAAAAAAAAAAAAAATATTTCTTTTTTAAGTCAACATTTAAAATTACTTATAACCTCTCCCTAACCCATAAATAGGATTATAGGAGAATAACGCAATTTAGCGCACTCAAATATATTTGCTCTTTTTAAGACAATCCCTAGAACTATCCATATCTTCTTCTCAACCCATGAATAAAAGGATAATACGCTTTAGCGTACTCAAATCTATGTCCACCTGTATTAATAACAATACTTATGCTAATCAAACTAATATTCAATTAATTTTTTTATTTTTAAATTTTTAAAATTATTTGAATTTTAGTTACAGTTTTTAATTTAATAATCTAAGAAGGATTAATTTTCGTATACAATAGTCAAATTCACCCGTCAGAAGTATTTAAAGCAACATTCATATTTTTATAAATAAAAACTTTATGATTATGCAAATGACACATTGTCAAATCTTTGGAATTTATATTTTTCATAAATTTGGTGTTTAATTCATGTATTTTTATTTTGAAAATTTTAGTATTTTTAAATAAAGTTTAGGTTTAATTATTAATTTTGTTAATTTTTTTTATTAAATTTTAGTTATTACAATGTAATATTTTTAGTTAATGATCATCAAGTGAGTTTTTTTTTATATTTTAAATTGTCACAACGATAAATTTTTTTAAAAAAATTAACACTGCTAGCAATTGAATGTAAATTTTGAAATCTGAAAAGTAGAGAGACTAAATTTCTGAAAATAAAAATACGTGAGCTAAATTCTAAATTTATAAAAAAGTATAGGAACTTATGGCATATATTAACATTCATAAAAGCCACATCTTTCACTAGATTCATCAATCAAAATTTAAAAATTTATATCCATGAATTTAAATTTAAATCTATTCAAGCTGATTTAATCATAAAAAATACAACAACACAAATTTACCTTGCCTGAATCCAAAATAACTCAAATTTAAAATGATCTAATAAGCAGTTCAAAATAACTTAGACCGAAGGTGGCTTAATAGAAAAAATTCAACAAATAATTTCAAATGACTCATACTCAAAATGATTCAAACTTAAAATAGCTTAAACTCAAAATATCTCGAAAATCTTGAAATTTAAATTTAACTCACCCAAATTTTTAATGTAATTGTCTTTCTTTTTGTCTTAATTTTTTTTATATCTAATAATTATATTAAAATCACGATTAAATTTAAAATCGAATCCGACTTTAAATAGAAAATAAAATATTTTTTAATAATAATTTATTTATTCATCAAAATATAAACTTAAAAGATAAGTGGATAACAAGCATGCATGTTGTTTGAAAATTGCATGTCTAATACGTAAAAAGTCTCATGATGAGCTGCCCTTGAAACGGTAAAGGAAACATCCCTTTAATTTCCATTAATTTTCTTGAAGTCTAAACAATAATGACATTGATGTGATTTATAACATATCCAAATGCCAAATATATTTAAAAAATTATAAAAAATATTCAATTATACCCCCAAAAGGATAATTAATGTTTTTTTAATAATTTTCTAATCATATATGTTTTATTTGATATAATATTTAGAACTATTTATAGTTTCTTTCAACTCATAAAGAGGAAGATAAAACGCTTTAGTGCGCTTAAATCCATGTCCTATTTTATTGACAACAATACTTATACCAATCAAACTAAAACCTAATCGGTAAAAAATAATTAATGTTATGTTTGCATCAACTTAGGGGGAAAGGACACTAACATTATATCTTTATTGGGTGTAAACCTACTTAATTTACATATTAGGTTTTTGATTATTTTGGTTAAATCAATTTAGGGTTTTTTTAGAATGATAATATTTGTTAATGAAATTTATAATCGAATTCAATTATTTTAACTTGATTTGACCCAATTATAGTAAGTAATTTAACTTAAAATAAGTTTGTTAATTGGCTTAATCAGTTAATGTTAAGTTGATTCAATTCGATCGGTTAGGACCTATGTCGATCAATTAATTGAATAAACTTGAATGTAGTTGATTAATTTAGTTTATAACTTTCCATATATGTGTTGGTATCTTTCGACAAAAAAAAAAGACTATTTAAAGCATATCTTTGAGGATTTTAGTAGTTATTCATTGAAGTAAAACTTGAAGAAAATCAAGTAATGACTCTTTAAAAACTTTCAATAAGCTTGGGTTTTCTTAATTGAAGAGATCCAATTTTTTTAGGAGATTATTCTTTGAAGATCTTAGTTATTTTATTCCATATTGAAAACCTAATCATGTACAAGTCAAGGAGATTGAAGTTCACGCTATTTATAGTTTTGACAAACCAATATACGTCTACTTATGAAAGGGTTGTTCGTTGTTTTTTGGTATGACATTGAAAGCACTTATCTTATTCACTGTGAGGAATTTATTTCAGTGTCATGTTATCGCAAATAAAATTTTCTCTTTATTCAATTGTAATTTAGCTTTCAAGAAGAAATACTTAGTGGAACGATGACACCTCCTGTCGTGGAACTAAAGATGATGAGGAGCATCTGAGTAATTATCTTGCCTTCATATCTCAAGTTGTGTCAGCAGTTGCAACTCATTCAAATAACTCGAGTGATAATGATACCAAGTCTACTAATCATTTTATAAAGACATATGTGAATTGGACGAGTCAAATTAATTTTGAATTAGATTAATTTGGGTTTAAAAAATTCGAGTTTATTTTATAAATTTGTAGTATATAAATAAGACGTTGAAACATCGTATCAAAATGGGCCATGTTACAGCATATTGTATAGAAATATTTGCTAAAAATCGAAGTAAAAAACAAAGAAAATTCCATTGGCTTATTAAATTTTTAATTTAAAAAACAGAGAATGGAAGTTGGCAAAAGTTTTGATGTTGGCATTTGAGAGTTCGCCTCCCTCATTGCCGACACACACACACACACACACACACACCCACCCTTCACTTCACTTCACTCCATTTATTTTTTGTCCCACTTATTTTTAATTCAATTTTTGACTTTGTAGTTCGTAGAATCATATTATATAATCTTATGATTAATTTCATCAGATATCTCTTCTAAACAGATTCTTCTTAACAATTTTAAAACTTTAGACGAAATAATAAATTGGATCTCTTTTAAAAAATAATACAATAAAAGTTAAAAAAAAATTTGGACCCCTAAGAAAAATATTTATGGTGAAAAATTGAAAAATTTAGACATTTAATTAAATTTTTTTAGTTTGAATTTTTTTTCCACATTAAAAAATGATTTTTTTTTGAGCTCCTTCTAGCCTTGGACCCTAGATGGCTGCACTCTCAAACAACTCCCAAGGTCGGGCTTGCTTCTAAATTGATCCTCAAACTTCAAAATGTTTTAATTATATAATTTTATGTAACATAATTTAAAATAAAAAGTTTAAAAGAAAGTAAATGTTGTTGCATAACTAAAAATAAAGTAAAATCGAACAAAATTATAATAAACAGTAGTTTTTGTATCAACTTCAAAAATCTAAAAACCAAGATTTTTATAATAACATTTTTTACAATATTCATTTTTCTTTAAATTTTTTATTGTTTTGAATATTTTTTTGAAATTTATTATGTATTTTTAAATTTTTTGTAATCAAGATCAATTTGAGTTTATGTGTAAACATTAAGGATTTTTTTTTTAGAATTAAGACCAATTTAACATAATCTGTAAATGTTAAAGGTTAAATTTGTTATTATGCTAATTAGAAAACGACAGTACGATTCTTCTTTTAGTCATTTAACTATTGACGAACAAAAACCTAAAATCCTAATAATTAAGTGACCTAATTGTAGCTTTTTAAAATTAAATTACTAAAATAAAAATTTACGAATAGTTGAGTGATCATTGATGTACTTTACCCTAACTTATATTATATCATTGCATTTTCACGTAATGGGCAAAAATACTATGGATACCCTTGTACTAGAAGTAATATGGCATTTTGTCTCTTCTACTTGAAAAGTGGATAAATTCGTTAATGTACATTGGATTAAAAAGTAAACTAGGCATTTTATTAAAAATTTATTCATTTTTACTGTAAAAATTTGATCTCTGTACATCAAAATGAGACACATGTGACATATCAAATGTAACTATCTGATTATATTGTCAGCTAAATCAATTTTCAACAATAAAAATAAATGAAAATTTTATCAACTTACTTGTTAATCTAACGGTACAAAAATTAATTTACTAAATTTTTTTTAAAAAAAAAGATAAACTCCTGATACAAATATTTCTGTAATACTTTAACTTAAAATTTCATATCAAACTTTTCATTAAAAACAACCGTACGAAATTGCAAAAGGGTCCACAAACACTGATATTTGTGTCCTTATTGCGAGTTACCATCAGTGCCTCCTGGACTTGAGCTGTATATTTATTTTTTTATCTTTATTTTTGTTTTTTAAATAATTTTAAAATTCTTATTATAATTTCACTTTTGTTGGAGGGAAACCTATTTTAAACCAATTTTAAATTTATTATTCTTTATTCTTTATTTTTCTCTTTATAGTGTGTATCCAAGGGAGTAATTAGGAGGGGCAGATAGGAACCCAAAATGTAAATCTTTTCATTTAGGGTTTTTAAAACTTTTAAAATTTTAAATTAATTTTATAAAATTATATTTTAATTCTCTAAAAACAATAAAATTTTGATTTAATTTTTTAAAATTATAAAAATATAAACTATATAAATGATAAAATTTCGCCTTCCTACAAAAATTTTCGGCTTTCATCCTGATTGTGCATATCATTGTCAAATCCTTACAAGCAACATGCTTTTGTAGATTTTTTCTTCCTTGCTGCATAAATATAAATGGAGTTGTTGTTTTTTGTAAGATTCAAATGGAAGTACCCATGAAAATCAATATTTTGTTACAATACAAATAATATAATACCATTGGTTGATCGATGGAGCCGTCGTAAAATTCAATCATAAACATAATTTTTAAATTTTTCGAGCATTTTAAAATTTATATGTACCGGATATAAAAAGAGGGAAAGAAATTGTCACAAAATATTCAAGAAAATAAATAAAAAAATATTCAAAAGGAGGTAATGGTGCATAAAAAGGTGTTATGGACCCTAAAGTCACGATGGAGAATCCTAGCACGGATAAACACATCTTCATGTGTCAAGACTCGTCCTTGAATGAGCTACAAGTAATAAATACTATAACCATTGTCATGGTTAGACCTCAACACCCATGAGTTTTGACGTCCAACTAATTAACATTGACTCGAAAAAATCTTACCAATTAATTCAATTAATTATGTTGAACAATAGAATCTAATTAGTCACGTAATACAGAGAATTATAATCTTTTAAACAATAAAATTAAAATTACCTTAAAACAATTTTTTAAAAAAATCATAACTTTTTAAAACATAATAATTAAAAAAAGCAAATGAAAAATTTCCTGAATTACAATTGATGTTATAAACTTTTTTTTTTAAATGTTATACAATATTAGTATTTTAAAAATTTTATAATATATAGTATTGGACTACAATGTTTTTACCGTATGTAAAATTATTTTTTAAAAGTTAAAAACTTTTAAAAACAAAATAATTTTCATGAAAGAATTTGTTTAAATTTATTTCAATATAATTAATATATTCTGCCAACAATTTTTTGGTTCAGTGATAAGAGCATTATGTTGTAGTCATGAGAGCTTGGGTTTGATTTCAAGCTACCTCATACCTCTCTTCCAATTATTAAAAGCTGCAGAAAATTTTTGTTCTGGTTGTAGATGTTGAATAAACAAAGTTTGGAATCGAGAATCTTGGATGTATTTTTTGAAAGTGCCTTTGTTAATATTGTAACTTGAGCTGATGCATCAACGTTTAGTAATCTAGAGTGTGTTTGTTTCACGAAAGATGTCTTACGAAAATTTTTTCTATATTTTTCAATGGTTGTTTCGTGAAAAAGAAAAAAGCTTGATCAGCCAAAAAATAAGTTAATTTTTCTGGAAAATGCTTTTCGTTTTTTAAAATCATAAATCATTATAAAGAAAAACAATTTCTTATAAGTAACTTGGTTTTTATATAAAAATTAACTTGAATAAAATCTTTTTTTTTTGTTTCCTAAGGTATCCATCCGAAAGATCTTAGTGACTAATATTTTACGTTTTGTTGGCTCATTAAGAGGGTAGATGTTGACCACAAGCTTTAAAATTAGTCCATACATATTTATAATTTTTAATATTATTAAACATAGATATTTATATTTAATCACATAATAAATTATAATTGTATTAATAAATTCATTTAATATTACAAAACTTTTTTTTTGTCAAAATTTAATTACGTGTCAATTCATCGTTGACTGAATCTACAAAAAAAAGACTAAGTACCAAACTTAAACAAAAAGAATAATTTAAGGACTTATTATGAAATTAACCCTAAATTGAAATCCTATACTCTTCGTAAAACTCTAAAAAACTAGTCCAACTTCAACTTGGATTGTGTAAACTTAAAGCCCATTAAATTAGGTTTTCGTGTTCCCAAATTTTTCAACCCAGTTTCTTTTTCTTTTCAAACAAAGGTTAGATTTTTCACCTGTTTCGACTTTCGTCACGCGTTACAAACCTTACTGTTTTTTTTTTAATTTGTATTTTTCCCATTTGTTCTGGTTAAAAAAGTTAAACATTTTGTTTTTTCGCTGTTCGTGGTCTCTTGCATAAATTTTTTTAGGGTTTATAGCAATAAACCCTAAAAATATTAGGTCAGAGTTTTTAGTATTCTGTTAAATTAGGGTTACATGTGACTGTGGATTCGGGGGAATTTTTTTAATTTCTGCTGGGTTTAAGCTTTCTAAGTCTCTTTATTTTCAATTCCAGTGGTATAATATTTCTAGGGTTGAATTAGGGTTACAGGTGACTGTCGATTTGGGGAATTTTTTAATTTCTGTTAGGTTTAGGGTTTCTAAGACTCCTTGTTTTCAATTCCACTGGTATAATAGTTCTAGGGTTTTCGAGCTGTTCTTACCCCTTTTTTTGCAAATTGACGTAATTCGTGTTTTTAGGGTTAGGGTTTCTATTGTTTTTACTGCAATTTCTTTTTTCTTGTGCAGATTAATTTAATTCGTGTGTTTTTGTTCAAATTGGGGGATTTTTTATTTTTACTTTTTGGTTTCAGTAGCTGGGGTTTTAGGGTTAAGATTGGAGCAAAAGAGTATGGAATCTGATCAAGCCAAACTGTTTGTGGGAGGGATATCTCGGGAGACAAGTGAAGCTATTCTCACGGATCATTTCAGCAAATACGGCAACGTCATTAGCTCTGTCGTAGCTAAAGACAAGAACACCAAAAGCCCTCGTGGTTTCGGCTTTGTGTCGTTCTCTGAAACTTCTTCTGCTGATAAAGCTCTTCAAGCTACCCATGTAATTCTTGGTAGAACGGTCAGTTCAAAGCTTATCTTTCAGTTAATTTATATCTATGTAATCTGGTAATTGATTTAGAGTAAAGTTTTTAATTTGTTTAGAAATAGGATAGCAAGGCATCTAGGTTTTTTTTTGGGTTGTTTGATTATGGTTATTGTTTGGGTTTTTTAGGTAGAAGTGAAAAAGGCAATACCTCGAAGTGAACAAAACCAAATTCAGCGACATCAGCACCACAATTCGAATGAACAGCCGAGTAGGAATGGTGGTAGTGAACCTGTTGATAGCAATAATCACTTTAGGACTAAAAAGATCTTCGTAGGGGTTTATCCGCTAGTCTAACCGAGGAAGAGTTTAAGAATTACTTTGAAAGATTCGGTAGAATAACCGACGTAGTTGTGATGCATGACAGCTTGACTAACCGGCCTAGAGGATTCGGGTTTGTTACTTTCGAATCGGAAGAGGCTGTGGAGAACGTTATGCAGAAGAGTTTTCATGAGTTGAGTAATAGGCTTGTGGAAGTCAAACGTGCAGTGCCGAAAGAAGGGAATAATGGTGGTAACAATGGTTATAACATGAAGGCTGGTGTTGTACCGGTATCGCCTTATAATGGTTTTCAGCCTTTTGATTATGTTCCCGGTAGTCCTGGATATGGTATGTTCCCTGGTTATGCTCCTCTTATTGGGTATAATACAGTTGATGGATATGTTTACGGAGGTGGTGTTTATGGCAATGGGTACCCAACCGTTGGATATGGTAGGATCGGTTATGGTGTCGCTCCCGTTACTCCGAGGGGCTCCTTTTATGCCCCTGTAATGCTTGGACCAAGACTTTGCCCGCCACCTTATGGAACTGCATCTGCCTATCCCCCTTGCATGAACAATGGGGTTGGTCTAGTGGGTACAGTGACTGGTGGGTTCAATGGGATTATTGGGACCGCAGTTGATGGAAAATCAAATCAAGTTTATGATGACTCTCGAGATCCACCTACGAATGCCATGCCACCTCAGACCGAAGGAGCAAACTTTGATGGTGAGGGTTTAAAGGAATGCAGTGCCGGTGCCTCTAATGAACAGGATCAGAAACATCATGACGGAGAACTTGAGCCTTTATCTGTTGATGCTTCAAGATGATCATTCGGCACATTTCGGGGTTCAAACTTTGAAGGGTTAGTGAATTTTTTTAACTAAACAGGCTTAGGAAAAGTTTAACCATGATTTGGTCCATTTCCACTTTTAGACGTAATATTGTGCCATAACCATGCCCGGCAGTGCTTATATATATATATATTGTGTTTAGAGTACGATGATTTGTCCGTACAGAAATCAGGGTATCATGTAATTCTAATTTCTCTTTGTGCAGTTTCACTACTCTGTCAGGCAATGTTAATAATGAAGCGATATTTCCATGAATAATGAAGCTATGTCTTTTTATTCAACTGATTTTTATTGGCTGGCCCAATTTAAAAAATTAATTCAGATATAAAATACATGTTTTTTTTTTGTTTATTTATTCTGCTTGGCTTTTTAAACCCTTCTTGGGCCTTAGTGTTAGGTGACCCAAATTAAAAAAATAGATTAACGGTCCGTCGCCGAACTCGAGCAATAAGATGTTACAAGCAAATACAAACATTTGTGTGCAATTTATATAAATTGTATTCACATAGTATGCAATGTAATAATTTAAAGTTTACAAGGATTTAATTGTGTAATTCAGGCACGAAATAGGATTGAGTTGTAAAATTTTAAAATTTTAAAGTTGATATCGATATTTAATTACTGTGTATCAATATCATATTAAATATCGATACCAAATTACGATTTTATTTGTTATGCAAAATAAAGATATCGATATTTTATAAATTCGAATTTAAACTTAAAGATTCGAAATTACTCAAAATTAAAATATTTTTAGTCCAAAATTACTTAGGTAAATGAAACAACCCAAATCTAACTCAACTAACACATTTAAATGATGGGAGCTTAAAACTGGAACCTAAAATTATCAAAATCCAAAATAAAAATTTGAACGGTTCTTTATTGATACCAAGTGTCAGCAAACGATAGGAGGTAATCGGAATAAAATCAATTCGCTTGTGTAGAGTAAAGAGTCGTCCTTCTCTCTTGTGTTGTGGGGTTATGTAGTGAGTCGCTTATTGTTTCATAGTGTCACGTGATGGGTCACATTAACAGATTGAAGGTTAGATGGTGTAGATAGTTGTTGTCGTGATACACCTTATGTAATATTATTTGTGTCCTAAATTATTTTGTATTAACATTGTTGTCCCTTGTTACGATTAATGAGTGAGCCTGCTGGTCATAGTCGAGGGGTTCCTAACGGAGGTTGTTAGCCTATGAATTTTCAGGAGGGGTTCCTAATGAAAAGTCTTCAGTCGAGAAGTTTCTTGTGAAGGGTGTTCAGTTAAGAAGTTTCCAACAAAACATTATCATAGGAGGCTTCAAGAAACTATAATAACGAGATTCCATTGGGTATAACTTCCCTATTAAGAATTGATTCATGGTAGGTTGGAAGGATTGATATGGATTTCCTTAGATGGGTTTGGACCAATCAAACAGACGGTCGAGATAAAAAAAAAAAAAAAAAACCGAGAAAAAGACAGAAAAATTATTTCTTTAATTTCAGCTCTCCAGAAAGTGGTGGGAAAATATCAAGGCCAGCAGTTTCCCTTGAATTTTTTTTTTTTTTTTTGTAATAACAAATAAATTCCTTTATTGGGAATCCAAAAAAAAAACCCAACACAAAACCGAAGGAAGCTGAAACATGTTTCTGATAAGCTGTCCAAGCGGAGCATTGTCGGCTAAAAAATGTTCACTCAAATTCACAGTCCCAATTCAACCTTCAATTTCCAATTCCTTAATCCATAAACGACCCAAATTCATCCCTTCAAGAAATCCACGAAAACCCCTTCAAATCACTCTCGCCAAGGCTGAAGGAGGGCTAGACTCTGCCCCTAAACAATCTTCCCCTTCTCCTTTCAACAATGGCGACGATACCGTTTTCGTTGGTCAAGATGATGTCCCTTTGGAAGGTGTTATCCAATTCGAAAAACCCAGTTCTTCTTCTTCTCGTCTTTCCAAATGGGGGTAAGTAAAACTTTTTTCTTTTTCCTTTTTTTTAAAAATTTATTTTGTTATTCTTTTAATTGTTTGGATTGTTATGTGACAGTCGAGTGGCTTTGCTTGCTGGTGGGGATGTGTTGGCTTTGCTTTTGTTTTCTGCAATTGGAAGATATAACCATGGTCTCCCCATTTTTGCAATGGATACAATACGTACAACTGACCCTTTCTTGGCTGGTATTCTTTTCACTTTTACATTTCACTGTAATTTAATCATATTGGGCCAATTGAGTGTTAGCTCAGTTGCCATTGGCAATCTTTCCCTTGCAAGAAGAAATGAGTTCGAGCTTGATCAAGGGTGTCATGAGTAGTCCTAGACATTGTATAAAAACAAAAATCATATTGTAGGTATGGAGGCCCTTGTACTAGGATCCAAATTGCCAAATTGGTACTTTCTGTAAAAAAAAATTCATTTATTTCTATTGTTAAAAATTTAATTTATAGTTACTGTTAAAAACTGGATTACATGTATCTCATTTTGACATACAGGGACCAATTTTTAATATTAGAAATCAATAGAATTTTTAACAGAAAAACCGGTTTGCTCTTTGATCTAATATACAAAGATTAATTTGCTCATTTTTTGAGTAGAGGGGGTAAAATGCAATCCGTCTTCCAGTACAAGGCCTCCATGATACTTTTGCCTCATATTGTATCAATCAAGTCTTTAACCATTTAAGTTTTAATTGTCGGTTCATACTTGACATGTAACATATATAAAACATGTAAGATCTAATTGTAAATAAGTACGAATTAAGAAGACAAACAATATTGAAACAAATTTAAGAAGCTTATTTTATTAACACATCAAATACAAGTTATACATGTTGTAGGTACACGTTTATAATTTGATATTTAAATATGCTTCATGTTAGACTTGAGTTGACATTTACTGATTTACACTCAAGCTACTAGCGAACTGATGGAAGGATGTGATTGATATGGTACTAATACATTGAGGCCTCAATTAGAATATTTTGAAGTTTAAGATCCAATTCAGAATTTGGATCATATTTTGAGAATGTTTAGTGCAATTCACCTCAAAGAAAAATAATAATAAGATTTTCATTATATAACTTATGTAAAAGTGGAATTGTGGATTGATAGGATGGTTTTTGAGTGCATACTTCCTTGGGGGCTATAGTGAGGATGGACGAGGAGCCAATGGTCTATCCCAAGCCCTTATTGCTGCTGTCAAATCTTGGGGTTTGGGAATTCCTGTAAGTTTCCATATGTCTTGTTTTCCAAATTTCAACCATTCATATCACCATAAGTTCATAACAATTAGCATAAATTTGGGTTCATTTTTCTGTTTAACATTGGGAGAGGATGATTTGAACTTGGGATCTCTACTATGATGAGAGGTGTGGCTACATGAACTTTACAATTATTCTTTCAGTTAAAGGGTCATTGTTGTGCTTTTACTTTTAATATTTCTTAGAAAGCCTTAGAATATGTTTCATCATGTTGTTCTTTGGCTTGCTGCTCTAGTGATCCTCATATAATATTTTACCTTAGCCATGATTGTAAATCATAATTCTTCATCTAAGTAAACCCAGTGAAGCTTTTTCTTTATCGTCTCCTTTCAAAGCTTTTCTTTATTGCCTTAGAATTTTTATGTTTTTCATGTTGTTTATGACTTGCAGCTCTAGTGAACCTCATATAATTTTTTATCATAGCCTTGATTGTTAATCATACTCCTTCATTAAAGTATACTTTTTGAAGCTTTTTCTTTATTGCCTCCTTTTGAAGCTTTTCTTTATTGCCTTAGAATTTCTATGTTCTATCATATTGTTTGATTTGCTGGTCTAGTGTACCTCATGTAATTTTTTTATCATAGCCAGGATTGTTAATCATACTCTGTCATCAAAGTATACCTTTTGAAGCTTTTTCTTTATTGACTCCTTTCGAAGCTTTTCTTTATTACCTTAGAATTTATATTTTCTATCATATTGTTTATGACTTGCTGGTCTAGTGAACCGCATATATATATTTATCTTAATTCTTAGCTGGGATTGTTGATCATACTTTATCAAAGTATGCCTAATGAAGCTTTTCTTTATTACCTCCTTTCAAAGTTAACTATAGACACACAGTCAACATATTGACATATTACGGTTTACTAGTTACTTTTAAGTTGAATTCCACCCCCTGTCTTTCTTTTCTAGTTGCATTGTGTAAACCTAGCTGGAAAGTGACAACTTATCTATGTAAATCATGTTTTGTTACTATTTTCCCTTTTGACAGTTGGGTTTGATTATACGAACTGCAACATCAGGCCATGTTTCACCATATGCATTTGTCTTGGTAACAATGGGAAGCACTTCTGTTTTGCTTATTGGATGGAGAGCACTAATAGTAAGCATTTTCCCTGATGATACAAAAAAGAAGAATGATGTATATCGACGCGGCAGCCCATTTGAACTCTTTGAGGTATTTGAACTTTTTCGTTATTCCCCATGTTCATGAAACAATTTTAAGCTTTGATCTTATGCTTGCAAGATCTTTGTAACACATTTGGTTATCTACTTTGGTTCTGAAACTGATAAATAATCTTAAAATTAGCAATGACCTTCTATATGATGGGACATACGTCATTCTCGAGCTTTCCATTTTTTCTCTTTGTTCATTTTGGGTTTCAGGAAAATACTGAACCAAGGCGATATTTATTTTGTTTTGAAAAGGAAAAACCTAAAATCAAATCCAAACTGAAATGAGACCTTTTTTTGTCATTAGTCTTCTTTGATTATGAACTCAGACGGAATGTTTTCAACTCTTGTTATCTAAATTTCAAGGATATACTCCTTTAGTATGGTCTTAAGTGCTATAGTTTTACAAATTGAATTTACCATATGTACCTTTGAGTTGGTAGTACGCTTCTGCTCATACATGAAAAACACATTCTAAACTGAGATGTGATTACTACTTTAATTTTGCAGTTGCTCACATCATTGGTACGAAGATGGTGATACCCGGCAACCACCATGAGGTTGATCCCGTAAGTCATCAATTTTTACAATCTTCATGTATACATTTTGTACTAATCTGATGTAGTTCCAAGCTTCAACATTGTAGCACGATGATACAGTCCTGTGAATATTTGTGGTAATCGTCATTAAAAGTGTAATAATAGTTCTATTAATGGAGAGTGTACAAACTCCCAGAACTGCTACCTTGCACTTGCATTATCATTTGTAAATCGGCTTTTCTTTTTAAATGAATGTAGCAATATGATTATCTTTCCATCCCCGCAGTTGACAAGCAATAAGAAATAACCAAGTTGGATGGTGATGCTACTATTCTTTATCACAAGAGAATGGTAGATGCTACTATTGTTGTTTATTGAGTGAGAGAGAACCATGTGTGAATACAAGCAAGTAGCCTCCTTTTAGTTGTGCAAAAAAGTTTAAAAAAAAAAAAAAAACACACTTTAGGTCATTCTTTGTTGTTTTAGTTGTGCAATGCACAAAAAAGTTCAAAAAAAAAAAAAAACACACTTTAGGTCATTCTTTGTTGTTTTAGTTGTGCAATGCACAGATATGTCTACCACCGAAAGTCATATTGATGTTTTCCACCTTTTTTTCAATTTACTTCTCCAATAGAAGACTAATATTACTGTGAACTGCTGAGGAATGTTTCTCTGATTGCATGCTTTATATGTGCATGATAGTATAGGAATTGCATTGAAAATCTGCTTATTGCCCCAAGTCTAGTGCCTGCATTGCTGGATTCATATAGAATGGGACTGTTTAAGTTGAATGTTTCTGGTATTCGATTGTTTCGAGTTAATGGTAGGAATTTAACTATACTACACACTGTGTGTTGTTTCTTAATGCCATGATAGTTGAAAATGTGAAGCCTTTGAGGATATTGTTAGAGGGCTTTATCTTTTTGTTTAATGTTGTAGGTTCCATACTGATTCAGATCATTGAGACATAAGGGTTTCTAACTACATGTATTGGTGGGGCATTCATTGACATCTCTAACAAATGCCAGTTAAAAGTTTTTGTTGTGTAATGAAACCACTAATGAGGGAATTATAGACAAACCAAAACATCATTTGTTACTTGATCCAGTTGGATCTTGTAAATTAAGAGTAAAAAAAGAGGCTTTGTCCGCATGAGGAAAAAAGATATACCCACCATGTGTTTCAAAGGGAGATTCTTCAGCACATATACATTAGGCAACTTTGATGGATTTGACAAGGCCTTTTTCAGGTAGCAAATAGCATATAGGCAATATGGGGTTGGATAGGGATAATTTCATCGGCTATGGTGGTAAATACAATAGAGGAGTCAGTGAGTAGAGTCTATAACATCTTTAAAAGATAAGCCGTCACAATGAAAAGGCCGTCTTATTTGGATACTTTGCTTCATGAGGAGTCCCATCAACATTAGAATATCTTATACATGACGAAAACCAGTGGGTTTTTTCATTGATTTTCTTTTGTTTTTTCTCTCTAGGCAACTAATGGCTCGGCCCCGGACCCTCTTTGGGTATTTATCTTTGACCATAATTCATTTCTTGATGTTGTATTTGGTTAACCCATCAGCTTATCACATCATCGTTCGGTGTTTTGACTTTTGACCCTCCACGATCTCCATTACCATCCACTTAATTACACTGTAATAAGTTATATTAACCCCTTTTTTTAATACAAGAAATGCACTTTCATCTTCAATGCAAGTTTCCTTATTTCTACTTGGAACTGTTCTTTTGAATTTCCTTTTATTGAGTGTTTCTCTTTTGACCGATTCTTTTCAATTCAGCTTAAGTTTGCTTGCTAATTACATAGAAATAAAAGGGTATCAAAATCACTAACTCATAATGAGCATGTAAACGTGGAAGGAAAGTTTTGTATTAAGAGTTAGATTACATTTTATTTTATTTTTATTAAAATTAGGAGCAATCATGCATGTTGAATCAATGAACAAAATGATCTTCATGTTAAGAATTTCATTCATTATTACTCTTAAAAATTTATTTATTTTAGTATAAGGTACACATAAAATGTCAAATATAATTATCTGATCATTCTTTTAGTTACACCACTTTTTAATAATAAAAATAGATGAAATATTTAGCAAAAATATTAGTTTACTCTTAAATTTAACATCTAAAGATTAATTTATCTATTCTTTTAATAAATGAGAGTAAAATAAAATATAACTCTTAAAATAGGAGCTTCTATAACACTTTTGTCTACTGAACGAGTGGTACTTACTTTGATATTTTCTTAGTATGGTTTTGAGTTCTTATCTTGGGGATGAAAAAACATATTGAGAAAGCTTGCTCATCAAAAGCTCGACGCTAGACCTAGTCGAAGCTCTGGTGGCTATTAAACATAGGGTGTTAGACAAAAAGGAAAGGGTACCGAATCCAAAATCCAACAAATAAGTTGGAGAAGATAGGGGGGTGGGGGGAAGAAGTGAAAAAAACTAATAGCAATGGACAAAAGAGAGAGCTCTTAGCTTTAATTGACCATTAACTATGATCACGTGAAGAAGTTTTGAAATACTATGAAAAAAAGGGGAGGATGCTTTCCTTTTCTTCACATTCCTTGCAAGTCAAAAACATGTTTGGTCTTAAAAAACCAACATAACTATAAAAAGAAACATCCTTCATAGTTTTTCTGCCATTAACATGCAGAAAGAGAGAGTAAAGGAAATGAGGTAACATTTCAAAACCCATATACCATTCAAAAAAACAACATTAAAGGTACATGTGGGACTTATGAGGTATCTTGGAGAAGTTACTGCTGAAAAAGGAAGCCCCCCATCCCCCATCCCCCATCCTTTATTTCTCTTGTTTTTTATTTTGGAATTCTTCCACACCAAAAGTTATTAATGACCCCTTCCCTTCTTTTTTCACTCTTTTGGCAATTAATAGAGCATAGAGAGGATGTCTTTAGGATATGGCTTGTTTAATTGATTTGTTTTGCTTGATTGAGGATTATAAATGATGAAGTGTATATTGTTTTGTTTAGGTAAAAGCTAGGTTGACAAAAAGAAGAAGCTAGTGGTCTATTTTTAAATATACATCAATGCTAAGCTGTCCCTCAACTTGCTTCTCTCTCAAAAACCTCTCCTGAGGAAACAAAGAAAAGAAGGAGAGAGAATCTAAGTTGATTATGACATGACATATGGACTTAGATCTTTGATATGTCACCACTGGTTTTTTTCAAAGGGAAGCTATAAAGTAAGTGACAAATAGGGAAAAGTGTATAGGAAGGTAAGGGTTTAAAAACAACTTTAAATTGTCAGGTTTGCAAAAGGGTCCTCTTAATTAAGCCTTGTAGAAGGATACATATGAGAGAGAGAGAGAGAGAGAGAGAGAGAGAGCAGCTAAAATAAACAGCTAGCGAGTTACTGAGTCACAGCTGTTGCTGTCCTTGTGAAAATTTGGGGTATATCAATCCATCTATCTCTTAATCTCACTTTCCTTTTTCCTCTGTTGGCCCCTCTTATTGGCTATTGGCTCTTGTTGTGGATCTTTCATTAGATTTTGTTTGGATTTTGTGTGTTCTCACGTGATTCTCATAACTCCCTTTCCCCACATTTAAGTCTCAAAGTCTCTCAGCTACACAACCTCTTCCTCAGACAGGGTTTTGCAGCACTAGTTCAATAAGTTTTTGTCTAAATTCCCACATAAAACCATTAGTAAATGCATGAATTTCTCCAATTATCCTTGGGATTTTGGTTTGTCTCTAGAAGGGTTTTTCCTTTTCTCCCTAATGAACCTACATGGACCAACAACTACCAAGCAAAAAGCTCAAAGCTGGAAGCAGCCTGTCTTCCATATGTTGTTTTAAACATTTTGGTCAAATTATTTTTGGTCCTTCTACTATATTTAAATTCTAGGCTCAGCCCTTTGGTCTCTACTCTTATAATCTGATTGGTTAATCCAAATAATTAACTACTCTGATTTAACTGCTAATATGAAATTTTCTTAAGAATCCATGTCAACATTAGTATTTTAAACGAAATAGTTAAAGGTGATAATTATTTAATCCGATTCATCATAATTTAATCAAATATTTTCAAATGCTACTTCGCTTGCCTTGTCTTGTCTCTGAGTCCACAGTAATATTCTCTATGCATTATCTCTATTCTATAGGAGCTAAGCTGAGGGAAAGCTCATGTTTATGCATATTATTTTTTCTAATTGATGGTTGCTTTAGATCAAGTCTTTGCCTATGGATTTTGCTGAAAGCTGGTTCTGCAGAGAATTAGAACCACATGATTTGGTTATGATTACTACTTAGTACATCTATTTTAGTAACTTGATACAGTATAATTGTGGTTTTTTATTTCTTTGACTAATTGGGTTTCATGTTTTGATAAATTTTTTGTTCTCTTTTTATTTTTTATCATAACTTTTAAATGAAAATTCGAGACTGGATTAAATTATTTTTTTTATTATTAATAAAGGACTAATTTGATCAAATTCTTATAATTCAAAATCTTTTTATGCATATTCACCTTTAAAAAACATTTAACTATCAATATCTTTTATACATTGAGTGGTAAAGAGTATAATATCTTTTAAAATTTCGGATTCGAATTTTACAAATGAAGAAAACAATTATTAAAAAAACTTTATCTTAACTCTTTGCTTAAAAATCAAATTCGAGATTCAATATGATTATCGAATACCGAAACTCATAGGAGATTGAATTGTTTCCTCGGTTTCAAATTCTATGTCACAAAGTCCATATTATCCTTTGAAAACACAATAAAAAAATGGACTGACTCCCACTGAGGATAAAAACATTTTCTAATGCAAACTGTTTTCTACTGTTTTTGTCTTTTGAAACAGTGATTTCTTTCTTTCTTTTTCTCCTTTTACTGCAGATTGTAAGGTCCACATCTCTGACTAAAATACAAACCCTGCATGCATATTCAACAATGGGACAAAATTGGTTCCTCTTATTGTTTGCTTTTTTTGTTGATTCTTTCCCTTAAATATATATACAATACATATATTTATATATTACATTACATTTACAATTTTCTCAGCTATTTCACTTAAATTAAGCCTTTGATAATGGAGAAGATTAACATGTGTTTCTGCTAGTTCTCTACTGTTCAATAATGGACTTCAATATCTGTGTGTATAATTGTGTTGCAGCCAAATATTTGCTTATTTCTTCCATTTCAATATATATATATATATAATTGTGTAAATCTAGGTTTTGACTTTTGCTTCTTTTCTATTTTCCTAGCAGATTGGTATTTGTTCATGGTATTCTTGTTTGTTAAATTTTACATATACATTTCTTTGAAGCATTTAAAGGTATTTGTTCATGGCATTCTGCCTAAAAGCATCCATGTTTTGTTGCATATTCAAATATAGGCATAAACATACAAAGCCATGGACCATGGGTGAGGCGGGGTTGAAGATGATGGTCTAGGTTTGCTTCTATAATATAACATGGAGTTATTTGAAACATCACCTTTTAAATACATTAAGGGTAAAGTACACCTATAATTATTAAACTATGAATAAGTTTACGTTTTAGTCACTCAATTTTAAAAATTTATAAAATGATCTTTGAAGTACTCAAAAGTTTTATTTAAGTAACTGGACTATTAAAATTATTGATGTATTACCTTCTTTGTTTCCACCGCCTACACCAATCGAAAGTTCACATTCCCTTTTTCTTCTATGATTCTTTTTTTATGAAACAACTTTTAATGTCACGAATTTGCGAATCAAAATTTAAACTATTTTTTTCTTCGATATCTGACACTGATCGTCAAATCGATTTAGATTTAAAGTATATTCTACTCGTCAATTGATACAAATCCACCAAACCAATTATTAAATTGTCGCTTGGAGTTAACTAGCTAAACATAAATGAAAAGATGAGTGACTTTTGAAAGTTGAATGGCTTTGAGTGTAATTTACCTGAACAGCAACTACCAACAACCCTACCACAATTGCTTCTCACTGAAAAGGTTGGTGGAAAATGAAAGTGAATTTATAAGAGAGAGTGGAGGCAGCTCTTTGCCAAAGGGCCCAAAGCCATTCACAAATTCATCAACATTTAAAGAAAAAAGAAAAGAAAGTTGAGTGCTTTATATATATATATATATATATATATATATATATATATATTGTTTTCATGGAGATGTGTGGGTGTTGATGGATTCACTCATGATTGCAATATAATCAAAAGAATCAATCACTCATCTTTCCCTCCCACCTCTGTGCTCACAACTCAAGCAACTCAGTCTTTCATTGAAGGGTTTCAAACCAAAATGATTTACATTTGAATATCTGTCTCCATGATTACCCCTTCTTCATGCACCTCTCCCATGCATGAAAGTATCCCCCACTTTCTCTTTGCTGCTTTTATTTTCTTAAAAATTAACCTTAGTAAATCACAAACCTAGATAAAACTAAAAGAAAGGAAAGTTATTTATTCAATATTTTCAGAATCAGATCAGACTGATTGATAATAAAAGATTGGATTTATTGATCCACAAATCGTAATCGAATCGATTAAATTAATAATTAAATTAAGTTTTTATTTTTATTTTTTAAAATAATTTATTCAATTTTTTACCCTCAAACTAAAATTCAAAATTTTACTTCAAATGCATAAAATTCATTACCACTATTCAACTCAAAACTTTAAAAAGATAAAGACTTGCTTTGCTTTTCTTTAGCCACTCCAAGAAATTCAAAAGGAAAGGTTGACCATAAAAAAGGGTAAAAAAAAAGAAAGTAACCCATTAATTAAAATTCAGCAACAAAAAAAAAAACTAAAGTTGATGGATAATCTTGTTTAATTTTGCCTAATTCATGACCTTAATTAATAAATTAAAAAACTATTACTATGAACTCTATACGATGTCATAATGGTTAGGATGTTAATCATTTTAGGTGTTATTTGGGTTTGAGTCGTACTAATCGTGTTTATTGTTCGAGCTTTACTCTATTCTTATAATTCACCAAAAATAATATACTACTATAGCTTGTGCAATTCAGGAAAGTCCTTGTATTTTATTTTAGATTGCATTTTAATTTTCTTATTGAAAAAGTATAATAAAATTAACTCTCAATATTTATACATTTATTTAATTTGATCTTACTACTATTTTATTTGGAGCAAATTGGCTCTAACATTTTATTATTGATATAGTATTATTTTGTTTTATGTGACATCAATAAATAATTTAAAACATGAAAATTTTATAATTATAAAAGTAATTAGAAAAATATAAAAAAATATAAAATAAATTATAAATGATTTTCACATTTTCAATAAAAAATTAAAAATGATTTTAATATTTTAATATTTAAAATTTTCCAAAAATCATATACAAAATGTTTTAATTTTTCTTCTATTCAAGTACAATCCAACTAAAAGTAGAAGAAGAATTTTATGTTCATATAAGAAAAAAAATTATTCATACCACCATTTTCTCCTAAAAGGGAAGCCATGCCACTTAATTCTTTAATTATTACATGGACAAATGCAACAATTTCATAAATTTCTAGGCAAACTCATATGTTTATAGTAGCAGAATTACAACAACTTATCTTGATTGATATGAATATTATTGTCAATTTAAAAAAACGTAAGTTTGAGTATGTTAAATTTTATAATTTTCATGAAAATAGATCTCCCTTAATTTTCATCTTTAAGAAAACTAGTATTAATTTGCACCTAAAATTCGAAAAACCAAAATAATACTCTAAAAAACAACTAAAGGCTGGATTTGATTTATTAAAAAAATTGGATTATATAGCAAAAATTTTAAAAAGAATAATAAAACCTTGAAGATTTAAAAAAAAAAATCATAATTTTTGGAAAAAAAATAAAGTTCTTCTGCATTTCCTTTTTTTTGAAAATAAATATTTTTATTGAATTTTGAAAAACTTTTATTACTTTCTGAAAATTTACATATATATATATATATATATATATATATTTTTTTTTTTTAATTTTAAGAGCTGCTTACATAATTTTTGGAGTTGTAATGTTTATTTTATGATTTTTTTAATAATTTTTAAATTAGTTGCTAATATAATATAAAAGACAAAATAATATCACGCTAACAATGAAAGAAAAAGAGTCAAATTGTTCCAAATAGAAGAATAGAGGTTAAACTGAATAAAAATGTAAAGATTGAAGGATAAATTTATTATCTTGTCTTATATTAGAACACCAAAACTAGCATTTAGTGGCACAATATTAATGGAGATAGCATTTTGCTCATTCATTAATGTACATGCACAATTATTGTCTTCATTCATTAAGAAATCATCAAAATTGTGTTTGGGGTAATAATCAAGACAATTATTCTCAAGTTATACCATCTAGATCACCAAGTTCCTCTGGAACCAACACATCAATTGCAATCTCACAAGTAACCTTACACGAAGGACCACAATTATCCTAATAAATACTAAGGTAAGTGTTGACATCTTTAGCATATATTCGACTCATCACGATCTGATCTAGATAAAATAGAGAACTCGAATTGCATTGAAACACTTTTAGACAATATACTTTTCAAATTTTAAAATTTTAGCTCTCACCAAACGATTATTGTTAATTCATTATGTTTTGCTATTTCCAGATGCGTCAAAAATATTATCGTATATGTAATGTTATGTTAGTTTGTTGTTTTCACATAATACTCATTAAAAATTTAGTTAATGGATTAACGACATTCATTTGCATCATGATTGAAATTTAAAAAAAAAAAAATTTAGAATGATCAAATTAGATAACATGGACCAAATATACAATTGTACGCATTGTACAAGATCAATAATTAAGTTTAACTAAATAAATTTAACTGCTATTATTAGGGTTAGGATTAAAATTTTAAAATTTAAAAAAAACAAGTACTAAAATTGACCGATTAAAAAAATATAAAAATTAAATTAACAACTTTTGCAAAATATAATAACTAATAGCAGAATTCACCATAAAAAAACAAATGAGATATTCTATTTATAGTATTTTGGATTAAAGTTCTATTTAAGATATTTGTCTACAATTTACAAAAAAAACATTTTTAGATGAAAGAAAGGGAAGAGGATTATAGATAAAATTTTATAAATAATATGATTAGCATGATTCGAACCTTAATCATACTTAGAATAAACACATGAAGATCAAAAGAATTACAATTTAACTAGAAATATAGAACACTAGTTAAAGTTTTATTATTATTTAATTTAATATTTTAATAAAAAATGGGGTCCATTTGCTCATCATTTCAGGAATATTTCAAGTTTATTAGAGTCCCACATCCCACTTTTGGTCCGAAGCAGGTATTGACTATCAATTTTCTTCAATTAAAAAATTAAAAAAAGATTTTAACTAAATTTATAATAAATTAAAATCCTTTCATAAATATATTTGTTTGCTCCCTTTTACCTATAAAACGTGTTTATTATAAAGTCATTATCTAAATTTCAAAAGAAAAAATAAACGGAAAAAGGTCTATTGGATATTTACTCGATTGATATTAGCATTATCATTAGTATAAAAAAATATGGATTTAAATATACTAAAACGTATTATTTTCATATTTAAGAGTTTGACAAAAAATACGGATAATTCTAAATATTATATAAAAAAATAAATATAATAAAAAACTTATAATAAGATTAATGTTAAAAAATTAACATGAGATAATATTAATATTAAACTTTTATTTTTTTGGCTAGATTAAGCATATATACTATTTTTTCTTTAACTGGTTAAATAGATTATTTTTTGAAGAGTTAAAGAAATATATTGATTTTAAAAAATGTGTTTAGTTGAATGTATTTTTCTGTATAATTGACAGAAAAACTTATCTAACTGGGTAAACTTTCGACACAATTATCAAAAAAATTCATCCAATTAAGTGAGCTTTCGGCATATTAAACCAAAAAAATGCATTCAACTAAATACCTTTCTTTTAATTTTTTAAAAATACTTATAATTAAACACGCTTTCATACTCTGTTTTCAAAATCCATACATTTCCTTAAATATTGAAAAAGACAGCCTATTTGATCAATTAGTCAATTTTATTTATCTTTTGCTCATTGTAAAAATAAATAAATTTTACATTAAATTATGTAATTAAAAAATAAAAATAAAGTTGGTGTTTCCCTGTCACCGTAGCATCACAGCCAAGTCCATTACTGTCAGATGAATAAAGCACAAATTCAGCAGAGGTCACGTCAGATGACCCACTCAAATACGCCTTTCATTTATCAAAATAAAGATCTTACGGCGGGTGATAGGCTGTGACCTATTAGTGGTCACAGTTAGAAATATCCAAATATATTTGAGACTTCTAAATGTTAATACTAATTTGGGTTAATACATCCTTTCATACTTGAATTTAGATTTAATATTCAATTTGGTATTTAAGTTTGATTTTGATGATCAATTTTGTACGTAGATCAAAAGATATCATATGACCTAATGAATATTTGACATATTTGCTTTTATGAAAACCGTATGAACTTAATTGAAATAAAAAAAACTTATGTATCAAATTGAAAAAGAAAACCAAATATCTAAATGAATATTAAAACCAAAATAAAGTACCAAATTGAGACAAAAAAAAAAAACCCAAATAACTTTTGATGTAGATATGAATATGTTTTAATTATCAATCTGAAAATGCTTTATAATGATTAATTTTGATTATAATTATCTAAATGTTTTTTTTACTGCAATCATAATTGCGACTAAAGAATTTTATAATTTAATTTAAGGATAATTAAAAAAAATTATTACTAAATAACTTTTTATGATTTTAATTAAAAAAATTGATATAAGATAAAATGATTGATAAACATTATTTATAATTCGAACCTATTTAAACAAAATATATTAGTTTTTTTCGGTTTTTTTCAATTTTGATGTTAAGTAAATTGATTCTTTTTGAAAAAGTAGAGTAATTTAATTCATGTTAATTTCGAAAGTGAACAAATAAAGGACAATTAATTATGATATTAATATTTTATTGTTAATTTTACATAATTTTGATTGATATAATTATAAATTTAACATTCAAACTTTATACATTCTGATAATTTTTCTTAATTTAATAAATTTAGCCTCCGACATTTGTGTAATTGTGTAAATATTGAGGCTAAATTTATTGATCTTTTTAAAATTAAGACCAGTTTGACAAAATATATAAACATCAATAACTAATTTATTATTATACCAATCAAAATTGCGTACAATCGATAGAAAACATTAACGTCGTGATTAATTATCTTTAGTTGCTGACTTTAAAAATAGATCAGATTAGATTGCTTCAATTTTTTGAAAGGGATTAATTTGCTTAATTTCGAAATCAATAGAAATTAGAGAGGGGCTTTTACCAAATATATGTAAATGAAAGTTGGGAAAGAATAGATCATTTAAGGTTAAAAGTATTTTAAAGGTCATTTATATTAAGAGTCGGTTTGACTCTTAGTATAAGGACATTAATAATATTTTTTTTGAATAATCTTATTATAAATTTTAATAACAGTTTACTCGTTCTGACACAATATATAAAATTATTTATAGGTTCTTTGAATTTATTAATCGAGTTAAATTAATAATATTTAATTTTTAATATTATTTAATAAGTCAGGAAAAGAAAAAAACATATATAGATTTTAAATTGGATCCTCTTTTGAATTTGCAGGTTGTTTACAGTACTGTGAATATGAAGTGACTGGATAGGCAGTGTCCTGCACGTCAAATCTATCACCCCCCCCTCTGTGAACTGTAAAATATTAAAGCAAAATCCCAGACCCCTCTCTCTCCTCTATCTCACTTTCCCCCTCTAATATTTTAAACCTTCACTCATTAAGTTTATAATTAAATTATTTCTGGGTTTTTCTTGTTTTTTCATTAAAAAACTGAAGCAAACAACGTTTTCGGGTTTCTTCTGTTTGTTTCTGGGTTTTTTGTAGGGTTTATTAAGAGTGTGTGTGTTGTGTTTTGAAAAAACAAAAAACAAAAAGAAAACAAAGGTAAGGGGACGTGGTCGTCTTTCTCATATATATGTACACAGATCCCTATGGAATAAAAGGGACACCCTTCCCTCTTCTCTTCCAACATTGCTTTGCTTGAAATTTTAATTCTTTTTGTTTAGTTTTAAAAGAAAGACAAAGTGAGAGAAGAAAGAGAAGGGATTGAATTGAAAAAAAATGTGAGTTTTTCTTTTCTGTTTACTAGACAACAAAAGACCCAAGTTTTCTCAGATGGGGAAACAAGCAAAAACAGATTTGGGGTATGATTAGTTTTTTTTTTATTTTAAATATTTCACCTTCAATGATTGAGTTTTGCTTTGCAGCTTGGGGGGTTGTAAATATATATATATATATATATATAAGTGATATATAAGTGTGTGAAAGAAAGAACAAAAGTTAGAGAAATAAGATGAAGACTATGAGTGACAATGGCAGTGGTAGTAATAATAACTGGTTGGGGTTTTCTCTTTCACCTCATATGAAAATGGAGGTAACTAATGACCCTCATCACCGTCATGATCATCATCATCATTTTCATCATCATAGTCAAGCTTCAGCGGCTGGTACTGCTGTTAATGTTGTTCCTACAAGCTTCTATGGTTCTGGTATTTGTTTTGGTGTTGGTGAAAGTGAAGGCTTTCATGCTCCTCCTCTATCTGTTATGCCTCTTAAATCAGACGGTTCTCTTTGTATCATGGAAGCTCTAAGTAGATCACAATCTGAAGGTATATATCTTCATTTTTCTGTGTTTTTTTTTTGGCATTTTTAGATTGTTTTGTACTATATATTAAAACCCTTTTTTTTTATATTAAGGGATTGTACCAACTTCATCTCCAAAACTAGAGGACTTTCTAGGTGGTGCAACAATGGAAACTCATCAATATGGAAGCCATGAAAGGGAAACAATGGCTTTAAGCTTAGATAGTATGTACTATCATCAAAATGCAGACCATGAAACCAACTTTGCTGTTCAAACACATCCATACTATTCAGGTCTGGCTTTACAAGGCATGTATCAATCACCATCGTTGGAAGAAGAAGCTAAAGATGGTCAACTTGCGGACTGTGATACAATGCCATGTTTTAAAAACTGGGTAGCTAGGCAACAATACTCTACTCATAGTTCACTTGAACAGCAAATGACAACTAGTATAGTTGATGATGGAGCAGGTTCAGTACCTCCAATAGGTTGTGGGGATTTACAGTCATTAAGCTTATCAATGAGTCCTGGTTCTCATTCAAGTTGTGTTACAGCTCAAAGACAGATCTCACCTACTGCCACTACTGAATGTGTGGCCATTGAAACAAAGAAGAGAGGGCCAGGTAAAGTGAGTCAAAAGCAAACTGTTCATAGGAAGTCCATTGACACATTTGGACAAAGAACATCTCAGTATAGAGGTGTTACAAGGTCTGTTCATTCATGTTCTTGTTTTTCCACAGTTTGTTTACTGTTTTTCTTACATTATTATATTCTGAAATGTTTTTTTTTTCCTCCAGGCATAGATGGACAGGTAGATATGAAGCTCATCTATGGGATAACAGTTGCAAGAAAGAAGGGCAAACAAGGAAAGGAAGGCAAGGTTAGTGTCCTCAAAAGCTAAAAGCCAAAAAATACAGTATCCATTTGGAAGTATTCCTTCTTTTGACTGCAATTCATGGTCCATCTGTCTTTAATGACCTGACTTGTGTTAATTAATTCCTTGTTGTCATGTTGGTGCTTCTCATGGATGCCATTTCAATCAACTCATACAATATTCAGTTTATCTTGGTAAGCTTTCTCTTTAATCAGTATTGAAATTAATAAATCTTGTTTTAAATCTTTGTTAATCTCTAGTTTTTCAAATCCTCAGGGGGTTATGATATGGAAGAGAAAGCTGCTAGGGCTTATGATCTTGCTGCTCTTAAATATTGGGGTCCCTCCACTCATATAAATTTCCCAGTAAGGCAACAACTTTTGTTTGATCATTTTAACAAAGAATACCATATGATTGATTGAGATTCTATTGATTTTGGGTCTTTACAGCTTGAAAATTATAGAGAAGAATTAGAGGAAATGAAGAACATGAACCGCCAAGAATATGTTGCTCATCTAAGAAGGAAAAGTAGTGGATTTTCTAGAGGGGCTTCAATTTACAGAGGAGTAACCAGGTTAGTATATTGAAACTCATCAACCCTTTTTTTTTTTTTGTACGATTTCATATATTGATTCCTTTATATTTGCATGTATATATATATATAGAC
The DNA here is from genome assembly GCA_005610355.1 of Gossypioides kirkii. NCBI lineage: Eukaryota > Viridiplantae > Streptophyta > Magnoliopsida > Malvales > Malvaceae > Gossypioides > Gossypioides kirkii. Next base: position 2,179,404 of record CP032248.1, read on the forward strand.
ATCATCAGCATGGAAGATGGCAAGCTCGCATTGGAAGAGTTGCAGGAAACAAGGATCTTTATCTTGGCACATTTAGTAAGTTCTTTTTATTTGAATCTCTTGCATTGCCTAAAGAACTTTTTAAAGTGTTCATTTTTATGGCATATATAGTGGTATGCTTTTTTGTAAGGCTGATATGATGACAGTTTGCTTTAAAAACTGTACAATATTCTGATTTCAGTCTCAATGAACTTTTTTAAAGGCTGTTTTTTTAGGCCACCCAAGATGGGGAAATTCTTATTCAAAAGCTTCATTTTTTTTTTTGTTTATTAATGGTTCAATCTTCATTTTAGGCACTCAAGAGGAAGCAGCTGAAGCATATGATATTGCTGCTATTAAGTTTCGAGGTGTTAATGCGGTGACCAACTTCGACATTACGAGATATGATGTTGAAAGGATTATGGCCAGTAGTACTCTCCTTGCCGGTGAGTTAGCTAGGCGAAACAAAGAGATGGATTCTAACAATGATACTATCGGAACCAACGGAGAGACCCTTCAACATGGCCTTGTTTCACAGCAACAACTGGATGTTTGTGTTGCTGAGTCTCTTGAACTGAAGACTGCATGTACCGGAAACTATCGAAACCCAAGTTTCTCCATGGCTTTACAAGATCTAATCGGAGTTGATTTAGTGAGTTCTACACAAGCAATGGTGGACGAATCATGTAAGCTAGGGACTCACTATTCCAACCCATCGTCGTTGGTAACCAGCGTAAGCAACTCAAGAGATGGTAGCCCCGATAAAACAGGCTCAACAATGGTTTTCGCCAAACCACCCTTGGCATCTAAGTTCATTACTCCAACTAATGGTGTTAATTGGTTCCCATCATCAACAGCAACTCAACTAAGGCCAGCTACTGCCATTTCAATGGCTCACTTACCCCTTTTTGCTGCTTGGAATGACACTTAGAAACCCTTTTTTTTCTCCTATTACTGAAAGAAACACATGAAAGTTTTGCATGAAGAAAACCAGTGGGAGTTAGTGGAGAAAAGGCAACGTCTTGATTATGCCTACTAAAAGTGCAGTTAATGGGAGGGAATTTGGGATCAATGACAAGACAATGGTGGGGGACCTAATTGTAGGAAACTTTTTTTTTTCCTTTTTATCAAGCTGTAATCTTTTGGCTTCATATTAGAATATGAAGATTTTACAAAATGGAGGGAAAGTATGGGATTAAGTTGATATGGGGGCCTTAATGATTATATTCCATGAAATGATGTAATTCAATGTTTCAATGGTTGTTATATAATTGAATCTACTTTTCTACTCTTTTTTTATTCATAGTTGCTGCCAAGTACAAAACCAGCTCAATGTTTCCCAATAATGCAAAAAAGTTGAGCTTACTTTGAACACTAAGTCTTTGCATTAACACCATTATGTCAATAAAGGGTGCAAGATATTCTCAGAAGGAAACACTATAACAAAGCTTCATATTATAAGATTTAATGCTCATAATTAGTTATGACTTTGTCTGCAACTATATATATATATATATAATTATGACTTTGTCTGCAACTATATATATATATATAGGTTAAATTATTATTTGAAGTATTAACTTTACAATTTTTTTCACGATCTAAATTTTTTTTGGTCTAAGTTAAGTTTTGAATTTGATAATTGTTCCCACGTTAAAGCTTGAATTAGGAAACTGTTTTGTGCAAGTTAATTTTTGAACTTTACAATTGCTCATATTGGGGATTAAACATAATAATTGTTTTCATATTGAAGCTTGAATTTTAGGGTTTTAAATACTTACTTTGAAAAAAAAATCAAACCTCAATGTAAGAAAAGTTGTCAATTTAGACCCTAAAAATGAGTTTATCCCTATATATATATATTTATATATTAAGAATGTAAAGGTGCTTTAACTTTTTCTTCTTAAATCCATATGATGTAAACTAAAGATTAATAAAACGGGATCCGATATCTTGGTGTGGACTATGGAAAAGGAGATGATGGCATGGAATGTGTGTAAATTGAGAGATTTATATCATATCCCACATTTTCTGCTACTTTGTTTGCATGTCTGAGGTGGATAGCAATCTTCAAGTTTTAGAAAAGGTTGACAATGAGGAATATGTGCCGCAAAAGCTGGATTTTTGAAGAACTCTATCCACATTTATTATTTTTAACTACTAAAAGTTTATAGTTTAGACAACATCCAAGAAATTATCCACTTCAAACTGTCGTTACTTGTTCCAATCTATCTATTTACACTAATATGATAGGTATTCATCTATTTTTTTCTTTAAAGAAATCATCAATTCATTTGATAAAAAGAGGGAAAATTATTAGGTAGGTCCTTTTATCTCGTAGTGTTAGAGTTTTGTGATCTGAATCCTATTTAATCCGGTTTGAAAATTTCGATGCACAACTCATTTGTTAAAAAAATAAAATAGAGAAGCAAAATAGGATATCTGCGGGGGTAAAGGACCGAACCCATCCACCACTAAACTCGGCTGGGGGTATAGGAGTATACTTCATCTATTAGTCATTGATTATAATAGAGTTGTTTAGCCAAAAACCTTTAGTATTGTTGTTTTTCAACATTAGTGAATTTTTTCTCCTTTGCTCGTGGCTTTTCCCGATAAAGGTTTTTCACGTAAAATCTACGTGTTCTTATTTTTCTTTCTTATTACTTTACGATCATTCCTATAGTAATTATCGATGTAGGATAGGGTCTCATTATCCAATAATATTATGTTATTTAAGGGTTGTACGCGCTAAAGAATAAGCTCCATCAATACAACAAAAGTTTCAGCTTCAGCATTAATAGAACATTATGACACGTTGACAATTAACTCTGTCACAACTCAAATGCAACATATCATGAGTGATTGCAAATACTTAATACAATAAGAAAATCAACCTCGGATGGTCTAAAGCGGCGAGCATAAATCGACAAAAGAATCGAGCATCCACCAAACTAGAGGAGACGACGACAAAACCAACCCTAAAATTACTTGCAAAAGCAAGACTACATATGCATGTGCAAGACTAAAAAATGTACTATAAGAATAGACAAAAACTTCTAAAAGTGAAAACTTATTAAACAATGGAAAAACAAACAAAAAAACATATAAAATTTAAGATAATAGGAGTCCAAACTAACTCATAAAATCATTTATTATTCTGAAAATATCAAAACTGAAACAGTTGAAAAAGTTAACAAAGAAATAAATCGCCAATCACACAATCATATGGATCTCGTGTATTAATTGCCAGTTTTGACGCAAACCAACCACATCTTATCTGAAGTTATTGACGACATATCCAATCACCAATGTCCAAATGTAAACCTCATGTTGTTATCTCCGTCTTATTTGATATACTTATGATTCAAATAAGAGATTGTTGAATAATTCATCAACATTGTGTTTTGTTTAAGAATAAATAATTAAATAAAGAACCTCAATAATGTCGAAATAAATACCAACCATAGAAAGGAATCATGTTGTAAGAAAGTAGTGTTTGGTTATTGCCAGTTGGTCTGAAGATATTGTCAATAATTTTTCGTGATTTACATTTGGATTTTGGCCAGAAACATGCCCTACACCCATTGCATCACAAAGAAAATTTAATCTCCCTTTACTTTTTTGAAGAAAAGGGTTGAAAAAATAGATGTCAAGAGGAATTAAATAAAAAAGTTTGATTAGACAAGAAAAAAAAAAGACTAAGAAAAGTTCACTGTTTGTGTAAGATTTTGGTTCGGGTAAGAAAAATAAAAAATCAGCATTTGGTCTATTTATAAAATGTAAGTTAAAAGATTACGATTATCAAAATCGATATACAAAATAAATATTTTATATTTAAAACGGTGAAAATAATGTTTTATTTCATAAATTGAAAAATTAAAAACTAAATTTAAGTTATAAAATAAGTTGGGTATATTTTTTAAAATTAAGTATGAAATATGATTAAATTGTTTAATAAATGTAATTTTTAAAATTTTAAAAGTAATGTATTTATAGGATAATGTTAGAAGAAGTAAAATAAAATAAAATAAAAATAATTGAAAAAAGTTTTTATGCTAAGTGATAAGTTTTTCACATTTTTTATTATTTTAAAACAACTTATCATTTACTTTTTTATTATGGATCAGGTGTTTAAAAATTAAATAACTGAAAATATTAATTTCAGTTGATTTAATTTTTTTACTGTGTTACTAAATAAGACCAAAATTAAAATTTCTAAATAAAATATTTTTTAAAAATCATTTATAAGAAATTTTTATATAAAGTATTATTGATTAATATTTTTTATTTACTTAAAAAATATTTATAAATTTTTTTGAAACTTTACTGAATAATATTAAAAACAATAAAATAAAGTTTATTTTGTCAAAATAAATCTAAAAATTATAAAGAAACGGTTAAATGAATGAAACCGTTATAATTATTTTATTTTATTTATATTTAAAATTTTAATTTAATTGAATTTGGATGTGAATATCGAATCTCATCATAGGTTCTTATCATATATATTTTTTAACACAATACATAAAATTACTCATAGTCCCTTCCAACTCTTAAATAAGTAAATAATACACTTTAACGCACTTAAATTTACGTTGTACTGTACTGATAACAATACTTCAATTGAACTAAAACTTAACCTACGTGAATATTAAAATTTAAATGAGTAAAAGAAGGTGAGAGTAAAGGAGATTGATGGTCAAAAAGATTGGTATTCATTGTGGAGGAAAGTTTTATTTTTTTATGATAAAATAGTGAAAAATATAAGCATAATTGGGTGAAAGATTTCAAAAAGACAAAAACCCTCCTTTAAGTTCAGTCAACAAATATGATCACAAAGGGGGTGATTGTTGATGACAGCTTGGGAGTGGTGAAAACGAAGTCGTAGGACACATTGGAAAAGTAATAATAATGGATTAATCTTAGTTGCACACGACCTGGATTCATCCCATTTTGCTTATTATCATCATTCATTTCCATGTTTTTTTAATGTTTTTTAATCTTCTGTGTTTATCTTCGATAAAATTAAAAATAATGGTAGAGATAAGATTAATTATTGTAATTATAAAGTAAAAGATTTCACCACACTACAATCACCGTCCATCCAAAATGTGTCTAAGTAATTATACTTTTATTATATAGTATCGTAAGCAAAATGCATTGGTGGACCTAGCGGTAGATTTAAAATTTCTTTTAAGTGTCGGAATTGAAGTATAATATTTTTTGTAAGGTTATAGTGTAATTTTATTTTGTATTAATTTATAATTTTATCACTTTTGAAATAATTAAATAGGATTTTTATTTTATTTTTGGGAGTCAATGTATAATTTTACTACATAATAATTTTTAATTCTATCATTTATTAGGGGTTAATAGATAATTTTTCCATTTGAGGGGTAAGAAGGAATTCACCTCTGGGTGGACTCACTGTTTTTCTACTAGTATTGGTGTGTATTGTATCAATCTATTTTGTTGTACCATTTTGAATTTATTGGTATTTTTTAAAATATATTTTATATATGTATTTATAAATATCAAATGAATGATATTAAAAAATTTCAAATATGAAATATTCATATAGCACAGGTTAGAAATTTTATATATTTTAATGTTATTCATGCAAGGTAGTGCACAATGTTTGAGTCAATGTGATAAGAATGGGGCAGAACGAATGTGTATGGACCGAATTTTCAATTAGTGCAAAGAAAGGAGTTGGTTGTATTGATTTATTATTAGAATAGTGCACACCAATTGGGATTGGTGCGAAATCAACTACATTGAAGTCATCATGAAATCATCACTATTATAAGTGTTAAGCAAAAAAAAATTCAATTTGGTTTTTAGAAGATTACAATTATCAATACAATACACATGCAAGAATATATTTGGTCAGTTATAATGTAGAATTAATTAAAATGAATCGGAATCAATCGAATCAAATCGAAAAGAATTAAACAAAACCCACACATGGAACATGCACAAATGGAGACTTGAACTAATGCCTTGATAAAATTTAAGGTTTGATAATCATGGGATAAGTGAGATGATAAGGATCTCTTCTACCTTAATTAATGGTCGAGAGTTAGATTTCCACTCTGGGTATAGAGCACCTTTAAAACTTGTGGTTAATGCCTACCCCTTAATGAACCTACAGAACATAAAAGATTAATCATTGGACTTATTCTAGTGGATACCTTGAGAAACAAAAAAAAAGTTTAATCTTTATATTTTAATTTAATATAATTTGATTTTTCTAATGTTGTTCATAAATTCATTTTCTTGGTATCTTTTAAGCTTGTTTTACAATTCACGTTAAAGGTTCATGGTTATCCCTCTTAACAATGTCGTTTCCAAGGTTCAGATTCGTGTTCTCTTATTAAAAGTATAATGTGCGTTACCATTGCACCCAACACTGTTAATGTAAATCCAAATTTATAACACCGTCCATTACTACTATTAAAGTGATAAGTATTGGGCTAACATGCAAATTTATTATAGTTGAATAAGGTTGACTAGATTTTCACATAATTTTAATCGTGTGACAAAATAACAATAGAAAAAAAATTCCACATCATCACTTTAACGATAGGTAACAATATTATCATTTTAGATTTACTAACAACATTATATAAATAGAAAAATCAAAATTAACATTGAATCCCAAATTCTAAATTATTAGAGTGATTAAAACTATGATTAAACCTCACATAATTGGTATGTAATATATATAAAGATTGACGAGATAATAAATAAGGTTAAAATATGTCATAAGTTTGTACTTTTCACAAATTCATAATTTAATTTTTATACTTTTATTTATAGGGATTTAGCAGCTCTACTTTTCAGATTGATAAAAATTCATAATTAGCTAGTAATATTAGCAATTAACTTTCATCAAATCAACCCAAAAACCTAAATTCAATCTCATCATCGGACTACATTTGACAAAGTTCAAACAATTTCACAATTAACACTAAATTTAATCTATTAACAAAATCATGAAAAACTCAAACCCAATAATATTAGCAATTACTTTTCATCAAATCAATCCTAAAATCCGAATTAAATACTAAAAAATTAACACCGTTACTTTTGGATATCAAAATATATAATTTTTGTCAAATATAAATACCATATTAAACAAAAATATCAAACTCGAGTACTAAATAATATATTAAACGAAACCAAAATTAACATGAATCCCAAATGTCAGTGTCATTAAAACTATAAATAAACCTCATATAATATGTATTATATAGAGAGAGAGGCAAGAAATGGCCCCCTAAATATTGTTTGAGGACGTGGATGTAAATTTGTCCAAAAATTTTAAAAGGGAAAGGATAATGGGATGTTGTGAATGGAGGCGGCTTGTTTCGTATAGGGAGACCTTAAAAGCAAGTGGCTCCTTTCGTCCAGCATCTGATTTCGACTTCTCCTTTTTTCACTTCAACATTTTCATGTGGCCAATTTGGACTGATATTATGCCACCAAGTTCCAATCCTAATATAAAAGGTTTAATTCTGGTTTTAGCCTCTCACTATCTTCAATTCTTTCATTTTAGTTTAGGGTTTCTTTTGTTTACTTTTACGATGTTATTAGTAGGTTTAAACTTATAATCTCACGTCTTGACTTGTACAGAGTGTTGGTTAAAGCTCTTATCAGACACCGGTTTGACATGAGTTCAAACAGTGTTACTTTCATCCCCTACTCCAAATATAAACTGATAATCTCATTAGTTGGTATTGCTAAAATGATTGACATGGAACTCTTTTCCTTTTAAATATTATTCGGTTGCATAATCTTGACTATTTGAAAATCTAATCAATCATCGGGATGGCAAAAGGTTGAGATAGGACTCGATTTTTATATCTTTTACCTTGCCTCAAACTTTATTTTATTTAAAAATATTGCCCCGAACTCGAAATGGCTTCAATGATATTGCCCCCATTATATTTTGAAATTTTAGATAATTTTCATAATATATTGAGTTTTACGAAATTAGACCAAACATAAATAAAATTACTATATATATATATGAAAATATTTAGTAAAATTTAAATATATGAAATAAATTCTTATAAAAACAATAAATTATAATTAAAAATAGTAAAAATAGTTATAAAATTAAAAGAGGGTCGTATTAAAAAGCAAATTTTACCTAAGTTGAATCTCGGAATTTTTAATAGAAAAATCAACCTACTCTTTTGAAAATCGATTTTTTTAAATAAAAAAAATCCACACTTATAAGACTGGTGCGGATCAAAACCCGTCAAGTTCCAGGGTTTTTTGCCTCTCTTATCAACCATATTCCATCAATAATAAATTTACATTACAACCAGAGTTAAAGCTATTTTATAAAAAAAAACCATGTCGCCAATTTAATGAGGACCACCGTATTATCAATTTGGACTTACTAATAATATTATAAAAGCAAAAAACCAATTCGTTCTACGGAACTAAAGTAGAAGGATTAAATCAAAATTTTCAGCATAATAGAGGGACTTAAAACCAAAATTAGACGCAAAATAGGGGGGAAATGCCAAAATTGAATGAGTTTTGACTTTTCTCATGTCTTCTTTCTCTCAAGGTGCATGGATGAAGGACAATATTCTTTTGAAAGATTCTTTCAACACTGCCCATTTTAATGGTACCAAGTGTTTGATTCACAAACCTAAAAATTTAAAAGGGACATAAAAGTTTAGGACCAATTTCAGAAGTGGGTAGATGAAACTTCACCTAACATTACAAATATTGAAGAATGGTGACATTGGTGCACCATTTTTTGTTCCACCTTGGGTCCCAATTTGCATATCCTTTTACATTTGCCCTTTTGAGTTCCTGCATTCATTTGCTCAACATTTTTTCAAGTTTTGAAACTTGAGGTGTGTTCAAAAATACATATATAAACATATATGAGAAAGAGATGTGAAAAAAGAGAGTAAAAAAAGTATCATGGAGGTCCTTATGTTAAGAGTTGGATTACATTTTGTCTTCTTTGCTAAAAAATGAGCAAGTTAACCCTTGTACATTAGATCAAACAGCAAACTCGTCATTTTTGTTAAAAATTTCATCTATATCTGAGTAAAAGTACCACGGAGGCTCTTGTACTAGGGGTGGGATTGCCTTTTACTCCTTCTATTAAAAAAATGTGCAAGTTGGTCCTGTACGTTAGATCAAAAAGTAAATTAGTTCATTGTTAAAAATTTCATTCATTTTACACACATGTCACATGTAACTATTTGATTATTCCGTCAGTCACATCTATTTTTAATAGAAAAAGCTAGTTTGCTCTTTGATCTAATGTATAGGGACCAATTTATCCATTTTTGAATAAAGGAGGTAAAATGCAATCTGATTTAGAGTACAAGGGCCTCCATAGTACTTTTAGCTCTATTCTTATTATTAAAAACTAGCATAGCTAATGGAATACTCGGGCAATTACATGTGATGTGCCACATGCACCTCATACTAATGTACAAAGGTCAATTTTTAATATTGGAAATGATTTTAATATTAGAAATGAATGAAATTTTTATCTAACATAAAGAGATTAATTTATCTATTCTTTTAGTAAAAAGGATGAAAATGTAATTCGAATTTTAGTACAAAGGCCTCTATAATACTTTTACCAATAAAAAAAGTAAAGAGATAAGGTTAGCCAATTGGGTTGGCCCCAGGGGCCAGACATGGTTGCTGGTTCAGCAGACTACTGGTCATTTACTGCTATATATACAAGTTTTTGTCATCATCTTCATTCATACATTGCATTCACTTGCCTTCTAATTTCTTTTTCTGCATTGAGAGGTAAATTTTGTCTCTTGCATGCATCACTGTCCTACCCCCATTCTTGTGTCTCTTTAGCTTGTATTGCATGTTAAAGTCTTAAAGAGCACCTGACATTACTATTCGTACATGTTCCCCCTTTTCACATTCCAATCGGTGGTGTTTCCTTTTAGGTTTTGTTGAAAAAAGAAAACTTGAAAAAAGGACATGGTTTTTGTATGGTAAACAAGTTTCCATTCTTTTAAATCCACCTCAGTTTGATAGTTAGGTGTTTATCGTCCCAGGTGCAGTCTGGATTTTACTATTCGTACATGTTCCCCCTTTTCACATTCCAATCGGTGGTGTTTCCTTTTAGGTTTTGTTGAAAAAAGAAAACTTGAAAAAAGGACATGGTTTTTGTATGGTAAACAAGTTTTCATTCTTTTAAATCCACCTCAGTTTGATAGTTAGGGTGTTCATCGCTCCAGGTGTAGTCTGGGTTCGAGTCACACTCGTCGTACTTATTGTTCGAACTTGGTCATATTCTTGTATTTTACCAAAAATATTTATGTTATATTTTAAGAGAGAATTCAAATTTAAATCTAGAGATGATGTTGTTGAAAGAAACAATCATGAACTTTGAAAGAATTAATTTTCATGTAAAATGGAAAGATACAAATGGAAAGATACCTTAGTTCTTTCCGATTTGGCTTGATTGTTTCCGATTCTTCGTTTACTATACTTTATACTGAATTGATTCTACATTGAAGTTGCTTGGACATATCTTTGTATAGTACTCTATTTGTAATTGTAATCCTATAAAAGAATATTATATGCTAAAAAAAATTCTAATTTTGGATTTAGCCAAAATTTGAGATTTAATTGTTCTGTTTTGATTAACATGGTTTTATTTTTACAATTTTATTAGTATATCTAAATTGATAACCGCATTAATTACCCGCCTTTAAAGGGAGGGTACATTAATATTATATTCTTATAGGATAATTGTCAACCTTTAATCCCGTTTGTGGAGCCCAAAATCTTTACCGACAATGCACTAAATATTTTCCCGAAAAACATTAGTTTAAAGTGTTGAACATGTATGACTAGGGCCTTGGCCCCCGAAAGAATACTTTATCCCTTCAAAAAATTATAAAATGGTTTTGAATTATTAGAAAGTTTTCATTGAAGTTGTCACTAGGCTGTTGAAATCGTTGTTGCATGACATTCTTTGTTTGCATCGCCTACATCAATCAAAATTTCTCCTTCCCCTTCTGTTCTACAGTTCATTTTTTCATTAAATAACTTTGAACGTCAAGAATCTGTAAATCAAAACTAAGACACCTTTCTTCTTCAATTTTCGACACTAATGATCATATCGACTTAGATCTAAGAAATGTTCTTCTACCCGTTGATAGATATTGATCTATTGTACCGATTGTTGAATCATCGCTTAGAACTCCTAGCCGGACTATAAAAAAAATTAACAGTCTAGTGACTTAAATGAAAACTTTTGAATAGTTCAATGACCATTTTGTAACTTTTTGAAGTCGAGTAACCAAAATGTAAACTTACTAATAGTTTGATGACCATGGGTGTAGTTTACCCAAATTAGTAATAGCATTTTTAATCCTTTAGTCAAATGAAAAAAATGTAATCTCAAAAATTAATAATTTAATTTAAGTCCTTTAGCCCTTTGGTTAAACGAAAATTATCATTTTTTCTCCCAAAGTTTTAGCTTTTGCATCCCTCAAATTTTACTATTTTATGCCGACCCCAGACATAAAATTCCTACCCTTACTATAAAAAATAGAAGATGAATTACCCAACTAAGTAATAACATAGCTAGCCCCTATAACATCGCATATTCTTAGAGATTGTGAGTTCAAGCCTCCTTATGCGAGAGTCAGTTAAAAGTTTTGAAGGATTAAATTACAAAATCAACAGAGGGACTAAAACTACAATTATACCAAACAGAAATAAATCAAGGGGAATGATGATAACAAAATGAAATGAATGGCTCGGGCACAAGAGCGAGGATGATGCTGCGTACAGATTGTAGCAGCCAGTTTTGTTTTTATTTTCTCATAAGGCTAAAAGCATATATAGCTAAAGAGCCCCTCTCAGCTTCAGATCATATATATATATACATATTGGATTATTATATATGCATTCAAAGCTGTCAACGTCCAGAATCTAACGTGAGTATCTTTACTCCAATTTTGCTACTATAATTATATGTAATAAAACATGATATTGATATATGATAGGGTGTACAGTGCCATCTGCTAAAAGCCTAAGCAGTGAGTATTTTGTCTTTTCTTTCACTCTAACACATCTCTCTTCTCTTTGTCTAGTCTCCATTTTCCACCGTATAAGTTACAACCCTAATGTTATATCATATTCTTGAGGGTGGATTTGGATGGACAATTCGTTTACCTATTGTTAGTGTAAAAATAACAATGACGGTGAGATTAAATACTGTAGCGTTAGACAAAAAGTTAGTTAACCTATGCAATTTTTGCACTCCATGGGTTTATCTTCTTGTATCAGTTTTGCTCAGCCAGTTTTGACTTTTTTAAAAATTGAATGTTTTATTGAACCATTTCAATGATTAGTGTAACTTCATAATTCGACCATAACGTCTAGACCAGATTAGGAAGGTTATAGAACTGAACTCTTTTATCACTCAATCGGTTGGTCCCAGTATTTTAGTGGGTTGAGCCTATTTAAGTTTCCTCTTTTCTATGTTGAGGCCTAATCTGTTTTTGAATGCACTTGGGTCAAGACCATTGTTGGCCCAATTCAGACAGTAAAGAATAACTCCATAACTCCTTTGTTGGTCCAATTTTCAAAACTTTGGGCCAATTTCATTTTGGGTTTAAATGATCATCTTCATCAAATTTTTTACCTAAAATTATAAGTAGGAGAGTATAGTCGGTTGATTCGATTAAAAAATTTTAAAAAGTGATTTCATCATTTAGAAAAACACTTTAGCTTACTAACTAACCACTTAAGTTTTAATTGATTTAATCAATTTTAACATAATTAATTTGATCAGTTAAATCAATTAAATCGAATAAGGTTAAATTTAGATTTAACAATTCGTATCAATTCAAATGTTATACTTCTTTCTTTCAAAGGTATCAAGTCAAAGTTAGATATTAAGTCTATTCCCTTTAATGAACTATACGCAAATTTTCTTGTTAAATATTTAAATAGCGATTATGCATATTTTCCTTTGACTTTACATAATCAATAGAAAAACTCCATTCAAGAGCAAGTATTTAGTGGTATTAAACAAAACAAAAAAATTAACCATAATATTAAACAAAAAAAAACCTACTAATTTTGCATATTACTAATTTAATTATGAAGAGGCAACCATGCAAAAAGATTGAATGAATATTGTTATACAACTATAAAAAATATAAAATAATCTGATCCGAAATACTCATATTTTTTGAAGGAGAAAACCATTCCTATCTTAACTTTCAATTTTGACTTTCGTTGATATCGTGTATCAATAAACATCATTCCATAACATTGTGAATGACTAATATCATCACTCTTCTTTAAACTTTCCCCATCTATGATGCACTATTTGACATTGCAAACCAATGCTAGAAAAGCAAGAAATTGAAGCTTTCAAGTGTTCCTATGACAAAATTTTGTCTTCAAAATCATCTTGCTTTTAATTTGTAGCTATAGTTTTTAGCCTCATTAAAATGGGTACAATGACATTGAAAGATTTGAAGTACAAAAGGTGCAGAAATCTCTCTTTATCAACTTATAAGTTGAAAAAAACCTGTAAATTTATCAGAACTGAAACTGATGATGTTCTTTTTTTTTCAGGTGATCTGGATTCCATGAGAGACCCATCAAAGCTTAAAGCATATACATGGTGGGATTTTATTTCTGACAATGAATTTTTTCCTTGTAAGGGAAGAACATCTACAAATCAATGCTTGTTATTACCATCATTAGGAAACCAATGTACCTGTTCTTTCTTTTACCTTCTCATCTCATCATTATGTTTCTTTACACAAGTTTCTTTTACCCCTACTTATGATTATGTTCAGTACCCCAGATTTCTTTTACCTTTTTAAATTTTGTGAAGTTTGAATTTGTTAATTGTTTTTATATTAAAGTTTGAGTTTTTCTTTTTAATCATTGCATGATCTTTTTTTATCCAAATTAGTCTTTAAACTTGAACAGATTTTAATATGGTCACATTTGTCAAGTTTAGGGACTAATTTGAAACAAGAAAAAGTCAAGCATCAATGTGGAGACAATTGCCTAATTCAAGCCCTTGAGTATAGGAAGAATTATCAAGTTAGGTATTAACTTGGAACAAAAAAAAGTCAAGCCCCAATATGGAGACAATTACCTAATTCACGCTCTAATGTAAGAATAATTGTCAAATTCAGGGATTTACTCGAAACAAAAAAAATTAAGCTCTGATGCAGAAACAATTACCTGGTTCATTATGAAAACAATTGCTAAATTCAGGACCTAAATAGTGAATTAACCCTTGTAAAACAAGATTGAGAAAACTTGTTTAGCCATTCATTGAATTCAGGTTTGCTGAACTGAACAGCAGCCTTTGATGCTTTTAAATATTAAAAAGGGAAAAAAATTAATTAAAAGAAATATGATTATGATTGCTCCTCCAATGCGCATGCTTGTTTCAAGCTTTGATTGGAGGGGTATGAGAGTTCACATTCTTTAATCTTTAATCCCATCATGCAAACCAAATTTGATCTCTTTATTGATTGAAGGCATAATAATTTATTTGGCTGTCCAACTTTATAAAAAAAATTATTTTGATCCTTCATTTAATTTTTCACTTTTTTATCTTTTAAAGCTTTTTTTTTGTCAAATCACCTCAAAATGAATGTAAAAATTAACATCTTTTATCGTCGGTATTTAATTTTTTTTTAAATTTTTAAAATTATAAAAACTTTTTTAAAAATTAAAAATCAATAAAATCAGGGGAGAAACTAGAAAATTTTTTTAAGGAGGCGAAGTTAAATTGTAATTTTTATGATAGTAAAAGTGTAATTATTAAAGGATTAAATTAAAATTTTATCATTTTTAAGGGGGTCAAAGTGTAATATTTCCTTTACTAATTTAAAATTTTAAAAAACTTTAAGGGCCTAAATGGAATTTTTCTATTTTAGGGAGTCAGGGCCCCTATCAACCCCTTAGTTTCGCTCCTGAGTAAAATTATTAAAAAATTAATTAAATGTTGATGTGTTATCTACGTGGCAATCCATGTGTATGCCACATAAACAAAGTTAACAAACATTAATTTTTCCATCCATTTTGGGGTGATTTGATAAAAATGCAAGTTCAAGGACTAAAAGAGACAAAAAATTAAATTAAGGGCTAAAATGACTTTTTCATAAAGTTGGAGGGTCAAAAAATCATTATGCCTTAAATGAAATACTTTTAATTATTAGTCACGTAATTATAATTTCTTTACCCATGTTTTAATCATGATGACTTGAAGTGTTTTTTATTATTTCTACCAGCATCAAATTGCTCCACTGATATAAACGTTAAAATATGCCATTAAGTCTTTGAACTCTTTCCATATTTGAAATTTAGTCCTTAATGTTTTTATTTTTAAGAATTCAATTTCTCTACTTTTCATATTTTAAAATTCAAGTCCAATTGTTAAACACTATTAAAATTATTTTATTAATTTCAGATTCGTTACAAAGCTACTAAGTGAATTTTTTTGTTATTTCAAAATGTCACACCAACAAAGTAAACGAAAAAAATTTAACAATGTTAACAATTAGACCAGAATTTCAAAATCTAAAAAGTAAAGAAACTAAGTTCCTGAAAATAAAAAATAAAAGGACTAAATTCTAAATTTAAAAAGAATACAGGGACATATTTTAATCATATATATATATGTTATAGTAGAAGAAACCGAGGATTTATTTTCGGGGTTTGTATAATTGGGAACCAAAAAGGGAAGGTTTTGTGGCAACTTTGTGTAAAGAAGAGAGGAAAAAGAGAGGGTTAAAAAAAGCTTCTTTGGAAGTATAAATCTTAGTAGGCATCTTCCGGCACTTTTTAAAACAAAAGCACAAATTTATTTAACAAAAATCCGAATTTGATTTAAACAATAATTCTAAAATATTTAATCTAAATTCGAGTTTCAAATTAGAAAGATAAAATTTAATTTCAAAAAGTTATAAAATGTTTATTAAATTATTTTGAAGTTTTTATTCAAGTTATTAGGTTGTTAAAATTGTTGTTATATGGTCTGTTTTGTTCGTACCATCTGAACTAATCTAAAGCTTTTTTTTTTCTCTTTCTCTTCTACAATTCATATATTTTTTTTATAAAACAACTTTGAACGTCATGAATCTGCAAATCAAAAATCAAAATCCAAACAACTTTCTTATTCCATCTACGACACTGACTGTTGGATCAATTTGGATCCAAGGTATGTTTTTTTATTCATTAATGGGTATTGATCCCCCATAGTGATCGTTAAATCGTCACTTGGAGCTCACTAGCTAAACTTAAAAAAAAAATTAACGACCTAATGACTTAAATAAAAATTTTCGAATATTTCGATGATCGTTTTATAATTTTTAAAGTTAAGTTATTAGAACATAAATTTATTAATAATTTAATGATGTTAAGAGTAATTTGATTTATTGAAAAAAGAATATTAAGGTATCCCATCAAATAATTGCTAATCAAGGAAGGACCACATCATGTGGACCATAAGGGATGCGAGGAAAGGATTGGGCCAAGGCGGGTGCGATCGGCGCTTGCCGCACGCGTGATGGCCGGGGATCTTTTTTCTTAATTGCTAATGGGATTGGGAGCTTTTACTTCCATTTTCACATAAAATTGGGATTTGATTTTTTTTTTTTGTATTTATAATAATTTTATAATTGAATAATGTATTGTGAAATTATTATAAATTTTATAATATTTTTTAAAAATTTATAATTATACAAAATATGACAAAAATGATAATAATTTATATAATTAATTAATGTTTGCGGTGTTTTATGTGATTGAAGCTGATGAAAATATTATTTTAGAAAGTTTTTCTTAAAATTAGATTTGTTCATAGGTCAAGTGACTCACTCGACTCACCTTAGTCAAGCTTGGATAAAGATTTTTGTCTTTAAAGTCAATCTAACTTGCCTTGAATTTAAATTAAATCTTTTAAAATATTTTTATTTAAATTTATTTATAAAATATATAAATTTTAATATACATTATATTTTTTCTATCAAATCTTGTGATTATAGGAAAACTCGATGATGTTAGGCTCGCAACTTTCTATCATAGATAAACATTATCTCACATAAGGTAAATTTATATGATCGTTAACAAAACATATGAGATAAACTTTCTATCAATATTCGTAAATCTATGACCTCTTTATTTGACGAGCACTTTTTTTAAGTCGATTTCAATAGTGTCATTAAGTTGACATCTATCATTTTACCCTTTGTATTTAAAAGATAAAGAGTCTGATGGTTAAGACCCAGACTAAGCCAACCTCCCTCTATAAATACTCCCTATCAGCATAATGCAAAAGAAGATCCATAAGAAGATACAGTATCTCAACCCTTTAAGTAAACACTTTGCCAAGATATCGCCTCTAATCTTTCTATCTCTAGTGGCCTTCCGCACCACCTACAATGTGAATTACCTTATCTTTATGTCTCTCACCATTCTCAATGGTGTAAATCACCAAATTTACATTCTCTAACAACACAATTACTTTTAGTAATTAATTTTTATTAATATAAACAAATGTTTAATATAAAATTAGTATTTGTAAAATTCAGTAAAAAAATTCAACACTTAAAAATGCTATACATTTTTTAATATATATTAAAAGGACACGTGTCTTTACTCTATTTGTAAAATTTTATGAAATCATTTTTCAAATATTAAATATATTTGGATGTTGTTTTTTCATAATGAATATTTAATAATATAGTGTGAGTAGGTACATAGATGAGTTAGGTGTGGCATAACACTCATATGATATTTGACTACCTAGTCATTGAAGTGGGCTCCATTTTGTACATCACGGTATGGGGAAAAAACATCACATCAAATTTAAAAACCATCAATCACAAGAAGCACAACTCATTTCGTGTAAAACGTTCCACAACTTAAAAGGAAAACAAATATTGAAATCTTGGGGGTTTTAATTTCTCTCCATTTTATAAAAATATAAAAATTAAGTTCTCCAACATGAGGTCTTGGTACATTTGTCAAAGTGAAAGTTTTGGATTTAAGTATTCGAGTTTGAATCCACAATGCATAATTATATCTGTGAATTTTCAAGTTTTATTATGCGAGGTTTTCATGTTTGGATTTTTGTCTAAATTTACTTTATAATTATGCATATAGCCTGTTTGCTTTTTAATAGTTTGTTACTTATAACGAGACATGTTTAGGAGTCGGGTTACTTGCCCAGACATGAAGGCTCGTATTTGGGAGGGTTTGAGTAAAAAATTAGGTTCGAAAATGGGTTTGGGAAAAAAATTAAGCCCGTTTAAAATATGCGTCAGGTTTGGACTTGAACATTCAAGGTTCGAGCCTGACCCAGCCCGATCCATTTTTAAGTTTATAATACTTTATATTATGTAATTTAGAACACATTAAATAATAAATTTATATTAAATATATAATATTATTCTAATATACACATTAAAATAATATTAATATGATTATATAAAAAACTTTCAATAAATAAAAATATATATAATCATTAAATATTAAAATAATATAATATAAATATTTTTTAAAAAATTTAAAAATAATATGGACAAGCCTAAAATGGACTTGGGTCAGTTTTTTGTAAATATGGGTAGATTTTGACAAAATTTTGGCCTATATTTCAGATTAGGGCGGGCTTGGATAAATATAAAGTATATTAATATCATGCTAGGTCTGACATGACCCATAAACACTTCTACTTATGATTATTTGAACATGTATTTATATTATACTTGTAATACAAAAGGTTTGGAAGGGCGATAGGTGTTTTTTTATTCAAATAAATTTTTTAAATTTTTTCTCTTAATGATGTTGTTATGGAATTATTTTTCAGGATGTAAAAACATGCTATTGGAAATTTTCATTTCACTTAAAAATGAAGATTTTAAAATAATTATAATGTCTTTATTACGATGTTTAGTATATGTTTGTGGGTTGAGGCAATAATAATACGTTAAGACTAATATGTGATAGAAAAATGGCAAGATGTCATCGGAATGAGATACCAAGTTAAACACATTGAGTATATGTTAGATAATCATGTACTAGATTGATCCATCATGAGAATGCTCTTGGATTATTGTGCAAAGGTCACAATATTTTTCATAGAGATAATAGTTTATATGATCTTTAGTCTCGAGGTTACCATAATTTCCAACATTGGAAGTTGTATATTTTGATAAATTCAAATATCTTTCGTAACTGGTTGTATTATCTCTTAAAAATATATAAAATTCATGCAATCCGCAAAAATAATAGAAATAAGTTATGATATAAAAAGTACATTACAATGAAATTCTTGTTAGTATTCCAAAGATCGTCTCCACAAGAATTGTTCACAAATAATGAGTACAATGTAAACCAGCTAGCTAAATAATTACCAATTTTCTAAAATTGAGGATTATTAGAAAGATTATTATAAACATCAACTTAAAACTAACCTCAAGTAATCTCTAAACAAACAAATTTAAGAGACTCAAGGCAAGCCAAAAATACATTCATTTGGGTAGTTAGGGAGTTCGAATAATTTCAAGCTAAATCTTGACACGTATGGGTATTGAGGTCAGATCAAATTGTACATGTTTGTACCTCAAGGGGTTTAAAGTCCATGGGAAAATTAAAGGCTCGTGAATCTTAACATGCAAGGTGTCAAGTAGAGTTGTTTATGAGTCGAACAACCTATTTAGTCTAGTAAGTTTAGGTTAGTTTTGGGAAGGGTTTGGACAAGGACTTTCATGTTTAAGGATTAGATTTGATCATGGGTTGGATCACTCATCCAAGCTTGAATATCCGTCCGAAAAGTGGGAGGATTTGAGAAAAATATAGATTCGAAAAATGGGCTTAGACAAAAATAAGTCTAATTGTTTCGCTGTTGTTTTGTTGTTATTTTGTTATTATATTACATACTATTTTTTTGTTATTGTTTGGATATTGTATAATTCTTGTTATATTGTTAATTTTGTTGCTATTTTAGAGACATTGGCTTGCTAAATTGCAATATCTTAGTGTTATTTAAGTATAAATATTTTTTAATGTATTTTTAATTTGTTGAGAAACATTTATTTTAACGTTGTTAATGTATTTGATGTATTATATTTTTTAAATTTGTTTTTATATAAAAAAATAATCTAAAAAAATTAATACGAACAGGTTGGGTTGTGCTTGAGTTTAGCATTTTTAATCTAGGTTGGACTTGAGGAAAATTTTAGATCCATTTTTCGGGTCGTTAAAGAAATAACCAAGTGTTAAAATATATTAAATAAATTTCATGGCATGAGGTATTTGCTCGATTTAGTTTGATCCACATTCAAATTAAATAATAAAAACATTAGTAAAATATAATTTTTAATATTTAATTATGTATGTGTTATAATAAATATCGATAATAGGATTTAATTATTATTTTTTGATACAATAATCATCTCTTGTTGAGAGAAAAAATGAGTGAAGTTTCGCTGGCTTTGATCAGTGGTAGGGCTCCTAAGAAAATGAGAAGGCGGGAGGAAGAGCTACCGGATATGGGTGGTGGTGATGCGGTTATGGTGGAAGGGAGACCTCAACCTTTATCGTTTAAGGATGTTGTTTTAAACTCCAATTCCAATACCAGTTTTTGGAGGAGGAGTGGATTTTGGAGGACCTTGCTCTTCATGATAGTGATGTTAAGAAGTGTTTTCTTGATGGGGTACCCACCATTGACTTCTCTGATAGAGAGTGTATGGACTCATAGATGAGAGCATGTCTAAAACACTTATTATTAAGCTGCATGGAAGAAATATTGGGTACAATGCTTTGTGGAATAAGGTCTATGCTATGTGGAAGCCATCCAAGAGGTTTCAGTTAATGGATATTGAGAATGGCTACTATTTGACTAAATTTGAGTCTAAGCCGGATTATGCTACTGTGGTATCGAAAGGACATTGGGTCATCTTTGGACGCTACCTGATTGTTCAGCCATGGTCATCCTAATTTTCATCTCTTGATTCCTATCCTCAAAGTGTGGTTGCTTGGGTTCGAATTTCGGGTCTTTCGGGTGCTTTTTACAAACGAAGTATCCTTCAAGAAATAGGTAGCCCAATTGGAAGGGTTGTGAAAATCGATTTATTGACGGACAAAGGTACACAGGGGTAATTTGCTAGATTTGTCATCCAAGTTAATTTAGCATCTCCTCTCATTTCGAAAGTGCGAATTGCCAATCGAATTCATAGGGTTGAGTATGAATCATTGTTGTTAATATGTTTTGGTTGCGGACGTTTTGGGCATCTTAAAGATGATTGCCCTAATGCAAATTCCAAAAAAGGTGAGAAGGAAAATAAACAAGATGTTCAAAAGTCTAAAAATATTTCCAATGGTATAGGAAGGAGTACGGTACAGGAAAGGGTACAGAAAGAACAATTCGACGATTGGATGGTGGTTGAACACCGGTAGAGAAGACAACAGAGGGCGAGAGAGACAGGGAAAGATGTCACTTTTGGAAAATCAAAATGGATCACGGTTTAATTCACTTTCCATGGTTGCTGAAGGGGATGAGCTGCAAAGGAGAGTAATTTGGGGTCTTTTCGATTTGGGAATTGGGAATTAATGGGGAATAGTGATAACATATTACGAGGGGATTTTAATGGGAATTTCAATGGTGAATCTGACAGCTTGGCAGGTGGTTTTAGTGGGGTTGTACACGGGTCAAAAGGGGATGCAAATTTAAAGAAGCAAAAGGCTAAAGCAAGTGGTTCAAAGGGTGTGAAATTGGGGACCATAAAGGAAAGTTTGGGTATTCGAATTGGGTCAGCTATTGTTGGTGATCGACGTGGGCTTAGGTCACACAAGGAAGACTCAAATGGGCCACTTTTTTTAGACCCAAAATTTCATACGGTTACTAATCTTAAAGAAAACACTGATCCAAATTTATCATTGGGATTTAAAAATTTAGTTTCACGAGCTTCATTTCCCGATTCTCTTTAGGAGAAAATTTTAAATGGAAATTCAAGTTTAGTGACAGAAATGGAGAATATACAGGACGTGGGAACGGTGATTCAATCCCAATTAAAAGAGCGGTGGCAAGTCTTGTAGATAATTTGGACAGCCAAGATAATCATGATGGCCAACGTTGTAATACTGGTTTATTGGAAAATCCTGATGGAGAGGACAACAATAGTAACCTGCATGATGCTCTTGAAGTTGATAGTAGTGATGATGATGATGAAGATGAGGAAGGTATGGAGGACTGAGGTGAATTAGATTCTTGTGCAGGTCAGTCTTGCTCTTTTTTATAATATTATGATGAAAATTGATATTTTTGTTTGGAACTACCAAGGGGCAAGAAACCCAAAGTTTCATCGAATTCTTCATGAATATTTGAGAGACGTCAATCAAGATGTAGTGGTTTTGGTGGAAACTCGTGTTAGTGGTAGCACAAAGGAGAAGGTTATCCAACGTATTGGATGGCTGAATTCCCATAGAGTGGAAGCTTTGAGGTTTTTTGGTGGTATTTGGATTTTGTGGAAGAATATAGTGGAAATGCAGGTTGAAGTTAGTCATTTTCAATTTATTCACTTAAAGGTGAAGTTCCCATGTTTACAGGATTGGGTGGTGTTCACAGATGTGTATGGCAGCCTTCGTTGAACGACAAGGAGGGAGCTTTGGTCTGATATAAGAAAGGTTGCTAAGGGGATCTCGTTACCTTGGTTACTTGCTGGGGATTTTAATGCCATTCTTAACGAGGATGATCAACAAGGTGGTTCTCAAAGGGGTAGATATTCCTGTAAGTTATTTCAAAATTTTTGTAATGATTGGTGTTTGAAAGAGGTCGATTACCAAGGGTCGAATTTCACTTGGAATAGAGGTTCTTTATTTGAACGTCTTGATCAAGTGCTCTGTAATCTTGGTTGGGAGTCAATAGCTCCTAACACAACGGTTTATCATCTCCATAAAATAAAATCAGACCATAGACCATTGGCAATAAATTTTGGGTTTAGTTGTTGTGATAGACCAACAAGTCCTTTTCGCTTTATTAGTATTAGTACATGGCTTTCTTATGATAGTTTTGGACAGCTTGTGTCGGAGAATTGGATTCATGAGGAAAAGTTTGAAGGGGCGGTCACTAGTTTCATGTGTGCAACCAATAAATGGAATCATGAGGTCTTTGGGAATATTATGCATAAAAAGATCTTGATCTCGAGAATTCGAGGTATTCAGAGAAGACTTGAGTTGTATAGATCCCAAAGACTTATTGACCTTGAGAAAAAGCTCCGTTCTGAATTAGAAGGTGTCCTCGACAATGACGAGTTGTTGTGGAAGTAGAGATTACGGTATGAGTGGATTACACTTGGTGACAGAAATACCAAATATTTTTATTGCCAAGCGAATAAGAGAAGAAATTTCAAGCAAATAAAATCCTTAAAGTTAGCCGATGGATATTGGTGTTATGATGAGAAGAGGATCAAGTGTGAAGTTCTTCATTTCTTTCAGCAATTATATACTGCGGATGGTAGAATGGTTGATCGGTTCCCAGTTAGAAACTTATTTTCGTGTTTGGATTTTGCTGCGTTGGAGACTTTATCTTTGGTTGTAACGGTTAAGGAGGTCTATGACGCTCTATTTGACATGGCTCCTTTAAAGGCTCTGGGGTGGATGGTCTTCATGCGCAATTTTATCAAACATAATGGAATATCATTGGTGAGTCTTTGGTGGAGTTGGTTCGGAAGGGATTTAATGAGGGAGTGGTTGAGAGGTTTCTCAATAAAATATTGCTTATTCTTATCCCTAATATGGTAGGTCCTAAAGTTGTCTCAGAATTCCGACCTATTAGTCTTTGTACGGTTCCCTACAAGGTACTCACTAAGGTAATTATGAATCGTTTAAAGCCTCTTATGCCTTTGTTGATATAGGAAAATCAAACAAGTTTCCTTCATGGGAGATACATTACGGATAACGTAATCATTGCCTAAGAAGCAGTCCATTCTATGCGGATTAGAAAAGGGAAAAAGGGCTGGTTGGCTATCAAAGTTGATATGGAAAAGGCCTATGACCTGTAACAGCCCATTTTTCAGTGGTGCTGGAAACAGTAATTTCGGGACCACAAACCCGACGAGAAAATTTTATAATGAGTGTTTAAATTAAATAATTCAATAATAATTTTATATGAAATTTTGAATTGAAGAATTTTAAAAATTGAATTAAAAGTTAGTATAAGTGATTTGATTCAAAAGTCAAGTGATTTTAGAAAAATGAGATATTGGGACCTCATTTTTGGAATTAAGGGTCAAAATATTTTTATTAAATATTTACAGAGTCTTCTTATATGTGAATTGAAATTCGGTTGGATAATTTTGATGATTAATTGCTTAATTAAGGAAAAAATGGTAAATTGTAAAAGGGGTAAAAGTTAATTGCTATTGATTAAAAATAAAAGGGACCAAAGTGGTAATTACACCATGGTCAAAAAGTCCAAGCGGTGGAGGATATGATTACTTTCCACTAACTTTTGGGTTATTTATTCATTTAGTCTTTTTTTTTAGTTTAAGGCTAAATTGTAAACAAATTTGTTTAATTGAAATTTAATATAATTGAGGGACCAATTATGAAATTAGATTCTTTTTAAATAGCCTTAAAATAGAAATGATGTGAAACTCTTTAGATTCTTATAAATTGCAATTTTATCCTAATAAAAATAAAGATTTACTAACTAGTTTAATTTAGTATGATCGAGAATGGTGGTTTTGAGGTTACAAATTCGATGTGTTAGATAGTAAATATTAATTATTTTAATATTTAAGAGGTCATTAGTATCATATTAAAATTTGGTGACTAAATTTTATCGGTTAGATAATCAATTAAGTAAAAAGGACTAAATCGTAAAAGCTAAAAAAAGTGAAATTCATTAGTTAAATGTGTTTATTAGTAGAAGGAAGGTTTAAAAAGGTCCTTCAGAAGTAAATAAACCCTAAGGAAGGGTTGTGGATGTTTTTGGTCATTATAAACATGAAAATCTAATTAATTACTAAAGGGCAAAAGAGTAAATAAATAAATTAAAGTAAAAAACAAAACTTAAAGTGAAAGAATGAGTTATCTTCCTCATTTTTCTTCTTTCCACCATAGCCGAACCCTAAAGGAGCTTGAAGAACAATCGGTTAGATAGGTCCTTTGATTGGTAGGTGATTTCTCACCCGTTTTTAGTAATTTTTATGTTTTTGAGTTCGTATTAGCTTAATCTAGCTAACCCGGGGACTAATTTGTGAATCTGTTAAATGTTATAAAATTTTCCATTGATGAATGTGTTGTTTCTTGAATATTTATTGAAGTTTATTAAGCTTGTTTGTTGGATTTAATTATTTTGTAAAGTGATTTTTGATGATTTTAATGCTTAAGGACTAAATTATTAAAGTGTTATCTTTGCAAGGACTTAAGGTGAAATAATGAAAAAGTGGGCTGTTGAAAGACACATTAATATTCGGCAAGCTAAAAATTTAAAATAAAATGGTTAATTTGCAAGTTTTGAGCTAAAGGATTAAATTGAATAAAAATAAAAAGTTTGTAAAATTACCAAAAAGGCTTACTTGCATAAAATGATTAGAAATTTAATGTTTATTTAAATAATTGAATGAAATTATTGTAATATATCAAGATTGTATCCCGATCATGAAAAAGGAAAATTACAAATTTGCTCATGAAGTTTACTTTAATTGCAATTTCGTCCGGTAAGTTCGTAACGTTAAATTTACATTTAAATATTATCTTATTTGTATTTTTTATAATTGTTACAAGACAGGTTAATGTACGTGAAATTGAGAAAGATGAAAAAAAAAATGAATGAAAGAGATATCAAGCTTTGAGCTAATGATTTGAAACAGATGGGATAGTTGAGGTATCGCATACGTTCGAGTCCTCGACAACTTGTGCGAGCAGCATCGTGAGTCAAGAAATGAGAAAAGAAATATGGATTCTAAATGGAATACAGGCCCCCTACGATGGCTGAGATTTATGCATAAGTGCATATTCTCGACAGCTCGTGTGAGTAGCATCGTTAGGGAACAATTATATGCATAGATACCATATCGATGGCTGAGGTACCGTATATGTTGCGAGTCCTCGACATCTCGTGTGAGCAGCATCGTGACTCGAGAAAGTGATATGGATCCTAAATGGATTACAGGCCCTACGATGGCTGAGACTATACTTATTGCATATTATCGACAGCTCGTGTGAGCAGTATCATTAGGGAATAGTTTATAGAACAGACAGGCACCGTACCGATGATTGGGGTACCGCATACATTGTGAGTCCTCGATAACTTGTGTGAGTAGCATCGAGTACTGGTAACAGAAAAGTTATAGACAGTAAAGTTAGAACACCAAATATGGCTTGAGGAAGCAACAGTTCATCCTAGCTCGATTGAGATATAATTGCTTTATGCATATGATTGGTAACTCTTTAAACTCTTCGAACTTACTAAGCTTTAAAGCTTAACAAAGATGTTATTGTTGTTTTGTAAATTGTTTGCTATTTAAAGATCGGATCATCTCGAAGAAATCACGCTATCTCGGGAGCTCAATCGGTAGTATTTACATCACTTGATTATATGGCATGTACTAGGATGATGTTACCCTTGAAAAGTTTGATTTTGGATTGTTGGTTCTTTGTTGAACTAAACTTGCTTGCTTGGTTGATGTTGTAATTAAGCAAATATGTTTGGTAATGAATTGGCATGTGAATTTAAGAATACTTGTGATGATTGATTTTATTTGTGTCATATAATGAAACAAGGATTGTCATGTATGGATTTTGCAGGATGAGGATTTGAATAAGAATCTTGTGTTGAATGATGGTTGATAAACCAGAGGACTTGTGTGAATAATCGAATTCTGTATACTTGTTTCGGTAGAATTCTTGCATATATCAGTAGAAGTATAGAGTAGGGGAGAGGTTGGTTACTAACTTACATTGTATCGATAGGTAATATATGAAGTATCAAAAGTTCTGCTCATAGTAGTATCGATAGTCTGAGTACTTGTATCGGTAGAAGTTGTAGGGTAAAACTTCTTAGCTCTCTGGAGTTTTTAGTATCGGTAGAAGCATGACATGTATCGGTCGAAGTCATACTTGTATCGGTAGTATTATTTCAAGTACCGGTAGAAGTCTACACTATTCTTGAACTGTTTATTGACTTGACAACTACTGACACTTATCCAACAGGTATCGATAAAGTATCCAAAAATTATGGAAATGACCTTTTTGCCTTTGTTGAGTTATGATTATATTTAAATGATTATGTATGACATTATATTAAAAGATGAACAGTGATAAATGAATAGAAAGATACCAAGACCCTAACCGGTGACGGTTTTCGAGTTTTGGGTATTACAAACATGAAAAATGGATGTCATGATTTGTGAAATGAATATTGATTCCTTCTGCGATGTAATGATAAGTATGTTTAGTTATAGTTTGGTTAGCTAATGGTGAGAACTATGTGTTTGAGATACAGGGCCATGTGATCCTTGATGAAAAATATTTGTACGTGATTCATAAGTTCTTGCGTGATTGAATTTGATTATTTATTGATTGAAAAGTTGTAAATGAATGTGTAAAAATTAAATGTAGTTAGTATTCTGAGCTACAAATTATAATTGTAAAAGTTGTGATTGAATTGTATGTAAAAAAAAGGAAAAAAAAGAAAGACTCAAAAAGTTCTGTAAACCCTAAGACCTTAGATCGGAGATATTTTTGGTTTTTTGGGTGTTACATGATCGATTTAGATGGGGATTTATTAAGGAAACTTTGGTCGCTGCCAGGAGTCCTAATAGTATGATCAAGTTAATAATGCATTGTGTATCAACGTCCACAATGCAGATTCTATGGAATGGTGACCTTACGAATGATTTCATTCTTTCTAGAGGGGTTCGATAAGGGGATCCCATTTCCCCTTATCTATTTGTTCTCACAATGGAACAGTTGGGTCATGCCATTAGGGAAGGAGTTGATAATGGGAGATGGAAAGCTATTTCATTGGGGAGAGGGGATCTTCTTTGTCCCACCTCTTCTTTGCGGACGACTTGTTCTTATTTGGTGAAGCTATTATAGAAAATGCAACAGTAATGAAGGAAATCTTAGATGAGTTTTGCTGGTTTTCGGGCCATAAGATAAATGAGAGTAAGTCTTTGTTTTATTTCTCACCTAATACTAATGATGTGTTATAACAAGGGATTGATTATGCTTTGGGTTTCAGCAGACAAATGATTTAGGGACCTATCTTGAGGTTCCTTCGTTGCATTCAAGAGTGAGCAAAAATACATTCTAATTTGTTGTGGACAAAATTCAAAGAAAACTCAACGGGTTTAATGTTAAGTTGCTTACTGTAGCAGGTAGAGTGACACTGGCTAAATCGGTATTATTGTCTATACCTGGATATTTTATGCAGTCAACGATGATCCCGGTTGGTATCTGCAAACGAATTGAATAGACTGTTCGGAGGTTTGTTTGGGGTTAATCAGAAAACGCAACTAAAATTCCTCTTGTCAAATGGGAGAAATGTTGTCAGCCTCTTACCGAGGGAGGTCTTGGGCTGAGACGGATGGTTCCATAAAATTCTTCTTTCCTAATGAAGCTAGCTTTCCAATTTGTGACGAAGCTTGATGCTTTTTGGGTGCGCATTTTACATTTTAAGTACAAAATTATTGATGTTTGTCAGGATAAAATTGATAAACCAAACTGCTCTTATGTATGGCGTTCATTAGGATGTATTTGGGGAGTGTTTTGGGAAAGAATCAGCTGGCATATTGGTAATAGGAGATCAGTGGATTTTTTCAGAGATGAATGGGTCCCCAAAATTGAGAACTACAGGATCTCTTGATTGTTGGAAGGAGTTATCCGCCAGTCACTAAAGTTGCTGACTTGGTTGATCATACAGGCAGGTGGAATTGGGTGGTATTAAGAAGCTTGTTTCCACAGAATGTATTGGAATGTATTCGAGCATGCTTGCCACCTAAGCAGGAGCTTGGTTCGGATTCTTGTTCTTGGAAGATTGCCTTGTCTGGTATGTTTTCTATTAAGTCGGCTTACCAAAGTCTGGTTCAAGATGATAGTATTTTAGAAGATAAAAAATGGATGCTGACTTAGAAGAATTTAGCTCCTCCAAGGGTGAAGAACTTTCTTTGGCTTGCTCGCAATAATAGAATTTTAACAAATTGTGAACGAGGTCGTAGGGGTTTGACTGATGATACAAGTTGTAATGTTTGTGGTTCGGCTATTGAATCAGTTCTGCATGTTCTCCGTGACTGCAGGATTGCTAAGGATGTATGGTTATTGTTGTTGAAACCAGCTGAGTAAAATGCTTTCTTTAATGCTGATTTGGAGAGTTGGTTAATGGACAATTTGAGTAGGAAGAGTTTCAATGCAGACCATGTCATAGGGGATGGTGTTACATTTGCTGTCACAATTTGGTTGTTGTGGAAACAACGCAATAACTTGATTTTTAATAATTTTTTAGGCCTTACTGCAGGTGTGGTTAGAATGGTTGATAGTATGGTATCTAGCATCCGAATGGCGTCCAGCAAACATTCTGGTACAGGGTTTAACATGGTGCATAGGGATAAATGGTGTTCACCGAACCTTGGGTGGATAAAAATAAATTCAGATGGAGCCGCGAGCAGGGATGATAGTTGTGCAACGGCTGCTGGTGTTTTATGCAACTCGGATGGGCGATGGTTAGCTAGTTACCAAAGACATGTGGGCAGCGGTTCGGCATTATCATCGGAGCTTTGGGCCATTCTTCATGGTTTGCAAGTATCTCAACTTCGGGGCTTTAAGAAGATTGTGATTGAAAGTGATTGTTCTATGGCTTTGAGTTTAATACAGGCAAGCTTCAATGGGGAATCAGTAGACACTATCGTTAAGGAAATTTCTCGCTTACTTCGGTAATTTACGAACTACAAACTTCAACTTGTTCCTCGGGATAACAACGCAGTAGCAGATTGGTTAGCTAGGACTTGCAATTTTATTGATAAAGATATACGTATTATTGATATTCCTTGTTCTCATACTTATAAGTTGCTGATGGCTGACATATTGGATGGTCATGATGATTAAGTTTATTGAATAAGGCATTCTAATGCCTCTTTTACTATAAAAAAAAATATCGACTATGTCGATAGAATAATCGCAAAGTAATAAGAAAAGAAAATTAAAATACAGATTTTATGTGGAAAACCCCTTCAAAATACCATGGGCAGAGAAGAAGAAGTCATTAATGTTGAAAACCGAATGATACAAGAGGAGTTTTGACTACATCTATTTAAAAGTTAAAAAAATCTTATTTTAATCACAACCCTCGATCTTTCGTCCCCGCAGATCCCTTTATTTTATCACCGTATTTTATTTTTTTAACAAATGATGAGATTCGGATCATACAACTCTAATCGTATGAAAATTAAAAATAATCCTCAAACCAAACCAAAAGTAAAATCTAATCACATATTTTTAAATACTTACTCATGATCTAGTCCAATCTATGAATAAATCAAAGCAAAACAGATTTAAACATATATATATATATATATATATAATTACCTTTCATTTTCATTTTACTAATATATTTAAAGTGTATGATTGTTTTTCTCAATTCACAACTAACTCAAATTTAACAGAATCTAAGCTAAGTAAGCCGTTGATCTCGCCAATAAAATAAATAATATAAAATATAAAATAAATCCAGCAAGATAACAACCAATGAAGTTGACCAAAAATAATAGGATTTGACCAAGAGTTTTAGGGTGGGTTTTTGTGAAAAAAGGCACCCTCTCCAGCTGGAAAATCCTTACCACAGACAACTTACAAGGTAAATTTTATTACATGATTAGATTCCATTATTCCTTATGTTCCTCAAAAAGAAAAGATTGATTTGCTTCAATTTAATCCATTATTTAATAATAATAAAAAAGTTGTGTTATGGGAAAATCATATTATGCTTCTAGGCTTACTGTCCTCTTTCTGTGACTTGTCCAATCACTACGCACCTGTCATATTGCTGACTTCATCACCTCCATTCAATCCCCATCAATCACAATTCCACAATGTATAAATTGCATCCAAAGTCATTAAATTATTAGTATTTTTATATTTTAGCTATTTAACTTTAAAAATTTATAAAATATCATTGAATTATTTCAAATTTTTTATTTAAATAGTTGGTTTGTTAAAATCGTTATTGTATGATTTTTTCTATTCACACCACATACACCAATCGAAAACTCTCAATCTCTTTTTTTTTTATAGTTCAATTTTTTTGAAACTTTCTTTTATGATATTTGACAATGAAAGTTTGATTGACTTAGATACAAGGCATGTTCTTTTACTTGTTTATGGGTACTAATCTGATAAATCGATTGTTGAATCTTTGCTTAGAGTTGAACTTGTTAAAAAATTTATCAAGTCAATAACTTAAATAAAAACTTTCGAATAATTAAATGATTTAAATAAAAATTTTTAAATAATTTATTAATTTTATATTTAGTTTACCAAAAAGCTCACGGTATTTAGATGTCAAATTTTATTGAAGTGATTTTTTTATACAATAACGAGATAAAAAAAGAAGAGTAACACGATCTAAACCCGTGCTAAATTGATGTTTGATGAAAGTTTTACTCATTACTTCTATACAAGTTGAAACTATATTGGAGCGATCTTAATATTGCATATTTCTTTACCTCATTTTTAACTACTTTAGTTCATTTTCGTTAAACCGAAATAAAATATAATAAATATTAATCATAAATTAACCTTTCTTATTTTTCTTTATATATTCTCACAAGGAAAATTAAATTATATTTATTTATATAAATAAAACTTAACATTTTGTCTATTTATAATACTTGATATATTATAATTATCTTATTTTTTAAAATTTTCAGACTTAGCTTTCACTCTCAACATAATTCCATTCGATAACAAAATTAGTAAATTGTAATTTCAAATAATTTTACATTTTGTCGAACATTATAGTTAAACGAATCAAACAAAACAATGTAACATACTACATAATATGATCAATAAAAAAATAATTTATTTTAACATATTCGAACCCAATTATTTTTTCATTGATAATAATATTAATATCATTCAAATTAAAATTCAATTGTTTTTTATATTTTATGTTTTTACACTGTATTGATGTGATTTTTTTTTAAATTATGAAAAGAAATGAAGAGGGGGTTAGTTGGCAATGAGAGAGAAACAAGTGAGTAACAGCAAAGAGAAGACTGTCTTAGAATAGTTGGCAAATTGTGTCAGTAATGGGAAAAAAATAAATAAAGTAAAATGATCAAAGAAGGAAGCAAAGCTAGCTTGGCCTTGAAGAGAAGAACATCTCCAATGGCATCTAAGTTAAATATTGTTTAAATATTGAAAAAAGGGGGAAAAACCATTTATAAATAAATCAAAAGATAAAAAATTTAACAAAGGCAAAAAAAGTAGCTTAGGTTCTGTAATAATTTAGGAACAAAGAGCAGTTGAGTGCAGTAGTTAGTATGTCTTTTAAAAACAAGCAAAGTTCCAGTCTTTAATCTTTCTTACATCAAAACACACTGTCTCTCTTATATGCTTTCTCTCTCTCTAGCCTTATAGCTTCTCTTTATATATATATATATTAAAGGTTGGAATTTGATGCTTTGTTTGGTACAAGTGCCAAGTTGGTGAATTTGGTTGCCCTCAGGTGGAATTTTAAGCTTAGCATACATTTGATGCTTTTAGAGGTAACCATAAAAAATACCCAATTTAGGGGAACTATGAATTTAGACTCTGCCCCCCTCATTTCAGTTCTTGCATAATTCGAAGTTAGGGAAAAAAAAATTGGATGCTTTGATAATTCTCTCTCAAAAAAGGGTTTTTCTTCCCCCCCCCCCTTTTCTTTGTTCTTGGAGAGTGTTTTAGGGTCTTGATTTACTTTGCTTTCATCATCTTTGTACTAGTTCTTATGAAGTTCATTCATTTATGATATTATCATCAAATTTAGAATCTGGGTTTCATTTAATTTCTCATTTTAAGTTGTTTTTACCTTAATTTGATCTTAGTAAAGCATTGGTTTTTATCTAGGATCTGGTTTTTTAAAAATTCAATCTTTTTTTGTTTGTCTTGCAGAAGAGTAGATTTTGATCCTTGGGGGGGACTTTTGAAAGAGAAGAGGTAAACAATTTAGTCCCTGTGAGATTCCATGGCTGATGCATTGGATTTGGTCCTTTTTTACTTTAATATCCTCTCGGTTCTATAAAGCTGCCAACATTATATTTTGTTTTCCTTGGTCAAATCAACTTGGTTCAGGTCTAGGTTAGCTTAGAATTTGGGGGTGTTTTTAGGGTTGGAACTTAGAGCTATGGCTAGTGATGGTAATGATGATTTAGGGTTTAAACACCATAGCCTTATGAATACTAATAACCCTTTGTGTGACAAAGTTGATGGAATGGCAATGAGTTCGATGTATACTACCAAGTCTTCGAATTCGTCGGATCCTTTCTTTGGTTCCGGTTGGGATTCGATCGTTTCGTTGAATCAAAGTGAAAGCCTGGGAGGTGGTTCTTCAATTGTTTCTCATAGTGGATTTGCCAATTCTCATT
The DNA here is from genome assembly GCA_005610355.1 of Gossypioides kirkii. Lineage (NCBI taxonomy): Eukaryota > Viridiplantae > Streptophyta > Magnoliopsida > Malvales > Malvaceae > Gossypioides > Gossypioides kirkii. Next base: position 2,213,060 of record CP032248.1, read on the forward strand.
ACCCTCTCCTAATGGAGAATCAGGATATTTGTGGGACTTCCCATTTTTCCCAGTATCAATCCGATCCAAGTTTCGTTGAGTTGGTTCCGAAGATCCAAGGATTTGGTAGTGGGAATTTGTCGGAAATGGTTGGTCCGATGAGTTTACCACATTGTACCCAGGGTTATGCTATGAATCATGAGGGTGGCATTGAAAGGGCTTCGAGAAATAGTACACAATCTAGTGATGATCGTCAAATTTCAGAGGAGGGTGTTGTTGGCGCATCACCTAATGGGAAGTGTCGAAAACGAGTTCATGAAGCAAACCAGGTATATTGTTTGATTGAATCACAATAGTTTCAAAATTTTCGAGCATGATTATAATCGACTTTGTTATTTGTATTAGAATGCTGATGAAGAGCTGAAAAAGGATCCTTCGGGAGAAAGCTGTGATGTTCCGAAAGACCATGATTCGAAGAAACAGAAAACCGAACAAAATGCAGCTGCTAATTCACGCGGTAAACAAGTTGTGAAACAGGCTAAAGACGGTTCTCAAACAGGAGAAGCTCCTAAAGAAAATTACATCCATGTTAGAGCTCGAAGGGGCCAGGCTACAAACAGTCACAGCTTGGCAGAAAGGGTAACTTATTATTTTCATATCGAATTTATGATGTTTTTGTGTTTTTAGCTTCGTACTGAATCCAGAAATATTCCCGATTGTAGGTGAGAAGGGAAAAGATAAGTGAGAGGATGAAATTGCTTCAAGAACTTGTACCGGGATGCAATAAGGTAACTAGACCGATCATGGTTTCATAGTAGACTTTTTACTTAAAACGAAAACAAATCATAGATTATTTGATTCGGTTTTGTTGTTTTAGATAACTGGGAAAGCTGTAATGCTTGATGAGATAATCAACTATGTCCAGTCACTGCAACAACAGGTTGAGGTACGAAACCACGACCAGGTTTTTTCGTTTTACAGTAATACAATTAAGGAACTATACAAAAACTTCGAATCTAGAAGTATAGTAGGGAAATTTGCTTCATTTGAATAATCGGACCGTCTTTCTTTCCTCGGTAAAATCCTTGGCTTAGGCCAGTAACTAAATACGAGCACCTCCCTTGGAAATGTTGTATTGCAATTTTTGCAGTATGATGTTTAGGACCTGAATTTTTGCCCTATTTTCTTCTTTGTAGTTTTTGTCAATGAAACTTGCCACTGTCAACCCGGAGCTGAACATCGACTTAGAGAGAATTCTATCAAAAGATGTAAGTTAATTCTTTGAATACAATTGAGTAATTATATATACCATCAATAATGATTATGAATCCTTACTCTCTTTCCTGTAATAGATTCTTCATTCGCGAGGCGGAAATGCAGCAGTTGTCGGGTTCAATCCCGGGATAAACTTGTCTCACCCTTTCACCTCCGGTATCTTTCCCGGAACAATCTCAGGAATCCCAAACGCAAATCCGCAATTCCCTCCCTTGCCACCTCAGGTAATCACTATAAGGATCAAAATCATTTCCTTTCTCACATCGAAACATTTTGATCCAAACATCTTCCGGTTTTCTTACAGACTGTACTTGACAATGAGCTTCAAAATCTTTTTCAAATGGGATACGACTCGGGTTCAGCCATGGACAGTTTGGGACCAATTGGTATCTCATTCATTCAAGCATTATAGTGATATTTTTGTTATATTGGTTTTCCATGTTTTTTACTTCAAGTTCGGATCATTTTCAGGTCGGTTAAAACCGGGGCTTTGATATATCTACGAAGCTCAAATAAAAAGAAAAGGCTTAGTTCCTTCTAACCAAGCATTGAAATGTTTTCAAGTTGACTGCAGATTTTAAACTCATATGGGAAAAGCAAATTGAAGAGCAAAAAATTGTTCAGGTGTATAGATGGGTTTTTTTTTAAACTGTTAAAAGTTATTTTCCTAATTTTTAGACAAGGGAAAGATGAAATGTCGGAATTACAAATGATGTATATCGGATGTTGGAATTTTTTTGGTTTGGTAATGGGTATTTTGTAGGGGGTTTGATGGTTGTTTTTGAAAGCTTGGGTAATTGTTTTAAGAAAATTTTCTTGTACACAAGTTGTCATTTTTCCTCTGCAAATTTTCTTGGTAACCAATCATGTTTTTGGTTAGTCCATTGGATAATGATATGGTTGAATCTATCCAAAACTTAAAAGGCCCATTTCAGAACTTGTAATAATAATGAAAATAAAGGCTAATTCATCAAATTGTATATTCATTTCTAAGATGTTTTAATTGAATTTTCAAATTAAAATACTATTCTTAGTGGGGTTTCGGGTCTTCAACAAGTTCGGTATTGCATTTGGTTGGGATTTTTGTTATTCTATCGGGATGTTTGAATAGGCGAAACAATAAGATCGAAGAATTTGTGTATGGTTGGACTGGATTCCATGACACATAGCATAAAAGTCATTTATGGGGAAGAATGCTATTACTTACTTTCATAAATGACCTATAGGTTATAGGGTCGAGTTCAATCATGGGCAAATTCTTCAATTTTCTTGGTCTCAATAGAGTCGAGAAATAAAATCTCAATCGAGAAAAATATCATATTCATTGAGGGTTTATAGCCCTCAACAGTTCTCTAAGCTCAAAATTTGATTTGATTAGTTTCAAGATGATTTTGATGAGTTAGCTTTAGAATTTGAGACCATAAATTTCATATCCAGAAAATGACTTTTAAGCTCAAAGTTGAAAATGATTTTTTTTTAAAAAAATAAGGATTTTGAAAGTTAAATTAATTTGATCATATTTGTTTTTTTTGACATAATGCCTAGAACTATTCATAATCCCTCCTCAACTCATAAATAGGAGGATGATGCGCTTCAACGCACTTGAACTCATGTCCTCCTATATTGATAACAATATTCATGTCAATTGAGTTAAGCTTCAATCAACGAGATTTCGTTTTTAAATATGCTTAAACAAAGAATAACACATACTTGCAATGCTTTAAGTTTTACTGTTTTAAATGCCAGTATGAAAGACTTTCTAGAGCTAAAAATGATCAAATCTTGTTTTTGAGATACAATGGACATTGGAATCATTTAGAAACTCTTTAAAATGTGTTATAAAATCTTTTTAAATTGTTTAAAGAGCTGTAAAATGAAATCTTAGGGTGGTTTTTTGATGGACGGTAGGATGGGTTTAACTTATTTTTTATTCACGTTACAATATTTAATTTCACTGTCACTATTATTTTTACACTAACAGCAAATAAACGCACTGTACATCCAAACTCACCCTTAATATCGTTATCTACTTTCAACCCAAATTCAAGAAAATGTGTGCTTACAGTATTTAAATTATAGATTTTCTTTTTACTAATATCATTTCATCACTTCAACAACCTTGACTAATCATTTGAAATTTTTTGAAAATGTTGGAATTGATTAAAAATGTGTTTACCAATGATTGTTATTTTCAAAGCAAAAATAAATTTTAAATATTCTAAATTATGTTTTGTTGATTCATGTAGATAAAGTATATTTTTAAGCTCAAACATTAAAGATAATATTATTAAAAGAAACAATTACGAACATAAAAAAAAATTAATTTTCATAGATTATAAAATGAACCTACATCATAAAAACCCGAAGATTTTTACCAGTTTCGGTGATTTGGAAAGTATAGTGCATGAACCTATTTAAATTTTTGGTTGTACAAGTGTTTGATGCCACTTGTTGCAGCTGTTGGGTGCATGATAAAACTGGACCATGGATTTCAGAATTTTTCAGAATTCAGTTTCATCGAATTTAAAGTTCCCTTGAGAATGTAAATAAAAGACATTCCCCAATTGACTTTTTATTCATAGTTCATGCACAAACTCCACCTTCATCTCATCTATCCTCGGAAACATGTTCTGTTTTTCCTTTGCCATCAATTCAATTTTCTTTCTTCTTTTGTCATTTTCTCGAGAAAACTCTCAAAAGGGAAAAACAACAATCCATGGGGGATCCCATCCTACATATCATAGTGTGGTCCAGCTGCTTCCCAACCATAAAATTCGGTGAGCCAGCTCTGAGGGTGGGCTACGGACCCATGGTTCAATGACTAGGACACTGGTTGGACCCCTTTTGCTTCCCACCTACCCAATTTACGTATTTTAGTGTCAATCATCTTGGATAAGTGTTTGATTTTTGCTCATATGAATGGAACACATTTTTAATTAAATACTTATAGAAAAATTAATCATTATTACCGTAAGTGATACCTTAATTTCAAAATTAAATGCTTAAACCTACCATTTTCTTATCTCAATGGTACTTTGAGAAATGAAAACAAGTTCATTGTTAAGGGTTTTTTAGATAATTTGTTTGTTTTTACGGGAAAAAATATCATAGACGATTAAAAATTAATTCTTTTTATTTAAAAATTTATCCATTTATACGATTAACAATGTCATCTGTATCTCATGTTGACATATAAAAACTAATTTTTAACAATTAAAATGAATAACCCTTTTTCCATGAAATCAAAAGGGCTTTTAAGGAAATATATATATATATATATATATAAACAATGCACAATGCTTTGGAACTGTAATCGAATTCCTCATTGATTTTTGAACAACAATTTTTTCTTACAAAAGAATCACAAAGACATGCCGAAAGAGTATCACCGTTTTCAAGTGTACCTATGTCCAAATTGAGTCCCCTTGTTGTATCAATGTTAAAACACAATTTCTCCTTCGTATCAGGTGGACCTAGAACCGAAATCACAAGCATAGAAGACGATGAACACCCCTCTCAGCCAACCCTCTCCGACGGAGAGTTCGAGTCCGCCCGTATTTACATCGACCGCACTTTTTATAAAACCTGCTCACCAATTAAGTCTAGACCAACAAGAAGGAAAGATATCCCTTGAAATAGCAAGAAATAAAAATGGATACCCTGTGCTGATAAAAGACTCCTAGCTGAAGCTGTTAATAGAAGGAATGCTAAAGCTAGTTCCTTTGTATACATCCTATTATGCTTATTTTTCCTACTCTTTTGTTCTTGAAGAATATCGGTTTTTGTTTCGTCGAGATTGGGTTCGGATTCCCCGCGCTGTTGTTTTGTTTCTTTCTCGACCAAGGATACAAGATCACCCTCAGATGATCGACCTGATTTCTTCGTAACAACCCATTCGTATGCGCTACCAAGTTGGAAAAGACCGGAAATCATGGCGTTGAACTTGGTCACCGACATGGTATTCTCGAAAAGAAGGTAAGGAACGATGAATGGGAACGATTTCGGGGTTGGAAGGATGTTTAGGAACGACATTGTAGCAGGGATATAACAGACTACCCATGCCGGAAGCTCGGCCTCGGGAATGAACATTGTCATGGGGAGAATTATGCAGAAAAGAGTGAACGAATAAAACGGTAGGATCAGCTTTCGAAGCAAAAAGAACAGAAAGATCATATTGAATTTCTTCCACATACTGATCTGCATCAATCAAAATACATAACAAGAACAATAAGAATCGATCAAGAATTACGGGTTTTAAAAGTGTTTCAAAAAAGCACTCACCTTAGCACGAATAATATCCGGCAAACAAAGACGAAACAACTGCATCGGTCCTGAATGCCATCTATGTTGTTGTTTCCTATAAGCTTCATAAGATTCAGGAAGCTCACATTGACACTGAAACAGATAACCGGAAAAAAATTTCAAAAATGAACAGCAGCTAAATTCAACTACCAACATCTAAACTTGAGCTATACCTCGACGTCATTGAGGAAAACAAATTTCCATCCATGAAGATGAGCACGGACCGCGATATCCATGTCCTCAACGGTTGTTCTTTCCAACCAACCACCGGATTCCTCCAACGCCCTAATCCTCCAAACCCCGGCAGTACCATTAAACCCGAAGAAATTTATGAAAACACCATTCACTTGTTGTTCTACCTCAAAGTGAAATGACAAATTAACATTTTGCAATCTAGTTAGTAAATTCTCATCTTTATTAACAAAGGACCACCTTGCTTGAACCAGCCCTACATCCTCATTATCCTGTAAGAATTACAACAACAACAACAAAAAAACACAACTAATTTCACTCCCAATTAATTCTAAAACATACACGATACATCAAGGAAAACAGTTACCTTAAAGTGGGGAATGGTTCGTTTTAAAAAATCCGGTGCCGGTTGGAAATCGGCATCGAAAATGGCAACGAATTCGTATTCTTTAACGTAACTATAACTCATGCCGGACTTAAGATTACCAGCTTTATAACCATCTCTGATCACACGGTGGCGATATACAATCCGGACACCCTCTTGTTGCCATTTATTTACTTCTTCTTTAATAAGCAGCTGTGTTGTTGGCTCATCAGAATCATCCAATACTTGTATCAAAATCTTCGATTTTGGCCAATCTAAATTACAAACTGCAGCTATTGATTGTTGATAAACCTGAAAAAATGCAGAAAAAGGAGCAAAATTGAAGCATGGGTTTACCATACAATGATTAAAAAAAGGATTTTTTTTTCTGGGTTTTGATTTTTATTACCTCTTTTTCGTTGCACATAGGGATTTGAACGAGGACCATTGGGAAGAAACCATTTTCTTCGAGGTCAACAATGGCGTCTTGTTTAGGGATTGGTTTGATTTTCTTGAACCGGATCCAAAAGCAACCCAAACAGAGTACAAGCCGGTCCAAGCTTTGTACAATGAAGAGAATGATACAGACATTAGCGAGGAATTGAAGAGGTGGAGCTAAATACCCGACCCGAATCAAAACCCAACGAGTATACAACCCGTCGAACAAATCCCTAACACCGAACGGCGCCGTGAAAATGTACTGTAATTGGAGTTTCGGGGCACCGAAATGCCAACCTTTGAAATACGCGGCGATTTCGAAACCGAGTAATAACAAGGATAACCATAGGAACGCTTTGATGCAGTTATAGAACAGGGTTTTAACGGTTTTGTTTTCGGTCGAGGGAGTGCCGTCGCTGTCGTCAGTTCGACCGGAGATGACTCGGCGACGTATGGTTGAACCGAGACTGAACAATGTGGAAGCAACGGAGGTTAAACAACCGGCGGCACGGTGAGCTTTCAAGAGGAGTACCCAAGTGAGTTGCTTCGCATTTTTACCACGCGCTTTCTCTCGCGTGACCGTCGACGTTTGAAAATCGGATTCCGATGGAGCTTCAAGTTCGACCATTGACCAGTTTGGGTTCTCCATTGTGACGACTACCGGAGTTCCTTTATGACTTCCTTTTCCCCACCAATTAAACGACGGCGGCGCCATTTTTGTGTTTGAAACTTTTCTCTTGGGTTAACCGTTAATGCTGCAATAAGAAAAAAAGAACTAAAACATTAAGCTTCCCTTTAATGGCGAATCGAAATTTACGCCATAAATTAAAAATCCAAACTTTGGGTTTTGAAGATGAAGCTTTCACAGTTCAAAAAAAAAAAGGAAGTTCTACAAAAAGCTCTTCTCATTCAATTACAGCTTGCAAAAAAGGACATGGCTTTAAAAACCCAAAAAGAAAGAAAAATGGAAAGAAAATAAAAAAATGGTAACAGCTCAACAGGTCTTTGATTTTGATATTATGTAATTGTTTTTTAAATTATTATGTTTTGGGAGAAAAAAAATCGAAAATTTATTTTTTTTTTATGACAGACAGAAAACACGACAGTGTGCTGTCTTTCAAAATCAAAGGATTCAAAAAAGACAAAACAAAAACAATTCTTTTTTACCAAATCTTAATTAGTTTAACACACAACCGATTTTGTTAACCTTTGCTATTAGTCCCTATATTTTGTAAAAGTTATGAATTTAGTCTTTATATTTTAATCTGATCAATTTTAGTTCTTGTATATTTTGATTTTGTCAATTTAAGTTCTTGTATTTTTTTTAAAATTTTAATCCTAACTCAAACAGTAATAGTTAAATTCAAGTTCGATGTTGAAATTAGGACTCAACCATTTAAGAGTTGTTCACATAAAAGTCAAACATTTCAAAATGATCAAATAAGAACCTAACCTTTACAAAAGTGTCAGGCTCATTCTTGATATTTTTGGACCCTAAATAGAACAATAAATTAGACCCTTTTAAAAAATTATAAAATATAATACAATAAAAGATGAAAAGAATTTGGGACCTTGGGAGATAAAACATTTATTATGAAAAATTGAAAACCCTGTGCATTTAATTAATTTATTTTAATTTGAATTTTTTTTCACATTAAAAGCTGAAAAAAAATTCTTGGATCTTTTTCAGCTTTGGGCCTAAGCATTTAATTAATTTATTTTAGTTTGATTTTTTTACCACATTAAAAGTTGAAAAAAATATTTTTTTAGGACTCTTTTCAACCCTAGGCTTTGGACGGCTACACTCTCAAACAATCCCAATACCGAGCCTAAGAAGTGCTCAAATAAGGACTCAGCCCAAATTGTAGAAAAAGCTAGGTAAATGCTGACATGTTTAGAATAAAACGCATAACGCCTCAATCAGATGTTGTTTGAGAAAAAAAAGTAGTCAAAGCATAATTTGAAACATGATATACGACATTTGAGAAGCCCTTTTTGAGCACTTTTATAAATGTCAGCCCCTTATATGACCATTTTGAATGATTTGATTCTTATATGAGTAACCTCTAAAAGATTAAGCCCAATATGAGCATTTAACCTTAAATTTGATTGGTTAAAAGTCAATTACTAGGCCTACGCTATGCATACAATTGTAGGTTTAGTATATCTTCTCCAAATTGATCATTCTAAGTTTTTATTTTTTCGAAATTTGAAATTCCAATATTAACGTAAATGACAGTCATTAATTCATTAACTAGATTTTTAGTGAGTATTATGTGAAAATAATAAGTTGATGTAGCATTAGACATATGATAATATGTTTGTCTCATCAGATTTTAGAATTAGCACAACTCAATGAATTTAAGAGATAAATATCAAAACTATACATCAACTATGCTTTAATGTGCAATTGTATACATGAACTTTGATTTTGTGCAATTTTATACATAAAATTTTGATTTAATCCAATTATTGTAAATTATTAACACAATTATTGATATAATATCATTTTATGTTTATATATTATATACATAAATAATTATATTTATCCAATATAAAAATTAATTAATGTATTTATTTCTTTAAATGAGCATGATTAAATCAAAATTAAAGTTTCAAGTATACATTTGAACCACAATTAAAGTTGTACGTGCATAATTGCATCAAATTAAAGTTTATGTATACAATTACACATTAAATCAAAGTTCATGTATAATTTTGAGATTTATCCTATGAATTTAACAACAATTGTTTGGTAAGGACTCAAATTTTAAAATTTAAAAACTACAAGGATGAATAGAAAAATTTAACCGTTTATTGTTGATAGTTACAATGAAAAATTTCACGAAACAAGGACCTTTAGATTTTCGATAATGACCATTTCTTTTTCTTGCCAAACAGACAGAAAATGTGTTTAAATTTTTTGGTTTCAAAAGGAAATTAATGATTCCTAAGTACGGTTGGGATAATTAGATTTATCAGTTGGAATTCTATTGTGGGTAATTTATAATTTGGCACCTTAATCAGTGACTAAAATTTAGGATGCTTTTGTTTGGTTAATCAAAAAAAAAATCTAGTAATTTCGTTTGATGATTCCGTTTTAGTCATTCAAGTATTAAATCATTAATAACAGTTAATTGTATACGTCAGATTATATCTATATCAAATTACACTTTTATTTTACCCACCCAGTAAATCGCTTTTATTTTAGTTATTGAAATAAATATATATTTTTAATTTTGGTTTGGGTTAAAAAAATTAAATTGAAAAAACAGTAAAAATTAAATAACGCATTAAAATCAATCTTTTATTAAATTTAATGACAAATGATTTTGTTATGCATATATTGTTTTAGATTACATTGTGGTTATATACTTTAAGTCCGCATAATTAGATTATCGTACTTTAAGTTCGCATAATTAAGATTTAATATCGAGATAATATTTTTTTATTATTAAAAAAAATGTTTTTAAGAAAAATTCTTGTCGGCATTTTAATCAAACTAGTTGAGGATGATAGTTATCTGGAAAGATTAACGTCATCAAAAAGATGATAACTAAATTATGTCCAATTAAAATATAAATATTAAATCATAAATGTAATTATAGTAGATAGATCAAAATTGGAATTTAACCCTAAAAAAATAATGACAAAAATAAGCAGCGACATGTGTCATGCAGCCATCCTTTTATACAACATTAGTTACAGATAGTCAACAAACTCAATTCTAACGTTAAATAAGCCACCGACAATTTTTTCTGATAAAATATTTTAATTAATATATTCAGTAAAATGCTACTATTAATAGTAATTTGTAATTATTAATTTAAAATTTTATAATTTATAAAAAATTTAAATAGAATTTTTTTTATTTTACGGGTTCAAAATTTCTACCAATTGTTTTAACTTCGTTACGGATAAGAATAATGAACAACAATAATATAAAAACATGACATATAATACAAATGATAAATAAATTACTATAAATTAATGCACAAATGTTATACCTGCAAAGTAATCTAAAAAAGAGAAAGTAACTACAACATTGAAATAATTCAAAAATAGATCAAAGATACATCAACTTGATCAAATCATTAAAATTTACATCCTAACCACGAAATCATCAAATCAACTTGACGATAAGCATTGATCAATTAAAAATAGATTGTCATAAGCCCCCAAAAGACTCACCACATCAATAATGTACGAAAAATTAAAGTCTCAAGTAGCGTATACTACTTTTTTACGACACTATTATATTAACAAATTTCATATATACACAAAAAGTAAAAATAAAATCACCTCTATTTTATTTACGTATTTAAATTTTATTCTACTCGTAATTTAATTTAATTTTTATTATTAATAATTAATTTCAAACAGTTCATTTAACTATTTATTATTTATTATTTATTATTTTTAATTTTCACATTTTTACACGAGTCATAGTGAATAGAACATTTCGAAATATTAAATTTTTATTTATTTAAAAAACACACGAGAGTCTTGAGGGGATTGGGTCAGCGGTCCGGTCCGAACCATAAGGGTAGGGGTAAAATTGGAAATTTAATGTTAATCAGCGTGGTAGAAAAGGAATTTTTGGAATAATTTATGTTTGTTGGATTGGATTCATTCTGAGCCGTTGAACTTGTGACAAGTGTGAGTAAGACCGCGATAAGAGAAGAAGACACGTGACACTAATGAGTGACGGTGCTGACTGCTGACCATGGATACTGTGACTTCACTTTCAAGAATTTTATTTATTCTTTAATATTAATATATATATATACATATATATATATATATATATATATATATATTATCATTTTAAAATAAAATATACATATTAATTTTGATTTTATAACATTTTGAACTGTCAAATATTCTACTTGGCATAAAGTTTAAAATTACACATTTTTTTATATGAGATTTGATTTATTAATTTTTATTAAAAAATATAATTTATCAAATACACCAAATATTAAAATAATTTTTTTAATAAATTGAAAATACATAAGAAACAAAGTTTTTATACTTAAATAACACTACAATAGTTGTAACTTAACAAATAAATATTTTTAAAATAATAAAAAAATTAATAATAAGACAAGAGTTTTACAATATCCAAATAGTAACAAAAGAATAGCAAAATAGCAGCAAAACGACAACAAATAGTGGTGAAAAAAATTTAGACAAATTCAGGTCAAGATAAAAAAATTTTACCGGCCCGTTTAGAAAGCGAGCTTTATTTTTTGTCTAAGCTCACTTTTCAGGCTTATACTTTTACTCAAATCCTCTCATTTTTTAAACGAACCTAAACAAGTTACTCGACTCATTATCAAGTCTAATTTCACTGTTGCTTAGAATGCTTTTAATATTTAATTAAAAAAAGCACAGGGATTGGTAACATATTTTGACAGCCAATTATCTTCTAAAATATTTTATAGGTAAATTAAAGAAAAAAAAACATAACGGTTTTTTTAGCTCTCAATTTTATAAAAAATAATTATTTTAATTCATTCGTTTATTTTTTTAAAATTTTTAATTTACATTTTTATCAATCACTTTAAAATGAATGAAAAAATTAACAAACATTAACTTACTTATGTGGATATACACGTGAACGGTCATGAGAATGTCAAATCAATTATTAATTATTTTTTAAAATTAAAAAACCCAAAAATATAGGAAGTCATTAAAATTTTTAAAAAAATTGTAAAAATATGAAAATATTATAATTTTTTAATATACAAAAAAATATTAAAAGTTAATTATTACTTACATGGCATCCACATGTATGTTTATGTCAACAAAATTAATGTTAATTAAAATTTTTATTTATTTTAAAGTTATTTGATAAAAAATATAAATTTAAAAATTAAAATAAAATAGGTAAAAAATTAAATTGAGGTCTAAAATATTTTTTTAATTAAAAGATTAAATAAGACATTATGTCTAAAAAAAGAAGAATTAAAAAAATTAAAACTTTATTTAACAAAATTAAAAATTAGGAAAAAAAAATCAAGGAAGATCATGGATGGCAACTCTCCATGTAATTATTTTCCAATGAATGAAAGAGGGGTATTATAAAAACAATTAAACATGATTCTAGAGATTAATATTAATATTATAGTTTAAGAAATAAAAAAAAATTGCAAAGCATGTAGGTCCCTAGCATTTGTATTATATAATTATTAATCATGAGGATTAGTTGAAAGTAAAGAGCATTGTTCATAATTAATCACCATTATACATATAATAAATACCTAATTTAAATGGATATGATTGATTGAATATATGAATTAAATAATGACCATACGTCGATTGAGTCTTAACTCGATTGATATAGGTATTGTTGTTAATGCAGGAGAATGTGAGTTTGAATGCGCTGAAACGCATTATCCTCATATTTATGAGTCGAGGAGAGACTATGGGTAGTTTTAAGTATTGTGTAAAAAAAAATAGATATGATCAAAACCTATAATGGGTACATGAATTTAATTAATTTAAATAATAAAAAAATTAAAATTAAAATTAAAAGTGAATTGGTCAATTCTTCAAAACAAAAAAATTGTAATGGGATATTGACCCCACTTTATATATATAATTTTATATTCATTCCTATATTTTTTAAGTAATAATTTTATTGTTAAATTTATCAATATAATTATATTTTACATCGAGTTTAACATGCATAATTTATATGAATGGAATATGAAATGTAACGGTTGAATAATTAAAATATTAATTATATAAAAACATACGAAAATACTGTGTAATTGGATCCATCCCAAGGAGGATTGGTTTGATTGACTTTAGTATATATAATTTTTAATTGGTTTTGTTAAAGTTGTTGAAATCTAATTAGATGAGCCGGTGAAATTAGTTGTATCAAGAATCGGTTGATCTTGAACCGGTATGACTTGAGACAAAAAAAATCAGTTTGATTTGGCGGTCGAACATTGATGGGTGTCGAATACACCAAATACAAATATTCCTAAGATAAATAATACAAAACAATAGTATACGGTACTAAGGTCGATTCCACAGGGACTGATTGCTAAATTTTACTCTCGTGTCTTCCTCTTGAACGTCATGTCGAAAAACGTGCCCGCGACTTGTGATTATCTCCCTAAAAAAATAAACAAGTGAGAGATTGAAGACAAAAATGTTAAACTAAAATAAAACGAAAATAAAATAAATAAAGTGAAATCAATCTTGATGCAAAGTAAATTAATCGAGATAAAAATGAGAAAAACTATATTTAATAAGATTAGCCTCAGCCTTGGTTCTCTCCGAACTTGAATCGATCCTTGAAAATTGATCTTCTCTTTTTAATCAATAAGCTGGTTATAGAGCTCGAGAACGTCCCAACGGCCAACTTTTCCTCTTGTAGCCGGTTCCGGTACGACCTACAAATTGACCCTTATCGAATGTGTAACTACGTCGCACGTGCTCGCGATTATGCTTTGAAAAGCCTAACTCGAATTAACAGCCTCATCCGCGTGGGTTGTTTAAATCCAGTCTCTATCACCCTTGACGGAATCCAACTAGCCGTTTCTCACCTGGACACACCAATTTGTTCGCAGGAACTCGAATGCAACACGACCGACTCGATTTCTCAATTGTACGCAAACCTACTTCAACCTAACGCGTGCTTTTTGGATTGAAGTTGAATTGACTTTGAGGGATGAATTTGTACTATCCCATAAACCAGAGTGATAGCGAATATCGATAAAAAGGTTTTTAGCACGGTTTCATAACTCACAATTATTTCTTGACAAAGTGATAACCGGGCTAAGGCTAAAAAGAACTTAGTGGCACATGATTTTAATCATGCTTGGTGGAGGATGATGATGGATTATTTGTAATTTATGAAAAGGTGGAAATGGAAATTGATTAATAAAGCAATTGGACAAATTTTGTAAAAGAATGAAAATTGAGATGGAATTGGCAGAGAGAGTATGCCGAATTAGAAAAAATAAATAAAATGCACAATTGCTTCAATTACTCACAAATCAAAAGTATGTTTTCAATTGAGTCCAAAAGAGCTTATTTATATACAATTGGGTTACTAAAAACTACTTCTTTCCATTTACTTAAAATAAATAATCCTAGTCAAACTAAAATGGAAATTATAAAAAAATAACAAAATCCAAAAAAAGGCTATTGACAAATTCAACTAAAAATTTATTTGCATTTAAGCCCTCAAATTCTCTCAATTCTCAATGTAGTCCATCTCTTCACATATTTCTTCAATTAAGTCCACTTTTTGCTTGCCTCTAGGTTGAAACATTAATTTGTGTACCTAATAAGAAAATGTAGAAAATTAGAAGTACTTTCCTCAAAATTAATTCAAAATACACAAATAAAATTGCACAAATTATTTACTATCAAACATGATTTTATAAATTTTTTTATTTTTATCAATTTTAATGATTTATTTAATTCATACTGAATCAACGATGAATTGAATCAAAAATAAAAAATATGATTGTTTCAATCACCAATTAGGTTCAAAAAACATTGAGTTTTGTTCTATTATTTTTATGAGTTTATATTTTATATATTCACTTAGATAAAGTAAAATATTTATATTTAAAAAAATCGTTAAATATTTATATGCACATAGACTATTATACGAGTTGTTATATTAATAATGTTAATAATTAATGTTTTAATAAGCCTTTTAATTAAAAAATAATTTTATTTTTTTAAAGGTTAAATGTCAATTTTAATTTTAAAAATAAGGACTAAACTGACAGAAAATATACCACAAATTTATTTTTATATTATATTTTCTTTTTATAAAAATGATTTAATATTTTTTTAATCACTAAAGAAGGAAATATATACCAAACTTCTAGTGGTGATTTAATATGTTATACGAATTTTTACTAATATTTTAGGAAAATGCTTTCAGCTAAAAGTGTTTTATGAAAATTCCACATCAACAATGAAGTTTCATGTAAATTGTTATGCCAATGTCTTTAAAATTTCAATAATTCATCCGTTCTTTTGTCTAAAAAAAATAATTTAACTAAAATTTGAAAATTCAAGACCAAAGTGATCCTAAAAAAAAATTATGATCAAAGTAATAAAATAAGTAAACATTAAATGTTAAATTTATTATTATATCTAAAAATACAACTAACTACTGAAGTTGGGATTTTTACAATTTTGTTGTTGTTAATTAAAGTAAAACTTACCTTTATGAAGCAAAACCACAATAGAAGTATTCATGAGTCAAGTCGGGTTCGGATTGAGTCTAAGTATGATATAAATACACTTTATGCTTACTCGAATCCAATTCAACTTGAAATACAAGTCTAAAATTTTATATAAGTCCGTCCATATTTGTAAATAGTTAATCTACATTTATTTTAAACCTATATTATTTTTAAAATAAAAAAATATTCATATTATTTTTAATTTAATATTTAATATTTTTTTATTTATTAAAAATTTATATATTATCATCTTAACATTTTTTTACATTATAATAATATTATATATTATTATAAATTTAATTTCATGTGTTATAAATGATGCAATATATAAAAATAACATAATATAAAATATTACGAACTTAAAAAAATCAATCCGAAAATATTCAAATCCAAACTCGACTTATATTTTAAATATACTTAATTTTTTATTTAAATTTATTTTTCGAATATAATATTTTTACTTAAATGTTTCCAAATAAGTTATATACAACAATCACCTTAACTAATAACCTAATGATTTTGTTGATGGCTACTTATATCATAGAATTGTAGTCGACAAACAATGTGTAAGATACGTCTTTTCACTGAAAATGCAATTTCTTTTCAATTCTCTTCTTGTCAATCCATTTTCAATTCCACATTAATACTTTAAAATTTTAATTGCAATTTAATATATATATATATATATATATATATATATTGTTTAGAAAACGAGCTAAATTAGTTAAATATACCGAAAAACATTAATTAATAAAGTAAATCGTTTTTTTTGAAATTTAGAGAAATAATTTTTTTTTTGTGTTTGAATGTGCACTTAGTTGAACAAATTTTTCTGCTGACATGTCAGAAAAAACACATTTAACTGGACACGTTTTAACTTTTTCCTTCCAAAAATAATTTATTTTCTTAAATTTAAAAAATTCAATCTATTTCGCAAATTAACTTTTCTTTTTGACATATTCAACTAATTTTGCTTAGAAATCGATTATTTACATCATAATAAAAAAATATATAAATTGGACTCGAATCAAAAGATAAGGAAACCCAGATTTTATGTGAAATAGAAATTGGATTTTGTGAATGGATGCATGTGATGTATAGTGGGATGGTGTCACTTTAACATCAAACACAGAGTTTATAGTTGAAATGTCAATTATCAGTGTTGATGGATACCCCCAAATATTAATTTCCCAGTTTTTAAGAGCACTATATGTAAAAGCAAATGAAAGGGGCATGGATTAAGGCAATTTAGAAAAATAAAAACAAACAAAAACCCACATGTGTTGGGTTGCTGTTAGTGGGTATGAGAGAAAGAACAGAAGATAAAGTCTTCAGTAGTGGCAGATTCAGAAATATGATTTACGGTTAGAGGCGGTATTACCAAATTTTTTAGACCGAAATTAAATTATTTATTTTTATAATGGTAACAATGTAATTTCGTCATTTTAATAGTTTATGTTTTTATAATTTTTAAAAAATTAAATTAAAATTTATTATTTTTGGATAGTCGAAATGTAATTTTATTATTATTAATTTAAAATTTTATAAATTATAAAAAATTTAAATGAAAAAAAATTAATTTTAGGAGTTGCTAGATCCACCCCTAATCTTGAGTAAGATAGTAGGAGAGGGGATAAGGATTACTTGCGGTTTAACTTCATGCCCCGAGCCATATATGTATATATATATATAGTTCCTTGTTTCAATGTATTATGTGTCGGGTCGTTATTGGTGAGTTAAAAGACAACTGATTAAGTGAGTTGACATAATAAGTTTAGGTAGAATGGAGCTATGACTTACCCTAAGTCGATTAAGATAAAATGTGATCATTGAGATCTAATGTGTCGATTAATGAGTGAACCAACTTATCAAACAAGTGAAAAATCGAGGGATTCTTACTAGAAATTCCTCTAAAGGACTTATCAGACAACAGAGTAGTTAACGCGATGAGGGTGTCTTGCATTTAGCAGACCCTTGGGAGTGCACACAGCCATGCAGCCATCGGATGAGATTTTTACAGCTTCTACATGATGATGGTGCTCTTGTAACCTCGACTAGTGTCTCTATTTTAATAAAAGAAATAGTAATAAACTTTTATTTATTTTAAAATTAATTTTATAATTTTATAATATAAAAATATTAAATAAAATTATTTTTAAATTTTTAAAAAATATTATACATTAAAATCCAATCAAATTAAATCGTTATCGATTATAACCGGTAAGGACAAACGAACAAAAAAAAAATCCGTTATTAACTTATTAGTAAGTTTACGTTTCGATTACTTGACTTTAAAAAGTTATAAAATTATCATTAAATTATTTGAAAGTTTTTATTTAAGTCATTACTTTGTTAAAATCGCTATTGTATGACCTTATTCGTTCGCACTGCATGCTCAAATCTAAAGTTATTCTTCTCCTTTTCTTTTATAGTTCAGTTTTTTTCATGTAACAACTTTAAACGTCACGAATCCACGAATCAAAATTCAAATAGTTATCTTCTCAAATCTTCGACACTGACCATCAGATTGATTTGTTACTATAATAATGAAATTTAATCCTACTAAATTTTAAAATTTTATTTTATGTTTCAAATTAAAATAAACTCGAATAACTCGTTAATAATTGTCTAGTAAACGCAAATTTCTTTTGATTATATTACCTTGAATTTTTCACACTAAGTAAAAAACAAAGAAAAATCCTAACTATTAATTAAATCTTCATGCCAAACAAAACTTGATAAAGCTCGCAAGCTGTTCAAGTCAAATATTATTAAGCTCAAATTTGACTCGATCAATTCAAGCTCGGCTAATGGTGTAAAGGTCCAAATAGGAGTAGGCGAAAGTTTTCATTAAAAAGTAAACCTCAAACCATATGAAATGTAAGAAGTAAGACATCAAAATTGCATAATTCATGTATTACCCCTAAAGAATAAAGAATTGACCAACTAAATAGTCCCATAGAACAAAGGTTGTATCATACCTCGTAAGTTTCTCCACAACACTCACCCTTTTTCACAGCTCAGAGATGCCCTATTCATCATGTCAGTTTTCGAGGATAAACTGAATGAAAGAGACCCGGATTGTTTCCGTTCGTTAGGTTGAGTTACCGACTATGTCGATGCACAGAAGAAACTGGATAAGTATAGACCCTTCTGTAAAATCATCTTGTTATGATGTAATTCCTTCATCAACATAAAAAATGCTATAAATGTCACTAGTCACTGCCACTGTGCTTGTTGAGACAGCAAGAAAGATCATCATCCATGATATTAGTCTATCATTCTTTGTTGCAATTCCAGTGATGTTCCTGCATGGTTCCATGATCAGAACAACCAAAAAGGTGTTTTCACTTCATAAAATATGAATTTTATGCCATTTCATATATCAAAATCCCTTATCCAACTATCTAATTTAGGGCTCAATTATGTAGACCATCTATGATATAGGGACTAATAATGTTGCCATTGATAACCTCATGTTTGACACATTCAACAAAACCGGGACATATATAAGGCTAAATGCTTAAATTGGTGCCCAACATTTTAGGAGTTGCTCACATAAGGATTAAACATTTCAAAATGGTCATATAAAGGCCAAACATTTACAAAAGTGTTCAAATGAAGGCCAAACCTTTCAAAATGATCAGATAAGAGCCAAACCTTTTTGAAATGTACAAATAAGGGTTTCAAATTATGTTTTATAATTTTCTTTTCTTTTCAAGCAATTTTTGGTTCAACTGTTGTATATTTTATTCTAAACATGTTAGCATTCACCTAATTTTTGCTACAAATTGGGCTGAAGTGCATGAAAAGCCCTTATTTGAGCACTTTTATAAGGGTTAGGCCCTTATGTGAGCAAACCCCAACAGGTTGGCCCTAATTTGAGCATTTAGCCTATATATAATCATATAACCATTTCTTACCTAAGTGTGATTGCAGCTGGAAAGATGAAACCAACACAAACTGCAGCAGTTGCACCAGTGAACTGAAAGGCATCCCAGATACTAGGAACAAAGCTGGCTCCCATAAGTATAAAACCCATAAGAGCTATTGTTACTGGGAAGAACCTCTTGTTGTCAAAAGCAATAGGAATTGCATATGGAAATAGAAGACCATCAACATTGAGACGAAGGGAGAAAAATACTATCGGGAAAACTAGCATCAGGTGAAGGCCATAGCTCACTCTGACCAGATCATCAAGCAATGAACTATATGGTATCCCGAGATCGCCATCAAAATTGGCAAGCACGTCATCCATAATATGATCCCCAAAGAGGACTACCCCAAAGAAGCTGGTTGCAATGTACACAGAAGTGCATAATGTGAGAGACTTTCTAACTATTGACTTCATCTGTGTAGGATCTTTAAGTTCATTCTCTATAGGGAGTACTGCAAGTTGAATTTTTTTCAATAGGGAAATTGTGTTAATCAATACTCCATAGCAATAAAAGAAAGCAATCATACACTAAAGAGAGTTGAAATTGAAATATCAATTTTCAATATGTATTTATTTGCTACAATGGAATGCATAGAAAGATAGTAATAAAAGGACTAATATAAACAGATTAAATATCTTAGGGCATGCTTGGTTGAGTGAAAAAGAGGGAAGGATAGAAGGACGGAGTGGAAATGTGGGAAAAAAAGTTTGAATGTGCTTGGTTGGAAAGAACATATAAAATATAATCATTTTTCATCGTAATGTATAAAAACCAATTCTTTCAAATTGAAATGATAAAAGAAGAGAAAACGAGGGAGGAATATATGATAGCTCAAAATCTCTTCCTTTTTTTTTCAATTCTACCAAGCAATGGATGGAAAAGAAAATTACTTTTTCTTTCAATTTTTCCATCTTTTCTACCAAGCATAACTATGGAAAGAAAAATTATATTTTCTTTCTATTTTTCTACCCCTTCAATTTTCCATCTTTCCAATTTTTTTTTCATTCAACCAAGCAAAGCTTTAGTCTCGAAAACTAACAATTTTGTTACAGAATACTCATGATAGATTCAGAAAATACTAACATTCCTAATAATTGGTGCATCATATATATAATTGTGTTTGTATTTGATACTGCCAGTATATAAATCTACACTCTCACAGTGAACCACACATTGACACCTCATTAGCAACCCTTAAAAACATAGATAGTTTTTTTTTTTTTTTAATGATAAAATATCTGATGAGTGCATTTTATAAAGGGTGATAAATACAGAAGGGTTTGCCATCATAACACCTTTACAGCTGCAATAATATAAAACCATTACACTTGACCAAGTTGACCAAGTTAATATGTGGCATTACATAATTCATTGTCGATTTATACACTGATAGTGCATTAATATAAAACCATTATAATTCTATGAAATGTTGAACCAAAAAAAGGGTCAACTTGGTCTTACCCGAGTTTTATGTATGTAGATAATGCACTCAAACAACTAACAAAGCGAAAGTAAATCAACTTAGTGGATTGGTTGAAAATTAACTTGAACAAACAATTATACACAGTAACACAAGCAAAATATGATGATAAAACGAATAGCATTGAAGGTACCACAACAGTATATTATGACTTACTGTTATGGTGGCATATATAAGCAGTAACTACAACAGGAACAGTGGTGAAAAGCTTCCAAAACGATGCCTGATTAACAAGCTTTGGCATTAGTCGAGGCATTCCAATCTTCCCTTCCATCAACTTTACAATTACAACTCCCGCAGTTATTGCCACAAAGACAACAGCTAAGGCAACTGACAACGCTGATGTGTATCTCAATGAATCTAAAAATAACCAAAAACATCACAATTTAAACCCCATAAAAAAGTTAATACCTTCAACAATTTTATAACAACAATTTAGAATTTTGGCCAACATGAGTTGAGTCACGACCCAGCCCAGCCTACGAGGCTTGATCATGTTCAAAACATAACTTGGAATTGTCTTATTGGCACTTAGGTTTTGCCTAACTTAAGTGTGCCTCCAAAGATACTAATCATGTCACAACATAAAAACGAGTGCACTTTGCGAAATAGATACTAATTCATATCTGTTCTACAGAATGCCTAGACTTAAGGACCTATATTATGCTCTCATAACACGGCTGATACCACAAACTGGAGCCCATCGTGACAAATTAGTTTAATTAATTGGTTGATCACTCATTAGTTGCACCGCATTGAGCTTTGTTAAGTATTTTTTTGAGTCCTCTTAATAAAGGGAGTCTGGATATTTATAAGACATAATTGCCATTCATTGAAATGACGTTTTAGATAGTCTTCATACATGACATTTATATTATCTTAAACTTAACACGTGTTCATTGATCAATTCGTTTAATTTTGCATCCTCTGCCTACGAACACCTAAAAATATGCAAACTTGGCTTGCGAGTCCTTCCCACGAGCCTTTAATATATCCATGTTATAGTACCCAAGCTCAGGTTACAGGTTAATAGTTCAGGTTATATTCGAGTTTTGGGTCGGTAACGGGAACACCATAACAAGCTTATAAAAAGAAAATTAGAATTTTGACTTACCAACGCGCTTGAAGGAAATGAGAGGAGCAAAAACGAAAAATGTGGTGAACAAGAGTAAAGCGGAACGAGTGGTCCACCAATGTTGGCCGAACCATTCTTCGATTACTCCACCGTGGTGGAGCCCATCCACCGAAGTCCCCGATAATACATCACCTGCCAAGCCAACAAATTTCAAAATTCAAATTCAGATCAAGCGGCTATCGATAGTTCCACATGGACGGGCTTGATAAAAGTTTACCTATGATAATCATGTAAACCACGAGCATGCCCAAGTTGTTGATGACGATGCAAGCTTGGAGGATATTACTGCCGGCTCCACCGAAAGCATCGGCTGCGACTCCTGAATACGTTTTTGACTTGGAGGCTCGGCAAAACCTCAGAATCATATCGATAGACGATTCAGTCAACATAGAGACGAACATGATAGTGAGAAGACCAGGGATTAAGCCGAGCTGATTGACGGCGGCTGGGAGACCCATGATTCCAGCTCCGACAATGGTGGTTGAGAGGTTGAAAACGGCACCGGAAGTCGACGCGCCATCGTAGCCAGATCCGTGAGCATCAAATGATTGGTCGTCGTCGAGCTTTTGAGGGAGGAGAGGGGACCAAGGAGGACTCCGGCGGTATTTACGATCCGATGAGGGTAGAACCGTCATTTTACTTGGTTGTTAAAAAACCGTTGAAGAAGAAAATGAATTGACCATCGATCGTTGAAGGCTGGATATATGTTTATATACGGTGCGTTGGAAATGTCGTTGCACTTGAACTGACGCGACACGAATGACTTGCTGACACGTATAATTGGCGTGGAATTTTCAAGATTTATAAGGAATTAAAGGGACTTGCTGGAGTAACAGTATGGTAAGGGGAAGTATAAGGAAAGCCAGTAGAGAATAGACACCTACCTGCCAACTTTGTTCCTTTCTTCATTAAGGCCTTTTTTATTTCCTTTTATTTATTGATGTAATGAGGAATGAGAATTATTGATTAAGTGTGAGTTTGAATGAGTGATGCGTTTATTTTATTTTTTATCTTATGTTACAGTATCATTATAATATTTAATTTTATCGTCATTGTTATTTTTACACTAAATACAGGTAAAATGCTAGGGATGAAACTAGAAATTTTTGTAGAAAATCAAAATTAAATTATAATTTTTACGATAATAAAAATATAATTTTACTATTTTAATAGTTTGTTAAATAATATTTTTATATTTTTTAAAAAGGTCAAAATGTAATTTTATTTTGGGTAAACTACAAAAATAGTCACTTTTGTTTGCCTCAAATTACATTTTAGTCACTTATGTTTGAAATGTTATGTTTTAGTCACTTATGTTATTATTTTGTTACGAAATGATCACTCTGCCGTTAAATTCCGTTATCTCCCTAACGGTAATCCTACATGACAGTCCAAATAGATTTTAAGTGTCAACTTGGATTTCCAAATGAGATTAGAATAGATTTTTAATTAAATAAATTTAATTAATTAAAATTTTTAAACCTAAATCTTAACTGAAAAAATCTTAAATCTATTTCCACACACTTGTCTTCTTCATCTCCATCTTCTTCTCTTTTGATTCCAACATCTTTAATTACAAATCTGTGTCAAAACTTGAATTTTTGAAACCCATTAACCCAAAGAAACTTAACGGGAAGAAGATATTGAATCTTTGAATTTTGGGTCAATGGGTTTTATAAATATTCAAGCTTTGATACAGATTTGTAACTAAAGATATTGAAATAAAAAATGAATAATATGAAGATAAAGAAGGGAGGTGAGTGGAAATGGGTTTAGGATTTTTTTTAATTAAGGTTTAATGTTTAAAATTTTTATAAATTTATTTAATTTATTTAATTAAAGATTTATTCTCATTTCATTTGGAAATTCAAGTTGGCACTTAAAATCTAGTTGGACTGCCACGTAGGATTACCGTTATGGAGATAACGGAATTTAACGGCACAATGACCATTTCGTAACAAAATACTAACATAAGTAACTAAAACGTAACGTTTCAAACATAAGAAATTAAAATATAGCCTGAGACAAACAAAAGTGACTATTTTTATATTTTACCCTTTTATTTTTACTAATTTTAAATTTTAAAAACTTTAAAAAACATAACTAAAAAAATAAAAAAAATTATTTTAGAGAGATTGAAATCCTCACCAACCCTTAATTTCATCTTGGTAAACGGATCATCTATCCAAATGAGCTTTAAGAAAATTGGCTTATTACAACACGAGGCGCCTTTCCGGTTTTAAAATTGCAACGGCTAGGCTCTCCGTCGGCTTTCAAAGGTGAAGATGGGCCGCTTGGTCTTTACGTTTATTTGAATTTGCCCGTGAAGGAGCCTGGGCTCCATCTCTTACAAAGGTCCAATAGCAACCAAGAAGCACAAAAAGAAGGGAATATAATGACTCTATGCCTATTAAACTTCCATCTCAAAGATAAATTATAGACGAAAAGAATTTCACTACTAAATCGCATAATATAAATAATGATTTAAATTTAATTTATTTTAATCATCGAATAATTATAGTCTATAATATAATTATTGGTCCTTTAGGTCCACTTTGATTATTGAATTTGACAATTTGATCCATTTTGATTCTTAAATTTGAAGATGATGAGATTAATGTTATTAGAATAAGATCGAATTTGACAAACTGAAGAATTGCCTGATATAATAGTTTGAACAAATGGGTTGAATTGACTAACTTAGAAATTGCTTGAAATTGATAAATAAATAAATAAATAAATAAATAATAGAGACAAAAATCTACAGTTAAACAGGTTGAATAAATTTAATAATATTTTTATATTTTAATTTTTTTGAATTTTAATTAATTTTTTAATTATTGATTTGACGATCGAACTGACTGAATCGAGAATCAATGATTTGACGTGTTTATCAAACTTTTATATTTTTCAAGTTTAAAAAATAAAAATAGATTTAGTTATCAAATTCAAATGTCAAAATGAATAAAAAAAATACATATATCAAAGTGAATCCCTAATTGAGGGTAAAAAATTATATTATCCATTAAACCACACAAAGGTGAAGATACAAAACATAATTAAACTGCGCAATCACCTCTATTTATAATCTCACGTGTAAATTGTTCATATAACGAAACTCTCATGATTGATCTGGTAGTTAAGAATTATTCACCCATAATACACGCTCAAATTTAAACTTTTAAAAAATAATTAATAAATATTTATTTAGACAACTCTATTTCGACATAGTGGGTGCTTATATAACATGAGTATATCCCTAACAGTGGGATCAATATTCAATTTTATTACTTTCAATTAGTGATATTCAACCTTTTCATTATCAAGAATTAAACTTACATTAGCATCAAATTTATCGAAATGGTTTATTTTTTTTGTCTCTTTGTTTTTTTCATTTTTGTACTCATGGTAACTTCCAAATCTTACTTGTGGTAATTTTTAATTTTACTGTTAGCATTCCGAATAATTATTCTTAATAATGAGGACGATAAAGAAGAACAAAACTCACTGATAATAAGTAAATATATAAATAAATATAGCTGAAAATTTGAGAAAATTTGAGAGAGTTTGGTCGATTACTCATTAGTAGTTGTTATTATTTTCAAGTCATGGATTGGTGAATGTGAACGTTGATGGTTCAGTGTTAACTTTTAAATCAAGAATAATCATTGGAGGAGTGGTGAGAGGATTACATAGTAGCAGGATGGGGAGGTTTCGAAATGGTGAGGGAATTATCAGATATTTTTTAAATTGAAGCTCGAGTATTACTTGAAGGATTAAAGTTTGCTTGGACAAAAGGGTACCGTAAAGTGGAGATTGAGAGTGATAATTCGGTTTTGGTAGCCATTATACAAAATAAGTCAGCAGCAAATAATAACTACAACGAAATTAGGCTCATTCAAGACTGATGTTTTAAGGATTGGGAAGTGAAATTTCGACAAATATTGAAAGAGAGTAATAGAGTGACAGATCGTGTTGCGAAAGAGACTCGAAACGAAATGAATCACTTGATTATTTATGAGGAACCACCGGAGAGTGTAAAAGATTTATTAGATAATGATACCTATTGCGCTACATATCCATTGTCTGATGGCAATTAGTTTTGTTGTAATCCTAACTTAAAGCTTTATTATTTTACTTACCAAAAGAATATTATATTATTGGTTCAAAGTAACATATCCATTTGTGATTTCAAATGTAAATTTATAATTGTTAATAGGCTTAACCTATAAATTTTTACTTAAATTATGTCCTTTTTTTTTTAAATTGGTACCTAAATTAATTTTTTTAATTGGTACCTTTATTAATTTAATCTTTAAGTCTATTTAAAAAATAATTAAAAATTGTCATGTGCTAAAAAAGAAAAAAAAATATTTTCTCTTATATATATGGAATAATGTTTGGTATTGAATTTTTAAACTCCACAAACAATATCAAGGGGTTGACAAATGTACTATAGAGAAATAAAAAATATTAATAAAATAAATATTTTTAAAAAAGAGATATATAACAATTTTTTAAGATTGTTTCTGAAATAAAAAAAAGGTATACTGTCAATATACAAAATATTAACCTTGTGCTTATTAATATATATTTTAATTTTCTTCCTCTCATATTGGCCTTCAACAAGTGTGATTATTTTGGACTTCATGGTTTTCATTAAGGTTTTAAGAATCGGATTGATAGTTGAATCGATTAGATCACCAATTCTTAATTTGATAAGTTCATCTAGTTTGATTAAATAAATTATTAAAAATTCATAAAAAAAAAGAAAAAACCAGTTCAATCTATTTTTTTAGCTTGGTTCAACTCGTCCATATCAGTTCGCAAGTCAATCGTTCAATCCCTATCTTTAAACCAGTATTGCGATCGATTCCCAATTTGATTGACCTATCCAATCCGGTTTTAAAAACATTGGTTTTGATCAATGAAAGAGTTTTTTCAATCTCGTCAAATCGAGTAAGCATGTAGTGAAGTTTGAAAACAAAATAAATTGTCATCGTCTCTACCTTGAAAGGGCAAATTTTGAGCATTATCAGCATTGTCACGCAATATAATAAAAGAAAAAATGGGAAAAAAATAAAGAGAGTAAAATCATGTAAAAGAAAAAAAAATAAAAAATTTTAAAAATTATTTGTTAATGTTTATATGATGTCGCAATTTGTTTATTTTTAATAAAAATAACATTTTAATATCATATGATTAATTAAAGAATAATTTAAGTATCACTTGTGATAAAAAATTGATACCAAAAGAAAAATTAGCATAATTTAAATATTAATTTGTGACTTAAATTTTATTAAAAATCGAAAAAAAATCAATGCTTTGGATTTTGGCGATAGATTAAGAGACTTGAAATGTGGTTTAATCAAGCATCTAATGGGGCACAGGTTTCAATGAATATTACCAACTACAAAATATTGGAGTTGCCTCAAGGTTTTCAGAATTAAGTTTGTGGTAGAATTGATCAGCACATCAATGCATTGATCCAATTAATTTAATTAAATAAATCATTAAAAATTTTGATTTAATCATTCAATTCAAATAGTTTATATTAATTCTCAAATCAATTTTTATGACCAATACTCTAATCAAATCAATCTCATTCAAACAACCTTAAATTATTTACACCTTTGACAGACGTGTGATGTTGCTTGCCTAGTCAACATCAACAGGTGGATGAACTTATAATTAAAAAGAAAACATTAAACAAACATTATTGTGAAAATCACCATTTTTTGGACCACACAAAGCAATGCTCAATTGAAATATGCTAAGCACAAATATAAATGAACTTCATCACATCATGAAAATGAAATAAATTTAGCCAAACGAAAATAATATATGATTAATACAATCCAGAATAGGTAAAGAATTGGATAAAAGCCGAATTAATTTAAAAAAAAAATCAAACAAAATTTACACAATGCATATGCAAAGAGTGAACAGAAAACTCATACATCATAATCGCAAATAATAGAACTTGAACTTAAATCCTTCAAAATTCGGGACATCAATCTTTACCAACAGCATCCAGAATCCATTAGCTTCAAATGCATTTTTGGGTGCCATGGAGGGGACCTAATAGAAAATTTCATATTTTTGCATGAGAAAAGCTATTGTTGGGGACCATCTAAAACAACTCTCAATCAAGAAAAAGAATCAAATAATAATAAAAATTAAAAGAAATTCCACATGAAATGTACAAATTTTAGTTCTAAACACCTCATCAAGATAAGATAATTAATTCATATAATTCTAATGCAATTTTTTCAAGCGGGGACAAATAGATTTCCGATATAAGCAGCGACCAACATTTCAATAATATTTGTAACATTCATTAAAAAAAACTATAAACATTTTTTGTTCCACAATTATTATGGGCAAACTTAATATATAATCATCCAACCATAAACAATTTTCATTTTAGGCATTCAAAGTAAAAAAAATTATAATTTAAGCACCCATATTATATAATTAGATCATTTTGGTCACTCTCATTAAAATCACAAATAACAAACTGACGTGTCACTTAAAAAATCAGTATAATAACAAATTTAGCACTTAACTTTTACATATTACATCGATTTAGTCTTAAATTAAAAAATTAACTTTCAAAGTTTACAGATGGTCTCAAATTGATCCTAATTCTAATAAATTTAAAAACAAATAAATATTTTCAAAAAATATAATAATAAAATTAATTTTTATATTAATATTCATATTAAATAAATATAAATATAATTTTATTAAATAAAATAAAAATCCCCGTCCCCATTCCTCTCCCCCTCCCCCACCGGACCTCCCCCCCCCCACCATCTACCAAGTGTATTTTTAAAAAAAAATCAAAATGAGACACTAGATAATTTAACAGAAGAATTTTAATGATGGTAGTAATGAGACCTGAATTCTTAAAATTGAAAACTAGAGGACTAGATTCCAAATGTACTAAATGTATATGCTCTCTCTCTACATTTAAAAAAATGGTTAAATTTTAGTTTCAGTCCCTCTGTTATGCCTAAAATTGAGATTTAATCTCTATACTTTAATTTCTAACATAATTTGGTCTCTTGTAAAGTTATTAATTAGTCCAAATAGTTAATACAATTAACTTTTTTTATTGAAATATTACTTGGTTATATATAATTTGAATGTCGTAAGAGTTTTAGGGTTCAGGGGCAATAACAATTGGACTTGAATTCTTAAATTCAAAAAATAAATGGATTAAATTACTGAAATAAAAGTAGGATACAAAATTCCAAACATATGAAGTGTATAGAGACTTAGAGCATATTTTAATCTTCATATTTGTACTCTATGATTTAACACAAACAAATAATCAACCCAATAAGAAACGTGAAAAATTCATACTAGTAAAGAAGGAATAAAAACATAAATTGATTTATTAAGCTGGATTTATTTGCTTACCACCATGAATCCCTTTCATCACAATTTCGAATGAAATTTTAATATCCTAAATATAGATGCTTAGGAAATCTCGTGTGTTGGTTTGATGGTTAAGATATTTACCGTTTCAAGTATGATCTGAGTTCGAGTTGTGCTAACCGCGTTACTATTAGGATTATGCTCTCCTCTTCTAATTCAAAAAAAAGAAAAAGATGATTAGGTAGAAATGGCCAAAATCCAAGTGTGTATTTGCCTAACTCTAAACACCAAGTGTAAATTAATCTTTAAACTTTAAAATGTTCTAATTAAGATTTTAGAGTGTTAGTATTGTTTCAATCGATTTTTTCTTTGTCAACCTTGGGTGTTAAATGTGGAGTATATTTGAAATAAGTTAATCAAATTACAAGCATGTGTGTTCTTTCCGCATGCATAATTTAATCCATGTATTTTAAATATATTCATGTCAAATCTAATTCAATATTTTAAATATAATATTAATACTTTAAATATTTTAAAATCTAGATGATAGTTTGGGTGCTTGGTAAGGTAGAATAGCAAAACAAATACCTTTGACCAAAAAGAAAAAAAAATACCTCAAAATTTCTTTTTTCATATTATCAATATTTCACAATTATTTGTAAGTGATTTGGATTAAATTCTAAATTTATAAATAGTATAGGAGCTTATGACATATTTTAACAAAAAAAAATTCATTAAAGAAAGATTTGTAAAATAACTTATTATTTTTAATATCGTTCATCTCCGTTTTATAATCTATAATCGAAATTTGTAATTATCCATCTTAATGATATCGATTCGAATTTATCTTCTCATTTCTATTTCACCAAACAATTAATAATTTTTCAACCTACTAATGTCATAATTTTATAATATTTTATTTCAATTAGTGGGTTAGTAAGACTTAGACCCTTCGTTTTCAACGTGTGATCTCCCACTCACTTCCTCTATACGTTATTTTGGTATAGAACCAATAAGATAATAATATTATTAATAATACCTATTAATTAAATACTTTCAATGACACCCTGTCAAATTATCACATATTAAAGTTAATTAAAAGATTTTGTTTAACGATAGCCAAATAACATAATATAATAACTAGAGAGTTATGTGAGATGATAAGATTTTCTCATACCTTAATCAGTGGTCGAGGATTTGATTTTCGTCCTGGGCATGGAACAACTTTAAAATTCATAGTTAGCATCTACCCCTTAATGGATCTATAAAATGCAAAAAACTAACTACTAACTCGTTCCGATAAATACATTAAGAAAAAAAAAATACTTTAAAAGAGTTAAGCATGTGAATTAGCATAAAAACTAGGGGCTGATGGGAATAGGATGGAGTGGGAATTGGCATAAAAAAAAGTCAATTGTAAGTTGTGACATAGTTGTATGATACTTTTTGTTTTATTTGTTGGTATATTTGATTAACGTATTTTGATGATGTACTTGCATGTTGGAGCAGTAAATCATTGGATTATAATCGTAAAAGAGATTAGATCAAATAAAATTATTTTTCAAGAGTTTAGTGTGATCTATTCTTATATATTGAGATACATAATCATAAGAAGATGTGGATCGATTTTATAAAGATTTATCTTAATACTTATTATTCTTATATTAAAAGTAATTCATTTTGTGAATATATAGACAAATTAAAATGGATTGAAGATTAGTTAGTGAAGCTGGATTTTAGCTCTATATATTGAAGACTTGAATTTTTTTTTGGTTGAGTGTAGATTTAGAGAGATTTCAATTGGTTCATTACGAGGAATATTAGTGAGTGATTTTGTGATATATTCAAACTATTCTATGAATGTGTAATTGAGTTTTCATTGGGGAAAGTTTTAGGTGCTTTTTGATAAATTAAAAAAAATTAAGTGTTTACAAAATTTTGGTATTTTTCTTAAAATTAAGTATGGAATATAATTAAAGTGTTTTGATAAGTGTAATTTTAAAAAATTTAAAAGTAGTTGATTGAGTATTAACTCGATTAACATAGATATTGTTGTCAATGTAGGAGGATGTGAGTTCGAATACGTTGAAGCGCATTATCTTCCTATTTATGGGTTAAGGAAAAATTATTAGTAATTCTAAGCATTGTCTCAAAAGGAATAGATATGATCGCAATTTAATGAGTAAGTTGAACTTAAATTACATATTTTATTGATGATTTCTAAAGGTTTCGATTTGTGTAAACAATTTTCTAATATCTATCTCTATTTTTTTCACCGTAATCACTTAATCAATTGCAACTTGACGAATATCTATATTTTTATAAAAAAAAGCACTAACAATCCTCTTATACATACATTTTTACTTTATACACACTTGCTAGTTTAATCTTGTATTTCTAACTTCTTAAACAACCTTCTTTGTAATACCTAAAAAAAATAAATTTTATAAAAATAAAGTTAAAGTTCAAAACTTTAATCTTAGACCAATAATTTTGTGAATTCATTTTTCATATATTTTCAATAAATATTTCACTTTTTTAAAATAAAATTTAAAATTTATCATGTGTATTTTTTGGTTACTATTATTGTTTTCTCTTTTAATAAAAAAATATAATTTCATTTGAAATTCAAAATTAGTACATATGACAATGATGTTAAAGAAAGAACTACAAGGGTTAAAAAAAATATTTTTCCAAAAGAGTTAAATTATTGTTTTTCAACATAAATATTGATTAAAATGTTAAAATTTTAAACATTATAAATCGCATGATAATTGTCGTGTATTTTAATTTTTTTTGAATTTTTATGAACTTATAATTCGTTTTGAATTTTGAATTTTTATAAATTTCAAATTATTTGTTAACGTGACATATAAGATAAATAGTATTATATCGGCATGAAGTATATGTGGACAACCATGTGGGTTACCATACCAATATCGTTAAAAAAATTAATGTTTTAGTAAACATTTTCGTTAAAAAAAACTATTTTACTTTTTTTAAAAGGTTAATAGTCAAATTTAACTTAAAAAAACACCAAATTGATAAAAGATGTAAAAATTAAAAACAAAATTTATTATTATCCCATTAAATTAAAACAAAGTGGTAGAACGGAGCAAATTAGCAAGGTATTAACATTAAGGACTGAATTTATCATTATCTCAATTTAACTTGTATTTTAAATAAAAAATATAGGGACTATATTTTTAATATGCAAAAAATACAGGGACCTAGAAAAATTTAACCAAATTAAAACGAGGGATGCGTAGTGTGGAGACACTATAAAATGCTAAAACCCATCTCGTGTATTTTCCCGTGCTGTTTTCTTTTAAAACGTTTTCGAAAACAGGAAAGAAAAAAAAAAAAAAGCTTTCACAGCGAAGCGACAGCTGAAAGCCGTTTCAGATTCAAAGCACCACCGTCTCACGCTAATCAAAACAAACAAAAACCAGCCAAAATTCATCACCGTTATCAAAGAGAGAATCAACAGAGCAAGAGATTCCGATTTTCTCTTTCCATTTTCTTCTTTTTTGTGCTTTCACAGTCTCTACGTCATCGTTCTTTTTTGGCTTAGCATTTGGAGGAGGAGAGGAGAAGATGAGAAAAATGACGGATCCTTACGTGTTGGCGTGGATCTCGGTTTTCGTAACGACGCTTCTTGCTTTGTGCGGTGTCGTTTTGAAGAGACGGAAAGTGAACGGGATCTCTTCCGCAAGGACTGAGTCGGTGACGAGCGTACCGGCTGTTGACGGAGAATGTAGATCCGCTGATGGTTGCGATACTGACGTCATCATTGTTGGAGCTGGTGTTGCTGGATCCGCGCTCGCTCACACTCTTGGCAAGGTGCTTTTTTCCTTTTTTTTTTTTCTTTCTTTTCCGCTTTCTCGGTATCCAATCACGAACTAGTAAAAGTCTTGTTCGTTTCACAATTTCTTTCGTCTTTCTTTAAAACAAAGTTTAAAGTGATTCTCGAACCTTCATCTATACATTTTGTTCTCTTTTTTCCTTTAATATATTTGTTTTCTTTCATGCCTTTTTTTTGACAAACCATTTTATTTCTTTTATGGCTCGCTTATAGAGTATGTTGCAACTTTTATATGCGCATGCTTATTGAAAAAGTACTTACGAGCTTGTCCGCCATGATTTGGGAATATTTTCTGAGCTTTGTAATTATAGATCAGTGTTTACTTGTTACCACTTGCCAATCTTATCATTATAGGCTTCTACTGAGCTGGACTTGAATAAAATGAACCATCTTTTACTATTAGCATTTAGCAATCTACAGAACCCGATTTCTACATAATCAGTCACTCTCAATTTAACTATAGTTTTTGCTTCTTAGCTGTAACCGAAGATTGCCTAGCACAAGGTTTGGCATTTCTTGTGGCCGTAATTTAAAAAAAAACTATGTACAAGTGTTGGGTTTTCCAAGTTGTCTTCCCCTGTATTTATTATCACCATCTGTGATCTCATTGAGATACTGATTTGGCCAACAAATAGGAACCCTTAAAAATTTAGTCTTTTAGCCAAATTAACCCTTACGATTTAACTATGGTCTTGCTTCGTTGTTCTGATGTTCACCTTCTGTATATGATAACCAATTTAATATATAGCAGTGTATTAGTCATGTAATTGTAAATAAACCCTTGTGTGTATGTTTTCATTGATGTGTGTGCGACTAGCATCCTTTTTTTTTCTTCGGGGTTTAATTTGCTTTCACAGTTTAAGATGGGATGATTATGTGCAAATTTAGCATCATCTTTGATAATAGCCTTCTTTTTGATAAAAATATTGTGACTACTCTTGTTGAAAGATATATCAAGTTCAACTTTAAATTGATTATATTGTCCAAAACACAGGATGGACGTCGAGTGCATGTGATTGAGAGAGATTTATCAGAGCCTGACCGTATTGTTGGGGAACTGCTACAACCAGGGGGCTATCTTAAGTTAATTGAGTTGGGACTTGAAGGTAGGCGAATACCTAATTTTGTAACTATCTCAAGTTAATTGAGTTGGGGCTATCTCAATGTTTGGTTATGATTTTGTTGATATTTCAGTGGAATGAGTTCAATGAACCTTGTGGATTTTCTCACT
Organism: Gossypioides kirkii; assembly: GCA_005610355.1. Lineage (NCBI taxonomy): Eukaryota > Viridiplantae > Streptophyta > Magnoliopsida > Malvales > Malvaceae > Gossypioides > Gossypioides kirkii. The sequence goes on from CP032248.1 coordinate 2,247,875, forward strand.
GCAGATTGTGTGGAGGAAATTGATGCTCAGCAGGTATTTGGTTATGCGCTTTTCAAGGATGGGAAACGTACCCGACTTTCTTATCCCTTAGAAAATTTCCACTCAGATGTATCTGGCAGGAGCTTCCACAATGGACGTTTCATACAGAGGATGCGGGAGAAAGCAGCTTCTCTTCCCAAGTATGTCTTTTCCCCATTTTAGATATTAATTGTTTGCTAATTTGTTATGTTCCTTTTTATTCATTGCTCAAACTCTTTTGATGATTCTTCAATATTATGAAAATTTTGTACTGCCTGTTGTAGCATTATGGCAACAAGTATCTGTTATGGTATTTATACCCTTTTCCCCATCTTTTACCAGTGTACGTTTAGAGCAAGGTGTAGTTACTTCTCTACTTGAAGGAAAAGGGACTATCAGAGGAGTGCAGTATAAAACTAAAGATGGCCGTGAATTGACAGCATTTGCACCCCTAACCATTGTTTGTGATGGCTGTTTTTCAAACTTACGCCGCTCCCTTTGCAACCCTCAGGTGAGTTGATTGATCAACCCTTTGTTTTGAAGGTCAAGTAAATTTAGAAACTTAAAAAACCTAATAATATGATCTGCAGGTAGATGTACCCTCGTGTTTTGTCGGATTGGTACTGGAGAATTGCCAACTTCCTTATGCTAATCACGGGCATGTTATACTAGCAGATCCTTCCCCCATTTTGTTCTATCCTATTAGCAGCACAGAGATTCGTTGTCTCGTTGATGTACCTGGTCAAAAGGTTCCTTCTATTGCCAATGGGGAGATGGCAAACTATTTGAAGACTGTTGTGGCTCCTCAGGTATTTAACTGCTCTTATCCTGCATATTTGTTTTCATTATTCTTTTATACAAGGTGTTCTTTACTCACAATACGCTGAACTTATGTTCTCTTGGATTTGACAATGTGCCTGCATAATGTATAACAGGTTCCACCGGAAATTTACGATTCATTTGTAGCAGCTGTTGATAAGGGAAATATTAGGACAATGCCAAACAGAAGCATGCCGGCTTCTCCTTATCCCACTCCCGGAGCCCTATTAATGGGAGATGCATTTAACATGCGCCATCCATTAACTGGCGGAGGAATGACTGTGGCTTTATCCGATATTGTTGTTCTTCGTGATCTACTAAAGCCTCTGCGTGACCTCAATGATTCGCCAACACTCTGTAAATACCTCGAATCATTTTACACCTTGCGTAAGGTAAACCATATGAATAAGGCTCAATTACCATTTGCGATTAGTCAGTTCAATTAAAAAAATCTATCATAAAAAGGCTCAATAACGTTCTTCTTTTGCAGCCTGTGGCATCTACAATCAATACATTGGCAGGTGCATTGTACAAAGTGTTCTGCGCATCACCTGATCAAGCAAGGAAGGAAATGCGACAGGCTTGTTTCGATTATCTAAGCCTTGGAGGTGTATTCTCAACGGGTCCAATATCGTTGCTCTCAGGTTTAAACCCTCGCCCCTTGAGCTTGGTTCTGCATTTCTTCGCGGTGGCGATATACGGTGTTGGTCGTTTACTGTTGCCGTTCCCTTCACCTAAACGAATTTGGATTGGAGCCCGACTCATCTCGGTATGGTTTATGATTATTTTTGTTTATCCTTTGACAATACTTGCTCTAAACTTGTCAATTTTAATCCGAATTTTAAAAAAATCAGGATTTGAACCCAACTAAGCCATAGAAACTTGAGAACTCAATTCTGAAAACAAACTGAACACAAAATGATCGGAATCTGAAATGTGGTTAGAACAAATAACTTCAGATGACTTGATCCAAAAAAACCTTATTGATCTACCCACATAGATAACTACATTTTGTCTGTTTATCTCTGTACTTATTTATTTTTGTTGGAAGAATTTATTAATATATAAAATCTTTAATTTCAGGGAGCTTCAGGAATCATATTCCCTATCATAAAGGCGGAGGGAGTTAGGCAAATGTTCTTCCCAGCGACAGTTCCTGCATATTACAGAAGAGCACCTCCTGCAATTTAATTTACAGCAAGATTTTAGCTTTTTCGCTATGACAAAAATAGTTAGTAGATTTCATCTTGTATTCTCTCTTTCAAAGGTTTGGGGAAAGATTTACCGGAAAAGTGTACCTTTGCTTTGATCAAGCACAATATCAAATTACCCAAAAAATTTCACCCTTTGTAAAATCATTTACAGTAAAAGATATAATATTGAATTAAGAAATCCAATGAGGGCTGTAAAATTAAGCATTTCTGATAAATACAATACCATCACAATTCACTCCCCCTCTGGTTTATTCGCTCTCGGTAAAAAAACAAACCATTATTCATCTGATAAGTAAAAACCTAGAAATACAACATGAAGTATATGAACTCTGTTAAACTCTCAACAAAAAAATTGATTTTCAGTGCTGAGTCTGAACTCCAAGCCAACAGTAGAGGTAAGAAGAAGTGTGGGATTTTCAATATATTCTACATCCCTATTTCCAACACTTCACTCTTCCTCAACTATTGTCGAAAAGTAGCTCGGTTTTTCAGTTTTCATACCCTCGTGTTATTCCTTTCTTGCTTTATAGCCTCGTACGACGTCATCACCTCTTTAAATTTCGCCTCGGCAACTTCTGAAATATAACACGAACAAAGTTCAAATAAAAAACAATCCGAAGACATGGTGTGTTATGGTTAGGGTTCGTGGTAATAGTTGCTGAACGGCCAAAACATCTTACCTTTATTATCCTGGTTCTGATCCGGGTGGAATTGTTTTGCCTTGGCCCTGAATGCTGTCTGCATATAGACATCATAATTGTTTCATCATTTAACTGTCCCCAATCCCAAACCTTTATTGGGGATGTGATTAAAATGTTGGGACCAATTTAAAATGGAGGTCATAGTTTAGGGTGTCTGCTGCAATTAACTCTACATAGTATATGAATAAAGTCATGCCAAGTCAACTTTTGATCAAGATATGTATATATACATGATATATAGCCAATAACATTACGATGAGTATATATATCAAAATGCAGTAATGGAGAAACATTTTAAAGATAATTCAGTGTACCTTAATCTCATCTTCGGTATATGGCTTCGATCGGGCTCTGAGAACAAAAGGAAGACAAGATAAGTCAATTACCAGGGCCGAAGCTCTTAGCTATAGCAAAATGAATATGATTGAAAAGCATTTATTAACACTGTAAAAGCAGGCACTACCTGTCGAGACCTAAAACCACGTAGTGATGTGATAATGGATAGCTCGCTTGCTCTCTTTGAGGTGGCCTGTAATTAGTTCTTTGATCTCTGTAAGATGCATCTGCTTTCCAGTACCAATCATCTCGTTGAAAGTGTTGATGGTAAGCACCGGGACCAGTTTCTTTCCAACTTTCATAGCTCCTTTTGTGTTTATTTCGTTCCCTGTTAAACACACTTTGCATCCGCCTTATTCGTTCCTACAAAGAGAAAAAGGAATTTAATTAAACAATAAGATGACATAAAAATATAGAGAGTGCTCGAAACACAATCGAAAGCTTACCACTCTTTCCATTTCTTCTTCGTGCTCTTCTTGCATTCGGCGATTATACTTTCTCCATGCTTCCTCTTGAAAGGATGTTCGGAAAGAACCTCCTCCTCGTGATGATTTTGACCTGACTAACTTTCATGGTGCAAGTACACACACAATGATCAGATTGACGATACGACTCGAAAAGAAATAAGAAATGCTATAGTCAAAGTAAGATTTCAGCAAAAGTGATAGATCCGTACAAAAATTCAACAAGGCAACAATCAAACATAACACAGCTCAATTCATGTCCTTAAATTTAAAATTATTGGTAAAAGTACTATAGAGGCCCTTGTAGTAGGAGTCAAATTACATTTTGCTTATTCTACCAAAAAATGGACAAATTAGTCCCTACATGTTAGATGAAAGAACAAACTGATCATTCTGTTAAAAATTTCATCCAATCCACTATTACAAACTGGTACTTGTATGTCAGAATATGGTACACGTGGCACATGTAACTGTTTAGTTAATTTGTCAATCACGCTAAATTTTAACAATAAAAACGAATGAATTTTCTCACAAAAAGAACCACTTTGCTCTTTGATCTAACGTACAAAGACTGATTTGCTCATTTTCGAGTAAAAAAGAAAACTGCAACCGACTCCTAATATAGAAGCGTCCATGATACTTCTACCAAAAATATCAGCAAATGAAAACAAAGGTACTTAAGCTTGACAACAAAAACAACACCTTTTAGCACATTGTGGCAGCACACATGGTATCAAAGCAATAATTTCGATATCAAACAAATCCCTCGAAACGAATCGTCCTCTTTAAATCTATTGCATTTTTACTTAAGGAAAATGCCTATCATCCTATTAACATTATGTTTTCATAAAAATCACTAGCCATTAGTCTAAATTTGTAGTTATAGAAGCAATTAAATCGCGAAAACAAGTAAAAACTTTTAAGAACCAAAAGAAATCCTTCCACCATTCCCTTTAAGAAAACAACGAAGATGCTGTCAATTATAGTATTATTGAAGCATCAATAGCTGAAATCGGCGAAAGAACTTGTTTTCAATATACCTGAGTAAATATCCAATCAACAGATCTCCTCAGCTGACTAACCTGCCAGATTTTGTAACTACAATCAAATGGGCAATTTCAACAAATAGTTGCTCCCACCAACACTAATTTAGATAAAAGTACCATGGAGGCCCCGTATTAGACGTCAGATTGCATTTTGCCCCATCTACTAAAAAAATGGGCAAATTAGCCCCTTAATGCTTAGATCAAAGAGCAAACTAGTTCTTTAGTTAAAAATTCCATCCAACGTCTCACTGTCTGGTTATTAATCAGCCGTGACAGTTTTTAACCGTGCAAATGGATGACAATTTTAACAGAAAGAATTAATTTGCTCTTTGATTTAATGTAAAGGGACTAATTTGCTCATTTTTTTTAGTAGAGAGGGTAAAATGCAATCCGACTCAGAGCCTCCGTGAAACTTTTACCCACCAATTTATTAATATAATTTGTTCCCCTTCCTTAAAAAACCCTAACCTTTGGTCTAAAATTTAAGGTCAATAAATCAAATTAAACACTAACAATGCATCGTATTATAATAAACACATATATAAATTTCAGAACCATTAATCAAAACGAGGAAAAGATTGAAACTTTAAAAAAGGGTTTTGGTGGGGAAGGGAGGAACTTACCGCGAAAGTGGTTGCAGTGGCGCCAATTAAACCAAATAGGAAAATCCCCCAAAGTTTGGGGTCATCATCTTTGGCTTTATAATCCTTGTTTGGAGACGACCATTGTTTATCCCTTTCAGCTCCTTCGCCTCCCATTTCTTTTTGAAACCCTAAAATTTTCCCCCCAATTAACGATATGTTCAACAATCCCTTTTGCTGCAATTAAATTTCAATCAACAAACCCTAATCGCATGGCAAGGGATCTTTTTTTTTCTTCCCTTCAAAGACTGTTCTTTTGCTTTCTTTCTTTTTTTTTAAATATAATATTTATGCAGAAAATTAAATCGTTTATTATTTTTTTTCCTTTTGTTTCTTTCACCGCCTTTGAATTTGATTCTCTCTTTTATAGCATTTTTTTCAGTAATTAGACATTGTTACAGTGACAGTTACCGAAAGTGATACACGTCTCGAGGGCCTAAAAAATCCTAATGGAGAAATGGGTTTAAATCTAAATCAATAAATTATAATTATATAATAATAAATTTAGTCTCTAATATTTATCTATTTTAATTAATTTTTTCTTTTAAATCACTTTGGTTCTTGATCTTTAAATTTTAATTAAATTATTTTTTAATGAAAAATTGATTAAATCATACTATTCAAAATTTAATGACACTTACATCGTAGCGTACATGACAGTTTGTATGTACTTTTTTTTATTAATGTGAATGAATTTTTAAAAGTTTATGAACTTCTTAAAATTTTAATTATTTATTATTTTAAATTTTTTTATAAACTGTAGATTACACCTAAAGTCATTAAGTTATTAGTAAGTTTATGTTATAATCACTCAATTTTAAAAAGTTAACAAAATGGTCATTGAACTATTCAAAAAATTCGTTTAAGTCACTCATTGTTAAAATCGCCACTATATAACCTTCTCTATTCAACCCATCTGCACCAATCAAAAGCTGTTATTTCCCTCCTCTTTATGCAATTCAGTTTTTTTTTTTTAATGAAACAACTTAAAAATATGAATTTGAGAAATTAAATCTAAATAACTTTTTTCTTTGATTTCCGACATTGGTCATCAACTCAAATTGGATTTAAGATACATTCTTATGCTTATCAATAGGCATTAGTCTACCATATTGATTATTGAATCGTAGCTTAAAGTTTGCTAGTCATACTTAAAAAAAATTAACACTCCGCTGACTTAAATAAACACTTTTAAATAATTTTACTATTTAAATAAAAAATTTCGAATAGTTCAATATCCATTTTGCAATTTTTTGAAGTTAAGCAATCAAAACATAAACTTAGTAATAATTTAGTGATTTTAAATATAATTTACACTTATTTTTAATTTATTTGTTACATGTCCAATTACTACTAAATTTATTGCCAAAACTCAGGAACTTAACCAACTCTCATTGGTCACCGACCCCGACTCCATTTAAAAAACAAAGTCACGGATGCACCATAACAAAACCCAGAAAAAATGGCGCCAGCGGGAACTCAAAAAAGAATCTAGAGACAGTTAAGCGGATCTTTGTTGAGGAGGATACTACGTGTTTCGTGGTATCCACTTATTTTTCGCCACGTGGGATATTCAGTTGCCATGTCGCTTAAATTTTGATTTTCCGCATTTTTTGTTACTAACTATTTCCACGTGTCGATCACTCACACCACCCAATTTTTTCCGTGTAACTAACTATGGTAAGTTAATATTGTTTTTCACAATAAAATCATTTAAAAAAATTTTCTTTTTATAAATTTAAGGTTGTTCTTCATAGTTATAAAATAATTTCTCCTCTTTTTTTTTAATTTTTTGGCTAGAGAATTTCTCTTTGGTGGTTTTTACGCTTTTTTTTTGGCTCTAATTTTCGCACAGGTATTTTTTTAATTAATCTTTATTTTTTTGCTTGTTTAATCAAAATGATTTAGTTTTGTTTGAATTTCGGCCATGTTATATTGATTGTTGTGCGTAATTTCCATTCAAATTTGAATGTTTAATAGTTTTGTTTAATACTGGTATTTATCTCTTCGAATTATAGTAAAGAACTAAAAACAAGAATTTCTTTTTTGAAATTTCATTAGGCATCGCAGATTTAGAATTAGACTAAAAGGAACTGTGAATTATGTTGTTTTTTTTTAATTTTTGATTGAAATTTGGTGATGCTTTTTCGCCTGCAATTAGTTTGAATTTTCATTGAAATATTTGTTTTTTGAGATATGATTGACGGAAAAAAATTATGTTAATTAAAATTTTGATTTCTGAACAATTTTTGCAGTACTTGATTGAGGTTCTGTGTGAAATTGAGCCAAACTTCTTTAAAAAATTTCCTCTGTTTAAAGCAAGTTGTGAAGCAGTGTAAATTGAGCCAAACTTCTTCAGCGACTAATCGCTTGAGTAATTGGATCTGTACAGCATTAAACAAAGGAAATATAGTTGAGTGGGATGGATGTCAGTGATCTTTTAACTTCTGCTGAAATCAACATAGCTATATGTGTTGTGCTTCTGTCATTGTGTTCCATATTGAGGAAACAACCAGGCAATGCGTGCGTGTATTTTACACGGAGGCTTGTTTCGGAACCGGTAAGGGGTACCGGCGATATTAGTTGCCTTGAAAGATTTGTGCCCTCTACAGGCTGGATTGCTAAAGCCTGGCAAGCAACCGATGAAGAAATATTGGCTGTCGGCGGTGTCGATGCTGTAGCTTTCATGAGAGTAGTTGTTTTCAGGTGATTAAGTCTCAAATTTAAGTTCAAAACATCTTGAACTGGTTCAACATTTGAATTTCTGTTTCAGTATCTATGGTTGATTTTGCAGGTTTACTAACCGCCCTACTATTTTCTTCATGTCCTTTACAGTATTCGGGTATTCATCATTGCTGCTGTAATTTGCCTTTTTATAGTGCTTCCAGTAAATTATTATGGACAAAATATGGAGCACAAGGAAATCCATTCAGAATCACTTGAAGTATTTACAATTGGAAATGTAGAAGAAGATTCTAAATGGTATGTTCTGTTTCACCCTTTATTATGGTGAGATATTAAGATGCCATCCCAATATGGAGAAAAAACAGCATTCATTGATATTCTTTTTCCTTTTGTTTAAAATATTTTCAGGCTTTGGGTCCATTGTCTGGCATTATACCTCATATCCTGCTCAGCTTGTGTTCTACTTTACTTTGTAAGGATGTACAACCAAAATGCATCATTTACTCATATAGATTAACTTTTATATTCATTTAATTTTTTTTTCTAGTATTCATTTAAAGGTTATTGCTTTGTTCTAGGAGTATAAAAGTATCACTAAAATGAGGTTAGCACATATTACTGGATCTCCTCCCAATCCAAGTCATTTCACAGTTCTAGTCCGTGGTGTCCCTTGGTCTCCGGATAATTCATACAGTAATTCAGTGGAACAGTTCTTTTCAACTTATTATCCAGAAAGCTATTTGTCCCATCAGATGGTATATGGATCTTGTACAGTTGATAAATTAATGGTAAGCAACTATCTTTGAGTGATTTACATTAGTGACATAAATTTATACAAATTTAACCTTTTCTTTAACAATGCTGTCTTTGCAGAAGGATGCAGAGAATATGTACAGAATGCTAAAATCCATTGACCCACGGTTTCTAGACAGGTCTTTGCCATATTGTATTCCTGGAGGAGCTACACATCCCTTTATGGTGCTTAACCTTAGAGCAGACAGTATTAGCAGTACAACCAGTATGGATAGGCTGCAATCAAGTCAAAGAAAAAAGGTTGAAAATCTTTGAATGACTTCAATAGTTCTTATTTCAGGTTTATGTGTGTATGTGTGTATAAATTGTATATAAGTTATGCTTGCCTTTTTTAGTGGTTTTGGGACAGTTAACAGATATTGTTTGCGTAATATATAATGAAGCAGTTACCGTTTTCAGTCTCAAAGTGAATTTGCTTTAATATTTCCTCATTTTATTGTGCTATAAGCATCTTTCTTTCATCTATCTTTGCCAACTTAGGAATTGCTGCCATTTTGATGCTAAAAATTTGCATGCTGATCACCAACTTTCATAACTTTGATTGAAGTGGCTATGTGATGTTCTATTTTAATTTGACTTTTGATACAGGAATGTCCAGCTGCTTTTGTTTTCTTCAGGACTCGCTATGCTGCTCTTGTTGCAGCACAAGTTCTTCAATCATCAAATCCCATGTTGTGGGTGACAGAACTTGCCCCTGAGCCACATGATGTTTATTGGTCAAACCTCTCCATACCGTACAAACAAGTTTGGCTTCGTAAAATAACAACACTTATAGCTTCTGTTGTTTTTATGTTCCTGTTTCTTCTTCCTGTTACATTTGTGCAAGGCTTGACTCAACTAGAGTACTTAGACCAGCTATCACGTAGTGTTCCATTTCTTAAAGGAATTTTAAAACAGTGAGTACCATTCCGCAAACTCTATTGCAAAACCAGTGTAAGCTTTTTTTTTTTTTCTTTCAATTATGCTGCTTTCATATCACATTGCAGTCATGACCGATGCCTGATGCAACAAACTCTATATAGAAACCTGCATGAAAAGAACCATAATCGTAAACCCTGTTAATACTCCTATATCTGATATTGCTTGTGGCACATACTGAGAACAGGCCTAGATTGAAGGCTCTGAAAGACAATCTAGAGTACATAAATAGCCAGAAACAACTTATTATAGTGATATCATTGTTATTTAACTGCATTAAACTCACCCAAGCTCTCGGTGTGTATTAATACATGTAGATAGGACAATTATCATTGTTATTAAGTAGAAACTGGAAGGAGTTAAAAGAGAAGGAACCAGACACTCATTGTGAATCTATCTTGTTTGTTATGCTATGCAGGGAGTTCATACACCGGGTGGTAACGGGTTACTTACCAAGTGTGATTCTGATGTTATTTCTTTATGCTGTTCCACCAACAATGATGTTGTTTTCTGCAATGGAGGGGAATATTTCGCGTAGTCAGAGGAAACGGAGTGCTTGCATTAAAGTTCTGTACTTCACAATTTGGAATGTTTTCTTTGTTAATGTCCTTTCTGGATCCATTATCAGGCAATTGACTGTTTTCTCGAGTTTTAAAGATGCACCTACACAACTTGCCAAAGCAGTGCCAACCCAGGTAATCTTTCCATGTGTCCCCAATTGTTGGTTTAATAAAACCTCAAGACCTCCAACTTCATGGAAAGTTGTTATATGCATTTAGATTTAGATTTTACCTTGGTCTATTGGAGATGCATGAAATACACTATTAAGCCCTCTCTTTTGTAGGCATTCACATAGGACAGATTACTTTTCTCCCTTTTTTATGGCATGTGATTGTGTATCTTCAGGATTACATCTAACTGTAATTGTTCTCATCTGCAGGCTACCTTCTTCACGACTTACGTATTATCATCAGGCTGGGCTAGCTTGTCCTATGAATTAATGCAACCTTTCCCGCTTCTTTGCAATTTTTTCAGAAAATTCATACGAAGAACCAAAGTAGAACCATCTAGTTGTGCTCTAACCTTCCCTCACCATACTGAAATTCCTCGGCTTCTTCTGTTTGTACACATTGGCTTCACTTGTTCCATCATGGCACCCATAATATTGCCCTTCTTGCTGGTTTTCTTCTTTCTTGCTTTCCTCGTCTATCGAAACCAGGCGAGTTTTATCCCATCAACTTTTATATCCTCTTGCCTTTCATCAATGATATCATCTGTAATGGTTTGTTGTATGCTTCAATGCCCTCAGTATTGTCTGCATGTACAATTTCCCATTTATGGTACTAGGTGTTATCATGTTGTATGCATACGCAGTGCATGATGATGTTGTGGAAGCATTTCTATTTATGTTTTCACTGTTAGGTAGACCAATTTAGAAGAATTCAGCTTTTACCTCTGTTCCTTGTCTTTTTATTTTTTTTTCAGATTCTCAATGTATATGTACGAAAATATGAAAGTGGGGGAGAATTCTGGCCTATTGTTCACAACTCGGCAATCTTCTCCCTATCGTTAACACAAGTTATCGCCCTCGGGGTCTTCGGCATAAAACGATCAACAGTTGCTTCTGGTTTCATCATTCCCCTAATATTACTCACTCTTCTCTTCAATGAGTACTGTAGGCAGAGATTTTCCCCTGTTTTCAAGAGGAGACCTGCACAAATTCTTATAGAGATGGATCAACAAGATGAGCAATTGGGAAGGAAAGAAGAGATTCATAATCAAATACGTTCGGCATACTTCCAGAACCCGATAATCTCTCATCAAGTGTCCATTAATTCCAACTTGCCGTTGTCTAGAAACACATCACACTACCAAGGAGACGAAGATAATTTGCATGGTCTCAAGTCGTTGAAACCATTCAGGTACATTTAGTTATTCCTGATACTTGGTGCATAGTTCCTTCCATCCTGAATTGGTAAAAGTACTTTGGAGACCCCTATACTAAGAGTTAGATTGTATTTTGTCTCATTTACTCAAAGAATGGGCAAATTAATCCCTTTAGGTTAGATCAAAGAGCAAACTCATCATTTTTGTTAAGATTTTCATCTATTTTTTCTGTTAAAACCTAGCATGGTTGATGAAATAATCAAACAGTTACACATGTCGTGCTCTGCTTATATCTCAGTAGAAATTGATGAAATTTTTAACGGAAGAACCTGTTTGCTCTTTGATCAGAGGCGTAAAGAGAACAAAATGCAATCTGATTCCTAATACAAGTGCCTTCATGGTATTTTTACCTCCTGAATTGCTATTAATAATTCGATTTGATCTGAACTGAATCGAACTGAACCTAACTTTTCAGGAATTCAACACGTTTGATTAGATGAACAATAGGCTGTTGATTGCACTTGGGAACTGATTGATTCATCTCTTATCGTCAATGTGCCAAAAAAAATGCACCATCATCATATTGGCGGTTGCTTGCTGGGACCAGTAGCTGTAACTTGTACATTTATACAGGAAACATTTAACACCAGTAAAGAGGCCAAGAGAGATTGGAAGCAGCACATAGGTAACAGTTTTTTTGCTGTGGAAAATTAATTACTTTTTCAGTTTTAATTTCTCACACTTTATGGGCTGAGATAATTCATACACAAGATGCCCTTGTATATGTATATAGCCTTAGATATGATTAATTTTGTAACTTAGGTTTTTATACCATCAAATTGAAGCTAAAATATTGTTTATTTTTCCAATGTGTATATATTATATATGTGTATTTAAAAAAAAATTGTCACATGTATTTTTTTCAATGTATATAATATATTTTTCTTGATTAAAGAAAGATTAGTCTAATTTGTAGTAAAAATAAATTAATTTAATCTTAGTAATTAAATAAACTAAATAAAGCATTAATTCAGATAATTAAGCTGAGATATCTTTTGTTTGTTAGATATAAGAGTGATGTGATGTGAGTTGATAATCTCCAAGTCCTTTGTTAATGGATCAAGGAACCAATACCAAGATGCATGGTTCTCATTTTTAACTGCAACATATGTAATAAGATAGATGCCATTATTTGCATCTATCTCAATAGATGTCAAAATGTAACCACCATGATAATCCTTAAATCTAACTTTATAACCATCTTTGAATGCTTGCAGACAGATTATACAAGCTTTGAAATAGCTTAGCATCTAGGGAGCATATTGGTGTGGTGCCAGAGTCTTATAATCATCTTTGTGTGCTTACACATAGATATACAATCTTTGAAATAGCCTAGCATCTAAGGAGCATATTGCTATGGTGCTAAGGTTAGTAGTCTTAAGCTCTCCTAAGTAATCATAAATCTTCCCATACAGCTTTTTATGACTCCCTCTAATTAATTTCAGCGCTCTTTGGCTCTAACATATTTGGTAAGTGAGATAATTGTAAGAAAGTCTTTTTTCACACACTGTTGCAATGATGTCAGAGCATAATTAGGGTCACTAATAAACTTATCTTTATAATGTCTGCCAACCATTTTGCTATTATGTTCTTCCTTTTATGGACCTTTGAGCAAGTATGTTGAGGGTTATAAGTTTTGATTTGTCATGTCTAGTCAACATGGTTATTAGGGTTTACTTTTGAGGCTCATAAGTTTAGTGTGCTTACAAATAGTTTTCAACCTCATATTATGATCATTTTTGGGAACTTAATAAAATACTTATTAACCTTACCATACTTCTTTTATAGTGTTTTTGGTAGGGAATATTAAATCCTTTTTCAATTTGGACTTACCATGTCATATTCATGCCAATTTTGGCCATTCAAGTGTAAGTCATGTGTATCATGTAAATATTTAGGTTTATCATTATTGAACACATTCTCTATAACGACATCTTCCATGTTGAAGCAAGGGATGATAAAGAGGAAACAGGTGGGATTTATATAGGTGAAAGGGTTAGTAGGAATTTAGATGGGTTTAACATGAAAAATGTCGTTATAGTAACTGAAAATGATCAAATTTGAGTATAAAGATTAAATCTATAATTTATACATAATATAGGGATTAATAGAAAATTTTGATCAATTTTTTTCAATAAAATTATAAGATTTCCAGATTAAAATAAATGCAAAATTTACATAGAGAAAATGAAAACACAAGGAGAGAAAATATTTGTTAAAACATGTGAAGGAAATATACAGATCACATCATATTCACATGTAAGTTAGGCTGACATTAAAGTGCTAATTGGTTTAGTTGGCTTCACAAAGAACAAATAGAGCTTTTAGAATTTGTCGACCAATTTTAACAATATCATGACCATGGTTTATCAACACAAGAAAAATTGTCAATGAAAAATAGGCATTATTTTGATCATATGTAACACATAAATTATTTATTGAATGAATGTACACATATCATAGATCGGATTGTAATGAAATTTCTGAAAAAAAATTCCTTTGAAATTTATTGAAAATTTTAATTTAGCCCCTCAATTTTTTTAAATTTTTAGTTATGCTTTTTATTTTTATTTTCTAAAATTTTTAATTAAACTCTGTTAATTTTTTCGAAGCTCTCATTAGTCTCACAAAATTTTAAAAGATTTTAATTAGGTCTTCTAATTTTTTTTTTAAAAAAAAATCTCATTAAATTTTTAAATTTTTGAAAATTCTAGTTAAGCTCTCTCAATATTTAGTAGTAAGATCTGTGAAAATTCTAGTTAAGCTCTCTCAATATTTAGTAGTAAGATCTGTCAATGAAGAGTAGTGAAAATATGAATTTCTTTATTTCTTTTTGGAATTTGTTATGATTGATTGGTTTTGAATAAAAAAAAAGGTGAAAATTGACATGAATCTAAACTTATAGCACAAGTTTATTAATTAATAGGTAGCATAATTTGACTTTAATCAATTTCATGGAAATTAGAAAGGTCAATCTAAAGAGTCTTCCTTGTTGAATAAAATTTAAGGATTGGTTGTAATGAGCTGTGATATAAGAACTTCTCTAAAAGGGTACATTAGCTAGCATGTGGGTTTACTTTCGATAATGATTGAAACCAAATTTAATGAAATTAATTAAGCAATAACCAAAGGTCTTTGCCTTATATGACCAAATGCACACTACTTTGCATGAAATTGATAGTTAAATGAATCCTATGTATTGATCTTATGGGTAGGGTGTTTAGCGTCTCAAGTGTAGTTTGAATTCGAGCTGCGCTAATCGCATTGCTGTTAGGACTTTACGCTCTTATTGTAATTCATCAAAAAAATGATAGTTAAATGATTATAAGTCATTATATTAGAAGTTATCTTATAAACCAGATTAATCTCAAGCTTAGACAACTACCACATTATTTGTATATAATTGTATATTTAAGTGATTGTTCGGTTTTCACATGAGTGGATCATGAAATCAATTATTGGACCCTATCAACAATTGTAAGATGCAATAATATGGTAGATTGCACTCTTGAAGAACTCAAGTTCAAACTTTGAAGATAACATTATTAAAAAAAGCAGTCACGAATTTTGAAAGGATTAATTTTCATGGACTGTAAAACGGTTTAAAAAATCTATTACCATCAATATCATTAGGCATTGACATATATGTTGTTTTTAAGGCTTAGGTTGGTGGTTTGAATCTCCGATACGTATTTTCCATAATTACACACAATATTAAGACTTTTCCTGTAAGCTTCTTGTAGGTTGTATTTCACCAATTGAGGTGCCCTCCCTCTGTGAACAGCACATAGCTCTTGGCGGAAGCTGGGGACAACATCCCAACACAAAGACAATACTTTCGATTGTTGGAGACAGTGTCAATTAATTGATGAACGATATTTCATAGATATTAGATATTAAAAGAATAAATGAGGTGGAACTATAAGCTAGCAAATTAAACCACTTCAATTACCCATAAACTTTCAACAAGAGCTTTAAATCAATTAATATATCTTCAATTACATGTAATACTATGACACAAATAGTATTATATGTAATACTATGACACAAATATAATGCCAAGCACATATGAACAATACAACCATATATGAACTAAAACTAGATTATAATTCTCATTTAAATTTAGGGTTTTCTCTCTAAGATTATAATTCGACTCCACCCTTTCAATTTACTGCAAGATGATATGATCATTGCAAGCGTAAGTGTTGAAACATTCCAAGGCAAGCCAGAGAGCTTGTATCATTGATAATGTCTTCCCCATTTAATGAATAAGAACTGGTTTGCCCTTGAAGCATGTGCTGCTCCATATTTGCTCCATCTACACCGCTGCACTGGGAGTTCATAAACTGGATACTTTGTCCTTGGCTCAAGTACGGTACCGGCACCACCGGGAAAGGTGGCTCAGGCCGAGGATATCTGCCAAGAAGCTTCTTCTTAAGTCTTGTGTTCCAATAATTCTTTATATCATTATCAGTCCTCCCAGGTAATTGTGCAGCAATAATAGACCACCTAACAAAAAAAAAAAAAAATCATGCAAGTTGTAGTGATTTAAATGAATATGAATCATTATATTATATATATATAGATACATACCTACTCCCAATACTGATATAGAGACGACAAATAGTTTCATCTTCTTCTTCAGAGAAACCTCCATGTCTGATATTTGGGCGAAGATAGTTCAACCATCTTAAACGACAGCTCTTCCCACATCTCTTGAGACCTATGGTACCATAAAAAATCCTCTCAGAATCACATCATACACCATACATACATACATATACATATACTATTAGTTTATTACCAATTTTCTGAGGCAAAGAGATCCAGTTTCCACCAGTACCATAGTGCTCAATATATGCTTTGAGCTTGGCATCTTCTTCAGGTGACCATGGACCTTTTTTCACGTTAGCCTTGTCACAGCAAGGAGCTCTACCCATGTTTGTTTTTTTCTCTATCTTTCCATTGAAACAAAGAATTATAGAAGAGAAGAGAGAGGAGAAGGGGTTAATTAATAATAAAACATATCCATATGATATGTATGTATGTATGTATATAATAAATACATGCGGTTTTTCAAAAAGGGTGTGTGGCATAAAAGAAAGACTTGGAACCATAAGTCCAATTCGGAATTATATTATAGTTTAGGCCTAGCTATTTAGTGGAACATTACGTACGTTTGCATGTGGACATATGGAAATGGAATTAATATGTATATATACTTTATTATGAATCAGTGCTATGTAAATACTTTATTGCAGAAGCTTAGGGTTCTATAATAATTCTTATTGCATAACTTTTGCTATTGTCAAAGATTACGATTTTGTTTTTGGCAAAAGTAAATTTATAAATTATATTAGATTGAATTTTTGTTCGATTGATATTATGATTGCAACAAGTAAAATTGTATGGGTTTGAACACGTTTAATCGTGCATTATACTGCGATTTAAGAGTTGAAAGGTTTATAGATAATTTGGGAATTGTATACAATATATAATACCATAAACAACACTTACTGGGTTGAGTGATAAGGAATTAAGGAAAATCTCAAATTTAAGTCTTATGGATGAACAGAAATTACACTAAGAGAACCTTGCTCCTGTTTAAAAGTTCAATTAAACTCCACTCTTGATTTAATCGAAACTCCATGTGACTATAAAATATTCAAAGATCTCATAAAAAAATAAAATGGTAATATAATAACTATTATATGCAGTTTTATCTATAATCATATTTAATCCATTATGGATTTAATTTTACAAAGGTATGTTACTAAAATAAAAGATTACCATTTTTTTTTTTGCTCAGTCAAGAACTTACAAAAGAGCATTGGAAGGCAACAAGCCGCACAAAGCTGCCATATACAGCAAGGTCAAAGCCAAAAGCACAAGCTAAGAACAAAACAAAGAGATACAAGACCTCCAAGCTCAAGAAAAATACAGCAGAAACAAAACAAAACAAAACATCAATACACTCCAAATCCGGAAACCAGCAAATACCAGTACAGCAAAATATCACCATAAAAATTATGAAAGTCCCATCTCTGCATTCCCCTGCCACTGATAGTGCAGAACTCCACCCAAATCCACACTCCTTAGCCTAACCTTAAGAGGATGAAAGAAACCTCTCTGAGTTTTTATCAGAACTCTCACCACCATGCTCTAAACATATCTCTACGCTTAACCCTTGCTATTGCCAGCGCCAAAGCCATATATCATTTCCCAAATGTCCTGCTATCTGAAATGACAGATAACTTCTCCTTTCAATTTCAGCAAATAGATGATGAAAATTTTCTGGTCTTGTCTCTGATTTTGACAGCCATCCAAACACCACATTAGATCCAATCTCAATCGATAAAGGACAACATTTTTCCCATCCTAATCCTTCATATATTATGTAGGTAACAATATTAAATGGGTTCGAGAACTTGGATGCTTATATATAAATATCCCAAAAGGAAAAAAACTCAATCAATGTATATTAAGTTTTTTTTTTATGAATAATTTATCATATATGCTTTTTTTGATATAATGTCAGGAAAGATTCATAGCTCCCACGAATCCATAAATAGGATAAAAAAGGTCTACTCTTTACTCAAGTTCCAAAAAACATTTCTTGATTCTTTTTTATTGATTTAGATTTTCTTAATTTTTTATTCAATTCAAAATTAGGACATAAATGAAATGTGAAATTCTTGAGTAGTCTACTTCTTCTCGAATGCTGAATCCTCTTAAATTAAAATTAAAGGAGTGTCTTAAGGGGTTTACTTGTCTATGTACCCTTCCATTCGATCTCTTAGGTCCTATGGTACCTCGACGATTATACCACAATGCCCTTAACTTAAAGCTTAAGCCTATACGCAATGTATAGACTCCTCGGATAATGCACTTTAGCGCACTCGAACCCACGTCTTCCTATATTGATAACAATATTCATACCAATCGAGATAAGAATCAATTTTGATGAAGCAAATAAGTAATTGAGAGATAATGGCCGGTGGGCAATTATCATGCATCAAATTACAATACAATATGAAATTGATGATAGTTTTTCTAGCCTCATTAGTACGTTTTCTTTAGTTCTTTGTTTAGTTAGCTATTAGTTGAAGTTTGAAAGTTGGTTCGAAATTTTACAGGATTTAGATAAAAACATTATGTTTGAAAAATGAGTTTAGATAGAATATTAGATCTATTTAAGACATGAGCCGGCTCAAACTCGAATATTTAAGATCCAAGTCAGATCCGATTATATAATTTATAGCATATAAAAACTAAATCTATAATAATATATATAATACTATAGTACTATAAGATAAATATTAAAAATTATTAAAATGTCTATATATAAAATTTTAATAAATGAAAAATATAAAAAATATTAAATATTAAATATTAAATAAAAATATTTTTAAAAAATTCAAAAAAATATGAATGAATCTAAAACAACCATTATTTAATTGTTTAATTGTTTATACTCTTCACAACCTAGTATTTTCTTTTCCATTACAAATGGATAAGGTTTATATAGAGAATGTATGTGACCCCAATCTCCTAAAAGCATGAAATGATACTTAATAATAAAGAGAAAGATGATCATCACTAGTGCTTAATGCTTGTACATGCATGCTTCTTTTGAGTGAGCAAAAGTCTAATGAAAATGCACTTTAATTTATAATTTATTCTTGAGTGAAATAATGGGATTAGATTATATGTTGATTTATTAAGGAAAGGACAAGAAATACATCAATAAATTAATTACCCCCAAAAGAAAATCATATGTTAGAAAGTAGCAATACACACAAAGAGTTTCCTCCAACCCTCCCACCAAAAAAAGAAACAAACTATAAATTACCAAATGATGAGCAAGTAACATTATCGGTTTTCGATTTGATTAGTTTAACTAATCAATTTGATTTTAATTAATTAAATTATTAAAAAAATCGATTCAAAATTAATTCAATCTTTTGTTCAGATTAATATACCAACAAATTTTTAGTTTAACTAGTTTAACTGATTGGTCCGGTTCCAACAACTATAGTGACAAGAAAAAATAGATTTAATATTCCTAAATGTGTAGATGAAGAAAGGTGAAATTATTAGGTCTGGATTTAACCATCTCTTTAGTGTCTTGCAACCTTTGAATGGGTACCCTACCACTCCTTGGTAATTCAACAATGTTAAATATTCTAGAAAATAAGTAAATATTTAACTAGTTTAACAATGTAGTCTAACCCATTTTATCTTCTATAAGACCCATCTGCATATTTGTAAGTGCTGAGTAGAGCTGTTGAGATACCACAAATCCACTATCTCCATATTCCACCCTGCAATCATCCCAGTCAAGCAAGCAACAAATGGTCTCATCAACAATGTTTAATTCAACTTTTCTCTAAAAAATTTCAACTTTCAACATCACATGGAAGTTCGAGGAAGAGCCTTTTCAGTGGTGCCCTATGAGAGGCACAGATTTATTCTTGTTTGGCCTATACTTATCAATTTTGATATTGAACAAATTGATCCCTAAAAGGAACCAGAGCAATTTAATCCTTATCAATTTCGAAAGTGAGCAACTAAAGAGGATTTATCACGGTGTAAATATTTTTCGTCAATTGTACATAATTTTGATTATTATAAAACAAATTTATCCCTCATAGCTTACAGATTCTATTAGTTTTGATCTTGGTTTGACAAATTTAGCCTGCAATATTGTGTAAAGGTATAAAAATCAGGCTAAACTTGTTGATTTTTTTTTAGAATTAAGCTCAAATTGACAAAAAATGTAAACATCGATGGCTAAATTTATTATTATACCAATCAAAATTATGTACAATTGATGTAAAACATTAGCGTCATGATTAATTGTTATTAGTTGCTCGTTTTCAAAATTGAAAAAGATTAAATTGCTTAAAATTTGTTAAAAGAATCAATCCGCTCAATCTCGAAATTGAAAAGAATTGGAAAAAATCTTCTTCCCCTAATTTTTTTTTATTTTGATTATCTTGATGTAATCCATGAAACCGTAATTTAAGGGAATCAAGTAAGAAAAGATGCACCTTTTCCCATTGAGAGTAATGCTGCCAACAGGCAATACGCATACAGTATTTCCATAACAAAAGACTTCGTCGGCATCAAACAATTCCTCAACCGGCATGAGTCGTTCCTCAACCTGTTTTTAAGTGCTTATAAATGCAAAGGGCCTACATCAGATTCATAACAACCCAACTCATAATCGACTCAAGATCCGACCCTATATAATAAAAGGCGACTTACGTCTCAAAGGAAGAATCTTCTTCTCCTCTACTTGGATCAAAATTATTTCCCTTTAATCTTTACATCCGTTGATCTACTGTATCAACAATTTTCTTCAAGCTATCAATCAATCAATCAATATGTAGTTCCCTATAGCTTTTATGTTTCCAACTCCTCCAAGGGTTGCATGATGTATATCATTTTCAACCACCACATTAATCGATTTCAAACCATCCTGTCATCACGATAATCGTATAAGGTCAATGGTAAAAAACTGGGTACTTGCTATTTGAATTCGATTCTATTTATGCACGAATACCTTAAAATAGTCCCCAACTGGTGTAACATAGATCAAAAAGACGAATTCAGGTGCCGGAGTAAGACTAAGAACAGGTCCATTCCCCATAAGTAGTGGTTGAATGTGAACATCAACATAGCATATAAGGTTGAAGTGCTGAAATGCAAACAACAAGCATTTGCTGTCCAATTACCCATCCTTCATTCACCGATATGGTACTCGTTACAGCTTCCGCAAACTGTTCGATAGTCGGTGCAGGCATACACATTTGATCTGCACCGACCCTCATTTGCAATCGATTTTCCTCGACACGAAAAAGTAAAATCAAACCATTTTTGTTCTTGTATGCTTTCAAATTCTTAATAATCCACTACATGAAAAATAAAATGATCATCAATAGAACAATTAGGGTAAAAAACCTCTCCAATCCCTCTCAATTTCAAAATTGAGTGAATCGATCCGTCAATTGTACATAATTTTGATTGGTATAGTAACAAATTTAACCTTCAATGTTTATATATTTGATCATTTTGGCCTTAATTCTAAAAATTTAACCTCAAAATTTACACAAATGTTACGGCATAAATTTGTTAAATTAAGACCAAATTGACGAAACATATAAACTTTGAAGACTAAATTTATTATTATACCAATCAAAATTATGTACGGAAAATATTAACTTGATAATTAATTGCCCTTAATTACTCAATTTCAAAATTGAAAGACATTAAATTGCTACAACTTCATTGCCTTAAACAATTAGAGTTCCAAGCAAATAACCTAACCTGTCCATAATTCAAGACAGCAGCTGATGGACTAATCTCAATGTTCCCATACCGTCTTAAACCACCATTAGAAAAGCTTCCATCTTTACAACTTTTCATTACATAAATATAGTCTGTTTTCACAGGATTGAATGCAAGGCTATCCCATCTTTTATCCACTGATGTTTCACTATATCAAAAGAAAACTCTTGTAAAAAAAACCCCCCATTTCAGACATGAATTACATCGTACTAAAACACATCAAGACATGTGCAAGAAAAAAGACTTTTTTTTTTTTACCTATGAGCATCTGATAGAGTGGCTTGCAGCCAACCATGTGAAGATGTAGCAGCCAATTGAAGATGATGGTGAACCTGCAAAGAACCAAATTGTTTCATATTGGGGGTGTAAAATTATAAATTGCTGCTATTATCAGTACCAAAAAGCAAAAAAAAAAAAAAAAAAGGGGGTTACCATGAAAGAAGAAGAGAATTGGAAAATTGTAGCATTCGTAAAGCTCGATTGAACATTAAACATCTCTGTTTCTCGGTGTCTTTTTTTTTTCTTTTGAGTTTTTTTGTTTGATATGAACAATAATTATATTTTTCACTATCACTACAATAATTGTTCTTCTTCCGCTTAGGACAGTTTAGACTTTGATTCGATCTGTAAAGGGTTTATTACGGTTTAATACGTGTAAAGTTGTTTTCTTTGTCTGTTATGGTTTTCTATAGTGAAGAACAAGGAAAAAAATCAGAGCTTTTGTTGTAAAAAAAAAAAACTTGTATCTTTCCTGGGAAAAGTTAGAAAAATCGAAACTTTCCTCCATGATTCTTGCGTCAAAAACTAAATTTACTCAAGTGAATAAAAAATTGATAAATTAATTCATTGGGCAAATTGATTATTCTCTTACAAAATTCATTTACTTTTACAGTTAAAAATTCATCTTTATACGTCAGCATGATGTACACGTGGCAAATCACGTAGAAATGTCTGATTATTTTATCAATCATACCAATTTTCAACAAATAAAAATTGATAAAAAATTTAACATAAAAGATCAAATTATTCTATAATCTAATATGCAAAGATTAATTTGCCTGTTTCTTTTGTAATAAAAAATATAAAATACAATCTAATTCCAGTACAAAAGTTCAACTTCCCCATCTAACCCCAAACTCAAATCATTGGACTTTCCTAGGCTCGAATTTGCAAGTTGAATTCCCACCTCTACAAGCTTCTTCTTAGCATATAATCTTGAAGTTTCAACTCCCTCCTGGTTACAATTCATAATCTCAATGTCATTATACCTACAGGAGCGAAGTTAAAATTTTTTTTAAAGGGATCAAAGTTAAATTGTAATTTTTATGATAGTAAAAGTATAATTCTTAAAAGAATAAATTAAAATTTTATCATTTCAAGGGAGGCCAAAGTGTAATTTTACTTTTACTATTTTAAAATTTTTAAAAAAATTAAGGGTTTAAATGAAAATTTTTCCATTTTAGGGCGCCAGGACCACTGCCAGCCCCCCTATCTAGGGGTGAGTATTCGATTAAGTAGAGTCGAAATGAGTCAAAAAATTTCGAGTTAGTCGATTTGACGAATCTTATTTTAGCAACTGAATTCAATTTGAATTTTTTTTTGAATTAAATCGAATCGAGTCAAAAAAATTCAAGTCAAATCGAGTCGAGTTAACAAATCCTATTATTTATATCCAATATTGCGTTTACATAGACCGATTGTTTAACTAGTAGACGAAGTACAAGATTATTTAACTGCATAAATAATATAATGATTTTGTCTTTTAACTTAATGAGCAAATATTTATTAAAACGACGTAGTTTTGACTTTTAACTTAATAGTTTTTACTTTTAACTTTAGAAAATGTAAACATTTATGAAAACGATGTAGTTTTACCTTTTTTTATTCAGATTTTCGAATAACTCAAATTGTGTAATTCATAAATGTCATATACCTACAAGGGCGAAGTTAGAAAATTTTTTAAAGGGGTCGAAGTTAAATTGTAATTGTTACGATAGTAAAAGTGAAATTCTTAAAAGAATAAATTAAAATTTTATCATTTCAAGGGAGATGCAATTTTACTTTTACTAATTTAAAATTTTAAAAAAATTTAAGGGTTTAAATGGAAATTTTTCCATTTTAGGGGGCTAGGACCACTGCCAACCCCCTGGCTAGGGGTGAGCTTCGATCAAGTTGAGTTTAATCGAGTCAAAAAATTTCGAGTTAGTAGAGTTGACGAATCTTATTTTAGCAATCGAATTCAATTTGAATTTTTTTCGAATTGAATCGAATCGAGTCAAAAAAAATTCGAGTCAAATCGAGTTGAGTTAACGAATCTTATTATTTATACGCAACATTGCGTTTGCATGGACCGATTGTTTAACTAGTAGACGAAGTACAAGATTATTTAACTTCATAAACAATATAATGATTTTGTCTTTTGACTTAATGAGTAAACACTTATTAAAACAACGTAGTTTTGACTTTTAACTTTAGAAAAGGTAAACATTTATGAAAACGATGTAGTTTTACCTTTTTTTATTCAGATTTTCGAATAACTCAAATTGTGTAATTCATAAATGTCATTATTCCTACAAGGGCGAAGCTAGAAAATTTTTTAAAGGGGTCGAAGTTAAATTGTAATTGTTACGATAGTAAAAGTGAAATTCTTAAAAGAATAAATTAAAATTTTATCATTTCAAGGGAGATGCAATTTTATTTTTACTAATTTAAAATTTTAAAAAAATTTAAGGGTTTAAATGAAAATTTTTTCATTTTAGGGGGCTAGGACCACTGCCAACCCCCTAGCTAGGGGTGAGATTCGATCAAATTGAGTCGAATCAAGTCAAAAAATTTCGAGTTGGTAGAGTTGATGAATCTTATTTTAGCAATCGAATTCAATTTGAATTTTTTTTGAATTAAATCGAATTGAGTCAAAAAAATTCGAGTCAAATCGAGTTGAGTTAACGAATCTTATTATTTATACGCAATATTGCGTTTGCATGGACCGATAGTTCAACTAGTAGACGAAGTACAAGATTATTTAACTTCATAAACAACATAATGATTTTATCTTTTAACTTAATGAGTAAACATTTATTAAAACGACGTAGTTTTAACTTTTAACTTTAAAAAAGGTAAATATTTATGAAAACGATATAGTTTTACCTTTTCTTATTCGGATTTTCGGATAACTCAAATTGTGTAATTCATATTCGAGTTAAACCAAATCCGAATAACTTGATTAACTCAAATAACTT
Organism: Gossypioides kirkii; assembly: GCA_005610355.1. Taxonomy (NCBI): domain Eukaryota; kingdom Viridiplantae; phylum Streptophyta; class Magnoliopsida; order Malvales; family Malvaceae; genus Gossypioides; species Gossypioides kirkii. Next base: position 2,273,069 of record CP032248.1, read on the forward strand.
GAACTATTTAATTCAAATTTCGAATTATTTTTTGAATTTTTCGAATCGAATCGAATTTTATTCACCCTTACTCCTAACTTCGCCCCTGGTTACTTACAATCTATCTCACGTCTTTCTATAGAGACAAATGTTTGATGATGGTTCAGGCAATGATCATGAAATGCCTTCCCATTAGCTTTTTTTTTTACCATTTCACCAATAGCAGTAACCCTCTCTTCCAAGTCATTTAATCTCTGATTGTATACCCTCCTTGTCACGGGCTAATTCATCATCAACCTCTCTACCAATTGACGATTATTTGCATCATGTTTCTACCGGACAACACCTTTACCATTGATTCGAATTCAGACCTTTCCTTATATTCTGAACTCATCCTTTTCATCGTCACTAGAACAACAACATTTACCCCCATCTGCAAAGCAATAGTGTCGTTTATCCTTTCTTCATGGTCTGTAATGATTTGAATACTTCATGCATGATGGGGGATATCATTATATAACTTTCACACATAACTTTAATTTCTAATCAACTCATCATCAATTAAAAGTTAATCTTCAATTAAAATTTAATTACTCGAATATTTATACATATTTATCCCCTACTTTATTTGATAATTAAAATTCAATAAATTTTAATTAAATTAAATCTCTTTTAATTTAAACTAACCTATTATGATTTTAAATAATAACATATAACTATCTTTATTATATATATATATATATATATGTTATGTCAATATTTTTTAACACCAAATCTTTCGATTCATCATCTCTGACCAAACCTGCCCCTTTTCGCCGGAACACGTCAATAACTTTACCATATTCTAAAATATGTGCCAGAAACCCTTCCCATGGAAACGAGGTGGAAGGTTATTCACATATACAGTATTGCATCTCCTATAACGAGGCCTTATTAGGAAACATACACACACACACACACACACACACACACATATATATATATATATACACTTGAAGTCACTGGCAATTATAACCATCCATCAAGACAGAAGTTCTAAGATAGTCAAGACAGATTAAGATCCCCAAGTATTACAACATCATTAACTGTTTAGCCCTATATACACTTCAAACAGGTAGAACTTCAACATACAGTCATGAAATTTCAATTACACAATTACCATCTCTCTTACAGGACTAAAGCTCCTTACATGCCCTTTTTCTTGCAGACAAAGCACGACAGCATACCATCGAACATGAGCAACAAAAAAGCAAACATCCCAAATCTTGTGTAACTGGTTAAATGACTACGAATGCACAACATTATTATAAGGATGTTTGTTATATCGAAAAAACATACACTGACTGCAGTGTAACTAAACAAACAAGAAGCACATATATATATATAGGCAAGTAAGATATATAATGGTGTATTGCACATTATCATGGTCCCAAACAGTAAGGACCATCACCCATGTAATGACCATCCATATATAAAGCTGCATTTTGCGGATGCAGACCATCCATCACCATGAATTGCATGTCTTCAGAAGGTTTCCAATGGCGTTTCCTTTGGTTTATGAACCAATTATTAATTTGTTTCTGGTCTAAACCAGTTGATTCAGCCAATGCCACCTTCTCAGTCTCCTGTGAGAATATAACAGTGTGAGAATAGTAGAATTTAGCTTAAAAAAGAGGATATAATATAACAGTACGTACCGACGGGTACGGCCATTTGTAGTGTAACTCCCACCAACTAAGCAATTTTTGTCTAGCTTCTTTGGGTAGTTTCCCCTTCTTCTTTTTCTTGGACAGTTCTTGCTTGAGACTACTTAAGTAACCACTATATTTCCTCAATAAATGGTTCTTCAGTTCTCGATCTTCAGCACGCGGGTCAATTTCAGGGAGTTCGGTTTCTCCGCCGCTATTGTCTTGATCCTCTTCGGATGAACCAACACCTTCACATTTCTCATCTGTTCAAATTAACCAAATCAAAACATTTTAAGTCCTTGCAATGACAACTATCACGGAACATGTAAATCAATAGTCTACGTCAAAAGGTCAAGAGCCACAAAAAAGTTGGGCAGATTGTAATGAATGAATTGGCTATTCATTTTGGTGAAAGTTAATCACATACAAGATTATGACACACTTTTATAGTTAAGTGAAAACTATTTCCAAAAGTAGTTAAATAGTGAACTAATAAATAAACCTTAGGATGTTGTCAATGACAATAGGTTTATGAAGGTAAAAATATCATGGAGACCCCTATAGTAAGATTCAAATTGCATTTTGCCCCCTCTAATAAAAGGATGAATAGATTAATCCCTATACGTTAAATCAAACGCAAGCCAATTTTTAGATGAAACTTTTAATAGAAAGAACTAATTTGCTCATTTTTTTTTAGTAAAAAGAATAAAATGCAATCTAACTCCTAATATAGGAGCCACTATGGTACTTTTTAACCGGTTTATGAGTGGTGTAAAGCTACAGAAGTAGACTGTATCAAATGAACCGACTCAGGACTTTCTTCCGAGGCTGCCATGGTACTTTCACCGTTCCATGCATTTCATGTTCCCATTAGTGAAAAGCAAATTAAACCCAACAAAGATCACATAAATTTAGCACTTTATAAGCAAATGGCTTGAGCTAGAACTTTGGTAATCCACTTCATGGGACACCAAAAATGAAGGAACTACTCAACTATTCCTTCCATCTTATGATTGTGGTCACATTAATCAGTAAAATCTTAAGACTTTGCTCCTCCTATGATTCACTTCAAATATAGCTTGTACAAGTATCATATATAAGCTCTAATATACCATCATCATCCAAACTAAAATTCCAACAGTCAAGGATGGGCAAGGGCTCAAATACATATGAATGCATGACAGAAAGACCTTAAAATTGATACTTATTATCCACATACCAGACAATCCACATCCAAATTCAGCACAAATACATATGAATCTATACACAAATTTTACCATAAATGGAGACCTTTAGCTCACCAAATTCAACTGAAGCATTCAAGTGAAGATGATATAGTGAAATATTTCTTGTATATAGTTTATGCAGCATAAAAAACTTAGATAAACAGAACTCTGACAAAGCACAAAGCAAATTTTATAAAGAAAACAAATACAGGTTACACTACTATTTTCTTTTCTGCCAAAGCCGTACAGGCTACATGGGGTATGGCACTGATTTGAACAGCAACATGTGCAGGGTGAGCAAAAATCAATTCGAATCGAAAAATTCGAAAAAAATTTCAAATTTTGAATTTCGAATTATTCGAATCGAGTTATTCGAGTTAAACGAATCGAGTTAAATTTTTTTCGAATTTCAAGTTCGAATCAAGTTAAATTTTCGAATTCAAATAACTCGAATAATTCGAATAAATCGAATAAAATTATATTATTTTTAATTTTAAATTTATATTATCCAGATCTAATTTACTTTACCCCGTTTTCCCCCAAAACCCAAACCTTTTATCTTACCAAATTTTTTTCCCTAAATGTTAAAACCCATCCATAAACTAGTTTTTAATTTTATACATTTTACCTTACCTAAATATAATTTCGTTCTAACAAAAAAACTTATAAACTAAACCTAAAATCAATTTTCTATTCTTTAAAAAAAAATTCTAAATTAAATAAAAATATTTTTTTTAAAAATATATAAAATTAAACAACACCAAATTAATTTTTTTAATTTAACACGAACAAATATATTCGATTCGACTCGAATTCTATCTCACTCGACTCGATTCGTAAAAATTTCAAATCAAGTTAAAATGATGAAATAAAATTCGAAAACTCGATCAACTCAAAAATTTTCCATTCGATTCGATCGAATGCTCACCCCTAATCATGTGTTCTCTCCATTTTTATTTTTATTTTACCAACTACTGTTTTAAAAGACGGCACTAATGCTCAAGCCTCCATTAATATCCTTTGAGAAGTATATATGTTTAAGTACAAAAAACCCACATAAATAGAATCAGATTTACACAGTATCCAGATTTTGGGAAGTGAAAAACAAAACCCTAAAATAAGGAACATGGCCTTTTGTCAGAGATCATCAAAAAGGTAAACCCCATTACACAAAGGGAAGCCCCCCAACGTGTCTTTTTTCAAATATATACATGAGCTCCCTTTCTTAAGACATTGTAATCAATTTATATATAAAGACTCTCCATTAGCTAGGGTTTTTTATTTTTTTGGTAACGATCACTACCATAGCTATTTTTCTTCATTATTGGAAGACGTGATTTGGGTCAAAGTTATCATTCTTTTCCTTCACTAGGAAAGAGAAGCCATGGCAAATGAATAAAAGAGAGAGATATATACATATGTATATATGTACAGGCTCAGGTCAACAATTTCCAAAGGAATCCACGCAAATCATCTTCATTAAGCATGCTGAAAATGGGAAAAAAGAAAGTACCAGAATTAAAGATCCGCACAGGACCATTGCCAAGCATGTTAAGCTGAGCTTCGATCCTCCGCATGAAATCCCAAGCTTCTTGTATTGGTCTCGTTAGTTCCTCCCGATATTTCACCAACATATCATAGTAAGCTTCCTGGTTTTATGGATCCATAAAAAAAAATTCCAGTAAATACTACAAGCAGTTGCCATTAAATTTGAATTCCACAAAAGTGATAACCAAAAAAGAAACAAAATCACCATAAACTGATCAAGTTCTGGGTCTTTCGAGTTATCTCTTGATGTTACTGAAGATCTTTGCCTTGCTTCGAACTCTTGTCGGACAGCTGCTAGTCGTGCCACTACTTCAGGTGGAGCTCCTACCTATAGCATAAAAAGAAGCTTTTAAGTGAGAAAAACAAAGGGTAACTCAATGAGTTAATTGGGTAACTCACTTTTTGACAATCCATGTAAGCTTCAAGGAGATTAGAGTACTGAGGATGAGCTATGATCTTGGCTTTAATAGCTTCCACTTCACTAGAGCTTTCATTCCCTTCTTGTTGGTGATGAATTGGTTGATGCCCTCTCAACAAAGGGTTATTGTTGTTGTTGTAATGGAATTTTTGGGCATGTTGTGAGGTACTAGCTTCAGTTTTCACAATTGGGTGTTGATCACTCGGTTGAAGATGAAAAGAGGTTAAAACTGGCGGTATTGACCCGCTACTTGTTCTACCATATGGAGAACCATTTGATGCAAGAACTTGAGATGGGTACAAGAAATTTCCCCTACTAGTACTACTATTCTCATTTATCTGATTATATTCTTCCATTATTATAAAGCTGAACAAGCAAAATTAAAAAAAAAGTAAAGAAAACCCTAAATAATGGAAACCCTAAAAGAGTATATAGCTAAGACACCCTACTGATCATTCACTGCAAAACCAAAAAAAAAAAAAAAAAACACAGGTCCCCATTTTTTCATATCAAAGCTAACAATAAAATGAATGGGAAACTGATGAAATCCTTTGCAGTTTTATACCAAAGGGTCTTGACTCTAGAAGTGAAAATTACATAAAAAAAAATGGTACCCAGAAAAAGGAAAAGAAACCCAGAAATGAACTGAGAAAGTTGAAGAAGATGAGAGAAAAGGGGTAAAAAAAATAAAAAAGAAAAGCTTAAACCGGCATGGGCTATGGGTTGGTTGACAAGACGTTCATTGTTGGGAGGAAATTAAATTATTTGAGATTTTAATAAAGGCAAAGAAGGAACTATGGCCAAGATTTTCCTACTTTTTTTTTTTCACTCTTAATTCTTAAACAATATTTTAATGGTTTTTTTCTTCTTCTTTCACAACTTTTTCTACTTCACTTTGCTTGGTTTTTATAATAAGAGGAAGAAGATTGAAAAGGGGGAAATGGAAAACTATTCACTCTCAATTAAGTATTGTTTGAAATGTTTTTAGTATTCAATTTTTACATAAAGTTTTCCTTTATTTATTGTGATCATTGTTGATATTCAAAAATTTTTTAATGAAAAAGTTGGTCAAATTGAACTTATGTATATAGGCTTTTGCATTTATATAATATATAAAAAAAACTCTAAAACTTAATTATATGAATTCAAAACAATCTAAATCCGTGTAAACAAAACTTAAAATGACATGATCTTAAAGAACTCGAGTCTTAAATTTAAATAATTTGAATTCAAAATGATTTAAACCTTAAATAACATGAAATTAAAAAATAAAACCAGCATAAAATTAATTCAATCTTGAAATGATTTAAACTTGAAACTAACTCGAATATATTTCGAATCTATATATTAATATAAAATCCTTGATTAAATTAATGTCACAAACTGATAAACCTTAAACCTCAAGATACGAGAAAAAAACCTCAAGATACTTACAAATTAAATTTTAAAAAATTAAATATATATTTAAAAAAACAAAGTTTTCTTTCACCCAATTTCTGTCTAATATATTTAATACTATTAGAACTTATTAAAAGCCTAATAAATAAGATCATTTATACGATGCAATATGAGTGAAGGCTTTGCTTTTATTTTTTAGTGACTTTTCTCTTATAGTGACGTCCAATCCATGCCATTATCTATCCGTCACAGTACAGCAAATAGAAACAATTTCATCAAACCATCCATTTTCATCCTAATTAATAATTGTCTAAACCTTTTTTTCTGATTTTAATAAATTATTTTAAGCAGTTAAAATTAAAATAAAATTAAAAAATGGAGATATTTCTTAAATTGTGTTGAGTGCTTTACGTGTATATTTTTTAAAAGGGTTAAATTTTTTATTTATATGATATAGTTATTGTTCATGGATGTGACATTGCAGGTAAGTTTTTATGCATAGTAACATGTACCCTACTCTAGAATTAACACGTGTTTTATGTGTGAGTTCACCTGCATGGTGATGCGAACTTATATCGTGCGAGATCATGAAAGAACGCGAACGCCTCACATGCGAATCACATAAACTAAAAGCCGAGATCCAATCAAGTAATTGGATAACGGATCAATAATGACAAGTAACATAACAATTTGATAGATTATATCTAAATCAATTTGATGAAATTTATGATGAATATTTAACATTTGTTACCTAAAATAAAGGAACTTCTAATCATTTTCGTCGTTGAATTATTATTAATTCGTCAATGTGAAGGCTATGAACATGAAACCCCGCAATTTCTATGTTTTTAAGTTATAATTTCAATAAAAATATTCGTTTTGATTTATGAACTTTGGATTAATGATGAGTTTGAAATTAAAAAAAATAAAATTTTAAGTTTAATTTTTTTATGTAAATTAATTTTAATTTAAATAGTTATATTCAATTTTATTTTAGATTCGAATATATTTTATTTATCATTTCGAGCATATACTTTGCAATAATTATTTAAATTATATTATTTGTATAGATGTAAAATTTTAATATTATAATATTTATATTATTAAACCATCGAAAATATCAAATCAACATGATTTTCAATTGTAAGTCAATACGTTTTAGTTTGATGTTTGGAATTTATCATATTTTTAAATATTTTTTATATAATATATAAATGTAAAATTATTGATTTGATTCAATAACTTAATTTAATAATTATATTTTTATAATTTAATTATGAAAATTAAATATGATTAAGATAAAAAAACTATTAAATATTGATTGAAAATATATTAATTTTTGTAAAAATTAAAATAAATTGGTACACACAAATATAAATTGATATCGATCAAAATATATTAAAATATACCGAAATTTGAGTAGAACTGAAATGTAAGTTTTATGATTATGATTTATAATTGTAATTAATAGAAATAGAGTTGAATTTGGAGGGGTAGATGGAGATTTTGGTCATTGAAAAATGAAAAATTATCTTATAATCTCCAAACATCGTTAAAAGTGCCGCTAATAACTTATTTTGCTGTAGTGAAAAATGCAATTTCACCATTTTAATAGATTGTATCTTTATAATTTTTAAATGATTAAATCAAATTTTTATTATTTTTAGGAAGTAAAATGTAATTTTATAATTACTAATTTAAATTTATAATTTAAAATTTTATAAATTATAAAAGATTTAAATGGTAAATTTTTTTATTTTAAGATGATAGAGGCCTCTGCCTGCCACTTGGCTCCGTCACCGTTTATGACATGAGTGAAAAATATTATACAAAAAATATATTTATTAAAAGCTCATATAAAAATTAAATAAAATTTTGATTGAAATGGTAATTTTGAAATTTCAAAAATCATAATATTTTAAGTCAAAATCTTATAATGAAATAATTTTTTATTGATTTTATATAAAATATAAAAATACTCTTACAATAATATAAACTTTTTTTATAAAAAATATAATATAATAATTATTTCATGTCGGATTAAATTCATGAGAATAATTTAATAAAAAAATTAAATATTGTAACATTACAATTCATCAAAACTGATAATAACATTTTTTTTAATTTAAAGCAATTATTTATTTATCAATTTGATAATTGATAAATAAATAATTTAACCAAATGACCAAGACCCTGCTTGCTCTCTCATTGCATGTGATTGGTCAACAAAGTACTAAAATTTTAATTTAGTGGCAAAAATCAAATTCTAGTAATTTTCAATATAAAAAATCAAAATCACATTATTTTTTGTATTTTTTTTGGAAGCAGAAATAAAATACATTCGATCGTATCAAAGAAATTAGTCACAAAACGGTACACACAGGTAATCCGCACTGCAATCGAATTCAAAACATATTGAAGAAAAACATAAATATTTTTTTATTTATTTTTAAAATTGATAGAAATCAAAAAGATATTTACATCAATTAATTATTTAAATTATAAAATTTAATTCGATTAAAACTCAAATTTTTTTAAATATATATATATATATATGGCACATGATGTTCCACTTATTTCCTTATTTAGGTAGTTTATTTTTTTAATAGATTAATTATAGCACAAATCAACAACTAAAAAATCTAGAACAACTCATTATTTTATATTATTCATATGCTACCAAAATTTTTCATGCCTTGTGTCTACTAAGTGTGAAACAATACAATATATCATCTCGTTTTTGGTTTCCTTTTTTCTATTTTTATATTCCTTGGGTCGGTTGCGCACCCTTATTCAACCAAGCACAAAAGAATATTCAGTCTAATAACACTATTTTTTTTTTTATTTTGCACAATTTTGGAGGGTTTATTTTTAAATTCGAAAAGTATAAAAATAAAAATATTAAATTTAAGAATATAAATTAAATTCACAACTTACACATAATACAATAGAATTCAAGTTAACATTTTTAACTTCTATGGATTTGATCATCATTGAAAATTTAAAATTTGAAAAAGCATAAAAACTAAAATTTATTAAAAAATTAGAATCTAAACACTAATTTCATAATTTATGTATACAAGGACTAATAATAATATTTGAAAAAAATAAAATAAAAATGAATTAATTAGTAATTAAATTAATTTCCTTATATAAATAAGAAGATTCATTACCTATATAAAGGTCTTTTGGTTAGATAATGTATTTATTTGTAATTAATGTAAAAAATATGAAGTAAAATTAGATATTATAACAATATAGTAACACGAGACAAAAAGATAATCAAACGTACCACGTTGAAAATAAATATTCATCTAAAGAGATTCTAAATATTGATATAATAATAAAATATATTACACATGAAGATGTAAGTTCAAATCTTAAAAATAATATTTAATTTCAAATATGTGAGTTGTTGTATCATATCTTAATTGAATTTGTGAATTTTTATTTTATTTTATTAAAGGTAAATAAAATAATTATCCTCACTAATTTCATTCATAGGATTGAAGAAGAAGCAATTGGAAGATTCATATAATTGTTAATGGTACAAAACCAATATTTTTCAACGATAAACAGTAAAAAGGTCACTGCCAACTCCAACCCTTCAGTCTGACACAAAAAAAAATTGTGCTGTTTTTTTCTTACCATTTTGGCAGCAAAGCACGTGTGATTTGAGTTATCTAAATTAAATGTTAATTCTATTAAAATTTATACTAAATTTGATATATTTAATAATGATATGATTAATAATCGATTGAGTCTTAATTCGATTAGTATAATCATTATTTTCAATATAAAAAAATATGAGTTCGAGTACATTGGAGTATATTATCCTCATATTTATAGATTGGGAGGGATTATGGGTAGTTCTAGATACTGTATCAAAAAAATTATCAAAGCATTAATTTTTTAACGATATTGATATGATAACTCACATAATCATGTTAATATAACAACATTTATTTTATATGCCACATTAATAAATAATTTTAAAATTATAAAAAATTCTAAATTTTTAAAAAGGAAGTTCTTAAATTTTTTGTTAAAAAAATTAACATTAATTACATGTGAATTATTATGCTAGCTATCATGATTAAAAATTTGATATTTTATTTGGTATTTTTGTTAAAAAATAGCAAATCAATCCCTTTTGAAAAATTGATAAATGAACTTAACAAGTGACTCTAGTGAAAAAAATATTATTCATCCTAGGAGTCTCGGGTTCGAGTACTTGTGTGTGCTTTGTCAAAGAATTAAAATAATATAAACAGATACTACCATATAATCACACTAATATATTAAAAAGTAAATAATTTAACTCTTTTAAAAAGTCGAGTATTAAATTTTAACTTAAAGAAAAGTTTAAAATTGACCAAATATATAAATGATAAGGACTTAATTTATTATTATACCTATTAAAAATAGAGAAGAGACAAAGAGAGAGGCAGAAGAGGCGACAGCCTCCGCTCCCGAGAGTCGCGCGCTATGAAAAGTGGGGGCCAAAAATTGATCAAACAGATTGCTGTGAATTTGGTTATGGTGTTTTGCTTTGCCTGCTCTTTTAATTTTATTTAAAATATTGTAAATTTAAAAATAATTTTTAAAAAAATGAAAAATATTTCTGAAGAGGATTGGACATGTCTAAAACTCCAGCAGAAACCTTGCAGGGTACCCCATTATTCATTTGTCATTTACTAAATTACAGTCACGGTGCTGTTCTTCGCCTCTTCCCTATGCACCACCTCTCACTTAACTGCTATTTCCTAACTTTCATGAACTTAGATTTCAAATATATTTTAATTGAATCTTAATTTAATGGATATAAATATTATTGTAAATATAAAAAAATATATATTCGGATACATTGAGGTGTATTATAATGACTAAATTTTAATTTTAAACTTTTTTTTTGCGATTATATAATAATAGTTAAATTTTTTTATTACATTTAGGTATATTATAATATCATTTTGTTATATGATTATCAAGTGGATTTTTAATTTCAACATTAAATTTAACAAATGAATTTTAACAGTATTAATAAATAGATCTACATTTTAAAACTCGAAAAATAGAAAGATTAAATTATTAAAAATAAAATTACGAAAACTAAATTCCAAATATATAAATAGTTGCAGCCATTAAATTTTTACTCTATTATAATTGAAATTACAATTCTGAATACCAAATAGATGTAGAACTTGAAGTTTGTTTTGGATTAAGAAGGGATTTTTTTTTTATTAATTTTGTTATACCCCTTTATGCTTAAGCATCCATCCAGCCCTAGCCACCACAAAAAGAGCATCATCATGTCATTAAGCTTCGTCACAGCATCATCAAGGATTACCGTAAGATGAGATCTAATTTCATTAAATGTTTCTGACTTTTCAACTTCACTAACTCTAACTATAGTGACATTCTATCTACAATATTTATAATGTGAATCACCATCTCAATATTGTTTTACACTTTATTTAACTTAATTGTTATAACATTTGATATCGTCTATGAGAACTTGAACAAAAAATTATGCCTCACTTAACCCACAGAGAAATAGGCGTAACAAAGCTGGCTGTTCAGTCCCCACAAATATCCAGGTATTGCAATGTCAAGGTACATGATCGATGCTTTCAGCAACATGGAAGCAAGCATCCCTATTGGGCAAAGAGGAAATATGGTTGAAGATTGGGAATGGCCTTTCAAAGTCATTTGAAAGATCGTTTATAAAGCATTCAAACTGGTGCGCCTTGATGATCACCCCATCCCTAGAGCATGGTATGCAAAGCATCTGAAGAGGTATTATTTGTAAGCTCTTATTCCTCTAAGAAAACTGTCGTTGCACAAACAGCCTACTTCAGGACCTTCTCTTATAAATCCTCTCTTTTCCGAACTAAAGACGAGGAGCAAGATTAATTCTACAAGTCAACACTTGCTCAAATACTACCTCAACACCTCTAAATCACATCTTTGTTGATTCTCCACATCATTTACGATGTGAATCACCACAATCTTTGATGACTCTCCATACAATCTTTTATGGTGTGAACCACCACACTTATATTCCTCTCCACCTTGTGCAATTTAATTATTATAATAGATTTAATAAAAAAAAATCAAACTTAAGATTTCTTTTAATGTCAAACTTAAGTTGTTTGATCTTTTTAAGTTGTTTAAACATTATAACTCGACTGAACCTCATATGATGGCCTGATGGTTAAAGGTGTTCAACATCTTCAGTGTGATTTGGATTCAAATCTTACTAATTATGTTTATTATTCAAATTTTATCCTATTATTATAATTTACCAAAAAAAAAATTATAACTCGACTTAGCTTTATATATGCAATCTATGTTTAAACTTGCAAATTTATTCCCTATATAAACGTGTGTTGATCCCTTTGTATTAATTAGGCCATTACATTAATTTATTCATTAATTTAATTAGTAAATATCAATTCATATTTGATACCTATCGTATTTAAAATACAAAGATTAATTGTATACGTGTTGTAAAAAAATTGTGTCAATAAAATATAAGGGTGGTATTTCCTTTTTTTAAGATATTGGATCCAAAATGTTGGTGTAGTAGGTATATACGTATTTACAATTTGAACAATATGTTTTAATATGTTCTTTGTTAGATTTGAACTGATATTTAAAATTATAATTAATTAATGAAATAATCTCGATTGATACAATATTAATATTTTAAAATTCAAAAATTAATTTAAAATAAAAATTATAATTTAAATAAGAAAATAACGCACTTTAACACCTTCGAATCAACATGACTCAATCACAATTCACTTAGATTTAATTAAAGCGAATAAGTAAAATTTTAAACGTCAAAATTCGGTATATTTTTAAAACCAAAATGACTAAATTCTCACTTTTTTATCTCATTAACTTTTAATATTCAACATTACCTTCATTTATAATTTTACATATTTACTTTCAATGTATATAAAAATTTAAATTATTAATAAAAGATTGATAAATATTAAAATTATATCTGAATTTTAATTCGATGTGTAGTGTCATACATAATCTTTAATTTTATGTGATTTTATACACAGAATTTTAATTTGATTCAATTTTCATAAATTACTTATAATATTATTGAATTAGCACCATCTTACGTTGATATATGACATACACAAACAATTATATTTATTCATATGAAAATAAATGTATATGTTTATTTCTTTAAATGCATACTTTTGAATCAAAATCAAAGTTTCATATATACATATGAACCACAATTCAAATTTCATATATATAATTACACCATATCAAAATCATATATAAAATTACACATTAAATAAAAATTTATGTACACTAATTTATTATTAAAATTATGATGCAAAGAACCATCCCTCTCCCTTTCCTTTTTAGGATTAAGCAAGAAAAATCAACGTAAGAGTATTTGAAAAAAGATTTCATTGGATAATTTTTAAGTTAGTGGTTGAAATAAAAAAGAAAAGAATTAATTTATTGTTGATCATGCTACATGGGTTTGGATTGTGAAATATAAATTTACCTTCAATTCAACCGATTTTAATAAAAAATTTAATTTTAAAAAAATAACATATTTAATAATTAATTTAATAAATTATAAATTATTAATAATTTTTTTTATTTTCGACATAACTTGATCAAGCAATTACAGTCTCCTCATTTCATTAATATTACCATAAAAGTTTTAAAATAATTAATTTAATAAAATGGGATTTTGTCAAAGATTACTTTAATTTGATCATCAATTCAAATTGGTGGGAAAGCTTTCTATAATGATGATGAGCTTGATACCATCACCATTTTTGAGAAACTGGTAAGGGGGTGCTTTGAAGCTCATCATTTACAGTTCACTTGTCATCAATTATTGATGCCCTTCACTTTTGCCAATCAAATCATCAGTCCAAAATGAGCTGTTGCTGTCATGTCACCCATATGCAAATAAAGCTTAATTAGTGTTCTTAAATGAGTTTTGTGGTAAAACCCTATTTTAAAAAAAGATTGTTATCATGTTTGATCTTTACATAACATTACAATTTTAAATAAAAAAAAACAGGGTTCATCATTTCTAATATATATTTGATTGAACAAGTGAAGTGACCAATCAACCTCCAAGGTTTATGAGAGTGTTATGATTCATTTGCTAGAGAGAGAAGGGTAAGCTAACTTTGATTGAAATAATTGACTAACATTCTTTTGTTTCCCTCCGGAAATCAAGCAAAAAGGGTACTTCTTTTTTGTGACACTCTTGTTGTCATGGTATTTGTTTATTCACAATCGTATCAATATTAGTCGGCACGTAAAAAGTTAATTTTTTTTAGGTTGATTATTATTTTTTTAATAATATCATTTTTAGAGTGTTAGAAATTTTGAGTGAAGATAAATTTGAAGACGATATTAAATTAAATAGTAAATTTCGAGGCATGACTGACGCTTTTCAAAAAGAACTATTTGCCCTCACATAAAGTTACTAAATGGTTAAGATAAAAGTCTTCTCGGGATACAACGAAGTTTTGAATTTCCTTTGATTAGCAAAATCACGAAATTCCCTAACTCTTACTCTTAATTTTTGAAAATTGGAATTGGTTGCAAAAGAAAATGTCAAATTTGTGAGCATCATAGTCCATCTATTTATATGCACTCAATGGACACTTTTTGAAGAGTCACAACCCTTTCATATTGGACGAACACCTTTTGAAGAGTCATAACTCTTTTCATATTGGACATACCTTTTGAAAGAGACTTATCCCATGTCCATTGGATGATAAGTCATCATTTTTCAATTAAATCATCACTTTTAATTTGCAATCTATATATTTCCAACAATCCTCCACTAGATTGTTAATTCCAAAAAATAAGTACACAACGATTAAGCATAAAGAAGGGTATTTACAGATTGAACCTTTCTTTTGTGCAAACTTCTCAAAGTATCAAAAAAGTGAATGGTGGCTAGTCGCTTGAACTATCACTCTTAAAGTCAATACCGAAAAACTTTAACACATAATCGTGAAGAAATAGAGTAAGAGTTTAACTTGTTTTAGCACCGTTATGGCCATGTGCTCATCCCGTTTCATGAACATGTATGAGAGAAAATCATAAATAAAATCTCGTTGAAGCGGTACCACTTCATGTCCATATAGGTGGATTTCATGACAATTAATGTCCATCCATTAAGAGTAAAACTCATCCTCCTAAATATAATCACTAAATCATGCTTTTTAGTGCACATTGTCATTCGATAACTTGTTATTACCCTTTGAACCTTGAAACTAACTTTTGGCTAGAAAAAGGTAGGGTTTCCATTATCAATGACTCAATTAGAATGATTTTAATCCCATCTTAGTGGTGGTATTTTTAACTAAATCCCTTGACAAACCTTTTATCAGTTGATCCGCTAAATTGTCAATTGACTTAACATAGGTAACAATTATCACACCGTCCCTAATCAATTGTCTCACATACTCATGTCTCAAACTTATATGTCTAGACTTTCCATTATACACCATATTGTACGCTCGAGACATGGTTGATTCACTATTACAATATACGAAAATGGCGAACTTATGTTGTGGCCATAACTTTATATCTAGCAATAGATTTCTTAGCCATTCCGCTTCCTTGCCCGTAGCCGCTAAAGCATAAATTCAGCCTCCATAGTTGAATGTCAGATGCAAGTTTGTTTCTTGAAAGCCCAACTAATGGCTCTACCTCCGATTGTAAAAATCCATCCAGATGTGGACTTATTATCACTTAAACTTGAAATCCAACCTGCATCCGAGTAACCTTCTAGTACCGCAAGATAATCACTATAGAATAATCCTAAATTTTTTGTTTTCTTAAGATAACCTAAAATCTTACAAATTCCTTTCCAATGATCGGTACTAGGACAATTTGTAAATCTTGTCAATTGGCATACAGGAAATGCGATATCGAGTCTAGTGCAATGCATTGCATACATTAGACTTCCAATTACGCTGACATACTTTAGTTGCGCTATAGCCCTACCTTTATTCTCACTTAACTTGAAGTTTGAATCGGGTATGGAGTGTTCGAATCCTTGATATTCAAGTGTTTGAACTTTTCCAATACTTTCTCGATGTAGTGAGATTGGCTTAATGCAAAGCCCCTTTCATGCTTTTTCACCTTTATACCAAGAATTGTATCTACCTCGTTAAGATCTTTCATCTTAAAATTCGAGGCTAGATACCCTTTGGTCTCACGAACACCTTCCATGTTCGTCCAAAAATCAACAAATCATCTACATAAAGGCAAATAATTACACCGTATCTAACAGTGAATTTAGTGTAAATACATTTATTTACGCCATTATATAAAAAATCATATGACAAAATAACAGAGTCAAATTTCTCATGCCACTATTTAGGGGCTTGTTTTAAACCATATAATGATATGATCAATTTACACACCTTGTGTTCATTCTCAGGAAGTACAAAGCCTTCTGATTGCTCCATGTAAACTTCTTCTTCGAGATCACCATTCAAAAAAGTCGTCTTAACATCCATTTGATGTACATGTACCTTATGGATGGATGCAAGTGCTATAAGAATTCGAATGGAGGTCATCCTAGCCATTGGTACATAGGTGTCAAAATAATCTAAGCCTTCTTTTTGCCTAAATCCTTTACTCACCAACGTAGCCTTAAAGATTGGAGAACCCCCTGTTGGATTGTTCTTCCTCTTAAACACTCATTTATACTTGACAGGCTTCGATTCTTAAGGAAGATCAACTAGAATCCAAGTATTATTGGACAATATTGAATCCATTTCATCATTGATCGCCTCTTTCGAAAATGCCGCATCCCTAGAAGTCACGGCTTCACCATAGGATTGTGGATCACTATCCACATTAAACATTATGGGGATCTTCTTAATTACGGATTCTCTATTTCCCTCAATAAGGAATGCTAGAGATTGTGAGGAAATGAAATCGAGACCAAAATTCTTTACTTTTCTCACTTTTTGACTTTTCCTTGGTTCCATATCCTTATTGTCACAAAGACTTCATTTGGTTTGATCACTTGAGATCATTGGTTGATATTCTTTTTCTGAATCCGTTGAATCATCGAAAAACTTATTTTCATTGAATACAACATCTCTTGCTCCAATTATCGTATTTGACACTAATTCAAGAACACGATATACCTTAGAATGTTAGACATATCCAACGAATGCACCTTTGACGGCTTTTGGGCCTAACTTTGTTATCTGTTGATTAGGAACTCTACAGTAAGCCAAACACCCCCACACTTCGAAATAATTTAAGTTTGACATCCGACCTTTCCATAACTCATATGGAGATACTTTAAATTTTCTCGATGGTATTCTATTAAAGATATAACACGCAGTAAATAATGCTTCACCCCATGAATTGTATGGAAGTTTAGTATTTAACAACATCGAGTTAACCATATCCTCTAAAGTATGGTTCTTTCTTTTCGCCAAACCATTTTGTTACGGAGTATAAGGCGTAGAACACTCATGTACCACACCTTGTTCCTCACAAAATACATTAAATTCATTTGAAAAATATTCATCACCTCTATCACTACGAAGCACTTTGATTTTCTTACTAAACAAATCCTCAACCTCATTTTTAAAATGTTTAAACATATCAAAAACCTCGTCTTTACTTTTCATGAGATACATATAAGTAAATCTAAAAAAGTCATCTATAAAAGTGATAAAATATCGTTTTTCACCTCTTGTTAGAGTTCCATTTAATTTACAAACATCCGAATGAATTAAATCTAACACTTGCGAATTCTTTTCACACTTATTAGGATATGGCTTTTTGGTAATTTTTGATTGAATAAAAATTTCACATTTATCCATAAATTCATCATTACTTAGATTGATATAATCATTCTTTTGCATTTATTATAAGCTTTTAAAATTAAAATGTGCTAAACGTGCATGCCACAAAGAATAAGACTCAACAATATAAGTAAAAGAATTGACTTTATTTATATCAATGCTCAACTTGAACATACCCTCATTACAATATATTTTTCCTACATATATATTACCTTTAAGCAAGACAAACTTATCGGATTTCAAGATAACATTGAAACCCTTGTTACACAGAAGACTCACAGACACTAAATTCTTTCTCACATCAGGAACATGCAACACATTGGTCAAAGTCAATTTCTTCCTAGGTGTGACGTTGAGTTCCACCGTCCCTTGACCGAGCACCTTAATCGATTAATAGTTGCCCATAAGCACTTCACGGTTTGCCACTAATTCATAATTCTTTAATTGTTATCGGTCATTACACATATGGACAGTAGCACCAGAGTCAAGCCACCAATTATGAGACTTATCAATCATGGCCATCTTGAGTTCGATAATCATACCAATCTCCAAATTCTCAACCCTTTCTTTAACCATGGCCACTAAGTTCATATCCTCTACCATATTAGCTTTGGAAGTTATGCATATTGCTTCTTTTTGAGAAGTTTACAATCTTTAATGTAGTGTCCTTTCTTATTGCAATTATAAAAATTACGAGATTTTTTCTTTTTGTTTTGGATGTCATTGATCTCGAATGTGGCCTTTCTTTTACCATTTCGAGAGTTCTTGGACTCACTCACATGGTTCACTTTAGAACTTTGGGAAAGATATACTGCATCAAATGCCTAAGTATTTTCTCCACAGTGAAGTTTTCTGCCATATGCAGAAGTTTCTTCCGATAATTATTCCAAGACGAGGGCAATTTTGAGATCATAGTCCCGACTTGTAACATTTTCGGAATAACAACTTTCAAATCACGAAGTCTGCTTATAAGGACTTGATCCATGATCGGGATACTGTCAAGCATTTTGAATTCAAAATATTTCATTACTAAAAATTTATCGGTACCTTGTCGCTCAGTGTTGTATTTCTCTTCAAGAGCTTTCCATATTTTTATCGGGGATTGCATCGACATGTAAAGATCATACAATCGATCAGACAAGGTGTTAAGAATGTGTCTACGACATGTGAAATTGCCTTCCTCACGCTTCTTCTTGAGTTCGACCACTTTCACAATTTCCTCGGGATTTGCATTAAGGGCGGGATCCTCCACGAGTTGTAAGTTTGGATCTAGAACGTACGCCACATTCAAGACGGTAAGAAGGAACAACATCTTATCCTTCCAACGATTAAAGTTTGAGCTGTCAAATCGGTCAAGTTTCACAAACTCTTAGTTCATCACTTTGAATGCGGTGGTAGCCTCCGTCGCCATCTTCAAAATAGTTTTCTTTGATTGTTAGAAATTTTGAGTGAAGATAGATCCGGAGACGATATTAAATTAAATAGTAAACTTCGAGGCACGAGTGATACTTTTCAAAGAGAACTATTTGCTCCCACACAAAGTTGCTAAAGGGTTAAGAAAAATGTCCTCTCGGGATACCACGAAGTTTTGAATTTCCTTTGATTAGCAAAATCATGGAATTCCTTAACTCTTACTCTTAATTTCTGAAAATTAGAATTGATTGCAAAAGGAAATGTCAAATTTGTAAGCATCATAGTATATGCACTCAATTGACACCTTTTGAAGAGTCACAACCCTTTCATATTGGATAGACACCTTTTGAAGAGTCACAACCCTTTTCATATTGGACATACCTTTTAAAAGAGACTTGTCCCATGTCCATTGGATGATAAGTCATCATTTTTCAATTAAATCATCACTTTTAATTTGCAATCTATATATTTCCAACATAGAGTTGTGTGACTCGAATTTTATTATTTGTTAAAAGAATAAAAACAATGGTAAAATAAGAGGATATATGGGAACGAAAGACCTCTGCATCCTCGTGGTGCAGATCATGTGAACAAGTATAGAATTACACTTCTTCTATTTAGAATTGATCAGAATAAAGTTTTTGAACCTTTAAATAGATGTATCATTCGATTTTCAATTAGTGAATTTCTCTTTCATTGCCCGTAGTATTTCTCAAAAAGATTTTTCATGTAAAATCTGCGTGTTTTATTTTTCTTTTCTTATTGCTTTACGATTGTTCTATTGTCATTATCGATATTTATTGTAAAACAATGTTTAAATTTGAATTCTCTATTTAAAAATATAATATATTTGTACATATAAATTAAAATTTATTCTTATTTAAAATAATTATTTTAATAATTATGTTAAAAATATAATCATTAAAGGAATTTATTGAACTTAAAAAATAATTTTAAAATCAAACCAAGCATAAACTCTTCAATTTTTTCAATGATAGAGGTGAGTGAAATGCTCTCATTCAATATGGACCTTTTCAGGCAGAATTGACACTTTAAAAATTTTAATATGAAGAAACGAGATTTAAATCTTGAAACTAAACCAGAGCAGAGACTCTAAATTTTGTATGTTGACTTGATGGTTAAAGGTGTTTATTATTTTAGGTGTTGTCTGGATTAAAATTGTACTAATCGCGTTATTATTAAGATTTTACCTTTCTTTTATCATCCATAAAAATAAAACACAGACTCCTTAAGATCATATTACTAAACGTATCGTGAATTCTACTAGTTCTCGATAAATAACACTTTAAAATACACCGATATATATCACTACCAAAACAATACACCTAATTTATATTTTATGTGAGCATAGTTTATCTTTGGTTGATAATTTCAAATAATTTAGTATTTTAATATTCAGCAAACTCAAATTGATTCTTTCACTTCATCTCATTGATTTAATTAGTTTTAAGAAATCCACTACTTCCAACTTCAAGTTGAATCCATTCAATTGTTTATTAATTTGAAATATTTACTATGTAGGAATGTACAAAGTTACTTCCCCTTTAGGAAACTTGACACACACCCATCAGCTCTTTTCTATTTTCCTTTTTTTTCATTTTAATTTTTAATTTTCATTGCTTAAATTTAAAATTTAATTATTATACTTTCATTTCTTACATGATTTGGTTTTTATATTTTTATAATTTTGTTAATTAATTCAAATAGTTAATATCTTTAATTTTTTCAATTAAAATACTATATAGTTATATATAATTTGAAAACAAATTTTTAAATTCAAAAAGTTGAGAGATTAAATTTTTGAAAATAAAAATTAAAATTGATTGAACCAATCGAGGTACCAATCCAAAAAAAGACATCAAACTGGTTGATTTGCAAATTGGTACGAGCTGGTAGAGCTAGACTAAACAATAAATTGAACCTTTTTTTTTTAATTTTTTTAAATATTTTTATTTTTATGTTTTCAATGATTTATTTAATCGAATCGTATGAATTAATAGTTTGACCAATTCGACCCACCATTTTGGTTCTAAAAGCTTTGCTTAGAATATATCTAATCTTAAATTTTTACTCTATAATTTGACACAAAAAAAATCAACCCAACACGAATCATAAATAAAATATGTCTACAAAAATAAATATATGCTCAAGTAATTATACCGTAAACATAAATTAACACAAAACACAATACAATTACACATTAATATGTACATAATGAAATTAGAAATCCACACATCCTAATTACACATTCATCATAACCATTAATTATATAGACTGAAATATAATTAGTTAATAATTATGGCTTAGCATTATCTTTAACACTTGCTTAAGCAACCAATTAAGACTTAATTACAAGAATCCAAAGCGATAAACATTTTTCAATTTGGGTGCTTTTTTTCTTTTCTAATTTTTAAAAATGTTCCAAAGATGTGTAACGTGGAATCATATAGAACACATACTTAGATTCGATAGGCAGACCTAATTAACATAATCAATAATAATATTACAATTTGTCATGTCAACTGTTTAATTAATAATTTTTAAATAAAAATTAAGATCAAATTTTAAACAGGTGTCAATTGAAATATTTTATCGACTCTTTAATCAACATTTTATTTTTGTTTGATAGATTATAAGAAGAAAATAAAATTTTAATAACAGTACGATTAATGTAATTCGAACTCAAATTATATTTATAACGATGAATACTCTAATATTATATCAACACACAAATTCTTTAACAATGAAAAAAAAACCCAACTAAAATGCAACTGTCATTTTTGCTTTATTAGGTAAACATTTCACCTTTATGTCTATTAATAAAATTAATTTGGATTCTTTAATACTGCTAAGTAACATGTCAAACAAGTTTTATAAATTAAATTCTGAATTTAAAATTTCAACACTTTTTTTAGCACGTTTTTTTGTACCTCTCATCAATTTTTTTTTTTCTTTTCATTCGTTGTACATGTCTTCTTTTTTTCTTTTACATATTTATTTCATGGATATCTTTATTATTTTTACAAATTGTGATGGACAGATGACAGTGTTTATCGTTTACTAAAACTCCACCGATCACTAATAGTTTTTATTGGAAATTGGGTGGCTCTTCGTCAGCTTTATTTGTTTCTATTTTGAGAGTATTTCAGAATTAGAAATGATTCCACGAGTCAATTTAGACCTGTGTTGTCTTAAGTTTTATATGTTTTTTTGTTTGTTTTTCATTATTTAATAAGTCTTTAATTTTAGAAGTTTTTGTCTGCTCTTGTAGCACGTTTTTTAGTCTTGGTTATGCATATAATCTTAGTTTTACAAGTGATTTTAAAGATGATTTTATCGCCGTCCTCTCTAATTTGGTGAATGTTCAATTTTTTGTCGATTTTTGCTCACCACTTTAGACCATCTAAGGTTTATTTTCTTATTGTATTAACTGCTTGTAATCACTTCAGATATATCGTGCTTGAGTTGTGATAAAACCAATTGTCAACGCATCATAATGTTTTGTTGTTGCTGAGGCTAAAACCTTTACTATGTTAATGAAACTTGTCCTTCACTATCTACGACGAGTGTTTACTATTTAAACATAATTTATTATTTAAATCTAAAATCTCAAAAATTTCAAAACTTGGATTTTACCATTAATTCATACACTTTGACTAAATTTGAATGCTTATCATGATCATAATAGTAATAATACAATAATTAAATCAGTGATGTCAAAAGGCATTAGTCACAGCGAATCCAAACATGGGATAATATTCTATAATATAAAATGGTAGCCAGTACCCACTCAATCTTTACAAATTTTCTTCTAATCCCTTTGAATATGCTTTTGCCATTCTTGGCAATTGGCAATGCTAATGGCAGATAAGTATTCCTTGATTTGACTAATTAATTCCAAAGAGTTGAAGAGAATAATCTACTTTTTGTTTTAATAATTAAATATTCAATTATATTATTAATTTCCACATTATCTTCTTTTGTTTGATAGAATATTGAATAAAATGTTTAGATGTACAATAGGTACGCGATTAATGATCTTTCATATCATATTAATAACATAATTTTTTTTAATTTATTGGATGATTGTCTTCAGAATTTTTGTTCTTATCTTGTTTATCTTCATTTTTCACTTTTGGTGATGAAAAGAGTTATTATGACCGGTTACTATTATGTCACTTGCCACATACATGTCCACGATTATATTTTTCGAATTTATTATATATTATTTCATTTGTTTTAAGATATAGAGCATATCCAATAAGACGTGTTTAATAGTTATTCATTGATAAATTATTGCTTTGTTCAGTCACAAGTAAATATGATATTAATTTGAAATATTTCTTAAAACCCATTTCATAGTATTGCTATTATAGGGACTCATTTGAAGTTTGAAAAGTTAAAAAGAAATTTTAACGAGTCTCCATCAGTAATACTCTCTCACATAATTTTAATTAAAAATTTATATTAAATATGACAAAATTATATTGGTTCACAATCTTAAAATATTGCAACTTCAAATCTATCTACTCTTGATGGGTTAATTAAATTTATTTTAATTATAAAATCAAGCACAAATTATTTGATCAATTCTCTTCCACTAGAAAAGCAACTTCAAGACTTCACCAGATATTATGCATGAAAGATTTTAAATAATTGAATCTTTGTCTATCCTTTCCAGAAATTAAAACAGTAAAATGTTCATAACAAGAGTGATACCCACCAGATATAATCTCAAAAAAAAAAATTTAAGGAAAAAACTTAGGAACATACCAAGTATGATTTGATCAGATATATTATGTCGTGTGATGAAAAATTATTAAAAAGATAATGTGTTTGAATGGTAAAAAGCTCGTAGTTTATACAATTGATACAGATTCAAATCTATTCGAGATGCAATTTTATTGGTTTTATTAATTTTTGTAGTGTAAATTACACAACTAGTGGTTAGAAATAATGGGTAAATTAGCAATATAAATTTTGAAAGATAATGGGGGAAATAGATCGATTTATCTGATATTTAGAAAAATAAATTGATTTTAGGGAGAGAAACAGAAAATGTATTTTACAAATAAATGAGATATTAATTAAAAATATATTTATTAATTATTAATTAAAAAATAGAAATGTGAGTAGAAAAAGAATTAAAATTTAAAACTCAAGATCAAAACTATTAACATTTAATCATCTGATAAAAAAATTGACGTGTCCAATTATAAAAGAAAACACATTTTTTACTTTTTTTTTTAAATCGATATGTTTTTTTAAATATTAAAAAATCAAATTAAATTCTTAATTATTTTTTAAAAACGACATTTTCTTGAAATTTATCCTAAAGATAAATATACATTATTTATTCATTAGTAAAATATTTATAATACTTTTTCAAAAAAATTATATTTATTAATATAAATTTATATAAAATTTTATTTTTAATAAATATTAAAATCCTAAAATATATTAAACTTTTTTTATATTCCATAAACATTCACTTTACAATAAAAAATAATTATTAAAAAATATAAGTTAAAAAGTTAGGCAAATAGAGTAGAAAACAGAAAAGACAGGAGACAGCAAATAACAGAGACAAGACATAAGAGAAAGACAGAAATACTTCACTTCACTTCCCTTTTTCTTTTTTTCTTCCTAAAAGAATTCATAAAATAATTTAAAAAAACAACAACAGTAACTCAGTCAGGCTTCAATCTGGAGTCTTTCACCGAGTCAAGTTTTTTTTGAAGGTGATACTGACACATTTAACTCACAACTACCAGTTAATTAAGCTCAAAGCTGAACAAACTGTGAGATTACTCCGAGTCTCACTCAGTCTCTCACCCACTCGGCCCCCTGCTCTGCTCTGCTCCTTTGGGTCCCATTAATTGCCTCTCCTTTCTGTGAGTGGCGCGCGAAAGCAGCGCGGGAGCTGTTTCCCGATGCACTCCTCCGCCAGTCCCACCTCCCTTTGCCAACAATTCTTCTTTTATTATTTATATCTTTCTGTATTTTGATTAAATTTAAAATAATTTTAATATTATCAAAATCGAATTAAATTCATCAGTTGAATTAAGAATAAATAATTAGATCGGTTTAATCGGTGTTATATAATCATGAATTGAGAAAGACCGAATTAAATTGGCAAAAAGGGTATACTTTGGTTTTAAAATATGTTTTTTTATTCGATTAATGTTGAATCGATAGTTTAATCAATTTAATTAATACTATATAGAAATTTAATAAATGGTTTCATTTTAAAAAATATTTATTTTTTAAGACTTGAATTCGAGTATTTGTGTGTGCACAATGTGTATGCGCATTATCAAAAAGTAAAAAAAAGTATGAATATATACTACTTTAAACACTATAAGTAAATTCGGAGGTACTTGATAAGTGATTTATAGAGATATAATAAAATATTAAAATATATATTTAAAAAAAAAACATGTGTCAAAATTTTAAAATTATTTGTAAAATAAAAAAAGAACACTATCAATATATCAAATATTCACTCTTTTAAAATATATTTTGTTTTTATACAATTTTTATTTCTACCATAATCTTCCCTAAACCATTAAATTGGAGGGAAAATGTGCTTAAACATGTTCACAGTATGGATGACAATGAGGGACTAGGTATGTCTTGTTCAAGCAAATTTTTGAAAATTCTTTTTAAACCCCCCTCCCTAAAATTTTTGAAATTTTTCATTAAATCTTTCAAAAATTAAAAAAATTAATTGGCCCCTAAAATTTTATCAATTCTGATTAAGCTTTTACTTTTTTGTTTGAAGTTTTAATTAAATTTATCAAAATTTTTAAACATTCTCACTAAATCCTTCAAATTTCTCAAAAATTTTAATTAAACCCCTTAAATCTTAACACCAAAACCCAACATTGAGTGTCCTAGAGAACCCACATTCTCACTATTACAACAACAGTGATGTCAATTAAATTAAAACTCAATCAATAAAAAATATTTTTATAGGTAATTTTGGATTTACTTTTTACTTTTTTTTATTTTTTATCTTTAAATCAATTATCTTAATCGATTAAATTGAGATTCAATAATTTAATTAATTTGGTTACCTATCCAATTCTTTTAATTTTTTTTTTATTATTCACAAAATTCAAAACCCATAATATTATTTAAAAATATCAAAATTTTAACCCCTATTCTTAACCTACTTTGTGGAGTCTGCAATATCCAATCACATCAAAACTGTAAACTCCTTTTTTTTTCTATAAAATTTGACAGACACCCAATTTTTTCCCATTAATCCATGAGGATGGAAGAAAGTAGGATTCTTTTTACAAAAGGGAGAGAGACTAACGTGCACTAGGGAAGGAGATGGTAACCTACACCATACACACCCATGTGGGAAAATGGGGTCCATTGGAGCCAAGTATTTAGTAACTGGGGGATGACACTATTTTTGGGTCTAATCAAACACACCCCCTAACCTATCATTACCCACTTTACAATCTCACTATTTCACAAACCCTAACACTTAAATTTTGATTTAATTTTTCGTTTAAGTTTTAATTCGATTAGTATGAATATTATTATTAATATAGAAGAATGTGAATTCGAATATATTGAAACGTATTATTTTTTTATTTATAGATTGAAGAGGAGATATGAGTAATTTTAAATATTCTATTAAAAAAATAAATATGATCAAAATTTATAATGAGATTATTCGAAACAATTTTGAATTAAATTGAATTAACTTTTAAATTTTACAATCAATTAATCCAAATGAATAGTAAAAAGTTCATAAATTTAATCTATTCAACTTGGACTTAAATGTACTAATTATAGATGTTCACTTCACAACTCATGCTATGGGTTTAAGTCATGGCATTTGCAGCTGTGATTTGTTTCTATTAAAGGTAATAGGTGAGCTGTATAAAAAATTAACAATATAAATTTAACATTTTTACTTAAATTTTAAAATTTGAAAAGTTTAAATTTGTGAATAATATAAAATTTATGGCATATTTTGACCTCAAACTTATTTTATTTAAATTGATTATAAAAAGTTAAAAAGAAATCAAATTTGTTCAATTCAAACTCAAAATTATTTGAAATTTAAATGACCTAAAAAGTTATTCGAACTAACTTGAACTTACAAAAAAAAACTTAGTAGACTAAAAAATAGTATTATAATGAACTTGAATTTAACAAAATAGTTTTAACAGTGCTAATAGTTGGACTTGAATTTTAATATTTGAAAAATAGAAAGATTAAATTCTTGAAAATAAAAGTATAGAGATTAAACTCCAAACTTGTAAACAATATAAAAAAGTATGACATATTTTAACCTTAAACTTATTCCATCTAAAAAGAATATTATAAAAAAAAATTAAAACATCAAATTTGTTCACCTCAAGCTCGAAAAATTATCTCAACTTGTAATGATACAAAGAAGTAATTTGAAATAACTTGAAAAACCCATCTAGTAAGTTTTAATGACATCAATCTAAAATAATTTAAATTTATCGGTGGTAAAGCATATCACACTTTGAACGAGAGAAGATAAACTTGAACATTGAAGATAATATTATTAAAATAAATAGTCACGAATCCCGAACATAAACAATAAAAAAACATAAAAATATCAAGAAAATTAAACCCATAATTAATTTGAATCCGAAATAACTAAAAGAAAATCTGAATTAATTTAGCCCAAAGTATTCAAATTCAATATAACCCAATACACCAAAAAGACAATTCCACTTTCAAATCAACTCAAGGTGGACAAAACTTGGGTGAGTGAGTAACAATTGAAATCATTGGTCACCATATATGACTATAATGAAGTTTGTACATGATTGATGTGGAGAAATTTTAATGCACCATATAAACTCATCAAATTATGTAAAAAAAAAGAGAGGGTCTTTTAATGTGAACCGACGGGTAACTTTGGATAATAAAGTGTAGTACAATAACAATAATTAGTGGTGGTAGTCTAGTAGGAAAGTAGATGGTGAGAGTCATCAATTTGATGTGAGAGGGGCATAATTTGGATGGCAAAATTGCAATTGAGGTCCTTTTTGTTTAATTAATCATAGTAAGTTTGCTGTTTTCTCGTATATGCCCAAAAGTTCAATATTGTTATTGTTGACAAGAGAAAATCATTAATAAATTATACCTATTTGTGAAAAAAAATGATGTTGATTTTTACTCTATTTAAGTTGGAATTATTGTGGGCTTAAAATTGTGTTTTGATTTGCGAATTAAGTCTTAATTTGATTGGAATCGATATTATTGTTAGTGTAAGAGGATGTGTGTTTGAGTTCATTTTAACACATTATCCTCATTTTTAAGAGTTAGGGACGAGCTATGGGTAGTTTTAGACTTTCTATCAAAAAGAGTAGATATGATAAGAATCTATAATGATATTGATGTTAAAAAAAATTTGTGTTTTGATTTGGAGGGGTTTAGGTTAAATTCTGCTATTAGCCCTTGTATTTTGTGTAAGTTGTGGATTTAATTTTTGTACTTTAATTTGGCTAATTTTAGTTTTTGTACTCTTCAATTAGTTAATTTTAGTCCCTACACTTTTTTAATTTTGAAATTTCAACTATAGCAGTTAAATTCATTTCACTAAATCCTACTATAGTCTTGTACCATATGTAAATTTATAGATTTAATCCGTGTTCTGCAATTGGATCATTCTTAGTCCCTATACTTTTCAAATTTTAAAATTACAGTCTTAAAGCAAGCGACAATCGTTAAATCCAAAAACTGATTTTTTGTTAGTAATATGTGAAAATAACAAGCTAACACAACATTACACATCTGATAATGTTTGTAATATAAGATTTTAGAAATAACATAATTTAAATTAATAAATTTAATAGTTACTCTGCGGTTAGGATTAAAATGTTAAAATTAAAAAATATAAAAACTAAAAATAATCAAATTAAAATAAAAAAACTATATCAAAATCGATGTCTCAAACACAAATATTTTGTCACTTTACTTAACCACTAAAACCAAAGTACTTCTGTTTATGTCCGAACCTTTGGCCTTCTTTAAACATGTTGCGGTTTGAACAGTGATAGAATTGGGCTGTTGTGGGTTCTTTATTTATATAGATTAAATTTGATTATTAGTCTCTGTACTTTGCAAAAGCTATGAATTTAATCCCTGTATTTTAATCAATTTTAATCTTTATACTTTCTTAATTTTAAAATTTTAATCTTCACCAAACAATAATTTTTAAATTCTTTAAGTTCTGTTATTTCCAAAAAGTTGATGCACCAAACGTGTTATCATACGTGTGCTCATTATTTTCACATATTACTAGTTAAAAATTCAATTAATGGATTAACGATATTCCCTTGCATCAAGACTAAAGTTTCAAAATTTGTAAAATATAGGTACTTAGAATGACCCAATTGGAGAATATGAATCAAATCTACAACTGTACGCATAATACAAGATTAGTAATTGAATTCAATTAAACAAATTTAATTGTTACTATTTGGGTCCGGACTAAAATTTCAAATTCTGAAAGTATAAGGATTAAATCCATAACTTTCGTAAAGTACAGGGATTAATAGCAGAATTTAACCTTTTATATACATACTATATATAGTAGCAGAATTAACTGGCATTGGAGATAGAGTTAGTTAAATAACTGAAAAGAAAAACATGCTTTTATTTCTTCACCTTTTTATGTTACAGTGGAAACAATCAAACTTTTTCAAACAAACAACCCATGAATTTGATAATCACAAGCATTTGTATGATGTGTGTGAATATGTACACGTATGTACGCACATACGTGTGTATGTATGTATGTGTGTGTGTGTGTATGTATGTATGGTTTTATGGAAATAATGGATGATCCATGAAGAGAGATCTTATTACCTCCTCTGTTAGGTTTGTAGGGAATTTATAATTCAATGGGAACAACCAATGGGGTATCACCCTTGTCGATGACGAAAGTTTTCATGATCTTCTTAGAGGGAGTATCGATTTCCACAGCGTACTTCCCATGAAAGCCTCGGAAATTGAATTGTCCTTGTACATCTACTTGTCCACGAGCATGAGACAACCACTCGTGTTTAAGAGCAAGAAACCTTTTACCGGTTTCATTAACATCGCCTTCGGCATTCACCAAGTGTGCATTATCCCGGCTCATGAACAGTTCCCAAAATCCCCACAGCATTACACCCTCCACGGCCGGATGTGCGAAAGCTTCTCTAAGCATAACTTCTAAATCTTCCCCTCTCACGTGTTCGTTGATTGAAGACACATCGAGCTCCGTAAACCAGATAGGAAGGCCGAGAATGCCTAACTTATCAAGAGCAGTACACACAACTGGTCCAACAGGGTTATCTATATGTCCTTGAATTCCAATTCCTCCAACGGGTGCCCCTTGTTCTTGCAAATCAAGAATGTGTTCGATATACCTTTCAGGGCATGATCTAGTGTCGCATCCATCTTCAACGTGATAATCATTCACGAATAAAGTGGCAGATGGATCAAGCTGATTTGCAGTCTTAAACATGTTTGCTCGGATATCTTTGCCTAATCTGTCTTGATAATACGATCCGTGCAACATCTCGTTGTTCACATCGTAGTGTTTGAACTTACCTTTGTAACGGGTGAGAAGGTCGGTTAAACGGTTTTGAACAGCTTTCATTAAGTCGTCTTTGTTCAATGCTTGAATCCATTGTTGGACCGTGGCTTGTACTTCCCAGAAGATACAATGACCTCGGGTTTCTATGTTGTTTTTTTGGCACAATGCCACCATATCATCAGCATCTTTGTAGTTTAAGTTTCCTTGTTGCGGTTCGGTCCAATACCACTTCAATTCATTCCCGAACACTGCCCAGTTGAAGTTTTTCACAAAGAAATTAACAAAATCTTCGTTGTCTATATTCGTTCTGCTCATGCACGACCCTATAGGGAAACTGTTTTGCGTTTGCACGACTTTCACATTGGTCCCCGACAAACTGCTAGAACCAGCTCCCGAGAATTTGAGGACTACGTCACGCTTTCGGATCTGTATTCAAGCCAAAGACATTCATTACAAGTAAAAAATCAGCGAGGACTAATAGTTCGAAGATAAGTTTATCTGTTAGTTTCCGACTTTTTCGTGATAAAACGGTAACAATTCTCTGCTTATATAGGGTTAAAAAAAATTCGATTTCTGTTTTTTATAATGTTTGCGTATTTCGATATAAGTAAGTACTAAAGAAACCTGAGTACCTTATCAGCTTGATGCCTCAGATATTTGAACCTTGCTTCTCGGTTAACCGGGAAAATCTGAACTCCAGCGACCATTAAATCGACACCTGCACCTGGACCTTGGATATAAACCATAACCTTGGATGGTTGCTTCTCGATTCTAAAGGAACCACCGATTTCATGCCATCTATCATCGTTAATCTCAACTTGTCCACCATTAACCCACTGGTTGTCCACACCGAGAGCAACGTTTACGTTTTGGGGACCATTTGCTCCGGAACCAATTCGAACCCAAGCTGATACTTGGTATGTCAAGAAAAGTTTCACCTTATCGGTGATCATCTGAGCTGGGCCCATCCAAGTTTGCGTGCGGTTTTTCACATGGATATAACGGCCACTTAAAGGTTCATGAACGCCAAGGGAAGCTCTGGCCATTGGAGGGAGTATATGTGGCGAGCCTGACCCGACACTCAAATTGCAGTTGCCAAGAGGAAACCATCCATTCATACTGTCATCCAGTTGGCTGTTTGTAATTATATTAACTCCGAAATCAGGATTCTACAAAAGTAAAAACATATCAGTAAACTGTCCCGTAAGTATATGTCACCCGGACTAGGAGCTGAGTGTCGGATAGTGGTATATGCCCAATACATATATGTTCAATGTTTCGTAAGTTTTTCTGTATGCTTGGAGGATCATACTCCGTACTAATATCTAAATACGTGCTGGACACAAGTACTATATTAAAAGCAATACCGGATTCCACAATGAAATTGTAGAACTCACCTCGATAACTGGCGCAGGTGAAGGAGGAATTTTCTCAGCATGCTTTACGACTAAGGAATTGACGAGAAGGTCGGTACCGGGAGGTGGACCTTCTAAATAGATGACTACTTTTGATGGGGAACCATTTAGAAGGAACTTTCCTTGCAACTGCACCCAATCCTTGTCGGTTGCCTGCACACTTTTAGATCAAAAGAAAAAACAATCAAGACGCGAACAAGAACACCATGGGTAAACACGTGCAACCAAAGGTTAAAGCTTCATAGATTCCACACGAAACAATTGGAACAAATAAAGAACTTACTTGGCAATTCCGACGTACTGATCATTGCGACCTGGTGTTTGGACCCATAGAGTGGCTTGTACGGTAGCGGTAGTGACATTGTTACCGAATATCCGTACTACAGCTGCTACACTATAAGCAAGCTTTCGTTGCACTCTTCCGGTGATCTCCTGCTGGATTCCATTCCAGTTCTGTGTACGCTCGGTTGCAGAAGCAAAAGCTTTCCCGGATTGCGGAACTATCTTCCCATCTGCCATAGAATCATGTAAAGCAACCTTGCAGCCTCTTCCGGACCAGTTATTGAGGCCATCTTCGAATTTTGGGTTTATGATGATGTTACCGTCTCCAGCTCCTATGCTTGCACTCTTTCAAAATAAAAAACAATGCCAAACATATCAAACTAGGTCACGGAAGACAACGGATGAAAATGAACATAACATAACGGATGTTACCTCGGATTTGCTTGGACTAGGACAGCTAATAACCACCGAATCGATAAGCAACTCAACACCGGGAGAAGGCCCTTCCAGATAAAATACAAGCCGTTCAGGCATGGCCAATAACGAGAATGTACCTTCAACAATTTCCCACTTCTCCTTTGACACAGAGGTTCTACAATCACAAATATCATTAAGCAAAAAGGTTCCTCTTTAAGTCTTACATACAAAGAAATGTAATGCAATGAAAGTAAAAGAACCATTACTTTCCAATTAACATATAGCTAGTAGCCGAGCCATGGTTTTCAAGCTTCAAAGTTGCCAACACATCAGTAGACCCCGAAAGTGGTCCCGACACTCCAACACAAGCAGAAACCGAGTACGTAGAACCCGGCAAAACTCTGCTCGTGATATCTTGTTCCAAACCCTGCCAAGATTTGGTTCGATTCGTGACAACTGCGTAATTACCACCGGACCTCGATGACGATGGTTTGCCTCGGTCACCACACTCGGCTGAAACAACAAAGCCGTTGCAACAATTTGCATGCCAAGAGTGCAGTCCATTGGAAAAATCATGATTCACTACTATATTAGCAGATTGGTTCAAATTCTGCCAAAAAAAGATAAAAGAAACAACGTGAAAAATACTTCCAAACTACACAATTAATCATTAAAGAGCAAACTAGTCCTTTTTTTTTAAGTTTCATCCATTTCTACCATTAAAATCTGGTCTATGTTCGCAAACAGGCACGAATTTGCACATACTTTTACCCAATGAGTCTCATTTTAAAGCCAAAATCAAGGAGAATAATATGAAAAATGGATACCCTTTTAAGCCAAAAACAAAAAGAACAAAAGAAACCCACCTCAGAGCAGCCATTGTTGGACATCAATTGTGGGTTCTCCATGGTTTCTTGGGATCTCTAATAACAAACACCAAAAAAGGGGAAATTAAATGAAATGAGAATCAAATAAAAACAGTTGAAAAGTATAGAGAAAAACCTTAAAGGGATGCTTATGTTGTCGACTAATGAAGCAGCAAATGGGAAGACCCTTCATTTATAGGGGCGCTGGTGATTCAAAACCCTTTGAAAGTGGAGTCTAAGAAAAGGGCGGGACCTAACTAACTCGACCAATCAAAGTTATCGAACCACTTTACTCTTCGGTCAGGAAAAAAAAAAAACAGGATAGGGCCCGTTGACAAGTGAATCACTTCAGTTTTGTCTGGTTTTTTTTTATGGTCTTTCTTTGTCTTGCAGACTGGGTAACATTGCAATTTGCATAATGAATTGGAGTAGAAGGTTTTAAAGGAAATAGGAAGTGGTTTTGTTCTGTTCATTTATTTTAATATTTTTTATTGAGTAAAAATGGAGTCTTTGATTATAAGGGAAATGTTTTTTGATGCTTGAGAAATTAGGTGGGGAAGATGGGATTTCACTGACTTTTATTAGATTAATATCTTGTTGTCCAATGATTTAAGTTTCAAACTTCAAACCATTCATTATTTCATTTCTGAAATTTAGTATTAATAATTAAATTATTCAAAAATTTTCATTTAACCTACTAATCTATTAAAAATTTAAAATTAATGTTATATTATTTTCTCTGTGTCTGAATAAATCAAAAGTTCTTTTCGTCTAGCTTTGAATATCATGAATTCGTGAACAAAAATTTATATAGTTTTTTTTCAACTGATCGTCAAATCAATTTAGATCTAAAATATGTTATTTTACTTGTTGATTGTTATCGATCCACCATACCTATTGTCGTTCGGAGCTTACTAGTGGAACTTTATTTAAAAAAAAGAGTAAGAGCCCATAATTTAAATACAATTTTTTGATTAATTTAGTAATTTAAATGAAAACTTTCGAATAGTTCAGTAATCAAATTATTAAGTGACCAAAACGAGAACATACCCATAATTTATTGACTAATAGTGTAGTTTACTCAAAATAAGAACAAACAAAAAAAAATCTAATTATTTTGTTAGAAAATCTAAAGGAAAATAAAAAAAAAAGTTAAAATATACTTCAAGGCTGTGTTTTCTTTCTACATTTGAAATTTAATCATTTTACTTTTATTTTCTTTCTATTTTTCAAATTTTAAAATTCAATTCAAATTATTAAATAACAAAAGATTCATTTGATAATCATGTAACAAAGAAAAAATGTTATAATGAACTTAAATTTAATAAAAAGAATTAAACATTATTAACAATTAAACTTACAATTTGTATTTTGAAAAGTACAAGATTAAATTCCTCAAAATAAAAAATAAAAAAACTAAATTCCGTAAAAAAAATATAAAGATTTAAAACATATTTTAACCTAATTTAAAAAAAAACATTTTTAACCATTTACATATCACCAGTGTTTTTTTTTTATCGTTATTATTTTAGGATTTACTTTAGAATTTTAAGTGTATTCACAATAGGAGAAGATAATAGATCTTTATTTTTTATTTATTTTAAAATCTCAATATTATCTTACTGTTATATTTGTTTTATGATTCCAAGATTAACTCGAGTTGAGATTTGTGTTTAAAATTTTATCCAAGTCTATCCATATTTATAAATAGATAATTTAAGCTCATTTTAGATTCGTCTATATTTTTTTGAATTATTTTAATTTTAATTTTTTATATATCTATATTTTTCATTTATAAATTTTTTTATATATGTGTAATTTAATATCTTTTATTGTTTATATTTTAATATTATTTATTACTATAAATTTAATTTTTATGTGTTATAAATTACTAATATATAAAAATAACACACTATGATATATTAAAATATGAGTAGAGTTCGATATCCTATCCTATATTTTAAACAGATTTTTTTTTCTCAAACCTATTTTTCAAACCTAATATTTTTGTCTAAACCCTTACAAATTTTGATCAAGTCTTCGAGTTTGAACAGTTAGCTCGGTCCTTGAATTAGTCCATTTTGATCTAATGTGTTAAAAAAGAAGGCATAAAGATCAATTTAGCCCCTAATATTTACTCATTTTTTCATTTTGGCCCTTATTCTATTTTTTGGGGGGTCATTTTGACCATCAACCTTTAAAATTTAGTCAAATTGCTTGCTTTTTGATGAAAAAATCAATTTAAATTATAAAATTTTAACAACTAATTTAAAATCTAGACCATAATTTTAACATTTTGAATTTCCAGTTCAAAATGCATTCATAATTCATAAGAATGATTAGAAGATGGAATGAAATTAGGGCATAGCGTGTGGCAAAGAACAAAGAAGCATCCCCATGAATGATGGTCTAATTGACCTTCGCAATTGGCTTTTTAACCAAATTCGGATAAACCCTAAAATGAAAACGTATGGACATTACTAAATGACGGCACCAACCTCCTTTTAACGAATTTTAAAGATATTGAGTCTTAATTCGATTGACATTGATATTATTGTCAATGTAAGAAAACGTGGGTTCGAGTGCACTGAAGTGAATTATCTTCCTATTTAAGGGTTGGGAGAAGCTATGGATAATTCTAAGCATTGTATAAAAAAAACAGATCATATGATAAAAACTTATAATAAAATTAATGTTAAAAGAAACCCATTTTGTTTTGTTGATAGAAAAGTTTATTATATAAAACCAGACAAAATTAGCTGCATAATCTTCTCTTTGTTTCGATTTTAAATCAATACCAAATAATTTAAGTTTCGTTGCAATTAAATTTCCGATGTATTTTATTGTAATTTGGTTAGTTCCGATTAATACCAACTTATATCTATTCTTTTAATCTTAAATCGAAACCAAATAATTTAATTTTCATTTCATTCAAAATTTCAATGAATTCAATTGCTTCAATGGTTTTCAGCCAAAACTAAGTTGTATTAATCTTGTAATATATACAAAGGATCGTTGTGCTAGTTTATAAATAAGGCCATACTCCAATACTAACAAGTTAAGCAGGGTTAAGTCAGAAATTTTTTTAGGAGGTCGAGATTAAGTTATATATTATTATGAGAGTTAAAATGTAATTTCATTCTTAAATTGGGTTATATCTTTATAGCTTTCGAAAAGACTAAATTGAAATTCTAACATTTTGAAAAGATCAAACTATAATTTTATCATATATTAATATAAGATTTTATAAATTTTGGGATTTAAAGCTTAAAATTTTTATTTTAAAAGGATCAAACTTTAATTTTACCATATATTAATTTAAGATTAATCGAAAGTTAATTTTTTTAAAAAGGGTTAAAGTTTACCACAAGTCTTTGTATTATATCATAAAGTTTATTTTAATTTTTCTATTATTAAAAGGAACATTTTAATCCTTATACATTTGAAAAGTTGATATTTTAGTTCCTGCACGATAGGTTAACTTTGCTATTATATGAATGACATGACTTAACATGTGGCATTAAATTAAATTAAAAAGCTAAACAACAGTTTTGAAAAATGATTACGGGTAAGAATTGATTTTTCTTTTAAAACAAATCGTTTTTCGATTTTATCTGTTTTTTTACATAATTGTTGTATTTAAATTATTTGTAATTTGGTTCGTCAACCATCATTAAGCCACGTTATTCCATTTGTTTTTAAGATCAATAAGCTTCTTAATTTGATTTAATGCCATGTCAACAACTGTTAAATCATGTCATTCCATTAATGACAAAAACTAAAATGTTCCTTTAAATAGTAAAGGGATTAAAATGAACTTTTTGATATGATAAAGGAACTTGTAATAAACTTTAATCTTTTAAAAACTAATAGTTCATTCAAGTTTCGATTTAGTGATTTGACTATCTTTTATTATACGATACTAATTGATCTATGAATCCATCCGATTTCTAATTGGGTAAACTACAAAAATAGTAATTTTTGTTTGTCTTATATTACATTTTAATCACTTACGTTATCATTTTGTTACGAAGTAGTCACTTTACCGTTACCTCCCTAATGTCAATCCTACATGGCAATCCAAATTGGTTTAAATATCAACTTGGATATTCAACGGGGATGAAAATAATTTTTTCAGCCAAAATGGAAAAGAAAAAGGTGACGAACGATTTTTCTTTATAGTTCAAGGTATAATTAATTTAAAATTTTCAATTGATTAAATTTATTTAATTAAAAACCTATTCTCGTCCCAGTTGGACATCCAAGTTGACATTTAAAACCCATTTGGACTGCACGGAACTTAACGGTAGAATAACTATTTTGCAACAAAACGATAATGTAAATAACTAAAATATAATATTTCAAACATAAAATATTAAAATATAACATGAGACAAATAAAAATGGCTATTTTTATAGTTTACCCTTTCTAATTTAATGGTATTCAAAAGTCTCCTAGCCAGTCGCCATTAACACATAGCAGAAGGTGGAATCTCATATATATATATATATATAGAGAGAGAGAGAGAGAGAGAGAGACATAAGTAAGGATAGAATTATGGTAGGATAGCAACTAGTGTTGTAAACGATGGTTAAGTGGGGGCTGGACTTTAGCCCAGTGTCTCGCTGCCATTGTTACTGCTGTCTCAGTGCAGTATAATGCACGTAAATCATAATGCTGGTGATCAATAATGGAGATGGATGCTGATGTTACTGTATTCAATAATGGAGAAATAATAAAAAAGTATCAGAATTCACAGTTCAAAAAAAAAAAACCTACA
Source organism: Gossypioides kirkii (assembly GCA_005610355.1). NCBI lineage: Eukaryota > Viridiplantae > Streptophyta > Magnoliopsida > Malvales > Malvaceae > Gossypioides > Gossypioides kirkii. The sequence goes on from CP032248.1 coordinate 2,311,962, forward strand.
AAAATGTCACTTTTGAGGTTAAAATATTGAACATAATTTATGGAAAGTTTGAATGAAAATTTGTTCTCAAAACAACTTTTTTTTATGGAAAGTCTTTGTATGTTGGCACAAGGTATATATGGTATGTTACGTGTAATTGTCTAACTATTTCATCAATTATATCGATTTTTTAACAATACAAATAGATGAATTTTCTAACATAAAAGAACAATTTCCTCTTTGATCTATCGTACAAAATTAATTTATTCATTTTTTAGTAAAAAAGATAAAATATAATCCGATTTTTAATATAAAAACCTCTGTAATACTTTTACCATCACAATATTATCAATAGTTTCTATATATGAATAATGAATTAATTTGTGGTATGAAATATAAACATATATAAATACTATAATGTACATACATGATATAGGTACATAAGAATAATTTTACCTTAAGTATCAGAAGTGAAATCAAGGGCTAAGATAAGAGAAAGCTTCATCATTTGTACTATCACAAATTGACATGCTGAAAGAATAACTAAATAGTGATATGTGACGTGATTCGTGTACCTCATATTGATGTACAATGACTAATTTTAATAATGGAAATCGATGGACATTTTAGTTTACTCTTTGATTTAACGTACAATGATTAATTTATCTATTTAAGTAAAATGCAATCCGGTTTCTAAAACAAAACTTTCATAATATTTTTACCCCATATTCTCCTATATCAGAACCAGTCCTTAAAATTTCTGGATTTGGAGCTGAATCTCATTGTGTAACAACATTGAAAAAACACTAAAACATAAAAGGATATTAGTGTTTGGATGAAGAAATGGTATCATAAAACAGTGGTGTAATTGGTAGGCATAAGCAATTAGGATTAATGCAGAACACATACAGATACAGTGTTTTTTTCTGTGTTAAAGACAGGGAGCTTCAGTCCCAAGAACCATGGGCGACCTTACTGCTGCTTATAGTAATTTTTGTAAAGCAAACACAAATAGCCCTATTTTTTAGTTCCCTAATCTATCTACCAAAGCGAGCTCAATAATTAATTTTTCATATTCGATAAGTTTATTAAGAAAGTAGATGAAACTGGATCCATACTTAAAGTAAGAATCGAAGAGAAACTTTTACCTTTACTTAACTCCCAAAATGGTAGAATGATAAATAGAGAAGAAGAGATTTTACCTTTGGGCATGTTGGAGTGAAATTAATGGCGAAGTCAAAAAAAAAAAATTGATGGAGCCGGAATTAAATGGTATATTTTTAAGATAATAAAATACAATTTCTTTATTTTAATATTCTATGTTTTTATAATTTTTAAAAGATTAAATCAATTTTTTATCATTCTGAAGACTAAAATATAATTTTACCATTACTAATTTAAAATTTTATAAATTACAAAGGGCTTAAATTAAAAATTTATCATCTTAGAAACAACCATGAGACTCACGAGTCACCGACTCTGTCAACTGAGTCAGAATCCATAAAACCCAAAGTGTTTTCTGGAATGCAAACGTGGCAGATTGAAAAGGATAGGGAAACCATTGACATTACATAAACCCCATTTGGTTAAAAGGATCTCTCTTGTTACTGTTTTTGTTTTGGGATAAAATACCATTTAATCCTTAATTTTGATATTTTTTTAATTTGGTCCCTAAACTTCTTTTGAACCACATGATGACTTTTCTCACATTAGTCCTGGAACTTGGTAACTTTTCCAAGTTTTAGTTCATGTGATAACGTAGCTCTCTAATATTATGTCAGATCATTACATAAAAATTAGGCTTAATATATCATTTGGTATCCAAATTTGACACTTTTTTCTAACGTGATACTTATATTATTTTTTGGTCAAATACGATATTTGCATTTGACAAAAGCCTTATATTTTGATACCCAAAGGTAATGGTGTTTGGTGTTTAATTCGGATTTTAAGGTTGATTTCATGAAAGTTAATCGCTAATGTTACTTGTGAATTTGTCAAACTCAGGTATCATATTAGAAAAAAAAAAAATGTCAAACTTAGATGCCAAATTATGTATTCAACCTAAAAATTATATTTTTTTTTTCTAAATTTTAACCTAGCACAATCTTAAAGTACCACATCATTATAAGAACGAGAGGTGGATGGTAATGGTGGCTAAAGACCAAAATTTTTGGAAATTTTCTTTACTCCCCTGAATTTTTTGAAAGATTTAATTTTGCCCTCCAAATTTTTTAAAAATCTCATTATTCCTTTTTTGAAAATTTTAATTAAACTTTCTTTTTTTTTGAAAATTCTCATTAATCATAAAATTTTTGAAAATTTTAATCAACCCTTGGAATTTAATCCCATGATCCACCACTAAGAGTGACCAAAATTGAGAAAAATTACCAAATTTAGTATGGGTTTGGATGGACGATGCATTTACTTACGGTTAGTGTAAAAACAGCGATGACGATGATATTAGATATTGTAACGATAGTATAACGTAAAACAAAAAGTGAGCTAAACGCGCTGCACTAACCATCCAAACTCACATTTAGAGGCTAATGTGAACCCAAAAAAAATCAGAGATCAATTTAAAAAAGTTATCAAATTCAGAGACTAAATATTGAATTATCCCTTTTGTTTTCACTTGTCTCACCATTTTCATTTTTTTTACCTTAGTTTTGCTTATTTGGTAGCTCATGAAACGAGGTTGAGGTCCTCTCCCCCAATTTGCTTTTAGCCCTCATTACAGTCCTCCTTTTTGCCCTTCCACGTTCCATCCTTCGGACATATATATATATATATATAGCATTACACAGATTCATCTTTTGTTTTGTTTGTTTCCATTGCCAATGCCACCTATATCATATTTCCTTGCTTTGAGGTCTTCATTAATATCCCATCTCTCTCCTCTTTAAAGTTCTCTTAATGACCAAAATGAACAGTTCTTCAAGCAATAAACACAGACACTTCATTGTTTCCTTGCTGTTCCTCATGGCTACATTCATGGCTGCTCAAGGTAAAATCTTTGTTCCTTTTATTCTCAAAAAAAAGAAACCCAATTTATATTCATGTCTTTAAATTTTTATATTTCACTCCATTTCCAGGAAGATCACTTTCCGTCAAAGTTGCTGATGAGGTATATATTCATGAACTCGGTTCCTTTTCTTTTCTTTCTTTTTTTTTATTTTCTCGGCATCCAAACAGAAATGACAGAAATTTTCTAAAACAGAAAGGGAATGAACAACAAGACAAGGCATTAATGATGAGGAATCTAATAGGATCAAGACCACCAAAGTGTCAAAAAAGATGCAGTTCATGTCCACGGTGTGAAGCAATTCAAGTTCCAATCACAACACGATCAGTACAAAACACAGCTGCTGTAATATTTTCAATTGCTTATTCTAAAGGCAATGATGTGTCAAACTATAAACCAATGTGTTGGAAATGTAAATGTGGGAACATGATTTTCAATCCTTGAATTAGTTTCTTCATATTCAAGTAATTAAAACCCAGTTTTTTTTTTTTTTGTGGATAAAAATTATTACTTTTTTGTCGTTTTTTAAAGTTGGATTTTCTCTTGCATGGTAGCCATATGTGTTTTTCTACAATGCACAGTATTTTTCTTTAATTACAGTTAAATTTTTCTTTCATTAATAATGGCAAATGACGACATGGGTGATTTCGTGTGTTACAATAATTTTTTTTTCTGTCTGTAATAACATCAGTAAAGAAAGCTGAGACCCTGTTTTTGCTGCAGATTTTTTTTCCAGACAGGGTTACCTCGAAGGGATAAATCCTTAACGACCCTTCATCATTTATTTTTGGTTACATTCTTCCATTAGTCCTTGTACTTTACGAATATTTTGGATTCAATTTGATATTTTTTTAGTCCCGTGCTTTTCAGTTTCTCTTTTTAAATTTCAAATCTCACCTTGATTTAAGTTCTTTTCGTTTTAAGAGATGGAATAGAATAACCGGGTTGAAACATAATGATCATATGCTTGTCTTTAAATTCATTAAGATATGTTATTTATTGATGCGTCAAACATATGATTATATGTGTAATGATATTTCAGTTTGTTATTTTCACAAATTACTCACTAAAAATTCAATTAATGGATTAATGATTGTCATTTGCATCAAGACTGAAATTTCAAAATTCGAAAAGTTTAGAGGACTTAGAATGATCTTATTGGAAAATATGGATTAAATGTACAATTATACGCATAGTACAGGACCAATAATTGAGTTTAATCAAACGGATTTAACTACTACTATATTGGGTTAGGACTAAAATTTCAAAATTTGAAAAGTATAAGAACTAAAATTGACCAATTCGAAAAGTGTAGGAACTAAAATTGATCAATTTAAAGTACATGGATTAAGTCCACAACTTTTGTAAAGTATAAGGATTAATAGCTGAATTTAACCTATATTTTACACTTAACTAGGAAAAGGTTTAGTATTTTTTTTATTTACTTCCTTAATGCGTTTTAGCGCATTCGAACTCACATCCTCTTACACTCGCAACAATATCGATGCCAACTGAACTAAGACTCAATCGACTAAAAAATATTTATTAAAAAAAATGATAAATCTGTATGAAAGAATACGAGTAAAAATACTCTTTAATTTCTCTCAAATTTTATATTGAACAAATTGGTCCTTATTAAAAAAATAAAAATAATTTAATTTTCGTTAATTCAAAAGTAAGCAACTAAAGATAATTAATTAAACAAAATAAATCTATTCCGTCATTTGTACATAAGTTTAATTAATATAATAATAAATTAAGCTTACAATACTTATATATTCTGTCAATTTGATCCTAATTTTAAAAAAAATATTTGAAAAAAAAATATAAATTTTAAAAAAATCTAAAAGGTTCAAAAAGAATATCTAAAAAAACTTTAACTTGAAATATATATAATTGACAATTTTTAAAGACTAATTTTTTTTATTATACCAATAAAAAATAGCATCCTATAAGAATGTGACACTTGACATGTTCTTATTGGACATTGTATTTTAAATAAAATAAAAAATAATAATAATTTAAGCATTTGACAAAAAAAATTAAATTAGAATATTAGAGGCTAGTTTCTTAATAAAACCTTGAATAAATGGTAGTGAATAGTGATCATAGCAAGGTAGTCAGTATCACATTGATGGGAGCATTGTTTTTCAATTAGAGCTGATATGTTCTAGTATTGATCTGTTTCGATTTATCGTTTTGGATTTATCAATTTTTTTGAAAAATATTTAATGTATTATCTAAATATATTTATACATATCATAGTAAATCATTTTCAAGTATAAAATACTCATCAATTATATAAATTACTCATTAATAAACTCAACAAATAAAAATCTATCATTCAAATAAATCCAAAATTAATAATAAAAATTCATCCTTCAATATAAAAATTTAAGGAATTAGCTCCTTTCCCTTTTTTAATGGCCGTCTTTCAATTAAATCTTTAGCATAATAGTAAATAATTAAAATTTTTATAATTTTTTTTGTATTATTCATGCACTGACCGACGCATTTGTTTTAACCAGAGTAAAATGAATTAGTGTGATTTCACTTATGCAGAAAAGAATATTATTTATTTCGGTTTAACATTAAAACGTTACGCGCCGACTATTACGATCGGCATTAGTGTGAAACTGACCACCATGGATCATACTTTTCTTTGAAGTTGATATTATTAATAATTGAATTTTCATTGTTGTATATCATCATTGTAATGCAAAAAAAATGTTTTATCTTTCTTGTCAAATGTTAATGCAACAATTGCCAAAAAGAAAATGCAGCATTTCAACATGGTCCTTAAAAAAGATCTGAATAGAGACTAGTGAAGGACTTATCATTTTCATTCTTTTGTTTTTTTTGTTTTTTTGTAAAAAAGGACTCATCATTTTCATTCATTACTCATTTAGTCCATGGATGAGGATTGGTAAACATGGGATGGGAACTTTGCATTAGCTCATTCAAATCCATTTTTTACACACTTTTCCTGCTTTTTATTTTCATATCAGAGATGACTGGTGACAATACCTAAACTGTAACTTAATGTTGTGAATTTGTCATTCATAAAAAAAAAAAAACACATGTTTCCACATATTTGATTGCAACTTTTTTTCGAATTTTAAATTAATCAAGTTGTTCAAATTATACGAAAGGTGAATTATAAAATAACACCAGGACTATTAAGAGAAAATTGGAATTGGTCAGCCACATTTGCAGAGAAGTTATTCAGTCTTTAAGAATTGATTTAAATAAGTAATTCAGTTTTTTGAGTTTAAATCGAGTTAAATTTTATCACTCGAAAAATTCGATTAACTCGATAACAAATTTATGTAAATAACTTTTGGGTTTTTGGTAGTTTTGAAAATATGCAAATTGATCCCTTTCAAAAAAATATTTACAAAAATTCAAAACATTTTTGCCAAAATATTATAAATATGTATTCAAAAAATAAAAAATCACTAAATACATATATAAATTCTAAAGTATATTTTTTAAAAAAATTAAAATGATAAATTTGAGGCCTTAAACAAGTAAATTATCAAAAAAAAATTTGTATTATCGTTTTTTAAAAGAGTTTTTAAATATACATTATATTTATATTCTTTAACTTGGAATTTAATCATATTGTCAATAAGATTTCAATATGGTCAGTCTATTTTTTTAATTTAACTTGAACAAATTTATTCAACTTGGCTTGAATCTATTTCACGAGTTAAAATGATAAAATAGGACTTTTCAACTAGACTAATTCGAATTTTTTCACTCGATTCGATTGTTCAACCTTAGCTAACACTCCTCAATCAAGCAATCAAATTTCCCACCAAAATGCTATAAATCTTAAAACTCATCATGATATGACGTGACATTGGAAAAAGTATCATGGAGGCAATTGTATTAAGAATTAGATTTTATTTTGTCCTCTCTATTAAAAAAATGAGCAAATTAATCACTGTACACTAAATAAAAAAAACTAATTCACCATTCTATTAAAAAAACACCCATGTTTACTGTTAAAAATTGATCCATGTATATCAGCATGGAGTATAAATTTATTCTATCAGCTATACCAATTTTAAAAATAAAAATAAATAAATTTTTTAACATAAATAATCGGTATGTTCTTTAATCTAACTCTTAGTGGCAATTAACTTGATTTACACCTAGAGAGGCAAAAGCTCAAACTTAAGTTAAAAAGTTCCCTTTTTTTTTTCTGGTGCATGGCAGTAGAGGCCCACCATTCAGATAAAGAAAAGGAGATTTCACTGAGGTTCTCAGTTTAAAAAAAAAGGCACCACCACTCTGTTCATTTCATGCCCTTTCGCCTGCAACCATATTACCTCTAAGATTTTGATAAGAGTTGCATTAATTTTCACCCCATGGCAGTAAATTTTGGATTACTGGGAAAATATATATTGTACTCTTCAATGAATGCTAGCATTATTGATCTACAGTGATGTTTCCTATGTGGATTAGGGAGTTTTGGAATGTGTCACCGACACTCATAATATATATGGTAAAAATATATCATAGAGACCCTTGTATTAGAAATCGAATTGAATTTATCCTCTTTACTAAATAAATGGATAAATTAATTCCTATATATTAAATCAAAGAACAAACTGATCTTTTCTATTAAAATTTTATCCATTTGTACTATTAAAAGCTAATGTGATTGATGAAATAACCAAACAGTGCTACATGCTACATGATGTGTCATGTGTATCTCACGTTGATTTACAAGACCAGTTTTTAACAATTAAAACGGATGGAATTTTTTATAGAAAAACTAGTTTGCTCTTTGATCTAACATACAATGACTAATTTGCTTATTTTTTGAAATAAAAGGAGCAAAATGAAATCCAACTCCTAGCATAGGGCCTTCAAGATACTTTTACCAAGATAATGTCATGAATAGGATGAAACCCCACACCACCAAACCATACCCACACATGAAGGTGAGGCCAATGAATGAAACAATTGACATCCATGTGATAAGTTCTCTCTGTTTCAGTGTGTGTTGTTTTTTCAGCCTTCACTTCTCAACCCTTTTGTCTCTCTTTGATAACCTAACCTCTAAAACCCTAAACCCCAAAAGTAGTTGTTTCAATGGCTAATCCATTGCGCCCTCCACACTCTTCTTATCTTACCATTTCCTTGGACAAAGATTTGTTTTAGAAAATATGACTGTTGCTGTTGCTGCTGCTGCTGCTGCTGCTGCTGCCTCCTTTTGAAACTGAAAGTACACATTTTTCTTGGATATAAGTGAACCCAAGATTCCAGGTTACATAAAAAAGATGTTTTTTACTCCTTTATAAGTTTATATATATATATATATATATAAAAGGATCTGCCTTTTCTAAAGGGTAACTTTTCTTTTTCTCACCTTTTTTCTCTGACCTATAGCATGTTTTATGAGTTTTCTGCCTAAAATTTGAATGGTTTTTGTCTGATTTTAAGTTGAATTCTGAGGAGGATTTGTCTGAGAAAAAAAGGGTTTACCAATGTTTTTTCACTGTTATTTTCATTATGGCCACCATATATATAGATTAAGGGGGTACACTTCCCTAGTTAGGTTTTAGTTCAAAGATGTTTCTTTGAATATTAATATTACTAAAAATAAAATGAGCTAGCCAATAAACTACTAGTTTAATTCGCATTATTGTTGTTGCAATAGTTTCGAAGTAGTTGTTTCAAGAGCACATTTAAGCATGTATCTTCCAATTTGAAAACAAAAGTTTTCAAATAGATCCTTTGAATGTAGAGCATGAAACTTATCATTACAATATAAGGGGAGGGTACAATACTCGGGGACGATAAAGGAAATGATAAAGTTTGAAATCGTGTCATTCAAGTGCTAAATAGAAGCTTTAACCATCGTTCCAAACAAGTCTTGACAACGAGTAATTTAGTTCACAAATACCAATTAGCCACATTTCATGTGGAGACAAGGTCTCATTAATGAAATGAGATTTTTCTTTTTAGAGTGAGGCAACAATCTACCCTTTTGAAATTAATCTTTTTTGTCAAACCATGACATCCCCTAGCCCTATTCATGCTTCCCTTGTGAACCTTTTACCCTATCATAGTTGTTAAACCCTATAGAAAAAAGAACATACATTTTGTGTATCAAAAGTTAAATTTCTTTTTATGAACAATAGGGAGTTAAACATATAGAGTTTTGCAGTATCTTTATCTAATTGTTGATCCTTCTTTGACAGATAATAAAGTTCGTAATTCAAGGGGTTCACCATGTTAAAGCAAGCACCTAGTAGAAACCAGAGGTATAAAGGGTTCAAAGTAAAGCATGTGCTTCAAATATGTGCCTTGCTTGCACTTTGCATTTGGTTGTTCAACCAAGCTAGGAACAGCTATGATAACAAGGGAAGTGGGATTTTCCAAACGGTGACGACCGAGCACAACCATGCAATCGGAAAACTTGGGAGGAAAGACCTTGATCCTCAAGGGAAAGGGTCATCATCTGCAAATATTAACGAAGAAATGGAAGAAGAGGTGGAGGAAAGTAAAGTCGAGGAAAGTGAAGATGATGGAAGAGGGGGTGGGGACGATGAGATCGACGGACATGATCAAGAGAAAACAGAAGGGGAAGAAAGTGAGGAAGTTGAGGATTTCATTGATGAAGAAGATAAAGATAAGGAAAACCAAATTGAAGATTTGAGTTTATTGGAAGATCAATTCATCAGAAGTTGATGAGCAGCACAAGATTGATGAAGATGATGAGCAAAGAGGTGTTATTGAGAAACTTGGTGGCTTACCATCTTAGCTCTATCACTAACACCAAGTGAGAAACTAGGTGTTAGTAAGAATTGGGTCTTTAGATTCTTTATAGGAACTGTACAAAGTGTTTTAGCATTAACCCATCACTGTTAAAGAAATATGTCGGAGATTGGCAATGACTAGGAAGAAAACAAATCAAAAAGATTATATAACTTGTAACAGTATCAGTTCAATGCACGCATCCTTATAAGAATCAATGCATGTATCAATCTAGTTTTTAAACAACTCTTTTATCAGTAAGTATTGATCGAGAACATAAAATCAATGTCGATAAGCAACTAAAAGTGAATATAAATTCAGTTTCAGGGATGCTTAACATGCCTTTGTTGATGTGCGTTCCACTGTAAAAGCATCCATATAATCGATGTCCCTGATTTCCAGAATAGAAATAAGGAAACATAATTAGTTCCAAGACAAAAATGGCAACTTCCACTTAGTTGTATAGTAGTCAGAGTCCCGAGGCAAATGATTACCCAAAACATTTTAAACCAAATCATGGTGATGAACCAAATAATTCAAAAATGAAGAAAAAAAATATCATTTAAGCAAATTGAGATTTCAGCTAAAGATGTTCGTGCCAATAAGCATAAAAAATATGATATCTTTGGCAAACATATATTTTATCATTTCAAGTCTGTTTTACAAAGGAAAATTTTCAGCAACTTAAATAGAAAATTTTTGGTAGAAGTACCATGGAGACCCCTTTGGATTGCATTTTGCCCCCTCTACTCATAAAATGGGCAAACTAGTCCATGTATGATAGATCAAAGAGTGAACTGGTCCTTCTATTAAAAATCTCATCCATTTCTACGGTTAAAACTTGGTCCTTGTATCATTGTCTGGTTATTTCGTCAATCACGCCAGTTTTTAACAATATAAATAAATGAAATTTTAACATAAAGGACCAGTTTGCTTTTTTATTTAATGTACAGGAACCAATTTGCCCATTTTTTGAGTAGAAGGGACAAAATGCAATCTGACTCCTAATACCAAAAACTTTATGTAAAAGCAGTGCCATGGCATGTTTACTCTCATAAGTCTCATGAAGAATATACCTGCAAATATGCCAACAGTTGTCAAATTTGAGAGGGTCATTGTGTGATAGAAAAGGTATTCAGTCAAAAAGTGACCAAAGGCATAGATGAATGACAAAAATGTCACCAAGTATAGTGGCTTGTTTTCTAAGTTGAATGCGCATACGAAGCAGAGAGTACAAGTCAAAAGTGTCCAAACTCCAAATGTCCTCCCATGTACTTCAGTCACTGCATATATCATTAGAAACAAAAAGGAAAATCAATTATCAAGATTTCAAACAACTTATTATTCCTCAACAAGAAACTAATTTAACCCTGAGACAGAAAAGCAGAACAGCTTATTGTCACATTATTTGCAAAGGCTGTTCTATTAGCCAAAAAAGAAATGGAACTGCTTTAGCTTGTACATACTGCAAGAGAGTTAGCAATTTTATTAATAGGAACAGAAAGTAAAAGGAAACTTATCGATGCAATGATGCCATAGCAGACAAATTTTGATATATCACGGTTAGATAATCATATGTTCTGTTCACTCCCTCCAGATATGAGGTTGAAGAAATTTAAAAGAATTTAATGCTTTTTAACACCAAAAGTAAAGCTACCTATTTAGAGGATTTCAATTCCAAACTCCTTTATTTTGTTTGAAACATATACTGGATATCATCAACAAGAATTAATTGGTAAAAGTACCATGAAGACCCTTGTATAAGAGCTGGATTGCATTTTGCCCTCTCTACTAAAAAAGTAGGCAAATTAGTCCTTATACGTTAGTTCAAAGAGTAAATTGGTCCTTCTATTAAAAATTTTATCCATTTCTATGGTTAAAAACTGGCGTCTCTATATGTCAACATGAGACACACATGGCACTGTCACAAGTCACTATTTGATTATTCTATCAGCCATGCCAATTTTTAATAGTAGAAATGAATGAATTTTCTAATAGAAAGAACCAATTTGCTCTTTGGTCTAATGTATAGGGACTAATTTGCCCATTTTTTGAGTAGAGGGGGCAAAATGCAATTTGACACCTAGTACACGGGCCCCCATGGTATTTTTACTGAATCAACTTGGGAAGGTAAAATATATCATCAAAACATAGCTTTCAGGCTTTTTTTCATGAAAAGCCTTTTTTGCCCTAAAATAGTTTCCCCATTGCATTACATGCACAAAAGATCCTGCTCAAGCCATTAATGACATGCTTCCATAAGAAGTAAGTGCTTTGTATTAACTTAAATTTTAGGTAACCCTTCATCTTTTTCCCTTTAGCTATAATATACCATACGATTGAAAGTGAAAACCGAGCATGCATGCCCCTAAAGACCATTAAAGGACCAAGAACATTTTCACATCATACTCCAAGTATTAACTTTTCTGACATTAGTCAAAATCCGAATTTCCACATCTTTCTTGAGTTCAGAAACCTTCTGAGCCAAACCGTTTAAAGATCTGTGATTTAATAGTTCCACCATGTGTTCAAACTTGAATCAAACTTTGCATCCTTAGCACTAAATTTCCTTCTTTGAAACCACCAGTGACCCCTTTGCTGCCAACATAGTCGTCTCTTCAACTAAGGGCTTATACATGCACTTAAAAGAACCATACTTAAAGCTACAATTAAATTCTCAGATACCCCAAATCTCCTTTATGTTTGTTTACTCCATTTCATAAATCCAAAATCTTTCTTGGACAATGGCGCCACCGAAATCCATTGTATGCTTACCAAATTCATCCACCATTCCCTCATAATTCATGATTTGTCCACATTTTTACGAACTAATACATTTCAAATCCATATCATTCTTGGTTTTGCTACTTTAACTAATGTACAAATATGAATCTTGCACTCTCCTCAACCCTCATTCCTTCTCATCAACCAAGACAAATTTCAAGTAAGATCCATAACCAGCATTGGACTATCAAGTAAGAATCTCAAATTCAATGCAAATAAAACGATCAATCGAATCAAAAACCAACAAAGCCAATACACCTCTAGAAGAAAGAACTAGAAAATCTTAGTTAATAGATTCAAAGAAGCAAACATATTCCATTAATTTAAGCTAAATACCAAATTGGCACATTAACTAAATTTTTTTCCCCATTTTTCCCTATAAGAATCATCAAAATCTCTAAACATTGGGATCCCGAAATTACACTTTTTTCGCCATATTTTTAATCTGGGTATTTGAAGCTACCTTTATCTAACTTAAACAGACAAACAAACACTTGGCACGCACACAAAAACAGCACATTGTCTCTCCATGGCTTATAAAAACAAAGTTTCTTCCTTTTGCTTAAAAATTAAAATGATTTGTTATTGTCGGAGTTAGTGATCTTTTCGTAAAATGTATCATCAAATTCACAGAAAACCAAACATCAAAAGGGAAATATTTAAGAAAATGAAGAAAACAGAGAAAGAAAGTTTTACTGGAAGTGTTGGAGAAAACAGCGAGACGAAGAGCCCAAATATCGAAGAAGCCAAACCAAACGGAGGCTAATCGAAGTGAACCCACTAGCATTAACCACCACCTCAATGCTTTCATCTTCTTCGGCTTACCTACCGTTAAACACTTCAACTGGATTTTGTAGATCCAGTTCAAAGTTTCACACTTTTTGGATGGTGACTAAGCTAACTGGCTTTTGTTCTTGACTAATAACAGTTCAACACGGAAAATCATGGATTAATTCTATTAGAGGTCTCTAAACTACTGATTAGATTTTAAATTAGTCCGAACTTCAAATTTTTTTTATTTAATCCTTAATATTAATATTATATCAATCAGGTTTTTAAATCAACTTAACCTTCGGCATATGTAAAATACGTAAATAAAATTTTAAATAATTGTATATTTATTATTTATTGTATAAGTAATTTGAATTAATAATCGTTTATTCTCTTATTTGATACCACACAAAACATGATCATTTTACGTCCAATCAGGTTATTACTTTTTTCGTCTATCTCATGACAATCGAACTAAATACCCAACCTTCAAACTTACTTACACTCTTTTCATAATGAATGCCAGCATGTTGAACAGAAAAATAATAATGAAATCATTTTTCAGCGCATTACATCGAAGTTATCCATACACTAAATACATACTTGTTTAAAAATTTATCTTTATATTATAAATATACTCCTTGTAAAATACATGTTGACATTTAATCTCAAGCTAACAAAAAAAAACTTTAAATTAATAAAATGTTATACTTTAAAAAATTATTAAAACATTTTGAAATTTAAAATAAACATATATTTATTTTTTATCAAAAAAGCCTTGAAATTAATTTTAATAATAAAAATAATAATACATTTTTATGAATAATAAAAACTTTTTAATTTAAAAATAGTCATAAAAACTCAAGTCCGATCATGTTTTAAATGAATTTATATTTTTTGTTCAAATTATTTTTCGGATCCGGATGAATATCTCGACCCAGAATAGATTTACCTCAAAAGGACAATTTGGGTACATAATGACTAAACGTCATTACTAACGTCATTAGTTGATTTTTATTATGGGGTCTACAAAGTTATAATGGGGAAAATGAAATAAGATTAGGAATATCCGACAACCCAAACATTATATTTTGATTATGATTTTTCACAAATATTATGAATGTGACATCTAAGCATATAAGGTCCCAATTTCTTTATTTCTATCCATCCAGAATGTTCTTTTATGAAAAGGGTTAATGTATTCTTTGATCCCTGAATTTGGTAACTTTTTGTACTGGTCCTTACATATTTTTGGTACATATTAGTCTAACAATTTGGTTTTTTTTTTAATTTAATCCTAATTTTGGATTTTGTTATGGTACCATGATATGACATTTTGAGATTATGTCACGTCATCACTTGAAATTTTAATATATATATATATATATATATTATAATTATTTTTTAACTAAATAGGGTCATCAAGATTTTTAAAAAAAGTTAATTTTGATCATTAACTTTTTTGAAAATGAATCAATTTGATGTTTATTTAATAAAAATACTAATTAAAATATTAAATTTTTTAACATGGTAGCCAGCATAACAATTCGCTTGTACATCATGCTATTTCTTGAATTTTTATGAATTTTTTTAAATTTTGAATTCTGTAATTTTTTTTCATTTTTTTGAATATTTTTATAATTTTAAAATTATTTTTTGATGTGACATATAAGACAAATAGTATCATGTTAACATGAACTGTATGTGAATCACCACACAGATTATCATATCAACATCGTTAAAAAATTAATATTTTAACTAACATTCTTGCTAAAGCAATTTGAATCTTTTTAAGAGATTATTAAATAAACAAGAAAAACAATGATCAAATTGATAAAAAAAATGTAAACGTTAAAAACTAAATTCATCATTATATATTTTTTAATAGTCGAATTATTCACTCCAGTTTTTAGTATATGTTATGTTTTAAAATTCATTAAAGATATTTTTATTTATAATCATAAACTAAGAATTATTATTAGGTATTATCATTGAAAGTTAAAAAAAATTAAAACAAAATTAGAACAATAATAGGTGTTTTATTTATTTTTGTTTTTAACTTAAATTTTTTTTAATAATTTCATTATAGTTTCAATCATATCTGGAATTTTTTTAATACAATACTTAAAACTACTTATAACCCATTTTCAACCCATAAATAAAAAGATAATACGCTTCAACGCACTCAAACCCATGTCTTATATTTATAATAATACCCATATTAATCGAATTAATACTCAATCGACCGTTTTCAACTTAATTTTAAATTTCTAGTCACAATATACCAAATAATAAGTAACAACAATTTGATTAAAATGAGAAATAGTGGTTAAATAGTGTTGATTGAGGCAGCAATGATGGGTGCATGCTCCATTTCATTGCATTGGTAAAGTCATGATTGCAACTTGAAAAAAATAATTGATAATATCATTAATAGATATAAGATATGTATGTGAAAAAAAATGTAAACCATCATTTACACCATATAGATGAATAAATAATTTCATAAATCCCCAAAATGGTCAAATCCCAATCCTCATTAGTTCCCACTAGCCATATTAAAATCATTGGAGAAAATAAATAAAAAAACAACCAATAAGAACATCATGTTTTAGTATAATGATCAAGATGTTCATCGCTCAAGATGTTCATCGCTCTAGATGTTATTTGGATTCAAATTGCACTGGTCATATTATTGTTAAGATTTTATCCTCCTTTTATAATTAACAAAAAAAAATCAAAAAGTAATTTGATTGGAGTTAAGAAAAGTGTATTTTGTAGCTTGTAGCTTGTAATTGTTGATGTTATAAATAAAAAGATGTTATAGAGATTGCTACAGATAAGTCTGACTATAGAACAATTATATGTATATTGCAATTATAAATATATATTTGAACAACTATAAAATAGAATCAAGTTAATATAAATCACTCGTAATAATTACGCATGGTGAGACGAAAAGTTCACACATGATAATTGTTTCTAGTGGGACTCGAACGTGGATATTCAATGACCTAGGATCTTAACTTTTACCAACAAGATCAAAGCTTCATTGGTAGTGTGTTTAAATTAAAGTTTTTATACATATATAAATATCAATTCTGAGTGAAGTTTTTTCTTTTAAAAAATTATGTAGATATGGTTATAAATTTGACATACATATTTATCTATATTACATATTAAATTCTTAAATCTTTAATTGAGTTGATATCACGAGTTAATCAAACATCAACTCAATTATGAGTGAAGTGAGGCGGGTGGTAGAGCAAAGCATGCTAACTGTAAAGCGGTGGTGGATTTAGTAACATTCTCTCTGGTCTCGCTCCATTGCCATCCCTAAATTCGTCATTGCATTAGGGCTTGAACTTTTAATCCTTGAACTTAGCAATTGTTCCCATATTAAGGATTAAACTTTGGGATTTAAAAAAAAATAGGAATTAACTTGAACCAAAAAAAAATATTCAAGTTCAAATGTGAGAACAATTATTAAGTTGATATGCTAACTTAAGGATGAAACCCAAATGTGGAAGTAATATTCAAGTTGAGGGCTAAATAGGTACTATATGCCCAAAAAATTTTAATTGTCCAAATAGGTCCTTTTTGAAGATTTAGGGAAATAGATCGATTTTGGAAAGAATATGTAAAATCGCGTTTAGCTGGACGAGTTTTCTACTAACATGTCGAGAAAGCAAGCCTAACTAGAAGTATCTTTTGAAAATTCCAAAGAAAACACGTCAAACTGGGCGTGCTTTTCCTAACATATTAGTAGAAAGCTCGTCTAATTGGAACAACTTTCCTGCCAATTGTGCAGAAAGAGCATCCAACTAGCGTTTTCACACTCTCTAAAATCGATCTATTTTTCTAAATATTGAAAAAAAACCATATTTGACCAAATAAAAAAATTTGACATATATTGCATATTTAGTCCAAATTGAGCTCCAAAAAGAAAAACCAATTATTTTCCATTGAAATTACTAAAACGGGGGTGGAAACTTGGAACATAAACCATTTGTGGGCGGGGGAGTGAGGCAAAAGAGCATGGCAAGGAGCTCCAAATCTGATAGGCGAAAACAGCGTGATGGATGTAAGGTGGGGTGAACCACTGGTCCCCAATTCTCCCCCATGGTACCACACCACGTCATGTGATCGTGATGCTCACCCCCAACACGCTCTCACCAACGTTTTTTTGGGCTTTCACCCCCACCACGCTACCATTGTTTAACTTAACAACCCTCTCTCACTTTCCAACAAAAGCTGACACTTTTCATTTACTCTGTTTATCTTATTTCTCTCTCCCCCCCCCCCCCCTTCCCCACTCTCATATTTCTATTAAATATATGACAAAACCCTTTTTGGCCATTTGGTTTTACACACTAGAAAGGATTTTGAACCATTTTATGTGCAGTGCCAGTGTGTCCTGCAGAGCATAGCACCCACATGCTTCTCTGACCACCTTTGACGTCCCTTCCCCTGTTTCAAGTTTTGAAGGGTAAGGTCATTGTCCTCATATTGGTCCACAACTAAATAAAAATAAAACTCAATTGGACGCATTTGTAAGTAGGCAGGCAGGTGCCACCAAATCCAGGTCCTACCACTTTCCATTTTCAGCTCTTACCTTCATATTACACATATATATACACCTATCCAACCTTCGTAAGAAACCCCTACTCTTAAAACACCCCTTTAGACCCTAAAATGAGAATGATTTAAGTCACCACAAAACCATGATTTTAATGAAACACAACATGTTTTTCTATTTTACCCTCCATCTCTGCTCAGGAATCATAAAACTCGAATCACAATTTTGAACAGATCAGCTCTATTTGGAGTGAAATTCCTTTTTTCAATAGTGAGTGTCAAGACGAATATTTTCTTTTATACAATATTAGAGATAAACGATGAGACAATACAAGTTACACTCTTACTAAATAGGTATTTGATAAACATTTTAATCACCACTCCATACAAGTCAAAACACACAATAAACTATTTTGAATAGTGAATATGAAAAAATTATGAAAATTGTTCACCCTAATGTGCCTCCACCATATAAAATTATCATTTTACCCTTATATATATAATTATTATTATAAAGATAAAAATTGCAATAATGTATTATAAAAATAATACATATGTTTCATTGAATTTTAAAAATAACTAACAAGGATGGATGCATCCAATATCCCCAAGAATATTATAGTGATTCGGCAACATTCACCCTGTCCCTAGTGGCTGGCTTTAACCCCAAAAATAATAAAATTACTTTAAAACCCATATAGAAATTCTAAAAATACAAATGAATACACTGTCAAAATCTCACTTGGACCCTCCACAAAAATGTTCTGTGCTTACCCCTACCCTCTATTAGCAACTCTTAAAACGGGGGCTACCTCTCTTCTCTATGCCTACACACTAGTATTCACTAATGAAAGCGGATTACAGCACACATCACCCATTCTTCAATTATAATATAGTAAAACAGCAGCAACGTGCACTCCCACCATTGGCCCTTGCTTTGTAATCAAAGACAAACAAACAAACACTAAAAAAATACTGCGTCGAAAAGTATTTGAAAAAATTATAAATAATTTTAAATCTTAGATTAAAAAAACAGAAATAATCACAAAACTATAAT
This sequence comes from Gossypioides kirkii, assembly GCA_005610355.1. Lineage (NCBI taxonomy): Eukaryota > Viridiplantae > Streptophyta > Magnoliopsida > Malvales > Malvaceae > Gossypioides > Gossypioides kirkii. The sequence continues at coordinate 2,330,930 of CP032248.1, forward strand.
CGAGATTAGAGCATAGATTATATATAAAACAAAATGGCCAACTACAAATTGACATTACACCCCATCGATCCTTACATTCTAATTCAAATACATAGTGTTTTTTCATAATAATTAAAAAAAAAAGTCACACAGTTAAAAAAACAAAGCGTGCTTCCCTTGACTTTACTGTACAGTTTTTTTAAGTTAGATGTAAAAAAAAAAAAAAGAAATTACTGAGGTTAAATAGTAAAAATCGGTTTTAAGGAAAAAGGTAAATTAAAAAAAGTAAAAAACCTCTTACTTTCCACCATGGAAACTAAAACCTATCCATTAAGGGAAAAAAAAGGGGGGAAATGGGGATTAGACGAGTATGTCGTGGGGATTACTTAGCTCTTTTCTCAACCGTTGAGAGAAAAGCCGGCATGCATCCATACTTAAATCAACGGCAGCCGCTAACGCTACGTAAGCAGCTGCATCTTCCGTACAGTTCACGTGTTGCACACTAACTTCCACGCAGGGTTTGCTACACTTGCCTTCTCCTTCCACGCGAGCCGACATTACGAATCCTCTGTAAAGGCAAAACGGCCATAGTCCGTACCCGTAATCCCCGCTGCTTCTCGGGCTACAAGCCGGAGAAGTCGCGTTCACCGGTGTGTTCCGCCAGTTCGAAGCTCCTCCGCCACTGTTGCTGCCGAGGTCGATGACGAACTTCCCTCCTTTCTTCGAACTAAGAGTTGATTCGGCCAAGACGATAGCCGCCGATGCGCTCATGTCGGGAATGAGTTCGAAGCGATAACCGAGTCCATCGGAAGAACCACGTTCACGCCAAGCTTCGAGACGGCCCCAGGGCTTCCAGGTGCCATCTCCTGGACGGAGAATAAGCCATGAACCGGGATTAGAACGGCTGACTCGGTCCGAACCGGGTGAAGCCACGAAAGGTGTCACCATTGAAGCGGCGGCTACAGGTGAGCCGGATAAGTCGTGGACTGTTATTGACCATCCTTTTCGCTCTTTCCCTGGCCTTTCCCTTTCGCTCCCAAACGAGGTTAACCAACTCCGAGAACTACTTGGCTCTGACTGTAACGGCCTGTACGATTTTTAACTGAAAAAAATTACTCTACAAGCAAAGCACAAACTAACTCAACAGTAAAAAGTTAAAAAAGTTTTTTTAAAAAATGACTACTTTTTAACTTTGCTTTACCGTACTGTCTGGCATTCAAAAAATAGTAACTAACCTGGATCTTTGATTCCGGTCACCGGTATTTCGAAAACTGAACTTGCAAGTGAAAACGGGTTGCCGGATATTTCCACGGATCTGAAACACTTGAGGACTACATTCCGGTTCGCCGTCGAACTGAAAAACGAATCTCCGGTCGGGTTCCGCTTTAACATTCAAGTGAAACTGAGCGGAGGAATTTTTATTACCTTCTTTCCCGACTGAAATCCAGCCATTGTGGAAAACACAAGCCCTAGAATCAGTTCCCGTCAGATCCAAAGGCACCGACACTCTCCCTAACAGACGACCGGAGTTTACCCCGCAAGTAGCGCCGCTCCGACCGGTATAGACAGCGATCTTAAGGGAAAGCTTAGCGGAAAATATCGACTTCGCAGCGAGTTTATCGATATCTGCTTTGCTCAGGTGGAAAGTAGCGGCAATAGACGGTGGTTGGTTATCGGGGAAATGATTCTCCGACGGAATGTACGGAACAACAGCGGTTTGCAAAGGGAAATTGTTAAGCTTAATCTTGCAAAAACACGGCGACCACGATGGATGAACAACGGACCGAGCCGGTTTCGATGCAACCGGTACTTTCAATGCTAGATTCCCCACTGTAAGTCGTACGAAAAGGCAAGGGTCCATTCTTTTTTCTCTTTGCTCTTGCCCTTCTTCTTCAAAACCCACACTCTTGAATCTATGATTAATTATATATACTTGTATCACACAGATAAAAATTGAAAAGAGAGGGCTTTAAGCTTGAAGCGAAAATGGAACACTGTGCATGGAGGTTACATGGGAAAACGAGAAGGGAATGGGGTTTCGAAAAGTGGAAATGGTAACAGTGGTAAGCCAAATAGTCTTCATTGCTGTCTGGTTGTTTTCTTCTAAAATCTCTCTTAATTCTGTTTTTAGGGTTTGTGACAATTTTTTTGAGATTAAAAGATGAGTTTTTAGAAAAACAGGGGCAGATTGGGGAAGATGGATGATAGCTGGCAACAGGCTGGAGTCAATTGCCAGAATGGATGGAACGGAAGCTGACGGTAAGGTCAAATTTCATGTAATGTCCTTGTATTATGCATTTATGTTAGATTTAGTCTCTCTACTATAATTTGATCATTTCTATTTTCGAAATATTTATTTTCAGTCCCCAAGCCTTTTTTTCATGAATTCTGTGAAATAATTTAACGCGATTTTTTTTTTATTTTTTTGTAAGGGTTATATTAGCTTAGTTCGGTCGGATTTTTGGATTTTTTGAATCAATCATGATAATTTGGTTTAGTTTAGTTCTCGATTTTTTTATATTAATTTTTTGAATTTTTAGACTTTATTTTGACAAAATAAGTTTTGTTTTAAGGCTTTTAAATATTATTTGGCAAAGCTTTAAGGTATTTTTAAGTAAATAAAAAATAATTAATAAATTTTATATGGTATTTAAAAAAGTTATGTAGAATTTTAAGCTATTTTCACTATTTTAAATATAATATATATTTATAGAATAAAAATAAAATGAATTATAAATTAAATAAAATATAATTGGAGAATTTTTTATATTAAAAAAAGAGAGAAAATGGTAAATAATTGTATAATTATACATGAAATACCAAGATATATATATATACATTCCGAATTATAGGACTAGAAAAATTAAATTTGTAAAAAATGGATAGTACAGGGACCTTTATTAAATTTGACCCAAAGGGTAATATCTTATGAGGTGGGGGAGCTCCTTCTCTTTCTCTCTCTATCCCTTTCACCTGACCAACTAAAATTGTAGGCTCCATATTTTTTTAAGTCGTATGACGAAAATATCCTTCCTTTCGCTTTTCATTTCTCACCACCTACATGGAATCTCACTACTTCTATGCAAAAACAAAATGCTCGTGTGTGTTTAAATTTATTAATAAATTTGTAGATTTTATCTTAATTCCATTATTATGAATGTTGTTATTAATATAATAATATATAAGTTTAAGTGTGTTGAAATACATTATTCATTTATTTATAAATTAAGAAGTAACTATGAATAATTTCAAGACTTATGTTAAAAAAAACAGTTATTATCAGAATTTATGATGAGATTACTCAAAAATACTTAAAATTACTCTTAATCTTTTCTTAACTTATAAATAAAAAAATAATATATTTCAACATTTACAATAACAATAATGATTATATTAATTAAGGCTAAATCCACGTGTAATTTAATAATACTTTGGTTATGATTCATGAGGTGGGGCCCGAGTTTTTGATAGAGGGATTTGGGTTCGTCTGATCTGGAATTGGGTGGGGTTGATTTTATCTACTGGCTACTTGATGAGATTATAAATGGCTGATTGTATAGGGAGTATTTTGGTGCGGACACGTGGCGTTGGGAATTGTTTTCTCTCTTTAAAAAATAGAAGTATTCAATAAAATTACACATCTTATTTTTATTATTTTCATTTTTTAGGAAAATTTTTAAATTCCAGTAAATATTTATACATAAAATATACACATTATTATTATTTTTATCTTTTTAATAATTATATATACATAAATAAAATAATAATTTCATATTATGAGATATGATAAACAATTATCAAAATCGTTTCATACTCACTATAAAAAAAAATCCCATCCCTCATCTATTTTTCAAAAAAAATTTACTTCATTCAAAATAAATCTATTCGAAATCCATCATAAATTAGTTTTTTTCATTTCTAATTATGTCATAATTCTATCATGATTCAGAACAAATAAATCTAGTCATAGCAAACATATGATATAAATAAAAAAAACTTTTTAAAATTATATAAATTGTCATTCAATTTTATCTTTTTCAATTTTTAGACCATCCTAGTCCATTCCCTTTATAAAAAAAGTTTCATCATAATATAATTTAAATTGATATTTTTCAAGTACGTCCTAGGAGTATTGAAAGTTGGGTTATGGACTCTCTCCTACTCCTAGGTTAAATCATAAATTTGGGAGTGCGCAACACAATTCATTTTTCTTTTATTTTTGGAAAGGAGGGACCTCCTATAAAGGGCAACCATAAATTTTGTGATTACTTAAGAAAAATCAAAATGTAAAAAAAAAATTCAATTGAGTCGAAATTGCACTTTAACCCTAAAAATAAAAAATTCAAAAATTAATATATAGTAAAATTATACTTTAACTCTTAAAAATAAAAAAATGTTTAATCTCTTCAAAAATAATAAAATTATAAATTAATACATATAAACTAATATTTGATTTATGAAAAAAAATTATAATTAAATTTCGACCGTTGATAAAAAAATTTCGAATTCACACCTACACATATTTATATCAACTAATAACACTTTATTTGTTAACAAAGTTATAAAGTAAAACTCTAATCCTCTATTTATAATTTTAAATCTGTTACATAACATTGATAATAATTAAAATTAGTTAAAATTTTAAAATTCCGCTCAGATAGTAATTAAAATTTGTTCAAAATTTAATTTAACTTAAATAATGTTACTTAGATAATTAGAAAATTTGTTATGATTTTAAAATGAGATAATCTATTTAATTTTAGATAATTTAAAACATATAGAAACTCAAGCCAGATAAGAAATTTAAAAACATATATTTTTTTTAATTTTTAATTTTAATATGTATCATAGTTTTTTAGATAATTTTAAAATATAAATATTAATCTATATAATTTAATTTAAATAATTTTTTTGAACAAACTCATTATAGGTTTTGATTTTGACACAATGTTTAGAATTATTCATAGTTCCTCTTTAGCCTACAAATAGGAAGATAATGCGTTTTAACACACTCAAACTCACATCCTCCTGCATTGACAACAATATTTATGCCAATTGAACTAAAAATTTTAATATTTATCGAGATAAAAAATAGCCATAACAAATGTATGTTTTATTATTTATCAATTGTAGTCATAAAATGATATGAATTAAGTGATGGGGCATAAGGTAAGGTATGAATATGGTTGGGGAACCCATAATGATGAATTTAAATCAAATAATAATTTCATTAAACACAGTGGATCTATATAATTCACAATTAATCCAACTAGCTTTGTAGTTATACAGAATAGGTGACATTTAAACGTTCTTGCTTCAACAATTGGCATCTTTCAATAATAATAATAATAGTAATAATGAGTTGATTAAATTTTAGTTAGATTGGTATGGACATTGATGTCAATGCAAGAGGGCGTGGTTCGAGTGCGCTGAAACGCATTATCCTCTTATTTATGGGTCGAGGAAGAGTAATGGGTAGTTCTAGGCATTATATAAAAGAAAAAAACAGATATAACCAAAACTTATAATGAAATTGTTCATAAAAAATAACTCTTATTCTTTTAGCTAAATTTTTAAAAGAAAAAACAGATATAACCAAAACTTATAATAAAATTTTTTTTAAAAGAAAATATTGATCAAAATATTAATTTTTGAACGATATTGGCTTGATAACATGTGCGATAGTCTATGTATGCTTCATGTTAATATGTTATGTTAACAAATAATTTAAAAATTATAAAATAAAAATTAGAGTACATGTGGATTGTCATGGAAATTGTCATATTTCTGTTAACAAAACAACAATTTGACTCTTTTTGAAAAATTGATTATCAAATTAAAGTTTTTAAAAATTACAAAAAAAAGAATATAAGTCAAATTAACAAAAAGATGTTAACATCGAGGACTAAAATTAACACTATGCCAAATAATAATAACATGTTTAAAATTTGTCCCTACTATGCAAACATATCTCCAAATTCTAAATACGTTATTTCCACCCGCATACGCATGTAATAAAATTTTTAATAATATTGATTTTGAGCATGATTCAAGAGGTTAATTTAGGTATTTAGTCGCGAGATAAAATTTTGTGCATTCGTATCCATGTTATCCTTTTTATGTAGTATAAACTTTTAGGCATCAATAATTTTATGTATTTTCTTATATGTTTTTGTATTCTTGTTATATTTATGTATTTTTCATGTTTTAATTATTTTTTTTCATGTTTGTATCATGCGTTAATTTATTCCATATTTATATAAATTATTATTGTAATTTAATTTATATAAAAAAAATTTATTATATTTTAATGTCATATTTCAGTTCATTACATGTTTTACAACTTGTGGAAGCGGATCTTGGATGTATTAAGAATTTTAAAATTCCGCCACGCACACCTTCCATGTTTTTTCAATAAAAGATACTTTGATATGGACATTGTTGCGAGCCAAAGCATTCAAAATTTTGACATATCGATTCATCTCCTCCATAATTGCATGCGGTGCAGGGCTTGATTTAATAAGCACGTGTTTTTCACATGATTTTTATGTAATTCGTTATTGTTCTTATTCTTAGATGAAATGATTCTCAACAATCGACAGCACTCGTACTCTACGCCGATGTCACTAGTTTTGATTACCACATGCCCATTGATCAGAAGGCCAATTAATAAAGCGACATATTCTATTGTTATAATTGTTTCTCCACTTAAAAAAAGAAATGTATATGTTTCTGGTCTCTATCTTTACAACAAGACGACAAGCAACTCCAGTACTGCACTTCATTATCGTGGACACCACATATAAACTATCAGTATTTCAAGCAGTAGTGAAAAATAATAATCAAACCATATTAATCAAACATAATCGAATAATTTGTAGCTCTAGCAATCTCAACAACGGCTACTAGCTCCTCTAGAACATTTTCAAACACTTACATAGTTGAGTTCCTCTCCAAAACCATTTTAATTAGTCTATCGGCAACCTGATTTTTTCTCTTTAGGAATATACTTGATGGTCCCAGTGTTCAGAACTACACAAAATATTTCAGAAAACATCAAAACTTAAGTACTCAATACAGATTAGTGAGACCCCTAACAAAAAGAAATTGAAAATGATAACTTAGAGGCCTAGTTAAACAATATGAAAATTAAGGCCCAGTGCATTGGTAAAAGCAAAAGTGAAAGTGCAAAATCTGAGCCCAGAAAACGATGATTAAACTCCAACTTGAGTTAACCAAAATCAAACTTGAAATCCGACCTGATCAATATAGATTTAAATTTAATTTAATTCGATTAAATTATAAAAATTAATGATTTGAATTCAAACCAAACATTTTAAAATTAGACCTAGAACTAAAAATAATGTAAATTCAAAATAATTTGAATATTTAATTATCTAATTCAGTTGATTCTAATGGGGCATGAGATATGTGTAAACTTTCACTCAAATGTATTTTGATTATTTAATTAATTATTTAGTTTAGTGTTTATTAATTAATTTTTTCCGATTTTATTATATCAATTGAACTATTTAAACCCCATTAATCCCTGATCCAATCACTATCATCATGGGAAGATCAACTCAAAACTTATTCAAATTCTTTTAAATTCCGAGTTTAATTCAAAATGTAAACTAAATTACTTGAACCATTTGCTTACTTAAAACAAGTTGAAGATGTTGTCTAATGTATATCATGTCAATTTGAAAATTTATTGATTAAATCTTTAATTTAATTGATATCAACATTATTGTCAATATAAAAAGACATATTAAAACACATTATATTTCGAGAAAAAACTATAAATAATTCTAGACATTATATACAAAAAAAAAATACTCAAATTTAAGAAAAAAAAAAAACATTTAATCAACTGCTGTAACTGACTCTACAAGACAAATATGTTACAATGAACAAATACATCAAATGCCTATCAACAAATATACCTGTTTTCTTTTTTACATCATAAAACCCGGAACCGGACATGCCGACCGGCACCGATGATTTACAAGTCGGGATCTTTTACACTTCTCAAAATGGCATCCTCTTCCAGTTTCTAACAGGAATCATCATTCAATGCTTCCATACAATATCAATGATCATGAAACACCATTTGGTGCCATCCCTTTTTAACATTTCGATTCTTTAAGGTTTCCACGAGTTTACATACTATACCGATCTTGTCTTGTATTGGCTTTGCGCGAGGCTTAACAGGAAGTCAGTAAATATATGTTCGTACCCAGGCATTTTCCCGTACCCTGTAATATTTTCGCAGAAAATTGCAGTTCGAGTCAGAAACAAAATGAGAGCATGATGCTTATATAATGTAGAAGTTTCACTTGCCGGGAAAGTAGTTGATGTCGATGACGTAAAAATGATCCCTCCTTCCATGTTCCCGGATAATATCTAGGTTAAATAACCGAAGACCCTGTATATAACCAAAAAAAAGATTATATAGAAAGGTATCAAAAGTAATCCATAGAGATCGGATTATGTTAGAAAACTACCAGTCGTCGACGAAGTTCTTTGGCTAGTCTTTCGAGTAAAGGGTGAGGAGGAAGCTCTGCAAATGGAAGGAATGGCGTATGTTAAGAAATACCAACGCAAAAGTAGCAAAGATGAAAGGATATTCAATGAGACAATACCAGCCACACTCGGGTCCAAATCAGCATCATCTGCAGAAGCTGCGGCGCACGAAACACGTGGAAAACGGAAAACACCGGCATTTTTCGAGAGTTCTCTCTTAGTTACGTCAGGTAAAGAGAACCGCCTAACTACTTTTATGGCTTCTCCAACGATATAAACCTTGAAAAGTACACCTCCTACGGGTACATTAAAGTTAGAAAACAGTATTGCAGTTATAAGTCCATACAAAAATTGCCGTCGCTTACCGTGGTTAACAAACTCTTGAAGAACGAGCGGTGGTTCAAGTTTTTGAAGAGAGTATTCATTGTAAGCAAGTGATAGTTCATGTGACTTTGCACTTCCATCGGCAACCAATGGTTTCGCAACTGAAACGGATAAATATGTAAGTTTTGATAATAAAGAATCGCCTCAAAAAATAGGAGCAAAGCTGAAAAGGTGCATACCAAGGGGTAGTATCAACCCAGCTTTGGTTACAGCATCGGGAATGGATGATGAATCTCTTTTAATGACTAACTGTCGGGGAACACCAACTTTTCCTGCATGGTAAAACATCGATATTAATTTACATCAACACTTGAATGTCGACAAAAGTTTAGCACAAATTACCATAAGTGTCGGATAAATTCATATCTGCAACACATTGTAGCATCGATTGACGATTGTGTAAATGTTGTATAGCATCTGGAGGATCAAGAACTGTGACTTCTGGATGTGTTCGTCTATATTCCTGTAGTTAAAAGAGGTAAAAGAATGTCAGCCGAATCGTTCTGACACCAATGTGTAACTAGCAAATAGAGAGCCCTTGAGACAGCAGCCATATAAGGAAACACCGACAGGGGCGTATACAAGGGGGTAGGTAGTGGCCTTCCCCACCTCCCCGCACCCCACACAATGGTAAATATGCCTTTTAGTCCCTTTGAAGTTTATGAAATTGTAAGTTAGTACAATGATAAAATTGCACTCCCCCACCCCCCACCCCCCAAAAAAAAAAAAAGAATTTATAATTCATCTTTGGCCTGCTTCGCCCCTAAACACCGATACAGGCTCACCATACAAAAAGTTCTTAAGGTGCTTAAGGTCTTGACCTAATATATATATATATATATATATATAGTTAGCCATTAATGAGTTTTAAACACAAACAAAAGTATCTTCATACATGATCATTCCAAGACATCCATCATTCTAATGAGAAAAATAAATTATATGACCTAGAATTCAGACAAACCTCGAGAATTTGGCGCCATTCTTTTCCGGTCAACTGCATTCAAATAAAATGGATGACATTAAGTGCAAGACCTTGCATGCATAAGGGGTGCTTGTTTAAGATGATTCAAATATATATATATATACACACATACACACACACACATATACATATATGTGCTAACCTTTTGCAATACTATATCAAAAGGACCTTGATCTGAAAGAGGTCTGCTTTGATCGATTGCAACAAACAATATCCCTTTATTCCTGTACCATTTTCAACATGTATACAGAGTTATACAAAAAGATAGAAACAGCAAAATCAAGCTAATAGAAAAAGGTTAGAATCTAGGAGGTCCTTGTATTATAAGGACTAGGGACCAATTTAATCCCTATAATATTAAAAACAATAAAAAAAAGAGTCCAAATAAGATACTATTAATATATAAATATCTTAAATTAATAATAGCCATAATTAAAAAAAAAAAAACTTTGACTCACTGATTACTACTATGTTTGATGTAATATTATTCAATATATATTCCTTTTTTTACCATAACACGAAAACGACATCAAACTGCAGAGCATATTCCCACTCTTGGAATCCACAGATTAGATTCCAAAAATCAATCAACCCAGAAAAAGGAAACCAGAACCCAATATGGCTAAAGCCTTCAAAAAGCAAAAAAAGGGGATAAAAATTAAAAACCCAAGCTTGATTCACCTGGCTAAACCTTCGAGTTTTGGCTTTAAAAAGCTCTCAACTTTCTTAGAAGTAAGAGCGTATCCAACAATAACAAAGCTTTTCTCTTGTTGTAAGTGTCCGATGGAGCAGTGCGACATCGTTTTGGGTCCTTCTTCTTCGTCGTTGTCGTCGTTCAGCCTCATGTGGAGGACGAGAAATTCAATTCGATGTGCAATATAGGTGTAAAATGGGAAATAAGAAGGGCGTACTGTATAAATAGGCGTTTTGTTTACGGAGGAGTTTTGATTGTCTGTTTCGCTTGCCTTTTGGCTTACGGTATTGACGCGTGTTTATTTGGTTATCTGATAACATTTTGATTTTGATATGTAAGGGTGACTTATGACGTGGCAAATAATTTAATTCTAGTTTTCTAAATAATGTAAATTTTGGACCGACATTTTCAAATTGGTTAAAATTTTCGATTAATCCTTGCACTTTTACAAAATTTAATATTTAATTATTGTATTTAATTTTTTTATTTAAAAATGTCAGTTCAATTAAATTTCAAGTATTTTCTGTCAAAAATTTATCAATTTAAAATTTTGATCAGATTGTTATCGTATATAACATGATATATGATTGATAAAAAATAAATATGTTAAATTGATAAATTTTGATAAAATATAGTAATGATAATTTTAAATTAAAAAAATAGGAGAATTAAATTTTTAATTTTTAAAAGATAAAGACCAAATCTAAAATTCTATAGAAACATATGAACTAACAACACATTTAACCCTCATCCTAATATTTCAAGTGTTACAATATGCTCTAAGTCCTTATATTTTATATACAATTATAATTTAGTCATTTTACTTTTTAAATTTAAAAATAAAAGTTCAATTGTTAATCTCGTTAAAGTTTTTATATTAAATTCATGTATATAATTACTGAATGAGATTTTTGTAAATTTGAAAATGTTGTACCGATAAATTTAATTGAAAAATTTTAAATCATATTTAAAAATAATAAAATACATAAAAATATTTGAACGAATAAATAACTAAAAGTAATAAAATTATAATAAAAAGCTTAAATTCCTAAAAATGCATAATACATCAACTCTATATATTAAGATTAATTTTGGTTGAAGAAATAAATAAGGTTACGTTGTAAAATGAAATTATGTGTATTTTGGGATCATCCAAAGAGTTATAGTAAGTTTATGGATAAGGTTTGATTTATAATCAACCTCATGTATAAATATCTTTTTTTTTTAATTTATATTTTCAAAAATAATATTTTTGTTTCCATAAAAGATAAGAATATGATGAATATAAACGGATAAAACACGTGTGCTATCTATGTTCTTTTAAATTCTTTTGATGCAGAGAAAAAAAACCCCAATATTTGATAAGAAACAATGATTTGATTGATTAAATCAATATTTTGAAAATTATTGTATTTTTTATTTCGTGTGTTGATCTTATTATCAAGTTATTCATTATTTCAGACGTGATCTAAATTTCAATCGCGTGATTATATGGTAATATCTGTTCATGTTTTCTTAACCCTTTAATTGATAATGCACACACACCTTGCATATACAGGTGCTCGAACTCGTGACCCTTAGGATGAACAACATTTTTTTTTCCACTGGAACCACTTGTTGGATTTCATTTAAAAATGTTTTAAATGTGCTTGATAATATTTTTTATTTTTTACTTAATATAAAATTTTAAACAAAAAATTGTTCGATGAAATAAGTAGGTAGGTGGTTACATATTATCTAATGTAGAAAATATTAAGTCGATTTTATTTTATTATAAAATTAAAATAAATTATTTTTAATGAAATATTCAATTTACCAGATTTATCATTCATCTAAAATTATCCAAAATAATAATATTAAAATAAAAATTAAAAAATATTTAAAAATAATATTAATTTTTATCAAACAACGTAATTATCTTCAACATTTATATTTATTAATTTATCAAATAATTTTTTATTATAAATCTAGCAGTAAAAATTCAGTACATAATTTTTCAGCAATTAAAATATTATTTTAGCAAACACAGCATTAAAAAATAACATAATATATTTTTAGTTAATTGCTTAAGGGTCAAAACAGTCTTTAGCAAAAAAGAAGAAAAATCAATTAAACCCTTAAAAAGATACACCATATTGAGTTATTAATGACCAAAAAAAAATCAATTAAATCTTTCTGTTAACGGAAATTAGTGTTATCATGTATGTCACGTCAATTACTTTAATGATCAAACCGTTAATTAAGTGCCCACTCAATTTAAAAATTACTATTATACCATTTTATTAAATGATTACTATTATAATTTTGTTGATTTTTTTTATCTTTTCATAATTTTATATAATTTTAAAATAAAAGAACTAAAAATTAACATACTGTTTTTTAATATAAAAATTTAACATACTTAGGTGTTGAACTAATATTTAATAGAGTTATAAACAAATTTTTTATTGTTGACCGATGATAAATCTTAAATAAATTTAAAAAAAAAATAACTTTTAACTTAAAATATTTTCTCTCATCAAATTTATGTATCTATATTATAAATAAAACTTGACCAAGTTGGTGTCATTGATTGCGTTGGTATCACAAATTAATTCGATATTTAATTTTTAAAAAATATACTTTTGACGTCTTATAGAAAAATGACAATACAATGATAAACAAATTTAGTGCATTTAATATTTTTAAAATGATTTATTTATCTATTTCAATTTTCTTTTACACACAAGTTAAATTATTTTTTTATTTTAATTTCATACATATTGAATATGTGTTACTATTATTATTAGTCCAAACATTACATTTTATTATTTATTATATGTTATTTTTAAACACATATCTGTATTATAAATTTATAATTTTCACGCACATACACCGCATAATAAAATTTCTAAAATACCATAATCTCAAAGCGATATTATATATATATATATATATAAAAGCTAATTGAAAAATGAAGGAAGTGGCTTTGACAACTATAACGAAAACAAAGAAGAATAAATAATAAATGAAAATAATGCATATAAATCAACCTAATGAAAAGTCAGCGAACTCTTGTTTCTCAATATGTTGATGTATAATATTGATTACACTTGTCCATGAGATTGAATAATTTATTCAGCTCAATTTAAATTTCGATTCGATCCATAAATATATTTTAATATTTGAGAATTTGAAGGAAATGAAGATGTTATACACCAATTGCCAATTGGATAAGCATTAGATATGGAAGCCTTTTATAAATATGATAAAAATAATGTTTTTTTTTATAGTATTTATTAACAAAGGTGGATGGAGTTTTGGGGTAGGATCATATGAATCATGATGTGGAATGAATAATTTTTTTATTTATATATTTTTGCCAACTTTGTTGGTGCACCTAGCATCATTCTTTTATAATTTATAAAATTTTAAATTAATAAAATAAAATTATATTTTAATTTCTTTAAAAACAAAAAATTAGTTTAATTCTGTAAAATTTATTAAAATAATAAAATTTTATTTTTATTATTATAAAAATATATAATTTAATTTTAACTCCAAAAATTTTGATTTAACTGTTGAGTCCGCTTAAACCAAGAGTCCATATCTTATCTTGGTCAGATATTCCTTCACTTTAAAATATATGTAACATTTATGTACTTTCAATAATTGAATGAATTTTTTAGTTTTTTTAGGCAATATAAATTTACACATCTTTAACGTTTAAATAATATATTTATTTCATGTAATTAATATAAATTAATATTATTCAATGTTGAGTATAATTAAAATAGAGAAATTATTAGATGGACCATTCTCATCACATAAGCAATGATCCCATCCAATTATATAATGTCATGTAATGTTATTTTTTACATGTCATTTGATGAGTAAGAAATTAAAACAAAATCAAAATTTTTGTTTTCTCCTTCAACCATTCTATCTCTGGAAAAGAAAAAAAAAATTCATCCATGCACCCATTAGTATTCTTACAATCTTTTTGATTAAAGTGAAATTTTGATGAAAAATCTTTTTTATTTTGTGATCAAAATTGAGAAAAAAAACCAAATCGCATTCTTTTATTTACTTATGTTGAAGCCAAATCTCAAATTTTCGAAATCCCTCATTCCTAATTTATGTAAATTACTAAATCTAAAATCTTCAATTATTTCTTAACCCTAAGCCTCAAATCGAACCATTAATTTTCCTAATTTGCCTAATATCCCGAATTTTCATTCTTCAATCATTTATATCAAAGGGAAAATCGAAACAAAAGGAATCATTTTGAAATAGAATAGGACAATGAGAAGTGAAAATTAAGGGAAAATAAAATGTTTTATTTGGACGAAAGATCAATATTTTGGGTCTTTATCATGGTGTTTTTAGTTTTTGCTTCTTTTCATACTTTAAATCTATAAATGAAAATAAAGAAAGAAAAAGAAGAAAAAATAAACTTTAATGATTCTATAGAGTTTGATGCAAAATGGTTGAAGGTTGGAGAAAGCAGAATTTTTTGGACAATTTTTTTTAATTTTTTAGTCAGCAATGACATGTAAAAATAATATTACATGGCATTATATAATTGGATGGGACCATTGCTTATGTGGTGGGAATAGTCCATCTAATAATTTCTCAATTAAAATATATTAAGTTATTTAATAATAAAAATATTAAAATTAATTATAATTTTGAATGAAAATAACAATATTTTTTATTCTTTAGTTACTGAATTGAATAAATTAAAATAATAATTAAATGTTAATACATTTATTTTGTAGTATTGAAATATCGGTAAAAGTATAATTTTTTTTTATGATGGTAAAATTGTTAACTTAAATTAGAATAATTTAAATCTTAATGAAACTATAATTTAAAAGGGATATAAATGTAATTTAAAATTTAATAATATATTCTGAATATTCAAATTTTAATAATAAAAATAAAATACTATTTTAATTTCAAAAGAATAATATAATAAATAATATTTTCAATAGTTTAAAAGCTTTTTTAAACTTGTATATATATATAGGTATAAAGAAAAATTAGTAATATTATTTAGGATGTTATTTACAAAAAAAAATATGTAATTAATGAGTTTTTTTTAATTTAAAAAAAATATATTAATTTTGGTGTCATGAGATAACTGAACATCAACGTAGTTAGGTACTTGATTAAAATACCATTGTTTTAAAAAAATGCATTATATTATTTTACCATTTCAATTACCATTTCAATCATATCACGAGTATGCTACAATCTAATATAATTAATAATACTTCGCTTTCAATATTGTTTAATCTAACAAATTTTATATGTATTTTTCTTAAAATAATCATTTTAGAGAAGAAAATAAAAGAACCCATCCTTGTCATGATGAATTTTTTTTTAAAAAATCACATTAAAAAGGGTTGAATTGCAATAAAAGGAATTGGAGAATTGGACACAAAAATAGCAAATAAAATTGGATTGTTTCAAACAATTTCCAAGTAAAATGAGACAAAACCTTTGAAAATGATGGGATAGTTGTCTTAGCATTATAAAAGGTCACATTCACTAAAATACATCATTATTTAAAACAAAAACAAGGAAAAAAAATCGGACCACATTGAACTTCTTTTTCACCTTACTTTTTTTTTAATTATTATTCTTTTGGAAAATATGCATATTTTCACCTTAGTTGTCATTTCCACATACTTCAATCATTAATAAATATCTTACTCCAAAATATGCATATTTTTATGTAGGTGAATCATTGTTTTATTAAAGTCCTTTTGAATGATCAGTAATGTATTTATTTGTAGTTAATGTAAAAATAATAGTGACGATAAAATTAGATATCGTAACGTGAGATAAAAAAAAAAAACTAAATAATGTCCATACAAAAAGAAACTAAATCATTTATTGAGTTAGTGTCACGAATCAATTATGCATTAATTTAATTAAAAATTACTAAAATACCATTTTACAAGCAAAGTAAATTGTATTATTATAAGAGTGTTTTTATCTTTATACATATTTATATAAAACCAATAAACATCAACCACAGAAAGTTTTGAACCATATAATAAAAATTTAAATTTTTTCAGCATCACCATAAATGTGCCATAATTTAAAATTAATAATATATGTATTATTTTCTATATTTATGTTTAAAATTTGAGATACTACAAATTTTCAAACCCAAGTTGCACTAATTGGGAGGGGACTTATGGAATCAAATTTGTTGATTTCTTTTAAACCTTTCATTTTCTAATATATTAAAAATGTTTATTCTCAAACCATGATTTATGAATATATATATATATATATATATATATATATATATAAATACATAAGATTGTTAGGCAAATTTTTCTGATTAAAATAAGGTTGGAAAATTGATATGAATGGATGGATGGATAAATCAAGTTGAGCAATTTTTATGATTAAAATTTAATGTATTATACACAGTCAAATTAGTATAAAAAAAGAGATCAGTTGCATCTAAGCAGTTTCTAAGTAATTTCCTTATTATTTGTTTGTTTGTGAGAACTGAGATGGAAATAATTGATGTGATGTTTTTTTTTTTCCATATAACAAAAGAGAGAAATAAAGGGAAAAAATTACATGTTGGGGAAAGACCCAAAAAGAAACCAAAGGCCTTTGATTCTTGGATTAAAAACATGATTTGATTATCGATTGAGTTTTTTCTCGATTGATATTAATATTATTATCAATACAGGAGAATTTAAGGGTTAAAAAAAATTATAAATAATTTTAGATATTATATTAAAAATAATAAATATAATAAAAATTTATAATAAAATTAATATTAAAAAAATGATTTGACTAATTTCACATTCACGAAACAAAATTCAGATAAATTTTTTTTAAATGTATGGTTATTAAAATATCATTCAAGTTATTATATATATATATTATCAAAATAAGTTATTATATATTTTTTTACATTTAAAATTTATCCTATAATCTTTCGGTTAAATTCAAGTTTATTATAAACGTTAATGAATATCAAGTATATATTTATTTTAAAATACTACACCAACAAATTTAACAACAAAATTTAAATAATAGTAATAATTGAATTTAAATTTTAAAATTTAAAAAAAAAATAAAATGAGCTAAATTCTTAAAAATAAAATAGACAAATTACAATACAAGAACTTGAAACATATTTTAAACTAAATATACATAATTAAAGAAAAGACATAATGATGAATTTGATCCCTATTTTACATTTTGTTGTTTTCATCATGTTTTTTTTTATCACTTTGGTTCTTAACCTTTAAAATTCATTTCAAAGAGAATTTAAAGCTGTTTGACTTAATAAATTTTTAATGATATTGACATAGCAGCCCGTGTAACAATCTATTTTCACTTCATTGTTAACATATATAGATAATTTTTAATGATTTTATGAATTTTTACAAAGTACACATAAACTGACATGTAAATATCATATCAATGCGGTTAAAATTTTAATGATTTAGTCAATTTTTTCATCTAAAAATATAATTTGACTAAAAATTAAAAATTTAGGGCCAAAATGTAAAAAAAAAAAGGGTTAAAATGGGTAAATGTTATAATTTTCTTTCAACAATTGTAGTATATCTATGTATAGTTGTGAAATTATGAAAACATATTATCTGAAGGGCAAAAACTTATGTTGAATAAAATGAGGAGACCTTGTAAACCAGTAAAACAAGATGGTGCAAGACGACAGAAAGGAAGAGCAAAAGGAACAAGTGTGGTGATGAAGGTTGTAAGTTCCCGAGGTCAGTGAAACCATGATGATCCTACTAACTGTACACAATTTCTTCATCTCTGGGAATTTATTAGGAAACCACCAATATGAGTAGTGGGAGAGAGGGAGGGAGGTTGTCAAAAGCATTGGCCAATGCATAATCATGAATGATGTGGAAGGGGGTCTAACCTTCATTTAGGGCGACAATATATCATAATAATCGCATTGAAATGGAGGAGAGGTTTTAGGTCCAGCCACTCCAGTTGCATGAATCCCTCCATGCTCGTTGCGCCACATTCTGAATATTATGTACTCAAAACACTTGCGCCTATAGTTGCGCCAAACCATGCACCACTTGTCATTGCCCAAATGAATCAGACGGATATCCACATTGCCCAAATGAATCAGATGGCTACCCACTGGTGCAGATAATGAAAATTCTGATAACCACTTGACGGGCAACCATTTCTTATCATGCACATCATACGCCTTCATGTGAGATAAATGATACAACCGATGGTACTCAAACAAACATACAGCACATTGTCCACTATTGCCGCTGCAGGGGACCAGCGACCAAAATCTGGATGGAGGCAAACCCATGATTTATCATCATCGTAATAGGTGTAAAGAGAATTAGTGCGATGGCAGTGCACCAAAATCCGAGATCGGAAAGAATCTAGGATAATAGGGCGACTTACAGCCAAACCTACCTCGGGGAGCAATGGAACCCAAATATCCCTACTTATATCGTAAACCTTGCCAAAAAACGAAAATCAAATTGCGAGAAGACGTAAATCTTTCCTGGTGTAGCAAGAGTCAGGGGATGACACCTAGGGAACACCATAGAAGTAGCTTTTCTCCACCCACGTTCAGCGTCCTTAAAATCAAAGTGGAAAACATGCTTTAATGAACAATAAACGTCCCCACCCCGAAGGAATTGTCCCCCAATGGCGTAAACGTCGTTGCCACAGGCAACGACAATGGAACCATCAGGAACATCTGGAGGCATCGTACTCAAAACCCCACTGACTTCACCGCTTTCCAGATCCAAAAAGTGCAAATCCCTCCTACTTTAATCATTGGTATCCGGCTGTGTCCAAGTGAGGAAAGCCAAGGTCTTGATCTCTCCATCTCGCTCTCGCGCATCAAAGTAACTCGAGCAATTACTAGTATTGCCTGCTGCTTTGCTTTCAGTTTTAGGGTTTCTAGTTTCTAGCTAATGGTAACAAATTATTAACATTTATTATATAAAAAATATCTTAAAAATTATTAATTTTTAAATTATAATTCAATTTTAAATAAAAAATTTCATTTACATAATAAAAAACTCTAAAAATATTAACATAAACATAAATATTTTGAATCCACCTTTATGATAATTATATGATTCAAAAACGTAAATTGAGGGATTTGTAAATCCTATCGGTTGATTTAGAATTTGTTTTACTAGGAAAAAAAAAACTATAATGAGATAAAAGAGGAGGTTGCTCATATTAAGGGTCCCGGGTTCGAACACTTGTGTGTGCAAGGTGTGTGTGTGTTGTCAAAGAGTTAAAAAAATATAAACAGATGCTATTATGTAATCACACCAATATATTCAAAAAAAAATTATTTCTTATGATAACATAGATGGCTCATGATCAAGTTTATAATTTACACAAATTGTTTTTAAGTTTTTATTCATTGAAATAAAATAAATTTAAACTAATATTTAATAATTGTTATAATTTTTTAATTTTATCATATATATGTTCACAAAACTACAGACTTATCAATTTCACAAAATAAAAAAAATTGAAAAATAAATAAAACCTTTTTTTTCCTTTTCATTCATATGTTTGATAATAAAATGAATATATATATTTTTAATTTTCCATCCATTAGATTTTGGTTTCTAAATGTTTATAATTTATTTTTGTTTTTAAACATTTTATTTTCTTAATAATCACAAGTTATAAGAACTTTTATAATAATTTATTTCGATTTTCTAATTTTGGTTATGGGCCCACAAGTATACGTAGAGTCTAACTCAATCAAATATATTCGACAGCAAGAGTTGATAAAAGTATTTGGGGAGGCACTTCAACATGCTCATTTTCCGTTAAAAGCGCTTATGGGAAACTCCAAAAAACGTCTTGAAAGCCGGAGGATGTGTGGTAGATTCCTTAAAAGTTTCAAGGACCTCAATGGGTTAGATTTTTATTTGGCTTGTGTTCAAGCAAAGGTTGTTGACTAACATGGAGAGAGTTCGTCGGGTTCTCGAGCACAGTTCAATGTGTGGGGTTTGTGGGCATATCTCGGAGGATGTGCTGCATGCTACTAGGGACAGTACTGCAGCGCAAAACATTTGGAATCTTTTAATCCCCTCTGATCGGCATGACATATTTTACCTTGAAAACCTACAACATTTGGTGTGGTTGATTTAAGCATGTTCTTGACATTTTTGGATTCTAGGCAGAATAATAAAAATTGGAAAAAAACTTTAAGTCTCAAGTTGGTAAAAAAAAATTTGGGACCTTTAAAAACTAAAAGAAAAATTTGGGGCCCTTAAAAGTTGATAAAAAAAATTTTTACCTGTAAAAGTTTAAAAAAAAAATTGAACCATTTTAGTTTTGGGCCTTGGGTGGCCACACCTTTGGACGACCCCAGGGCCAGGCCTGGGTTGATTGACAATGCTTATTTGGAATTATTATTTGACGTATTTGGAAGAATCACAATCTCTTCATATTCCAAGGTATCTCTTAGAGTAATGATAATTCTATTAAGGTTTCTTATAACTGGGCCAAGCATTTTGCTTTATCTGGTAGGGTCCTAACATGTTCGACCCAAAATCCAATTCCTTTCACATTTGGTTGGGAATTGGGCTTGTTTGAATATTGATGGTTCTATAAGATATGGGAATGATTCTGCGATTGCAGGGAGAATCGTGAGAAACTGAAATGGGGAGTGGACTATTGGTTTTAATAGATACTTGAGAAGCTGTTCAGTGTTGGATGCTGAACTTTGGGACATTTTGGATGATTTAGGTGTTTTAGTTGATTGGGGCTATGACCACGTGTTAATTCAAACCGAAAGCCTTGAGGCAACTGAGATTATCCAAAAGAGACTTATGGGAGGATATAATCGACCTTGATAACGAGGATTCTTCATTTGCTATATTTTTTTCATTGACACCAAATAAAATTGTATTTTTATAAAAACTTATTTTAATTTTCTAGTTTTGGTTATGAAGTGAAAAAAGCTTAATAGGAAATTGATAAGATGATAATTCTAGAAATATAAATAAAACAATTTGCAAGCAAATCGAATATAGATTTACATCGAGTTGGAAGTAGATCATTGGATGAAGAAAATCATTTTTATACTTAATTCAAAATAAAATAAAAATACTTATTTAAATATTTATTTTACCATATTAAATCAATCTACAAATCAACATTTGAACTAATAAGTATACATTATTTAACGTTAAAATAAAAATGTTCTTTTCATTTAAATTCATAATAATAAAACCAGTGGTCGAATGTTTAATCATCGTCTTGAATATGGAGCAGCTTTAAAATTTGTGATCAACATCTACCCCTTAATGAATTTACAAAGTGCAGAGAATTAATTACGGGCTCGTTCCGGTAGATACCTTGAGAAATAAAAAAAATCATAATAATAAATATATGATATTTTAGAAAGAAAAAAAAAATACATGAACACTAGCCTTCATTTAGAGCAGATGGCAAGCAGCATTGGCAAATGAATAATTATGATGTAGAAGTGATACGCAGAGGGCTCTAACCTTCATTCAGAACAATCTTATATCACAAATAAAGTCGGATCGAAATGGAACAGTGATGGCAGATTTAGGCTCTGCAGTTGCATGAACCTCTCCATGCTCATTGCACCACATATTAAATATTACATGTTCAACACATTTATCTTCAGAGTTGGTCCAACCCAAACACCACTTGCCAGTGCCCAAACGAAACAGAGGGCCAACCGTCGGTGTATCGAATGAAAATTTTGATAACCATTTGACGGGCAAATGTTTCTTATCAACCACATCATACGCCGTCAAAGAACACAACTTATCAGAAAATGTAATAATCATAGTGGAAGAAACAATGCAGCACATTGTCCACGATTGCCGCTGAGCGAGACCAATCACCAATATTTGGATCAAGGCAAACCCATGATTTTCGATCATAGTAATATGCGTAAAGAGTATCAGTGTGACGGCAATGCACTAAAATCCGAGATCGGGGAGAATCTAAGAGAACAGGTTCAGATACAGCGAGATCATTAGAATCCCTACTTATATCGTAAACCTGGCCAAAAGAATCATAACCAGATTTGTCGAAGACATAAATTTTTCCTTGGGCAGCAAGAGCCAGGGGAGAACACCGAGAGAACAACATAGAAGTAGTTTTTCTCCACCCACCTTCAAGGTGCTTCAAATCTAACTGGAAAAACCTCGTTTGAATCCTCATAACCTCTATAAGCATCATCATTTTTGCGTTGCCCCCCAAGAGCGTAAACGTGGTTGCCACAGACAATGACAGTGAAACATAAAGGAGCATCAGGTGGCCTCGTACTAAAGAACGAAAAGACTTCATGGCTTTCCAAATCCAAAAAGTGCAAATCGGCCGTAAATTCACCATCTGTAGTACACTATTTGTCGACGAAGGCCTTGATCACTCCATCTTGCTCTCGCCCACCAAAGTAAGACGAGCAATTACTAATATTGCCGCTCATGGTTCACCCTCAGCTTCGCCTTTCCAGATGCTGCTTTGCTTTCAGTTTTAGGGTTTCTAGTTTCTAGCTAATGGGATCAATTTTGGGTTATCTCCCTTTTATTCGTTTTGGGTTCTATTTATTTGGGATTTAAATGGTTTAACATTTATTATATTAAAAATATCTTGAATATTATTAATTTTTAAATTATAATTTAATTTTAAATAAAATATTTCATTTACAGAATAAAAAAAACTTTAAAAATATTAACATAAACATAAATATTTTTTTTTGTAAAATTCTGTTATTATTTAATGATAAACATAAATATTTTTTTTTGTAAAATTCTGTTATTATTTAATGATAATTTATATTAAAAAGATTTTGTGGATTAAATTTAAACATTGAATTTTTAAATTGTGAAACATTCATTTTTTTTTGGTAGATAAAATGAAGTTACAATCTAAAACTTAAAAAAAGTAACGAGCCAGTGAGATCTTCTTAAGAGGAATTGAAAACATCTTCGTCGAGCAGCCTCATGACCAATTGTGGAGGCTTGTCAAAAATAAATATCTGGTTGAGAATTCCGTTTGACATCTTCGTTAAGCAGTCGACTACTTTGTTGCTATCCCTCAATACGTGTCTAAATTTCACTTTTCAATCTTTTTTGCACCATTCATGAATAAGTCGCACTTCTGTGATATTGCTCACAAGCGCAAACCCATTCCGGATAGTGTCGATAAGCAGAGCACTGTCACAATTGACTTCAATCTGTCTATAGCCTTTTTACCACAAAAGTTTCATCACTTCAAGAACACCTCTAGCTTCCATTCGAAAAACGAAGGTTTCCTCCCTTCAGTAACAAATTTAATTTTTAATTATTTTCCATAAATTTAATTCTGTAAGTGGAGATTAGGCATTCATTTTGTGACCCAGTATAATTCATTTTAATGGGCTGGGCTAAGCGAGCCGGTCTCACCCTTTAATTAAAAAAAAGGAAAAAAGGTCCATAACCCGGTTCATGAAACAACACAATAGAAACCTAGTCCCTAAGAATTCAGAGGAAACTATTTTCCGATCTAAAAATTATTGTAAATATTTTCCGGTCCATTTAAATATTGTAAATGAAAGTAACATTAAAAGAATTTATTTTCCGACCAATTTCAAAATGTCAAAAGAATGTTAAGAAATGAATCAGCTTAAAACTTTTGCTTGCCATATGAGACTTTTCTCATGTTATTTGTCAAAAAGTTTCACTGCCCATTTTGGACCAATTTTCAACTTATGATCTTTTGTGGGTTCATTTTGATTGTTTGAAATAATATTAATAAAGGTTTTCTTAGAGTGTTTTAAAAAAAATATTATTTAATATTTTAAAATAATCTGTAAATATTTTAATTGAAGACCTTCCCTAACCCATAAATTGAGAATTATTGTTTAATATATAAGGCGCTTAGGATACTCGAATTGAGAATTATTGTTTAATATATAAGGCGCTTAGGATACTCGAACCCACATCATCTTACACCGACAATAATATTCATACCAATCGAACTAAAACTCAATCGATTTATAGGTTTGAAAATGAAGTCTATTCTTTAATTTACAGTCAACATAATATCTAACTTTGGCAGACAAAATTTCAAGCTTATAGAAAATATAATTACTTAATTAAGGATCAACTTCAAAATATGCCCAATTTGAAGGTATTTTTTACTTTATATGTTGAAAAACGTGAAAGTTTATAAAAATTAAAATATATGTTTATAAAAAATTTGTTATTGGACTCATTCCGATAAATACCTTAACAAATAAAAAACAGGGATTATAACATTATCATATGTCTAATAAACATACTTTTTAAATAATGCTATGATTTGTTTCTTTTCCTACTAAAAGAATACGATGTTCCATGTGTATCTCATGCTAACGTAAAAGGATTAGTTTTTTTAACAGTAGAATTAGATGGAATTTTTAACAAAATAACTAATTTGCTCTTTCATCTAACATACAACGATTATTTGTCCATTCTTTTAATAAAAATGATAAAATGTAATTTAACTCATAATACAACGAACTCCATAATAGCACTTTCCCCACACATTTTATGGTTTACAGTTTTTTTTTCTTTAGTGATTAAATTTTAAAAATATATATTCACTACTTTTTGGATAAATTATTTAGTGATTCCTAATAGGTTAAATTCATGTACAAATAGTTTTTATTTTAATTTAATTTAAACATTAAACTTTAATGTTGTTTGTAATTTTATCTAGGTTAAAATATGTCATAAATTTTTATACTCTTCGAAGATCTAAAATTTAATTCCTGTATTTTTATTTTTAAGAATTTAGTTCCTATACTTTAAAGATTTTAAAATTCAGGTCTAACTGTTAATGCTGCTAAGATTTTTTGTCAAATTAAGGTTAATTAAAATGTCATTTTGTTAATTACATAGCTACCAAGTGAGTATTTTTTATATTTCAAAATTTTACACTGACCAATTTAACAAAAAAATTAACAGTATTAACGATTGGACATAAATTTTAGAATTTGAAAAGTATAGGAATTAAATTCTTGGAAATAAAAGTATAAAGACTAAATTCCAAATTTTCAAAAAGTATAGGGACTTATGAAAAATTTTAACCTATTTATCTATTTACTTCAAAATTAAATGCATAAGGACTAAATTGTTCACTTTTATAATACAATAACTCAGCAAGTAATTGAACCCACTTTTTAAAAACTTGAAATTCTTAAAATGTATTGTGATAACATTAAAAAAAATCAAATCAAAAGCAAAATCTTCTCTCATGTGCCAAAATCATAATTTAAGCTTTTCTCATGTGCAAAAAAACAAAGAAAAACTTGTCAGAAATTAATGTTTTTGAGTACAAATCTCTAGATTTGTCTGAAATTCATGTTGTTTAAAGTACATCTTCACATATGTTGCCCACCAATTGTTAAAATTATATTATATTTTAAAAAATTATTAACAACTCAATATTCGCATCGTTTTATGGTTAAATTAAGAAATAAAACGAAATCTCACCGATGATCACAAGTGTTCGATAACAAAATTTCCCAGAATGGTCTGAAATTAGGTCTAAAGCTAATTAGTTCCTCTCTCTCAAAAAAAAAAAAAAGATATGCCAAAAAAGATGCAGTTCCAAGCACCAAATCAAGGACAAATGTGATAAAATCATAAAATAAAAATGGTTTAATTCTTATCTCAGTCCTTGAACTCTTTTAAACTTTCGAAATTTAATTCATTTGCTTTTTTTTTTATGGATTATAAGGGGAGGGCAAAACCCTAAGAGCAATGCGGCTGGCGCGATTTAAACTCAAGCCATATCTGAAGCAATGAACACCCTTGACCATCAGACCAACACACGGGGTTCAATTCCTTTACTTTTTTATTTTTAAGAATTTATTCCCTCTATTTGTTTGATTTGGTAATTAATGTTTAATTGATAATGTTATTTTTGGGTATTCATTAAATTTGGAATTTAATGTTCTGGAGTTCAGTTCATTGACGTTTCAAATTTCAAAATTCAGGTCCAATTATTAAAATAATTAAATTTGTTGGTGTGACATTTTGAAATAAAAAAAAACTCACATAGTAGTAATGTAACTAAAAAACGAGATTGTAATGAGCTTGGATCTAACAAAATAATTTTAACAATGTTAACAGTTAGACCTTAATTTCGGAATCTGAAAAATAAAAAGACTAAATTTCAAATTTACAAAGAGTACAGAGACTTATGACATATTTTAACCGGCATTTAACATTCAAAGTTCCAAAATTTAAAAAAATCGAATTGATACATAAGTCATTTAACCATGTTATAGAATCAAGCTTATAATTTCTTAAATCAAACAAATAGACTGACTACCTTCCTAGAAGCATAGGGATTGAATCTCGAAAGTTCAAAGAATAAAGGGACTAGAACCAGAATTAGACCAATAAATAAATTAAGCACCAAATTAAAGCAAAAAAGAATCTGAACAAATTGGTCCCTCTTTTTTTCTCCATTTTATATTATATTCCCACATTAAAAGAAATTAAATACAATATCATCTAGAAGTAGCTATTCAAATTAAAATGAATGATTATAAGCAAAAGATTCTTATTGAATAGTTAGTGGTTCAGTCTAAAGGGTCCTCCACATGAGAATTTGTTCTTCCACAGTATTTTATCTCCTTCATTGTTCCTCAATATCATTTTCTATTTAAAAGTAACGTTTTGATTATCCACGCAAGTTCGAATTTAGGGATGACAAAAAATTCTCGAATTTAATGGGATTTCTTTTTGAAAACTGGGTTTCGAGAACTTTTTAAGTTTGACTTGATCTGATCTTATAAGGGTATTTTTTTTATTTTAAAAAATCAAGTTTTAGATGAGATGGGGAGGATTTAAATCCATCTCATTTCACTTTTATATATCAATGCTTTTTATGAAGTCTGTTGATATAAGCATCAACAGGAGTGAAAAAAAAAGAGACAGGGCGGTCTTAAAGAAGCTATGGAATATCTCACGTATCTTCCCCTTTTCAAATGGAATGTCATTGACTGAGTTAATATCATGAGTCAATCATACATCAATTTAATTAAAAAAACTAAAAGGAAAAACAAAACATTTAGAAGAAAACATTTTGAGGGTTTATTGAAATTGTTTTCAGGTTGCACACTCAATTGCAACTAGCCGTACTAACTAAAAGAGCGAAAAACTTGAGATAGACATGGAAGTTGATTATGTAGTAAAAAAACTTATGTTTGCATGGCCTAACCCAAAGAGTGACGTACTATCAATTAGCAATACAATATGTGATTTGAGTTCATCCCGTTCATTAAGTTACAAATAAATACCTTCTCTTTGAAAGCTACAAACAATTTGAACAATAAGAACAAATTGTTTACAACGATTGCACTAAAATAACTTCGCCACAATGAATAGAATAAGTGATCTTAGTCTTGTACTAAGTGTGATCGTATCTCTTTTTTTCTGTACTTAAGAAAATTTCATGATGTTAAAGGTCTTCAAAAGAGTCTTTATTGAAGAACAATTTGTTTACAATAATTTGCACTAAAATAAGTTCCTCACAATGATACAATGAATAGAATAAGTGCCCTCAGTCTTGTACTAAGTATGGCCATATCTCTCTTTCTCTTTACTTAAGGAAAATTTATCACGTTAAAGGTCTTTAAAAGACCCCTTATCTTTTAACAACTTGCTTACAACAATTTGCATTAAAATAAGTTTCTCGCCGTGAATAAAATAAGTGCTTTCAATCTTGTACTAAGTTTGATCATATATTTCCTTTTTACTTAAAGAAAGCTTTATCATGTTAAAAATCTTCAGAAAAATCTTCATTTGACGTTAACTTCTTCAAAATCAATATCTCTTTAAATAAGGTAAGTGTATCACACATGTTCTCCTCGTTGCTACATTAGCAACAATGACAACTGAGCTTATGCTCAAATGACCATACTAGGACTCTTAAAAACTATATTTATTTGATTTGATCTCTTCTCTAATTATAATATTGAAATTTACTACTCAAAATCTTCCAAAAATTTGTAACTAAATAATCCAATTACGGAGGTAAAAACATACCAACAAATAAGGCAACTTGCACAATGTCCACTTGCAACTAAAGTTGCACATAAGTTGTATAATTGGCACCATTAATTCTATAACTATTTTTAATATTTTTATCACCAAACCCTTAGTATAGTAGTAAATGACTTGCGTTGCTCAAATCTTTGTTCACATTAGGTCCCAAGTTCAAATATGGAAACCTTCTTAATTTTTTTTATATTTTTTTATCACACTTTCTTAATTTTATAATACATTAAAATACACACATTTAATCCATTTTGTAAAAATGAATATACTATAAAATATTATGTAAATTTTCATAGTAGGTCAAGGTAAGTTCGGAAAACTTACTCTAAAGTTCAAGTCAATGTTGAGAACTAAAGTATTTAAAGATATACATATAAAAATCAAGTCAGATCAAGATGAGAGGGGAAGAGAAAAAATTGATAGCCAATCCCATAGATATCTAAGATAAAATCCCCATTGATATCTGAACACACCCTATTGACTTAGACAAGTGTGGATCAACTTTGTACAATTAGATTGATATAAAGTAGGTGTGAACTAAAATTGAAAGAAAACAAAAAAGCAAAAATGTTTGATGACAATAAACTTTGAGTGAGATCCTGTCATTGCAAAAGATCAGGACCCTTTGTTGCAATTATTTACATAATAACTTCAGGTCCCTTCAATATATTCATTCGATTGAATTAATTTCAGTCTTAGTTAGAAAGATTCATATGATTTTACAAATCATTGAGTAATAAGAAATCAAGTATATTTTTAGAGAAAAAAATCAAATTACGGATCAACTAGTCAAGATGGCTTCAGAGAGGAACTCAACTTTACAAAGTGTTTGGAAATATTCTTAAAGAGCTAATAGCTGTTGTTGAGAATGCTAAAATAGCAAATTTTCGATTATATTAAGTTAATATGGTTTGATTGTGTTTTTTCACCAAAAAAATATAAGTTACAAAGTTGTCTGGAAAATTCAATTTCCTCTTTTTTGTTCTTTCACATATGACCACACACCATTTCACTTTTACTTTAACATCTTTTTACTTGAAAATGCAATGAAAATTTATATGATAGAAGTTTGAAATAGATGTTTCATATGAAGATAGTTAACTTATATATGTTTTCATTTTTTTAAAAAGTAGTGAGTGTTTAAGGATAGTTTCATTAACGATAAAAGTATTATGAATGTATTTATATTAAAAGTCATATTAAATGTTGTTCCTTTTATTAAAAAAAAAAAGAATAAATTAGTTCTTGTACATTAGATCAAAGAGAAAATGGGTTTTTATGTTAAAATTTTCATCCATTCCTATAGTTAAAAACTGATTTCTGTAAGTCAGCATAAGGTACACGTGGTATGTCACGTGTAACTATCTGGTTATCGTGTTACCTACACCAATTTTTAAATAGTAAAAATGGATTAAAATTTTTAACAGAAATGATCAATTTACTCTTTAATCAAACGTACAAAGACTAATTTACTCATTTTTTTTAGCAAATGGGATAAAATGCAATGCAACTCTTAGTACAAGGGCTTCCATGATACTTTTACCAATCACATGAACGTTTTTTTGTTTGAAAGTTTACAAGTACAAAACAATTAAAGTACAAATACATGTCCGAATAATCACTTAGTGTTAAATCAAACTGTTATAACCCAAATTGACTTAAAACTAAAACAAAAAATCAAAGTGTTATAGCATAAATTAAAAACTAGATCAATCCAGATTACGAACTAACTGACTGAACTAAAAACTACAAATAGTAACCGCTAATAATACTCAAAGACTCATCCATTTTAATTTCACTTAATAAATTTCAAACCTATATATTTAAAACCCAAAACCTGTACCACTACTCAACCAAGAGTTGATTGGAATCATCAACATTACATCACGAACTTGATTTAATTATATTATTATCATTTTGGGACCTATGTAGAGGTGTTTATAAATCGGGTCGGGTCTTTAAACATGATATTAACACACTTTATACTTGTCTAATCTCGACCCGATTCGAAATCTGGGTCTAACATTTTACTCAAACTCGCTCATATTTGCTAAAGACTAACTAAAATCTATTTTAGGTCGGTCTATATTATCTTTTAAATTTTTTTGAAAATATTTATATTTTTTAATATTTAATAATTTTATATATTTTCTATTTATTGAAAATTTTTATATAGTAATCTTAACATTATTTTAATATTTACACTAGAGTAATATTATATATTTAGTATAGGTTTTTTTTTGTAATATGTTCTAAATTATGTAACATATAAAAATAATACAATATAATTATTATAAACTTAAAACGAGCAGGATTCGGACCTTAAATATTCAAGTCCAAGCTTAATTCATATTTTAAACGGGTCTAATATTTTTTTCAAACTCTCTCAATTGTCAGACGAACTTTCAAACTTAAACGAGTAACCTGAACATCAACAGGTGTAATCCTATGGATACATTGCCCCCATCCATCTGAAATGGAGCTTTAAAACGTTAATTATTTTATTATTATATAGGTACCCACAATATATTTTTCATGGTTAGGCCAAAAATGATGATCTGTCGGAAAGGGCTAAGTAAAAAAAAATCAGATTCGATCGATTGGGTTAATCGATTAAAAAAGAAGATAAAAAGTCCATAAAACTGAAATATTTTGAAATTACTTTTAAAAAGTTGGATCTTTTTAAAGTTATGTTTTGGTTTATTTACATAATTGTTTTATATATAAAAGAATTAATTATGCCTGATGTCCTTAAATTATGGTTGATATTTTAAATTAGTCTATAAACTTTAAAACATTTAAACTGGGTCCTCATTGTATCGATTAAGTCTTTTTGTTAGTGCAGCCATCAGCTTAGGCATTAAATACCAGCATGGATTTGACATGAAACATATTTTAAAACATACTAGTAAAATTTTGAAGACATATGTACTTATTGCATGAATAATTTAGACATTTTGTAATAAACATAGTTACATGTAAAATCTAAGTTGTTCATATAATAGATACAAACGTTTTAAAATTTTAATTTTGTGTTTCAAATATGTTCCTGTTATACTCGAACTAGCATTTAACATCCTAAAAAGAAACAAATTAAAAAAAAAATAGCATGAAGTTACATGTTGATTGTTATCGATTTTCCATATTTAAAAATTTAATGTTTTAGTCAATATTTCCTTAAAAACTAATAATTCGATTATTTTTAAAAGATTGATGGTTAATTTCAACATTTTTAAAAGGTTAAAGGTCAAATTTAACTAAAAAATAAAAGCCAAATGTACAAAAGAAGTAAACGTTGAGAGCTAAATTTGACATTATGCTTTTAAATTTTGAACCATAGTTGAAAGAATCCAATAGAATTAGCCATGAGTACAATTGAATCATTTGATTCAATTATTTTAATCCATTAAACAAAAAATTTAATTGATTCGACTTTCGAAATGATCAATTTTAATCCTTATACTTTTTGAATTTTAAAATTTTAACCCTAACTCAAACAATATTGGTTAAACCCATTTGGTTAAATTTTGTTATTAGTTTTACAATCTAATTATTTTTAGTCCATATACTTTTTGAATTTTGAAATATTGGTCTTAACTCAAACAACAACAATTAAATCCATTAATTAGCTTTTCTTAGTAATATGTCGTATGAGATTTTGAAAATAGTAAAATTCGACAACTATCATTTGTCATTATTAAATTTCAAAATTCGAAAAGCACAAAAATTAAAAATGACCAAATTAAAGTACAAAGATTAAATCCACAATTTATACATAGTACTAGGACCAATAATAAAATTTAACCTTTTAAATATGGTCACACACATTTGAGTCGATTAGAAAGTTTAAATGTTTGAATACCAGTTCAAAAATTAAGCCATACTTTAGAGAATTTGGTGAAATTAACCCTAAATATGATCAAACCGAATGATTCAACTAGTTTAATCTTGTTTAGGAGGATCGACTACTTCTGCTAGCTCAAATGATATCATATCTCTTAAGTGTCGACTTATATGTCATAAATTTTGGGTTTAAACTTCAAACCAAACCAATAACGAAAAATTCACATTTACTTGATTAATGGTTGTACAATCCCGTATGATCCGATTTTTTGAAGTGTACCCTCTTCGTGAATCAAGCTGCTCATGATAAATTGACTTGGGACCAATACCGATCATTATTGGAGGTTAGATCATTTATTTTTAATTCGGTTTTTACCAACCTTGGTGATAACCATTAGGGTTAGATACAAAGGTGGGCTAGCTAACTAGCTCATGGCCGTCACAATCTAAAAATGGTACGTCTCTCAATTGAAAAGAGGACCCATCGTTTTCATTTACATACAAACCCCCATAAATTTGTTTGCCATTTGATTAGATCCACACATTATTATTATTATTCTTACACAACAATGGTGTCCTTTCACCCACATTTATTGCTCTTTGTCATCTAATATTTGTCCTCGTGTCTGTGACTTGCCATTGTTAAAGGGACCTTCGAAAAGACAAATTTGTCCAATTATTGCAATTGGTGAGAAGAATTCAGAAGCTGTCTCTCTAATGAAATTTCGAATGAATTTATATAGGTGTTGAAGTGCCATATAATTCGTTTAATTTATTTTTTATTTCACGTTATAATATTATTATAGTATTTAATTATAATAATTATTATTATTATATTAATCATAAATAAATATACTATTCATACAAAATCACCCGAATTTATCATGTGTCTTTAGATAATTATTAAATTTTGCCAACATTATTTATGGATGTATGTGACGCGAGGAAAATGACGGTCCATTATTACATTCTGTGAACCAAAGTTTGTAGCAAATTTTAATTAAAATGTACACGTTAGTAGTCAAAGTGAGACTCAAATTTTCAACAATTAGTGAAGTCATCGGTTAGTCAACCCTTTTCATCATCATTATCCTGAATATATAGTGTCGAATTTCAATGCACCGTAATTGCATTAAACTCTTATTTGATAAAGCTAATCATAAATATTTTTATTAAAAATAAGATTTTTTTATTTTAAAAAAAACCGAGTAAATTAATTTTTTTAGGTTATGTGAAATAGTAATTTGATTGTGTTTTAAAATTTTATCCAATTGTATTAATAAAGATAGCGTGAATGACGAAATAATTAAATAGTTATTCGTAATATATTACATGTATTTTATGTTGATTAACAAAGATCAATTTTAAAGAATAGAAATAATAGAATTTTTACCTTTTAATTTTATATACAAGAATCGAGTTATCGTTTTTTAGTAGAAGTGACAAAATATAATTTAATTCTTCGTACAAAGACTTTTACCCATTTAACTCTTTTTTTTTTTTACTTCATTTCATATGAGATATTTGTTTTTTTGATACAATACTTAGAACTATCCATAGCTCCTCCTCGATCATTAAATGAGAAGATAATGTATTTTAACGCATTCGAACCCATGTTCTCTTACATTGACAATAATATCAATATCAATTAAATTAAAACTCAATCAACATTATTTAACTCTTATTAAATCTAAAATCAAATTCAACTCATGAATGGTAGGTAAATTCACAAACTTAAACTCAAGATTTTATTTAAAGAATATTAAATACCTTATTATTCCACCTAACAGATTTGATTATTGAAAGTCAAATACAAACCTTATGTAATCGTCCACTTCTCATTTCGTTTCAAATACTACTCTGCTCTAAATAATTGAACTTAAGTGATTCCGTGAGCAAAAAATGTTTATTTTTGAATTTAGTCCCCCAGTGATGTGGATTTTTCTTTTACTATCATTCTGTCATAACTCATGAAAATTTAAGCTATATTCAACCGATAATAAATTTTATATATAAATGGAATGTTTTAAGGGTTTTTTTTTTTTTAAAAAAAACTTATCAGTATTTTAATTGCAGCAACTTTACACACTGATTGATGATATTATAAAAGTAGAAAAATTAAATTAAGTCAAATTAAAGTATAAGAATTAAATTTTAAATTTCAGCATAATAGAAAAATTAAAATCAGAAATAAACCAAAAAAAAAATAAAGGTTTAATATAACAAAAAATCCTATGAAATAAGTTGATAATCAATTGAAATATTAATTGAAAACAACGATCAATTAAATTTTTAATCGAAAATAAACAATCAACTAAACTCTTGAAATTATGTTTCCCTTGAAGCCTTTGTCGCCATTTATTTTGAGCTGATTGAGCTGATGATGTGATAGCTAGCGTAAGAGCTAAGTTGGAAATTGTTGATGTCGCATGTTATGTGTTTCTAAAGATTTTTTTTTTTTACATTCGTAATGAATTTGGACATATGAAGATTTGTCTAGATTCAATATTAACGAGTATTTTTAGTAAATTTTTACGTTTATTAAAATTAAAAAAAGTGATATATTAGTAAAAAGAAATCTAGATTGTTTTATAAATTTTTAGCAAACATTTCAATATTTTGTATTTTAGAAATTTTTAGAATTTTTCATTGTGAATGTAATGAATCCAAATCAAATCCTAAATGAATCATAATGAATCAAAAGTTCTAAAAAAAAATCCAAAAAATGAGAAAATTTCCAAATATATATTTAAATACCTAATATTTTTAGAGTTTTTCAATAATTATTAGGATCATAATAAATCCAATAGAAATTAAAATTTCCAAAAATAAAATCAAAATAATTAAAAAAAACATATCATGTTTCTAACAATTTATTTCAATAATGATCTTAAACAAACAGACAATACATTTATATCTGAACCTTAATTTGTCCAACTTCATTCTAAATGTAAAATAAAAATTCTTAAAAAATTATAATATGCCACATCATCAACCCAATCAACACAAAGTTAACAGCGTATTCATTCAATCAAGTCTTGTTTTCGATTAAGGACTCAATAAATTATTAAATTATTTTACAGGGACTTTTCCATATATTAAACCCTAAATGAAAACAAGGGTCGTCCCTCACACGTGTGAATACAAAGAAATTAAAAGACAAAACGATGACCTTATGTTTGAAAAATGTTGTCGTAAGCCAACAAAAAAACTTTTTTAAATTTAAATTACATTGACCGTTAACATTAATCAATATGCGGCTACCGGTAACTTTTTTTTTTATAATTATATAAATATATGATTAAAGACCTTGATATTAGAACTCGTGTATTGGTTTAATGATCAGGATATTTATCGTTTTAGGTATGGTCTGAGTTTGGATCGTATTAATCACGTTGTTATTATGATTTTACCTTTCTCTTATAATTCACTAAAAAAAAAACTAAGGTTTTCGTCTTGGATATTGAGCAGTTTTAAAATTCAAGGTCAATATCTACCCTATTAACGGACTTTTAGAATGCAGAGGATTAATTATTAAACTCTTTCCGATAGATACTTTTAGAAAAAAATCTGGTATTATTTTTCAAACAATAAATAATATAAAATTCCACTAATTTCTTACTTCATCTCACCAATTCATAATATTTATTATTTATTAATATTTTTGAATTTTAGTACACATATATTTCAACCTTGTTTGTTTGAAGTAAGTAAAATTGAAGTCAGTTTGAATCAAGTCAATAATAGCAGCCTGTCCTTTTTTCTTATTAATTCATATTTTTTTTTCAAAACATTGTCCATTTGAAGAATATTTGCTTTCTTCTTTTTCATTTTTTATTTAATTATTGAATCAATAATTCAACTTATTAAAATATTTATGTTAAGTTTGACCATCAATTGATTTTTATTAAGGGAAAATATAATTTTGATCCTTAAATTTGATAATTAAATATAGTTTGATACTTTTTATTATTTTTGTTCACATTGTCACTTGAATTTGACAATTAAATTTATTTTGTCCTTCGAACTTGAAAAATATAAAGGTTTGATTACGTGCACATCATCACTTGAAAATTTAAAATTTTTTATAAATTTTCAAGTGATGGCATGTTACAATCTCAAAATGTCACATCCGATGTTTTAATAATCGGACCGGTGGTTGAATTGGTTTGACAATCAATTCTTAATTCAATTTGTTTGATCGGTTCAACCGCTGGATAACAATAATTAAATAAATAATTAAAAATTCATAAAACTCTAAAATATTTATTAAACCGACTCAACTTATTCAATTGCTTATTTTTGTCCCAATTCTATCAATTTCAAGTAGTTTCTGATTCAATCAATTCAACATATTTATTTAGACCATTATACTGATCAATTCTCAATCTAATCGATCCAACCGACTAATCCTATCATGTTCTATTAACACTAACCACACCATCAAATCTAAACAGAATCCAAATTTAAAAACCAAAATGAATCTAATTATCAAGTTCAATGACCAAAAATTATATTATCCCTTGATGATAACATCTCACCAATAATTATAGCGTATGGTTTTAATTAATGTGTTTTGACCATAGGTTTATTAGATGGGGATGTCTCTCAAAGTCTCCTCCACCCTTTTGTTTTAAATTGATCAACACTTCATTTAAATGGAAATACCATATGTCAATTAACTAAAGGTTGTCCAAATTCCCAACCATCATGGGAAAATCTCTTGCCTCATCCTTCTTCATAACTTACTTCAATATTCAAATTCTCATTTGCTACACCTTTATTTTAAATTCAACTAAATTCCCAAAGCTTAATCAATATAGACCTGTTCATGGGTCAAATTATTTGTTCAGGTCTAAAGATCTATCCGAAATGTAGGAAGGTTTGGGCAAAAAAAGTTAAGCCTGTTTAAAATATGGGATGGATTCGAGCTTGAACATTCAAAGCCCGAATCCGACCCGACCTATTTAGACCCAGATTTCGGATCAAGTCAAACTTGAACAAACATAAAATATGTTAATATCATACTTCAACTTGATCCGAACCATGAACAATCCTAGTTATGAACATGAATAAGGTGAAGCAAAAAATTTGAAAATTTTTTGAAGGGACAAAAATTAAACTATAAAGTTTTTTATGATAGCCTCCATAGCTTCCCCTAAATATGAAACTTATATAGACCCTTTATTATAATGGTTTTCGGTGGAGCTAAAAGGTTGCCAAATTCCATGGCTCGGTAGCATACATTGGAAAAGAGAGGCTAACATTAATTAAAGCAACAAATTTCCAATTGGATCCAATGTATGTGAAAATAATTTAAAAAAAAAAAAAGAGGCAATATCTTTCACCCCCTCCAACATTGGGACCAAGACCACTCCTTTTACAGCAACAAGAATATTGATAATAGTTTTATATGTTATTGTGCCCCATAACGTATTGAATCCCCATTAAATTTATATATGTCTAATTAATTATAATGTAGAATCGAATCAAATATAAAATATAATAAATAAATAATTAGATAAAAGTTATATAACGTGAGAAGAAGATCCACACATCACAATTGCAAATGATGGGACTCGAACCCGAATTGTTATTATTGAATTACACTCAACTTGTCTTTTTTTATTATTGAGAAGGAGATCCATACACTACAAATGTTGTATTCTTATTTAAAAGTCTAATTTGGAGTCTCGTTTTTTTGCCAACATGCCAATGAGAGTATCATTGGCAAATTAGGTCTAATCCAGTGCTGTTTTTTTAATCTATAAAGTTTAAATTCGATACTTTACTTAAAGGGTATTGAACTCATTATTACATGACGCACGAAGTTGTGATATTCTGAAACTTTCTAGTCAGAAGGGAATGTTTTTGATTAAACACAAAATGGGTTGCAAACAATGAATTATAAAACTTGCTATATTTATATAGATCACTTGGAAGGTGTAGGCTAAAAGGCTTAAAGGAAAAACTCGATGAAAGCATATATAGATTAGAACCGTTCATTTCAGCACTTAAAGGGATTTTGAACTTTGCTTGCATCTGATACCCCTCATCAAATCATCCATCACATGTGGAGGGGTCAAAATCAAATTATTTTTTTCTTCCTAATTTCGTCTGTTATTCATTGTCTTTGTGGGTAAAGTTGGCACTACTCTAAACCCAACATTTGCACACACACACACACACAAAAAAAAATAGAGATTTGGTGTGTGTCAATATGGATGGTTACCATGTATTACATAAATTTTAAAGTGTGCGGGCCCCATCAATGTCCGATAGATCGAATCTTGTACATAGAGGAAACAATATTGGATCATCTGATTATGATACATTCACGATATAGATGAAAAGTCAAGTTATAAAAAAATATGATTGTAAAAAGTTTATATAAATAACAAATAAAATTTTGGATGAATGGTAAAATATAAAGGCATAGGTTTAAATCTTATTAAGAATATTTTGCTATATAAATAATATAAAACAATAAAATTTACTTTGAAAAGTAATGGTATTTATGTCTCTTCTTAATTGAATGGTAAATAGTTAATCTGCGACTCCGACTCTATGAAAATTTTTATGATAAGTATAGATATAATTTACTTTGGAAAGTGAGGGTGTTTCTATCTTTATAAAATAACAAAAACACCCTCAAAATAATACCGTTTACTTTGAAAAGTAAGTATTTTTATTTTTTTCAATTAAATTTATATTCAATTAATTTACAACATCAACTCAATAAAATTTTTTATAATAAATATAGACACAATTTACTTTGAAAAAGTGACTGTATCTTCAACTTTATAAAATAACAATAGCACCCTCAAAACAATCCAATTTACTTTACAAAGAGAAAATATTTTTATCTTTTTTCAATTGGATTGATACCCAATTAAATTGAAACACCAAACTAATCAAAAGTTTTATAAAAAAATATAAATATAATTTATTTTGAAAAGCGAAAACATTTTATTTTATTTTCAATTGAATTGGTATTTAATTTATTTATTTTTTAAATTAAATTATAAAATTTGATCATATTTATTTTTTCACATAATATCGAAAACTACACAGAATTCTTTAACCCATAAATAAAAAAATAATATGTGTTAATATACTCGAGTTGATATTTTCTTGCATAAAAATAATATTAATATCAATTAAACTAAGAGTTGATCAGCTATATTAAAGAATTTTTAGAGAGTGGGGAACCCAAAAAAACCATAACCATCAATTGTGCAAGATAAAAACCACTGTCAATAATTCCCATCCCCCAGTCACCTGTCTCCAACCAAGCCTATATATGCACACATATCATCCCTACGTATGCTTATCATCTTCCCAAGAAGCCCTTCAGAGCAATAACCCAGTTTTTGTTTTCCATTTTCATTGTACATTTAACCCTTTCCTTCAATATATATATATACACACACTCTTCTCTTCATCATAAACAAACCCCAGCTTTAAGGCGGAGAGAAATATGGCCAGAGAGATGCAAAAGAACACCATGTTCATTGAACAAAACACTGGTGACTATGAAAATGGCGACCCTCAAAAGAATTTGGATGATGATGGTCGAGAAAAAAGAACTGGTATATAAAATTTTCTTTTTCTTGTTTTTTTTTATGTTCTTTATTTATTATTTTGATGTGACTTTTTTGGGTTTGAAGGGACTTGGGTTACTGCAAGTGCTCATATTATCACAGCTGTGATTGGGTCTGGAGTATTATCACTGGCATGGGCGATTGCTCAGTTAGGTTGGGTGGTTGGACCGGCGGTTCTTATAGCTTTCTCCTTAATCACCTACTTCACTTCAACCCTTCTTGCTGATTGTTATAGAGCTCCTGATCCTGTTCACGGAAAAAGAAATTATACTTACATGGATGTAGTTAGAGCTTATTTAGGTAAAGATTATACCATCACCATTAATATTTACCTCTTTGAAGCTCAATTAAATCCCAAAATGAATCTGGGTTTTTTTTTCTTTTGGTTTGTTTTTGAAGGAGGAAGAAAGGTTCAGCTTTGTGGATTTGCTCAATATGCAAATCTTCTTGGTGTAACCATTGGTTATACAATTACAGCATCAATTAGTATGGTGTAAGTAAAAAGATTCGGAAGTTTGAAAAGTGTTTGAAAATATTCCACAGTGACCATGATTTTATATTTGTTTTGTAAATTTCAGGGCTGTGAAAAGGTCAAATTGTTTCCACAAGCATGGTCATCACGTGAAGTGCCAAACATCAAACAATCCTTTCATGATCATCTTTGCTTGTATTCAAATTGTTCTTAGCCAAATCCCAAATTTTCACGAGCTTTCATGGCTTTCAATCCTTGCTGCTGTCATGTCTTTTACTTATGCTTCCATTGGTCTTGGACTCTCCATCGCTAAAGCTGCAAGTAAACAAACAAAACCAAACCCTTTCATTCATTTAGTTTCATCATGTTTATCTCATTATTGTTTCCTTGTGACATCAACATCAAGGTGGGGGAGAACATGTCAGGACAAGCTTAACTGGTGTACAAGTAGGGGTTGACGTGTCAGGCTCTGAAAAGGTTTGGAGAACATTCCAAGCTATTGGGGACATTGCCTTTGCTTATGCTTACTCCACAGTCCTCATTGAGATTCAGGCAAGTATATACACACACATATATAACTTATAACTCTACGCAACTGGTTCTATGCATTCATAGTGCTTGTATGTAGGTAGCAATGTTCAAGCATATTGCTTTTAACACACGTACGTGTACAGGAAGTTAAATTGCATTTTATTCTTTTTACTTAAAAAATAATTAAATTAATTTTTATATTTAGATAAAAATAAATTGATTTTTTTTAAAAAAATTATTCCTGTTAAAAATTAGCATGAGTATAACCAAATAGTGAAGTATAAAAGCTAGCTTTTAAAAGTAAAAATAAATGAAATTTTTATTAAAATATCAATATTTAACATTTAAAAATTAATTTAAATTAAAATACAATCTAACTTTTAATATAAAATTTTTATTATATTTTTACCTATTTATATATAATAAAGTGATGATGCATGGATGTTGAAATGTGTGCCTCATAATGTCAAACGTCGGCACGAAATCACGGTGGCTGAAAAAAAAAATATTTCATGGAGGGGGGTCTTTCATTTTCCAGATTCTTATACATAAATTAAGACCCTATAAAAAAACAATTGCTTGTTAGGTACTTGTGGTATTGATTTTTATAATATTTTTCATGTCTGCTTTGAAAACATACAAATATCATGTGAAGTAACTATACGTGTAAGAATCAAAAAAGATTTTATATATAATAATAAAACAAACTGAAATGAAATGAACCTTTCCTTTCGGTGATGGTCCTCTGTGGGGCCATTTGTAGTAGGAACTAGAAAATTGCAAGTTGTATTTGTCAGCTTCAATTTTCAGAAATGGAGGCTTAGGGATGATTATTATCACATTTATTTTGGTATAAATAAACTATTTATAGATATTTAATAAAGGGTAGGAATAAGATGGCAAAAGTATTATAGAAGAGTCTAATTGTATTTTGTTTTTTTTATTTAAAAGATAAATAAATTAATCATTTTACGTAACATATAGGAGCAAATTGGTGACATGTCATGTGTATCTCATGTTGGTATGGAATGATTAATTCAAGCAAAATAGATGAAATTTTTAACAAAATAAACGAATGAAATTTAGACATGAAAGGATTAATTCAAACAATTAAATAGTAAAATGCCATCACTTAACCACAGAAATTAATACTTTTTGATCTAATTGACGGAGATTAATTTACTCAATTTTTGAATAAAAAAAAGACTAGAATATAGAAGTCTTTATAATACTTGTAAGAAGAGTGTAAAATGTAAAAAGAATCATTTCTTTTTGTTACTGTAGAGCTATGTGAAGATTCCTATGGACCATATGTGTATGGTGGACCTTAAAATTAGGACCACTGTTTCCATTGGCTTTTGTACGTAATCTTTCTTTTTGTGTTCTTTGTGAGTCATCAAAAATTATCATCAAACTATTAGCAAAAGATTGTGACATCCAATCTACATGAAGTGTTTCAATTCTTCTGCCCCATCTCAGAAAATGAAGGAACTTCTTTTCCATATGCAGCCTCTCTGAAACTACTTTTTTCTTTTTGCAATTTCAGGATACAATAAAATCGAGTCCACCAGAAAATAAGTCAATGAAGAGAGCGAGTGGTGTCGGTGTCATGACAACCACTTTATTCTATGTACTCTGTGGCATTGTTGGATACGCAGCATTCGGGAACGATGCACCGGGAAATTTTCTTACAGGGTTCGGTTTCTACGAACCCTTTTGGTTAATCGACTTCGCCAATGTCTGTATTGCCGTCCACCTTATTGGTGCATACCAAGTTTTTGCCCAACCGTTATTTGGGTTCATCGA
Source organism: Gossypioides kirkii (assembly GCA_005610355.1). NCBI lineage: Eukaryota > Viridiplantae > Streptophyta > Magnoliopsida > Malvales > Malvaceae > Gossypioides > Gossypioides kirkii. The sequence goes on from CP032248.1 coordinate 2,373,837, forward strand.
AAGTCTGTGCGCCAGACATTATCCTGGCAACAAGTTCGTAACCGACGAACACGCTATGGATGTTCCGTTCTGCGGCGTTTACTATCTCAACTACTTCAGATTAGTATGGAGGACAGCGTACGTTATAGTAACAGCCGTGCTAGCAATGATATTCCCTTTCTTCAACGATTTCTTGGGTTTGATCGGAGCTGGTTCGTTTTGGCCGTTAACGGTTTACTTCCCGATCGAGATGCACATTGCGCAAGCGAAAATACCAAAGTATTCATTCAGGTGGGTATGGTTGAAAATACTAAGCTGGGCTTGCTTGATAATATCACTTATAGCAGCAGCTGGATCTGTTCAAGGACTAATTCAAAGCCTTAAGACATATAAGCCATTTCAGACTCAGAATGAGGAGTAATCCTTGTTTACAGCTTAGGTTTATGAAATACTTAACATTGTTCAATAAGACAGAGTTTGCAGGAAATGTAATTTATTATTGTCTTCACTTATGTATTCCACATGCAAATCTGCTTGTTGTAGTGTCGTTCCTTTTGAAAGAGAATAGAGTAACCGACTTTAATTTGATCCGTTTCTTTTTATAATGTCATTAATTATTCCGAATACTGGCGTGCATAAATTTATCAACCGAATAATTAATAACGTTATCTATTCGATTAACTATTAACATTATATGTATTAAATTAATAATATCAAATTAAAATACAAAAATTAAATCTCAAATTTAAACATAATAAAAAAAACCAAAACCACAATTTGATCTGTTAAAGCATCATTCTTTTTTTCTTTGAATTATTTAAAGCACCATTCAAAGTCAATTATGGAGGAAATGTTAGAATATGGCACAACTCTTTATACTCTTCATAAATTAAAATTTTAATCCATATATTTTTTTTTATGTTCAAAAATTTAATCTTACTTTTTGAATTTCGAAATTTAAGTCCAATTGTTAATATTAATTTTTTTTTTGGTTACATTTACTAATAATATAACATTTTAAAATAAAAATAACATTGTAATGGTATTAAATTTAAAAAAATAATTTTAAAAGTTGGACTTGAATTTTGAAATTAAAAAAGTAAGACTAGATTCTTAAAAATGAAAATACTAAGACTAAGAAGAGTACAAGGACTTACAGCGGATTTTAACCAATATTGACTTGCATGTTTGTTTGCTAAGTAAAAAAAGAAGGTTCTTTTAAGAACACAAACATCATTCCGATGTAATCAGCAACAGAAGCACATTTAAGATTATTTCCTTAAGAAAGTATATTAAAAAAAAGAAGGAAAGATTATTTCCTTAAGGAACTTTGAGAAATACAAGGATCAAAATGCACAAAATTCATAGTTTTAAGTACTTTTTATCATCACAGGACAAAACAGTAGTTTCCAATAAAGGATTCAGACTCAACAGCCGATGATCAAATTAGCCATGTTTTGTGTTAGAGCAGTATCATTGGCAAACACACAATGATTAAAAATAGTTATCAAGGTAAACATCAAAGTGGCAACTATTACGAATTCAAACAAAACAAGCGATAATGCTCGATGATGCACCGGAACGTTACTAAAATATATTATGCATTCACGGTATGTTAAATAAAAAATCGGGTTTCCTTTCTCGACTGTCAGAGAATGTAAGTACAAACAGATCACCTAGTAAAATTCTTCATGTGAGATTGAAAAGAAATGTCATTTCCCTAAGCCAATTTTCAAATAAGATTCGGCATTCTCACAAAAAACGGTTAAATAGGAATCCCGGTAATGTCCAACCAGCATGATCATTGGATTATGCGATGAGCTTTTAGAACAAGGACCGGATATCAAATCAGTAATCACAACTTGTAGTAAGTGATGAAGTAGAATTGACCATCGAATATAACTCTTAGATGATTACCTTATTATTGGTTCAAGTAGATTCGGTCTCACTCATCACAAATGCCTGTATTAAAGACTGAGCCGCATGCGTTTGTTCGGGTGTTCCAGATATCGTAATTGCAGTTTCAGTTGCTGCAGGCTTGGGTTCGGTAATTGTAATTTTCGCATCAGAAATCTGTACATCGGTTTTAAAGATAAGCTTTTTCTTTTGGCTGCATGTTAAGTAAAAATGAAGTACCGGATTCATTAACATACCTGACGTATCTGTTTTAAACATGCACCATCTTCTCCGTAAATTATAGGAACAAGGGAACGAGGAACAACAACTTCAATAGTCGTACTTGTGATAACAGCCGGTTGGCTTCCTCTACATATACATAAGAAAACCGAGATGTTGCCATTAAAGGCAAGTTGTAAACTAATACATTACTAACAGAAAAAGTTAAATTTGTTTACCCTCCAAAACCGGAAATTCTTCGGTGGGGTGGTCCAGAGAAATCTGGCATGCCTAAATATCCCTACAAACAAAAACAGGGAACGTAAAATAAATTAATATCTGAAATAAAATTGTCCCTTAATTTCATTTTTCTATAAGCTTTACCTGAGGACCCCATGGTTTTCTTTCGGATATATGAGGAGGCATGCCTGGTCGATGAATATTGCGCATAAAAGGAGGATCACGGGGGTGAAAACCACCATGTGGTGGTGGTCCACCAAAGGCATCAAAATGATGAAAAGGACCTAATCCCGGAGGTGAAAATTCTCTCCTTCCCAAAAACGAAGGAAATGGGGGTCCTTGGTCCATGAAACCGGGATTCGAAGGATGGTTAATAGAAGGAAACATATCACGAAAGAAATGATGTCGCAGCCTAGATGTTATTTGCATAATAGCATCTCGAACAGTTTCATGATCACCGTTAATCTACGATAACAAAAGAAAGAATCAAAGAGAGTAAAAGAAAAGCTCCAAAATTTCCAAATTTATAAATCTTAGAAGGTAAAAGTATCATGGAAGCCCCTGTACTAGGAATTAGATTGCATTTTGCCCCTTTTACTAAAAAATAAGTAAATTAGTCCCTATACGTTATATTAAAAAGCAAATTGATCAATTCTGTTAAAATTTTCATCTGTTTGTATTGTTAAAAACTGGCGTTCTTGACGAAATAAACTAGGTAGTAACACATGATGTGCCATATTTACCTCATTTTGACTTACAAGAATTAGTTTTTAACAGTAGAAATGGATGAAAATTTTAACACAATGATCTATTTGCTCTTTGATCTAACCTATAGGGATTAATTTACCCATTTTTCAGTAGATGGGACAAAATGCAATCTAGCTCCTAGTATAAAGACCATTATGATACTTTTACCCTTGGGAGAAACACGGAAGCTAACCTGAACAACTTCTTCACCTTCGGAAGCACACTTTGGAACCTGATCCTTTCCCAATATTCGAATATGAGCCCCAGATGACTTCCTCATTTCAGCTATAATGGCACCCCCTTTGCCAAGGAGACAACCAATTTGATTCGATGATACAAGAAGCCTAACCATCATAGTCTTGTCCTTGCTATCAGGCATAGCCCTAAATAACCTACCGAGTACACGAAGAACTGCATCTTGTGCAGGTGATATCCTATCATCTGGGTGCTGAATTTATTAATTAATCATCAGTCCAATAAGAAAACTACAATGCTAATAACTTAAAATAATCATGCAATTGAAGACAAAATCATACCGCCGGACTAGATACAATAATTACGCGGTCCTCACAATCAGGAATAGCTTCCACAACTTTGATATCACAGCCTGTTTCTTGCTTAAGAGTCTTAATTATTGCTCCGCCCTTTCCAATAACAGCACCAACTTTGTCATCATGACACAATAACCGGAATGTTAGCATTTCCAGAGAAGGCATCATTCTTCCAGGCATATGAGGGGGAAGAGGTGAATGATGCTCGACATCCCGAGGTCCTGCAGCAAAGGGTGCTCCCTGAGAACTTAAAGAATGGTTCGGTGGTGGGTGGACTTCAGGCCTAGGACCAAAAGAATGGGATGACTGTCCAGTTGTGTTGAGAGGGAATGAGTCATGCTCCCGAGGTGGATTTTCTATTAGCTGTTGAGAAACAGATTGAAGAGCTTTCCGAACTGCATCAAACTCCCCAGTAATCTGTAGCAAAACAGCAGAGTGTAAAGTCCAAGTAAAAGTCCATAATAAGTTACCATGATACCTAATGTGCATATTTAATCGTATGGTAAAACATAATATAGTAGAAACAGCACTATAACAATGCTCAAGTCTCAAATAATTATTTACAGACTGTGTTACGTATTTGTTATTAATAAGTGTAATACAGAATAGAACCTAAGGTACCTGAACTAATTCATCGGAAGCTGAAGCATACGCGGGAAGTTTGTCTCTGGGAAGAATTCGAATTTGTGCCCCACTGTCGGCAGACATTTGCTTGATTACACTGCCACCTTTACCAAAAAGGCAGCCAACTTGACTGGAAAGAACAAGCAACCTTAAAACCATTGTGAAGGATTTAACAGTTTCGGTTTCTTTATCAAATCCATCCGAATTTTGCTCTGTTTCAGCCATTCTTTCAAAAACAAGTAACAAAGCCTTCTGCACGCGGGAATTTTCATTTACAGATTTTAAAGCTTTATCATTGTTGTTTTCATCATTTTCCTTTTCTTCATCATTCCGATTGGCTGCATTAGCCTCGTCACCGCCATCCTCCTTTCCTTGCACCGTATCAACTTCAGTATCTTTATCAGAAGATTCGGAACCCATGATGGCAATTACTATCTCATCACAACCAGGGATAGCCTCCTCGATTTTGACATGTGCACCAGTTTCTTGAAGAATCTTTGATATTAAAGTGCCATCTTTGCCAATGACACCAGCAGATTTAGCTTCGGGACATAGTACACGGAAAACAATACCACCGGATGAAATTTTAGATTGGTCTGACTTTTGCAACTTTCTTTTCCCATTCAGCTCTGAAGGCTTCCTATCATGTGGTCTCTTAGAAGGCGTCAACGGAGCAGACATGGTTGAGGGGTTAATTCAACTACCTATTTCATTCAAATGCAAATAAGAATTCAACAAAACAAAAACATGATCAAAGTTACAAAAACACCCATGTCTAGAATATCTCAAAATAATCAATTCCACATCGTCGGTCCACAACGGCAATAAAAACGTGATGGGAAAAGGCCACGGGTCTGTTTTCTTTTCCCATTACTCGACTAAAATAATAATAACATTAACTAATCCCAAAATTTACCTTAAACGGAAAATCAAATGCATAAAAAGGAAAACGAACCAGCAATCTCAAAATTTTTCCACATAAAGGAACAAAATCAAACATTTATAATCTTAAATGCCCAAATTTAATGTGCAAAAAAAGAATTAAAACTTTAAGTTGCCCCAAATGTAGTAAAAGATAAAAAAAACAATCATCACTTCTGATTTGAGAATACAACTTATCATGTGCTTATTATGCTTTCTCCTATAGCTCGACTATCTTTCTTCGACATTGCGTCCTTCAGGTTCTTTTTAATGCTAACAATCAATCTAGCTGACATAGTTTGGTGTAAGGGTAAATAATTTAAGCTGAAAACTAAAGTTACAAAGCCTGAGTCTTGAGAACTAGTATCAATCCCATTCTGACCCTTAACGATTACCCATTTTTCTAAAAACTTAAATCGCATGTAAATTAGTATGAATCTCCAACATCATACATCAATGGCGAAAAAAAAAGAGTTCATCGTTTTCTAATCCATGAATTACACTCCTATTCTAGGGCTAAATAGTTAGCTCCAGTAAAGTTGAAGAACCTTTAAATAACTGGGAATTCAAGCTTTTGAGACACTTTAACACTGAATTCAAAACTTAAAATCCATGTATCTCTCATTCAAAGAATTCACCAAAGAAACAATCTTTAACAATGACTTCAATATAACAAAGCATTAAAAAAACAAAACGATGCATTAAGTGATTGAAGAACGAAAAGAACTCACCGATTGATCAAAAAATTAAAGAAGCAAAAACCCAAAACCAAAAATTGATTTACTGACAGCTTCCAGGACAAGTAGGATTGAATATAGAAGGGATTGAAAAAAAAAATAGTTTCTTTTGAATTTTTAGGGACTAGGTTTCTATTGTATTGTTTCATGAACCGTGCTCGAGCGGTTTAATCCCGGTTATGGGGCTTTTTTCGTTTTTTATTAAAGCGTGAGACCGGCTCTTTTAGCCCAGCCCATTAAGTGAATTTTATTGGGTCACAAAATTAAGAGGCCCATTTTCTTGTAAGTAGATGTATTAATCTCGACTTGACTCAACTTACAGAATTAAATTAATGGAAAAATTAAAAATTAAATTTGTTGATTTTTTTATATTTAAGATCAAATTGATGGAATGTATAAATATTAGAGGATTAAATTTATTATTAAGCTAATAAAAAAACCCACACTAGCTTTCCATCACTTAGTTAACAACAACTAAAAAAAGGGACGGATTAAAATATTTAATTTTGAAAAATTAATTGATTAAATGAAAACTAATAATTGGGTAATCAAATTAAGATCCAAGACATAATGAGGGACTATTGTTGTAGTTTACTAAAAAACACTGAAATGGCGCAAAACCCGCTCGTACAGGGAGGGTTCATGAAACAGTAGAATATGAAACCATTGTTTGCCTCTTCAGATTCATCGGTGAGTTCTTTTCGCTCTTCAATTACAACATTCTTTTTGTTTAATGCTTATTGTTATTATGAGTTCATTGTTTTAAGTGTTCAAAGTGTCCCGAAAGCTTGAATTCTCAGTGTTTAAAAGTTTTTTTAATTAGGGATTAGGGTTTAAAAGTTGATCTTTTCCCTCATTTTGGGTTTTGATTGTTGCAATGTACCATGTATTGTTAACGATGCCGTTTTGATTCTTTCATTCTGGCTTTGCTATTTTGGATCTGGAAAGGCGAAGCTGAGGGTGAACCATGAGCGGCAATACTAGTGATTCCTCTAGTTACTTTAGTGGGCGAGAGCCAGATGCAGTGATCAAGGCACTCGTCTTGAAACGGCGGGATACTGATGGTGAAATTGCGATCGGTTTGCATTTTTTGGATCTGGAAAGCGATGAAGTCCTTGTTCGTACGATGCCACATGATACTCCTTTATCTTCCACAACCATTGCCCGTGACAACCATGTTTACGCTCTTGAGGGAATAACAAAAAGGATGCTACTTTTGCTAGTTATGATGATTTAAACGATGTTTTCCAATTAGATTTGAAACACCTTGAATGTGGGTGGAGAAAAACTACTTCTATGTTGTTCCCTCGGTTTCTTCCCCTGGCTCTTGCTGCAGAAGGAAAGATTTAAGTCTTCGACCGATTTGGTTCTGATTCTTTTGGCGAGGTTTACATATAAGTGGGGATATTTGGGAACCATTGTCGCCCCCTCCGGAATATATCGCTCTATCTGGTCCTGTTCTCCTAGATTCTCCTCGATCTCGGATTTTGGTGCACTGCTATCTCACTGATTCTCTTTACGCTTATTACTATGATCGTAAATCATGGGTTTGCCTCGATCCAAAATTTTGTTACTGGTCTGACTCAGCGGCAATTGTGGACGATGTGTTGTATACTGTCATGTATAGTTATCCTGGTGAGTTCTGTTCTTTGAGGGCCTATAAGTTGTTTGATAAGAAACATTTGCCCGTCAAATGGTCATCAGAATTTACAGTGGATGCACCAAGGGGTGGCACTCTGTTTCGTTTGGGCAGTAGCAAGTGTATTTTGGGTTGGGTCGACTATAATGATAAATGTTTTGAGTACATAATATTTAATATGTGGTGCAACGAGCAGGGAGGGATTCATGCAGCTGCAGAGCATCAATCTGCCATCACTGTTCTATATCGATCCGAAGATATTTGTGATATAATATTGTTTTAAATGAAGGTTAGTGTTCATGTGTTTTTTTTTAATTATCATAAATTTAATTATAACAATAACAAAATTTTATTATTAGTCATATTTTTAATTTTTATATTATTAACAGTCATATTTTTAATGTATACATCATAGTTTTTTTACGTGAACGATGCATGGGATTGTTGTATTTAATAATTATATATATTTTTAAGTTTTTACAAATCATATGATTAATGAATTAGAACATAATAATTGATTAATTAAATTTTTGAAAATGATAATTAATATTATAAGGAATTTATATGTTTATTTAAAATAAATTGAATAGTTTTGTATTCTTTTAAAAATGGTATGAATAACATGGTAAAGAATTTTAAATATATTATTTCATAAAAAAGTTAAAAATTATTAGGCGAAATGTTAAATGGATTTTTGAAAATTATATAAAAAGAAACGAATTTTTTTATTTTATTCATAAATTAGATAGGAAGGAAATAAAACACTAAAAAAATATAATATTGGATTATTATATTTTATTATATATCTTTTTCTTTTTTTTTGGCTTTTTTGGTCCATACAAATTTAACTTCAAGTTTAATAATTTAAGTCATTTAAATAAAGTTTATACAAGTTTTCTAAAAACTTCTCTTTTTTTTCAAAATATTTGCTTTTATCTTTTGTTTTGTCCGGCGGTGTCAACTTTTAAATTAGCTATCACTCGCTTTTTTCTCTCTCGCACTAATCTTTTCTTTTTTGGCTCATTTCATATGTTTTTTTTTTTTCAGTTTACAGATTTATTTTGTGATTATTTTTGTTATCTTCACAAATTGTGATGACAAATGATGACGTTTGTTGTTCGCTAAAATTTCACCAGTCACCGCTAATTCTTTTTGGAAAGTGGGTGGCTCTTTGCCAGTTTTTTAATATGTTTTTATTTTGAGAGTATTTCAGAATATAAAATGATTTCACGAGTTGATTTGGACCTGTGTTGTCTTAAATTTTATATATTTTTTATTTGTTTTTTCATTGCTTAATAAGTTTTGAGTTTTAGAAGTTTTTGTTTTCTCTTGTAGCATATTTTTTAGTCTTGTTTATGCATGTTATTTTAGTTGATTTCCTTATTGTATTAAGTACTTGTAATCACTCTAGATATGTCGTGCTTGAGTTGTAACAGAGTCAATTGCCAATGTGTCATGACGTTCTATTAATGTTGAGGCTAAAGCGTTTGTTGTGTTGATGGAATTTGTCTTTTACTATCTACGATGAGTGTTTATTATTATTTTTTCTTTGAATTATATGATTTCATTCCTTAAATGAATTAATGAATTTATTTTAAAAAAATAATTTAATTTTTTTATAATTTTTTAATTATTTAAATGTTGTATTAAATAAATATATAATTTTTTAGGGTAAATAATTCAAAGTGAGAACTAACAACGCAATTTAAATGTTTTGATAGTAAATTTAGGAAAGAAATTCAATTAATTTTGTTAGTTATTTTTTATGATGATGGAAATAATATTTCAATAATTAAATTTTTTTTTAAATTCAATCCGTCAATTATGATATCTGATATAACTTAATTTTTTTTAAAATATTTGAAAATTGTACAGTTAACTTATATAAATTTTAGGGTAAATTATTAAAATAGTCACTTTTGTTTATTTCCGATTATATTTTAGTCACTTATATTTGAAATATTATATCATAACCACTTACATTGAAATGTTGTAACATTTTAATCACTCAGAAAATGAAAGTTCATAATCAATTAAATATTTATATAATAAATGTCTGATTAGTTTTTGAATACTGATTTTTTTATGCAATATTATCTTCATTTACATAAAATAGTTTACAAAGATTGATGTAAATTTGAATATTTTTTCGATTAAAAAATTATTACTTTCATTTATAACTTGATTATTAAGAAAAAAGAAAAAGTGTTTAAGAATAAAAATAAATTATAAACATTTAGAAACCAAAATCAATTCTATTAATTAATTAATAGATGGAGGTCGATTAAGTCTTAACTCAATTGGGATAAGTATTATTGTCAATGTAGGAAAACGTAGTTTTGAGTGTATTGAAGCGCAATATCATCTTACTTATGAGTTGCGAAGAAGTTATGGGCGGTTTTAGACATTATGTTAAAAAAGTAGATATGATCAAAACTTATAACAAAATTGTTAAAAAAAAAAAAAACTAATGGATGGGTTAAAAAATTATTATCAAACTTATGAATAAAAAAAAAAGGTTTTTATTTTGTGAAATTATTTAATATGGTGCAAACATTTGCTTTGTTTGGAATATTTGAATTAAATTATCATGCATGTTTTTTCTTAATGGAATTGATGTTGATATTCTCATTTTTTAATCAAGACTTAGTTTTATTTTGATTCAAATGGCTGCATCTATTTACATTATACAATTATACGATAGTCTTATTTATTCAGTAGTAATGCCATACTCATATGTTGATTATAATATAGTCAATTGAACATCTATAATAGCATTTTATTTATTCAATCAAATAGGCACACAATTATATAACAGTTCAATCAATTTATATTATACGATAGTCATTTTTGTTTCTGATTTGTCACAAGCCCACAACTATGGAGGAACCGCATTGTGTTATCAAGGAACATAATTCATATATTTATTAAGGGGTTTTAAAGTTTTGAAGCGAATAAATTCTCTCAATTTTTCTTCTTTATATAGACAAGACAGTAGCTTTGCAAATGTACAAATTCCTAGCTAAGCATCACAATGACGATGACTTACTCAGGTGTCATCAACTCGTATGCCATGAAAACAAATTGTTGCTTGCATTCGAAGATTCTAAAAACGTAATGGAATTTTTTGACAAACAGAAGAGAGAGTGGAAACGTAGACATTCACAAAGGAGTATGGCTAGCTGGTTTAATTATATTATGAGCAATTTTGTAAAAATATTTCAAAATATTGCTCATACTTGAGCTAGAAAAAGTGATAAAAAGGAGTTGTAAAGGCATCTTCACGAAATACCCAATTAAGTGTTTGTTCATTACGTGTTTAAAAATTTAAGGCTTAATCGAGGCTTACAATTATAAGATAAGAGAACACTTTTATTAATACAAAATTCAATTGCAATATGATACACACTTCTCTCTTTTTCATCATCACATGAATTAAAGCTCTTACCCCTATTTATAGAGTTTAGTGATAGTTGGATTATTGACAGATGTTAACATCCTTACTATTAATTTCACAAATATCTAATAACTAGAATGTTTATATATAATATACAGTCTTCTAGATAATATTCTATTTCTTTGTTTTATATATATTCTAGAATCTTCAAAAAAAAAAAAAAAACCTCAGGGTAAGTTTGGTTTTTATCTAGAAGTTGTATTGGTTTTCAACAGTCACCATCACCATCACTATCACCATCATCCAAGGTACCTTCATGACCTTACCGTCACCATATCGTTTGTGGCGACGAATAAAGCACCTGAAACGAGCTGACTTAGATATTTACATTATACGATAGTCTTATTTACTCAGTAGTAATGCATCATTTTTAGGGCACCAAAACATATTTTTGCTTTATGTCTTTCTTCTCCAATCGATGAAGCACCATTTTTAGGGCAAAGAAGTTTGACCAAGCTTCCATTAGTGCATGAGTGAGATTTTGAGATCAAGAAATGAATAAAACGAATCTAAATCGATGAAAAACTAATGTGTCGAATTAATCGTCGGCTTTGTTTTTACAACTGTATTGTGTGTGTGTGTGTTTCTTTATGATTATGTATATCAATTGCTAGTTAAATTTTAATAAATGTGAAATTTTATTGTTTGCTTGTAATTTATTAAATGTTGCAATTAAGTAGAAATTGAAAATGAATATTTTGTACTGGTAAATCTTGTGGTTGCACAATATTGAAATGAATGTAACAAATTTATAGTATGTGTACGGAAATAAGAAGTGCCTCTGAATGGTTGATTTACTGATATTATGAATTTAAGTATAATGTCCAGTTGAACGTAGTAAATGGTTAGGATACGATTGGCATGCCAATAGGATTAGTATGCGCGCTTGTACGATATTGCATTTTGGTGCCTCTGTTTGCACTTCGATGCCTCTATATGTGCACTACGGTGCCTCTATTATCATTTTGATGCTCTCTGGTGTGTTTTGGGGGAAACTCGAGTATCCAAGTCAATTTGTTATAATTAACGGGCCATGAAATTTTACGTTTAAATGTTAAATTACTCTTGAGTTGGATTTTTGTACAATGATATGTTTGTGTATATATGTATATGAATGGAAGCATAGATTGCTTTGGTTTGAGCCATTGTTTATATTGAATTATATGGTTCATATGTCTATAAATATGTTATTTGGTTGTGTTTGTGGTGTGTTTAGATAATTAAATGGTTATGTGAGTATTTTCCGAATATTCGAGCTTGTTTCATTTGGTTCAACGACTAAATAAAGCTTTTAAGGGTATGTGATGATTTTTGTGTAATGATATGGATTATGATGCGAATTTTGAAAGTGAAATGTTAGATATGTTTTATACTATGTTTTGATTGAAATTATATATGCAATGTTATACCAATTAACCTTTGTGTATAAAAAAGGAAAGTTTATTTATGAGATAAGAAAATTATGTTTGGTTGTTTAACTTAAAATGTTCGGTAAGTTAAATTTTCTTTATATGAATTTACTAAGCATTAGTTTTTTATATAGTTGTTTTTCTCGATTGTAGATCATCGGAAGCTTGACCGGTTGGAATCTCGTCGGAGCACCATCACACTATTCATTCGTCATATTGGTAGTTTTGATTGTTTTGGTTAACGGTTATAAATGACATGTAATATGATTTTATTTACGTTATTTGCCAGTGTAATGTAATTTAAATTTATTTGCCTAAAAATTATTTTATTGGTGCTTAAAAACTATACTTTTTAAGATGTTTTAATATAATTTATTGCTTTCATTTTATTATCAAACATATGAATGAAAAGGAAAACTTTTTTACTTTTTATTTTTTAAATCTTTTTATTTATTTATTTTGTGAGATTGACAAGCATGTAGTTTCATGAATATTTATATGACAAAATTAAAAAAAAATAAAAATTATTAAATATTAGTTTACATTTATTTATTTGAATGGATAAAAACTCAAGAAAGACAATTTGTGTTAACTATATAGTTAACATAAAATTCTTCATGAAAACTTTTTTTTTTTTGCTTTTAATAGTCGAAATATGCTCTAAATCACATTTTGGTAAAATTTGATATTTAATTCTTATGTTTTAAAAATTAAAAATTAAAAATTTTATTTTTCGATTTAAAATCATAATTCAATCATATATATTATTAGTATTTTTTATCAAATTTATCAAATTATTATTTTTATCTTCAATCAAATCATATATTATATCATACGAGGATAACTTAACCAATATATTAAATTAATATTTTTAAATAAGAAAACAAGGGACGTAAATTTTAGCATTTTAAACACAATAATTAAATCTAAAAATTTTCAAATTATAAAAACTTAAAACAAACTTTAACTTAATTTTAAAATAAAAATATTTAAATTTAACTGTAAAATATATAAATATTAATATAATTAGTTAACCCATTAATGATGGGCCTTAAGCCCAACTTACCAATCTCAAAGGCGGGTAAATGGGCGGATGGGAGACCCGAACCAAGACCGAACCCCATTAGTCGGCGAGAGGGGCCGTTGCTCCGGTTTTTTACTATAATCGACCGGTCTAGTTCGACAGTTTTTGGCGCAAAAGAAAAAAAAAAAAAACAAGGCAGGAGAAGACAGGCGCGCAGATAGAGGAAGGACATCATCGTAAAATTCCACTACAAGACCATAAAAAGTCACTAAAAAGTAAAAACATCACTGCATAGTATTCCACGAGAGATCTCCATTATTTTCATTTTCCAGTTATTATTTTTAATAATTTTCAACACCCAAAGGAATTGCTGCAAACCCTAGCTATGGGTTTTTTCTCACAAAGCATGTAGCAAAACCTTGCAGATCTGACCCCCAGGTTTTGTCCTTCTTCTGTTCTGTTTCTTGTACTTGCTTTTCTTTTTGCTCATGATTGTCTTTTTGATCATCAATTGCACAGTTTTATACCGGACAAAGTAGTTTGATTTTGTTTATAATTTCAAATATGTTTTTTTTTTTGTTCTTTTTCATAGGGTTTGAACTTTGAATAGTAATGTTGTTAGTAAATAGCAGCCTTTAAAGCAAATAATTGTGTTTTAGTAGCAGTTTTAGCATTATCATATTTTAATTCTACTTTGAAGTTATGATGAGAGACTATGCTGTTACTATTCTTGGAATGGTTATTTCCCTTTTTAAAACTATGTTATTTAGACTATGGGTCCTTGTTTGCAGCTGTTTGCATTTGTTTGGTACCAAGAGAATTGAAGACAATGGATCAATAAAGTGGTTATGTGTCGCTGCTTTGTTCTTTTCATGATTTCTATGAGTCACGTATCGATTCGGTTTTGAGGATGATGCATGAGTGAGAAACGAAGAGGGAATGCGAGATTTGTGGATACTTGATTACATATGTTACGACGTCTTGGGTGGTTAATCGGTTTGAATAATAGAAGTGTACAAGCAAAGAAGTTACCAGATGCAAAGCCTCACCCGGCTGAAGTACAGCCGGTGGTTATGTTGGATAGTGTCCAGGAGATTGCAATTTACATTCATAGGTTTCATAACCTTGATCTTTTCCAACAAGGGTATGGGGCATTTCTTTTTTTTCTTTTTTCTGTTTATTTTCAAGTTTTATGCATATGAACTGTCTTCTGGTTCTTGTGTGCTTAGATGGTATCAACTGAAGCTTACTGTTAGATGGGACAATGATGAGTATGCTCCTGTAGGAACACCTGCGAGAGTCGTCCAATACGAAGGTAATTTGGTGAAATTGTTGTTTTTTCTTCTAATGCTTCCACTTCATCATAAGATTAGAAATCAAGTTATTTTGAACTTAAAAACCTTTTGAAATGTAGCGGCATTCTGCTATTTTATATTTAAACTAGTCCCTCTAGAGACCTAAATAGGAATCTTGCAGTTTGCAAAATTGGGAAGTGTCCTTGCTGATAGAAGAGTATGCTATATTTGCTGATCGATTGATTTTGTTGTAGTTGAAGCAAAAAGATTTAATGTCTTTTATATTCTTAATTAAAACTGACAATTGGTTTTCATTTTGTTGAATGGTGAATTATTTTTTGAACTGTCTGTTGTTTTCTCCTATTTATTTAATGAGTTTTATACTTCACTTCACTCTGAAAGTTTAATGTAGTAGTGTTTTAGAGAGCAGTTCTTTGTTAATAAGATTAGAAAATGTTGCAGCCCCAAGTCTTGTTTCTGATGAAGTATTTGGAGTATGGAGGATTGATGATACGGACAACAGTTTTGCAACACAGCCTTTTCGAATCAAATATGCGAGACAGGATGTTTATCTATCTATCATGGTTGCCTTTGATCTACCTATTCCTGAAAATGAGGTAGTCAATCTCTTTCTTTGTGTATCTCTGCATTCCCTTGAACAGGGGAGCACACCAAATACGTTGCCAACCAGAAACCTTTTTCTCTGCCTTCTGATACCTCTAAATTCATATCTTCTTTAGTTAATATATCACTTAATGTTATCCTATGTGAGATTTTGTGCTTTGTTTGTTCTAAGCTAACAGATGCTAAAATCTCTACTCCAACCATATGAAAATAGAAATGATATTGGATCTTCCTGAAAGTCAACAGGGTTTTCTTTCAATCTAATTTTGCTACTCATAAAGGAAATGTATAGAAGCTTTTCTACTTTGATTCTGTTTGGCTATTGTCTAGCCATGAAAGTCAATTTTTGTTTCTCATTATGGCACTGATGTAGCATTATCCGACAGGGTCCTCCCTCATCAGCTGTCATCTTGAAGTTTGAGCTTCTATATGCTCCTGTATTGGTGAATGGGTAAGTTGAGAACTCCTATTTACGTATGGATGGTTAAAATTTAAAGTTTATACTTATATTCCTTGTGCTAATGTGTTTCATTTCTCTCATCATTTTTTTTCTAAGTTAAAACTGCCCATAATTGATTGGGATGCATTCAATCAGTTCTGATTTTCAGGCTTCTCCTGATTATTGCCCGGCTGCCATCCATGAATTTCGAATCCCTCCTAAAGCTCTTTTAGGACTTCATTCTTATTGCCCTGTTTACTTTGATGCATTTCATGCTGTTCTTGTGGATGTAAGTGTTCACACGGCTCTGCTAAAAGCTGGTTCCCGCAAGGTCCTCACGAAGGTACCCAGGTTTGTCCCGGATCTAGAAACAATGATGACTAACCTTCTCACCAGCCATATTCCTCTCATCTCCTCTTCCGAACCCTTTTTCAAGGTGGCGGTGGGGGTGGTTGTTTGGGGGAAATGAGATAAAGGGAGAGGGGTGGTTTAATTTATTAAAGTAAAATTGTGCTTTGATGATATGTTGAAGTAACTTGACCTGTTGAATCATTTCAGCATTGCTTATTCTACAACTAACGATGTTTCTGGTGAAAGCATTGATGGATCTACTCAGGTTTGTTCTAAAATTTTTTAAAATTGAAATGGAATAACTACCCTTAATCATAGTTTTCCCATTTGTGCTTCTGCCTGATCGTGGCATTACATTCAATAGATTTTTGGTGTCACTACTGGAATTTGGCATGGATAAATGTTTTATGGCTGTAATATAATCTCAGAATCTAGTGTGCAAGGTGTATCCATGAGAACAAAGTTTATTACCTTATTGTGGATCTAGTCTATTCATTGGACTGGTGGAAATTGTGGGTTATGGTTAGTAGAATGTATGAATTTCATGAGGCTTGATTATTTAAGCTATAAGAGTTTAATATATCCATTTTCAATCCTTAATTTAAGTGGTATGGGTTTAATGGAACTTTTTCTTGTGGGTTATGTGGGTAATAAGGGAAATTCATTGTATTGCTTTAATTCAGCTTCTTGTTATCCTTGATAATCAATATTAATGCACTAATAGTTCGACTATGTGGTTGACCAGGCACTGGATCAAGTGGCTTCTACTGATCTGAAACAGGTCATGCTTGTTAAGGCATTATTAAATGCTCGTGACACACTACTTGCGGAGCTGCAAAAACTTAGTGATGCCATTAACCATGCCGTTGATTTGATTGAATTTACCTCCAAAATGAACGATATGAAGTTATTTGATTCCTTTCTGCAAGAACTGGTTGCCGCTGATGCTGAAGATTCAGCACAAGGCAAGCCACAAAATGGTCTTGAGGTCCTTGCTTTATGTTATCGAACAGTGTACTCTTATTCTTATTTTTGTGTTTTAATATATTAAAATTATAACACCTTTGTCTCTTAACAGAGAGTAAATGGCAGATTAGAGCTTCAAAGTGATAGATTGCTCCATAATTTATCGAAGGATGATGTACTTAAAATATTTAATCTATTGGGTGATCAAGTGTTTTATTTATGGAACACTTTCCTGAATTTCCACAGGTTAGCACATACATCTTTACTTCCTGTTCTTGCTGTTAGACATTTTCTCCCCTAAATGTAGGCTTGTTATGCTCAGTATCCCTCTTATTAAAACTTAAGTCTCTTTCCAGGGATAGTAAAACACGGATATTGGAATTCCTTCGTGGTGAATGGGCTAAAGATCGAAGAGCTGAATGGTCAATATGGATGGTGTACTCCAAAGTTGACATGCCTCATCGATACATAAATGGCAGTTTTGATGAGTCTTCCCACCAAATCGTGCATAAGAGGGGTTCAAGTTTGTGGAAATTAACGGATGATGTAATTACTCATTTATGTTTTTATTTCTTGGCTGACATATTCGGCTATGAACAACAATAATTTTTTTCAATCCAATTTCATCTTGTGGAATGCAGCCTGCGCAGATGGCAGCTATGCGGGCTGAGCTTCATCGGCGAAGTATTGCACAAATGAGGGTAAGTCCTTATATTTAATGCTTATTGTTTTTATTTACATATGCCTTAGTTTACCTGTAATGATTGTTTGCACACAGATGAACAATCGATCAATCCAAGACATGCAAATATTTGGAGATCCTTCAGGAATTCCTATTGTAATTATAGAGCATGTAATGAATGCACCTCAACGTACTTCTAGTGATAACCCGTACATGAGGAACTTGGACATAATAGATTCAATTACCACAAGCACTGTTCCTAGTTCTGAAGCTGCGAAAAAGCTATCAAGTGCAGGTGCTGCACAAAGTGGCCGTGATTTAAAGATTGTCATCTTTGTACATGGTTTTCAGGCAAGCTTCTTCTCTCCCACTCTTGTTTCTTGGGTTATATTTTTGGTTCCTTGTTAGGTTTCGGTGTTGTGCTGAGTTAAAGTGTCTGATCCTATCTTGAACATGATAGGGGCATCATTTGGATTTGCGGCTTGTTCGGAACCAGTGGCTTTTGATAGATCCCA
This sequence comes from Gossypioides kirkii, assembly GCA_005610355.1. Taxonomy (NCBI): domain Eukaryota; kingdom Viridiplantae; phylum Streptophyta; class Magnoliopsida; order Malvales; family Malvaceae; genus Gossypioides; species Gossypioides kirkii. The sequence continues at coordinate 2,392,152 of CP032248.1, forward strand.
AGATAGAATTTCTCATGTCTGAAGTAAACGAAGAGAAAACATCTGGAGACTTTAGAGAAATGGGACTAAGGTTGGCGCATGAAGTCATTTCTTTTGTTAAAAAGAAAATGGATAAAACTTCGAGATCTGGACATTTGAGAGATATCAAACTTAGTTTTGTCGGGCATTCTATTGGAAACGTTATAATAAGAACAGCATTAGCAGGTAGGTTATCTTTGTTTAAAGCTATGTTTCCATTTTCACCACTTTGAAATGTCTATTAGATATGTTCATTTCGTTTTGCAGAGAGTGCTATGGAACCTTACCTTAGATTCCTCCATACATTTGTATCTCTATCTGGTCCACATTTGGGATATCTATACAGTTCAAATTCTTTATTCAATTCTGGACTGTGGCTTTTGAAGAAGCTCAAGGGGACACAATGCATTCATCAGCTCACTTTTGCTGATGACCCTGATATTCGTAATACATTCTTCTACAATCTTTGCGAGGTATTTAGAACAAAGTTGCAAAATGGTCTCGAGTTTGCCATTCTTCGGTAAAAGTATCATGGAGCCTCCTGTACTGGCAGTCAGATTATATTTTGTCTATTTTACTCAAAAAATGGACAAATTAATCCCTATACGTTAGATCAAGAGCAAATTATTATTTTTTTGTTAAAGTTTTCATCCATTTTTACTATTAAAAAACTGATGTGACTATTAGAAATGGATCAATTTTGACGTACAGGGATCAATTTTTAACAATAGAAATGGATGAAATTTTAACAGGACCAATTTTGCTCTTTCATCCAATGTACAAATATGAATTTTTTTTTTTTTTTTAGTAAAGGAGGCAAAATGCAATTTGACTCTTAATACAGAATTCTGTGGTACTTTTACCATCATTCTTCCTATCTTTTGCCCTCTGTTTTGCTTAAGACATGGCAGAAACATATGATTCTTCTCCTTTCCTTCTTTCAGCAAAGAACTCTGGAAAATTTCAAGCATATAATCCTCCTTTCTTCGCCCCAGGTATTCCACCACAGCCCTTGCTGATTATTTTATTTTCTTCTCGAACTTGTTAGGATCATCAGGCTGTTTGTAAGAAGTAAGTTTAATGAAAATGAACAGTTTAATTTAGAAGTTTTATGTGATTAAGACGTTAAAGGTATAATTAAAAAGGGGTAAACTAAAAAGATAGTCACCAAGTTATAGAAAAATTCCATTTTAGGCACCCAAAATAAAAAATGTACAATTTAATTATCCACGTTAAATAGCTTGATCATTTTGGTCACTCTCGTAAGTTGACGTGACAATTTAAAAAATTGGTATAATAACAAATTTTTATATATTATATTGATTTAGTCATAATTTTAAAAAAATTAACCCCCAAAATTTACATATGTTTTCAATTTGATCTTAGTTCTAAAATATTCAATATATAAAAAACATTTGTAAAATTTGAGGGTTAATTTTTTAAAATTATGATTAAATCGATATAATATGTAAAAATTGAGAGTTAAATTTGTTATTATATCTATTTTTTAATTGTCACATCAGCTTGTTGTTTGTGATTTTAACAAGAGTGATCAAAATGATCGAACTATGAAATGTGGGTATTTAAATTACAAGCCTTTTATTTTAGGTGCTTAAAATGAAAATTTCTTATAGTTGGGTGATTATCTGTGGAGTTTACCCATTAAAAAGTTCATTAGCTGTTTATGTTTTCCCTTCTACCATAAGGCCATTGACAGATTGCATCTCTCTCAGGATGGTTATGTTCCGTATCATTCCGCCAGAATCGAGTCATGCCGGGCAGCATCAATGGACAACTCGAAAAAGGGAAAAGCATTTCTAGAGATGTTGAATAACTGCTTGGACCAGATACGCGCTCCTACAGCTGAGAATCGGGTGTTTGTGCGTTGTGATATCAACTTCAACACATCCTCTCATGGCAGGAACTTGAACACATTAATTGGAAGAGCTGCTCATATAGAGTTCTTGGAATCGGATATTTTTGCTCGGTTCATAATGTGGTCATTTCCAGATCTATTTCAATAACTATTATGGGAGCCGGTGATTTCCGTTTCTAGTTCCCTACCATCATTTTTAAGTTGTATACTTGTCTGGCAGTCACATTCCAAGCATCAAGATGGTAGCCGCTGTTGTATATTATCAGGTTTAAGATGAATCTTCCGAAAAGTTCCCTTAAAAATGAGGACCGATGTCGGTCCGGCAAGCGTGTACTTTTAAAATGGTGAGTTAGGAAGGCCAAGCTTTTTATACAGTAGAATGTATTCTCTGTAAAACTAGCAACAATGTGAAATCCAGTAGGGAATTTAACTCCATAGAGAAATGATGTATGTATGTGATGGGAATGGATTCAACAAATGATTGATGCATAATAGATATATTTTCGGTTAACATCTTATACTTGTGTGAATATTTATGGTGAATGTAGTTAAGAGGTCCCTTTATTATAGTTATCTGATCAAATTAGTTCTTTTATTATTAAATGGTTCAATCTAGTCCTTGTGCTATTAAAATGAGTTAAATTGGAATAAAGTTAACATATACTATTTAATAGAGTTCATATTTTTAAAAGTTTTTACAGTTCTATAAATAAATTTTTTTGTTTAGAATTGAAATGCAATTGTTTCAAGACATGTTTTATACAGAAAATGTTGACTCAGTTACAATTTAGATTTCTTTGATTTTTTTAATTGTATAGGGATTAAGTTGATCCAATCACCGTAAACAAACCAAAACAGGACAGTCCCACATATATGACTATAAACTCATCCCATATAGAGAAAGGTTCAAGCAAAGATCAAAGCACCATGGGTTCTAAACTGCAGTTACAGATTAAACGAGGCCGGACCCTTACCGCTCCGACAAATCGACTTCTTGTAAATGTCAATATCACTTTCCGTTTTCCTACAATGGTCCGTATACGAACAAACTATACACAGCACGCCACCTTTAGTGTATATGCATCTTCTATCTATGCATTAACTTCAACCCCATAGTGTGGCATTGAAAGGGTTCTGAGCATGTTAAAAGACTGTTTGATTATTGATGCAAGAACGAAAATGATAACAATCAGGTCGAAAAACAGAGTATAATCCATGAACAAGCAACAGAATGTGAATCCCCTGATGCTAAATGTAATAAGACCACGTTTTTGCATGGGATAAGCAAACCAGATAGCATACATAAACCTTAAGACACTAACATTGCAACAAAGGATAATCATCTAGGCCTATTGAAGAGAGGTTTGATTCTACAAGAATGACCATGGTGCAACTTTACGACAAAAACTCGATTGCGATTTCAAGCTGCATATAAAGCAAGCAAAGAAGCAGAATTGGGTTCTAACTGACCATAGTGCAGTGTCATAGTGAACATGTAGAAAGCTTCATAGCTTCCAACTTCATCTGGGGCCCAATATGCCACAAAAGTGAGAACCCTATAGGCCTAGACTAAGGTCATGCAACTGAAAGCTGCAATCGAAGAAGCTGAAACCTATATTAAGCAATCTTGACGATAAGATAAAACCGATATACAATTTGTACGATCAATGGTGTAAACAAGTCATCAAGTGAAAGCATTACAAATTGTTCTCTATCAGCAGGCATGAAAACTTGCTCTAATGAAAGCATTGTTGCAAACGGTTTAAACACGAAAATAGAATCTTCGTTGCAACCCCATGGTACAAATATGTCTAAAAAAAAACCGAATAATAAACGAGGAACAGATTCTGTATTGCAATGTACATGTAAAGCATATATCGAATCGACGTAAACAACATAATGTATGATAGAATATAACAAAGGATAAGCAAACCAGATAGCATACATAAACCTTAAGACACTAACATGCATTAAGGTACTCAAATTAGTATCCTTAAACATCATAATAGGCACACACACACACACACATATATATAAACTAGGCTTATTACTTACATGGACCACATACAAATGAAATGATTCTTTTCCATGGACCAATGCAACAATGAAGCTAAATATACAAACGAAGTTCCAAGTTCCATTAAAGGCAAAATGGAATCATTCCATACTGAGAATTGGTTTCAACATTTCAAAGCTTTAAAAGTGCATTGGAGTACATACATAAAATTCATGAAGATAAAGCAACTATTTCTTTATATTTATAGAAAGCAAAGTGTTAATCCACTGGAAGGTGGGAAAATACATCATCATCACCATCATCATAGCCATTAAATTAAAATAAAGCATAGCATTATAATGACATCATTAAAAATGCTTCTTCAATCCATTCCCACTGCATTTCAATCTATGATGATGAATGACCATGATTGATGATGGATGAACCATATGCTCCATTGCTCCTCCTCCTTCACCTTAAAAATCTCATTAAAAAAAACCCAAAAAAGTAAAATTAGAAAAAAAGGAAACTATATATAGAAAATATATGTTTATATTTGCCTGGCTTCATCCTGTCTGCCTTTTTGCAAGCAATAAGGGAAAGGAGTGAACTTTTTTTTTTTTTACACAGGGAGAAACAGAGCTATACAGTACTCAAGTTTCATCTGTGAAAACGCGAAAATGACCCTCGATTTACAAAAGGTGTGAAGAAGACCAAGGGTAGGTTGGACATTACAGCTATCAACAGCCATTACAGTAATGGGTTTAAGGTTTTTTTTTTTTTTTTGCTTTCTGGGTTTAAGGTTGTCTGGTTTCTTTAAAGCCAAAAAAACATGGAAAGATGATGATGATGAAGGAAAAGAAAAGGGCTATTCATTTCCAAAATGGGAATTCTAATGGTGTAAATAAAAAGCAACCATTTTTTTTGGGGAGTGAAAGCTGCAAAGCCATTTTCAAAGTTTCAACTTTTTATCATGTTCTTCTTTCTTTAAAAACTCACCCTTTTGTCCCTCAAAATCGTTTCTTTTTTCGTACCTTTCTTTTTTAATTTTCTTTGAAAGACACCCCCAATAACCCCCTTTTGTTTTCTATAAAAATTCATGAATAAAAAAGGGATCTTTTTTTTGATGAACTGATAGTGATAAACAATGAGAGAAACCAGTGAGTCACACAGTGCCCCCACATAGCACAGGGCAGGCACAGTGACAGACCAGACCAGACCAGACCAGACCGGCAGAAGGGGCTCACTGGCAAGCAAAGGCAACGGCAGCTGCTCTGTTTTTTCACTTCAAAGTGACGTAAGATTTTTTGTCGGCTTTTGGTTTTTTTGACCATTTCTTTCAATTTTTACATCAATGAATCGATAATAATGAAGAAAATATTGCTTAACTGAAAAAACAAATTTCAGTTCTTGAATAATAATATATTATAGTAATCGTACAGTTTTGTTTTCTTATGGGGGGGTTTGTCGTTTAGACAGTCACATTGCATGAAATGAATTCTGTGTTAAATTTTGGTTAAATTTCACTATTAGTCCATGTACTTTTTGAATCAGTTAATTTTAGTTCTTATACTTTTCGAATTTTAAAATTCCAATTCTGATGTAAACGGTAGTAGTTAAATTCCGATATTATGTGTAAATTTGTAGATTTAGTCCATGTTTTATAATGAATCATTCTTAGAAAAAAATTGGCATCGAAGACTAACAAGGCTCCTGGCTTCCCAATGAGAAATTGCAGTTTTGATCTTTTAAAAATTATAAAATTATAAGTTAATATATTGTAAAATTGTACTTTATCCCAAAAATAATAAAATCTTAATTTGATCTTTTAAAAAAGTATAAAGATATAAGCTAATCTAACGGTGAAATTACATTTTAACTCTCATAAAAATATGTAAATTTCGACATCGGAAACATTTCTAGTTAACCTTATACTTCTTGAATTTCAAACTTTTAATCTTAATGCAAAGCGATAATCGTTAAATTCATTAACTGGCTTTTTATGAAGGATGTAAAAATAATAAACTATCATAATATTATACATACAATAATATATTTATAATATCAAGTTTTAAGAATAGAAAAAATTAAATGAATTTAACAATTATTATTTAATCACAACTAAAGTTTTGAAATTCAAAAAATTATAAAAAATTAAATTAATGGGCAAAATTTAAAATCTTAGCTAAGGAATGACGTTTTTATGATATAATAGAGAAAGGCTTTTACTGAAAGGAGAAGGGCCAATAAATAAATAAAAGGGCATTGATTTTGAAAAAGGGGAGGAATTTATAATACTGACAATGAATTATCAATAATTTGGTCCAACCAAAAAGTAAATAAAAGATGGTACCAAATTCTTCAAAGTAAATTTAAAGTAAATGTCCTTCCCTCAATTTAATTCTTATTTTGGACTCAATTATAAATGCCAGCTCGAATTTAACATAAAGATCGGATTAAAGCTAGACATGTGAAAATTTAGGATATGTAGAATTGAAAAGAAAAACGAGATAAAGATATCTAAAAGTTCGTTAACAAGAGTCAATTTGAATTTTGTTCCTTTTACTCAAAAAATAGATAAATTAATCTCTGTATAGACAAACTTTTTTCTGTTAATACTTTCATCTATTTGTATTATTAAAAATTAGCGTGGTTGACAGAATAACAAGATATTGACATGTAGTGCGTCACGTATACAACATGTTAACATGCAAAGACTAGTTTTTAGTAGTAGAAATGAATGAATTTTTTTAACAAAAAGATCAGTTTGCTTTTAGATCTAACGTATAATAACTAACTTGCTTATTTTTTTAGTCAAAAGGACAAAATGCAATATGACTTCTAATACAAGAGAGTACTTTTACCGAAAGACAACGGTTGAAGCAAGTATGAAAACCCCAAAAATGTTAAAATCTCAAAAGTCAAAATTAACCAACCAATGAAACTTTTGTTATGTCGATAAAGATGAGGTCTCAGGATCTTAAGTGTCTATTTTTAAACCTTAACACGCGAAAATATCACGTATGATTTCTCTCTCAATTTTGTTTTAGGTTTAAGACTCATCATATATATTTTAAGTCTAAGTTCCACAATATATGGATCTTATTCGAATATATTTCTATTTTCAATTCAATAATTAAATATATTATATTTAAAACTCATTCTAAAGTCGAAACTGATCTTCATATATAGCTTTGAATTATTTTTTAAAATTATTTTCTTTCATTTCATTTTGTGAATAATTTTTTTAAAATAACAGAAAGGGTACTCTGTTTTTTGTTTTTATCTTTTTATGGTGACAGCAAATCATGGACTGTTTTTTATTTTAATTTTGGCACTTATTTTCTTCTGAATTTCTGACCTGCTTTGTGCCCATGCATTTTTTTATTTAATAATTATAGTTATTATATTAGAAATATTTGAATTGGATTAAATATGTATATTTTATTTTTTTAAAATATTTTTAAAATTATGTTCTTATATTTATGTTTGAATATATACATATAACCATTAACAATTAAAAAAATATAATAATAAACAATAAAATAATTGATAAAAGGAATCTTTATGTTTTTTTTAATAATTATTTTTTTATAGTTTTCTAGTCATTATTATTATTCTTTGGGTAATTTTACTGGAGGTAAAGATCCCTTACAGAATTATTGTCCAAATGTGCAGATTGGTCTGTTTGCAGTTTGACTCCAATATGTTTTTTGCCCTTATCTTAAAAAAAACAAAACAAAAAAACAGTTCACAATAAATAATATGAAATAATATATTATTTATGAATAAATAAATTGGAGATTTTTATAAAAATAATACCAAAAAATAATTAAATACAAAAATGATATGTGAAACAAATTGATTACAAAAATGAATTTTTTTTCCACTGAATATCAGTACCAACTTGACTAGTTGGTAGCACCATTCTATTTTTTTCCCCAATCATCATGTAATCTTTATGTTTTTTTTAAAAAACATTATTGGTGCCGCTTAACATATTAACAGCATTAAATTGAAGTGTTATAAATCAAAATGTTAGACATGATATAAAACTTTTCTCTTTTACAAAGCTTTAGGAATAATTACTTCATAAATCCCCTAAAGCATATTTTCAGCAAAATTAGAGGTCAACCATAACTAAAATATCATTTAAACATCAAATTTCAGTTAATCAGAATAAATAAATTCATCCCACTTAACAAACTGAACTAAATAAGATTAAATTATCTCATAGGTTTCTATACTCTTCACAAATTTGGAAATTAATTTTTAGATTTTTATTTCTAGGGATTTAGTCCCTCTACATTTCAGATTTCAAAATTTAGGTTCAATTATTAACACTAATAAATTTTTTTGTTAAACGTTTTGGTGTGACATTTTGAATAATAAAAACAATACTCACTTAGTAGTCATGTAACTAATAATTAGATCTGAATTTTAAAATATGAAAAGTAAAGAGACTAAATTCCTAAATATAAAAATAAAATACTAAATTTTAAATCTACGAAAGAATACAAAACTTACTACATATCTTAATCATTAAATAATAATGAGATAAATCCCAAAACTATATATGAACTATGGCTTAATGTGCAATTATATACATGAACTTTAATTTTGTGTAATTTTATACATGAATTTTTTATTTTGATCTATTTATTGTAAATTATTAACACAATTATTGATATAACATCATTTTTTGCTTATATATGTACATAATTATATTTATCCAATATAAAAATAAATTGATGTATTTATTTCTTTAGATGTGTATGATTAAATCAAAATTAAAGTTTTAAGTATGCATTTAAATTACAATTAGAATTTTACGTGTATAAATACACCAAATTAAAATTTATGTATACAATTACACATGGAATCAAAATTCAAAACCCAAAGAAATGGATGTTCTTTATTTGTTTGATCCAAGAAGGAAGTCCAAACATTCATCCATTAGGACAAAAGAAGACCCCCTTAAATTCCTCCAAAGTCAATCTACCATGATCTTCCATGCATCTCTTTTTCAGGTTTTTAGGTACATAGTCTACTGTATTATCAGTAAATCAAATAATATCCCAATTGCTAATCATGTTGAAGTCTCACCAATTTGTTGATGTCTTCTACTATTTCAATGGAGAGTGCAAGTAAATGTCAATATTTTTATATTCAATTTTTCATAGAAAAAACATTGTAAGGTGCTCAACCCTGTTAAGCCACTTTAATCAGGCATTCAAGTACTTTATAAATGAGTGGCCTTTTTAGTGTTTCAATCAACCATTCCCATCATCATCATCATCATCATCTACATTTTTTAGAACTTTCTTATTGTGAATTGTTTAACCCACTTTTACCAATTTACTACCGCTGCTTTTATCATTTCAGGCACAAAGTGGGCAACTCAACTTGAGGACCCATCATTGTGAAAAACAAGCATGGTTTCCTTCTTGTTGGTAAACTATCTGATTCAGTAAAGAAGTTCATCATTAGGTACTTTTTACTCTTCTAGAATCTGGGTTTTTGAGAACAATTCATGTACTGATGTTTATCTTTTGATTCTTATATAAATGGCCAAGCTTGCTTTGATACCCTTTCTTTTTTTTTTTTTTTGGTTGAAAACAATTGCACTGAACAGTGAACATAGCTTCTCCACTTCTCTATATGGACTCTCCACCATGCTTAAAAGGCTATTTTTTTCCCATTAAAATCTCATTCTTCTTGGGAGACCACAAATACAAGATTGCCAGGTGTATGATGTTATGTAATACACATACGTACGTACGTACATACATAAATACTGGCAGACAGAGAAACAGAGAAAACAAAGCTATTGGAAGCTATGCAATGATTTCATATACATGCTGTGTGTTGCCATAAAGCAGTTTATAGTGATTTAAATTCCTTAGGTCCTTACAAGAGCTAAAAACAAAAGAGAGAATCTACAAGCAACTAATTAGCAAAATTGAATCAAAAGAGAAAAGCTTTAAGTTGTTATGATTCTACCTCTTCTGATTGGTTCTTTGTGACATTTGATGCTTCTTTGGTCTTTGTTGAAAACTTGTAAGGATCTATTAAGCAAGGGTCTGTCTGAATCAACAATTGAACAACCTCATTCATTGTTGGACGTTGAGATGGATTCTTACATGTACAACACATTGCAATTCTAAGAACTTGAATCATCTCATCCTTAAATGACCCCAACAAGTTCTTGTCTATGACCTCCTTTACCCCTTCCTTTGTATCCAGCTTTGTTGTAACCCAATATACAATGTTCTTATACTCTCCGAAATCGGCATCCACTGGTTTCTTCCCTGTTATTAGTTCCATCAACACCACCCCGAAACTGTAAACATCGCACTTCGTTGTTGCTTTATTCGAATATGCATATTCTGTCACAACCAACAATCACATTAAGTTCAACAACAACAAAAAGAAAAAACTAGTTTATATGAAATAACCTGATGTGTCTTACCAGGGGCTAAGTAACCATATGTGCCTGCTATGATTGTAGAGGTTGAATCTTTCAATACTTTGGCTATTCCGAAATCAGCAACTTTGGGTTGGTAATTGATATCAAGTAGGATGTTGGTTGATTTGATGTCTCTATGAATGATAGGTGGTAATAGATCATGGTGAAGGTATGCTAAGCCTTGTGCAACCCCAAGTGCGATTCGATGTCGGTTTGGCCAATCTAAATGGAACCATCCTTTATGAAGAGCATCCCAAAGGTTTCCATTCGGCATGTAGTCATAAACCAATAGATGACAATCGAAGTTCGAGAAGTAGCTATATAGTTTGACTATGTTTTTATGCCTTATGTTTCCGAGAGTCTCAACCTCTGTGTTCAAGCATTTGTTTATAATCAACTGATCTTCTGAAGTAGAATCTTTTGTTGTTCTGCTCCATAGTTTCTTTACTGCAACAACATCTCCACTTTGGAGCTCAATCCTATACACAGTGCCGGACCCTCCGTGGCCTACTATGTTCTTATCGACCATTGCTTCGAGGATGTCATGTAGGTCAAAACATGTTTTATGGAAGCTCTTCATGTCATATGAACAGAACGATGAAGACATGGTCTTGTCATGTTCCATTGCGGCTCTTTGGATACTGAGACAACGTTTTAGAATCAAGAGAGCTGCAATAATAATGACAATGACTGATATTACGATTGCCCACATAGAATTTTGCTTCTTGTGGTTGTAAGCGAGTGAAGAACATATGGGGAAATTTCGAACATGAACTGTAACACAAAGACCTGGATTTCCAGAAAAGCTTTCCATCAATCCACCTTTGATCAACGAGAGAGGAATCGTGCCGGAAAGTTCGTTGTTCGACAAGTTGATGAAGTTAGGCAACAATTCACTAAGACTCTCTGGGATATTCCCAGTCAAGCAGTTCCTAGAAAGATCGAGGACATTGAGAGATTTCAACAAAGAAAGGGAGTTCGGGATAGATGAACTGAGCTTGTTACCTTGTAACACAAGTATATTTAGTTTCTTTAGATTGCCGATTTCTGCAGGTATTGAACCAGACAGGAGATTGTTACTGAGATCAATCTTTACCATATTGATAGCTCGAGAGATTTTGCGAGGTATAGCACCAGATACCTTATTGTTCTGCATGAAAAGTTCAGACAAGTTCCTAGCATTTCCTAGTGAACCCGGAAAATGGCCCGTAAAATTATTATCAGCCAAGTCAATGATTGAGACATGAGGGAGACCTAGAAGTCCTTCTGGTATTGGTCCCTCCAAATAGTTATTACTAACTCGAAATCGAACAAGAGATGTACAATCTGCATAACTATCAGGCAACTTCCCGGATAACTTGTTATCCAAGACAAGCAAGTAGAGCAATTTACCTCCACGGCAAACCTCGGTTGGCAACGAACCCGATAGTTGGTTTTCAGACAAGTCTAGAATAACCATAGGTGATAACTGCCCCAGATTTTGAGGAACTTGTCCTGATAAGAAGTTGCCATAGAGTGACAGTGTGGTCAAGGTTGTCGAGTTTGCAATAATGCCCGGGATTTCGCCTGTAAGACTGTTGTTATATAGTTGTAGGACTTGAAGTTTAGGAAGTTGACATATCGATGTTGGAATGCTTCCACTCAAACGATTGACCGACATGTCTAAGTCTCTAAGCTCTATCAGATTTCCGAGTTCTTCAGGTATCGTCCCGGATAAGTGCTGATTATAGTATAGCTCGAGCTGCTGCAAGTTTTTAAGCAATCCAAGCTCCTTTGGGATCTGACCTGAAAGGAAATTTCCACTCAATTCAAGATCAACCAGTGATGTCATGTTTCCTATCGATGCCGGGATCCGACCATACAACTTGCAAGTCGTTAAGACCATGATTTTGAGCTTAGTAAGCCGGGAAATGTTCATCGGGAGTTGCCATAAGTTCAATCCATCGTTTTCGTTGATGTACAACACCTCGAGATTGGTAAGATTAGTAATTGACATAGAGAAATCACCTTGAAAACGATTGTATGACAAATCAAGTACACGTAAAGATGTCATTTTCAATAAATCAGGAAATGTTGCATTTAGGTATACAGAGCTCATATTGAACACTTCCAAGACAGAGCAGTTAACGATGCCGTTAAGAAAGTTTCCACGGAAGTTATTGCAGCTGATATCGAGAAAACGTAACTCCGGTAGATAAGAACACACATCGGCTGGGAAATTACCGGTGAGTGACCAGCCTGAAAAGTTCATACTTTCAACATATCCTTCATTGTTGCAGCTAACTCCTGTGAAATTACAGTAACCTTCCCCTTCATTAACCTCCCAATCGGACAACGGATTTCCTGATAACGAGGCTTTCATGATGGTGAAGAACTGCCACTGGTTATGTCTTATAGCTTTTGAAGAATAAAACATGAAACTAAGTAACATTAGGTAGAGAAAAACAGCTTTTGGTGCCATTTTTAAAAGCTTGGATGACGAAGAAAAAAAAGCAGGTTCTTGTTGCAGGTTTGTATTTTGCTTATCTTTTGCATATAGTGGCACACACACACACACCCATATATATATACATACGTATATGTATATATACACCACTAACTCATGTAGAGAGGAATAACATCAATGTTACCACTTTATATATATACGGATTAGATGTTGGAATAATCTGCAGAACCCTCTTGATGTGTTGTTTAAGCTTGTCTAAGTGTACTATGTTTTTGCCTTATACTAGCCAATACCATTTCACTACTTGTGAGATTCATGTGTATACATATATATATATATAAACAAACAAAAAAAAACAGTCAATGACTGTATTCAGATGATTAGGCATACTGTTTCAATGATTGTATACATGCATGCATGCATACATACATACATACATACAAATCGGCTTATAGATATCTTATATAAATTTTGACAAAATTATATATTTTTATTATTGTTGATGTAAGGATTATGGTTTGTATGATATATGGTAATTGGTAAGTGGAAAATTAAAGAATATATCCACTTTTTTGCTGAAATTGACATCCATTTTCTTCATTGCAAATTAAACAAATAAAAGAATTGCGAATTAAGGGCCTAAACAAAGAGCATACAAATATTTTTTAACTTAAAGGTGACCACAGTAAGATTATTCTTTGAACTTGGTTCCATTTTTTCTCTCAATTTTTTTATTATTTTAATAATTGGACCGGAATAGGAATCAGTTGAATTTTTTATTTCGATTCAATCATTTAAAAAAAAACAGTTATAACTAAAAATTTATAAAAATTAAAAAATATATATTTACAAAAATTAAAGATAAAAATAATCAAAGCATGTTCAGTTTATGGGTCCAAGATCACTAAATTACTATTAAATTCACGTTTTGGTCATTTAACTTTATAAAATTATAAAATGGTCATTGAATCATTCGAAAATTTCATTTGTCATTGAATTATTTGAAATTTTTTATTTAAGTCACTGAATTGTTAAGTTTTTTTTTAAAGTTTGGTTAGTGAGCTCCAAAAGACTATTAAACAATCGATACAGTAAATTAGTACCCATCGACGAGGAAAGAAATATACTTTAGATCCAAATCAATTTGATGATTAGTGTCAAAGATCGAAAAAAAAATTATTTAGATTTTGATTTATTGATTAGTGATGTTCAAAACTGTTTTGAAGGTCATATAGCAAACGATGCGAATAGAAAAAGCCATACAACAACAATTATAACAGCTTGGGGATTTAAATGCAAACTTTTGAATAGTTCAAGCTATTTTTTTAACTTTTTGAAATTAAGTGACCAAAACGTAAAGTTACTAATAGTTTAGTAATCTTAACTACAGGTTACCCTTTTTGTTTAAAGTTTAAAAATAATAAAGAAAACAAAAGTCAAATTCTGGGTTCCTAAGCTTTTTACTGATTTTAAAAAAATCCACCTAATTTATCAAATTGCCAATCCAATTTTAACAATTTGCAATTTCCACCAGCTTTGCTCTTATAATTAATATGTTTCCATTTATAATCATTTTCATGTTTATTAAGCTGCACAATTGTTGGCTACGCACAAATTTTTTTTGGCCATTATTTTTATGCGCATTCACATGTATATAATATAATTATATTTGCAATTTGATTTAAATGTGACATTTTGTTTCTATTCAAAAAATTAATCATGATTTTGTACAAAAAAATGAATCATGGTTAATAAATAATTGTAATAGAAAAAGCATAATCTAAAGTGGAAATAAATAATTAGTAATTTAATAGCTTACCGTACATAATTATTAATATTCTTTTATATAAAATATTTTGATTAGTGATTTTTACTTACCACTATTCACTTCTAAATCTATTTTATAGAGTCAAGAGTTTTTTCTCTTAGGGTTTCAAAAAAGCAATGCAAAACTAAGGCTGAAATCGAGCGATTGGTGACTCTGATGGCAAAGGAAGATGATGAAACGGAGTTACTGCAAGAAGAGATGATCAAATTATCAATGAAAAGTTCTCATGTTGATCTCTCGAATAAACCAACCCTAATTTGTTCTGTTTGGCAAAAAAAACCTATAATCCATATAGTTTTCGTGCACAGATGCTATGTATTTGGAAAACAAAACAAAAATTTGAGATTAAGATGGTGGGGCAAAATTTGTTCTTAATTTGTTTTGATGATGAGGAGATTTGGAGCTCATCATAAGGGCTCATCATAAAGGGTTGTCCATGGCTTTTTAGAAGACAATTGATTATATTAGAGCGCATAAGAGAATCTGTTGATAGGAAAAAACTTCGACTGGTTAATTCACCGTTCTGGATAAAAATAGGACTGTGTCCTCCTGAACGTGATCTTAAGGATCTCATGAAAGCCATTGGATCGACGTTTGGAGGAATGATATATGGTGAAACAAAAGGAGACTTTTACAGAATTCGTGTTATGATTAACGTAAAAAATCCCTTGAAAAAGGGGGCATTTGTGGAAACGAAAGTTCAAGAAAATTGTTGGGTGTCGTTCAAGTATGAAGGGTTGCTAGCTTTTTGTTTTGGTTACGGTAGAATGGGGTACATTTTAAAAGAATGCCTGGAGGTATCTTCTAGTATTAAGGGGCTCTCGGAAGATGATCTTCCTTTTTCGATACCCTTAAAAGTCGAGTCTAATTTGATAGGGAAGTTATCCAGGAATCTAGGTGTTTCGGGGAAGAAAAAGATGAAGCAATGGTTGTATGTAAGGGAGGAGGAAGAATAGGATGAATCGGGTCAAGCTTATCGATCGATTTTTGTTGAACTGGGAACAAACAATAATGCCCTGATAGAAAGAACGACATTCACTGAAACTGACGATGCGAAAATTTAGTTGAGTCCTATCCAAAATTAAATTGTGTAATATCAGGAGCATCAGATCTAACGAGTTTGGAATCCTTGTTGGAGAGTCCAACACTACCTCTCAAAGAATCAGAGTTGATTACAGTTCTAGTAGAGCAATTTTATAGGGAAAAGGATATTGGAGTACAGCTACCAAGTATTCTACATTTAGCCCTTGAGGACATGGGTTGGGATAGTATGGAGCATGATTGTGAGGGGGAGACAGATGGCACTAATCTAGGAAATGTTTTAAAATCCCATGATGAAAGTGGTAATAGTAATGACTTTGCGTTAAATCGAAAAAAGTGGAGACGAAACGCTAGAACGAATCCATGTGTTCAAAAGTTAACAGGATTGGAGTTGAGGAAGCGCAAAGTGTCAAATGAGGAGGCTGTTACGGTACAGGATATGTTTATGATCCGCACAAATGAGAAAAAAGCTAGAGTAAAAGGATATGGGACATCTGTTCACAATACTGATGAGTGTTCAAAATTGGTTTCCATTTGTGATAAGTTTCTTAACCAACAGATATCGGCGGTACCCAAGGAGCTTACCGACCGGACGCAATGAAAACTCTTTGTTGGAATGTTCGTGAGTTGAGAAACCCACGAGCAGTAAGGCAGTTTCGACATACGTTGAGGTTGCACAAACCCCACATGGTCTTTTTAATGGAGACCAAAATTGATATTCAACGCATGAAAAATATTCAAAGACGATGTGGATTCTTTAATGGGTTCGAAGTTAGTGCAGACAGTAGTAAGGGTGGCCTTTGTCTAGCATGGAAAAGCAATGTGCGAGTAAGTTTAAACTAATTCTCAAATAGTTTTATTGATGTAAAAATTCAATATCAAGATAAAGAACCATTGTGGAAATTTACTGATTTTTATGGATCGCCTTACCATCAAAATAAACAATCATCATGGGATGAGCTTTGCTGTCTTCAACTTGATAGTGTCGTTCCATGGTTGGTTGCTGGGAATTTTAATGAAATCCTCTATTTACATGAAAAGAAAAAAGGTTCCTCTAAAGAGGAAAAGCGAATGAAGGCATTCAAAGACACTTTAGTATATTGTAATTTGTGGGATATGGGTTACTCTGGAAAATGGTATACTTGGGAAAGAGGGAATCGAAAGGAAACAAATATAAGAGAGATTGGATAGAAGGGTTGCAAATGTTGAATGGCTTGAACGATTTTCAAGTAATTTGGTTCGTTACCTTCCACATTCCTACTCCGACCATTGCCTATTGTTGATTTATTGTGATAAAGAAGTGTTAGGAAGGTAGAATAAACCATTTAGATTTGAAGCGTGGTGGATCCTTGAGCCCACATTTGAAGAGGAAATTGTTAAATTTTGGGATTTATATGAATGAAGCTTTTTGCAAAAATTAGCAAAATTGAAGCAAGATATTAGCATTTAGGTCCAAAAAATTCAGAAAAATAGGGTTGGGCTTAAGGAGGCTTTAAAATATAAATTAGAAGATCTAAGAATAGCTGAATGTGATGATGAGATGCCCTTAGAGACAATTAATACTAGAGTGCAATTGAATTTAGAAATTGAGAAAGAGGAGCTATATTGGGAGCAAAGGGCACGAGTGAATTGGCTAAAGAATGGGGATAGAAATACATTATTCTTTTATAAACATGCTTCTCAAAGACAGACCATTAATAGTATAAAATCTCTCGAGGATGAAGAGGGAAAGGTGACAAGCAATCAAGACATGATGGTTGATATAGCGAAGAACTTCTTTAGCAACCTCTTTTCGTCAACACATAATACAAGGGATTTGGAACATATCTTGTCCGGAGTTGATCGGAGTATTCTGCCAGAAGATAATGACTATCTTACTACACCGTTCACAAGGGAAGAAGTATATGAAGCCATCAAAGATATGAGGGCCATAAAAGCAACTAGACAGGACGATTTTTTGACACTTTTTTATCAAAAATATTGGCATATTGTAAGGGGAGAGGTGAGTTCGATTTGCTTAAATATTCTCAATCATGGAGCGAATTTAGCATGCTTTAACAATACGAAGATTGTCTTGATTCCAAAAACCCCTAATCTATAAAAAAATGGCTAATTTTCGACCTATCAATCTATGTAATGTGCTTTATAAGATTCTTGCAAAGATGCTCACTAGAAGATTTCGAAAAGTGCTTGATCGTTGCATTGGCCAGGCTCAAAGTGCATTTGTCCCAAGTAGATTAATAACAGATAATATTTTGGTGGCTTATGAACTCTTGCACACCTTTGATCAGAAAAAGAATGGTAAGAAGGGTTATATGGCTCTAAAGCTAGATATGAGTAAAACCTATGACAGAGTAGAATGGAGATTTTTAAAAGCTATGATGGATAAAATGAGGTTTACATCTCAATGGACGGATCTGGTTATAAGGTGTATCACTACAATATTTTATTCAATATGTATCAATGGGAAGGTTAGCTCCACTTTTAAACCAACTAGGGGATTGCGTCAAGGTGACCCCTTAACCCTTTCCTTTTCCTAATATGTAGTAAGGGACTATCATCATTAATGAGATTGGCAGAGCAAGAAGGGAGCTTAAAAGGAGTTAAGGCAAGCCAAAGAGGGCCTAACATAACGCATCTATTATTCGTTGATGATTCGATGTTATTTGGAGAAGCATCAATTCGTGGAGCAAAAGTAATTCAGGATATCTTAAAGGAATATGAGGTCGTTTCAGGTCAGTGCATTAATTTTGAAAAATCAACAATATTTTTTAGTTCGAATGTTAATGAAGAACAGAAGATCCAAATAGCTAGAGAACTGAAGGTTCGAAGGTCCAATAATATGGAAAAATATTTAGGTCTACCTAATATTGTGAGGAGGAAAAAAAAGGCTTCGTTTCAAGCACTTAAAGATTGATTTAAAAGTCCTATTGATAGTTGGAGTTCTCAGTTTTTATCTTTAGGAGGGAAGGAAATTTTTATTAAATCAGCTTTACAGGTAATTCCCACTTATGCTATGTCATGTTTTTTATTGCCGAAAACCCTTTGCGCAAAACTGAAAAGTCTAATGGCTCGTTTTTGGTGGCAGAGGTCTACAGGCAAGAAAAGAATGCATTAGTGTTCCTAGGATAAAATGTGTATTCCTACAACCGAGGGGGGACTGGGGTTCAATAGTTTTGCTAAGTTTAATGTGGCATTATTAGCAAAGCAAGGCTGGAGACTTATTTCCTCTCCTAATTCTATGGCTGCACAAGTATTAAAAGCTAAGTACTATCCTTCTTGTGATTTCACCGATTCTGATCTGAAAAGTGGAGCGTCATATATTTGGAAGAGCATTTGGGTTACAAAGAAAGTGTTGGTAAATGGTCTTTATTGGAGAGTTGGAAAGGGAGACGAAATTTCGATTAACGATCACGCTTGGATTCCCGATTCAAATAATTATAAAATTAGTAATCCAATTAGTAATGATAAGCTAAAAATAGTACCAGATATAATCAATTATACCACTAGAACGTGGAATACAAAGGTTATAGAAAATACCTTCATGAGTGCTGATGCAGAACGTATCCTTCGCATCCCATTGGCAAAGATCGCTACTGAAGACCAACTGGTTTGGAGATGGGAGCCCACAGGTGAGTTCTCAGTTAGAAGTCCTTACAGATTTATATACTCCTAGTTTTAATACACCAGAAAATCCCAATAATACATTCTATAAAAAAATTATGGAGTCTGGATCTGCCTTCTAAAATAAAGATCTTGATCCGGATGATTTTGCGAAATCTCATTCCATCGAAGGAAAATCTGTTACGGAGACACTTAGTACAAGAAGCCATGTGCTCAAGATGTCGCAATGGAACAGAAACTTTGAATCATATCTTTCGTGAGTGCCCTATCACTGTGGAAATATGGGATTTAGTTGGTCTGAACTGGATATAAAATGCTCAAATCCAGGAAAATTTAGAGTGGCTTACCTGGATATTTAAGCAAGGCTCAAATTCACAAATACGGCTTTTTTGCTGCTCGATATGGGGACTGTAGATTGAGAGGAATAAACAAGGGCATGAGCAGAATAGAAAATCAAGCAGTAAGATTGCAAATTCCATTATACATTATTTGCAAGAACTCGAGGCTATTAGAAAGCCAGCACATACCAGAGTAAGAGTAGAAGAAGAATGGGAGCCGCCATTAAACGATGATATTAAAATTAATTTTGATGCGACGTTTGACTGCATTAATTTTAGGTCAAGTTCTGGAATGGTGGCCCGTGCTGCTAATGGAGAGGTGGTGGCATCAAAAGCAGTCTTCCATACCAATATGAGCAATGCCTTTTCCGTCGAGGCTCTTGCATGCACAGAAGCATTCAAAATGGGTTTAGATCTAGGACTGAACAGAGTAGTCATGGAGGGAGACTCCCTGACAGTGATCAAGAGGTGTCATAATGATAGCAAAGACAAATCAGAGATAGGGCCATTCATCCAAAATATTCAAGAGCTTTCACAATTTTACGCATTTCTTAAATTCCAGTATACCAAAAGGGGTGGTAACAAACTGGTAGACAAAATAGCAAGGGAGAGCTTAAGGAGAGGAGAGGAGATTTACCTGTTAAAGGACGTTCCGATTTTTGCAAGAGAGATCTAGAGGGACGAAGCCATACGCGAGCCAGACTAGCGCGTTGAAAGGGTTATTTCCAGGACTCTTCTTCACTGTAGTAAAGCACCGAAGCAAGTAAAGGGTGTAAAAGACATAGTCGTCTAAAGGTTGAAGAATCAAAGTCTTGAGGAGAGGGAAGGTAGAGGAACATTCTAGAAGCAAAAAATATTCAGTGTTTGGAAAGACGTGCAGCGCTCCTTTTATTGGATTGTGCATTTTTTCTTTTGAATTTGGTTGCTTGTTTAGTTAGGAAATTAGGTCTGGACCTAAAAGTCTCTGTTTTTTTAGTTTGGTTCATGTTTCAAAACTTTTACAGTAATATTAGAAAGCCCAATCTTTTTCTTTCAAAAAAAAATATTTTGATTAGTTATGATGCGAGTGACTAGAGGTGTTTATAGATTAAATCTAGCCGAGTTTAAGTATGATATTAACATATTTTATGTTTGTCTAAACTTGACTCGACCCGAAATATTGGTCTAAAATTTTGTTCAAATTCACCCATAACTCCGTTTGTTTCACTGAAATGGTTTCTGAAAAATTATTTATGGAAAATGACTACTTTTCTGGAAAGTTAATATTTTTTGGTGTTTGGATGAATCTGTGTAAAATATTTTCTGTTGTTTGGCAGATTTCCTGAAAATATTTCAGAAAAATTATTTTCAATAAAACAAAACATATATTTGAGATTTTCTTAACTTTTATCTTTTGTTTTTTTATTGAGTTTATTTTATTACTATAAAATTATATTTTTCAATGTTTTTGTGTATATATATTACAATGTTTTTATTTTTTTTATAAATGTTATGGTCGTGCAAATTCCATTTGTAGGCTAAATTTCAATTCTAATTTTAATTTTTTATCAAATTTTAAAATGTAAAGAATGACAAGCTCACCTACATCTAAAGAAGCTATATTTGATGCTTCAACCAAATACACAACATATCTTTGAACTTAGCAATAATTGCTTCAATTGCACATGAGAAAATACTCTCCATAACATTTGCTTACAAGACAATAGTTCTATTATAATTGAAAACTATACTCTGTCTAGCATAGAGCAAAATGTATGTTTCTGGAAAAAGCATTTCTTCAACACTAGTAACCTACAAAAGATAGAACATGACAATTAGATCCAAGAAAATATGTTTTGTTGTCTTTATAAGAAAACATGCCAATACTATACATATAAAAGTCTCAAAATTTTACGATGAACCAACTTAGAAATAGAAATTGCACAACCATAACATTTGACTAAAAGATAATCTAATTTTAATCAAATTTTAGGGGCAAGATGTTACTTGTTATCTTATACATTACACATAGTAGCATTAAAGTTTTCTTTACTCCACATCAACCACCAAAAAGTTCTTATTAGTCCTACTTTTATTAGTCAAGAACTCTCCTTTATCCCATACAATTAGCATTCCTACAGCTTGTATCTTATGCATTACATATAGCAACACATGACAAGGCCATTTGACAATAGAACATCCAATCAATAGAAGGAAATCCATTGTAATGACCCAAATTCACGGGCACCGAAAAAGTGAGTGATAGGGCCTCCGTCTTAGTAAACCGAGTCCGTAAATAATTATTAGGAGTAATTATGAGTTTAGAAGTGTGTTTAATTAAGCTTTAATTAGGTGAATTTAATTTAATTTAGAGTAATTAATAAAAAGGACTAAATTGAATAAATGGTGAAAGTCTAATTATAGATTAAAAGAAAGAAAGAGGGACTCAAGTGGTAATTATGCCTATTGTCTAAATTGAGGCGGCAAAACAGAGAAAAATCTAGATTTTTCTTGATTTTTTTTAATTTATTAATATTATAATATAATAATATAAATTATTATTTAATTAGTATTATATTATTATTATTAACTAATATATATATGTATATGAAATAAAAGAATAAAGAAGAAAGAAACAAAAGAAATAAAAGAAGGAAGAACAGAGAGCTAAACAAAACAGGGGGAGGAGAACAGGGAAGGAAAAAGAAAAGGGGAAAACTAGGATTTTGAAGCTTTAATCTTTAAGTGGTAAGTCAATTAAGTCCTTTTCTCTTAATTTAGATGTTTTAGAAGCTTTAGAACAAAGTTTTGATGAAATTAAGTTGAGTTCTTGGAAGTTTTAAGGTCTTTGAACATAGTTCATGTTGAGCAAAATAGTGAATTAGGGATTAAATTGAATGAATTTCAAGTTAGAATTGATAAAGGGATTAAATTGTAAAAGAAGCTATAAGTTTTGTGATAGAAGGATTGAATTGAAAGAAATTTTAAATTAGGGTTTTATTATGAACATTTGATAGTTAAGTAGAATATGAAAGGAAATTGAATAAAAATAAGGTATGAATTAAGTTAGAAACATAAATGAGTTAATTAGGATTAAATTGGAATTAAGGTATAAATTGGATAGAAATTCAATTATTATTATTAATTAGTGTTGTAATTAATAGTGTAAATTATTATTATAAATTTTGTAGCTAGCAAAGAACCCGAAGCATCGGCATAAAAAGGAAAGGAGAAAGTTAGCGAGGAATAATCGCGAAATCCGAGTTTGTATTACTATAATTTAAATTATTCATTATTTAATGTTTATTTAGATATTTATATTTAATAAGTGAAATTGAAATTGAATGTGATATGAATTGTAAATTGAAAATCCCTATTAACTAGTCGGGCTGAGTCGGATATAATTGGCATGCAATAGGATTGGAAGAGTTCAGGGATACTTCGACCTCGAGTCGATGAGACACTGGGTGTCATTATTTTACTTCGGATAGATTCGATGAGGTACTGGGTACCACTTTACTTCGGCTAGGCCGATGAGACACTAGGTGTCACTTTATTGCTTCGAACTATCCGATGAGGCACTGGGTGCCATTCTGGTGTGTTTGGTTGGATCCGTGTATCCGCTAAGGTCCGAGTCTCGTTAATAGGGGTAAACAATGCGAAAAAGGAAAATTGAATAGAAATGAAAATTGAGACATATAAAGTGATGTGTGACGAAATTGAGAAATGAGAATGAAATGATTAAATTGATTGATATTGATTCGAAATGAAAGTGATGTATAAATTAAGATATTATGTGTTCATGTATTATATGATCGATTATGTGAGATTATTATATTATTTATAATTTGAATTATAGTAATATCACTGAGTATGAAATACTCAGCGTACGGTTGTTTCCGTGCGCAGGATTGTAGAAATTAAGGTCCTGGTTCAGCATTCAGATCGATCCCGACTTCAGTATAAACTTGGTGATGTAATTCTCCTCTTTTTGTAAAAGTGGCATGTACTAGGTGTTGTATAAGTTACATGTATATGTTTGTAATGTTGGTTACAAATATATGTATATACTATATTTTGATATTAATTTAGTAAAATAATAAATAGTATATTATGAAATTTGGCATTTTGTTTGAATGAAAAATGTATAAAATTATGAGTAAATATTGAATAATATGTAATGGAATGATTATGATTTAGGTGAATTTGAGTATAAATTGCTTTGGTTGCTAGTTGAAATTGCAGGGAAGGTTAGATGTCTATAAAAGGGGTTATATCGCGTTTGAAATAAAAATTTATTAAAAATCTGTGGAACATCCGAACAAGTCCTAATGTCCTTTTAATACATATTTTGAGTCTCGAGGGTCCATTTAAGGAAATTTTATGATTATTTTATAGTATGATCATTAATTATCTATTTATTATTTGTAAAATTATCCGATATGTCTGGTAATACCTTGTAACCTTATTTCGGTGACGGTTTAGGGTTAAAGGGTGTTATAATTATTGGTATCAGAGCTATCAGGTTTAGTCGATTCTCGGACTAAATCGAGCTCGAAAATTAAGTTTAGAAGTACATGCCACTTTTGGGTCAAAACTAAGTCGGGATCTTTGGATGCTGATCTATTTATTTGTTTTGTTTTATAGATTGAAGATGTCAGATGAAAGAATAGATAATATTGATCAAGAAATGGACACTGGAGACGAAGAGTCGTATGGGTTAAATGAGACAGAGTCAGTAACACCTAGTGTAAACCCAGTAAGAAATCCACCTCCTAGAGTAGAAAGAAGAAATGATAGAGATGATTCTGATATACTGAGAGTAATTGCCGATGCATTACAAAGAGTAGCGGGGACTGCTCCTGCTACGACTTCTGTACCAACTCAGAGACGGGCCCCGATAAAAGAATTGAGAAAATATGTGCCACTGAATTTATGGGTCTAAAAGGAGTTGATCCATCCACAGCTGAAAATTGGATGGAGTCGACCAAAAGAATTTTACAGCAATTGGAATGTACCCCTCAAGAATGTTTGATTTGTGCTGTATCGTTACTATAAGGGAAAATTAAAGTCCGTGGTGTCTAGAGTGTCAATAGAGGTGTCAAGTCCATTGGGGCAAACAGTGTTAGTAAATCAAGTGTGTCTGAGATGTCCGTTAATTATACAGAATAAAACTTTTTCTGTCGACTTGTTGATTATGCCATTTGGGGACTTTGATATAATACTGTGAATGGATTGGTTATCTAAATATGGAGTGATTTTGGATTGTTATAAAAAGAAATTCAGTATTCAGATGGAAGATGGAGGTCAGATGGAGGTAAATGGTATCCGTACTAATGGTCCAACACGCCTTATTTCAACAATAAAGGTTAATAAGTTACTTCAGCAGGGCTGTTCAGCATATTTGGCTTATGTCATCAATTCAGATTCAGTTGAAAGCCAATGCAGTAAAATTCGGACAGTTTGTGAATTTCCTGATATCTTTCTCGAAGAATTACCGGGTTTGCCACCAGACAGAGAGGTTGAGTTTGCTATAAAGGTTTATCCGGGTACAGCTCCGATATTCATACCCCCGTACCGAATGTCACCTACAGAGTTAAAGGAACTAAAGATACAGTTGCAAGACTTATTAGATCGTGGTTTTATTCGACCTAGCATATCACCGTGGGGAGCTCCAGTGTTATTTGTTAAGAAGAAAGATGGCTCGATGCGACTTTGTATTGACTACCGACAGTTGAATAAGGTAACAATCAAGAATAAATATCCATTGCCTTTCATTGATGATTTGTTTGATCAGTTGAGAGGAGCTTCTGTATTTTCGAAGATTGACTTAAGGTCAGGCTACTACCAGTTAAAAGTAAAAGAAAGTGACGTTCCAAAGACAGCTTTCCGTACGAGGTATGGTCACTATGAATTCTTGGTAATGCCATTCGGATTGACTAATGCCCCGGCTGCTTTTATGGATCTCATGAATCGTATCTTTCAACCGTATTTAGACCAGTTTGTAGTTGTTTTTATTGATGATATACTGGTTTATTCAAAGTCAGAGTCAGAACATGATCAGCACCTCAGAATTGTATTACAAATATTACGAGAGAAGCAGTTATATGGAAAGCTTAGCAAATGTGAGTTCTGGCTATCAGAAATTGTATTTTTGGGACATGTGGTATCGGCAGATGGAATCAGAGTTGATCCGAAAAAGATTGAAGCAATTGTTCAGTGGAAAGTACCGAAGAATGTATCTGAGGTACGAAGTTTTCTTGGTTTAGCTGGATATTATAGAAGATTTGTGAATGGATTTTCGAAGATAGCTTTGCCGATGACTAAATTACTACAGAAGAATATTCCTTTTATCTGGGATGATCAGTGCCAGAGAAGTTTTGAAGCATTGAAGCAAATGTTGACAGAGACACCAGTTCTGACATTACCAGAGTCGGGGAAAGATTTTGTAGTGTACAGTGATGCTTCTTTGAGTGGTCTGGGTTGTGTATTAATGCAGGACGGAAAAGTAATAGCCTATGCATCTCGTCAATTGAAGCCACACGAGCGTAACTATCCGACTCATGACTTGGAACTAGCAGTTGTGATTTTTGCTTTGAAGATTTGGAGACATTATTTGTACGGTGAGAAATGCTACCTCTATATTGATCATAAAAGTTTGAAATATCTTCTTTCTCAAAAAGAATTGAATTTGAGACAAAGACGGTGGGTAGAGCTTCTAAAAGATTATGACTGTGTTATAGAATATCATCCGGGAAAAGCTAATGTGGTAGTCGATGCACTAAGTAGAAAAGTTGCAATTGAATTGAGAGCGATGTTTGCACAGCTCAGTATCAGTAATGATGGGAGTCTTTTGGCCGAATTGAGAGTAAAGCCGGTAATGTTTGATCAGATCAGATCAGCACAATTAGAAGACGACAAATTGTTGAAGAAAAGAAAAATGATCCAGAATGGTACAGCAGAGAATTTTAGTATTGATGATTGTGGATGTTTGAGATATCAAAATCGGATTTGTGTTCCAACTAATTCTGAGTTAAAGACATCGATTCTTCGAGAAGCTCACGACAGTTCATTCGCCTTGCACCCCGGAGGTACGAAGATGTATCGAAATTTACGAGAACTATATTGGTGGCCAGGAATGAAAAGAGACATAGTTGAGTTTGGGAGTAAATGTTTAACTTGTCAACGAGTAA
Source organism: Gossypioides kirkii (assembly GCA_005610355.1). NCBI lineage: Eukaryota > Viridiplantae > Streptophyta > Magnoliopsida > Malvales > Malvaceae > Gossypioides > Gossypioides kirkii. The sequence goes on from CP032248.1 coordinate 2,418,960, forward strand.
AAGCAGAACATCAGGTTCCTACTGGATTACTTCAGCCTATTAATATTCCTGAGTGGAAATGGGATCGCATCACGATGGATTTTGTTACAAGATTACCATTGTCAGCAAGTAAAAAGAATGCCATTTGGGTGATAGTTGATAGACTTACCAAGTCAGCACATTTCATAGCAGTCAGAACAGACTGGTCATTGCAGAAACTTGCTGAGGTTTATATCCGAGAAATTGTAAGATTACATGGTATTCTGGTATCAATAATTTCAGATCGGGATCCTCGATTTACATCAAGATTTTGGAAGCAATTGCATGATTCTCTGGGTACTAAACTTAACTTTAGTATGGCTTTTCATCCGCAAACAGATGGATAGTCCGAACAGGTAATTCAGATATTAGAAGATATGTGCTTCGAGCTTGTATGATTGATTTTAAAGCAGGTTGGGAACGTTATTTGCCATTAGCTGAGTTTGTCTACAATAATAGTTTCCAATCTAGTATACAAATGGCCCCGTATGAAGCACTATATGGTCGAAGATGTAGATCACCAGTGTGCTGGACAGAATTGAATGAAAAAAAATGATTGGGCCGGAATTAATTGAAGAGACAGAAGAAATGGTTAAGAAGATTAAAGATAGATTAAAAGCAGCCTTTGATAGACAGAAATCTTATGCCGATTTGAAGCGTCGGGACATTGAGTATTCAATCGGGGATAAAGTATTTCTCAAAGTCTCTCCTTGGAAGAAAGTGTTGAGATTTGGCCGAAAAGGAAAGTTAAGTCCTCGTTATATTGGGCCATATGAAATTGTAGAAAGAATCGGGCCAGTTGCTTATCGGTTAGCTTTACCTCCAGAATTGCAGAAGATTCACGATGTTTTTCATGTTTCTATGCTACGAAAATATCGATCAGATCCTTCTCATATCATTTCTACTGAAGACATTGAAATTTAACCTGATTTGTCTTACGAAGAAGAGCCGGTTCAGATTTTAGCACGAGAAGTAAAGGAATTAAGAAATAAACGAGTTTCCTTAGTAAAAATCTTATGGAGAAGTCATAGCATGGAAGAAGCGACTTGGGAACCAGAAGAAACTATGAGAGCACAGTACCCCCATTTATTTTCAGGTAAATTTCGAGGACGAAATTTATTAAGGGGGGGAGAAATGTAATGACCCAAATTCACGGGCATCGAAAAAGTGAGTGATAGGGCCTCCGTCTTAGTAAACCGAGTCCGTAAATAATTATTAGGAGTAATTATGAGTTTAGAAGTGTGTTTAATTAAGCTTTAATTAGGTGAATTTAATTTAATTTAGAGTAATTAATAAAAAGGACTAAATTGAATAAATGGTGAAAGTCTAATTATAGATTAAAAGAAAGAAAGAGGGACTCAAGTGGCAATTATGCCTATTGTCTAAATTGAGCGGCAAAACAAAGAAAAATCTAGATTTTTCTTGATTTTTTTAATTTATTAATATTATAATATAATAATATAAATTATTATTTAATTAGTATTATATTATTATTATTAACTAATATATATATGTATATGAAATAAAAGAATAAAGAAGAAAGAAACAAAAGAAATAAAAGAAGGAAGAACAGAGAGCTAAACAAAACAGGGGAAGGAGAACAGGGAAGGAAAAAGAAAAGGGGAAAACTAGGATTTTGAAGCTTTAATCTTTAAGTGGTAAGTCAATTAAGTCCTTTTCTCTTAATTTAGATGTTTTAGAAGCTTTAGAACAAAGTTTTGATGAAATTAAGTTGAGTTCTTGGAAGTTTTAAGGTCTTTGAACATAGTTCATGTTGAGCAAAATAGTGAATTAGGGATTAAATTGAATGAATTTTAAGTTAGAATTGATAAAGGGATTAAATTGTAAAAGAAGCTATAAGTTTTGTGATAAAAGGATTGAATTGAAAGAAATTTTAAATTAGGGTTTTATTATGAACATTTGATAGTTAAGTAGAATATGAAAGGAAATTGAATAAAAATAAGGTATGAATTAAGTTAGAAACATAAATGAGTTAATTAAGATTAAATTGGAATTAAGGTATAAATTGGATAGAAATTCAATTATTATTATTAATTAGTGTTGTAATTAATAGTGTAAATTATTATTATAAATTTTGTAGCTAGCAAAGAACCCGAAGCATCAGCACAAAAAGGAAAGGAGAAAGTTAGCGAGGAATAATCGCGAAATCCGGGTTTGTATTACTATAATTTAAATTATTCATTATTTAATGTTTATTTAGATATTTATATTTAATAAGTGAAATTGAAATTGAATGTGATATGAATTGTAAATTGAAAATCCCTATTAACTAGTCGGGCTGAGTCGGATATAATTGGCATGCCATAGGATTGGAAGAGTTCAGGGATACTTCGACCTCGAGTCGATGAGACACTGGGTGTCATTATTTTACTTCGGATAGATTCGATGAGGTACTGAGTACCACTTTACTTCGGCTAGGCCGATGAGACACTGGGTGTCACTTTATTGCTTCGAACTATCCGATGAGGCACTGGGTGCCATTCTGGTGTGTTTGGTTGGATCCGTGTATCCGCTAAGGTCCGAGTCTCATTAATAGGGGTAAACAATGCGAAAAAGGAAAATTGAATAGAAATGAAAATTGAGACATATAAAGTGATGTGTGACGAAATTGAGAAATGAGAATGAAATGATTAAATTGATTGATATTGATTCGAAATGAAAGTGATGTATAAATTAAGATATTATGTGTTCATGTATTATATGATCGATTATGTGAGATTATTATATTATTTATAATTTGAATTATAGTAATACCACTGAGTATGAAATACTCAGCGTACGGTTGTTTCCGTGCGCAGGATTGTAGAAATTAAGGTCCTGGTTCAGCATTCAGATCGATCCCGACTTCAGTATAAACTCGATGATGTAATTCTCCTCTTTTTGTAAAAGTGGCATATACTAGGTGTTGTATAAGTTACATGTATATGTTTGTAATGTTGGTTACAAATATATGTATATACTATATTTTGATATTAACTTAGTAAAATAATAAATAGTATATTATGAAATTTGGCATTTTGTTTGAATGAAAAATGTATAAAATTATGAGTAAATATTGAATAATATGTAATGGAATGATTATGATTTAGGTGAATTTGAGTATAAATTGCTTTGGTTGCTAGTTGAAATTGCAGGGAAGGTTAGATGTCTATAAAAGGGGTTATATCGCGTTTGAAATAAAAATTTATTAAAAATCTGTGGAACATCCGAACAAGTCCTAATGTCCTTTTAATACATATTTTGAGTCTCGAGGGTCCATTTAAGGAAATTTTATGATTATTTTATAGTATGATCATTAATTATCTATTTATTATTTGTAAGATTATCCGATATGTCTGGTAATACCTTGTAATCCTGTTTCGGTGACGGTTTAGGGTTAAGGGGTGTTACATCCATAGTGCCATTGGTAGGTCAGACTTTGATGATCCAGCGGGCAAATGAAGAACAAATAGACATCCATACTCTATGGAGATTATTTTTCAAAAAGTCTCTTCTCCCTAGTTTAGCTTTCTTACAGACATCATAGATTGGCATGAGTTGAAGTGAATAATGGCTAGGACACGGAATCTAAAGTATAAGGTTGCAGTCAATTTGTTAATATTTGTATTAACACATTGCATTCTTCTAATTGGAACAAATTTGATCACTTACTCTACTTAAGCATATTGAAATGGTGCATTATACAAATTGAGAAAAGTATAACAATTGAAAGCTTTCTATGATATATTTGCATGTAGTGAAACATTAAGCATTAAGTTTACTTGGTTTATATATGCTTCTCTTGTGTTAGACAAACAGAATCACCAATCAAACCAGCCGAACATCTCTTAATCCACACCAATTCAAACTCAAACCAAATCGAAAGCTCCTTAAAAGTAAAACAAACTTTTCACAACCTCGCTATTCCAGAACATTGAATACAAACATAAATTCGTCTACAGAAAAAGTTTGATCAGACCTCGCTATTCCAAGGTGACGAGGGCGTGCAGCCATGGATTCAACATTTTCATCCAAATTTGATGGAACACCATTTGTTTGTTCTTGTATTTCTTTTTTGGCTTCTATAACAACACAAACACACATCGAAAAATTGAATTCATGTGAATAGTTGCAGATTAAAATTTCTAACAACAACAATAATAATAATCATAAAACAAAATTGAGCAGCAAACTTACATTGCACATCAAAAAACTAACTTCATACAAATAATTGCAAATTAGATTTTCCAACAATAATAATAAACAAATACATAAAAAGGAAATTGAGCAACTTTGCACATCGAACCGCTAAGTTCATAAAAAAAATTACATATTAGATTTCTCCATAATGATTTTTAAAAAAGCCGCAATTGACTTACTTTGCAGTTTGCACATCGAAAAGCTAGGTTCATAAAAATATTTACAGAAAAGATTTTCCCACAATGATAAAAAAGGGGAAAAAAAGGAGCAATTGAACAGCAAACTTATCATATCGAAAAGCTAAAATCATACAAATAATTACAGATTAAATAAAGCAATTGAGCAGTGAACTTACTTTCAATCCTTTCAAAAGCCATAAAGAATTTCCCGGATCATTCAATTTATCGATATCTAAACTTGGTTCTATACTCACAGTTAGCTAACTACAAAAGATTAAATAAGTAAAATTAAATTCAATTATAATAACATTAATCAGAAGGAAAAAAAAGAATTAAAATTAACCAAGCAATACAAGAAAAAAGAAACATTATACTAACTTGGGTTTTGGTTAATGGACAAGAGATGAAATGCTGTTAACTGGCCTGTAAATTAAAACAAAAAAATTTGGGGGAAATATTTTTAGGAAACTAGGAGAATAAACGAAAATGGTGGCTCTGCAAAACGGTTTTTAAAGTTCCATTTCTCAAAAGTTTAGAAATGGCTAGAGCTTTTTTCTTTTTTGTCAATGAAACTACTACCGGTTGTTTTTGATGCAATCCTGGGTTGGGGACGCAATGAAAGGGGAACGACAAGGAGAAGGAGAAGAGCTAGGATCCTGGGATATGAAGAGGAAAAACTTTGGAAAATGTCTTACCGAAACAAAAACGGTAAGACATTTTCCTAAAAAAAGCTCTTGTTTTCTCGTGTTTTGCAAAATGTTTTACAGTGGAAAATCAATTTCAACCAAACAAACATGGGAAAAGGCTGAAAAGCTTTTACGGAAAAGCTTTTACAAGTAAACAAACAGAGCCTTATATTTGCAAAAGATTAACCTAAACCAATTTTAAGTATGCCCATATTATTTTTAAAATTTTTTAAAAAGATATTTATTTTAATATTTAATAATTTTATACATTTTTAATTTATTAAAAATTTTTATATAGTCATCTTAACATTATTTTAATGTTTACATTAGAGTAGTATTATATATTTAGTATAGATTTATTTTTAGTGTGTTCTAAATTACATAATATATAAAAATAACACAATATAAAGTATTATAAACTTAAAATGGGTCAGGCTTGGGTCTTAAATTTTCAAAGGTCAAACTCCACCCATATTTTAAATGGGCCTAATATTTTTATCCAAAATCTTTCAAATTTCGGGCGAACTTTCAAACCTGAACGAATAACCTGACTCATGAACAAGCCTACATATGACTTATTTTGTGGAACTTTGAACTAAATTGACACACACACATATATATATATATATATATATGCATAGTCCACATATTTTTTCCTTTATTTTTTCCTTTAAGAAGAAATTTCAAACTACATTTATACAATTAATACATCATAAATTAAAATTATTATAATCAAAATTAATCATTACAATATATTATTATACTTGTTAAGAAATTTTCGATTTTTTTTGGAAAAATATGTGAAGTGCTATTTATGCAAAAATTTTATTTGATTTTGAGAAATTTGTTAAATGTCATACATCCGAAACCTCCAACGAAAGTTTTGTATTTTATTTTGTTGAGAGCTTGAAAAGAAAGTAATGATGAGTGAGAGAACCTCATTAAGGGCTTGAGAATAAATTGGACTCGAACATATGCATTATAGCATATGGGGCATTTATGAGTGGGAATACTATTGCTTGAGCTAAACATTTTCTTAGAAGAATAAAAAATTTCTCAACAATACTAATAAATAAAATATATGTTAAATTCCACTATTAATCTTTGTATTATGTATAAATTATGAGTTTTATTATTGTACATTAATTTAATTATTTTTAGTCATTATACTTTTTTTGAATTTTAACATTTATGTCGTAATCAAACTTTAGTGATTAAATTCATTAAGTTACGTTTTACTATTTTCAGAATCTGATGTAACAAATATATTATCACGTGTAATTCCATGTCTATTAATTGATTTAATGATCTCATTTGCGCCAAGACCAAAATTTCAAATTTGAAAAATTATAAGACTTAAGAATGATCCAGTTAGAAAACATGAACTAAATCTACAACTCTATGCATAAATATATAGGATTAATCGTAAAATTTAACTAAACGAATTTAATTATTATTATTTAGGTCAGAATTGAAATTTCAAATTTTAAAATACAAAAAAATTAAAATTGACCAAAATAAAATACAAGTATAAAAACTAATACAGAATTTAACCTAAAATATATATAAACTTGAACCCTAATAAATGTGAAAATTGAAAATCCAGTATATATATATATATGTGTCTTTTTTGTCTTTTATTTTATTTTATTCTAATTAAAATAATAAAGGAGCCGCCAATAAGACAATGCATTTAAGTAAACGTTTTATCCGTTTTTGTTTTTAAGTTCATGCACCTCTTCTATTACCAATGTGACATTAATCAATTCACACCACAATTATTACAAAAAGACTACACTTTTATTTTCACATTTCCAGAATAACATATAAACCCGAATTTAAAAACATCAATCAAAATTTAAATTCGTTTTGATTTTGTTTGACTATGAAAAATCAATAACTTAAACTTATTTAATCTAAACTCAAACTTGAAATATCTAAACATGTAATGATTAAACATAAAAACCTTGAACGACATTGATTCAATACTAACTGAACCGAAAAAAAAAAACCCGAAACTTATTGAACCGCCCATCTAAAACTAGGCTAGTATACCCTTACATCTGATGACATGCTGATGAAATTATCTAATATGTTACAAAAAAGTTACTCCACATGTTATCAATGGTTTTCCTTCTCCTTCGGGTCACCGTCCTTACCGATAACAATCCCGACCGATCGGCAGGGTTCGACTTCTTTGAGCATTTGAACCACTCTTCTCATGGTGGGTCTTAGGGCAGGCAGTGTAGTGGTGCACAAAAAGGCAATCTTCAACACCTTCATTGCATCCTCTTTGAATGCATCTGGTATCTTTGGGTCCACTATGCTTAAAACACTCTCTTTGCCCTTCAATTTGCTGCCAACCCAACTCACTATGTCCTTATTTTCACCGTATTCCGGCTCCATTGGCTTTTTTCCGGTCACTAACTCCAGTAATACCACCCCGAAACTATATACATCGCTCTTCTCGTCGACTTTGCAGGTGTAGCCGTATTCTACGAAAGAAATAGTGTTGCTTTAGTAATTTAGTTAATATTGAACTTGAAAAGTGAAGCATTGAAATTGACTTACCGGGCGCTATGTAACCATGGGTTCCTGCAATGACAAAGGTGGAGTCATTACCAATGCCACTATTGGCTTGAACAATCTTGGCAAGTCCGAAATCTGAAACCTTTGGCTTCAAATATTCATCTAACAATATGTTACTTGATTTTACATCTCGGTGAAGCACCGGCTTTTCGCATCCGTGATGAAGGTATTCAAGTCCTTTAGCTGCTCCGATTGCAATCTCATACCTTGTATCCCAATCAAGCTCCATTTTCCTACTCGTATGTAATCGATCCCATAAGCTGCCGTTTGGCAAGTATTCATACACCAACAAGCTTGAATCTTCACTAGTAATGCTGCAATAAAGCTTAACCACATTGACATGTCTTATTGAGCTCAATGTTCGGACCTCGGCTTCGAATTCTTTTGCCTTACCGTTATGTTTGGTTAACATCGGGGCACTAATCCGGGTCTTTCTCCGGCTGTTAGACTTCGTGTTCCATATGTGTTTCACGGCGAGTTCCACTCTGTTAGATAGCATTACCTTGTATACATTCCCGGACCCGCCTTTTCCGATCAAATTCTCTTGCTTGATCGAATCAAGGATTTCATCTTCAGTGAAAGTTAAAACATGGAAAGACTTAACATCCCATGATTCTTCCTTCAATGAATGACCATCACCATTTTTATCTTTTTCAGTCCTCTTCAAATACAAGAAGCATCCAATCGAAACAAGCAAGACCGTCACAATCACAAAACAAATTATAATCGTACGAACATCTTTTGACATGCCGGAACTAAATTGACATCGCTTGAAAGATCGGACAGTCGAACTACAAAGGCCTGGGTTTCCAACCAAGCCACCATTATAAGCTTCAATGGATAAAGACTCTGGTATAGGACCAACTAAACGATTATAAGACAGATCAAAAAGGTTCAACTTTAGGGACGACAAACTTTCTGGGATTTTCCCGGAAAGTTCATTTAGTGACAAGTTCAAAGAATTCAACGTCGCTAAAGATCCTAAACATGATGGGATTTTCCCAGAAAGTGAATTGACAGCCATGTTTATGTCACTAAGTGAAACACAAGAACACAATGACTCAGGTATGTAACCAGACAACATGTTGTTGTGGAATTTAAGGATGTTTAATCTTTTCAATTCCCCAATTCCATGTGGAAATTTCCCGGAAAATTTATTATCATTAACCTCAATTTTAACCAAAGATATAGCTTCCGAAATCTCTTGAGGTAACTCACCTGATAATCTGTTAAATCCTACTGAAAGTATACTCATCACCTTTGCATTCTTTATATAGGATGTAATCGGCCCTTCAAATCGATTATAAGCAATGTCGATTATATCCACCACCGGCAACCCCCATATTCCCGCCGGAACGACGCCGGAAAGTGAGTTGTTGTTGACTCTAAACCGCTTCAAAGTTTTACAATTCCCGTAACTAGCCGGAATTTCGCCGGTGAACCTGTTCTGAACCAAAAGGAGACCTCTCATGGTGCCTTGTTTACACATGTAAGGAGGGATTGGACCAGTCAAGGAATTTTCCGACACATCGATGTAATCGAAATTAACCCAAGAACCAATATTTTCCGGCAAAGGACCGGTTAACATGTTTTCATACAGAGATAAATTAACCAGTTTTCTGAATTGACCAAACTCCGGTGGGATTTCGCCGGTGAATTTGTTCTGATAAAGATGAAGGCTTACCAAGTTGTTCAAATACCCCATTTCTGATATGTTTCCTTCAAGCTTGTTGGCCGAAGCATCGAAAAATTCAAGCTTTGTAAGGTTTCTAAATCCGACAGGGAGTTTTCCGGTAAGATTATTGTAGTAAAGCTCAAGCTGCCATAAATTATGAAGCTTTGAAATCTCCATTGGGATTTCACCAGATAAATAATTGTATTCAAGCTCCAAGTTTATAAGCTCAATAAGGTCACCAATGGCGGATGGAATCTTCCCTTCAATACTGCAATTCGCCATATAAAGCCAATTCAATTTCTTTAACTTCAAAATCTGATCTGGGAATTGAAAACGATCAAAAGGGTTATCACCAATGCTTAAAACAGTAAGATTGGTAAAATTTTCCAGCGATTTCCATGGAAATTTCCCGGAAAAACCACTCTTGTTCAAATGAAGGAACTTTAATTGAATAAGAGAAGATATATCCGGGAAAAAACCGGTGAAAAAATTGTTCCCAAGATCCAAGTATTGAAGCATTACACAATTATTTAACTCTCCGGTGATCGGACCGTGTAATGAATTGTAACCAAAAGAGAGTTTTTGTAAATATGGAAGCTTGCATAGCGAGTCAAATGGAAGAATACCGGTTAGGTTCTGAGTTGAAAGGTCGAGTTCTGTAATGAAACCTTCATGGTTACAAGTGATTCCATTGAAGGTACAAATGGAATTTGGGGTTTGCCATGAATTGAAAGCAGTGGTTGTGGATTTGTTGAGAGCGGATTTTAGATTCAATAGGATTTGGAGTTCATTGGATTTGACTGAAAATGGTGAGAAAAAACAGAATACGAGAGTGAGATACCAATAGAGACAGGTTTTTTGGTGGTGGTAAGAACATGTGCTTGACATAGCTTGAAGGATTGAAAAAAAAGAAAAAACCAGACAAGAGTGTGGTGGACTGGAAGAAGAAGAAGAAGAAAAGTGGACTTAAAGTGGTGACTGAATCAAATTTGAGGTTAAAAAAGTGTCATTGTTTTGTAGTAAAATCCAAAAAGTCATTGGCATTTGGAACCGTCTAATTTCAGTTTTAGTCCTTCAAATTTTTAGATTTAATCTTTTTATATTAATTTTGATATAAGTTGATTTTTTTTCTTTACTTAGAATGTTAAGTTGAATACAAGTTAAAATAATGAAAAATAATAATTTATTTTTAAAACCGTGAAAACAACTTAAAATTTCTATATAAAATATTTATAAAAAAAATTTGAAACTTTACTAATTAATATCTATAAACCATAAAACTACGGGAGTTAGGTAAGATGGCAAGAGTTTCTCTTACCTTAATCAGTGGTCTAGGGTTTGATCCTCGCCTTGGGTATGGAGAAACTTTAAAACTCGTGACTAACATCCACCCTCTTAATGAGCCTACAGAATGCGAAGGGTTAGATTTTCAAATACTTGATTGAACCAAACTGATCTCACCCATAATATTATAAGTGGTTTTTAACATGCATTCCTTAAGTTGCGACTCGAGTCAATTTTCAATAACACCGTTGATTATTATATAGTAAGTGATGATGTGATTTAATTATATAAAAACAACTTTAAACATTGGAATAATATTTGGTACATTGTTAGTGAAGTTTTTAAACTATAGAAGTAGGATTAAGGGGTTGACAAGTGTCTTATAAAAATATAGTAAAATAGTAAATAAAAACACATGATAATTTTTTAAGGATACTTGTGAAATAAAAAAATACACATGATAATTTTTTAAGGATACTTGTGAAATAAAAAAATACACATGATAATTTAATGCATAATAGAGGGACTAACAGCGGAATTAGACCATTTGTAATTGAAAAAAAGTTCAAATGTGAACATCATTTTTAACGTCATCTTATCTCAAAAGCTGTGGACAAAATTGGAATTTGGTACCCCCTACGTGTCAATGTATGTCCCTAAGAACTAAACAAGCCGCCATAGGGTCGTAGCCTTGTAGAAGCTGAAATAATTTATTATATTCCAATTTAATTTAAAATATCTTTACTTTTATATAATAATAAAAATCTATTCACTAACACTAAAATAAAATTAAGTGTTAAATTATATTTCTAAAAAATTTAAATTATGGTTTTAATTTTTATTATTATGTTGAGTGAAAAAACCAAAAATGTTATAGTGAAGGGTAAGAATTAAATTGAAAATTTTGAGAGACAGTAAAAGAAAAATTTTATCATTTATTAATTAAAATTTAAAGATTTAAAAAAGTAAATATACCGAAACAAGGGGTAGATCCTTTGGTGTTTTTAAATTGAAGTTGATTTTCTTTAAATTAATCCTTAAATTTGATAATTATTTATATTTTAAAGTTTAAATAGTTTTTATCAAAATTAATCCTTGAATTTAACAATTATTCTTCTATTAAAATTTAGTTTTTTTGTCCTTTAAAAGAATTCACGCCCTAATATACGAATTGTAGTCAAGTTCGAACTCCAAAAATAGATAAACCTTGTATTTTAATTTGGTATATTTTAATTTTTTTTAAATTTTATTTATGGGATTTTTTGTATAAATAATACAATTTTTAAATAATAAAATTTCTAACTGCATCTGGTTGAATTAATATTTTCTTTTAATTTAATTAAATTAAATGAACCAATAATTTAACTTATTCGATCATTTTATCGATTTAAAAAACATTGATTTTTGGGTAAAGCTGACGACGTTGACTATCTTTCTCTTTAAAGAGAAGTGATGATTTAAAAATAACGGTGTAGAAAAAAAGCACGTGGGTGAATTAAAGTTAGGGGGCGCGTGAGGCGCACGTCGCCTTCAGCATTTTGTGGACGAGAGTGTAATGAAATGAAGAGGGTCCATATTTGGAGAAAGAAGGATCTCAAAATACATTGAATCTATTAGTCTTTTGGATGATTCATTGACTCATTTTCTAGAATTACTTTTTATTTCACACTTGCCATTTTTATATGCTATTAATATAACCATAATTATTTAATACCCTGACCCACAAACTAGTTAAATTTTGTTATTAGTCCCTATATTTTACATAAATTGTGAATTTAGGTTTTTTTAATTTTAAAATTTCAATCTTGATCAAAACAATAATAGTTTAATTTGGTTGGTTAAATTTAATTACTAGTCTTACACTATGTGTATTGTTGTTGATTTAATTTGTACTCTCCAATTAAATCATTCTAAGTTCTTATATTTTTCGAATTTTGAAAATTTTAGCCTTGATGCAAATGATTATCGTTGATCTATTAACTGAAATTTTTAATGAGTAATATGTGAAAAAAAAGCTGACATTACATTACAGCTATGTAATAAGATTTTTTAAACAATCTCATTATAAATTATGATTATATCTGTTCTTTTTGATACAATGCCTAGAATTACTAATAGCCCCCTCTCCAACCCATAAATAGGAAGATAATGCGCTTCAGCGTTCTCGAACCCACATCTTCTTGCATTGATAATAATATCCATACCAATTGAGCTCAGAGTCAATCAATATATGTAATAAGATTTTTACAATAATGGTGACTCATACCTTAGGAGGAGCATCTTTAGCTAGGCAAATTGTGTCTCGAGTATTTCTCTTAGTTTTTTCTTGATCTTAATGCTCAACTATTTTTTGTGTACTCCAAAATTTTTTTTCAAAACTTCAAATTTTACTTAAAAAGTCAAATTTCTTATAATTCAGTCTAATAATTTTTTATATTTGATTTTCACTTAAATACATTTTAGGGTAAATTATACTAAAAGTCATTAGACTATTAGTAAGTTTATATTTTAATCACTTAACTTTAAAAGGTTACAAAATAGTCATTAAACTATTTGATCATTTTCATTTATGTCATTGAACTATTTGAAAGATTTCATTTAAGTTATTGGGTTGTTAAGTTTTTTTTTAAAGTTTAGCTAACAAGCTCCAAGTAATGATTTGATGATAGATACAGTAGATTAGTACACATCAACGAGTATAAAAACATACTTTAGATCCAATTTGATATGATGGTTAGTGTCAAAGATTGGAAAAGAAAGATGTTTGGATTTTGGTTCACAGATTTGTGACATTCAAAATCGTTTCATGAAAAAAGCTGAATTGTAGAAAAGAAGGGAATGAGAGCTTTAAATCGGTGCGAGCGATGTGAACAGAGAAGGCCACACAACAATGATTTTTAACAACCAATGACTTAAATGAAAACTTTTGAATAGTTTAGTGACAATTTTTATAACCTTTTGAAGTTAAATAATCAAAACGTAAATTTCAGTAACACCCCATGCGAATGAAAGCTTCTTAGTTTTTAACTATTCAACCTTTGCTCAAATTTTCAGTAGATGGGTCGAAATGCCATCCACCCCCAATTACAAGGGCTTCCTTGGTACTTGCCTGATTTTTCATACTAATAAATAGATCTCAATAAGGTTTATTAGATTTTCTTCAAATCATAGGGGAATTACCATTCATATTTGTTTTATGATTCACGAATATTAATAATTTCGATGTTAATAGATGCCCTCCTAATGATATATTATATGAGGAATGATTCACTTATATTGACAAACCATGATTAGGGGTCCACTTATATTTTAAAGCTAAATTTGATTTTATTTAATTTACATCTTTTCATTAGTTTTTCTACAATCAACATTTTAACAATATAATAGTCATATTTATCAGTATAATTATACTTGGTGTATGTAATATTTTAAATCAATCCAATATATCATATCAATATAATTATATTGGTCATGTCACGAAAATATTCATAACTTTCAAGTAAAAGTACTATGGAGGTCCCTCTATTAGGATTTAAGTTGCATTTTGCTCTCTCTACTATGGGTAAATTAATCATTTTACGTTAGTTTAAAGAGCATATTGGTCATTCAACTAAAAATTTCATCCATTTTTAGTATTTGAAATTGGTCCCTGTAAATCATCATGAGGTATAGGTGGTGTTGCTTGTTATTCAGTTAGGCACACTACTTTTTAACTTTAAAAATGGATGAAACTTTTAATAAAAAGGATTGTTTTACTCTTTGATTTAACGTATATGATTTAATTTATCTATTTTTTTAAAGTAGAAAAAGATAAAATGTAGGGACAAAGATTGGTATTAGCTTGGACAAAGGACATCGCCAGCTGGAAGTTGAATGCGATAATGCACTACTAATAGAAATTATCATTGCTGGAAAAGGGACGGACAGTAGCATGGTGGAGTTAAGACTTATTCACAATTTGCTAGACCATAATTGAAAACTGATTTTTCGACACATACCGCAATCGCAGAATAAAGTGACTGACCATATGACCAAGTTTACGGCGACGAGCTTCACGGAGGTGCATTGGTTTGAAAAACCCCCACAGTCTGTTCGAGATTTGGTTGTGTTAGATCATGCCAATATCTTATTAAATTGTAGGGAGTTGTCTCATGCAATATTTTCCACATGTTGGGGTCCACGATAATTGATATTTGTAGTCCTATTTTGAAGCCTACATCTTTACTTTGGTGGACTAGAGGGAGCCCAATTTATCAATTAATTGCATCATTCTACCTTCAATAGAAAAAAAAAGTGTTGGGTTTGGATTTTTGAAACATTGGGCCTTAAAATTAGTTATTTACAAAAGTTGGGTTTGGATTTTTGAAACATTGGGCCTTAAAATTAGTTATTTACATAAGTTAAAAGATCTAATCATGGTTTTAGTCTCTTTAGAATGATGAAGTTTGGGGCTTAATTTTTATATTTTAATTTGAAATAATTTATGGTTTATTTTTTATAATGTTATTAATAGGTCAAAATTGATGACATTATCGATTGTTGCATTAAAGTGATTATGTGAATTTTTTTTTACCATTGTTCAATCACATAATTAGACTGACATATAAATCCAATCAAACATGTTAAATCAATAATAAAATTTCTTATCAGTTGAATGTTTAAGATTTAAAACAACAACAACAACAACTCCATGTCATCACCTTAATAGCAACAATTCACAATATTACCATTTTGTACCTAATAATAACATTATAAAAACTATAAACACCAAAAGCAAATTAAAGTAAAAGGATAAAATCTCAAATCTCAACATAATAGAGAAACTAAAATCATAATTATACCCAAGAGTTAAATGATGAAAATTTAGTTTTTTTTTTCCTTTTCATGTAAATATATAAACATTTGAGTCGACATGTCTTTCAATTGGTATTAAAAGGATATTTTTCCTTTTTTATTCAAAATTTTTTCTTTGTATCCATTAATGATAATGATTATTATTTGTTAATTGTTGAAAACCCCACCAAGGAATCTATTTGCGGCTTAAGCAAGCAAATAGTTGTCATCTTTTATTGCTTTAATTTGATTGAATAATATATATATATATTATGCTCAATTATTAAATCCAATTTAACACTCAAACTAAGATTCTCTTACTCACAAACTCAACGAGTGGCTCCAATGGTTAAGAGAATGTTGTTCTTCTTAGGAATTCGGGTTCGAGCACTTGTGTGTACAAGATGTGTTTGTCTTGTCAAAAAATTAAAAAAGTATAAACATATGCTGCCATATAATCACATCAATATATTTCAAAAAAAAAATCTTTCACTCGCATTCTTATTTATAGTTTAAATTTTAAAAAAGGTAATTGAGTTCTTGTGGTATTGGTATTGAGATTGTATTAATCATGTCATTCTGTCAAGTTTGCTTCCAATTTAGATCTTAAATGTCAATTTTAACTTGACATGAAGCATGCTTAAACATGCGGATCAAATTGTAAATACACGTGCACTTATTATATAGATTTCTTGAATAGTCTTAAATTTTATCTGACACTATCTATTTTTTTTAATAACACAATAGATCCAAACTGTGCATTAATAGATACACAAGTGTGTATATATATGTATATTTTAAATAATTTCATTATAGGTTCTGATTATATTTGTTTTTTTTCACACAATATCTAAAACTACTCATAACCTCTTCCTAACTCATACATAAAAATAACATGTTTCAGCGTGCTCGGAATTAACCCATATTATTAAAAAAATTAATTTACATGCAAGGAGTTAATTAAATTAGAATTATCTTTGGGGGTGTAAAAATGAAAAAGAAAGACAATGACCAAAGGTAGGGTCCTTCTAATGGGCGGCAGGTAAGATTATACTAAAAGGAAAAAGGGTGCAAAAGTAAAGGCGGGCGAAAATCATGTCGCCAGTCGATCATGCCCCCACTTAATTTGTTGTCATATAAAACGTGTTGCGAAACCGATCATCGGATCGGGTTGTGATTCTTTAATTATATGATTAGAAATTTGATATTTTTTATAAAAATAAAATAATTTTAATAGTGAATTATTATTTATTTTTTCGAAAATCATTTGTCAATTAGAAAATGATTGAAAATATTAGGGTATTAATTAGATTTTTTATTTTTTAATAAATTGTTTAATAATTTATTTAATAAAATTGTATCAATCGATCAAATTGAGAATTGATTATCTGCTCGGTCGATCACTAAGATTATAAAAATATGGATTATAATATAATGTTTTGTTTAATTAAATAGATATTTAGTATTTTTTTAATTCCAAGTGTAAAGTTTAAAAACTTTACTATTATTACATCAAATAATTATTTTTAAAATTTTATTAAAATATTTTATCAAAATGGCAAAGAAAGTTGAAGTATTCCTTTCCTTTAACAAACTTCCTATATCTAATTACGACAATTTTTGTATTTTTGAAGAGCCACTTTCGTCATTTAGTGAAAAAAATATAATAAAGGTAAAAGGATATTAAAAAAAATGAATGGTGCCTTTTAACATTTTTAAACTCTTTTTTATTCGAATATGGTAAAATGGTAATTTTTAATATAAAATCCGGTATAATGTTTAGGTCAAATACGTTAATATAGGATCGTGAAGTGGCTATGGTTTAGATATGATCATGGGTTGAATCGTTAAAATAAATAAAAGGGTTTGAACAAAAATATAAATTTTAAAAAATGAGTTTGGGTGAAAAATTAAGGCCCGTTTAAAAAAAGGATCAGACATTGGGTAATTTTTTTTAACTCAATCTGACCCGAATTTACAAAAGAAAAAAATTATCATTGTTTTCTTATCATTTCACTATTATATAGATAGACCCCAAATAAATTTTAGCGCAACTTTCTCAATTTTATCATAAATTCCCTTTAAAAATAGACTACTTATAAGAATATTGCTTTTGCCAAAGTAACACATAATGTGAATGAAAGCTTCTTAGCTTCTAACTATGCAACTTTTACCTCACATTTTCAAGGATATATCTTAAAGTATTTTTAAATACACTAAAAACTTAATACATAACTTTATTAATAATAAAATCCAATTAAAATATATTTTGATTTAAAGATTCAATTGAAATATTTTAATATTTAAAATACATTTCAAATTTAACTAATAATTTAAGTTGTGTAATTTGTAAAATAATAATTTTGATCAAATCACAATACTAAACACTCTAATTTTTTAAGAAGTTTATTTAAAAGATTAACGATATAACTAGGAAGATGTTTCATATACCATACATGAGCCATTAGACATACCAACTTTATGAATTCCATTTGATATCTTCGTATTCGAGAATCAACATATTCAACTTTACATTGTTCATAAAATTTAGAACCTCCTTATTTCCAATTACTCTATAATTTTTACAGGCGTAAACTTTACTTTTTATAAGTTTGAAAATTCTTTCTTTTTTGATTTATTAGTTCTGTAATGAAAAGTATAGGATTTTGTACCTTTACAACTTTTTTTCCATTAGATAGGATTTTCTTATCCCAAACACTTATTTGTTGGGGAGTAGACCTGATTATAGAACGAGTCGAGTTCTGATCGAGATGATGCAAATTTTTAGGTCCATTTTCATGCCTGGGCTTGACTCAAGAAATGGACTTATAATTTTGTCAAAGCCTGACCAAAATTAAAAATGCTAAACCCGAACCCAACCTGACTTGCATTATTTTTTATATAAAAATAAATTGTAAAAATAAAATACATCAAACACACTAAAAATATTAAAATAAATGTTTTCTAAAAAATGAAATACATTAAAAAAAGTATTTATACTTAATTAACACTAAAATAGTTGCAACTTAACAATCAAATGTCTCTAATAGTAACAAAAATTAACAATAAAACAAGAGTTATACAATATCCAAACAATAACAACAAAATAATATCAATATAATAGAAAAATAAAAACAAAACAACAACAAGAAAAAAAGTAAAGGCTGATTCGAACCGAGCTAAGCCAAGTCGGCCCGAGCCAAAAAATTATACCCGAGGCCCGATGTTTAGAAAATGAATCTTTTTTATGTTCAAGCCATTTTTTCGAACCTATATTTTTACCCAAATCCTCCCACTTTTTGAACTAACACTCGGACTCATAGATAGAAGGGGATAATGTGCTTTTCAACATGCTCGAACTCACATCCTCTTACATTGACAATAATATTTATGCCAATCAAGCTAAAATTAAATCGATCATTCAATTCAGAGTTTTCTTAATACTGTAAAATTAGAGGGTTAATGCTTACATGGGACTATATCCAATAAAGACTCCAACTTATATATGAGTTGTATGGCTAAACTTCCTTGAGTTAAGGGAGTTGTTATTATTACATTATTAATGTACGACATTACGAATACGATATTGTCAGAAAGCTGGAAAGGAAATATCTGATACGAAATTAGCCCTTTAAATACACACACAAATTTCCAATTTGGTCAATCTTCTAATTTCTACCTCTTCATTATCCTAATGGTTTTGTTTGTAATTTCCTTCAATTTTAAGTCTCCTTTTATTTCTGTATTGATTCTCACGTCAGTCGTCACCCTCTAACCGGTCTACCACCTTTTTCCACTATCCCTCAACGGCAACTCAACATTTTCTACGACCGGAGACAAACCCGGAAATCCGGTTCAGTCAAGAAACCGAATCGGTTTTCTCTTGAGGAAGAAGAAACTTCTTTGAAATTCAAAGGAAAACGGATGCCGATCCCGGAATCAGACCGCCAGAGAGCGGCTAGAGGGAAAAATCCAATGTCTTCTTCGGTTAGACCGGCGAGTCGAGCTAGAGTTCCACTCCGGCAGCTATTTCGAGTCGCTTCCGTGGCTTGTGGGATACAATTCGGTTGGGCTTTACAACTTTCTCTCTTGACACCTTACGTTCAAGAGTTAGGTATACCTCACCAGTGGGCTAGTATCATATGGCTTTGTGGACCGCTTTCTGGTCTACTGGTGCAGCCTTTGGTAGGTCATATGAGTGATCGATGCACCAGTAAGTTCGGTCGTCGCCGGCCGTTTATTGTTGCTGGTGCAATTTTGATTGTCGTTGCCGTTTTGATCATCGGTCACTCTGCCGATATCGGATGGTTGTTCGGCGATAATAAAAGCTCTCGTCCGGGAGCTGTCCTGGCTTTTGTTTTCGGGTTTTGGATTCTTGATGTTGCTAATAACACCACTCAAGGTCCTTGTAGAGCTCTTCTTGCTGATCTTACCGGTTAGTTCTTCTTCTTCTTCTTCTTCTTTTTCCTTTTTTTATTTGTTGGAATTAAATAAATTTAGAGCTTAATTAGCATTTATTTAATATGAAAGTTATGATAATTTCGTTTTCTATGACATCTTTTTAAAGAGTAAAGCAAAGTGGTCATCCCTCATCATGGTATATAAAATTATTTTTACGTTTGATTATTGGTATTACTTTGTTTTTCAATGATTGTGCTCTAGTGCTTGTCCTTTTTTTAGTTTACCCCTTCAATGTTTAGATACAATACAACATTACTTATAATAATTACAATTAATGTTTTTTGTCAAAATTTTGGTTCTGTACAGTGGTTGGGCTATTTGATTGCTTCAATGCAGTGAGCTACTTAAGTATTGAAGTTAATAAGTGATTACCAATTTAGTGTCTTATTAAATGGAACTTGATCTTATCATTTTAACTATTATATATAATCTGTTTCATTTTCTTCAAGATTAAATAACCTTCTGAGATTGTTCAGCATTTTATATGGTATGGTATATTTGCTTATCATGCGGTTTCCACCCCACAAATTTGATTGCTGTTGTTGCCGGTATGCCATTCTAGGAAAGGACCATCGAAGAACTCGAGTGGCAAATGCTTACTTCTCTCTGTTCATGGCTGTTGGCAATGTTCTTGGCTTCGCAACAGGATCATACAGTGGTTGGTATAAGATTCTTCCATTTACCATGACAGATGCCTGCGATGTTGACTGTGCGAATCTCAAGTCTGCTTTCTTTCTAGACATTATCTTTATTGCAATTACTACATATCTAAGTGTTTTAGCTGCTAAGGAAGTACCTCTAGGTTCTCGTGATAGATCTACACCCTTTCATGAAGAGGGGCATGAAGGTGGCCAAGCTGAAGAAGCTTTTCTGTGGGAACTATTTGGAACATTTAGATATTTCTCAACGCCTGTATGGATAGTCTTGTTTGTTACTGCACTGAATTGGATAGGATGGTTCCCTTTTCTTCTCTTTGATACTGACTGGATGGGTCGAGAGATCTATGGTGGTCAACCAAATGAGGGGGATAACTATAATGCTGGGGTCAGAATGGGCGCATTTGGATTGATGTTGAATTCGGTTGTTCTAGGAATTACTTCAGTGCTTATGGAGAAGCTTTGTAGCAAATGGGGAGCTGGGTTTATCTGGGGAGTTTCAAACATTCTTATGGCTCTATGCTTTCTTGCAATGCTGGTTCTGTCATTTGTGGCCAATCATTTGGATTATATTGGTCATGGTCTACCCCCAGTTGGCATTGTCATTGGCGCACTAGTGATTTTTTCCTTCCTTGGTATTCCATTGGCTGTAAGCTGCTCCTTTTCTCCTACACAAAGTCATGTGGCTTTTAATTGAATCTGTCTAAAGGTCATAGAGATAGCAATTTCTTTCTCCAGACTAAAACATCATTAGTCTTGTTCATGAAAGTACTAAAACATTGCTCCTTACTAAAGTGGTGTTATTTCACTTTGGTTAAATCCTAGTTTGCCTGTTCCCTTAATTCAAGTTGGGTTTCTCTTCCTATTGCCAATTGGTTTTAGGATGGGTGCTCAAGATGGGATAAAAAACCCAACTTTTGTTCTGTTGTTATTATGTGTCACTCTTGCTTATTATCCCTTATGAGTTTGTCACATGGTAGCTCCTACGGTTTAATAACATGGGGTTCTCTCTCATTGGTCATATTGAGTATAATTTTGATGTTCGATATTACTTATTGCCTGAGGTTAGCTTGGTTCTGCTAGTGTCCCAATTAATCTCTTTTTTTTTTTGAAAGAAAAAATTAGGAGCATTCAGTTATGGCATTCAACTAATGCAGTTGGTATTTTATTTCAGATTACTTATAGTGTTCCATATGCCTTGATATCCTCACGTATTGAATCTTTGGGACTTGGCCAAGGTAGAATTTTTTCTCTTTTATTTTTTATTTATGGAGAAGCGGTTAGGGCACTGATTCTCTTGGTTGTTTTTTACAGGATTATCAATGGGTGTCCTAAATCTTGCTATTGTTATTCCACAGGTATTTCTTTGCACCTGACTTCATTAGTAATGTGATCTATCTTCTTGTTTCTTTCTTTTTGTCGTTGTTGGCAAAGGGGAAGGGGGCTAAAATGAACTTGATTGATATTTATTAATTCTCCCCATCCCTGCTCTTGTGGATTCATGATAAGGACAGGAGCCCTGAATTGATTATGATTCCTTTTCTTTAAGCTAACTAAAATGTAACATTCACATGCTCAATTGTCACCTCTTATCTTAATTAAGAATTGACATCAATCAAAAGAACTGTCGTTCCTTGAGAAACACTAAATTAGTCATAATATTCTTTGTTGGGGCAGGGAGTTTTTATGTTGTTCATTACAAAAAGGCAGAATCTATAAATTGTGAACGTTCTTATGAACTAATTGTTTGAATTCTGATCAAAATAGCATGTTGTGACGATTGTATTGTATAGTTGGTCTTATCATGAAGGAAACATGCTATCGCATGGAATGCTGAAGTCATGCATTGGAATCACATGCTTTGAAGCTGCTATCTACTTTTACCTACTTATTAGGGAGATATCACAAAGTTATCTATTTGATAGCATCATTTATTCTTGACATAATACAATCACCTGCTGGTTGGATCTCATCACATCCTAACAGTTGGACCACTGATAGCTGCAGTTAGCCTTTTGGTTTTTGATGGTTTATCTACTTGGAAATAAAAAAGTGATAGCCTGTTGAGCAGGGACAGCACCGAGGGGGGCAGGCAGGGGCCTTCCCCCACTTCTATCCCAATCGTAAAATTCCATTTTAGTCCCTTTAAAAATCCTGAGATTTTTGTCTTCGTCCCTGCTGTCAAGCATAGGAGCACTCTATTTGAAATGATCATCTCATTTGAATACATGTTTAAGGAATTGAAGTGGACTGGACACAGCTTTTCTAATAAATTTCTTAAATAGGAGGATTTAAACAATTTGTTTGTCTTAATGTCATTCAAAAGATTTAATAAGTTGGAGCCATGTAAACTTGTGTTTGTATTAAATAGTGATTAGGCTTCGGATGAGTTGTGACTTAAAGTTGGAGACACAGACACACACATGCACGCAGATAATGCATGCATTCTAGCATAAACTTTTAGATACTAGAGAACATCCACTCCAGCAATTTGATGGAAGATGATTAATGTATGTATCACTTCTAGTTTTGTTTTCTTCTTTTATAGATTTTCATTTTCTGGAGATCGTTAGTAAATAATATAACTTGGTTCTGAAATTCTATTGTCTTATGAACATATTTTAATAAATTTTAGTGACATGCATTTGACTTAAATGATCTTATTCTAGTACATTTTACATTAATTCTTGGAAACATATTTTAATTCTCTGCTTATAAAGATAAAAATTTGGAAACTTTGGGTGAACAACAATTGAAAATTTGGTAAAAGAGGCTTGCTTATGTTTCTGCGGTAGTTTAACAGAAAAATAAAGGTCATTACAAGGCTACAATAGAATTGTTGCATATATGTGGGCAACTAATTTGCAGCATCTTGTCATAATTTCATAAGAACAGTTTGAACCCTCTTTATGTAAAGAGAAAATTGTCCTTTCTAAAATCTGTTCTCTCTGGCAAGGAAGCTCTTTTACAATGAAGTTTTCAAACTGATCAAGGTCTTTCCCTTTCTATTATAGTTTTATCAATTTCCATGATAAGTTGCAATTAATAGCCCTTTTGTTATGAACAAGTGAACAGGGTTGAGTCATAGGGCGGCTGACAGGGAAGTCGTAATAAAGTCTTCCCTTTTTCCCTTTATGGATTAGCATTAACCACTATGTTGCTTGATGCCCTCCGTAATGTTGCTATTTTGAATGTTACGGAAATTCTTCTATGATCCTTTTTCAAGCAATTTAGATAGTGAAACTTTGGCTTTTAACAACAGGTTGTGGTGTCTCTGGGAAGTGGACCATGGGATCAACTATTTGGTGGTGGAAACTCACCAGCTTTCGCAGTGGCAGGTGTTGCAGCCCTCACTGGTGGACTGGTAGCAATCTTGGCTATCCCTCGAAGTAGTTCACAGAAGCCCAGGGTCGTCCTCCCATGAGGTATTTTGTTGTACCTTTTTTTTTGTACGGCATCAACATGAATATTATATTTGTTTACACAGCAACAATTTGTGTATAGCTATTGCTGCTCTATTGATTAATAAAATCGTTGTGATTTGAGGTTGTTGGTTGGTATTTGAAAACACTGAATTATGTTTCAAATAGTGATTACCGGACTACATTAAAATGTTGAAGCTTTTAGGTCTTTTAGAACTTTATACTTATTTGCAACTACCATTTATGAAATCTGAAACCTAAAACAAGATTGTTTCTAGTACAGTAAGTTTCCAGAAGGACTAATTCTATGCCTCCCTTCAAAATGTAAGTATTTTGCATATTGGTCGTGATGGCATCTTAAATGTGATAGTTACAAATATTGGTAGCTTTCAGTGAAGTTTTTCCAAAAGAAAAATGTAGGTATAAGGTAACATTTAGTCCCTGAACTTGGCCACTTTTTCCAACTCAGTCCTTGAACTTGGCAAATTTCCCAGTTTTGGTCCATGTGATGTTGTGGCACTATGAGATTGTACCATGTCATCACATAAAAAATAATATTTTTGTCCAAAAAATTTTAGGTGATGATGTGGCACAATCTTAGAGTGCCATATCATCACATGGATCAAAACTGAGAACATTGCCAAGTTTAGGGACTAGCAAGGATAAAAAAGTTCAGGGACTAAGTTGAGAAAAATCATCAAGTTTAGGAACTAAATGTTGCTTTATCCCAAAAATGTATTTTTGTAGATTTATTGATTTCTGGATGGGACAACTGATCTGAAAATAAGTGGAGAAATTTTTTATTTTTGGGATGAAAAACTTGTCCACCCGCTGGAAAATCTTGGTGAAATCCTTGATTCGAGAATTAGTCCCAAGACTGCTTCCCTTAGCACCACAAGATAATTTGGTATCTATTCTTTATCAAAACTTAAAACTTTTTTTTTTATTTTATTGAAAGGGAATGCTTGCAATTTGCCTATTAGTGGTCTAATCATTATATATTGGAATATCATGCATTCTATGCCCCAATTTGTAGTATTACGGTGGTGAAATTGTGCTGATTGCAACCTCGGGGGAGACATGTTTTATATGCTTTGATTTTATTTTATTTTATTTTTTATATGAAAAAAGCTTCATTTATTTGTGCTGTTCATGATTGCTCTGTTCTTTTGTAATATTTTACATAATTTTTCCCCTGTTTTTGTTGCTTTGCTTGATATCTGAACATTGGAATAAATTCTTGCGTTTTATTGCATTCTTATCAAAATTGGTCAAAATATCCACCAGTCCTTATACTTTAATAAAATTTAAAGTTTAATCCCTCTACTTTAAAAAAGGTTAATAATCACTTTTGAGGTGGTCCTTGAGCCAGATTACATTTTGTTCTTTTTACTCAAAAAATAGGTAAGTTTTTGTAGCTAAATCAAAGAGCAAACTAATCCTCTCAATTTTTACGATTAAAAATTGGTCCCTAATTGTTTAATTATTTTGTCAGTCAAGTTAGTTTTTAATAGTAAAATTAGATAAAATTTTTAATCGAGGATTGATTTATTTTTTGATCTATTATACATGGAATAATTTAACATTTTTTAAATAAATGCATGGATGTGTGATGAATTGATGACAAATTTCCCAACGAATTTCAAAATTTTTAATATAGAAATTAAATTTCAAAGCTTAATCGTCATCTTGTTGACATACATGCAATGAGGGAAAAGGAGAAAGCCCATGATTGAAGAACTTTCTTTGAATGCATATTATGGCTGAGAGTGATGATGCATTGATATTGGTGCCATTTTTGCATATCATCGCACAGATACAGACACAGCTGTTGCCTGTGGCATTTTTGATGGGACATTGGAAACAGGGAAACTCTAGTAGGTGCTGTAATGGAATATTGAGACTAAAGCAAAGCAATGCATCGACCTTTCATTTTTTTTTTTTTTTAAATTCTTGTTTGGGGATAAGAAATGGAATCTATGAATTTGTTCGAGTTCCTAGACAAGAATTAGTATATTATATTGTAATATGAGTTACTTGCCAACACTAGAAACGAATAGCAAGAATCATCCTTCGTCTCATCCTTCAAATTATTTCAGTTCCTCTGCTGGTGAACCCCATTTCCCCACCAGAAATATTCACACTAAACGTTATCCAGACTAATATTCTTTTTAAGCTTTGGGTTCAAGTTCCATAGATGAAGAAAATAATGCTAAGAGGTGAAGTCTAATGTTGATTAGAAATACCAAGTTCTAAAATTTGGTAAGGAATTTAACATTCTTTAAACGATATTTGGGGTTTGAGTTTTATGAATGAAAAAATAAAGAAAGTAATGTTAAGAGAGTTTTGTCGTTAAAAATATTATGAAGGTTTTTGTACTAAATGTTAGATTATATTTTAATTTTTCTATTAAAAAACGGTAAATTAATTCTTATACATTAGATCAAAGATAAATTGAACCTTTCTGTTAAATTTTTTATTTATTTTTACTATTAAAATCTGACACGATTGACAGAATAATCAAACAGTGACATGTGACGTGTCACATATACCTCATGCTAACATATAAGAACTAATTTTGAACTATAAAATAATTTTTTTAAAATAAAATGACTAATTTACTCTTTAATTTAATCTATACAGATTAATTGATTCATTTTTAGTAGAGCAAAATGCGATTTAACTCTTAGTACAAAAACTTTCATGTATAAATTAACTTAAAATTAATCAAAATTGGATATATGTATATATATGGAGTGCATGACACATCATAGGTGTCGTATACATGGAATCTGACGACACTGGAAGAGGGGAGGAGGTATGGGTTTCAAAGAAGAAAAGCAGTAAATATCTTATCTCTAAATCCAGAACTCCAACATGCCCATTGCCGCACACTTCCAAGTTGTTTTTTGGGGTTTAAATGGTAGGGTTGCCGCCAGTCTCAGACATAACCCCAAAAAAGGGTTTTCTCTCAGTGTTCCCCTTTCCTCCATCTTCTGGTCTACTTTGTCCTCTCCATTAACACACTTTTGCTGGTCCCATTTCACTAATAATGCCTACCCTTAACTTCCCCTTCACAAAAAGCATTACCCTTTTAACCAACAATCAAATTAAACCCTTTTTTGGGGAAGAAAAGAGAAGAGAACTCCAATGGATTATGTGACAGTTTGGTCACTTTAACCCCTAAATCCCCACATGTTCTTTACTTTCATTTCCTAAACCTCTTAAGCTTTCCCCATTTGGACCCCATTTTATCCCACATATCGCATTTGGGATGGTGAATATCTTGACTATCGGACCAACACAACACATGAGATTCAACGTAGAGGATTAGGAAACTGAAGCACAACACTAGACACTGCCAACCTTCACTGTTAGCATTTCTATTACAACTTATTATTATTAGGCGCTATCTTTATAATTATATTTACTTAGGGTGTACTAGATTAAAATTTTATCATGTGTACTTAGATAATATTGAACAATTAAAAATAAATCAAAATATACACCCCATTCATTAAATCTTGCATGTAGAGTTAAGAAACTGAAGAATAGCTCTCTCTATATTATTGCTGGTTAATATATGTTATTAGTCCCCGTGTTTTAAAAGTTAAAAATTCCAGTCTAATCATTAAATTGTAAGTATTTTCTGTCAAATTTATCAATTTGGCTCGTTGATTAGGCGGCTCTCACATAATGTGGCATATAATTGACGAGAAGTAAATATGTTATGTTGTCAATTTGAAATAGGATTCTTAAAGAAAAAAAAGTAAAGCTGATTGAATTTTTTAACTTTTAAAGTAAAGGGACAAAATCACAAAATTTGTCAAAGTACAGGGACTAGCAACAAATTTTAACCATTACTGCTTCAATGTGCCAGGCCAGTCTCTGCTGCTTCACCCTCCTATACTCATTGCCCCTCAAAAGGAATGAAGTAGTAAAAGGGAGAAATCCACAAACAGATGGGACCTGAAACAAAGATTATGAATAAAACATTGTCAACTCTCCATATTGGTGATCCTGTTTCTAGTGGTTGCAGAAAAAAGCAACAAATAAAAACGGTGCTTGAAATTGGGTTTCCTTCATCACACGGGCTGTGCAAAAATGGATCATGCATGGCTGCCTTAGTACTTGAAAACAGATACATACATATATATGTATATATATATATATATAGCAATATGCACAACCCTTGTCAAAAGATTATATATATATATATATATGTACTGATATGCTCTTGTCATTTCACTAAAGAGATGATCCTAGTTTATTTGCTTGTCAATCAAGGGTTTCCCACTTGACAAATTGAAGATAAACTAGTTCATTTCTCTCTTTTTAATATAGTAATACAAGTATACGTTAAATCTTTCCGTTAAAATTTTTATCTATTTGGACAAAATATCATGGTACTTTTACCTATAATAATAAACCTACGATTTTCAAGATCATCCACTTAATAAAAATATAATTTATTTTAACTCTTTTAAAAGAGTATCAAATTCAATACTAATGGCGAGAAAAAAAAAATGAGGTCATCATATTATGTTTGTAAATGATATTTAATTTCATAAAGGCACTTATTTGAGTTCCTTTCCGCACTCAAACTTGGGTTTTCTGTATATCACTCCAACCAAAGTTGTTCAACAAAAGGAATACAAATCCTAAGTGACTAACTAAAAGAGATAAGGAAAGACACGAAAAAAGCTAAAAAAAAAAAAAAGAGGTATGGGTGCTTACAAAAAGTGTTCTAGTATTGGCTTTAGGGGGTTCTATATAAATATTGACAAGTTCAAGAACATTAAGAGTAGGGGCCCCAATTCAGTCCTATATAAATATTAGTACCCATAAGCACAAATAAGCCATAAGGGTGTTCCTATTTCCCCCCCTTTGTCATCAAATCTCCTTTTCTCCTTTCCCATAACTTCTTTTATCCATTTCATATAGCTATGTATAACCCAAAGTCACCTTCTAGCAAAGACCCTTTGAACAAAACTATGGATGATGAAGAACAGCTACATAGGTTGCCAACAATCTCTGAGGTAATAAAAACTTGTTTAGAAAAAAAAGGTAGGTTTGGGGTTATCACTATAAGCTATCAAATGTCTGATTTTCATGGTTTGTTTTTGTGCATTCAGGCCATGGAAGAAATTAAAGCTATAGGGAAGATTTCAGGTCCTACAGCTATTAGTAGTTTACTTTTATATTCAAGAGCTATGATCTCTATGTTGTTTCTTGGTTACCTTGGTGAACTAGAGCTTGCTGGTGGGTCACTTGCCATTGGTGTCGCAAACATTACTGGTTACTCTGTTATCTCTGGTTTAGCCATGGGAATGGAACCTATTTGTGGACAAGCTTATGGTGCAAAACAATGGAAACTTCTTGGGTTAACATTTCAAAGAACAGTGCTGCTTCTTTTATCAGCTTCTATCCCTATCTCTTTCATGTGGGCCAATATGAAAGCTATTCTTCTTTGGTGTGGTCAAGACCAAGAAATATCATTAGTGGCTCATGTATTTATTGTTTTTTCAATCCCTGACCTTTTTTTCCTTTCACTTTTACATCCACTTAGAGTCTATCTTAGGACTCAAAGCATTACATTACCAGTAACTTATTGTTCAGCCATCTCAGTGTTACTTCATGTTCCATTGAATTTCCTTCTTGTTGTTTATCTTAAACTTGGTGTAGCAGGGGTGGCTATAGCTATGGTGTGGACTAATCTCAATGTCTTCCTTTTGATTTCTTCATTTGTATACTTTTCTGGTGTATATAAAGATTCTTGGGTAACTCCAAGTACTGATTGTCTGAGGGGATGGTCATCGTTGCTCGCTCTAGCTTTGCCGACTTGTGCTTCTGTTTGCCTCGAATGGTGGTGGTATGAACTCATGATATTGCTTTGTGGCTTACTTGTTAACCCCAAGGCTACTATTGCTTCAATGGGGATCCTTATTCAAACAACAGCACTAGTCTATTGTTTCCCTTCAGCTTTAAGCGTTGGAGTATCCACAAGAGTTGGGAACGAACTCGGTGCAAACCGACCTGGAAAAGCTCGTATTTCCATGATCGTTTCGGTCTTTTGCGCCATAGCTATTGGCCTCTCAGCGATGCTATTCACCACCTTGATGAGACACCAATGGGGTAAGTTCTTCACCAGCGACGCAGAAATCCTCGAGCTTACATCAATTGCATTACCAATCGTGGGGCTTTGCGAGCTCGGGAACTGCCCTCAAACAACCGGTTGTGGGGTCTTAAGAGGCACCGCCAGACCAACCATCGGAGCCAACATAAACTTGGGTTCATTTTACCTAGTGGGGATGCCAGTAGCTATCCTAATGGGGTTCGTGATCGAACTGGGGTTTGCCGGGCTTTGGCTCGGCTTACTTGCTGCTCAAGCAACCTGTGCATTACTCATGCTATTAGTCCTTTATAGAACAGATTGGATGGTTCAAGTAGAAAGAGCCAAAATCCTCACCCAAACCACCACTAATAGCAACAAACACCAATCCCCATTGCCCATTTCAAGTAAACAACATGATCAATATACCAACAAGGCTGATCTTGAAGGGATAATGTCCATTAATGATGATATTGTGAAGTCTGCTTCAAATGAAAAAGACCCTCTCTTATCTAACTCACTCAGTACAGATACTGAGCATTAATTAGAGTTTCAGTTCCATTTTTTGGCCCCTCCCCCACCATCATAGAAAAACACTGATAAAAAACACATTTCCCACTCTAATTCTCTATTCTACCTTGTTTAACTAAATTTCCATTTGTAATTTTCTTTATATTCCTCCATGTTGTATGAAATAGCAAATGTAGAATTGAATAGTCACAAACTTTACTTCTTTCTCTTTATGTGTGTGTATATATATATATATATATATATTGAAGGATTGAGAAAGCTATGAAATTTTAAATGAACAAGAAAAGGACTGGTGGAACATGATTCTACTTGACTTTCTTCTTCTTCCTTTCCTTTCAAGGTAAACAATACCTAGAGCCTATCTATAACCCAAAATTTGCTTTACCTACTTTTAATCCCCTAATTAACCACACCCTTTTTGTATAGAATTGTTTGAAGTATCGTGCGGATAAAATAATATCCCTTTTTTATACAATAGATAATAAATTCAAGGTTTTGCCCTTCAACTTTAAAAAAAAATTAGATTACTCTTATTTTATTAAAATATTGTGCTGATAACGTGAATATAATACATTTTTTGAATAGCAAACTCGAAATCTTATCTTTCGACCCTACTTTTACAAAAGCTTCGGGGTTTCGTTATTTCATTGAATTAATGGAAGGGTTGAAAAGAAAGAGTGATTGGCATTTGTTTATGGTGGGATTGAAATCAATAATCCGAAGCAAAATATTTAGAAAACATGGAGCCTGTTTCAATTGAAGAAACAAAATCCACCTATTATTACCTCTGTCTGCTTCTCACATGACAAAAGTTTTGGTGCAGTGGCTCTGCCAAATTTGGCAGTTTCCTAGGCTCCACCTCCACCTTGGTTGCCTTTGGCTTCTACAATTCCAACACGGATGACTGAACCCACAAATAATTGTTTTTAAATGGAAAAGGAAAATCAATAATTAAGAAGCTTAATTAATGGAAGAAAAAAGAAGAGAAGGGCTTTATTTCTGGCAGTGGGAAACCCTGAAATGGGTCAGTGTTGGTGGGGACATTGCATCGGTACTGATGATGATTTTATGTAATGTTCCTATGAGTTTTTTTGGATAGAAGATGCAGCAGGAAACAAAGCTGGTCCCCCTTTCCCAACAGGATATTCAATGTAACCCCAAATTTTACTCTCCATTTCTCTCTAAAATTTGTGTGTTTTATACTATTAATATTTTAATAATTTATTCTTTAAATTTTATAACATAATTATATTTGTTATGCATGTAGTTTTTTTGGATCTAGGGGCGAAATCAAAAAAAATTTTGGAGTCAAAATTAAATTGTAATTTTTACGATAGTAAAAATATAATTTCACTATTTTAATAGTTTATATCTTTATAATTTTTAAAAAATTAAATTATTTTTTTATATTTTAAGGGAAAAAATATAATTTTATTTTTACTAATTTAAAATTTTAAAAAATTTAAAAATCTAAATAAAAATTTTCGATTTTAAGGGGGTCGAGCCCCTGCCAACCCCTCAATTTCGCCCTTGAATATATTCCTATTTAAGGTTAGGTTAGAGGATGTCTTCATAGTCTATTGATGGTTTTAACACTTGTGAAAGTTTGTTCTCACAAAAGACATCAAGATTAGGAGTGCCGGAGTCGTCTTTGGTTAAAGTTAGAGTGTGAAGAGCAGTGTCTTATTCAATGCATGTCTCGTTACTGAATGCATGATCTTAAAAATTTGGGGTTTAAGAAAATAGATGAAATTAATTACCAGCATGAATCGGTTAACGGAAACTTTTGAGTAAATTTTATGGACAAGTGGGTCGGAAATCATTTGGTCTATAGCTTTGGGGGATGACATTATTTTAAAATGATTATGAAGTTCAGTAAAAGAGAGAGTCTCTATATATGGCCCTCCCTATACGATAACCATGAGACCATTATTTTCCACCACATTAAGATAGAATATTTTAAGTCACGTGTTATTTAAAAACACTCTTTTCATTTTTTCAGTGGAAAAGTGGCATTACAAAACGCCACGTGCCTCTCGTCTTATCCTTATTCTGCTTCAACTTTGTAATCCACCCCAATTGCAGCATTACGTGGCCCCAACAATCATATTTTATCAATTAAAAAAATATTATATGAGATATGAACGCTACATCATTTGTATTCTTTTTAATATTTTAATCTCATACCAATGTTTTTATTTTAAGAAAATCAAATTCAAATGAGAATTATGAAAGATAAAAAAAATATTGATGTGAGATTAAATTATTAAAAAGAATAATATCTCTATTTCATAAATTCTTCCTTCTAAATAAAAAACTTGAAACATTTATGTTATTCTTTACGTTGAAATATGCTCAGGTCCTTATACTTTTTATAAATTTGGATTCAATTTCTATACTTTTAACTTTAGGAATTTAATTTTGTTTATTTTTTATATTTTAAAACTCAAGTCTAATTGTTAATGTTGTTAATTTTTTAGTTAAATTGGTTGGTGTGATATTTTGAAATTAAAAAAAATACTCACTTACTAGCAATGTAAATAAAAAATAACATTGTAATAAACTTAAATTTAATAAAATAATAATAATGTTAACAGTTAGACTTAAAATTTAATATTTAAATTAAAAAAATAACATTTTAATAAAATAATAATATCTGATCAACTGCAATGTAAAATCAATCAATACAATACACAAAAAAAACAAAAAATTATAAAAATAAGATTAATTCGGACAAAACCCACACAAGACAAACATAGTAAAAAGATAGTAAGAGTAAGACCCACATCATAATTGTAAATAGTGGGAAGGCTTGGGTCTTTGCCAAAGTCTCATCAGTACAATTATGTCATTTTTTATTTATATTATATAATGTAATAAATTTTTATAAAAACTCAATTATCTTTTTCAAATTAAACCAAATATTTAGTGTAAATTAAATGGAATGATTAAATGACTAATGATTGAATTAATAAAGCTTTCACTTGAGTTTTGTTGCCCATTTTTCCTTGATTTGAGGAGGTTTATTTAACTCTTTTTGGTTGACCTGCCCTTTCACACCTTGTTTTCTTGCTTTCTTTAGGTCTTTAGGAGTTGCTAGCTTTGGTTGTTTGATCTATGATGCAATGTGGTAGGTTTTTTATGATTTGATTGTTGAGGATTTTATTTTGATTTTTTTTATGTACATGTTCATGTTCAGGATTTGTAATTGTTTCTTTTAATAATGTCGTGGTTTAAATTTGGATCTTTCTCTTAGAAGTGCAAGGTGCATTACCAAAATTTGGTAAATAAAATGATTAAGATGAAAAAAGAGTAAAACTTGGTCTAAAGTATCAAAACTTTGTAGCAATTGGTAGTAGCAAGTACAAGCCATTATTAGTCAAAATGAGCCAAAGCACACCAGAACGGCCAAAACGCATCCAAATTTTAGTCGAAATAGAACTTAGATTACTTAATACTTTTTAAAATATTCAGAACGACACATACTAATTAGTATGACTAAAGGCTAGTTTAGCAATTTTTTTAAAAGTGTTTTTGAGTCAAAAAGTACTTTTGAGAAAAAGTTAAAATTTTCTCTATCTCCTTTTGGCTAAAAATGTGCTTTTTCAAAATATTTTTGGTGCCAAAAGTATTTTTGAAAAATTCAAAAATATTTTGTTTAGTAATGCTTTCATCTCAAAAGTGTTTTTTATCCCAAAAGTGCTTTTGAGAAGAATGCTAAACAAAACCTAATACTTGTACGATATCATCGACCATATTGAAAACCCTTACAACAAGGGGCGAAACTTAACTTTTATTCTTGAGAACTAGAATTGAATTACTTTTTGAAACAAAAATGTAATTTTGCTATTGTGTTAATTTACCTTAGAATTTTTTATGCCATCCAACACCCTTTTTGGGTTAAAAAAGTTCTATTTCGATTAAAATTGCATTTTAGTTTAAAAAATTTAAGGTTTAGAGTTTAGTTATAGGTAAATACTAAGATTTGTTTGAAGTAGTAGTTAAAACTTTTGTTTGGGATGTAGTTGATAGGGGTTCAAACTTAGTCATCCTCTTTTCGTCTCCCAAAATTAGTGGTGATGCTAAGGGGCAGCCATAATTTTTTTTAGGAGGATTGAAATTAAATTGTACTAATTTTTACGATAGCAAAAATACAGTTTCATCATGTTAATAGCTTATATCTTTATAAATTTTAAAGAATTAAATCAATTTTTTATCATTTTTAGGGGGCAAAATATAATTTTATTTTTACTAATTTAAAATTTTAAAAATTATAAAGGGCTTAAATGAAAAATTATCCATTTTAGGGGGACTGAGAGGGTCCTGCCAGCCCCCTAGCTACGCCCCTAGCTTTGGCCCTTGTAAAATAGGAAAATTATAGTTTTACCTTCTAAATTGTATAAAATTATAAGTTAGTACATGATAAAATTATATTTTACACTTAAATAATAAAATTTTAATTTAATCTTTTAAAAAATTACAAAAATATTAACTGATACAATAATAAAATTACATTTTAACTCTTATAAAAAAAATATAATTTAATTCCAGTCATTTCAATAAAATTCGGACTTCACTGCTACCGAAAATCGTAAAATGTAACGATTAAAAAAAACTTACACTTGCAAATTAAAATTTCATAAAGTTTAAATAAATTTGCATCGTGGAGTGTAGATCATATAAGCCCTTGCAGGCATTGGCACCACCTTGGGATTGCATGCAACCAATGCACATACCAAATCGTCCTTTTGGTCTTTGCATGCAAAATTGTCATTATTCCTTCTTCATGAATCGTCAAACTTTTGTAAACCCTAATCCATAAATGCATTTCATTTCATCAATCAAGTTGATCAAAACATGTTTTTGATGAGACGTTTTGGCCTTGTCATAAAAAAAAAAACAATTTAACCAAGAAACGACAATGCATGTACATGATTTACGATTAAATGTTGAATCAAAATCTTCCCTACATGATTTACTATCAAATGGATAGATGCCAATAAATGGGTTTTCAGTGTAAGAAAAAATAGAACCACCAATTCGTACATATCTTATCGAAAATCTATCTATAAGATTATGAAATAATGGATTTTACGAAGAAGAAGGTGATGAAAAAGAAGAAAATGTCAGAGCATTCTTTTTTTTCTTTTAAAGGTTAGATTTTTAGAATTGAAATTAAATTGACATAATATATAAATGTTGAGTGTTAAAGTTACTATTATGTCAATTTTAAAAACTGTCACGGTTAGTCAACTAGTGAAAAAAAAAAACAATAAATTTGAATAATTTGATGACAAAAAAAAATACTAATAGTTGAGTGGCTAGTGTAATTTACCCTTTTTTAAAAGTAATCAGAAAATGCTAAATCCTTGATATATTGAAATTTATCTATACATTGTAGGAAATCAAATCAAGTTATATCGTGTGACCAACCATTCACTTTTTCGGAGAACACTTATAACGAGAAAATTAATTATTATTGTCGACATTGGATACTTAGAAATAGAAATGGAAGGTATAGCTATATATTGAATGATATGCTGGTTCAAAGATGGCAATCGTGTGGCAATAGGATCACCAAAGGACACCCAATTCCTTGTAAGGTTGCATGTTTGCAAATGTTTGGACCATTTTGCTTGTAGTAATTTCTTTTTCTCGTTTTGTTTGGTAGGACAAATGGACCAAAGGGCCGACAATGTCCACAATGATATTTATTTTGGTGTTTGGTGTAATGGGTACCACTTGAAGCAAACAAGAATAGTCATTTGTAGGCACCATTGGGGCCTTTTAAGTTTTGGTGCTTGTCGAAACCATTTTTATATGCGAGTTTCGAAATTAATTTTTAAGACTGAAAAATGGGAGTCGCCACCAATTTTTTATCTGGTGTGATTGGATCACTACAAAATATTTGAATTTGTTTTATAAGAAATTTGGTCTTTAAAATCCAGAGAATAGGTTCGGAAGTTGGTTATGTGCGAGGAAGGGTTAGCACCCTCACATGCCCGAAATCGGTATCTAATCGATTATTTAGTGTCTTAATTGTTGAAAATTGAAAATTCGAGTAGAAATTCAAAATGCATTTCATGAATAAGACGTTTAAACGAGATATTCAAAATTTTTTAGGTTCAAAACAAGATCGCACCCAACACGTTAGGGCACAATTTTTGAATCCCCTAAAACAATTGAATATCAAACAATTATTGATTTTGAGTAAGATACTCGATTATTTAAGTTTAGAGCAAGATTATACCCAGCACGTTAGGGCACGATCTTTTAATTTTTATTAAATAAAAGAGCATTGACTTTTAATTAGAAACTATTCATATGTCAAAAATGATATATATTTTATCCTTTTTTTAAAAGGAAAATCCGTGAAAGGATGGATAAAATGTACCATTTTTCGAATGAAATAGTCATTGTCGATTTTAAGAAAATCATTTGATATTTTAGGTTCGAAAGAAAATAATACTCAACACGTTAGAGCACTATATTCCGAGTTTCCTAAAATAAAAGGACTTTGTCTCAAAAAGATAATTCATATATTTTGAAGCACCACCTAGCTAAAATATTTTACAAAGATATTGAAATAGATATATATTTTATTTTTGAACTAGTAAGATAAGGATAACTTAAAATAATAGAATAAATTGCATGAAGCAGACAAAGCAATAAGATGGAGAATAGCAATATAGTATGAATAATTGAGGAGATAAATTATGGTTACACCAAGTAAAATAGGTTTAACAGCTTGGAATTTGATAAGACGAAATAAAATAAATAATATACGATTTAGCAAAACGTAGGTAATCGGATTTAGAAAGATTTGAATATTAATGCAATTGTTATTATCATTATAAAAAACAAAACAAAATTTAGGGTGACATAAAAATTTGGGACCTAAATTTGAAAATTCAAGTGAAATATGGAGAGGGTTGAATGAAATTTGGTGTCGAAGCTTCATCTTGTCCTTACTACAACTTCAGGGAGATAAAGACTTGTTATTTTGATCTGTTCTACCGTAGCTTCGAGGTAGAAGATTCACCGTTACAGTTTTAATCTGCTTCTTTTCGGCTTCATGGTATAAGATTTGCCATTACGATTGTAATGTTTTCGTGGTACTAGATTCGTCATTGCGGCTTAAATCTTTCTCTTCATGCTATTGAGGTATAAGGTTCGTCGTTGCGACTTAAGCCTTTTGCCTTTGCGTCTTTGTGGTACTAGATTCCTTATGTCTTTTCAAATCTACGACGGGATTTGGCAGAATGTTCTTAATTTCAGGCTTGGTTCTTTTAGCTGGTGGTTCTGTTTAGGGTTCCCGTATTATTTAGGAAATTTCTAAAATAACACTCGCAGATCTTTGCATTTTCGTGTGATATTAGTCTATTATCCATTATCTTAGTATGAAAATACTTGAGCAGTGTGGGAAAGAATGAGACTGTATTAGAGTTAAAGCTCGAAGAAATATTGGTCATAGAAAAATTGCCAAATATTTACAAGGAGTAAAATAGTTACAGAGAACAATATCAGATGTTTAGATATCAAATATGAGTTTCTTTAGCCTGAGAGTCATTTTCCAACATGACACTCATCTAGAAGACCTAGAGTACTTCGTTGATGCCCCAAGATGTAAAATTTCTCTGTCTTGTCACGTTTGAAGAAATAATTGATCATTCTCACTTCATGTTTGAGCTGCCCTTTTCGGGTTTTCAACTCAAACCCTCTTGAGTTTCAAGATGCCTTTTTACGGGCTTTCACCTTGACCTCTTCGATTTTTCCTGAATAGGATAAAGTGTATTTTTATTAAAATAATGGATAATAGTCAAATACCCTTTACAAAAAATCTCTATCACTCTCGGGCATAGAGCGTTAGATATGTGTCGAGTATTACTCTGAAAAGATCTTAAAGGCTACAGGAAGCTCCTCCTCAGTCCAGTTGTTTAGAAAACTTCCTGATGCATATGGGCAAATTTTTGATAAGCTCATTCCTTCGCCTTTTTCAGAGATGGTGTTAATGTCCAAGTTTGTCACAACTCTTCCAGTCTTCTTCTCTTTTTCAATCCTCATCCCACTAGAGACGATAGTATTTGATATGTGGGGAAAGATCATTGGCTCCCACTTAATCTCTCCATCGGTCAGTCGTGCTTTTCTCGTTTCTCGCTTTCTTTCAATCTACTTCTTTTTCTCTTTCATATCTAACTTGTACCCTAAACCAAAATGATCCCATTTTCCTTGTGGCACCGGTGTATTGATTGTCCCTTGCAGATATTTTCCAAGCTTTTTTCCTGGAAATGCTCCTTTTTCCAATTGTTAATTGTAATCCCATCTTCGTGGTCCGTGACAACTTCAGTTCGGGAATTTTGCTTCCTTCCGCAACGAATGTTACATTAACGAATTCTAATGACCGAAAGGAGCATTCAACAGCCTTTTCGTTTCTTTTTATATACGGTGCGTCACTTGTCACGGATGCGATAATATCCTACTCTGCATTTATTGTAACCGATCTTTCTTCGGTTACCAGTTTAAGCTTCTAATAAAGAGAGGATGGTGCTGCCCCTGCTGAATGGTTCCAAGGTCTTCCCAATGAACAATTGTATGAGGGCTTAATGTCCATTACCAAGAAGTCTACTTCATATGTCTTCAGGCCAATTTGTAATGGTATCTCATTCGGCCCATCACTTTTCTTTCCGTTCCGTCGAATGCTCTAACTACATTATGGCATGTTTTCATGTAAGAGCTGTCGACTGGTAATCGTTCCAAGGTGGCCAGTGGCAATACATTTAAAGCCGAGCCATTATCAATGAGCACTCCAGGTAAAGTATACCCCTTGTAGCGAGTAGTGATGTGCAAAGCCTTTGTCGACCCCATTCCCCCAGACGGGATCTCGTCATCATTGAAGAAAATAAAGTTGTTAGCGCTGACGTTGTTAATTAGACGATCCAACTTGCACACGGATATGTCATTAGCCACATACGTTTTGTTGAGTACCATTATTAGTGCGTTGTAGTGGGCTTTTGAACTTAGCAACAGGGTTAAGATTGATATGCGTGCTGGTTGTTTGTGCAACTGCTCAACCACACTATGCTCGCTGTGTTTCAAGAATTTCAAGAATTCTTTCGCCTCTTTTTTTGCTACCGGCTCATTTACTGGCTCAAGCTTGTTGGTCTCTT
The DNA here is from genome assembly GCA_005610355.1 of Gossypioides kirkii. Taxonomy (NCBI): domain Eukaryota; kingdom Viridiplantae; phylum Streptophyta; class Magnoliopsida; order Malvales; family Malvaceae; genus Gossypioides; species Gossypioides kirkii. Next base: position 2,458,773 of record CP032248.1, read on the forward strand.
TCTCTTCTGGTTCAAAGGTCAAGGCCTTTCCTTTAGTCGTCTCTTTCTTTTCCTCTTTCAAGTCATAGAATTTCCCATTACGAGTAATAAGGTTTACACCTTCTTTGGATTGCTCTTCTTTAGGCGTTATTATGTTACATCCATAGCTCCAAGGGACTCTCCTGCTATCCTCATAAGGGAATGGTGAATGTTTTTGTATGATGACACAAGGTGTCATTTGCTTTCTTGTTTCAGCAACCTTGGGCGCGGAGATAATTATTACAAGGAGATCAGGCCTGTTTGTCCCTTTCTCTTTAGAGGCACAAATTTCTTTCACCTCTTCTTTTTCTTTAAAGAACTCCAGTTCTTTACGATCCATCAGGTCCTGAACGAAAGTCTTGAACTCTGTGCAATGTTGAATCTCATTTCCTTCAGTGTCGTGAAAATCACAGTAGTTCTCAACTGTTATCATCGTATCTTCGTTGTTTCGTATGATTACTCCTTTGTCCATCATTTGACGCCATATCCATTTCAAAGGTGATTTAACCTCTTCGATATTGGTCTTAACCCTTTTACCTTTTACTTTCGTAATCGTATTTATCCCTTGATCAGGATGAGCAGGTAAAGAATTCTCAACCACGTTAGGTCAAGACGACTCATCGAATCTTATACGCTTCGTCTTAATTAGTCTTTCCACTATCTTCTTGAAAGTGAAACAGTTTTCGATGGAGTGTCCGACCACTCTTCCATGGTACTCACACTGAGCATTTGCGTCATACCATTTTGAAAAAGGGGGTTTTACCGGATCTATGTAATACGGGGCTATTGCATGTTAATCGTACAGTTGCTGGTAAAGCTCTTTATATGTTACCGAAATGGGGGTGAACTGTATTCTTTCGGTGTTCTTTCTAGAGCTTGGTTCCGTCTTTGAAGGATTTTGGTAATTGTTTACAGGGTTTCTAGCTTGCGTCATCATGATCGACTTTGTATAGTTTGGCCTATACATGCCTATATTGTTTACTTCAACATCTTTTCTTCTAGGGGTCGCTCTCTTTTCGCTTTCCCCAGCATCAATCTTTCCACTCTTGATTGCGATTTCAATCATATCTCCGGACATAACTATATCCAAGAAACTTCTCGTAGCATTTCTTAACAAGTGGTTGAGATATGAGGCCCTCAGCTTGTGGACGAAAAGCATAGTCGTCTCTTTCTCCGTTAAGGGTGGCTGCACCTGAGTGGCCATGTCTTTCCATCGTTGAGCATATTGTCTGAAGCTCTCACTCGACCTCTTTTTCATGTTTTGCAAGGTGATCCTATCAGGAGCTATATCAGTAACATGGTCGTATTGCTTCATAAAGGCCTGGACCAAGTCCTTTCTTGAACTGATTCTCGTACGCTTAACTGATTGTACCATTTTGCTACGGATCCTACCAAACTGTCCTGGAAACAGTGGATCAATAATTGGTCATGATAGATATATCTTGTCATCTTTCGGTAAAACATCGTGATGTGAGCTTCTAGGCAACTTGTCCCGTTGTACTTCTCAAACTCTAGAGCTTTAAATTTTGGAGGCAGTACTAAGTTTGGGACTAGACTCAGTTCTTTAGCATTCATCCCACAGCAGACATCAGCCTCTTTCATTGTTTTGACCTTATCTTCCAGCCACTTGTAACACTCCTCTATTTGCTTGGAAACTTCTAGTTTTATCCTCTCTGTTTCCATGATTTCGCCAAAGTCTGGATTGATGGGGTTTGCAACATTTTCCCCTGGATTAGACCATGATTCAATCGGGTAATTAGCTTAGCCTGAGGTACCAATGGGATGTTGCTGTGCACTGATGAAGATGAGAGCACCTCGCGAGTTTGTTTTGGGCTGAACTTGATTGTGCACAAGAGTAAAGCCAGGAGGGTATCGAGGATCTTCATTCTCTTCTTTTGGGCTTGCTATCGGATTTTTTCCTTTTTCTGCTTCTTGTAAAAGTTAAGTCAATCGGTTGATTATATTCCTCTAAGACTCAATAATTTGTTCTCTCATATCCTGTTGGACCATCGCCAACTGGTCTTGCAACTGCGCTTGCATTTGTTCTTGCATCTCTTTTTATAACTACTCCAACCTTTCTAGTTTTTGGTCCATCGCTCTCTGAGTACCGTAAGGATGTGAATTCTCTATATTTTCGGGTTAAACTGTTTCAAATTTTATTTAGTTAGAGTTGTTGCGTTAAAATGTGACAATGAAATACGAATAAATGCATGTATGCAATGCAAGAGAAGGCGTTGATTCTGAATTCAATTCCATTAGATAAACTTCACTAGAAGACAAATTTTTTTACATAGAACAAGTTACATAAATGGCTTTGCCTTAGTGCCTAAAGCCCTAATTTTCCTAAGAAGTTCGGCTAATTTTTGTCCTCGTGTTGACTTCGACTTATATTGTAGGCTTAACTCATTAGCTTCCATGGCTAATATCTGCACGTGATCAGCCGCTTCTCGCATCCGTGTAAGTGCTTCACCAATGGCATAATCTCTTTCTCCCATTTGTCTTTGGGCCTGTTGGGTGTGCCATTCACTTGCTTCTAAGTTCCTTTCTAGAATTTTGACCCTTATTTCGTTGTTTTGGAGTGAAGCCTCGAGCTCTTGTACTCTTTTCCTCAATTCTCTATTTTCGGCTTGGCTTGCCTTGAATTCTATGATAGAGTTTCGACTGCGGTGTCTATGTAGAGACTCCTCCAATTCAACGATTCTATTCTCAATATATGGGCTTTTAATTTAGCTTTTTTAACTTGGCTTTCTAACAATTCTCCCTTTATGGTATTTTCCCGAGCTTAACCATCATGAAAATTCCTTCTCCAATTCAACAATTTTCTCGTTGCCATTGCTCAGAAGTCTTACCAAGTCTCGCGTTTTTCATGGATTGGTGAAGTTTCTTATAGTGTTTCTTTAAATTTCCAAGTCTTTCTTGGCTTTATTTTTCCCTTTTCTCAACTTTTCAGCCTCTAACTTATGAATGTCTACATCCAACCCTAGCTTCATCTTATCCTCTTCTAGGACTTCTATCCTTTTCTCAAATTCCAAGCTCTTCCTTTCAAAATCCTGCTTTATGATGTCCAACTCTGATGGAATAACTTGTAAGCATTCTTCTAATGATCTGGCATCATCAGCGTTCGATGCCAGAATATTATCATTGACCCTTTTACTCTTCCATCAATCAAATTTCATCGTCGTCATCGGGTTCGCAGCAAATACTTTCATCCTATACGCTTGCCTCCATGCATTTGTTATCTCCCTAACCCTTTTCTTGTAGTTATCCCCTTTGTAGGTGAACTCCCACTGGGCCAAACCATGTGTTGCTGGTATGAACTGCCTTGACTTGTACTGCCTCAACACGAGTACAGATGCATATCTTATGGCTCCTCATACTCCAAGTAAGGGAACCCAATCAAAATTACCACAGCGATAAAGGATCTCATCGATGATAAGCCACGATACCTTCCACTCTATGTCCTCTTCTCGGAGATTTTGAAGAACTGACATCCATTTTTCCCCAGATATATTCAGCTCTTTTTGCGTTGCTACAAATTCCTTCAAAGGCGAGTCCACTGAGCATGCCTTATACGAAATCATTTTCTTCTTCCAAAAATGGCTATAAAACCAAACCATTAAAAGTGGTGCACAGCCAATGAACCTTCCTTCGTTTTCCCGTCGATAAGCGCTTAACGATCTGAAGGTCTCGACGAGGATTACCAAGACAGGTGTAACGCTCCTATTAAGGCGGTCGAAGAGATTCACAACTGTATCCTCTATGTGCCCTAATGCTTTTGGGAAGATAACCAGCCCATAAATACTCAAAGCGAAAAGGTCAATATGTTTCTTCACATCCGGATGTGCTAATATTAGATCCTTCAGACTCTTCCAAGTGATGCATTTATTATCCCCTTTTACTTTGATTCTAGACGCCACCCACTGTTCACTCATCCCGGTTATATTTATCAACCTCTTCAGAAGGGTCGGGACACTCGCAACTCTTGAGTAAACCTTATCAATTTGAATCTTCGGGCAATGAATTAGCACGGTGTATTCCTCCACGGTGGGCGTCATGTCGAAACTCCTAAAGGAAAAACAACTATACGCGGGATTCCAATGCTGAGTAAGAGCCCGAAAAAGATGCTTGTCTATTTTTACCTCGAGCAAATAGTGTAAATCTCCATATTCTCTATAAAACACCTGCTTTATTTCATCATTCCATTGACCCCCAAATATCCCTTAGCTCTTGCACACTGTTTTGGATCACATTTACTCGAGTGTGATCCCAAAATTCTAATAAATGGCCTTCTGTCAAACTATCTTCATCCTCACGTTGTCTCCCTTTAGACCATAAACGCACAGCCATATTGTCTTCTACTCTATCAAGAAACCCGTTTTCCATGTCTATTTGGTAATCGAGTATGAACCAACACCTTTCTTTTAATGAAAATGCAATGTACAAAATAAAACAAAGACAAAATAAGGCGTTTCAGTATATTAATCACAAAGATAAAATATAATCATGAAATTATAACTAAAAGCAGAATTAATAACACGTCTCTCCTATTTAGGTGACCATTAAGGTTTGTTGTGATGTTCGAGTAGTCTTCTAAAGTCAACTACATGCGGTTTGAGTTCTAGAGTATGGGTACCTGAACCAGCCGATTCCTCTATCCTCACCCATTATAGGCTCATGCGGACGAGTTCGGTTCAGGAGGATACATTTCCCATATGTTTGCACGGAAGTGAAAATTTCACGAAAACATAGGTACGGATGTATTCCCGAAAGAGATCCACTATCCTGCACGGAGGTGAAGACCTCACGAAGGCATAGTTTCACACTTCCACTTAAAGGGTAAAGTGATCGATCAATGTAAATGCATGAAGCCCTCACTTTGATAGCGAACAAATTAAAACAAACATACGAACATAAGATGCAAGGATGACAAATTAAATTTAACTCGACTTTGATTTTCAATCAAAAGACCAAAAATAATCGACCCACGGCTTGACTCTCTTATTGGTCTCCAGTGGAATCGCCAAGCTGTCGAAACCATTTTTATATGCGAGTTTCGAAATTAATTTTTAAGACTGAAAAATGGGAGTCGCCACCAATCTTTTATCTGGTGTGATTGGATCCCCACAAAATATTTGAATTTGTTTTATAAAAAATTTGGTCTTTAAAATCCAGAGAATAGGTTCGGGAGTCGGTTACGTGCGAGGAAGGGTTAGCACCCTCACACTCCCGAAATCGGTACCTAATCGATTATTTAGTGTCTTAATTGTTGAAAATTAAAAATTCGAGTAGAAATTCAAAATGCATTTCATGAATAAGACGTTTAAACGAGATATTCAAAATTTTTTAGGTTCAAAACAAGATCGCACTCAACACGTTAGGGCACAATTTTTGAATCCCCTGAAACAATTGAGTATCAAACAATTATTGATTTTGAGTAAGATACTCGATTATTTAAGTTTAGAGAAAGATTATAACCGGCACGTTAGGGCACGATCTTTCAATTTTTCTTAAATAAAAGAGCATTGGCTTTTAATTTGAAACAATTCATATGTCAAAAATGATATATATTTTATCCCTTTTTTAAAAGGAAAATTCGTGAAAGGATGGATAAAATGTACAATTTTACGAATGAAATAGTCATTGTTGATATTAAGAAAATCATTTGATATTTTGGGTTCGAAAAAAAATAATACCCAATACATTAGAGCATTATATTCCGAAGTCCCTAAAATAAAAGGACTTTGTCTCAAAAAGATAATTCATATATTTTGAAGCACCACTTAGCTAAAATATTTTACAAAGATATTGAAATAGATATATATATTTTATTTTTGAACTAGTAAGATAAGGATAACTTAAAATAATAGAATAAATTGCATGAAGCAGACAAAGCAATAAGATGAAGAATAGCAATATAGTATGAATAATTGAGGAGATAAATTATGGTTACACCAAGTAAAATAGGTTTAACAGCTTGGAACTTGATAAGACGAAATAAAATAAATAATATACGATTTAGCAAAACGTAGGTTAGGTAATTGGATTTAGAAAGATTCGAATATTAATGCAATTGTTATTATCATTATAAAAAACAAAACAAAATTTAGGGTGACATAAAAATTTGAGACCTAAATTTGAAAATTCAAGTGAAATATGGAGAGGGTTGAATGAAATTCCATGTTAAAAAGAGTTTGAGACCAAATTCTAAGAAGGATAAAACTTGAGGTTAAAATTTTAACATAAAAAGGAGTCTAGGGATCAGATGTGTAATAAACCTAAGTTCGGGACAAGTGGTGATATTTTGAATAGTTAAACCATCAGGGATTAAATCTAAAAGAATATAAAATTAAGGGCCACTTTGAAACTCATTTAAAAAATATGAGAAGGATGAAATCGTGCGCTCTAAAAATGCGGAAGGGCTGATCCTATAAATAGACCACCGATGGAAAACGCGTGGACCTTGCTTCAGGGTCGGGTCAGAGTTTGGGTTTTAAACGTCAAAACTATGTCGTTTTAAGGCCATTAACCTAGGCCCTAAATGGCGTCGTTTCCTCAGTCTTTAAAAACTAAAATTTAACAAAAAAATCTCATTTAGCCTTCATTTCTAAAAAAATAAACTTCAGACCCCCCACCCCTTTTCTCCTTTTTTCTTTGAAGCTCCCCTTCTCCGATCGAAGGGTTCGTAGTCAATCCGCCGTGACCTTGTCACTCCCCGTCGTCCGAACTACTGCGCGCGCCGTCCAGGTAAGCGAAACGACACGCCTTTTACAGTTTTTCTTCCTTAAACGCCAATCTGGGTTCGAATCTCTTTAGATCGAACCTGGGTCTCTTTTCCAAAGGCCGACAAATGTGATTTCTTGGCTTAAAACTCTAGATCCTTCTTTGTTAACCGTTTTTATCTCCTTTTTTAAACCTATTAGATCTGTTTAGGTTCTTTTTAGAGATTTAAAAGAGATAGGGGTTTTTATATTTATTTTTATTGGTTTTAAAAATTATTTATTATTTATTTTTGAAATGGAGATGAACTGATATGTTTTTTAATATATGAAATAGATATATGTATGTATGTATGTATGTATGTATGTATGTATGTATGTATGTATATGGGCAAAACAATATACCTTGCAAATCAACCTTTGAGATTTCCTCGTGTTTGAACTCCTTGTGATTCCCTTTTTGATTTCTTTGTGGATTTTTTTATATGCTCGTGAAAAGTTTCGTGTTTCTTCTATTGATTCTGTTCGAAATTACAGATTTGAAATGACTCTTTATAACCGAAATAAATTACAGAATCTACTGTTCTTTTATCTATCTTTTGCTCTGTTTTGCTGTTGTTCTCTGCTTCTGTTTGTAGGTATCACCAAAATGACCGTCTCCTGCGGTCAACACCGGCGCCGGGAGCTGTGCCATGGCAGTTTTGGTGCAAGGGCGGCAGAGAGGTCCTTGGGCAGAGGGAAAGCCTCGGGGTAGCCAAGGGGTCTTGGGCAGAGAAACGTTTCGGGAGCTGAGGAGTCAACGGTCAGCCACTGAAGGGTCATGTGGCTGACATGGCGCTGACGTGGAGCTTGCTGACGTGGACACATGCTGACGTGGACATGTGATGACATGGCAGTGGCGACTGGAACAACAACTTAGGGTTTTTGATGTTTTTAGATTTTTTGTGTTTTTTGGGCCTTTATGTGTATTGGGTTTAGTGGGCTTAGGTGTATTTTTAGTATTTGGGCTTTTTAAATGGACATTTCAAATCCAATTAAAATTTAGAAATTTTATTTTGTCTTTATTTATTATTATTTGGGTTTTATTCTTTATTGGGCCTTTGGATTTAATTTGTTTTATTGTTTTAGTTCGGTTAAAATTGGGCGTCTACGGTGCTTTTAATGAATTTTTTTTTTCTCAAATTTTGCTAATAAAATGTGTATTTTGTATAAGTTGTGGATTTAATTTGTATATTTTAATTTGATCAATTTTAATTTTTGTATTTTTTAAATTGAAATTTCTATTTTGATTTAATAGAGTTGTTCATGGGTTGGATTGCCCGAATAATAGGAGGGTTTGAACAAAAATATAAGCTCAAAAAATTGGTTTGGGGAAAAAACAAGGCCAATTTAGAAAATCGGCCAAGCCTCAGGTAAATTTTTTTGCTCGAGCTCGGACCAACCTAAATTTTCATAAAAAAATAATTTTGTTGTTTTTCCATGTTTTGCTGTTGTTTTCTCACTTTTTGTCACTGTTTTGCTACTATTTTATTGTTATCTTGCTACTTTTTTATTGTTAATATTTGGATATTGTATAACACATGTTTTATTGTTAATTTTGCTACTATTTTGGAGGCATTTGTTTATTAGGTTGCACTTATCTTATATTATTTAAGTATAAAGACTTTTTAAATTTATTTTTAATTTTCTAGGAAATATTGTGTATTATATTTTTAAAATTTTTTATATAAAAAATAAAATTTAAAATTTTTAATACGGGTCGAACCTCAATTTTAGCATTTTTATTTGGACCAGGCTTGGGCAAAATTTTAGGCCCATTTTTGACCCGAGCCTAGCAATCGGGCCTAAAATTTTGTTAAGGCCCGACCTTGACCATGGACAACTCTATGACTCAAACAATAGTAGTTAAATCTATTTGGTTAAATTTTGCTATTCGTCCTATACTATGAATAAGATAGTTATTAAATCTATTAATTGATTTTTTGTGAGTAATATGTAGAAATATATCAAGCTGTCATGGCATTACATATATGACAATATATTTGCTTCATCAGATTTTGGCAATAACAAAACTTATTGAATTTAATAGTATAGTTCGATCAGTACTAAAATTTTAAAAATTGAAAAGTACATAAACTAAAAATGATCAAACTGAACCCAACGAGTGATTCTAGTGGAAAAAAGGATGAAGTTCATCCTAGGAGACCCGGGTTCGAGCACCTGTGTGTGCAAAGTGTGTGTGCGTTGTCAAAGAGTTAAGAAAGTATTAACATATACTACCATGTAATTACACCAGTATATTTAAAAAAAATGATCAAACTAAAATACAAAAGCGAAATCCACAACTTATGCAAAGCATAGAAAATTTTATTTATTTTTTAAAAAAATTCTTCTAGAAATATAATTTTCAATTCCTCTTAATAACAACCTTTGATGATTTTGGGAATTACCTAAATATTTATTTTGATGACTTTTGTTTTTTTTTTTGATTTTTTTATCAATTCATAGCTATTTGTTATCTTTTTAATTATACTAATTGAATTATCTATTGACTCATGCAATATTTTTTTAACAGTTTCATTATAAGTTTTGATCATATATATATTTTTTGACATAATATCTGAAACTATCCAATGCTCCTTTTCAACACATAAATAGAAGGATAATGTGTTTCAACACACTCTAGATCTGTTTATGGTTCGGATTACTCGCCTAGACCTAAAGACCCACTCAAAATTTGAAAGGTTTTGGATAAAAATATCAGGCTCAAAAAATGGGTCTAGGCAAAAAAATATGCCCGTTTAAAAAATGACTTGGGATTAAATATCCAAGGACCAAGCCCAACCAATTTAGAACACATTAAAAAAATAAACTTATACTAAATATATAATACTACTCTAATGTAAATATTAAAATAATGTAAAGATATCTATATAAAAATTTTCAATAAATAAAAATATATAAAATTATTAAATATTAAAATAATATAATACAATATAAATATTTTAAAAAATTAAAAATAATATGAACAGGCTTAAAATGAGTTTGGTTAGTCTTATGTAAATATGGACAAGTTTGAGCAAAATTTTATGCTCATATTTTGAGTCGGGCCGAATTTAGATAAACATAAAACATGTTAATATCATGTTTAGGTCAGTTTCGTACCCAACCCATAAATATCTCTAACATATTTAAATTCACATTTTTTTTACAGATAATATTTAAATTTTAAGAAAAATAGAATGTTGCCGTTTACATTACTTTTTTTTTTATATAGAATAAAAGTCAACATGTACACACTCTATATATGAAGATATTTTCGATAATGAAAGTCGATTACAAGGCAACCACTAACCGACCCTCCATCATCAAAGATAAGTCACCCCCACCAGTGCAAAGTCTTTAGGATAATATTTATGAACTCTTCATGTGGATGATATGCTTAAGAAAAGGGAATTGTAGTAGGACAACCTTGTTTAAAGATGTAATTTTGTTTTCAAACTTTGAAAAGTGAATGAAAATAAAAAAGGTAAATGTATCGTGGAGATTTTTGTATTAGGAGTTGAATAGTATGTTGTTTTTTTTTTATAATTTAAGAAACGGATAAATTAATATTTGTACATTAGATCAAAAAATAAATTGATTCTTATTTTTTAAAATTTCATCCGTTTATACTGTTAAAAGCTAATTCTTATACTTCAAAATGAGTTACACATGACACGTCACGTGTGTACTTGTGTTGTTATTCTATCAGTCAAACCAAGTTTTAATGGTAAAAATGGGTGAAATTTTACAAAGAAAGGACTAATTTACTTTTTAATCTAATATATAAAGATTAATTTACTCATTTTTTGAATAAAAAAAATGAAATGCAGTTTAACTCGTGATAAAAAGATCTCTGGTATTTTACCAAACAAAGAGAGATGACTATGCATTTCTTCTAATTTAGTGGTTTGACATTTTTGTTTGTTTATTATTTGAATGTAAGTGTTTGATTATATATGAGTTTTAAGTGTTTTTCAACTTCATTATTATTAATTTCTCCCCTTTTGTAAATCGACAATCCAACAACACATAATGGAGGGGGAAGAGCTAGAAAATGGAGTCCAACAAGCCATAAACTCTTATAAAATCGAAGGAAATGTTGGACCTTTTTGTATTCTTTGACTCAATGAATAAATTCATGTATATTAGATTAAAGAATAATTGATATTTTTGTTAAATTTTTTTATCTATTATTATTATTATTAAAAAGCTGAAAAATATAACTAAAAAATCCAACAAGCTCAAGAAAAAAAAAAGAATCTAACAAGCCATAAACTCTTTTGGAACCAAAGGAAAGAAAACAAATTAAAGTATCTTGAATATTTTTATGCTATGAATCGATTTTCATTTTAACCATTTTATTCAAAAACATATAAATTAATCCATATATATTAAAAAAAAGAATAAGTTGATCTTTCTGTTAAAATTTTTATTATTTTTACTATTAAAAACTAAAAATAAAACTAGAGAAGTCCAACAAGTTGAGCTAAAGAATGGAGTCCAACAAGCCATAAACTCTTTGGCAACCATAGGAAAATAAAAAGAAAATATACCCAAACATTCCCTCTTAATATTCCATTTTAGACTTGATCGTAATGGGTGATGCATGATTATGTTGATGACCATGACTTGGTCAAATTCAAAGTAGAAAAATAAGTGACAAAGATTTGGGCCATTTTAATGCATGAGTCTTAGCAATGTGTAATACGAAAGCATGCCCATTCCCATCAATTCCCCAAAGACCCATGTGCATTTGCTTCAACTTTCATAATGTTGTTGTACCAAAGACAGAAAAAAAAAATAAAAAATTATGATTGGTTTAATGGTCAAGATTGTTTACTTATAAAATTTATTAGTGTTCGAGTTTTTAAAAAAATTAATAATAAATTTTTATTTAAATCAACTCATTTTAAATATAATGCTTGAATACTAACCCTTTAATTATACGGTATCGAAAAAAATAAAATACCACCTTTAGAATCTTAGGTTAGGTGATGGTGTTTGCAATAAGACGAAATTATCCATACCATACAAATAACAATACAATTTTTTGTCTAGGCGGCTGGACTAAGTCCAAGTTTGCAGCTTAGAAGTCAAGAAACTTGTGTATATATCCATAATTCAGCATCTTAAATAAAAAAAAATATTTTTTGCCGATTTGAGTCTTAATTCAACTAGCATGAATATTGTTGTCAATGCAGGAGGACGTAGGTTCGAGCATGTTGAAGCGCATTATCCTCCTAGTTATAAGCATTGTGTCAAAAAGAATAAATATGATCAAAACCTATAATCAGAAAAACTTATTTGGGTTGAAATTTTCAAGATAAAAATATTTTTATGCTTTTTTTTTATATTTCATATTAATTTTTATTTTAATGTCTCGACCTCCCTCCTAACTACATTCTTGATCCAATTCTAAATTACAATTATCATATAAAACAATGACATTTTGAAAAAGAATTTATCCTTCTTTGATCCCTTATTAGAAAGAGAATCGGAGATTACTCAGGATTTAAATTTTGAATTTAGTGTCGATTATTAAACTTGAAATTAATTGAAATTATTTGTTGCGATACGAATGATTTGTCGGCGAAATTTTCTAGTTAAACAACTTTTCTTTTAGAATGTGAAGAAAGTGTAAATGAGTGGATGATTTGTAAGTAGGACAAAAAGAATAATAAGAACATAACCAACTTGAAAAACAACACACATCACTTTCGGTTGGTGCCAATAGAGTGCCTCATTGGGATAGTGATCCACTAGGACAATTTTAGATACGGTAACAATGACATAGATATATTGATGTTTACACAAAGACACTAAATCCCAAAACACAAACAGATTGTCCAAAGAGGAGAGATTGAAGAGAAAACCAAAAGATGTTAAAGACAAGGTAGCTTTTTGGTTAATGCAACCAAGCTTTGTCGGTTCATACATTCAACATTTGACTGAGAAATTCTTGCCCTCACAAGTCACAATTACCACTTCTTTTTTATGCATTTTGACTGGAAATTGTAGAAAGGTTATGTCATTCAAAGAACCTATGACCTAGAAGGAGCTATAAAATAATTTTCACTTTTTTAGGCCCTCCAATGATAAAACTTTGTGATGGTAAATCATGCAATGCCCACGTATAAGAAAGAAGAAGAGGGATAAGGGGAGGAGAAAGACAAGTGGCATAGGCTTAGCGAAATTCGGTAGTTGTTATCATTAATGTGATAATTGAGTTCAAATCTTAAAATTATTATTATTGGAAGAAATTTATCTTAATATTATTATCAATTTGAAAGGATTATTCTTGAACCGTAAAACGAATGAGAATAATTGTGAGTATATAAAAAAAAGTGATGACAGCCTTAAGCCACTCATTATAATTTTTTTAACCAAAATCAAACTATATGTTCGAAGACATCAACACTGAATAGTGATTAAGGGTCCTTTTGGATGGGGTGTTTATCTTTAGTGTGGTGTATTCTTCTTTTTGTCTCACGCTACAGTATCGCTGTAGTATCTAATTTTATTGTCATTGCTGCTTTTATACTAACTGTAAATAAGCCCACCGTCCATGCAATGGGATCCTAAAGTTTTTTGTTTACGCCTCAAAGATCAGAGTTACAATATTGTCATTCCTGTAATGTAATTATATCCAAAAAGAAAAATAGTTCAAAGAGAAAGAAACAAAGTAGGCATAGACAACTAGCTTATTATATTTAATTGGCACATTGGCCTATTAAGGAGCACCAATTTGAGCCCATAGAGAACTGGTCCTAAAAAAAAATTGTAGAGACAAAGTTGATCCATTAATGCCAAAATACATGATAGGAGAATGGAAAATGGATTGCTTTAAAAAAATATTTTTAAAACACTAATATATATATGGTTTATTTTTTTTTATGAGTGTAGCATCGCGATTCTTAATTTTTTTATATAGAATGTCTAGAATTATTTATAATTCCTTCTCAACCCTTAAATAAGAGGATAATGCGCTTTAATGCACTCGAACCCACGTCCTTTTGAATTGACAATAATGACGATACAAACTGAGTTAAGATTCAACCGAAAAAAAATTATTTAATCAGATAAAAATATATTATTATTTTTACAATTTTCCATGCGTAGAATAGTGTGTTTCAAATATTTATTAATCCACTTTAGAGATTATTGCCAATTAATTTAATAGCCATTATTTTCACTAAGAAATGGGCTTGGTCCATTTTTAAGATATTTCGGAAGCCTAATATGAAAGCCCAACACTTTCATGGGAAAATGGCTACTATTGGCCTTACCGTTTCTTTTCATTCCCATCACAACATTTCATGTGAAATTGGGCTTTATTCGATATTGGGAATTGTTAGTGAAATTTTTAGATTCTGAAATAATGATATAAAGTCGTACGATATAATAAAAATTGTTAAATATATAGAAAGAGACACATGCCATTATTTTAATTTTTTTAGTTTAAAATTACTATTGGTAGTGTACAAAATAATTACCTATGATGTTAATCTTAGTTTTTTTTTTTTATGCAAAGCTAAATTCAACCCATAACCCCTCACCCTTAAATTGGAGGAAAAGGAGCGCTTAAGCGCATTCGAATTCATATTTCCCTGATTGTTGCAATAACAACTATGCTAATTGAATTGAGATTCAATTGATCTATTAACGTTAATTATGTTGTTGAGATACCTAAAGATTCAGTTAGATTGGAATATGGGTTCCTCCCACAAACTTGGGAAAACCCATCACTTTTTAACCATGAAAGTTTATTTTAATGTTGTTACTAGATAAATACGAGCATGAAATTTCCTTGAGAACCTATGAGAAAGAGATGAGAACTTTGGGATTTGATGATATGTAATGATAATTTGAGGTCCGTATAATATAGTTACGAAGTCGGATTTTGATTCGATTGGGAGAATTAAAAGATATGAAAATTTTGAAATTTGATTTATAAAAGAAAGTGAAAATGTGCATAACTGGTTTTAACTATAAGTTAATATACTTGATGTTGAGAAACTATCATTATTTCTCTATCGACATTATCATACATAAGACGAGATCAGAACGTCGAGGGAAAAAGACAAAAATAAACAATGTGGAACGAATTCAATTTATTTTAGCATAGTTTTCATCATTTACATATAACTGTTAAATACATGTTACCTAAAAAGTATCTATATGAACATCAATATGATACTATGAATTGAGTTACATGTGATATCATGAATGAGACATATTGAATTATGCCATGATATTAAATAATAATGAAAATTGCTCTATTAACAATATCAAATAAAGTTTGGGTATAATTGACATGTTATAAGATTTGTATATATATTGGTGAGAGCATTCTGTCACTTTGATGCAATGCATTTTGACACTTTGGTGCAATTCATTTTGACACTACTATTCATACTGTGAAGTGCTAAAGAAGATCGATGCATTAATGTGTCGAATCTGGTGCTCTAAGTGCAATATTTTTGTGTATGTACACTTGTAATTTTTTTCAAACAGATTGGTTAATAAATTATTCATGGATTACATTAATATACATTGTATAGTCACCATTATGTGGTTGAATCGTAATATAAAAAGATAACTTATATTAGTAAACGAACCTAAACATGTCATAGGTCTAATCGGAAATAAGCAAACCAATTGAAAGACTAAAATGCCGTCTATCAAGTCCAGTTAGAGAGATGCCTTGTCTTGGGCGTTAGAGCTGATGACTCTCAGAAGATAGAGACACAGATGTGATTGACTAGATTGACAATACATCAGATTGGACATAAGAAGAATAGATCCTAAATCTATTTATGAGTTTATTCACTTGTGACGTTCAAAGTGTGGCATACCTTAATCTTTAGTGGATGGCAGATTATGTGTGCGTGACTTGTATACTTTGATGTAAGTAAAAGCCTAATTCAAATAGATAAGGAACCGAAAGCTAGTGCGTTGGATATACGACTTCTGCAGTATGTAGCATTATTCACAACAATAAAATTTATAGCCTGAGATATGAGTAAATGATATCCTCTCATTGACATTACATGGTTGATGAAAAGTAAATGTGGTCACGAATCGTTTATCTTTGTGATGAATGACTTGATTACAATTTGATAGTAATTGACTTTCATAAAGGAAAATGTAATGGTTACCATGAGATAAAATAGGATCATGTTAGGAGAACGGATTTATTCCAAAGAGATTAAATATATCCTATGAGGGTAACACACTTATGATAAGGTCAATGGACGAGCCTTAATCGAGTTGCTTTCGTAATGGTACATCATTAGGAAGAGCTCTGTCACAATATTATAGGAGAATGACTTGGTGATTAAATTGTGTCTAGCACGAAGAATTTGATCATCCTATTGTTAAAAAATACAAAAGAATAATATTTTAGTGAAAAGTTAGTTTTAGAGAAAGAAATTAAATCAATTGATTCGAGAATTAGTATGAATAAAATAAATCGAATAGTTGAACTATTTTTTATTTTTATAATTTTTAATAATTTATTTAATCGAATCGAATAAATTAATTAAATTGATTCAACCTGTTAAATCTAACAACCCACCAATTCTCAAAACTTTGCAGCCCACCGTATGAAACACAATGGAAAGTCTAATGGAACAAGCAAATCTTTGCTATTAAAACCTCTTTTTTTTTTCTTTATGTTCATGTAAAATAAAATAAAATGTGCAAGCAATTCATAATTTTTATAGAGAAATGTAGTGAAAAATAATTTTTAGAGTAAATTATATTGATGATTATCTAACTATAAAAAAAAATTAAAATCATCACCTAACTAATTAAATTTGTTTTTTCTGATAAATTTCTATTAAGTATAGTTAAGTTTATAATAAATTGATAACATGATTGTTTTAAAATTTGTATAATTATATAATTAACTCTCAATGATTATGCACTTTATTTTTTATTTTTTGAATATATTGTGTGTGTTTAGATGGTAGTATTTGTTTATACTTTCTTAATCTTTTGATAATGTACACATACCTTACATACACGGATGCTCAAACCCGAATTTTCTAAAATAAACATCATCTTTTTTTCTATTGGAACTACTCGTTTAATTCATGATTATGCATTTTATATACCTGGTTATGATTATAAAAAAAAAAGTTACCCTAACATTTACAAATGAAAAAGTTAACATATTACTTAATAAAATCTAGTTTTATTTATTAGTACACAAAATAATTACATTTTGATTTTATTACCTAATAATTAGCAAAAATGCCACGTAATCCGACAATAATAATAACATGGAAGGTGGCCACCAAAGCATTTCCACACCATCACTCGCAACGTGTCCTTTTATTTCCCGCACTATAATTTATATAAGGTTAAAACATGCTATTAGTCCCTGTATTTTTACAGAATTTGAGATTCAGATCCTATAATTTAAATGTTAAAAAAATTCAATCTTCTTATATTTTCAATTTAAAAATCTTAGTTCAATTCAATATGTTTATTTTCTATCAATCAAATATCACGCCACATGAGGATAGTTTAATTAATATATCAAATTGATAAATTTTGACAAAAAATATTTAAAATGTTAATGATTGAATTGAAAATTTTAAATTATAAAAGTACAACTTAATTTTCAAAATTTTAAGTACAGAGACTAAATTTAAAATTTCATCAAATCAGGGTTTTCGTTGTTTTGTTATATTCATGTTTGTAATTTGATCTTTCTATTTTTGAAATATCAATAATTAACTTAAATAGTTCTTTTAACAATTTCATTATAGGTTTGGATCATATATGTTCTGTTTGACATAATATTTATGACTATTCATAGCCTTCTCCCACAACCCATAATTAAGAGGATAACGTGTTTCAACTCATTCAAATCCACATCTTCATACATTGACAACAATATTTATGCCAATCGAACTAAAATTTAATCGACAATTAACTTAAATAAGTAACATCGTTAATTATTTCAATTAAAAATTTGATGTATTTTTTCATGTAATCTAACCTACCTTTTTTGGGTAAAATATTTAATTAGCCACTAAACTTTTAACTTGCTCAACTATTAAAGATTTCAATTTAATGTAACAAAATTTGTTTTTTCTGATCAATGAGTAGTTAAGTCTCAAATGGCTAGATGATCTAGTATTTTTATTTTTTGACATGGTGGCATTTTTTTTTCTATTAATGCCACTTAATTTATTAAGATAAAACACAACTCGAACCCAAGTCATACTTGAAATGATGAACATCCTGATTATCAGGTTAACACATGAGGTTTAAATGATTGTTTTTAAGAAAGATTCATATCAATATTTTAACCGATATAGTTAACACGGTTAATTATTTGAATTATTTAATGATATTATATAACTAGAACGATCAAAATTATGTTAAATTAAAGCACAAGAGCTGGATCTCAAATTCAAACATAATACAGGGACCAAAACTGCAAATAGATCTAAATAAATAAAACAAAATTAAGTCCACGCTCTCGAAGACGAAGACGAAGACGAAGAGCCCTTTACTCCGCTCTCAAAAATAAAAAACCAGTTCAGAGTTCGGCCTTATTATGTAATTTATTATTTTTTAAATATCCGATTATGTAATTTTTTACTTTTTTTTTGTGATTTTTTTCAACCAATCAGATGGCTTCGATTCGTAGAACTCTGTCGCCGGCATATCACCACCGTTCTTACCAGAACGGCGCCGGATTCTCCTCTCCGTCTCACAAGTTTTTACCCAACGGGAACAGTAAACATTCCTCTTCAAGGCATTTACCGCTGCTATTCACCTCCGTAAATCTAGTCTACCGCAAAGGATGGCGGCGATCTTTTTGCTGGTGTCTCTTCTTTTTCCTTATAGGGTTCGTTTTTGGAATCACGCTGTTTGGAAACATGGATACCGATATCCGAGCCAAGGATTTCGCATTCCCGGAACTCAAGCCGCCAAATGTTGACCTCCAATTGGACGATCAGATTGTTAACTCTGTGTCATTGGGTATTCATACCAGATTGCAAGAACCAAAGGAAGTTGACGATTTAACCGGGCCGCCGTTAAAGCAACTAATCGTCGTTACGCCGACTTATAACAGGGGATTCCAAGCGTATTTCTTGAACAGGTTAGGGCAAGTTTTGAGGTTAGTGAAACCGCCGTTGGTTTGGATAGTGGTGGAGGAGAAAGTAGCGTCATTTGAGACGGCAGAGATTTTGAGGAGAACCGGTGTTATGTATCGGCACGTGGTGTGCACGCGCAGTCCTAGTGAACCGAAGGATCGAGGTGTTCATCAAAGGAATGCCGCTTTGGAACATATTGAACGGCATAAGGTCGATGGGATCGTGTATTTCGCCGACGATGACAATGTCTACACGGTGGAGTTGTTTGAAAGCTTGAGAACTATTAGGTAATATTAGCTTTTCTAATTTTCTTCACTAATTTTTTTTGGGAATGTTGTTTTAAGAAAGTTATTGAGGATTACAAATTTGGGTAAAGTGGGTTTTTGTAATGCATGTTTTGTGATTACAATAATTGTTGATTTTTTTATGAACATTTTGTTTTGCTGGGCAGTCGAAAATGGGATGTATTTATTGAAAAAAGGAAGTAATTTTGGTTTATATTTAGTGATTAACTATCTGGAAATTATTGTCATTACTTAATGCATTAGTACTTTTGTTTGTGAATCATATCAGCATGTTACCTCTTTACTATAGTAACAAAATCTTGTTTCATTTTCATATAACAATGAAATCATATAACTTCGATGATCCTATAGTTCTAGCCTTTGGTTCATCTTCTGTTTATTGCAGCCTTGCCGGTTGCTGATGAATGTCATTTTGCCGGTTTGTCATGAGATTTTAAATAAGGAATTAACTTAAGATTGTTTGCTGTTGATTAAAAGTTTTCCCTTTGTAAGAGGTTAATGAAGATGTCCATTAACTGTTTATTTTGATTTTGTTTAGGATGATATGGCTTTTCAATTTTAGATTGCTTCATAAATTTTGTAAAGTAATTGTTATGAGTTGCTTTATGTTATTCTTGTGTTTCTATTTTACAATGAATCGTAATATTTATCTTATTTTGTTCTAGACGATTTGGAACTTGGCCTGTTGCCATGCTTGCACCTAGCAAAAGCAAGGCAATCCTGGAAGGTCCGGTATGCAATGGAAGTCAAGTAATCGGATGGCACACAAATGAGAAAAGTAAAAGACTTCGTAGGTTTCATGTTGATATGTCAGGATTTGCTTTCAACAGCAGCATTTTATGGGATCCAAAGAGATGGGGACGCCCCTACTCAAACCCAATTCGACAATTGGACACTGTGAAGGAGGGTTTCCAGGTATATATCATACTGTTGCATTTTGTAGTACTCACTTTGAAGCTGTTGTGTAATTTCTCTAGAAATGTTGCAGCACAGTTCTGGGCATTGCTCACAGTTTCTTTTATGCAGGAAACTACGTTTATAGAGCAAGTGGTTGAAGATGAAATTCAAATGGAAGGTATACCACCTGGTTGTTCCAGAATCATGAACTGGCACCTTCATTTAGATACCGGCAATCTAATTTATCCCAAAGGCTGGCTACTTGAGAAGAATCTAGAGATTACCTTGCCTATCAAGTGATGGAAGTTCATCTCTACAATTTTTTTATGCTGAGTGCATAAATGGTATGCATTTTGATTCTGCATTTTATTTGTAAGTTTGACTCTGGTTATCAGAGAGGTTGCCCACCTCAAAACAAGGGACCATGATAAACACATAATTAGATGGAAAAAAAGAGAAGTAATGGAAACAAGCAAATTAGTGGAGATCAACCATCTCTCTAGCTGCTGAAGTATATATTAATTTATATATTCTGCGCTTGATTTTAGTACAGAAACCAAGTAATCTTATACTGAAGTTTTTGTGATTTCAGCTAGTTTCCTATCACGGTTCTGGCTGTATAATTTGCTGGTGGCTCATTAGTTCAACTTTCATCAGCAGAATTTGCTGCAACCATCTTCATATAGCAGGGCCTGCATTTATTCATCTGGCAGTAACAAAGAAGCAAAAGATTTGTGACTTTTTTGTTTCTAGAGTTTTGTAGTGCGACTGTGCGAGTATTCATATAGAACAAATTCTTATAGAGTTGTGGTCCTTGGTGTTTTGTGGGGTGGGAGGATTGATTTGGCTCATTAGGTGGTGTTTGATGAGGCTTGTTGTGGATCCCTGTATTTAGGCATTGTATCAAAATCGAGGGTGATTTGTTATCTACCTATCCAAGCATTTTTCTTTACCTCATTCTTTTAAGTTCAGGTTCATTTGTTGTTTTCTCCCCCAATTGTGGGTATTGTCCACAATTGGGATGGTTAAAAAAGTCTTACATGTTGACATTATTTTACTTTATTGAATAAAAGAAAGTGATTATTTTACTTTATTGAATGAGGAACTGGGGGGTATTCACTGTTATTTTTACATAAAATCAGTAGCAATTTTGCTGATATGTAGGTCCTCCTATTGTTGGGTTAAGCATAATAATTCAGAGTCGGAGATTCAAAACTAAAGTCATAATAAATAAGGTGTATGGCCACATCATTTCCTGTAAAAATCAGTCGGTTCGAAAACTTGATAGCATCCAAGAAGCGCTTGAGCATGAGAGTTCGGTTGACTTAAACCAGGTTGCACTAGAGATAGAAGAGCTGGAATCTGTGTTACATCATGAGGAACTATTATGACGGCAAAAAGCAAGATGTGATTGGTTGATTTTCGGAGATCGAAACATGAAATTCTTTTATAGATGAATTTTGTAGAGGAAAAAACATAATCGAATTGATGCTTTGAAAAATGAATTGGGTGACTGGATTTTCGAGGAGGAAGAATTGAAACATGAGGTAGTTAACATTTATAAGAATTTATATGGTGAACATCCAGGGGGAACGAACAACCTATATTTTGATTCCTTTCCACCTCTTGAATAGAGAGAGATTCAATTCCTTAGCAAACCAGTTTTGGATGAGGAAATTAAAACGACCCTCTTCTATATGGCATTTCCGGCTAGTGATGGTTTTCATGTGCTGTTTTACCAAAGTCAATGGGAGTATGTCGGTTCATCTGTTTGTGATTGGATTAAAAGGATTTTTTCTAGAGAAGTCATTGATCCGGATCGCTTATTGTTTTTATTTCTAAGGTAAAAATTCCAAAAAGCTTTTCTCAATTTCGACCTATCAGTTTGTGCTCAGTGTTATACAAATTGGTGATGAAGGTCATCACCAACAGATTTAAGGTTGCATTCTCGAATATTATTGGTCTCGAACAAGCTGGTTTTATTGCAGGGAGGAATATCAAAGACAATATCATTATCGTCCAGGAGGTCATCCATTCAATGTGAAGTAAACAGAAGAATAGGCGGTGGATGACCATCAAAATCGATCTTGAGAAAGCGTATGATTGTGTTCTCTGAGATTTCATAGACGCATCCCTTCAAGCTGTAGAAATTCCTAATTTTCTTCGTAACGTAATTATGTCAGCTATTTCTAGTTCCACTAAGCAGATTCTATGGAACGGAGTTCCAACTTAAAAATTCAGGCCGGCAAGAGGAATTCGTCAAGGATGCCCGCTTTCACCTTATTTATTTTATGCATGGAGTGGTTGGGGCATGATATTCATCTAGCCATGGACACTGGTAGATGGACTCCTATTCGATTGGAAAAAATAGGTATACCTTTTTTTTTTTCAGATGATTTGATTGTTTTTGGACAAAGGAAAATCAAGTGAGAGTCGTTATAAAAGTGTTGGATACGTTTTGTTCACATTCTGGCCATAGTGTCAACATGCAAAAATCGAACATTTTCCTTTTTAGAGGGGTAGAGGAAGATCTAGGAAGGCGTATCAACAGGTTGTTTGGGTTTCAAATGGTGCAAAATCTCGGTTACGAATAACACTTTGCAGTTTGTCACAGAGAAGGTGCGAGGCAAACTTTTTAGCTAGGACGCTCTCTAGCTGGTAGAGTTACTTTGACACAGTCGGTTTTACTCTCGATTCCAAGTTATTTTATGCAGTCGATGATGATTCCAAAAATATTGTGCAACGAAGTTGAATAGATGGTCAGACCATTTATTTGGAAATCATCTGGTGGTACAAAAAAGATTGCCTTGGTTGGTTGGGATTCGATTTCCCAACCTAAGTCGCATGGTGGACTTGGGATAAGGTCCTTGCGTGATCATAATACTTCTTTTATGATAAAGCTGAGTTTTAACGTCGTGTCTAATTCTCCTCCTCTGTGGTTTAGTGTTCTCCTATCAAAGTATGGGGTTCAAAATGGCCTGCCAGAAACCTTATTGAGGGCACAAAGTTCTTTTTTGTGGATATTCCGAGGATCGTAAAGGGTTAGGTTTTTTATATGACTTGCCTCGAAACAAATGTTACTTACTAATGTGGAGAGAACAAGAAGAGGAATAGGAATGGATACTACTTGTGGAATTTGTGATCATGGTTATGAAAATGTGATACATGTTCTACGAGATTGCCCTGCAGCTAGAGCTATCTGCTATTCCAACAGGTAAACATCCTTCTTTTTACGCAGGGTCCCTTCAGGAATGGATAGTGCATAATCTCAGCAATCAACAATTTGCTATTTTGGGAGGAGGAATTAATTGGCAATGTTTGTTCAGAATTCTAATCTGGCTTATTTGAAAGAATTGTAATTTTTACATCTTTCAAGGATTGTCTTAAGTCATTACGCAGTTATAAAAATTTCTTTAAGTTGGGCAAAGTAATATGCTTCTGTTTCAAATTCTTGCATTCACAAATCTTCAAGATCGAGTATTGACCCTTCCTTATGAAACAATTGGGTACGTTTGAATACAGATGGCTCGGTTAGATTAGAAAATGCGTTCGCTGCATCTGGAGGGCTTCTGTAAGATCAAAATGAGGGTGGATTATTGGTTTCAGCAGGTATTTGGTAATTGTACAGTTCTGGATTATGATCTTTGGGGTATCTTCGATGGGTTGAAACTTGTGCTAGATCGGGGAATTGAGAAAATATTAATTCAGACAGACAATCTTGAAGCAGTCAACATCATTCGAATAAGTGGAGATTTCAATTCTGCTTTGGTAAGAAAATACATACATTATTGAAACTTATAAGGCAATAGAGTATACAACATATTTCTCGAGAAGACAATAAGCTAGCAGACGAGATCGTTAAGGCGAGACAGAAGAATTGGTTTACCTCTGATGAAAGATCTCATCCAGATGACTTCATGTTAATGTTGATTATTTGTCGCCAAAAAGAAAAGTCATAATAAATAAATGCACAGTCAAATCAGGTACCTTAAAGATAGGTTCATATTGTGGAAAAGAAGTGAAAGTCGTGAACGATTGACCAAAGCTGCGTTGCGTAAAAGAAGTGTTCACATTCACCTTCTGAAGGCTGACAGGAAAATTGATTGTCTTGTACTACAGAATCCACTTTACAATATAGAATTATAGATAGGAGCTTGAAACCTTTTTAACTCACCAGCAGTGTGAAAAGATTATGGCGGAGATAGTTTTGTGTCCTCTTCTACAGGTTGTCTTTGAAAAGCTAGCCTCTCGGTTCCTGAAAGAGATTGCAGATCGATGCGGGTTCAAGGATGAAATCAAGAAGCTTCAACGCTCATTGGGCGCTATCCAGACTGTGCTTCAGGATGCCGAAGAGTGGCAAGCTACAGACAAAAGTTCAAAGTTGTGGTTAAGTGAGCTTAGAGAGGTAGCTTTTGATGCTGACGACTTGCTTGAAGAGTTTGGTCCTGAAGCGATGATACAAGAAATAGATAATAGCCTGACTGAACAGGTGACAAACATTGTTCCTTCTTTGAGACCTTTCATAACATATCTTAAAAAGTTGCCTGAACTAAAACAGATTAGGGAGAGGTTGGATGGGTTATTGGATGAGAGGTCTAATTTCAAGCTCAAGAGAAAAGATGGTGATAAAGCGATTAAAAGTCAACAGAAAAGAGAAACTGGTTCTTTTGTGATTGAATCCGAAGTTATAGGGAGAGAAGAAGATAAAGAAAAGATAGTAGACATGTTACAGTTAACTGCTGAAAGTAGAGCCATTGAGGTTGTCTCAGTTATTCCCATAGTGGGTTTAGGGGGACTTGGTAAAACCACACTTGCTCAACTAGTCTATAATGATGAAAGGGTGATGGGAAATTTTGAACTCAGGATGTGGGTGTCCGTTAATGATGATTTTCATGTGAGAAAGATTGTTAATTTGATGATAGAATCTGCAACTAGGAGAAGGTGTGATGATCTCATAGGGATGGATGTTCTTCAGTCGAAATTACGGGACTTGTTATTCAAGAGAAGATATTTGCTTGTACTAGACGATGTATGGAACGAAGATGCTGATGAATGGAATAAGCTGAAAAGTTTGCTGAAATTAGGTGCAGAGGGAAGCAAAGTCATAGTCACAACAAGAAGTGCAAAGGTTGCTGCAATTATGGGAACGGTGTCTTCTCACCATTTGAAGGGTCTGTCTCATGATGAATGTTGGGGTTTGTTCAAGCAACGTGCCTTCGCAAATGATCAAGAGGACTACGCAAACCTGTTGCCTATTGGAAAACAAATAGTGAGAAAATGTGGGGGTGTTCCTTTAGCAGCAAAGGCGCTCGGGAGTCTGATGCGGTTCAAAAGAGAGCCAGATGAATGGTTATCTGTGCAGGAAAATGAGATTTGGAATGTTTGTGAAGATGAAAATGGGATATTACCTGCCTTAAGGTTGAGTTATAGTCATTTGCCACTACATCTGAAAGGATGCTTTATGTATTGCTCGATCTTTCCAAAGAACTACGTTATCAAGAAAGAGAAGTTAATCCATCTTTGGATTGCGGAAGGCTTAATTCAGTCTTGCCAATACCCTTTGCGAGGCACTCGATCATGTAAAGAAGGACCATCTCTTGAGAACATCGGGAGCAATTATTTTAACGAATTAAATTGGATGTTTTTATTTGAAGAAGTAAAGAAAAACAGCGATGGTGATGTAGTTGAGTGCAGAATGCACGATCTTATTCATGATCTTGTGAAATCTGTTGCTGGAGAAGAGTTTTTCATATTTGAACGTGGTTGCCTGCCAAAAAATCTGGCTAGAGTTCGATACTCGTCTGTAGTTTGCCATTCTGAATCTTGTACCATTCCAGAAGCCTTGTATGAGGCAAAGAAGTTACGAACTCTTATCTTTTTGTTTTCCAATGGTGACTCCG
Organism: Gossypioides kirkii; assembly: GCA_005610355.1. Classification (NCBI taxonomy): domain Eukaryota; kingdom Viridiplantae; phylum Streptophyta; class Magnoliopsida; order Malvales; family Malvaceae; genus Gossypioides; species Gossypioides kirkii. The sequence continues at coordinate 2,484,773 of CP032248.1, forward strand.
GTGAAATCCCAGCCAAGCTGTTTACACATTTTCGGAACCTGCGAGTCCTAGACCTCAGTTATAGTGGCATCAAAAGGTTGCAAAGCACAGTTTCTTGCTTGAAGCATTTGAGGTACCTTGACCTGTCGAATACCTTTATTGCAACATTACCAGAAACTATAGGTAGCCTCTGCAAATTGGAGGTGCTAAACATTTCAGGTTGCTCTGATTTGACTGGTCTGCCAAGGAACTTAGCTAGATTGTGCATGCTAAGACATCTGATCATAAATGATTGCGAAAGGTTAACTTGCCTGCCAGACAACATTGGTGAGCTATATCATCTTCAGACATTGCCGATCTTTATCGTATCAAACAAGACCGATAACTTTAAACAGTTGGCGAGGCTGCAGCTTAGGGGTGAGCTGACAATCAAGAACTTGGAGGATGTGAAACAAGAAATTGGAGCAGTAATCTTGGGTATGAAAAACCTTCATTCACTGGAGCTGTCATGGGGTGATGATCATAAGCGGCATTCGACAAATGTTCAAAACAATTCTAACTGCAAATTAGGTGAGAACGTGCTTGACTGCTTGCAACCATCAAAAAATCTCAAACATTTGTCAATAAAAGGGTATCCAGGAATCCATCTTTCAAGCTGGATAAAGACTCCTTCACTGCCTGTTTTAACTAAAATAGTGTTGATGAACTGCAAAAGATGTGAACATCTCCCTGCTTTAGGTCAACTTCCAGTACTAGAGATCATCCATATGCGTGGAATGGATTGTGTGAAGAATATAGGCAGAGAGTTCTATGGGGAAAACACGAAGAAATTGTTTGCATCATTAAAGGAGTTATCCCTCATAGACTTCCCTGATCTGGAATTCTGGTGGGGTATAAGTGGAGGTGAAGAATTCCCCTCCCTTGTCAAATTAATCATCAATAAATGTCCTAAGTTGATGAACATGCCGCGCTTTGCATCGCTTAGGCATTTGGAGTTGCAGAGCTGCAAGGAATCTATATTAAGGTCAGCAGGAAATATAACCTCACTATCTGTCCTCACCATTGGTGGCTTTACTGGACAGTTAATCCTATTGGATAACTTGCTTCGGAACAATGTTCATCTCTTGTCTCTAACTATCAGCTCTTGTCCCAACCTTTGCTGCATCCCGCAGAGTTTGGGGAGCCTTGTGTCCCTAACATCTTTGACGATTTGTTGGTGTGACAAGCTCTCATCTTTGCCGCAACAATTGCAGAATCTAACCTGTTTGCAGTCTCTAGAGATCAGCGAATGCCATGGCCTTTCTGCTTCACCCCAGAGTATCGACGGGTTAATTTCCCTCAAATATTTATCCATCGAGAACTGCAGTAACCTAAGATCATTACCCATTGGACTGCTATATCTTACTTCTCTTGAACATTTAACCATCATGTACTGTCCAAGTCTGGTGTGTTTGCCGACTGAGTGGCATAACCTTTCCACGCTAAGGAGTTTGTCCATTTTATACTGCCCGGAGCTATCATCTTTGCCTGAAAGTGTTAAACATGTTGCAACACTGCAAAATCTGGAAATACATGGTTGTCCGGGATTACACGTGTTGCCGGAGTGGATTGCAGATCTTTCGGTTCTTAGATCTTTGGCGATATCAGATTGTCCTAATATGAACTCACTTCCAGAAGGTTTTCAGGGCCTGAACACCCTTCAGCGTCTCTCGATTCAAGAATGTCCAAGGCTTGAAGAGCATTGCAAGAAAAATGTAGGTAAGGATTGGCCCAAAATAGCTCATATTGCACATATTTACATCGGATCACCAGAGCTTGGGAAAGTTAATAATGTTGCTAGCAGCTCATCACGTTAATGTCGAATACAAACAAAAACCGGATCGTGCTGTTGGTATGTCAACTTCATTCTGCCCTTGCATCTCATTAGTTTTTTCTATTTTCTTCTATTTTTTTACCTTGTTCCTCCACTGTGTTGCTGCTATTGATAACTATGGGGTTCCTCAAGTTTTGTAACTGATGAATTCTTCTCGTATAACTTGCAGACAAGTACGGCAACTCTGAACCGGCAATGCCGCTCGTAAATAGTACTCTCCCGTTGAATTAATTTATAAAGATACAAAGAAAGGATGGATCCACTTACTGTAAAATCATTTGATACAAATTCATGATGCATGAAGGGGTCTTTCAGGAGATGATCGCGTGCGTAATGGGCATGCGTATACGTTTTTGTTCGGGGTTGCCTGTAGAATCATTTGTACTGCTACCTTCCGGCCACTGTATGTACCGTTTTGGGGTTTTGAAGCTTTCAATGAACTTCGTCTTCCCATTTGCCTAATTTGTTTTAAAGTGACCATTCCTTGTATATATATATATATATATATAAAATAAACAAGAATAGAGGGGCCAAAATGAAATCTGACTTCTAGTACAAGGGTCTCCATTGTACTTTTACCCACAAAAGACTCAAATTTTTAGCATCTGAAAATGAAGTTCTAATATTGTAATAATACCACCAATTCAAGCTCAACTGAAATGGTTAGAATTTCATTGGCTAAAATACAATTTGTTTCTAAAGAAATATCTACAAGAACATCATCCATTGCTGACCTCGTTGGTCTTGCTTCAACTACATTAATAAGCAAGCAATTGCAGTTCCCAATCTGCAATTTGTTCAAGACATTAAAGAAACTCTTAGTAAGACTAGATAAAAATAACACATTCGCACGTGCACATACATACACACATGGACATGCACATACATTCATAAATACATACACACACGTGCATGCACACACACACACACATACACATTCAAGCACGCATCCATACATAATGCATGCATGAAATGGAAAGTAAAGAACGGGCAAAACAGATGGCAATGAAAGGAAATTTTGCAGACCTTTAATGAGATGAGCTGCCTTGGGACTCTCTTGATCCAATATAGACATGAGCAACATGGCTTATTTTAGGCCAATCTTCACCAATATCCTTCTTGCACCTCTCTTCCAGAGCTGGACATTCTAGAATAGACAAATGCTGAAGTGAACCAACAGATTGCAGCCCACTTGGGAGGGAACTTAGATTATGACAATCTGATAATGCCAAAGATCTAAGTGAGGGTAGCTCTGCTATCCATTCCGGCAGAGCGAGCAGACCAGGGCAGCTGCGTATTTCTAGAATCTGCATTGAAGATACATATTGCAACCCACTGGGGAGACATTTCAGCTCTGGACAGTTCAAAATCGATAAACTCTTGAGGCTTGATAGATGTTGGAAACTGTCGGGTAGAGAAGCCAAATTTGGACAGTACATTATGGTTAAGTGCTCAAGGGCTGTAAGGAACTGCAACTCTATTGGTAAGGACTTGAGATTACTGCACATCTTGATTGATAATGATCGTAGGGACCGCAGGCCTTGTATATCCTCGGACAAGGAAATGAGACTAGGACATTCAATAATCTCCAGGGACTCCAACGAGGTAAGGTTTTGCAATCCTCGAGGTAATGAATGTAGCTCTTCACACCAGCAAATTGCTAATGATTTCAGGCTGGTGAGTTTCCCTAAACTTGGAGGGATCGAGTGAAGTTTTGGACAAGAACTAATCTTAAGAGACATGAGAAGAGGATTGTTTTGGAGCAGCTTCTCCAAGAAGATCAAGTGCTCTACAAAATCACCTACCACAAGGGTGCTTAGAGAAGTCAGGTTAGATGCCGACCGTAGTACCATTTCGTTGCAGCTGTGCAGCTCCAGATGTTGAAGTGATGGCATCCATGGCATGTTTTGCAACTTGGGGCATTTCTTGATTGTCAATTTGACCAAAGAAGGGAATTCTTCTCTCCTGTTGAAACCCCACCAGAATTCTAGAGAAGGGAAATCTATTAGTGTTAGCACTTCTAATGAAGGGAACGGTCTACCCGTGCTTTCTCCATAGAATTCGGCTCCAATGTTTTTCACCGCTTCCATCCCTTGCAAGTACAGAACCTTAAGGAGGGGAAGTTGTCCCAACAAAGGGAGATATTTACATCTATGGCAGCTAATCAACCTGAGTTCGATTATATTTGGTTTCTGAACGGTCATCCATCTAGGCAGGTAGATTCCTTGGTACCCTCTGATAGACAACTTTTCAAGAAATTGATGTGGTTGGAGGTGGTTGAGCACTTCTAGCCAGTCATCATTGGAAATACCGTCATTTAGACTGTTAACATCACTTTCCCAACATAGACTCAGTGACTGAAGGTTTCGTTTTCCGATCAAGTTAGCTTCCATTGCCTCTGTTGCGTCCCGTACATTCTGTAACTGTCTAATATTAAGCTCTCCACCAAGGTTTAGATTTTGCAGCTGGTTAAGATGTTGACCTTCACCATTTCCCACAATAAACGAATGCAATGTTCGAAGGTACTTGAGTTTTCCTATCCAAGGGGCATTGTAACGAGTCTTTCACAGCCATTTATCATCAAATGTCTCAGTTTATACAACTTGACTATATCACATGGTAGTGCTGTGAGATTATAGCAACCGGAAAGGTTCAACACTTGCAAGTTAAGAAGGTTGCAGATACCTTCCGGCAAATTTTCGATATGGGTGTTAGAGATGTCGAGATATCTCAAAAATATTGTGGAAGAAATCGAATCATGCAGCTTTTTTATGCCACTACCACTTAAATCCAGGACCCTCAAATGTCTAAAACTTGAAAAAATTTCATTAGGAACTTCTCCGAGGTCACCTTTTGGGAGCAATAAGAGGAGCGATCGTAACTTTTTTGCTGCATACAAAGCTTCCGGGACTGTATATAAGTTGAAATTACAAACCACCGTTGAATGACGAACTTGAGATAGATCTTCTGTCATATTATCATGCTTCAACCTCTTGAATTCATGTCCCACTATTGACTGTGCAAGATCATGAATAAGATCATGCATCTTGCAATCGGTTATGTAGCCACTTCCATTCCTTTGAACATCTCGAAAGAAAAACATCCATACCAAATCCTCGAAATTTTCGTTTCCCAAATATTCTAACGACCTTCTTCCTTCCGGTGATTGAATTACACCGGCTGCAATCCACAACTGGATTAGCTTCTCTCGTTTTATTATGTAATTCCTAGGAAATATCGTGCAGTACGCGAAGCAAGCTTTCAAATGTGATGGTAAGTGGTTATAACTCAATCTTAAGGCTGGTAGAATTCCATTTTCAGTTTGGGATACATCCCAAAGATCACTCTCTTGAACAATCAACCACTCTCTTTCGTTTTGTTTGAATCGCATTAAGCTTCCTAAAGTCTTTGCAGCTAAAGGCACACCACCACACTTCTTGACAATTTGCTTACCGATAGGAAACAAGTTGTGATGTTCCTTTCCATTACTTCCGAAAGCTCGTTGCTTGAACAAACCCCAACAATCATCATCTGATAAACCTTCCAACTGATGTGTGTTCACCGATTCCATTATCAATGCCACTTTTTTACTACGTGTAGTGACGACGATTCTACTCCCTTCCACACCATTTCTCAACGACATCCGTAACTTCTCCCATTCCCAGTCGTCTTCGTTCCAAACATCATCCAACACTAACAAGTATCTCTTTCCGAGAAGCAACTCTTGTAATCTAAGCTGCAATACATCCATCCCCAAAACATCACATCTACTTTTACTAACAGATTCTATAATGGAAACCATGATTTTCCCAACATCAAAATCATCATTAACACAAACCCAAATTTTCAAATCAAAATACGATACCACTATGGGATTATTATACACTAATTGAGCAAGTGTTGTCTTCCCAATACCACCCAAACCAACAATGGAAACAACTGATACATCCCCCATTGAAGACCCATTATTGCTTGACAATAATTCTTCTATTATCCTAACTTTATCCTTTTCTCTCCCAAAAACCTCTGATTCAACTATAAAAGATCCAGTTTGCCTTATCCCTCTTTTTCTAATACCCTTATTACTCAAATTGAAACTAGACATATCTTCAGCTAAAACCTGTAATGTCTCCTTGATCTGTTTTAATCTGGGTAATAAATCTATACAATCAGCTGCTTTCACCAAAGAAGGAATAAAAGAACGTACCTGTTGAGCAACGGTACTATGGTCCCTATATTGAATAGATTGAAGAGACAATTCATCAAGCAAATCTTCAATTTCATAAGCAACTTCTTTAAGTTCAGTTAACCAAATTGTGAGAGCTTTATTGGTTAATTGTTGTTCTTCAGCATCTGCAAGTACTGCTTGAATTATAAATAAGATTCTTTGAAGCTTCTTTACCTCCTTTTTGAGGCCAAGTCTGTTGGCAATCTCGTTTATTAAAGGGTTGGCTAATTTTTCGAACACTACTTGTAGAAGAGGAGATACAATTACGTCCGCCATTAGTGAAAAAAATAGAAACAAGTGGAGATGATGGATTTTAACGATGATTGTTCATATTTGGTGCCATCAAGAGAGAAGGAGCTGTCACTTGTCGTGAACTTGGCAATAGCATTTCTGGGAAACGTTTAATTTTGGTAAAAGTTTTATATTAGACCCTGTACTTTGACTATGATATGGATTTACTACCTTTAGTTTAATTTGATCAATTTTAATCTTTTTACTCAAAATTGACCAGTTCGACCACCAGTCCGATTTTAAAAACTTTGCCTGTGCTTTTAAAATTAATCAATTTTAGTCCTTATACTTTTCAAATATTAAAATTTTAGTCCTGATCAAATGGTAGCAGTTAAATCTATTTGATTAAATTTTGCTTTTAATCTTGTATTATGTGTAAAGTTGTAGATTTAATCTATGTTCTTCAATTGTATCATTCTTAGTTGCTATATTTTTGAATTCTAAAAGTTCAATCTTAACACAAACAACAATTGTTAAATCTATTAACTTATTTTCTTGTAAGTAATATATAGAAATAATAAGTTGAAATCACATTACGCATGCAATAATATGGTTATCGCATCAAATTTTGAAAACAAAAAGAATTTAATTTAATGAATTTAATAGTTATAATTTGAGTAAGACTAAAATTTTAAAATTCTAAAAGTATAAGGATTGGAAATGACCAAATTAGAATATAGGGCTAAATCCATAATTTACACATAATATAGGGACTAATAGAAGAATTTATCCTTTAAATTTCCTGTGGCCTAGGGAAGTGGAGACTTTTGGTAGGAATTGACCATTGCTATCTGCTTCCTAGTTTCCTGGCTACTTCCAAGTAATTATGTGAATTAATAAATTACATGACTAACATATTCAGAAAAGTCAACAATTTAATTTTGAAATAAGTAAATTTATAAAGAATTAGATGATCTCACATGGTGAAAAATTTTGGCATCAGGACATGAGGATGATCTCACATGCTTAGGGAAGTGGAGACTTTTGGTTGGAATTGGAAGAGTTGATGAGCCGCCACGCCATTGCTACCTGGTTCCCAGTTTCCTGGCTACTTCCAAGTAGAGCTTATCATGGGTCAGGTTAGGTTTCAACAAAATTTTAAGTTTGGGTTCGACCCGAAAAATAGATCTATAATTTTATTCAAGCACGATCCAAGTTATAGAAGTCAAATTCGAGTTCGATTTGATCCGATCCGTATTAATTTTTTTAAATTATTTTATTATATATAACAAATTTAAAAAATATACAATATAACAAATACACTTAAAAATATTAAAACATAAGTTCTACAACATTCAAATAATGTTAAAAAAGACAGTGAAATAATAGTAAAAATGTATAAAAAAAATAACATTTAAACAACAAAAACAACTAAAATAGCAGCAAAATAACAACAAAAACAATAACAAAAATAACAGTAAAAAAAGCACCAAAACCTCAATCAAAATAATAATAAAAAACACCAGAAACAAATGGAATTGGATAAGCAGCAAGTAAAGAAGGCTAACTCCAACCATGGGTTTACTAGTGAAAGCAATGAGGTGAAAGGGTCGATCAAGGGAAGGAGAAGCAGCCTGCTGCATGAAAGTGGCCCTAACAGCCTGCTGCATGAAAGCAAAATTCCTCACCTCAAAAAGGGGAACCAGAAGGGTACAGGGAGATTAGCATGTAGCAAGGCTGTGCCACATGGTGTCACTACAAATGGCATGAACCCAAGCAAACAAGGCATCATTAACCAACAGGGTTACTTACAACCACCTTTGTTAATTATTAATATTCTTTTATGGAATTATTACTTTTTATTTTAAATTAATTCAAATTTTTGTTTCCAATGTAAAAGAAAAAAAAATAAAATTTTGCAATAATTTTTTTACCCTTTCTTAATGTAGAAAAAATATATATATATTTTTATTCTTTTTATTATTGAAATTGCTTTTTGGTTTGTGGAAATGACCTCACGTTTTGCTGTCCACTACTTTCACACATTTATTTGTGTGATAATGGGACACGTAGTTGGTGAAATCATTGTTATAAATACCAACTAATCTTAAGGTTCCTAAGCATCGAAAAAAAAAATTTATTTTATCTCGTGAGGTTTTGAAATGTTTGAAAAATTTCGGTAATTTTTAATTTCTCATACAGTTAAATTCGACATTCTCGTAAATGGTTTGCGTGCTCATTAGTGATGTCACAACATTTGAATTTTGACATTGAATTCAGACAATAACTGAAACTATTTATGTTCGATTTTTTCGTTGCTCTATATTGTAAACCGTTATTTATGCTTACATTTATTTCATGATATCTATAAATTTATGGCTTAAAATGATTTACTTGGTCAAAATTATTTTGATTCTCATCATTTTTATTATGATGGTCATTTCTTTACTTTGAATATTACTTTGTTGGATAAACTGCCTAATTAGTTATTGAACTTTTTGTATGTTTTTATTTTAATCATCGAATTATGAAAATTTACAATTTAATCATTAAACTATTCAAATTCATTTTGTTAATCACTAAGCTGAAATGAATGGATGGTGTGGTTGGTATAAACTACATGAATAAACACTCAACTATGAGTGTGTTTTTTGGTCACCCAATTATAAAAAAATTTGATTTAGTCACTAAAGTTTTCGAAAATAATTTTTTTAGTCACCATGCCATTAAGTTGATAAGTAAGTTTGATATGGCCTTTTTTTATTGGCCTACTAGCAAACTTTTCATTCAATATTTGTACAACATGATAATGGGGAGCGAATCAATTTTTAAAATTGAAGCACGCGCAATGCTCGAAGGGTTGTTGTTAGTCTGGGAGAAAGGGTACAAACAAGTCGAGATCGAGAATGATAATGCCCTTTTAGTCAATCTTCTTTTATCAGGAGGAGGCAGCAGCAATGAGTTGGTTGAAGTTCGACTGATGCAGCAGACTCTTCAAAAGAATTGGAAGGTCCGATTAAGACACATATCCAGGAACTCCACCAAAGTTGCAGATGCCATAGCAAAATTGACTAATTTTGGAAATCCAATGCTTCAGATACATCAAGTTCCTCCTATGCCTGTTCGACAGTTCTTGCTATCCAATTCTGTCTTAAGCTAGTCTAATATTGTAATCGCTTTTGTTGTTCTGTTTCTACCAAAAAAAAAAATTGGCCCAAAACATTCTTACTAGCATTTGGTGCTAGAAAGTCTTATAATCTTTCTAGCACAGGAAACTGGAAACTTGAGTTTTCTTGCTCTAAAATATATATATATATATATATATATATATATATAGTTAGCTGAGCAAAAAGAAACACTCTCATAGTTGAGTGACTATTCATGCAATTTATAACAGCCATGTCATGTGGCGGTTTCTAAGTTAACGAATTTAGATAGTAAAGTGATCAAATTGAAAATTTACATATTTTAATTAGGGTTGATCAAAATCCGATTCGATTCGAAAAATTTAATAAAAAATTCAAATTTTGAATTAAATAATTCGACTTATTCGCATAAACTTGAATAAAAAAATCAAATTTTTCGGTTTAATTTAAATATAAATTTCACAGTTCGAGTTATTCAAAAATCCGAATAAGAAAAGGCAAAACTACGTTGTTTTGATAAATATTTACATTTTCTAAAATTAAAAGTCAACCATTAAGTTAAAAAAAAACTATGTTGTTTTGATAAATGTTTATCTATTAAGTTAAAAGACAAAACCATCATATTGTTTATGTAGTTAAATAATCTTGTACTTCATCTACTAGTTAAATAATCGATCCATGTAAATGCAACATTAAGTATAAATAATAGGATTCGTTAACTCGACTCGAAATTTTTTGACTCAATTCGATTCAATTGGAAAAATTTTAAATTGAATTCAATTGTTAAAATATGATTTGCTAACTCGACTAACCCGAAATTTTTTTACCCGACTCGATCGAATGTCCACTCCTAATCAATACATTCATTAGGTGTCTTTCTTGTGCTCTTAGTAATGTCCACCCCAAATGACAGGAAAGATTAAAGAAACCGGATCTAAAATTGAGCATTTAAATACAGAAATTTCATATAGATTCTGGTTTTTTTTCGAAATTAACCCAAAAACTTTGATTCATTACGAAAATGATCTAGGTGCAAAATCTTATACCAAAATGACTCGTTTTCTATATCGGTTTTGTCAGTTTCATTGGTAGCATCAACTTATCATCATTCAGCAATCATTAGCTTCTAAAATAAAAAATTTTGTGGGTGCCACCATTCAAAAACGTTAAGGGATTGTATGTTTTTTAAATATTTTTGCAAAGAAATATAATTAATAAAATATTTAAAAATCATATCATATCATATATATATATAGCGTATTGGCACAAATATATGGTAAGAAGCTGTTGTAGGTTTAATTTAATTTTCAAATTCAAATATGATGAACAAAACAAGACAAGACATAAACATATAACTTAAATTTTTATTTAATTTAAAATATAAAATTAATTATTAAAAAGAATGATTATATAAAAAATCAAACCGGTGATATTACTAGGTATTTGATTCTCTATAGAAGGTCTAGGTAGATACCTTAAAAGAAGTGAACAATAGTGAAAGGACTGCAAAAGAAAGTACCCAATTACATAAACAAGTTCAAAGTTTCAACCACTGTCTTCAAAGTTTTTCCTTCGCCATCAACATGGGTCTTGACTCAACTCTATACCCCCAATGCGTTCCGGCTGAGACCTACAAGAGGGAAAAAGATATTCATATAGGACAAACCAAATATAATGACAAGCAGCATTGGCAAATGCATAATCAGTCACTCTACAAGGATAGAAATAATAATGATGTGAAGGGTGCTCTAACCTTCATTTAGGGCAACAATATTTCATATTGGGTGCATCGAAATGGGGCAGAGGTTCTATATCTGCCCTCTCCAATTGCATAAATCCCTCCATGCCTGGTGCTCAACATTCTGAATATTATGTGCTCAAAACACTTATTGTCATTGCTCAAATGAATCAGAGGGGCATCCGGTGGTGCTTTTAATGAAAATTCTGATAACAACTCGACGGGCAACCATTTCTTATCATTCACATCATACGCGTTACAAGAACAGTTCTTGTTAGATAAACGATACCTGGAATCAAACTCAGAGAAAACATACAGCATATTGTCCAGGATCCCCACTGTGGGAGACCAGTTAAGAAATTTTGGATCGAGGCAAACCCATTATTTATCGTCATAGTAATAGGCGTAAAGGGAACGAGAACGACCGCTACGGAAGTGCACCAAAATCCGAGATCGGGAAGAATCTAGGAGAACAGGGTAACTTATTTCTGAATGTTTCGAAATAGAAGAAGGGCCGCGCAATGGAACCCAAATATCCCCACTTACATCGTAAACCTCTTCAAAAGAAGCATTAGATCCCCCGAAGAAGTAAACCTTTCCTTGTGCAGCAACAGCCCTGGGAAAAGCCTTACGGTACAACATAGAAGTAGCTTTTCTCTACCCACGTTCAGGGTGCTTAGAATCAAAGCGGAAAACATCCTTTGATGCATGAAGAAACTCACCCGAAAGAGACTTCCCCCAAGGGCGTAAGCGTGGTTGCCACAGGTAACCACAAAGGAATCTCAAGGAAGATCAGGTGGCGTCGTACTCAAAACGTCACTGACTTCACCGCTTTCCAGATCCAAAAAGTGCAAATCACTCCTAGCATTACCTTCGGTATCCCGCTATGTCTGATCGAGGAAAAACAAGCCCTTGATCTCTCCATCTCGCTCTCGTGCATCAAAGTAACTCGAGCAATTACGAGTATTGCCGCTCATGGTTCACCCTCAGCTTCGCCTTTCAAGAGAAAAAATCCCTGCTGCTTTGTTTTCAGTTTTAGGGTTTCTAGCTTATGGGATGATAGGCATGGCCTTTCGCTATATAAAGGAGTGTTGTTGCTTGGGTCTGTAAGTTTTGCGGTTTTCATGGCTCCTTCGCATAAATAAATTTTAAATTTTTTTACCTGAATGATTATAAATTAAATGATAAATATATGTTTTTTTCTTATTTTTAAATTCATACTAAATTGAAATTTATAAAATATAAATCTTTAAATTAATCTAAACACATCTTAGGGTTTTTCTCTTTTCGATCGGTCTGCTTAAAATAACACGAATAAAAGGAATTTTTGTTCAAAAACTTTTAGGGTTTCAAAACATACCAAATGAAAGGATTTATCAAAAGGATAGAAGATGATCTGACAAAACTCAATATTGTTGATGAGGAGGAGGAATAACCAATTCAGGGGCAAGAAGATGATGATGAAAGCGAAGAAGAATACAATTTTTGTTTGGTGGGAAGAGTATTAACATATAGTGTCGTATATTTACCTTTAATGATTATAAATAATAAGATTTATTAACTAATCGATTTATGTAAATATAGTATTAAGTATAAATAATAGAATTTATTAATTTGATTCAAAATTTATTTACTCAATCCAATTCAATTTGAAAAAAATTTAAATTAAATTCAAATGAGAATCATCAGATTTTTTATTTCGAAATATTTTTATTAACTCGAGTTGAGTCGAATGGTAGACCTAACTTCAGTAACCAAAATAGAAGGTTTAACATATTTTATTTTTGCATGCTAAAGAATAAATTTCCAATTATAACCTCATTGAGTCGGTATAATAACATATGAGAAAATAATGGAACTTTTTTGACGGATACTTTCAAACTGAAACAGGCACTGATGCTTCAATTTTTCATCTTCGATCAAAACTCAAATCTAGGGTTAGGGTTAGCGGAAGAGGGTAAACCCGAAAAATGGAAGGCTGGGACCCGAATACGAAGTCGACGCTGACCCAGATCCCGCTATTGACGACGAAGGCGGGCCCCAGAGACGGAGCGGCATGGACTCAGAGGCTTAAAGAGGAATACAGAGCACTAATAGCCTACACCCAGATGAACAAGTCTAACGATAACGATTGGTTCCGTATATCGGCAGCCAATCCCGAAGGTACCCGTTGGACCGGCAAGTGTTGGTACGTCCATAATCTCCTTAAGTACGAGTTTGATCTCCAGTTTGATATCCCCGTTACTTATCCCGCCACTGCTCCCGAGCTTGAGTTGCCCGAACTCGATGGCAAGACTCAGAAGGTGAATTTTAAAAAAAATTTGCTTCTCTGTTATTTGTTTTGATGTGATTATTAATTTTTGGTTGTTTCTTTTTATGGCAGATGTATAGAGGAGGAAAGATTTGTTTGACCGTACATTTCAAGCCACTTTGGGCAAAAAATTGGTATGTTGAATTTTAGGGGTTTTTTTGGGGGTTTTAATTCGTTGAATTTTTTGTTTTCATGATTATATTAGGAAATAGAAGAATTTAACTTGTTATCTCATGTGCTTCTAGTGTGTAATTGCTAATATAACTATTGGGTTTTGATTGGAAATGGCATCCAAAATCTAAATTGGGGGCATAATATAACCTTTTATCAAGTAGAGGGGGGATTACATATTGGCTGTGTTCATAATCATTGTTGGAAATTTCCATGTTAAAGTGCACCAATTGTCCGTGTAAGGTATCCCCTATTTTCGAGTTCATAGTTGAACAAATTATTTGTATGTTCGAAAACTTGGTACGTTCAATAATTGTCCAATACAAGCAAATAATCTTCAATGTTGTGTTCTTCGGTAAAAGTACCACGGAAGCCCTTGTACTAGAAGTTAGATTGCATTTTGCCCCTTCTACTCAAGAAATGGGCAAATTTGTCCTTGTACAGTAGGTCAAAGAGCAGATTTCTTTCTGTTAAAATTTCATCTATTTCTATTGTTAAAAACTGGTTACTTTACGTCAGCATGAGGCACATGTGACATGCTACATGTCACTATCTGGTTATTTTGTCAGCCACATCAGTTTTAACAATACAAATGAATGAAACTTTTAATAGAAAGGATCAATTTGCTCTTTGATCTAACATACATAGACAATTTTGCCCCTTTTGTTTAGTAGAGAGGGCAAAATGCAATCTGACTCTTAGTACAGGGGCCTCCATGTCCATGGTACTTTTACCTGTGTTCTTCCTAAAGCTGTCATTAGCAGCAAAACTAGGTTCAGTCAGATTGAAAATTAGAGGAAATATAATCTGGAGTCATATAAAGGAAGATATAGAGAGCAAAGAGCCGTAAAAAAATGAGATTTGAATGTGTTTGTATTATGCAGCATCGATGTTGGAAGGCTGCTTTTTCCAGTGTAGTCTAGTTTGAAGGTTCAGTATGTTTCATCATTATACTCCTTTAATTCATTAAGAGGTGACTTGAATTGAACAAGTAATGGATGTTCATGTATCTGGTTTCTTAATCTTTGTTATTGGATCAACCGGGATTGAGCCATGTTTTGAAGGATAATCAGTGTTATAACCCTTTTGCACTTATTCATATTGTTTATGGATTAATCTTTGCTTAGTAGTTTCTTCTTTTCTGAATTTGATGATCTTGTTGTACAGTCCTCGGTTCGGTATAGCGCATGCACTTTGTTTGGGACTTGCTCCATGGCTTGCTGCAGAGATTCCCATTCTTGTTGATTCTGGTATGATCAAGCATAAGGATGATGCGACCACTTCGAATGAGTCTTAGCATTTCTGTTGTTGAAACGTTAGAGGTGTACCTTGAGTTTCAAAAATAAATGCTTAACTATATTTATACAATTTTTCGGTTTTTTTTTTGTGATAGTGTCAAATTATCAGTCGAACTTCTTGACTTAGTACTTTTAAATGCACATATGATCTGATATAGCTAAACAGTTTAACTCAACAATGATATAGCGGAAGTCCAAAATCTCGTGCCATCCCAAGGATTTCAACAATGGCCATTGCCTCAGTTGCCAAAGCATCAGAGGCACCCTTAATCTTGCGTGCGCAACTAGCATGCACCATGCCTTCCGAATCATGAATCACCACATCATAGGACATTGCACGCTCCCTAGCCCTCTAAGCCGTGTCAACATTGATCATAAGATGTTCATCGCATGGAGCCTCCCATCTCTCAATCTTCAATCTCCTAGGTACCAACGGCGTATGAAGACAATAATGAGCCCTGAAGTCCTTATGGAGTGCTCGTCCCGAGAAATCATAGTATTTGCTTGCATAATCTCCGAGTTTCTTGCCTCCTATTACTATCAAAGAACCACCAAAAGGCTAGAAAAGGCATCCTTATCAAATTTCCTCATTGCAAACTCTAGCCTGCGAAAAGGCACTTGATAAGTTATCATCACTACCACTCAAATCAATAGCTTTTTTTGTAAGGACAATAGCGGACAACATGCACAAGGTACTCTATCAAATCACCACCTCTCTTGCACAGAAGGTCATTGACCAATAAGAGGGAGCACACTACACGACTGTTAGAAGAATCTCATGGCTCAACCTCCAACCGAATAATTTAATCTTAGGAAAGATGTTAATTTCCAAAGTTCCAAACCTCATCGAGTTAAGAAAGAGCCAATTATGACCAAATCTCGTCGAATGAACACTTGTAGAGGCATGCCCTCAAACCAAGATGCCACCCTGAGTATTAATTATCGCACGAAACAATAGCCAAAGCTGATCCTCATTCCATCTAGGCCTATCCTCCACTAATAGATTTGAGACCATGGAATCAAGGGAAAGAGTACCATTATGCACCCATCAAGACCCTTCACTCCCCTCAAATCAAGTCCTAGCTTTGTTTTCGTTTCCAATGTGCCAAAAAAAGCCTACACATAAATTAATCCAGTGTAGTCGTAAGTCCTTTTCCAAACAAACAAAAAAAAAAGGTTTACCAATTTATTTGCAAAGAAAGATGTCACTTGATGGAAAGTATTTGGTTGACAACACTCTAAAGCACAAGGTATCCTTTTGGTGCAAGAGGCAGCAAATTTGCTTGCCCAAGAGTGCTATAGTGAAAAGTCTAACATTTCGAGAAGCTAGGCACTCCATTCATTTCGTTTGTCTCATAGTGTTCCAAGCCAAACATAGCCCACCCTTTATCCGTGCCACATTGAGCCTTCCAATACCTGCAAGCAACCCGAACAATACCATTGGTGACACATTTAGGTAATAAGAAAATACTTAGTGTAAGAAAGAATAGCTTGATACAGGGGCTAATAGTATCCAAAATGCTAGCATCCGTTCAATTGGAGCAATTTTTCCGACCACCACTGACTTTTTCATAGAAAAACCATGTATTGCTGTCACCATATTTAAGCCAATTAATCCGAGACCTTAGTTGCCAATATTGCTCCTCCTTATCGAGGAGAGCCTTTAAATCATGACGCAATCCTGAAGCTCATTACCATTTTCTCAGCTAGAAAATTTTTACTTTTTAATTCAACTTATATATTTGAACTCCTGTGATTAACTTAGTGGTTAAGAGTTAGTTCAACTATAGAACCCATCTGGGTTTGCTCCTCCAAAAAAGCAGTGATAGATCTTTATTTGGGCAGTTTTCTTTGAACGTAGTGTGTACACGTATGGTGTGGGTATGTTTCTACCGTGAGTGCGCGAATACTATCCCTTTAATTGTACATTACCAAAAAAAAAAAACTTAACAATTGAATCATAATCAATAGATTCTAATATTGGATTCCAACTTTTACAATCATGGCTATAACTCTCAAGTCCCTACGCTCAAACTTCTTTCTCTCTAAATACTAAAAGCCAAAAGGAATAAGACCACACAAAAATAAAACTAGAGGTGTGTGTCCCTTGTTTGCTATGATGCTTGAGAACAGTAAGACTCCAAAATTCAAAGGCAATCCCCACTCTACATTGAGACAACAACACTGAGGGTCCTTTTGGGCTCCCTAAAGCTATTGATACCCACAAGATTTTGGACCCATACACTTTCTCATCAACAGTTGCACCTTTTTTTTTAAAACCAAATTAAGTATTCATCACTGAAAATATTGATTAATTCTATCAACGGTTGATCACGAGATATACTCTATTTTCGTGATGGGATCAAATCCCTAATCACATTATTAAGAAGAGAAGTGAGCAATCATCACGCCACACCTCGTGGTTACAATAATTATACGCTTATGTTTTTACAAAGCTTGATCAGCTGATCGTAATGAAGATCAATGGGGCCTTAGCCCCTTTTTTAAAAAATTCATTTTTTTTCTTGAAATTAGTCCTAAGATCTGCCAATATCAGCCGACATAAAAATAAATCAGCAGCATTGTTGGTGAATAATGTTTGATAAAAGTGCATTAAAATTCGGACCAATATTTGGTTTTGTCATTTGGACATGAAAGGATGTTATAGGAAGGACAAAGAAGCTGTAATTTGGAATCAAAGGACCAAACTAATTGAGAAAGGAGAAGACGTGCATGTCTTTTTCTTGCTTGTGTTATTTAAGGACTGCAATTTGGGGTCCCACGATGTCGTTTTTGAAGGATATGAGAAGAATCAGATTCTTTTGTTATTAGTTGGCAATTATTAAACACTAATCGCAGTAGTTGAGAGAGACTTGCAAAACTGTCTAATTGTGATTAATAATCGGATAAACTAAATTATTAGTATGTTTATGTTTTGATTATTCAACTTCAAAAAGTTACAAAATAGTCATGTTATGATACTTACTATTACCAATTCACAACTCGAATGGGTCCCGATCAGATTCTACACGGTTCGCATATTGAGCTCGTGAATCGAACTCGCATGATGCTAAGTGTTCACAAGAGCGGTACTTACACCCTCTTGCGAGATCACACGTGGGATCGCGCATGGGACCGTATAAACATGTGTTAAGTTTATAATAGGGTACATGTTGACATGCATGGTACCTACCTAAGACATTACATCAATAAACAGTAACCATTTCATATAAATATGCAACCTTACTATCTAAAGAAGAAAGAGAAAAACACTCAACAAGTCACTAAATTATTCGAAAGTTTTCATTTAATTCAATGAATTATTTGAAAGTTTTTATTTACATTAAACTATTCAAAAAAAATATTTAAGTAACTGGGATGTTAAGTTTTTTTTTTTTTTTTTTAAGTATGGCTAGTGAACTTCAAATGACAATTTAACGATTGGTATAATGGATCAGTACTCATCGACAAATAGGAGAACGTACCTTAGATCCAAGTCGATCTGATAGCCGTTTGCAGGAGATTAGAGAAGAAAGTTGTTTGAATTTTGGTTCTCAGATTCATAACGTCCAAAGCTATTTCATAAAAAACATTAAACTACAGAAGAGAAGAATAAAAGTTTTTTATTGGTGCAGGCGATGCGAGTAGAGAAGATCATACAAGAACAACTTTTACAACCCAATAATTTAAATGAAAACTTTCGAATTGTTCAGTGATCATTTTTTATTACTTTTTGAGGTTGAGTGATCAAAATGTAAACTAACTATCAGTTTAGTAACCTTAAGTAGTTTACCCTTAATAATTTAATAACATTTGAAATTGGAGTTAAATTCTAATAACTGAACATTTAGTTCCCTATTTAAGGGCTCTTTCATTCAAAGCTAAGCACACTAAAGAATAGTTTATCCTTATGGTTAAGAAAAGTTTGGTTTTTGTCACTTCACTCTTTAAAATATGTATTATAAGTCTTGAAATCAATTTTTTTTATTAAGTTGGCTAAATTACTAGTAAGATTATGTTTTATTCATTCAACTTTAAAAAGTTACAAAACGGTCACTAAACTACTCAAAATTTTTCGTTTAAGTTATTGGGATATTAAAATCAATGTTGTATTATCTTTTCTGTTCGCACCGTCTTCACCGATCGAAAATTCTCATTCTCCTTCTACAATTTAACTTTCATTTTAATGAAATAACTTTGAAAATGTCACAAATCAGCGAACCAAAATCTAAACAGCTTTCTTCTTTGATCTTTGATACTAACTATCAGATCAATTTGAATCTAAGATATATTTTTCTACTCGTCAATAGACACCATATTGATTGTCAAAAAATCACTTGAAGCTTGCTAGCCGAACTTTAAAAAAGAAAACTTAACAACCCAATAACTTAAATAAAAACTTTCAAATAATACAATGACCGTTTTGTTAATTTTTTGAAACTGAGTGACCAAAACATAATCCTACTAATAGTTTAATGATCTGTGGTGTGATTTACCCTTAAAATGATTGGAAGAAACCAAATGTACGTTTCCAAGTTAGAACAATAACAACAAGAACATGTGGATGACTTGAAAAATCGGATTTCAAGTACTTGGTTCTGCTAACCAAACGAGGAGGGGATCAGCTTTGAGTGATGTTTGGTTGGGCGATGAAAACCCAACCGTTGGTTGTGATGTTATGATAGGTTGTTTTTAGGGGCCCCAATCCATTGCAGTGAGCAGCACAGTGAAGCAGACTGACACAGACTAGTAGGTAGCTGTTGAAGTTACTGATCAATCACTGTGTGAGAGTGAGAAGCTGTAAACAAACAACATTAACTACGAGAGCTTAAAGTAGCACTCCAGCTGTTTGCCTAAATGCCACAATGAATCAAAAGGTCAGAAAACCCCACGTTGAGAGGTTTTCAACGATAGGACGCTTTGATATCACTCCCCATTTCCTATCCCACCTTTTCTTCTACAGGTTCAGGTAAATGTTTTAATGAAGGATTAGTTTTTTTTGGATAAATTGCACCCAAAGTCACTAAACTATTTGTAAATTCAAGTTTTGGTCACTCAATTTCAAAAGGTTACAAATTGAACTATTGAAAAGTTTTTATTTAAGTCATTGAACTATTGAGAGTTTTTATTTAAGTCACTCAATTGTTAAGTTTTTTTTTTTTTTTTTAAGTTTAGCTAGTTAGCTCCATGAGACAATTCGATGATTGGTATATCGGATTAGTACCAATTGACGAGTAAAATAATATACTTTAGATCCAAGTCAATATGATAGTCAGTGTTGGAGGTCGGAGAAGAAAGCTGTTTGAAATCTGGTTCACAAATTCGTGACCTTTAAAGTTGTTCCATGAAAAAATACAAAACTGTAGAAAAGAAGGCCACACTGCAATATTTTAACATCCCAATGACTTTAATGAAAACTTTTAAACAGTTCAGTAACCATTTTGTAACTTTTTAAAGATGAGTGATTAAAACTTAAACTTACAAATAAAAAAATTACAAAGATAAGCACTAACCTATCTTTACAAGTTGACCCCAAAACTCAAATACCAATTTTTTTACCGATTGCAAAGTGAAGAGTAGGGGACCATTGTGTTAATTTATGAGAACGTGGACAAAAAAACTATTTTTGGGGTCAAGACCCATGGTCCCCGATTAAGAGCGGCATCGTCACCATGTCAGGTGGCACCTTTATCGCCAATGTGACTAGTCGATCACGGTAACTGACCCCTACAAACACGTTAGAATTTTTTTTTAATTTTAAATCAATGTTGCTAACGTGTCAACCAGCACTGGTATTTTCAGTGGTATTTCCTCAGTATTTCTTTAATATTTTATGTTTATAAAATTAATACAGTTAAAAATTTTGATGTCGTCACCCTAATTGGCGATATCACTTAAAAAATATTTTTTTTCAACTGGTATGATTTGCTTATGATAGGTATGTTGTTGAGGTTGGTGTCGCTTGATAATATAGAGTGACTGAATTTTACTGTTCAAAACATACCATTCTTATAAATCATCTGCAACTGATCTCATTTTCGTAATTAATATTTTTATATTATTTAAATAAAAAAACCCCAAATTAAGTTTTAAGTGTTGCAAAGTTTTTTTTATGTTGTCTTCATCCACAAAACTTTAATTAAGATTTTAAATCGAATTGATATTTAAACATATTTTTGTATGTATTAAAGTTGTATACAAGAGAACTCCAATGTTTGATCCATGGACCAAAGGTGTTAACTCTATACCCACGATCTCATCACAAAAATTACTTACTAATGATAAAAATAATATTTATATAAATATTTCGCTTAAATAAAATTCAAAAAAACATTATAGAGTTTAAAAACTCATTATATCAACCGGTTGAGTCTTAATTCGATTAACATAAGTATTGTTGTCAATATAGGAAAATGTGTCCTCCTATTTATGAATTGAGGAAAAGTTATACTTAATTTTAAACATTATATAAAAAACATATATATTATAATAGAATTATTAAAAATAAAAAACAAAACTCATAATCCCAAATATTATTCTATAATATAAATATAATATTTGGGAAGTTGAATTATAGGTTATTGGCGTTACTATTATTGAAAGTTGCAAAAGGTAAAATAATAGGATTAAATAAAGGGAAAGAATGATAAGAAAATGATTCTCCCAATCATTTTTATTTTAATGATAGCATTATAATTATGAATAATTCACCTTCCAGAATTAAAAAGGATAAATAAAAATCCGAATTTTCTTTTTAATTTTATATTCCATAGCAGACGTCTGCTTCTCCCTAATATAATAATATATATTCATTTTTTATAAAAAATTAAAAACATTAAAAAAACTAAAATCTAGCATTTTCGAAGCCGTGGAGATCACTGACTTTATTCAACGACTTCTTCATCATGGCTACTTTAGCCAACTTCTCAGCCGTTCTCCAAGCCGATGACGGTGTTAGTGGCTCCCCATTCTCATCCATCACCACCATAATCGCCTCCCTTTCTCGTTCCCTCTCGTTCACTCTCCGCCGTTGGATTTCCACCATCTGTTGTTTCATCCGCCGCAATTCCGTCAGCTCAGCTTCTAACCCTCGCACGTACTCCGCCACCCTCAACGAATTTGACTGCATTAACAAAGCTCTAGCCGAAGCCAACAGATGGTGTGCACTTGTCAAGTCGTTACCAGACTCAATTAACCTCCTTGACTCGGCTATGGCTCGAGTCGTTATGAAAAAGAATCTAAACTGTTCCATCTCAGGAGTCGGTGATCGAACGGCGTTTGGCTGAGGAACGAGAAGGGATTGATCTCGGTCGTATACGACTTCTTGCGAAACGGGGTCTTTGTAAAGACAACGAACACACATCACGTGATTGGACCTGAGCGCCGACGCCGGAACTTTGAGTTCCACGAGTAAATCCCTTTCTTCCTCGGCGTAGAAATCACCAAGCCGGACTGAGCCGGAAGTTAAAACGGTCGGCTTCCCGTTAAATGAGTAAACCGCTGTGATTTCAGCTGGAGCTGAGTCGGGGGCAAAGCTGAGTTGGATTCTCAAATCTTGAACCACGACACTGAATATCCCACTAATACATTTAGCAAACGCGTCCTCAGCCGGGTCATGACTAAACCCACCGGTCCCGAAACCGAGCGAGTGAACCGGGATTTCAATATTAGCGAAACGAGTGGAAGACACGTGCCTTGAACAAAGCCGTTGATATGAACCGTTAGATAACAACATAATACCAGCAACCGGATT